>OY757315.1:19515376-20834876 GCA_963583905.1 Stenurella melanura
GATGTAGGTAAATGTATTATATGATGCAGATATTGTAATTATATGATTAAAATCCTCTATTACCTACTTCAGTCAGGTACTAAAATTCCGATTCGGATTATCCGAATCATCCCGAGCGTATTTATTCTTGACATGTCAAATCCACAGTAAAAGTCCGAGGTCATCGACGGAATTTCTGCTAGATTAAAGGAATGTCGCATATGGGATTTATATATGGTATGGCAGTACTATCTAATTTTGAAATCTCATAAAATTTAATTTATACACAATGCAGGTTCTTTTGCAATAACTTTTTTACCGCTGGTGCGATTTTTATTTGGAAAGTCTGAAGGAAAAAATGTCTTTAACCTATTATAGAGAATCTGATATCTTTAACTTTGGATATCACCATTTGAAGCATTAAATCGATAGAAAACGAGTCATTGCACAAAAACCCGATTTTGGTACCTAATTTGCATTATAATTGATAGTTCTGTACCTCTGCAGTTTGTTGTACAAAGCCGTTTAAAAAAGAAACCACTGCTGCCTTAATTTGTCAAAAAAAGGGAAATTTTTTGCCCTGTCACCTGGACTATTACGAAGATATGTTCTTTTCACTTGTTTCAGAACATTTTATGGTATTGTTAAATAAAGGTTAAAATTATTATTAAATCGGTTAAATTTATTTATTAACTTTCAAATACTCAAGATTAATAAACGATTTTTTTTTTAATCGTGATTCTTTTAAACTCTACCAAAAATCGGTACACCTAAATAATATCACTTATGCTTACCCTTTCATTATTGATCCCACGTAAATTCCTCCATCCCCACCCTTGTTACTTTGTCCGACAATCGATATGCCCAGAAAGTTCACTGTGTCCATGTTTAAAGTTACGGTTATAATGTTTAGGGACATCGTGGAGTCGGTTATGCTAGAATAAGAACTGGTCCTCGACATGGCCTAGATAGAAAATAAAATTAGTGTGTGGTCGCCCCAGGCGCATTAGAAGTGAAACTTCTACCGGTGAGTGCGTAGGAAAGAATATAATGCTACAATTAAATTAATAGAGAATTATGATTGTAATATATGCAGATTTATTCAAGTTGAATGTAGAAAAATGCATATGAAAACGTGTATATTATTCCTCAATGTCCAATCGTTCATGATCTAAAACCGAAAGAAGTGGTGTGTGATAGCTAAAATATGATATACAGGGTGTCCCAGCTGTATTTAGACAAGCATTATCTGGAAAACGGTGAGACATAGAAAGAAATGATAAATGGGAAAGTTACTCTGTTTGAAAAGAGGCATTTAATCATTTTATTTTTAAATATACAAGTTGTTTCAAAAATGCAGTAAGTTATGTAACTTTACTTTTTGAAATGGAACCTCCTGTATATTTCCATATTTTTAGATTCTCCTTTTATTTCCAAACAAATTTTATGGCATATTTCGCTTCACATCAGAAAATTTCCACTTCATTCAAGAAAATGCTCGCCTGCATACTGCTCGATGTATAACTGCCTGTTTATTCCAGTGAAATATCGACAATGATTTGGCCTGCACGTTCCCCTGACTTGAACACAATGAGCAACATGCATGAATTTTAGAAATGCAATAATTTATTATTTTTTCATTATATGTGTTATATAAGTTGAGAAAGTAATGAAGAAAAGGTATAAAAAAAATGTGTAGCCTAAATAAACGACTTTGAAATTCAAAATTTTATGGGAACATATCCACGTGACTGAAAACACCACGCTATTGGTCTGACGTCATTCGGCATAATGTCTAATGGTCGTCTATCTGCCAAGGGGTTAAATCGTAAATTGTTTTGTGTTTTTTAAATGTGTATTGATATTTTCATAAAAGAAATCATTCATTTATTTATTTATTTTAATAATTAACTGGTAAAAATGACGGACAGTGGGTTTTTACGGGGCCAGAGTGACAATTTGCCTGTTGTTGATGTGTTTATGATGACAAACTTTTTTGCTACTAATACTGATTTTATTAGTGCAGAAATTGGACGTACTAAAGCAACAAGGTATGTGTCATTCATTATTCTAAACATTAATTCAATTGTGCCCATTTTTATCCTTTTACCGTAGTTAAATATAACAAATTATTTATGTACCTAACCTCAAAATAGGTAAACAAGGCAATGTTTTAATGTTATATTAATTAATATTTTTCATCTTAGAATGCTTTACTTTTTTATATAATAAATACCTCCCGTCACTTACTAAGTACGTACTTTTAGGTAGGTATAATAGGTACATTAATAGTAAAAATAACTGTTGACATACATAGGTATATATAAATATATAACTGGATAATAAGTAGAACGTCGAGAAGTTACATTATCCCCACCGTTCTTATACATTTATACATTTTAATTCAAGGTTCCTATTAACAGAAGTTAGTAAACTTTTGTATTCCTATAAATAGGAAAGTGACCAAATTCACCATGATATGTAAACAAATTATCACAATAATATTAGGGTTAGGTACATATTTTCATAATATTATTATAAAATAATTAGTTTTAATGGGTAAATTTACATCAAAATGATCCTGGCAGCAATATAATCTTGAGGATGACGATAATTCTGCATTTTGGTCGTCTCGTCTCATAACTCTGCACCATTTCTTCCTAACTTTATCGCGTCTAGGCACATTAAAAAATAACTTTTCTGGAGTTTTTATTGTAGTATTTGTACATTTGGGCACAATACAATATTTATATCTACTTTTCTTTGTATTTTCCATAACACAACATAAATAATGTGTACACATTCGCAATAACAATACGTTTTCCGTGTGCCCGATGACGTCACACACAAGTAGCGCGGAAACTTCTCCAATTAAACGCGGTTAAATTGACAGCTGCAGTAAATAATTTTTTTAACCTTTAATTAGAACATAAAACAAAAATAAAATACTGGAAAAATAATGTTTTTTAGTGATCTATTCATCTGTGATGTTTAAAAAAATTATGCATTTTGCTCATTGAACGTGCATAGGACAAGTTAGACAGATGACTTTGGTCAAAAGTGTCATTTTTGTAAAAACGTTATTTTAAGAGATTCCGTTCGAATTCATCACTATTGCAGTATCTACGAAAGCGCTGGCTCATTGCTGTCATCTCTCTTTTCCCTTACCCCAACTGCCTCACTGATGACGCGACAACAAAACAAAAAAGTAAAATCTGGTGTCCGTACACTATCCGTCTCACGAGTATATATCGTCCCTCTAAGGCTTTCACTTTTTCGTTTCATTCCTATTTCCAAGCGGTGGACTCACACTACCGTGGCTAAAGAAGTTTCACTTCAAGAACATTTTACAAAAATCATAGAATTGAAGTGCCATAAACGGATTAATCATATTTCCTTACCTGTAACCTTTGCTTCCGCCTCCTCTGCGGCCGTTTACGACCGGCGACATGCAGTCTACTTACGCTGGAACATTCTGATAGAGCCGTGTGCCGACCTGTCGTCTCAGACTGAAAACTGGTCGTCTCCAGATCTGAACTTACTATAGATGCAGTCTCATATACTCTGAAAAAATTATACCAGGTTATAGAGAGCCTCTGTAAACAATATTGAAAAGTGCCAGAGAATTTTTTGTGTCAAAATGAGGTAGAAAGTACAAGCTCCTTTTCTTGAAAAGTACTATAGTGAAAATTGCAGACAAAAGTACCTAAACAACATAAAAATACACAAATGCCACAAATAATAGACAATAACAGCTGGGCCGGATGATATCCCGTCCTCTCTGATTAAAGATTGTGCCGCTATTTTTTCATATCCACTTTCCATACTTTTTAACTTATGTATTCGCAACGGCCAGCTTCCAGATATTCAAAAGTATGCCCAGTTTTTAAGAAGGGTGATAAAAACAATATTGCCAATTTCAGGCCTATATCGATAATATGTAATTTTTGCAAGGGTTTTGAAATTTTACTGCATGACACCATATATCCCAGCATTAAAAGCCAGCTATCAGTTTTCCAGCATGGTTTTGTTAAAGGGCGCTCTACCACCTCTAATCTAATATGCATAACTCAATCTATCTCTGAGGCCATTGATCAACGCTTGCAAATGGACGTAATATACACAGATTTTTCTAAGGCATTTGACACCCTTGACCACGCTATATTACTTCAAAAAATGTCCTCCTTCAGTTTCTCCCAAATTAAAGATTTTCAACTACGTAGGTAAACCTGTATTCTAAAATGCAAAAAGGCCTACATATTTTTCAAATCTCTAATTATTTCATCCACTGAGACATAGGCAGTCTTTAGGAGAAACTGTCTTATTTTGTTTTTGAAATTTGTTGGGGAAAGCGATTTTACATAGTTCGGAATTTCATTGTAAAGCTAAACAACCACGATAGGAGGTGCCAGTTTGGCCTCGAGATAACTGGGTGTAATTCGAGTATAGATTGTTTCTATTTCCTGTGTTGTAATCATGACAATCAGCATGTGTGCGGAAGTGATTTAGACGGTTATGAACATATAGTGCACATTATAGAGCGTAGATACTAGGGAGAGTTAAAATTTTTAGGAGTGTATACAAAGCTTTAGTGTCTTCGCGGTACCGCCTTCCTCTACAAACCAAAAAGTCTTCGTCTTCCTGTAGAATGCCCCCATGCAAGAATGGCATACGACAGTCTAGAATGGCATAGAGCAAAGTAGGCCGATCTAAGTAATTCTATCGATGCGGAATTAGAAAGTTCCCGTAGGGCATAGATATTGTTTGTCAGAATATCTGATATATAGTTAACATGAGTGTTAATAAGCCCGAATTAAATATCATTTGATACACCTTTCCTCAGAGGATTTAAACAGGAAATGTTCCCGAAATATTCTTTATCGATCTGAAAACTGACCTAATATTTTGTATTAAACATATAAACAGTGACCCCTGCACTCTGGAGAGTCAAGAAGGTACTAAAGAAAACTACAGCAATACCAATGCAAACTCAATATATCTACTGAATGAATTTAAAACAGTAACCTCCAATCACAAGAAACAAAAAAAAACATAGAAACAATATATGCTATGGAACTGCGGCAACATCTGAGGAAGAACAGGGTTTCTGTGGGGTAGAAAAAAAACTCTGGCTCTATGCATACAGGGTGCCAAGTCATGTAACCGAAAAAAATGCAACTAATTATATACCTAAAAAACCCTCATTTAAAAACATAAAAGAGAAGGACAAAGAACTTCCCACCAGCGAGAGTCAAATTAAGTATTTTTGGTTACCGCCCCCTTTGCAATGAAAGATGAAATGTATTTGCCCAACTTCTGGCCAAAAGCAACACCCGTAAAACAGTATGATTTTTAATAAACAAAGAAGATCTGACCAATGAAATGCTTTTTTATAGATGAGCAGCAACCTACTAATAAATATCCCCAAGTAACCTGCTACAGTACAACACTCGAACTAGCAGAGGTGAAGGTTCCGCATTCTATTGCGACTCCAAACAGTGCTTCTATTCAGGTAAACAGAAACAGGTCAGAGAAGAGGTTACGACTTCTACATATAAACATACAAAGCATACGGAATAAAATAAATGAACTGGAAGTATATCTAGCTGCTAAGGAACCTAATATGGACGTCATATGCGTTAGCGAACACTGGCTACAAGAATTCGAAATACAACATATCAAAGTCGACGAGTTTACAGTAGCAAGCAATTTTGCAAGAAGTGAATCAATTCATGGGAGCACATTAATACTTGTGCATAAATCACTAGAACTCTACCCACTCATAAATTTAAATAAAAATTCTCTGTCGAAAAACACTGTGAAATAGCTGCAGCAAAAATAAAAAACCTTAATGCCACAATTTTAACTATCTAACGCTCTCCTTGGAGATGCAACACTAACCGACCGTTTTAAAACTTTTGGCCTGCAGCAAACCATTAGGGAAAGCACCGGGGAGGCGAATTGTATTGATAATATTTTTATTAATTTCTCAACAAATGACTACAACTCCTACAGCTTGTAGAGCTCTTTATCTGACCATAAAAGTGTAATTCTCGAGGTAAACACTTTTAATCATATTATTAAATATAAAAAGAGGTGTCGTCCAATTACTGAAACTGGGAAATACATTTTTTACGAACAGCTAGCCTGTCACATGGGAATTCACTGATGACGGCAGCTTAGATATAAATACGAAATGGAACATATCATTAGATATTATCCTATTGACATATTTTGAACCATTTCCAGAAAAACTATTAACATTTAAAAACAATAATTTGTCAAAACCTACATGGTTCACAAATGAGATTAGAACCAGGAGGGACCATTCAAATTTTTTAAATGAGGTGTGCAAGCAGGCTAGCACAGAAAAAAAAAAAAAGGAAACCAGTTCAGGCTTAAATATAGACAAACCACTAAACACGAAAAAATCAAAGCAAACGATGAAATCATAAAAAAATCAGGTAACCCCGTGAAAACTATGTGGGGTATAATAAATACACAAAAAACCAATAAACTCACCGAAAAACCTAACATCACTTTAACAATTTTTTTGTCCATATCGCGGAAGATATTACTAGCAATCTACAAGCTACTAACATAGATCCATTACAATACACTGAACCCGTTAACACCAATGAGCCATTTAGCTTCCACGAAGTCAGCTACATAGAGGTTCGAGATATTATCAACAGTTTCAAAAAACAACAATAGCATGAACACGTATGGTTTAAATATCACCCTCCTAAAAACTGTAAAAAATCTATTACTTATTCCAATAACTAAACTTATAAATGAAAGTTTTAGAACAGGTGTATTTCCTGACATCCTAAAGGTAGCATGTGTTATACCTATTTTTTAAAAAGGCGATAAAGAAAATCTTGGTAATTACAGGCCCATATCTCTCCTCCCAATAATTTCAAAAATATTTGAAAAAGCAATAAAAAGTCAAATTGTCAAATATCTGGAAAAACATAAGACATTAAATAAGCATCAGTATGGGTTTAGAGAAAAATTGTCCACATCTAAGATCTACAGAACACACTCTAGAATGTTCCGAAAATGGCATGTACTCAGCCTCACTGTTTTGCGACCTCAGCAAAGCTTTCGACTGCATCTCACATGCTATTTTACGAAAAAAAATTAAACACATTTAACTTCAACGCAATTAGCATAAAACTGATCAGTTCATATCTAGAAAATCGCAAACAATCAGTCCGGGTGGAGGGTGAGAATTCGAGAGAGTTGTTTGTCAAGGTAGGCGTCCCCCAGGGTTCAATTCTGGGCTCTGTGCTATTCCTGTTGTATATTAACGACCTGCCAAACGCTCTTGGAAACATTGCTTGTTTGTTCTACACCGATGATACAACTCTTTCGATGTCTCATCACAATCTGGAGCATTTAGAAAATCAATATAAAGAGGCACAGTCAATGGCAAAAACTTGGTTTGCCGCAAATGAGCTCTCATTAAATGAAACAAAAACCGTAAAGATGATTTCGTCTATGCGTGTGATCAATGATGTAGTGAACAATCCTGCTTGCACCAAATTTTTTGGTGTATTTCTTGACCCGAGATATTCTGACGAAAAATATCTATGCCCTACGGCAACTTTCTAATTCCGTACCGATAGAAGTACTTAGATCCCCCTACTTTGCTCTATGCCATTCTAGACTGTCATATGCCATTCTTGCATGGGGGCATTCTACAGGAAAAGGAAGACTTTTTGGTTCGCAGAGGAAGGCGGTATGAATTGTAGGTGGGGCTGGGTACTGCGAAGACACTAAAGCTTTGTATACACGCCTAAAAATTTTAACTCTCCCTAGTATCTATGCTCTACACTATATGTTCATAACCATCTAAATAACTTCCGCACACATGCTGATTGCCATGATTACAACACACGAAATAGAAACAATCTATACTCGAATTACACCCGATTATCTCGAGGCCAAACTGGCACCTCCCATCATGGTGTTAAGCTTTACAATGAAATTCCGAACTATGTAAAATCGCTTTCCCCAACAAATTTCAAAAACAAAATAAAAGAATTTCTCCTAAATACTGCCCATTTCTCAGTGGATGAAATAATTAGAGATTTAAAAAATAAGTAGGCCTTTTTGCATTTTAGAATACAGGTTTACCTACGTAGTTGAAAATCTTTATTTGTGAGTTACTCACATGTATTTTATACATTTAGCATTAATAAATTTCTATTAAAACATTTGGCATACCTTGGAAGATGCCCGTTAATTCGTGATGAGTATTTGTGATGTCTCCTACCCTGTCTTGAACTGATAATACTTTCTGTGTCTGTACACACGGATTCTGGTGCTGGTGGGGGTAATCGAGTCTCCGATGGATGTGTTACGCTGTCCGTGCATTGTGAACCACCGTCCGATTGATTTGAACCATCTGCAGATACCAACTGTAAAAGAATAGGGCACATGAGCAAAATGATGAGAATATACCAATTTGTTTGAGAATTTTATTAATTTTTTCTACATAATTTTATTTCTCCTATCAAATTGGAAAGTTTAGACATCCTTGAATTTCTTACTACAATTTTTGTTTATTTTGTACATTTTTATCAAATTAGTCAACGTCCAACCCGATGTCATTACATTTGAAACACTTATTTTCTTGACATTAAAGATTGTTGTGTTTTCATATGTAATTGTTTTGTTTTTGGTTACTATCGTCACCCTGATTGTGAAACAGCCCATAATGGATGATTTAGCTAGGGCTGCAGCAATGATAAAAAATAGTTGATCTTATAGCAAGATGATTGGACCTCACTGATTGTATATCCAAGGTTCTTACGAATAGAGTTCGGGTTGGACGTATGCCCAAAAGCTTCTAAAGATTATGTTGCTGGTACATTTGGTAAATCAAAATCGACGATCCATCGTAATGTTGCATTTCGGAGGTATACTGAACAGTATGTGAGAAGAGAGATCAAGGCAGAAAATGCTCAACCATGGCTGAAGTAGGCTTCGAATGGCATTATAAACAAGAAACCAACTGGAAGCAGGGTCGGCGGAAGGGCCGGGCGGTCGCTTGGAGAGCTTAGAGTAAGGGGAGCCAGACGACAAAAATTAATAATAATAATAATAATATTTAAAAATACAGAAGTCTTATTGACAAATAATAATAACCAATAACCACATCAATAATTACTATTAATTCTTGTACCAGACCACATCAAAATAAGATGCTCTAAAAAACTGCATAAACATTATTATCCATCCTACTCATGTCAGGCTGATAACCCTAAAACCTTGAGCCAAACCCCTTGGGAGAGTTGTATTAACGCAGTCACTACATTTCTTTATCAAATTGAATAAATTTATGACGTTATACATGAGGCCTCAAATGACAATAGGATTCATGCTTTTGTTAAAAATACTGCCACAAATTTGACTAAAAGAATTAAGAGCTGTTATCATTTGGTATTAGACATTTTACAGAATTAACTTAGTAAAATCCTACAAGAAAAGGCTTGTGGATACATACAAACAGCAACAGACTTGATTTCAAAAGTGAAAAAATATTTTGAGGAATTACGATCAGATCAAGGATTTGAAGAAATTTTAATGGAGGTTCAGCGGAAATTTTAGAAATAGTACCACAATTTGAGCAGTCCGCAAGAATTCACCCAAGAAAAATAAATCGCCAGTTCAACTGATCCAGTAGTTGAACCAAAAAGGCGTTTAAGATAAATTAATCTTTCCATCTTAGACATAGCTATAAATTCATTAGAAGAAAGATTTGAGTAGCTCCAAAAATGCAACGATATGTTTACCTTTTTGTACGATATTAATAATTAAATGAACAGCAAAGAGTTATTGAAAAAATGCGAAGATTTCCAACTATCGCTAACAGATGATAATCATTCAGATGTTGATGAACTACAGCTTTACCAAGAGCTTACGATATTCTCTTCACTAGTCGCCCCTGGCCTTGGAAGTTCATCAACTGATGTATTAAATTTAATATGTAAGAACTAATAATAATAACAATGATAAAAGTACTTTATTGAGTAAAAACCCAAATGGCCATTGACCGAAATCCTTCAGCAATTTTTTTTAACAATAATATAATAAGTAAGTAAATCGTTTATTTCTATAGAGCAATACAGCACAAAGACGTTTGGTCTGAGAAATACATCAAATTTCTACGGAAAATTAAACAGTGCACAAAATAAAATAAAATATTACACATATTACACAGAAATTATAACATACCAAATTACAGATTAAAAATTATCACAATATGTTAAGTATTTACATTAAACGAAAAGTATTCATCCAAAGAGTAGGGTTCAATATCACAAAGAAATTTACGAGCATGTTCTAGGAGCATTTTGTCACATTGAATATTTTTTATATTTAATGATGATTAGAGAACCTTAAGCAACGGTAGAACGCCCCTTTTTTATTAGTGTTCTTTTATGAATTGGTAAGGTAAAGTCTCCTCGAAACCTGGTGCTGTAAGTGTGAGTAGTTAAACAAGAGTCAAACTTACTGCGGTTTTTAACTAAAACCTGTAGGCATTGATAGATAGATATAGATGGCAGTAATAGTCATTTTATTAGCTTTAAATTTGTCCCTGCACGTATCTCTGGCTTTCATGTTTAGCATAAGCCTAATAACTCGCCTCAGACATGAAAAAAGTCTACAAAGCTCTAAAGGACTACTCCACGTAAAAATACCAAATTTTCTTAAAGAACAA
Source organism: Stenurella melanura (assembly GCA_963583905.1). Taxonomy (NCBI): domain Eukaryota; kingdom Metazoa; phylum Arthropoda; class Insecta; order Coleoptera; family Cerambycidae; genus Stenurella; species Stenurella melanura. The sequence goes on from OY757315.1 coordinate 19,526,088, forward strand.
AAATTAGCATACCTAGTACAATGTTTTTACTGCATCATATTCTACTTGATCTCTTAAAATTCTAATTGCATAACAAATAGAGGACCATTTACTAGTTAAATGATCAACATGAGTTGTCCACAATGTCCACGTTAGGGTATCATTAATGTGAACATTTAAAAATTTTACAGATGTAGTAAAACATATTTTTTTACCGTCTAAAAAGATGTCTTGAGGAGTTCTGATTGAATTGTCTGTTTTAAATAAAATGGCATCTGTTTTACTTTCATTTATAATTAAGCTGTTTTCGGAAAACCATTGTTTGATCGATTTCAGTAACGAATTTCCTGTTTCCAAAATTTCCATAAAATATTGGCCTTTAATCAGTAGATTTGTATCATCTGCATAGTTTATAATAAGTTGCTGATCTATATTCGATACCATATTTGATATATCATTTAAAAAAATTATGAATAATAGAGGACCGAGGGGAGTACCCTGCGGGACTCCCACAGACAATTCCAAGACACCTGACCGAGCCTTTCCTTTTCTATGATCAATTTCAACTGATTGCTTTCGCCCTGTTAGATACGAACGAAACCAATTGTGAACATTTCCCCTAATACCATATTTTTGCAACTTGTTCAGTCTCATGGTTTATGCAATCAAATGCCTTAGAATAGATTTTGTAATATGAAATATGGATAATAGACGTAAAATTAGATTTTTTTTTTTTTTTTTTTTTTTTCCTTCTTCAATTCTTTGGGAATTTCACTGCCACATGTATGTTTTCTTTCTAAGCGGTGCTAGGGGAATCTACAAAATATATCACAATTAACCAGTATTACTGGTAAAAAAACCTCTACGCCCGTGACGTTTACGTCAAAGGATCAGTTAAAGGTTGGTTTTGATAACTAAACAACACAAATAAGTATAAAAGCTTGAAATTAAATATTTCGCCGACGTTTCGGAAATCTAATCTGTTTCCTTTCTCAAGGCTTTTTTGAAAAATCTTTTTTGCTGTGTATGACAAATACACAGCTCTAAGAATGTTTGTTATATTCAATATCCATAGATACTTACTATTTACATAGAACTGTTGATATAGTTAACAGTTTTTTAGTTTCTATACAATGTTAAGTTTGTGAAGTTCTTCTTTTAACATTGGCAGCCAAGTTGTACAGACATCTACGGAACAATTCGACACGCAATTATCCTCATTCATGTCTGTACAACTTGGCTGCCAATGTTAAAAGAAGAACTTCACAAACTTAACATTGTATAGAAACTAAAAAACTGTTAACTATATCAACAGTTCTATGTAAATAGTAAGTATCTATGGATATTGAATATAACAAACATTCTTAGAGCTGTGTATTTGTCATACACAGCAAAAAAGATTTTTCAAAAAAGCCTTGAGAAAGGAAACAGATTAGATTTCCGAAACGTCGGCGAAATATTTAATTTCAAGCTTTTATACTTATTTGTGTTGTTTAGTTATCAAAACCAACCTTTAACTGATCCTTTGACGTAAACGTCACGGGCGTAGAGGTTTTTTTACCAGTAATACTGGTTAATTGTGATATATTTTGTAGATTCCCCTAGCACCGCTTAGAAAGAAAACATACATGTGGCAGTGAAATTCCCAAAGAATTGAAGAAGGAAAAAAAAAAAAAAAAAAAAAAAATTAAGATAATGCCACAAATAACATTTAGACAGTAAAATTAGATAATATGCGAGAGAAAAAAAAATTGGTAAATATGCTACAATATTATTGGCTTTTTATCATGTGGTCCTTATTTCATGAATGTGTTCCCACAGGGTTTTTTCCAGAAACTTCCAGCTGCTGGGTCTTTCATGCTTTCTTATTTTCCATAGAGGTCGAAGTATTTCTACGTTGTGGTCATTCTTGGTCATAATTTAGATAGTCTCTGTGGAATTGGGTATAGACCCAATTCAATATAGATTAGTTATTTGGCAAAGAAGGGCATTTGGTGGACTGTGTAAGGGATTTCTTAGGTGTCGATATTTAGTGATGGCTCTGAGTGCTGATGTTTCTGCGACATGGACGTTGTCTATTGCTGGTTTCTGGCATTTAGGTAGAGGGGATGGCTGTAGTTTCATTGGTCTGCATATCGATTTGTAGATGTGAGTAACTGTCTTTTTGCTGATTCCCTTATTTTTGTAGGTCATGCAGCGAAAGTGTTTGCTTCTAGAGATACACCTGTTTTTTATGGATTTGGTGTGGTGGTTGATGTTTAGCTTTTGATCGAAGCTTACGCTTAGATATTTCCCTGCGATTTGAGAGGTTAGATTATGATGGCTAACAGTAACTGTTGGCGAATTGTTGTTCGGTGCATGATTAAAAATAATGTATTGGGATTTTATTGGGTTGAGTTTGAATCTCCATTTGTTGAACCATGTTATTGTCCTTGATTAGGTCTTGCAATTCAGCAACGGTTTTTCTAGGGTGTGAGTATCATCAGCATACTGTACAATATATATGCATCAGGATTAAAATATTTCAAGTTTTTTCCAATGTTGTAAATATTATAACAGAAGATGTTGTACAACAGCGGTGAGAGAGGAGAGCCTTATGGTAGTCCTTGTTGTGCTTTAAATAATTTGGTGTAACTCGTATTTATTTTAATTTGTAAGGTTCTTTCGTTTTAAATAATTTCTTATTACGTATATAAGATGTTTTGGACAGTTCAACACTGGCATCTTATACAGCAACCCTCCATGCCATACACTATCGAATGCTTTGTTGATATTGATAAGAATTGCTGCACTATGTTGTCCTTCAAGTTTTGCTGCTGTAAAAACTATTTAATCAAGAACTTTCCTAACACATTTGTGGTAATGCGTATTTTATTAACATTACCCATAACCATCGCATTAGGGGAAAGAAGTTTCTCTATACATCAAAATTAGTAAAAAATTATTTGCTCTTTTCAATGTCCCAAGATCGCTTAGTTGCGCTAGGGATGATGTCGATCGGGTACAACATATTAAGCAAAATTGATTATGAATCCATCATTAAGACTTTTGGTTGGTGTCCTTTAAAGCCTTTATTGGCAATACCGATAACAAGGAACATGAAATTCATTTCTTTTATAAACGTAACAGCTTATAATCTGCACGTATTTTTTACCTAATTAGTAATTTGGGGTGCCAGAAAAGTTACTTGTCTAGTCTAAATATTTCCCTTCCGCCGGCCCTGACCAGAAGAAGTTCATGGAACCAGAATAAGTGAGCATACAGTTAGAAGAAGACTCAAAGAAATCGGTCTGAAATCATGTAGGTAAAAAAAAGACCCAAAACTTAAAGAGACGTCATTGAGTAGTGCAACTAACTTTTGCTTGAGAACACTAAAATTAGAATGATCAGTCGGGTCAAGTTTTGTTCACGAAAAAATTACGTAAATTCGATTGATGGCAGGAAAAAGTGTATCGACGTCCAGGAAAACAAAATGGGCAATTTAATTTCACTCGTACTGTCTCTGTCTGTGCAGCTCATTATGGTGTAGGGTGGCACACGTTTAGGGGCACACACAGAGTTGGTGGTGATTGATGGTGGTACTTTAACTACGGATAAGGGATGTTCTACAAGATCATGTGGTACTTTTCACCTCAGATATCGGAGAAAATTTCCCCCTAATTCAAGACAATTTTTGCCCACACACCGCTCATTGTGTAACTGAGTATTTAAACCAACAATACTTTGGCCCGCATGTTCTTCAGACTTTAATACAATTGAGCATATATGGTGGCATAGAACATTTGGATCTCCAGGTATTGCTTACTATTAAGGTAGAAATAGTGGGAAGCTTAAAGTTAGGTGGTTCCTATTGGGCTTGTTCCATGATATTCTTTTTGTATGGTTTTTATAGTTTTTATCTAGTATCGTTTGTAATGTCACTATACGCAACTCTAAACTCAGAGGGCCGTTTTAGGTGTCTAATTAAAGAGGAAGAGTGGCGTTTTGTTCTGATACCAAAGTGAACGGGCAAAACCGGAAATCCGGCTTGGCACAGGCGAACGAAAGATGACTTTTCTGTTCAAAATTGAATACATCGAATTTTAAAAAATTCATAACTAAGTAAATACGTGGAATGGATGTCCGTTCTAGATCTCTATGGAAAGATTGGCCTGGCCCTTTCTCCTGATACCAAATTGTGCAGGGAAATTCGGAAATTAGGTCTGCAAAAAAAATTCGAAAACATCAAATCTTTAAACGCTCATATTTAAGTTGATTCTTGTAGTGGAGGATCGATTTTGGTCTCTATTTAAAAAGGAAGATCGGCATTTTATCCACATTGTAAGTGTCACAGTGGATCGGAATTTTCGTTAGGTCTGTGCGAAATCAAAATGGCTATTTTTGTAAAAATTGAAAACGGTCTAATAACATGTAGTTTTCAAACGTTCGTAATTAAATAAATACAGCGATTGGAAGTTCGTTCTATGTCTCTATGGCAAGGAGAAGGTCGGCGATGAATTGACATCATAAATTGCAAGGTCAAAATGGAAAAGTCGACCCGACAGGAGTGAAGGCAAATCGTCGTCTTTTGACCTTTGGTAACATTTCGCCAACTCATATTCACCTACCATCCCTCGACTGCCCGTTCCTAAATTTAAGAGGCGAGAGATATCTCTCGATCGCCGACTTTTGCGCGTTAATTACTCAAAAACGATAAAACGATAAAAATAATCCCCCAAATTTATCTTAAACAATGTAGAATTAATTCCCGAATCGACTGACACCGACCGCGTCCCAAAAAATCACCCCCACGAAAGGCCTTCGATAGATTCGATCCGCAATTTTAGAGGGGCGCAGATGAACACGATTAGTGTATAGATAATAAAAACTAAAAAAGCAACGAGTGGACTGAGATCGCCGAGTCTATGCGTATAGTGATGTAGCGCCTAGCCACGCCCCATTTTCGAGAGGTGGAGGTTTGTAATTATTTTTAAGACACTAAACGTGCGAATAAAATTGTGATTTATTGCAGATCCGTTATTTTATACTTGCACTTTCGATTTCTGAAATAATAAAAAAAATGCCGAACAAGCCCGTTGTATTTATATAGGTAAGGAGTGTGAGAGGGTGCAAATGAAATCGATGACTTAAGTATGGATCTCATACTTAAGCATTGCTTAGTAAAAGTGGTGCAAACGGGCCTCAGACGTTCATTTTGGGATAGATTGTAAGCTATAAATGGTTCGAGTTAATATTTGTTATCTGGAGGTATATTTTTAAGCAGTGTGTTCAGAGATAGAATTAATCTATTTTCGTTTATTCACTTTGTGAATATTTACTGTTACTTAGACACAGAGCTGATGGTATTCCAAATTAAAAGATTTTCCAGAATATTTCGATGTTTCTTACGCTTTAAATATTTCTCTAGATATATTTTGTTCTCGATGCTATTAATTAAACCCTCTCTAAACTCTACTTCCTTTTAATATCATGTACTTAATCACAAAATAGATGTTTATGTAATTTTCATGTGAACTTTATAAATAAACATGAGTAACTGCTATCTAAGATCACACTAACAAGTTTTATCTCAGATTTCTTTGTATTTATGAACTATTTAAATTCTTATGGTCATTTGTAACATAGCAGGGTTCACCTTATTCATAAGGGATTAGGTACACTGAGCTCAGCAATGGTTTCATTGCATCTAATCCAGGATTAATTACTAAACTCCTTTACTATGCAGGTGATTGAACCTCTTCAATAGAAAATTACCAAATAAATCCTTTATTGCCCTCATAAATATTTTATTAGGTAGGTATTTCCAGATAAATAGTTAAAAGAATCCCCAGAGGTAGGTATTCCCCTTATTAGTTATCTGACAAATTATTATCTGCAGGCATATCAATCAAAATTTATCATTTTTTAACAATTCATGCGGAGCAAGACACTTATGAAAATAAAAAAGAAAGAGAAAAAACTTACCCAGCTTACTACCCTCCCATTGAAACACGGTAAATGTGCAGTATCTTCTATAATTTCTTCTTTCACCACACTAAAAAATTTATAATTCACGTAAGACTCGTTGAAACCATAAGAATTAAAAACAATAAAACCTTGACAAATCCAATTTAAATTGAAAACTTTTATGAATTTCCAGTTGTGATTAATGTACTACGAGCACTTCTAGGCGAGTACACCTTGATTACATAAAAAATAAGAAACATATGTAAATAATGTTGTGTAAACAGAAACAATGACAATTCAGAGGATAATGTAACATTAAAAATAAGCTCTCCGAGGAAATATAAACGTGATTTTCGAGGTTTAATGGGATCAAACCTCATAAAGTTCAGTTTTATGTCAAATAAAGAAATAATTAATGTTTACTTCCACAGAATAATGGCTACCAAGGAATACCAATAAGTCACATTATTATGGTGTTTTCAATAAAAATTAGCTTATATTCAATTGAGACACAGCTAAATATGATTCACTACACTTCAATTTAGGAGATGATACGAAAATTAATGCAAATATTTATACCCAAAATCATCGTCCATCGATTTAAAGAAAAACTTATAGTTGGGTCTGTTTAAGACATTTTTAAAATCGGCTAGGGTCACCTTATCCGGAGATATTGGTATTTTTACTAAATATGGAGTTTCTTCATCGTCTATATGATAAATAACTTTAGTTTCTTCCATTTTTATTCACTAATTTATACAAAAATTTATTAATTTGACAGCAGCAAAACACTTTAACACAACATGGCGGACATAATTAAAATCACTTATCCCCACCCAATTTTCCGAAGAGTTCAATGAACAAATTTTGAATACTTTTGAAAAATAACGCTAAACCAAATATGAAAATAAACTATTGATCTATTTAGTGAACGGAAAATTTATTAAAGCATATATATATATTTGGTAATGGGATGAAAAGCCTTTTATTTCCTTTAGCTTAGTCGGATTACAGGCATCTGTAGAGGGCGCATGGGAGAGTAGAACGCCTTAATGACTGACAAAGCAGCAAAGCTACGAACCAATTGAAAAGTGGTCAAACGTCAAAAAGTAGGTCAATATTTTACTTTTCAATACGTGTGTTCATATGTTAGGAAATTGTAGAAAATACTTTAGTTATTTATTTAAAACTGAACCATGTAAGTGTAAATTGAGTGTGATAGTTGAAGAATTCCTGGATATTTCATCGGTTTAATAGAGAAACATATAATTTCAGAGGTTTTAAAATTCGACTACTGTAAGAATGGTTTAAAAAGTGAAATATGGCAGAAAAACTGGGCCTAGGATATGAAGTGAGGGAATTAAAAATAGGACAGAGTTTTACGAATCCGAAGTCAACGGCTTTCCACACCGTTAAATGTAAGTATGCCAATCCTCTTTGAGATTTGTCAGTCGTTAAATTGATCTCTCCGTAGATGACTTCAAACCAGCATCCGTTGATACCAACAAAAAAGCCACTGTAGATGTGGGGAGCAACCACCAAGTGACTGTTACTGTACCACATTTAGGTGAGTATTTTGGGACATATAACAGAGCAAGCAGGTATGGTACCAAAATAGATTGATAAACAAAATCAACTTTATAGTTATACCAATGCGTTAGGTAACATAACATAAATTGAATAACCCACAAATCCAAGCAAAAGCTATAAGGGAAAAAACACACAAACAAGAGCATATTGGGCAGTAATAATTAGTTGTAGTTGACACACGACATACTTTTGTGGCTGGAAATATATGTACCTACATAAATTATAGTATATTCGCGTCTCTTGTAACACTATAGATATTGACTAATTCACCAATATTTTGTGGTAATAAACAGTTGCTCAGGATTTGCCACATGTGTACTGTTCCCTATCGGACGTGAACTCTTAGCTTATTGCCAGAAACTGCAGAGATACATTAAGAATATTTATAGTTTACAACTCTAATATTCATAGTGTTAAGTTAAAGGTAGCAACAAAGTTTAGCATTGTCTATTAGACGGTAGGCTATCAACTGAGGCAGTTCCGGGCCGTTAAGGTAGCAACAAAGTTTAGCATTGTCTATTAGTCGGTAGGCTATCAACTGAGGCAGTTCCGGGCCGTTAAGCTGCTTAGTAAGGCGATGTCGAGGGCACAGGGCAAGGGCTATCAGCCTGGCAAAAAGGCGGTGAGATGGCCAGGGGTGGGTTAAAGTTGGTAGCCGAAGACTGTGGTATAGAGTCCTCGCAAAACTGTAGGTCCTTATAAGCACAATGGGACTTAATGCCCGAGTGCCTTAGTAAATCAAGTCCACTAATGTTAGTATCGAACTGATTTGCTGCTTTGTGGCATTATTATTATTATAAGAAATTCAAAGAATCTTAAAGCTGGTAATGTACTATTATATTTTGTGCTGTTACTGTTAAACTTCCAAGTCAATGTAGCGGAGTAGAGGTTATACTTAATACCGATTTGGCAACCCCATTTAAATATATGTGTATAGTTTCATATGTATATATTTATATTTACCTAGTTTCTTACAATATTTTGTTGTAGATGGAGCTGGGGTACCTCAGACAGTATTCAAAGGTTCACAAAGGCCATACCAAAAAGAATGTGTCCTCATCATAGATAAAGTAACTGGAGAAATAACTTTAGAAAAATTAGGATGTAATATTCAAGTCAAAAAAACTAGAAGCGAATATAACAAATTACATTTGTCGCAGGGTAAGTTGTAGTCTAAAGTATGTTTGGTAATGAAGGGCAGAGCATATTTTAAGTAATAGTGCCGATGCCGAAAAATAAGGAAAAAGGAGAAAAATTCAGAGCCTTTGTGTGCTGCTGCCGCTAAAAATGAGGAAATGAAATTAGTATTTCAGCAAATTTGAGAGATCAGGCGCTGAAAGCCTTTCAGATGCTATCAAGATTTTGTTTAAGGATTTAAACATTGATCAGTTAGCTAAAGAAAGACTTACAGGCCTTACAACTGATGGAGAAAATTCCAATGCTGGCAGAAACAATGGACTCTGGGTCCCTCTGGATTATTTACAAAGATATTCTTTGTAAGTATATGGTGCGTTGCTCATAGATCCGAGCTGGTCTTGTTTGATGTTGAAATGAACGGCACGCAGAAGTGAAGACTTCCTGATGAAGACCTATACAAGAATGATGAGTTCATCAAGAATTTTTTTTCAATAAACTCAACCTTTTAAATTTGTTCCTTTGATTGGTTAGTGCCGCCTAGTGCGAATTTCTTAAAATATGCTCTGATGAAAGGTCATTTATAAGTGCAAATCCTATTGAAACATAGTCAGTCCACAAAATAGGCACAGTGAAAGTGGATTTCTCTCTAAGGACTATTTCATTTATACAATTATATTTATTTTCTGAAAATAGTGGCAACGTTCTGTGTGTGAATTTATGATGGTATAATTGTCTACAAATATTTAATGCAAATAAAAAATGCCATAAAAGCCGAGGGTAAATCATTACCTTATTAGAGCCGTCCTTAAAATTTTACATGTGTACTCTTATTATAGGAGAAATACTTATTTACTTGATACAGCGATAAATTAAAAAAATTTGCTCTGTTTTGCTTGTATATAGATAGGAATTATTCCTATCTTATATATATGTAGAACATTGACTAATTAGTAAGGGGTCCAAAGTTTTAAAAATGGAAATGACCCATTCCAACAAGGTAAATAATTTTTGGGAACGAATTCAGAAAGAGTATCCTAAGGGACATCAGAAACAGCTTGTCGGACTTTTGTTGGCAGTTGCAGAACTTCTCCACGAGAAAAATGATGGCAGAATGTTATTGCAAGATTTCGTGTTTTTAAACGTATACCTCTCGCTAGAAAACTAATTCGATGCTTACTTATGGCTGTAAAATGCTATAACTTATCATTGGTACCACAGTACAATAATGGTATACTTAATAAATAATATCTCCATATGAGTCGTGTAGAAGCAAAAGCTGCTATATGCAAAAATTGAGGAATATTAGGTTTATGTAGTAGCACATTCAGTTTTTTCTGAGGAATTCGATTTCATGTCCGTGAACACTCAAAACCTTCTTCAAAATATAGAAATAAGGTGTCAACTTTTACTTGTAAATCCAAGACTTGCTTTATGCTCCGGTGATTTAGTTGCAGAACCTGCTTCATGCGCAAGAGCCAATGGGCTTGTTCGGCATTTTTTTTTATTTCATAAATCGAAAGTGCAAGTATAAATTAATGGATCTGCAAAAAATCAGAATCTTATTCGCACGTTTAGTATCTTAAAAACTATTACAAATTTCCATCTCGCGAAAATGGGGCGTGGCCAGGCGCTACATCACTATACGCATAGACTCGGCGATCTCAATAGACTTGATGCTCCTTATTGGTTATAATTATAAGTGTTTTCTAAGTATTGTTTGTTTTGCTTACTACTTGACAGTAGGGGAGTACAATTTGGTGAAATGTCAAAAAAGTACAATTTTCTCTCGCTCCTGCCAGAACGAATTTTCGATTTCGACCCTGCAATTTACGATTATAATTCATCGCCGACCTTCTCCTTTCCGTAGACACATAGAACGAATTTCCACTCGACGTATTTAGTTAGTTACCGGCGTTTAAAAATTCCATGTTTTTCGACTTTTCAGGTTAAATTTGAAAGGTCCCAGAAAGCCATTTTTCTTACGTCACTTGCGTATAGTGACGTCACAAATAAGCACTCGGTTTTTGCAACTATTACTAATTTCAACTCCTTATATCTCGAAAACAGAAAAAGTTAATAATACGAAATTTTAAGTGTATAATGAGAACATCAAGTACTATATGAAAAAGTATAAAAACCATATAAAAAGAATATCATGGAACAAGCCCATAGAAGTGCTAGATGGGATACCACGTGACCGACAATATGCTTGTCTCTCTAATATTGAAAAAAATTAGTTGTTACACTTTAATGCTACTGAACAAGTCAAATCCAGTCTGGTGGGGAAAGGTAGATAGGAACTAGAAGCTAAAGGTGTCACTAGAAGGAGACATAATGCAACCAGCATAAAACCTCGAATATTGCCTTTGGGGTAAAAGCCTAAAAGTGGAGAATCCTCCATTTGTTAGTACTATTAATAAGGAATTTATTCATGTCATATTAAAATGAAATACAAACAAAATTACAGCTAAAAGAAAATAAGAAAATACAATTTTGTTCTAATTAAATGTTAAGAAGTAACTAAGGTGGCTTTGAAAATAATGAATATTTGGCTTAGAATAATCGGTAATAGAATCATTGGTCCAATAATATTTGAAAGACCTCTGACTGGTGCCAGATACTTGAGATACCTGGAAAATGAGATTGAGGACATTTTAAATGAGTTACCTATAGATGTAGAACAGGGAATGTATTTCCAACAAGATGGCGCCCCTCCCCATAATTCAATGATAATAATTGATTACCTTCAACGGAGATTTGGTACCTGATTTAACGCCCCTTGATTTCTTTGTTTGGGGTCATTTAAAAAATATTACCTATGCAACCGCCGTTACAACCTGTGAAGACCTGGAGCTACAAATAAGACGAGCAATTAATAGCATAACGGCCCAGCAATTGGAGAACGTGTACCTTATGTGTAACAAGGTAATTGGAATAAAATTGTATTTTCTTTTAGCTGTAATTTTGTTTGTATTTATCGCACATTTTAATACGGCATGTGAATAAATTTCTTATTAATAGTACTAATAAATGGTACCACGGTACCGATATGGTTCCATTTGAATAAATTGAGTTTTGCCCCAAAAACAATTTTGGTGAATTTTATTTGCTCATAAACCGCGTAATTTAGTGTTTTTAACGGGATTTTGATTTTTGTAGCATTACCCGTGTAATGCTGTCATTTAGAATAAATTGGAACTGTCATGGCACATTTAAATGGAAAAATAAAAATTATATTATAAGAAAAATTGATGTTTGAAATGCCACTTATTTCGCATCATTGGATTCATAAAACTATGTAGAATTGAACAATGCAATAATATATAGGGTGTTTCATTTGAAAATCGAAAGTTAGTGTCACTTCCGGCAAAACCGGAAGTGAAAAAAAAAAATCAATTGTATATAAAAGGGCCGCTTGTTATGTGTGTAGTATATCCTAAATTTCAATCAATTATCTTCAACTCTAAAGGAGAAAAGGAGAGTATACCATGATCCTGTTACACCTGGTATAGTGTCGTTTCCATGTTGTATTAATTATATTAGGTTATACTAAGTGGTATAATTGTGGCATCATTTCGTTGGTTGACCCTATATAACTATCACGTAGATTACATGTTGAACCTTAATCTAAACCTAAGCATATTTACTAATATAATATGAAAAAGTTGCATTTTTTCTTCGGCGCGCTCTAGTGCCAAAATTAACCTGTAGAGGATAGTAACTTTTTAATGATTTTGGATCAGAATGACTCGGGCTAAAACATATCAAAAATTCATATCATTTGACTGGAAGCCAATTTCACCTATAGAAATGTGCGGTGTCCTTTATATAACATATATGATATAGCAGATGTGTGCTAGATAATAAAGTGAGAACTATCGCCAAATATTGAAATATAAAGTGCAATTGCATAGAATATAAGTGATAGTTTCGTCCTCCACTCTACACATGAGACAAACAGGATCGTCTTTCAACCTCGTGGATACCTGCCAAGTGGCACCAATATAAGAGCCTTTGGTTTGCATCTGTGTACACCAGCATCGGTTCCCTTTTGAGTCGTCGATCCGTCTTACAAAATAAACCAGGTCCCGTTTTCCAAATGTTTCTCAAATAGTTCGGTTTGCTTCATTTTAATAAGTTGTTGAGTATACGTCGATGGAAATCAGTTAAATTAATACGTCATGTAATAACATATAATGTATTGAATGGGCAGGTATAGGTATTGCTAATATTATAACTTATTAAAATTCTAAAAATAAATGTTCCCTCTGCCAATAATATCCACATTTTATACTTTTTTGGCACACCATTCTAGTAAGAATTCTAAAATTAGATGTACTGCAACAAATATCTTGTCTCTCTTTGTTTTATTTTTATTAGTTTTTATAAATTCGTCCCATTTAGACGGTTTTAAGTATACCAGACTTTTAGAAAAAAATATTTGATATATACAGCTGATATCGTGATATCAAGAATTATCTTCTATCTTGGTCATGAAATTAAGAACTGCTGTTGTCATTTTGTGATGATTTACAGCCAGTCACACCGTTTTCATTTAGAGCGATGACTAAGTAATCAAGGTTTCATTTTTAAACCAGCCATACTCTATTGTTTCTGGGTTACTTAAATTGATGGTTAATGTGTGTATTTACTCAATTTGGTATTCTACTAATTTCTCTTTATAAAATTATAACTTCATTTCTCTCGACTATTGTCCAATATTTGTTATGTTCAGAGACCACCAACCGTGCTTCTCTCTGTGTCTGAATTACTAATATTTACGTTTTTACAATATTTTTGTAAATATGGAAAACCATGATTATATTAAAAGAGGATCCGCCAATATTTCACTAGATAAAAAATTGTTGCAAATGAATAGAGCTACAAAATACAGTGAGATTATTTAAATTATAAAATTGGTCTCTTCTTTCATATGCTTTTTTAGGGAATCTGAAATCTATTATGTCCATTATCTCTAAGTCGTCAGTCGTGAAGATATCAACATTGGAATCAGATCTCACGATTTGTAATAACACAACATTAAATAAACAACTGTCTCTGACAAAGTGTCAAAATAATGAAAATTTAATATAGTAAAAACTGAGATTATAATATCAGCGACTGTGCAGCAACTACGGTTAATTTTAAACGTACTTTAAACAACCAACTTTGGGGGTTTAAGTTATAATGTTGGTTTAAGCCACTAGAATTAACGATTAACGAACAGTGCAAAGAAAATTTTATATTTAACGAAAGTTTAGTATTAATCTTCTGATAAACAGTATGGTGCAAATGGCTGTAGGTCAGTCATTTTTTTATTCTCAAAATACGACAAGCTCTGTTAAAGTTTTCTTTTTCTCTAATGTTAAAAAGTTTTTGAATCATTTTAATTATGATTCTCGTCACAGAGCACAAATCTTCTCTTGTGTGACATCTCTTATGTAAATAGAAACTAGTTAGGTAAAGTTCACGGCCTTAAAAACCTATTCATCGTCTTTGATTTGTCGATATTTAAATGATGGTCCGATTTAAATTCATAGGCCTGTAAAGAAAATTTTGAAATATGTAGAGGAATTCAAAACGCAACAGATGTGGTGTGATGTCTACAGCAAAGTATTCCTCATTGCTTTCAATATGTTTTGAATTTAGTAGCGCCATCTATTGGTTGTCGTTTCTTGGGAAGAGGGGAAACTAAACCTCCTAGGAACTTTGAAGATATAGTGATAATTTTGTTAAATGATCATAGCACTCCATATTTTATGGATTTCGAGCCCACAGTAAACTGAAAAAGTTTATTGATAATTTTCCTTATATCTTGAATCACAAGCTTTTAGCTTACAATTAGTTGCAATCATCTCTGAGTTCTTTAATGTAGAAACCAATGACGCACTATAATGTACTTAAATAATGCCTCTAATATAACAAATATATAGCTTTCGTTCCCAACAGGCCTTCTTGAGGTGTGTCATAATAAACCCCGAGATTGGTTCAAATAGTTTACTGAGATCAACCTGTCGTGTAAACAACAAAAACAATTCGTGTTAAATCGAAGTATCTTTTTTTTCTCTAATCAGAGCACTTATATCTGGAGTTCAATTGTTGTTTTTAAATCTAGAATGACTGCAGCAATTTATTTATCTTTATCAAGAAATGTTATCCACTTCAAGCTGGAGAGTATTTTTGCGTAAGTGGTTACTTGATGAAACCGGTTTTAAATCAGTATAACTACTTACAATAGGCTTTATATTCTGGAAGAGCTTGGCAAGTACAGTAACTTTGCCAAAAATTATAATTTTCTGACTGCTCCTTCATGTATGAAGAAATTATTGAAGTCGGCGCTTTTAGTCAGATGGTCGAGTTGTGACATCGGAGAGGGTAGAGGGGCGTGAGCCGCTATCTTCGATTTAAACTGCTAAAAATTGTTTTGTTCAAAAGAATTCCTCAACAGTTGATTCATTCTACATAAATGACCGAAACGAACTTGAAGACAAAATTCCTTACATTTTTTATATACCTATAATTTTTTTTGTCTAATATGTAACGAGTTACATATATATATTTGTATTAAGGTTTCGTTCTGTAAATATATATTTCGTCACTTAAAGGAAATCAAATGGATACGGATGGATGAAAAACAAAAAATTGATTTGTTGTGTTTTCTATTTAAAATTGTAACCGAAAATGTGCCTAAATATTTGTACAATAAGTTAAGATATAGGTTTGATGTACATGATAATATCACAACTAGACATCGGGATGATTTAGATATTCCACAGCATACTACTTTATTTCATTCAAGTTTTACTTACATAGCAACTGAAATAATTAATGCTCTCCCTAACAATTGTTTTAATATGAAAATTGATTAATTTAGAAATTATGCGTAACGTGAACTATGCAGGGTGTCCCAGAATTGAGTTCCCGGGCGAGAACCTGTACTTCCTGAGTTCATATTGGGCCCATATAACCCAACTTACCTTAGTCCAAAAATGCATCCTTGAGGAAGTACATTCTCTTAAAGTGGGACAAATAAAATTTTCATGGGACTTGTATCTCTAAGTATTCTATGTAAGCTTGATAGCAACCAAATATCTTTTGTTTCTCAAACGTAACAGGTTTCCTGTTTTACAAACACCTACAGAGAAAAAATGATAATTTTTAATTTTTCGTCGATATTACACAAAATTTTAAAAGTATTAATTTGTGTACTGAAACAGGTGGACGCCATATGGAGCATTTGTTATTAACGTATTTTTTAGAATAAACTGTACTTTTCTGTTATTACATTTTATTCAAGAATTGTAAATAAATATTAAATACAAACGATTTCTTGTATTTTGTTTAATACTACAAACATTTTTAAGAGTACTTTTTTTGCAGCCCTTTCAATGCCCTATAAAAATGTTCAGGTATTCCGTAATTTTACAGAGTGATTAAAAAATTACAACCAGTTAAATAAATATTAATTATTGTGGAAAAAAAATGGAAACAAAAGATATTTGGTTGTTATCAAGTTCACAGAGTACCTATAGTGATAGAGTTCCCATCAACTTTTGATAATTTTATCCTCAATATAATGGAAATCATTGGAAAAAGAATTGTTTTCTATCTCACTTTGAGAGAAGGTACTTCCCCAGGGATGCATTTATGGACCAAGATAAGTTGGGTTATATGGGCCCAATATGAACTCAGGCATCACAGGTTCCCATCCGGGAACTCAATTCTGGGACACCCTGTATATGTTAAACCTGTGATTTTTACTTATATAGTTATCGTTTTAAATTTGTATATATTATCTGTGTATTTATACATACATATTATTTATACCTGTCACGTGAGTGTAAAGCCAAAGGGTGAAGTTGAAAATTGTCTGTATGGATGAATCTTCACCTTTTATGTGTAGTGAAAAATATTGCTTCTATAATTCTGTTTCTGAAATATTTAAAACAAACTGAGTTCACTCTACAACATAAATGTCTTTAATAAGCACATAATAAATTTTTTGAATTTGTATATTTTGTATTTTTTTAAATGCATCGCATTATTTGTCTTGTTTTTCAGATCGACTAAGTCAAGGTAGTGACAGGACTGGTACAACTTCATCAAACCTGTCGTCTCGATCACAGACGCCACCTGTCGTAGGACACAGAGTGTCGCATAAAACGAAGGTCACAAGCGGCAGTAGAAGGCCAGATCGACCCATAACTCACCTGGTGCCAAAACATTCGCCATTGCACGCGAGTCCAAGTTACCCCTCCCCTGGGCATCACACTAAGAGCCCCAAGAGAGAATTGCATAATAATGTTAATAACGAGTAAGTATTTGGTTCTTCATTTCATTACGAGCATTAGAAAATTTGCTAATTCTGCATCGGGTTCCTTGTTTTGTTGGAAAAATGGTGTTATACAATGTGTGCTATTTAATACCACAACACCCGGTTATTGTGGAAAGCGCTGCCCGATTTAAATTTTTTATTTTGACAGTACTTGAAGAGCTCTGTTTGATCATTTAAAAATACTTTTGTTTCATGGCCCCTAAATGGATTAAAATTTTGAGGTCGACTGTTAGGCATTTCTTTATTGGAAAAGTGGACAGCGTAATCAATTTGGAGTTATCTCAAATAGCCTGATTTTAGCTCGATACCTCATATAGGGTGTTTGTTACCCAATCGCTAAATTTAAAAATTTTTCACTTTTCGACTGGACCTGGATAAAAAGTCAGTTACATTTACTATAATGATAAAGTACCCATTCCATTTAAACTTAAGGCACATTAGGCACCCAGGTATTAATTAAAAATTATTACAAAATTCCTCTACATTAATTAAAAATAAAAATTTCATTCTTATTTTATCTGACCGCTATTCTCAATAACCAGGCCACGAGAGCGGGGGGGAAAGCTATTAAATGTTATCTTGAATCTACAATGATTGGAAATCGTTCCCGATTTATTTTCAAGTTCATCGAATGGTTCACGAACTGAGGGTTTCTCGATTAAGTTATTTCTAAGTAAATGAATAATTTCACTTAACTTTGCAAATGTCACCATCTCGATATTAATTATGAATAAGCTGTTCACGACTTTTATTAAATAAAAAAGTAAAAGATTAACGTTTTTAAGTATTTTCAAAATGGCAAAAAACTTAGCTGTGAAAATGCAGATTATTCATTTAGTTGATGGCAATGCTCGATCAATGAAGGAAGCTGCTGAAGAATTCGATAGAAGGAATCCACCATACGAAGGTCTTCAGGATAAACACAATATTCAATGGAACAGGGAAAGTTTCTATAAAAAAAGATAAAAAGAATCACGGCAGAGAAATGTAGAAACAGACAGAGAAATTCTACATTTGTGATAGCATTAAGTCTTAATATTCTGTTTTATTTTAATTGAATTTATTTGTTTTATTGTTTTAATTATTCAAGTGTGTCTACTGAAACTGTTCAGCCACTACGTTTTGGCGATGTGGCCCTGTAGAGTTGTATGTAACACTATTAGCTCAATCTAGTTTCTAGTATTTTCTTGTGTAATTTACAATAGAGTAAGATCCCAGAGCCGCCGGACCTACGTCATTTTTGCAAAGCTAATATTTTAACAATTAGTTAAGAACGTATGCATATTTGCTAGCTTGAAAGCAGGGCCCTTTTACAGATTACAGGTACAAGAGGTACAAAAAAATCGTACTAACCTACGTTAAAGTTTGATAGCTAGTTTTCATATACCGGGTGAGTCACGAATTGCGCTCGCCCCGATATTTCCTAAAATATTTGGAATAGAAAATTGAAATTTGGAGGCCTTATTACACTACTAAAATGCTATCTTTTCAATAAAAAATCAAGTTTGGTGCACATCCGGTTTGATCGGAAATGTCCACAACTTTCGATTTTTAAATGGAACACCCTATATATTTTTACATTTTTGGAATCTAGAGGAAATTTTGAATAAAATACATCCATTTTGGTCACTTTTTGATAAACATTAAAAATTTTATTAAAAAATCTATTTCTGAATCCAGGGTGCTGTGGTGCCCAAAATATATTTTAGTTTGTGTGCTACGTTACTATAAAAATAAAAAGAGCAATATGATTGCATTTCTTAATTCTCTAGAGGCGTTTAAAATTTTTAAATGTGATTTTTACCCACTAACTCGGTTTTTTTAAATGGGAATTTAATCGTTCACCAACATTTTTAAATACCTCATTTTCATACGAATCTAATGATACCAAAATTTTGAAAATTCGCTCAGAAATATTTGAGATTTCAGCCAAAATACAATGCAACCAAGCTTTTAGAAACATGCGGCTAATAGATAATAGATTAGTGGGCTTTGGAAACTAAAATGGCACATTTCTGTGTAAATCTGGTAACCTAATAACATTGGAAAAATCATAGTAGCCATTGAATGTAATAAAACAATATCAGCTGTCAGACAGATACAAAATAATGCGTTGCGGAAATCTGTTTGAGTAAAAATTAAAGACAATGAATAATTTTAGTAGAAATGAAAAAGGTCGATATGTTACTGATATATGGAGAGCGTCTCAAAAATTCAACTGCAGCTACAGAACTGTATCAGCAACGATATCCCAACAGACGTCATCCAAGCAGACACTTGTTTGCCAGAGTGGAACAAGAATTAAGAAACGAACCCAATCAACAAGATGACCATCAAACATTTATTGTAAGTGAGGACAAAGAAATTGATGTATTAGGATTTGTGATGGTACACCCAACAACATCAACAAGGAAATTGTCGATGGAATGCGACATTAGTCAGTCTTCGGTTTGCAATATTTGAAAGAAACATAAGTTTCGGTCTTATAAATACCAAATACACCAACATCTTTATGGAGATGATAACGACAGGAGGCTAGTATATTGCAACTGGTTCTTAAATGCAGTACAACAAAACCCAGGTTTTCCTTTTCATATTTTATATTCAGATGAAAGTAGATTTACGAACCAAGGTATGTTTAACAGAAATAGGTACTGGGCTCAAGAAAATCCGAGGTTGGTAGGGCAGGGGAATATTCAGGAAAGATTTGGGTTTAACTGTTGGCTTGGAGTACTTGGAGATCAAATAATTGGACCCATATTTTTTGATGGAACACTTACTGGCGAACGATATTTATTCTTTTTACAAAACCAGACAGCAGAATTTCTTGACTTACTTCCTCTTGCCTATTTACAAAATCTGTTTTTCCAACAAGATGGTGCTCCCCCACATAATTCCAGAAGAGTGATAGAATATTTAATTAAACAACTTGCATGGTGAACGCCTTATCGCAAATCAAGGTCATATCAGGTGGCCTCCTAGGTCACCTGACTTAACACCCCTCGACTATTATGTATGGGGCACTCTCAAAAATAAAGTTTATAAAACTTCTTCAAATACCCGTGAAGAGCTGCAAAATAAAGTTGTAGGGGCTCTTAATGAAATAACGCCGGCTGAATTGCGTAGAGCCATTCAAGCAACTGTACGCAGAGCCGAATTGTGTATAGAAAAAAATGGTGGACATTTTGAACAATATCTATAAATGTCAATTTATGGTTTAATTATATTAATTATTTTAAAGATACCTACTGTTACCTAGTTTAAGTTTAATTGTTCAAACGGAATTGATTTTTACTTATTTATAGGCCCGATATTTATGTTCATTTAAATAAAACTCTGAAAACCGAACTGATGTCGCATTCTATTGCAAATGTCCTTGTGGATGTAATTGTGTTTACCTCCACATACCTATGCTAAACTTAATTGTAACGTTCTTTGCGCTTACAATTATTAAATGTTTGATAGCTCAAGATTGCCTATAACTACACGAGTCTGTCTGACAGCTGATATTGTTTTATTACATTCAATGGCTACTATGATTTTTCCAATGTTATTAGGTTACCAGATTTACACAGAAATGTGCCATTTTAGTTTCCAAAGCCCACTAATCTATTATCTATTAGCCGCATGTTTCTAAAAGCTTGGTTGCATTGTATTTTGGCTGAAATCTCAAATATTTCTGAGTGGATTTTCAAAATTTTGGTATCATTAGATTCGTATGAAAATGAGGTATTTAAAAATGTTGGTGAACGATTAAATTCCCATTTAAAAAAACCGAGTTAGTGGGTAAAAATCACATTTAAAAATTTTAAACGCCTCTAGAGAATTAAGAAATGCAATCATATTGCTCTTTTTATTTTTATAGTAACGTAGCACACAAACTAAAATATATTTTGGGCACCACAGCACTCTGGATTCAGAAATGGATTTTTTAATAAAATTTTTAATGTTTATCAAAAAGTGACCAAAATGGATGTATTGCATTCAAAATTTCCTCTAGATTCCAAAAATGTTAAAATATATAGGGTGTTCCATTTAAAAATCGAAAGTTGTGGGCATTTCCGGTCAAACCGGATGTGCACCAAACTTGATTTTTTATTGAAAAGATGGCATTTTAGTCGTGTAATAAGGCCTCCACAATTTTCTATTCCAAATATTTTAGGAAATATCAGGGCGAGCACAATTCGTGACTCACCCGGTATGTTTGACAGAATACTGTTAAAAACCAACATTCATTATTGCCAGACAATCTCAAGAATTTGCCAATAATTCACCTAACATCGAAATTATAAATCCTTTAATTCACCAAACCAATTCCAACATCCCTCCTAAAAGAATATTCCCTACACAGTCAATCTACGAATCCTTTGTATTGCTATGTAGTGACTAATATTATTAATTTAATTTGTTAATACACATAACTATCTACTTATATATAATATGTAAGTTTTTCTTTCTTTTTTTGTAAGACTATAAACTGCAAATTGAAATACCGTTCTATGGCTGCAGTGAATTTAATGTAGTAACGACATATGTTCATTTTCAGATCCCACAATCAGAGTACCCTTGCCAGCCTTCCAATGATAGGCATAGACGACTTCTCTGATCCAGTGCCACCTCCGCCAAACAGCCACATACACCAAAACTCACACACATCGCAATCGTCACACACACACAACACGACTGAAAAATTCCCAATCTTTCCGATTTCCGACAATGAGAACGGTGTGGGAGAGATCAGCGACAGTTCTTCGTCAAGTAGTGATAGCGATTCGGATTCCGACGCCGAGAACACCACCATAGCCAACAAAAACGTAAATTTAAGTAAATCGAATGGGTATAGCAATGGCAATGCCCCGTCCAAAATTGCCACTCACTTGTTGAATGAGGATTTGTGCCTGTCTGAATCTGGGACTGAGTCGGAATGATTCATATTAAAGGTAAGGGGCTGGAGTTTATTAAACGAAAAATTAACAGTTAAAATTTAAAAAATCCCTTGGGTATTTTAGGACACTCTATAATCTGTTTGGAAATGAAAGTAATAGAACCTCATTATAAATTCAAATTCTATAAAAACATAGTCAGGGTGTTTATTAGTGATTTCTTTCCGTGAAACATTATATTATATTGCTGAACTATACTTTTAAAGAAATGCCCCTACTACGACACATCTACCTGCTTCGGTTCAATCTTTGGCTATCTATCCTTGGCTTTGGCATCGTAGCCGGGTTTACTACAGCATAAAAATGCTATAGTAAATTAAAATTATATAAAACCTATCATTTTATTTGAAACGTAGGGAAAAACCAAGAGTGATCTAACGTTTTACTGTAACAAAATGTAGTGTAGTATAATTCTACTCTGAATATTATAAAACCGATTTTTCAAAATTTGATTAATGATTTTTGGGAAACTTGTTTTGTCAGATTATTATGCTCATGTGATTAAAAACCAAGCAAATTTTCCTAGCATAAGCAATCTACTACTAGGCCTGGCAAATGAAGAAAGAACAGACAGAATATTTCGATTAATTAGTAGCCGCAATGTTTTTGCAGATTAGCTTTGCGAGAGGCTTCTCATTTCGTGAGTAAAAAAATTTGCATCGTTTTTTTATCAACAATCAGAGCCGAGAATCAGTTTCATTAAACACTGGAAAGACAATCGGTCGTAGAGGAAAGCGAAGAATGGGTGATATGTACGTAATTAAAATCCCAACATTATGAGACTTTTCAAATTAAAATTGCTCCAGCAGTAAAAAAGTTATTGCAAAAAACCTGCAATATAGTCATTTTTTATAATAATAATAATAATATCTTTATTTTCATCCCAAGCAACATTTTGACTTATAGTTTTTAGTCTACATGCCCAATTAGTTGTACAATGGTTTTAAAATGGTTTTTAAAATAATGTTAACGACTGTAGATCGTATGAAGGTCGTTATAAGGTTATACTCGCGACTATCAAAATTCCACGTAGCATGACGGTTATATAACATAAGGTAGTTTAAAGCATGCAAAATGACAATATAATCATATGAAATGACAATTGAGTCACGGGAACGCGAACAGTGTGAACACGCCATTGGGCAGTCTATTAATTGTTACTACTCTATGGTGAATAAGACTCTATGTTCGTATCTAAAATATAAAATGACTTCAGAGTAATTTAAAAACAGTCCTATATCTGCTTGGTAGTTTCACATACAAATTTATAACTATGAGGTCATAAGCAGTGTCGGCCATATTTTCTGTTGGAATTTGAACCAAATTTGGCGTCCATATTTGACAGTCAAAAATACTAAAAATTTAGTTTGTAGGCTTTGTACATATAAGTTTGACTAGAAAATGTGTTTTTTTGATATTTTCTGTTATTCTCTGCAAATGTGTGCACATTGCAGCCCATTGAAACTAATAATAATAATAATAATAAAAGTTATTTATTGATTGCATTAATATACAATGTAATAAAATACAATCAAAAGGCCATTGACCTAGGTCCTTCAGCCAAGGAGATAATAATAATATATTTAACATTTTGTATAAAAAATATGGTGGGAAACAAAAGGTTGATTACATAGATAAATTGTAAAAAAAAAAAAAAAATTCCAATGTGAGACGTAGCGCTTCAGTACTCCTGCGACATCAATATCATCTGATCAAAAATTGGTCTTGGATATGCGAATCTTGGTGTATTGTTGTTTCGAGCGATTATTAGAGGTTGCATTACTTCAATACTGTAATTTCTCTGTGCAAATTTTTCGTTGAGAAGTTGTATTCTCTCCTCGATAGGCAGTATTTGCACCAATTCATACAAAAGTGCATTAGGAGGGTTGTGTAAAGGATTGTGTGGGTGCCGAATCTTTGTAATTTTCCTTAGTTTCAGCTGTCCTTAAATTTTTTTTTGCTGGATTTCTGCTGTTCATGTATAATGTATGTCCATATTCTAAAATAGGTCTACAAATTGTTTTGTATATTTTGGCAGCTGCTCTGGTTTTTATCCCTTTATTTTTGAATGTTAATACTCTGAAATGTTTCACTCTAGATATGCATTTTTTTTTCGCCATTTTAGAATGCATGTTGAAGTTTAATTTATTGTCTAAATAAACCCCCAAATACTTGACATTGGTTACTGGATGAATTTGGTGATTACTTATTTCGATAGAGGGAGAATTATTGGATATTGCGTGATTGAATAAAATGAATTGTGATTTCAGCGGATTGATTTGCAGTCTCCCTTTGCTTGTCCATTCTAGAGTATTATTAATTAATATTTGAAGATTGTCCCTTGCCTTTGCAATCGAACGTTCATGTGAGATCAAGGCTGTATCGTATGCATATTGTAAAATGTATGACAGTTGTTCAGGTTGATAATTAAATATGTCGGAACAATAAATGTTATATAAAAGTGGAGATAGTGAGGAACCTTGCGGGACTCCTTGTTCAGCTGTAAATTCTTGAGACATGGTAATGGACAACTTTGACCTCCCAGGGAGCTCGTAATTTTCAGTTAAAATTGATTCACAAAACATTTTTGTAATATTTAAGATGTAACTAACCTTTTTGCAAAAAAGAGTAATCAATTTTTGCAAAGCATGGCTGTAAATTAGTACCTTAAAAAAGAACTTCAGTTTCGCTGGTAAACAAAAGGCATATAACATTTTTATTTTTTAAGCTGTGTTCTTGCAAATTAAACGCTATAAAAATTGGGTTAAAACACGCACATTTTAAAAATATGTAATGAAGTTGACAATATGATAGTTCTATCTAATTTTGAGACCTCATAAAATTTAGGTTTTTTTTGCAATAATTTCTTTACCGCAATTTTAAATTGGAGAGTATCTCATAATGTAGGGATTTTAATTTCGCACAAATCACCCATTCTTCACTTTCCTCTACAACCGATAGTTTTTCCAGTATTTTAAGAAAACTGTTTTTCTGCTCTAATTGTTGATAAAAACGATGATGTAAATGAAATTTTGACTCACGAAATGAGAAGCCTCTCCCAAAGCTATTCTGAAAAAACCATGCGGCTACTAGTATATGTTCAAACCTATTATTTGCTTGGCCTATACTAAAATAAATATAATAGACTTGTTGTAACAGTACGTCTTTTAGTTTCTTCGGTCTTTTAATATATTCTGTTCTTTTCAGGGTTATTCAAGAATACTGCTGCCCTGTATATTTCGTGTGTATTCATAAGACAACACTATGTGGCAAAGTTTTTAGGTAATGATAAAGAATTTGTAATAAAAATATTATATATTATATATATTATGTAAAATATTTACAGAAATACAATACTGCAAGTGTCCATATTGAATTTCATTTTAATCTTACCCTTCCACCATTCCGTTCCAACCGTTTAAAAGAAAATGTGGTATGAAATAAATTTATTGCATGTGAGAATTCTACAAATAAGCAAATGGTGTAAGGTACCGCATACCGTTATGAAGTTTCTCTAAAACACTTTTTAAAAATCAATTATTTTTTGTTTGCTTATACTTGTAATGAAACATAGTCCTTATAGGACTTTGCAAACAGCAGAAAAATCTATCTATAAGAACTAAAATAAAAACTATTTGTAAAATTATTCATGTGCAATCTTTGCCTTCTTTCGATAACCAGAATTCTGGTTATGCTAGCAATTAAAATCCTAAAATGAATTTGTCTTTCTTATTGGACAATTCTCATTCTACACAGTTCCCTACGGCTATGCAGAGTAAACCAATACTCACATAACCCCCTACGGCTATGAAGATTCAGTTAAAATGAGAACAAAGGCCTAAAATGAATTTATTTACATACCTCGTTTTTTGGAAAATTTTCAAATGGATTACATTTGAATGAAAAGTTTTCAAATGGATTACATTTGAATGAAAGTTTTTAAATGGATTACATTTGAATGGAAAATTTTCCAAAAGATGAGGTAGGTAAATAAATTCATTTTAGGCCTTTATTCTCATTTTAACTGAATCTTCATAGCCGTAGGGGGTTATGTAATCCATTTGAATGAAAAATTTTCCAAAAGACAAGGTATGTAAATAAAAATTTATTTTAGGCCTTTGTTCTCATTTTAACAATCTTCATAGCCGTAATGGGTTATGTAATCCATTAGAACGAAAAACTTTCCAAAAGACGAGGTATGTAAATAAATTCATTTTAGGCCTTTGTTCGCATTTTAACTGAATCTTAATAGCCATAGGGGGTTATGTAATCCATTTGAATGAAACATTTTCCAAAAGACGAGGCATGTAAATAAATTCATTTTAGGCCTTTGTTCTCATTTCAACTGAATCTTCATAGCAGTAGGGGGTTATGTAATCCATTTGAATGAAAAACTTTCCAAAAGGCGAGGTATGGAAATAAATTCATTTTAGGCCTTTGTTCTCATTTTAACACGTTGACAGACACTGACGTCGTATCACGTCATTGTCCTTCACTCTAGTAGGGCAATTAAAAATATTGAGATGTGCTAAAATTGACACGATGAATAAATCATTATTAGTATACATAAGAAAATGCAACATATAGCTTTAAAATCACAATTTTCTGAAGAATTAGATATATTGGAAAAAAAACTTGGAATCTTCGTCCTCACTTTCAAAATCTTCATACCAACAATGTAGTTGCTTTTCTTGCTTCTCTTCCATTTCACACACGAATAAATTATAAAATATGCACAGGAATCAGATAGAAATGCGTCAAACATTGTCCCTAGATCGCCTGACCAAATTCTTTCATCACCAACAAACTATTAGGAATTTTGTCATCACCCAAGGTGCCTAGTAGGACACTTCATACCCTATTACGTGCAAAATTTATGTGATATGTGTAATATGTGTAATTTTAAAAATATATATATTACCTATTGATCGCGTTAAATGTACTGCAATTTGCTTAAACGATTTGGATTTTTAGGCATTTATTATCTACTCGCACCTCGTGGCAATTCTGTGAGGGAAACACTTTCAAGAGGCCTCATGAAACCAGTGTCTAATTATTATTAATATCCTATTTACTGCAATTATAAACTGAAAATGCAAGAGGTTTTAGACGTTATAATATAACCAACAACGTTATTTTTATGGCCGAGTGTGTTGCTCGATCTAGTCTATACAATTGTGTTTTTCATAGAGTAAACGTGCAAATTAAAAAAATAAATTTATATCAACTTGTTGCTGAAGGTGTCACCGGTAATCCTATAAAGTTGTTAAAGTGCCTTAGTGTGGAAAATCTTACATAAATGTAAAATCTGTGAATGTAGCATTCACTCTTCGTGTAATTAAATTTAATCAGTAAACAAAAAAGTTGAACAGATTATCCTGCAAAACATAAACTGATAAGTGATAAAAACAGTTAAATTTTAAATTAATCAGGACCGGACTTCAAATATATGATCTGTGAGTATACATATATAAATGCTGTTACATAAACACTCAAAATGTCGGAATGTGGCAAGTGTCGATATAAAAAGTCAGATAAACGGCTAGTAGGCTGTGAAGGGACATGTAATAAGTGGTTTCATTTTTCCTGTATTGGTTTAACTGAACCGGATTTCCTGTTAGTTGAGAAGAATTCAAACATTTTTTATTTGTGTGATGACTGTACAAAAAGTTGTCGTGTCGTTGATGTCAAGTCAATTGATGAGATAAAAGCCGAAGTTAAAAATATCAATAAAAATTTATCAGCACTATCAAGCAATAACTCCGTTAGTGAGTCTCTTTTAAAGAGCATTCTTGATGAATTCAAAGCTAATATACTTAATGATATTAATGATGCCATTGAGAGCAAACTAGATATTAAGCTAAAATCCAATGCCAACTTGCAGACATCAGTGTCTTATGCTAGCATAGTTAACAAAAACAAAACTAACCCTGTAATAATCAAACCTAAGGATTCCGCTCAAAGTAACTCTGAGACTCAGGCCGATCTATTTAAGAAAGTTAATCCAGTGCAGGCTGATATATCTGTGTCCAAAATAAAAAATGTCGGCAAAGGTGGAATTGTGATTAACTGTAGTTCGGATGTTGATTCAAGAAAGTTTAGAGAAATGGCTGAAAACAATTTATCTGAGAAATATATTATCAAAGAGGTTAAAGGTTTACATCCAAGGATTCGAGTTGCAGGATTTCAAGAAAAACATGAACCTGAAGTATTAGTTAATTTAATTCGTGGCCAAAATAAGTGTATTGTTATTGATGAGTCCGAAATTGATTGTATAAGTATTAGTAATGTTAAAAATAAAAAAGATATATATTATGCTGTCTTGCAAGTTGATCATGAGCTCTATAAGAAAGTTATTAATAATGGATATTTATTTATCGGATATACAGCATGTCCTGTCTATGACGCCATTGATGTAATGCGGTGCTTCAATTGTTGTGGTTTTCAGCATGTAGCCAATAATTGTCAAAATAAATTAGCATGTCCTAAATGTGCGGGTCCTCACCAAGTCAAAGATTGTACTTCTGAAGACTTACAATGTGTCAATTGTATGAATCACAAGGATAAAAATATTCAGTCGCTGTCAAATCATGCATCTTGGGATAAGTCCTGTCCGGTATACATCCGTAAGTTACAAGATATTAAAAACGATATTTTAAGACCAATATAGCCATTACCAGTAGATATTAATGTCAGTGTAAACAATAATTTCTCTAGAGTTATAAATGAGCTTAACAATGCTACTACCGAAATTTCTTCTTCTAATCAAACACGTAGACAGTTTGTTACTAATATATATTACCAAAATGCCAGAGGCTTAAATAGTAAAACACAAGAATTATATAACAACGCATTCTTATTAGATAATACTTATGACATCTTTGCGATAAGTGAAACATGGTTGACGTCAAGTGTGTTAGACGGTGAACTTTTTGATGAAAATTATACAGTTTCTCGCTCAGATCGTAATTTTACTGTTATGAATGTATCCAGAGGGGGTGGGGTACTTCTTGCATGCAAAAATTCACTAATGGTTAACATAATATCATTTGAAAAAAACGAATATTTTAATCAAGTACCCATGATAGACCTATTAATTGCAAAAGTTGGCAAAGGTGTTAAATTTTGGTACATTATATTAGTATATATTCCTCCCAAAGTTACTTGTGAACAATTAAAATTATTCTTCGAAGGTATTATCTCATTAGAATATCTATATGGTTGTGAAATAATTATGTTAGGTGATTTTAATATACCGGAATTTAGTATGAATATTGAGAGCTCTTCGGCTACTTGCCTAAAAGAATTAATTAATTTTTTTTCATTCACGCAATACAATAATATTTACAATAATAGAGATCGTATGCTCGATCTGGTTCTTAGCTCAATAACTTGCTCTGTCTTTGCACCATTGTCATATTTAGTTCAAGAAGATGAGCAACATCCACCGTTGGGTATATCGGTAATAATAAATTATGATACACAAAATACTCTTGTATATAACGATGTTAAAAGTTATAACTTTAAAAAAGCCAACTTTGTTGCACTATACGATGAAATTTTAAATATTGATTGGTCGGATCTGAATGATTATGGTGATGTCAGTGAGGCTTGTACGCATTTTTATGAAATTTTATACAGTGTGTTAGATCATTCTGTACCCTTGACATCACCAAATAATAAAAAACGCAAATATCCTCCGTGGTTTAACAGAGAGATTATTCGTGACATTAAGCAAAAACAAAAACTATCTAAGCTCTACAATAAATCAAATAATGACCCTGCAATCTATACATCTTTTAGTGAACTGAGATCGAAATTGAAAACTGACATTTTCATTGCTCGCAAAAAGTTTATAACATCCACTGAAGAAAATATTAAGAATGAACCTAAGAAATTTTGGTCTTACTTGTCGAATATGCGTAATAAAATATCTGTTCCAGCTACTATGAAATTAAACGATGAGGTGTTAGATAATGGTAACTCAGTCGTAGAGGGTTTTGCAAATTTCTTCAAAGCCGCTTATACGCCAGATATCGATGGCGTTGATATCCCTAATGAGGTATTACAAAATGAAGCAATAAACGGTGCTCTAAACATCAGCTCTCCTTCAGATGATGATATTTTGAAATGCATAAAAAGACTGAAGTCAAACATGACTATGGGTCCGGATAATATTCCAGCTTTTTTAATTCGTGATTGTGCGCCCCTATTAGTTGAACCTTTAAAAATAATTTTTAATCTAGTTATATCTTCAAATACAATACCCGACATTTGGAAAATATCGCGTATATGTCCTGTCTTCAAAAAAGGAAATCTAAATGATATAGAGAACTATCGTCCTATAACAATAATCTGTAATTTCGTCAAAGTACTCGAGTTTTACACACACGACATTTTATACAGTCACGTAAAAAACTGTATTACTATAAACCAGCATGGATTTATGAGGGGTCGCTCGACAACAACGAATCTAATATGCATAACACAGTATATATCGGAGGTTTTGGATGATCATGGTCAGGTAGACGTAGTTTATACTGATTTTTCCAAAGCCTTCGATAGGCTCAATCACAATATATTGCTCCATGAGCTGGACAGATTCGGTCTATCACGTAATGCACTAAGTCTTCTTAAATCCTATTTGTCGAATCGACTCCAATACGTATGCCACAGAGGTTTTAACTCAACCAAATTTGAAGTTCTCTCAGGTGTTCCTCAGGGATCGATCCTGGGACCGCTACTCTTTAACATTTTTATTAATAATGCGGTTAGTTGTTTAGACATTCCTCATCTGCTATATGCAGATGATATGAAAATATATATAAGAATAAATGGCACTCAGGATTGCGTCACCCTACAGGAAAACCTTGACAGACTTGATTTTTGGTGTAAGGAAAATAAGTTACCACTTAATATAAACAAATGTAATGTTCTAACTTATTCTTGCAAAAAAGACATTTTAATTTTTCCGTATAACATTGATGATGTATTGCTTAACAGACCAGAATATATCAAGGACTTAGGCATATTTTTTGATTCTAAATTAACTTTTAATTATCATATTGATCAAGTAATTTTAGCTTCCAATAGAAGTTTAGGATTTATTATGCGTACTTCCCGTGAGTTTTGTGACGTATCCACAATTAAATTGTTATACAACTCATATGTCAGATCCCGACTGGAATATAATTCTATTATTTGGTGTCCAAATTACATAAAATATATCGAGGCGCTAGAAAGAGTGCAGCGAAGATTTTTAAAATTCTTGTCATATAAAGAGAATAAAGTGTATCCGCCTATTGGTTACCCACAAGATTTGTTACTTGAAACATATAATTATAAATCCTTATTGGTTCGTCGTAATATGCATTCCGTAATGTTTCTGTTTAATATAGTAAATTTTGTTCATGACGCAACTGAAATATTAAGTAAAATCCATTTCCATGTACCCACGTATTCAAGGCGTCGCTGCGAAGCTTTTTATATAAAGACGGCTAACACAAATATTTTACATTACTCTCCTTTATACGTGATGTACCGTAATTATTCTACAGTGCAAGACAGCATTGATATATATAATTCTAGCAATGTGCATATAAAAAACACTTTTTTATCGTAATTCTGTCAATTATTGTTTTGTATTTATATTGTTATTTCACCTTAATTTCTTTCTTTTTTAGACATGTTTGTCCTTTTTTGTCATGTTATTGTATTACAACTGTGCATTTTTTGTCTTAATTTGTATCTAGTTTTTAACATCATATTGTCATTGTGTTGTTCCCTATCCTGTAACTGGGATTTAATCCCGTTGGATAGTGGTATGTAAAATAAATAAATAAATAAATAAATAAATAATTTTTCAGGCCTCTTCTTAGACTCTTCGTAAACTCTGCTTAGAATATACGTAACTTCATCTTAAAGTTTCTTAGAATTTACGTACCTTTACTTGGACTTTACGTAAACACCTCAACCTTTGTTCAGTCTATCCATTTCAATTTACCAAATATACGAGCTTACCGTTATTTTTTTAAAAGAATAAATTTGATTTTTCCTTTCGCAAATAAAAAGAGAATCTTAGGACCGCAAGCTCCTTAAACATTTATAATAATTCATTGAATTTTTAAACAAAATTATTGATTGCTATATATATTTTTTGTTCACCGACTAACAGCTGTTAATTGGGTACCTATAAATTAATATCATTGTGTTATAACTTTAATGCATGTTATACTCGAAAATAGTAAAGTATTGTTAGACTGTTACATATATTGATCTCGATAAAGGTTCAAGCTTTATTTAAAATTAAATTTAGATTTGGTAGCTTAGTAAAAATAGGACAAAAATCACCTGGGTAATTAGCTTAGTTACTAAATTAATTTACTTTCTGTGATATAAGTACGCCGTGTAAGAAAGGAAAATATTTGTTCATATTTACAACTTACATTAATTTGGAAATTTACTGTTACCTGTATTTTACGTCTGTTATATCGATATAATTCTTTGTCGTTTGTTACCAATCATTGCTTATAGTTTTCTACGATTGTTTATACCTGTTTTTTTAATCTACTTTCCTGTTGCTCTTATACACCACAAAGTAATTGTTGTTAACTTGGATATTATAGTTTGGCTTTTCAAACATCTATGTTGTTTCTTAATGGTAAAATTTTTATTTATTAAATTTACTTATATTACGTAATTTTTTTAATAATTGTTTTTTAATTCCCCTCTACCATCGTCGAAGTATTCGACTGGCGCCCAGGCATAACTTGCTATAATATTAGTGTTAAATAACTCTAAACGCTAAATTGAACATCTAGATGAATGCGTAAAATTTTATATTACAATAATCCTCGCCCACGACCCAGCCTCCGAATTTAATGACTGCCGTGTGCTAACGTTATCGATATCACTTAGACATCAAGTAATATAATAAGACACACCACTTACATCGTGTTCAGCACCATAAAAAATGGAGGGGGGGGGAGGTAATCTCGTCTTTGTACGAAATATTTACACTCTTTCTGCCTTCATTACATAGATTATTTAAGGACTCTAGATATCCTCTGAAGCATAGCATTTGTGACATAAAAACGAGCAAAATATGATCATAATTATTTAATTGATAAATATAAAATAAAAATTCTGTGTAAATATTTTTTGTCTAAAATTAAATAAATAGTACTATTAAAAAAGTAATAAAATATAGCTACGATATTTACTTATCGGCATCAGTATCTACATTATGAGTTTTTTTTATGTGTTGCTTAACGTACGACTTATCGTTAAACTTCTTATCGCAAATAGTGCAGAAGAAAGGTTTCTCGCCAGAGTGTGTGTACAAGTGCCTCGTAAGCTTATTCTTCGCGTAGTAGGCTTTGGGGCAAATGTGACAGATATATTTACGCTCCTTAGAAGGTAATTTGATTTCACCGACACCTATTCCATGGATCTTCGCCATGTGGATCTGCATGACACGTTTGTCTTTGTATTCCTTCTCGCACTCGCTACATTTAAAGTCTCTAACGTTAGAATGAGTACGCATGTGTCTCTGTAGCACGCACTTATCAGTGAACCTTTTATCACAGAGATGACATTCAAATTTTTTGTCGCCGGTGTGGCGGCGCATGTGACAGTCGTAGTTGGACTTTATGGGAAACCGTTTATTGCATATTTGACAGAAGTACTTCCACAGTTGAGGGTCTGTGTGTACCACAAGCTTATGAGATCTAAAATAGATAAAAGTGGGTTAAATAATCTCTGTTCATTTAATTTTTCCGGTGTGTGTATTACCTTAGATCCTTATGAGTATTAAAACTTTTTGTACATGTTTCACATTTATATTCTCGCATATTCAAATGCTGCTTTTCGTGAATATTTAAATCAGTTTTAGTGATGAAACCTTTTCCACAATATGTACAGATGTTTGATCTAACGGCTTCATGGTATTTTATATGCTGTAAGAGGTTGGAGGAATTTCCAAATCGGCTACTACATCTCGTACAGGCAAAAGGCCGTACATTTTTACTTTCCATATCATGTTCTTCTACACAGTGTTTAACAAGAATAGTACTTGAAACATAACTATTGGGGCATTTTTCACATTGGAATCTGAGCACTTTTCGTTTCCTTTTGGGTGGAGATGGCTCCTCTATATCATAAAGCAAAATCGGAATGTTAATTATACATAAATTTGATTACAAAGTATTTACTACCAAGTTAATTTAAAATATGCATACCTTCAATAATCTCTGGCTTTAAATCTACTTTAAAATGTTTAACATCATCATCATCATCATCATCGCTATAATTAGGGTCATTAATATCATCGTTATCATATTCATCCTCATCTTCATCTTTAATATCATTATCCAATTCATTTTCAGAACTATCCTGATTATCTTCAGATTTTACATAGTACGCTTCCTCTTTAGATTCATTTATAGCTTTATTTTGTTGTTGACGTATAATATCGGATTTAATACATGTCTCTCTAAATGTATGGACAATACTCAATAAATTTGTACAAGGTTCACAAATTTGATATGTTATATACCATTCCTAGGAACAAATTAATTTGTAATAAACGATTAAAGTAAAATATATTTAATTAATACGTACAATTTGTGGAATACTTATTTTCAGTTTCGTTAATAAAGTTATGTTGTTATCATCCTTTTTCGACAGCTTGTTTAAACTTAGAAAATTATTTAGACACACACAGCAACTTTGGCTACTGCTGGTCATTTTATGAGAAAAAAGCTTGATAAACAAGCTTTACTTAATTATTGCCATAACCTCAAAATATGTTGTCTTGCTTCAAGGTGCCTTGGCTTCAATGTTAATTAGCTCATTATGCAATTAACGAACGTAAATTCCTCTAAATTTATTTTAAATAAACTAATATTTTTGTGAAAGTTTCACAAACACAAAAGAAATGTTTGGGGCAAAATGCCTACTACACTTTAGCATTTGAACTACTTTAGCCCAACTTTAGTTAGACGTTAGACCACAGTTTAATAATATACAGTTGTGTCACTTCCCCTTATTTTTGTCCATGACCCCCCCCCCCCCAACTCTCTTGTCATCGACGCGTGGGCTACACCACTGAACTCTACATATAAATGGAATGCCAATGTCTATACCTATTTGTACTTCAAATTGAATCTCGCGCAAGTATGGCGACCCCGGGGAGGAGCGCAATCGCATTGTGTAGAAAGCCAGGGCCGGCTCTATTTTTATTGCAAGTATTTTTAATTTAGCTTTTTTTTCAGAAATCACCAAAAATATGCGAGTATAGATTGACATTTCTTATACAGTTAACCTTTGTCTTAATTTTTATTAAAGAACATAAAAGTTGTCATGCTCAAAACATAATTATTTAATTTTCAATTTTCTTCTAGTAAACGTTCTTGATAATGTACGATCATATTGAGAATTGATTACAGAGTCCACCAAAAAAGGGAGTCATATTTTCTGCCTCAGAGATCGAAATATAATTTTAATATGAATAAAAGCTAAAAGTGAAACCTGAAAAATACTTTTTTGGTCAAGTTGCAAATACTTTAGTGAATTTAATATAGGTAGACTAATATTAGTATTGCAAGATCACTAAGATTAGTGACAAAGTAAAAGGTATTTGTTATTGGAGGAATAAAGAAATATACAGTAACAACTTACATTAAATACTTTATTGAAAAATCATGTATTTTAGATTCACACGTTTGTGTAGTCTTTGCCTTTGATACAAGTAACTTAAATTAGGTAACGCAATAAAATGTAACAAAAAATATATACAGATTCAGAAAGTATTCGTTTTGGTATGGCAATAATTGGCAATAAGTGGAAGCGAGAGCGAAGCAACTAGGCTATTCTTTTCTATCGTATGTATAACACATCGTACAAAGCGCCACCTGCTATCTCCACCACATGTGTGTGGACATCCCTAGAGTTTAAATTTGTTTCCGTCTTGCACACGTCAGTTCTCGTTTTGCCCTATACGATAGAAAAGAATAACCTAGTTGCTTCGCTCTCGCTTGCTCTTATTGCCAAATATTACCATGCCAAAACGAACACTTTCTGAATCTGTATATATACAAACCAAAATAAGTAATACTATAAAATTTCACTTAAATAAATAAAACAGTCAGAGAACATATAACAATCGGTATTACATGACTTTAAAAACAAGTACTTAAAATTAAATTTAAATTCAGGCTGGACACTTTCAACGGACAATACAAATGTCTACTCATCCAATAAATACTTTTTAAGCCTACTCTTGAATGTATTTAAAGTGGTACTGCTTTTAATATTCTCAGGTAAATTTAAATTTAAAATGATACCTTTTCTGTAAAATATCTATATTTTCTTTATCTGCTTCTATATACACCTGAGATGCCATTTGACCATACGCTGAAATGCCAGATGAAGTACTACGGATATCTACATCAATACTAAAACCAAATTATAGAATTATTCCAGAAATCATGAAGATACGAAATTATTATATCTAACATGGCACTGGGTGGACTATAGAAGATAAAGGTTTTCGAGGGCCTAATTTCAGGGTTGGAACTACATCAGGTTTCAGACGTTTCATTTCCCCCTCATACATAAAATCTGTATCAGCAAAATGTTCACTGCAAATTACATTGCTATAGCTCAGCTTCTCGATTTGAGAATTTCTACCAATAGCCTTTAGCCAACGTAAAATACCTTTTCGAAGTCAACCTGAAAATAATTTGAGAGATGTATTCTTAAGCAATAGGTACATTATTATTCTTATTTACATGGTAAGTTTGCCTGTCTGATCACAATTTTGCATACAAAAGTGTCCGTTCGATTTTGTTTTTCTTAATATAAGGGTACAAAGTACTCCGGCATATTTTTCCACTGCAGTTACCGATATTTAACCGATTCTTCAGTTTTCTCATATCAATACGAATTACTTTCTATTGGTTTATTGCTTGTGTCACACAGTGTACGCAAGATAAAGTATAACATGTATATTCAATGTACATGTGAACAGTAAATCAAGCATGGTCTTTACTTCACATAGCGATAGTGGATGTGTCCCCCGTTCTTGTTGTAAGTCTGGAAAATGCTTACTGTATAGCTGCTTGCACAACTGACATAAGTATACATATTTTCTTTGTGCAGATTGAAATTAGCAAATAATATTTATAGGTATCTTGCACTGTTGTTATTACAGACTGACTTACATTTTGGTGCTAGTGCAAGTTTTACATTCCATAAAAAATCAAAATAACAGATGTTTTGCTACCCCATTCTATTATTTTAAGTATAATACATTTCAGTGGTCATACAGTGCCAAGATTTTCAAATTTGACTAGTCTCACATTTTACAGTTCACGCTTACTTATTTGACAAAGTTATATTTATAAAAAGTACTTACGGTAATGTAACATATTTTTAAATAGATCAAGTCCATATCAGTAACGCACATAATTTGGATTGTTTAACATTATTTAGGTAGATTCACAAATAGTAATAAACTTTAAAATTCGCTAAAGAATTACGGAAAAAGGTGAGGTTAGACAATTTTGTATCCTGAATATCCAATGAATTCTATATATTTATCATGTAGAGTTCAGTAAATACCTCACAAAGTGTAGCCTAACGAACATTTTTCAGGCAAAATTACCCACGGTAAGAGAAAAGATCCCAAAACTCGGAGTTGTCGCCGATATTTAGAGGATAGTATATTTTACAGAATGGACAAGAACAAGGTACTTACTCAAAGTATAGGTAACAAACAGGAACAAGACCGGACCATATTGCTTTATTCTTTATCTTATCACGAATTGTTTATGTTACAAAGTACTACATAAGACAACCGCTAAAAAAGCTGGACACCGGCTCTGAAATTCTGCACTAATCCGAGACCTCCCGCTACGGGAGACAAATCAAAGAAAAATCGCGTCGGCGCATACCGTCTACAAGAAGCATTCTGACTCAATCACCAACATACTTTTAATAGTAGATTTCTACTGCGGCGACGCAGAACCCCGGGACCTTCAATCGCATGATTGAAGCATTTTGTTCACGCGCATATATCTGTATTGGTCTTCCATTTATTATGTATAGTTCAGTGGGCTACACTCAGTACGAAACAAGTGCTAGTTTTCGATTATAGCGCGCGAATAGGGAACAGGTCAATTGTTCAAAAGTTGCAAAATAAAAAATAATATTACCTGTTGTGGGTTATTTGTTTTCATATTCAAAAGTTCAAGACTATCCATAACATCAGAGTGAGAATTGGGATCTTTAAAACATTCTACGTTTTTTTTTGTAATCCTGCAGAATTTTGTAATAATTTAACGAATTTTGCTTTGCCTTGCGCCTAAAAAATGCAGAAGTTGTGTCACATCCACTGAATGCGTGGAGGAATAATACGTTATCGGCTACTTCTTTTGGGTATTTAATAGTTCGAATAAATTCGTTTGTCCGTTTTTCCCTTGCTTGATTTCATAAAATTTATGTTTGAAAAACATGTGGATAATCCTATCGTAAGGATTAAAAGATCAACCTCTTCACCAACTATAATCACCGAATCGCAATGAGGTGATATATCTATATTGTAAAATGCTGAATAAAATTATAATGGTTATAAATACCAATTGTTTTAAATATTTATAGAAGGCGTGGAAGTGTAGGAAAGTGTCGATATATACAGAGCGATTGCGATACGATACTTGACTTCCCTCTGTCTAAAAATGTGACCATTTCGATGGAGAATTTACTTGTCTTTGATAACCATCTATTTTTCGTAGAACCCTTCGGAACCGAGATATTGGCAAAAACACAATTTTTGTGATAATGCCCCAAAATTGGGGGTGTTCCGGGGGGCTGGCGAGGGGAAAAAATTATTATGTCTAAATAATAATAATTTTATTCATCATTTCTTCGATACATAAGTTGTACATTTGGTAAGTTAGCATATAATACTAAAATAAATATAAATATGGAATGAAAGAAGAAAAAATACATATATACACATATATACTTAGTCTATAGTTATCGACACACATTTACACATACATTACATATATATGTCACAGTCAGTATAAACATAAATATAGTTTTAAATTTTAAGTACAACAACAAGTTAAAAAACACGTACATAGCCAGTAATTATATAGTTAATTTAGTGCTTTAGTAAAATAAAAATGAGCACGAGTGTCAGTAAATCATTAATAATAGTTAGTGACCATTTATTTTGTAAAGGAATTCACTTACCGAATAGAAACAATTTTTTAACAATATTGTTCTTACTTCTTTCTTAAATATTTTAGGTGGTAAATCCCTTATGTGTAGTGGCAAACTATTGAAAAGTATAACAGTTATACTGTGGTGAATCTTTTAAGAGTTGTAGTTCTGTGACTGGTATTATATAAATGCCTTTCATTGAGACTAGTGAACATGTTGGGATTATTCTTAACAAACAGTAAGGACTTGTAAATATAAACACAGGGAGTGGTAAAAATCCCCTTTTTTATGAAAATATATCGACAACTCTCTCTATACTGCATATTAAACAATAACCGTAGTATTCTTTTCTGTATAATAAATACTCTCGTAAAATGTTTTCCCCAAATAAGTATGTAAAGAGAGATATGTGAGAATGCCATTGCATAACATACATTTAACAGACCAGTTTCGTTGAGGATTCCTTTGATCTGTAACAGTGCGTAATAGGATTTGTTTAGTTGCTTGCATACATGATCAACCGCTGAGGCTTCCAAGTCAGCTTATTATCAACATATGATCCTAAGAATTTAGTGATTTCAGATAGTGGGGGATTTTTTAATGTTAATATTGGTCTCCTGATGTTAAAGTTTATAAATATTGTTTTGGTACCATTTAAAATAAGTTTATTTCGATCGCACCATGCTTTTATACCATCAATTTTACATTGTAGTTCATTAGTTGAACTAGCTGATACCGTTACTGTGGTATCATCTGCATACATTATAGTGAATCCATCTCTTATATGAACTGGCAAATCATTTACATATAGCATGAATATCAGTGGTCCCAATATCGAGCCTTGCGGAACTCCTAGAGTTACGTCATGTATTTCAGACTCAGTGCCGTTGCATGTTACTGCGAGTTTCCGCCCTTGCATATAGAAATTTACCCATTTTAATAAATTTCCTCTTATACCAATATTTGCAAGCTTTATTGATAACATAACTTTATTGACCATGTCAAAAGCCCTCGATAAGTAAAAAAAACAGATACAACATATTTACCTTCGTCTAACTTCTGGTAGACATGATTTAGAAAATGTCAGGATGCTGTTTCGACAGATCTCGCCGTCCCAAAACCATGCTGGGATGATGTTAGAATATTTTCCGTTTCAACAAAGGACATAGTTCTAACACATACAATTTTTTCCATTAACTTAGATAAAACACTTAATAGGGATATCTGACGATAATTTTCGATGTCATTTTGACTGCCTTTTTTATGAATCGGTATCACACACGCCCTTTTTAATACTTCAGGAAAGACTCCTTCTTCCAAGGATAGATTTGGTAAGTATAATAAGGGATCAGTTCAGAAAATTCAAATAAAAAGTATAGGTTATTTAAAAGTATCTACAAATTAGAAAAAATTCAAATAAAAAGAAAAAAAAACGGTTAGATTACACATATAAAACAATTATCTTCTTAAATGTACATTATAAAAGAAAATAAAACATAATTTACTTCAAAATAAAAATTTTAAATTAAACAAAAAAAACAAATCTAGCTGCTTTTTCTGTCCCTAAACGATTTCGAATCTTAGAATGAATCAAACCAAATGTTGAAAATATTGTGTCAACCGAGGCTGAACTAGCTACAGCAGAAAATAATTGCTTGATAATATCAATATTTCTTTGAGATTTCCACCAATCCGAGGGTTTTCCGGTTTTAAGAATTTCTTCGTGAAATATGACATCGGCAGAAGACTCAGATTTTGCCAGAAATTTAATAATCAGTGGTAGTAAACCACTTTTGGGATATAATTCATTAGCGGCTTCTGAAGCACGATTCTTTTTGCTTTATTTTTGTAGGGTCTAGAATGAAGGCTAGCAAATGGTATGAGGTGATACACTGGTCGTATCGGTATCTAAATATTTGTATTTGCATTAAGGTAATTTCAGTTTCGTCAAAATGCAACTCAATTATTTTAAATTGTTCTAGAACGTCTGATAAAATTGCATAGTTTCTTTGAAGCCCATCAAGTGCAACAGATGTTGGTTTTAATAGTGATAAGTAATCGTCAGCAGTTCTTTTTCAATAAATGTTTTAAATTTTCTGTCTTACTGTGCTGTCAATTTCATTTTTCCTCGCTAATTTTAAAAAGTGAGGGCCATGATTTAACGAAACCCTCTAAGCAGTCAACAAGTGAGATCCATCTTACATTAGAAGGTAAAGCAAGTTTTTTTCCTCCTTCTTTTGCGTATATCGCAGAGGCAAAATCATTGTTTCGGAAGTATTTCACAATGAACGTAACGTGTTCCTTAATTTCACTAATTTCCAAATCCTTACATAACAAGTTGAAAATATGTGGAGCACAACCGTAAGTAATAACATTTAGTTATGTTGACTCTTTAATTTGGTTTCTCATAGCATTCATATTGGCAGTATTATCCGTCACAAAACTGCTTACTGTACAGGTATAGTCAGTCTTTAGAGTTTTAATTAAGTTTGTTGCAATTTCTGTTAAATATACAGATGTATGTGGATTTCCAGATGTGTCTATTATGTCTACTAAAAAGGAATACCCATTTTCCGTAGTTACAGTTGCACATATTATTGGTTCATTGTGTATGTTGGACCATCCATTCAATGACGGACAAACTGAACTTCCTGATAAATCTTTAAAACATTTAATTTTTTCCTCATTATACACTTCATCGAGCAGTCTGTTGGACACCTTATGTCAAGATGGTGGTACATATCCAGGTCGTAAAAGCGTTATTGCCTTTTTTTACTTCAGGTTGTTCAATACACATGCTGTTTGTCCTATAAAGAGCTCTAGCAATTTGTTTATCTATTTCTTCTTTATTAGACTTGGTCGTACGTACAACAAAAGATGATAAAGATCCAGAACTGGAGTTAGGCACTACTTTTCTTTTTTACTTAATGGCATAGAAGATCAAGAACGTGTTCATTTTACCTGTAATAAAAAACAAGATTGTAGACATGTAGCATTACTACCACTTTTTCCATCAAGCTTACTTGATGTTTCAATAAAATATTGCCAAATGGGATCTTTTTTCCTTCCACTTCTAGTAGACATGTGAAAAAATTATTTAATTTTTAAATGCTATAAATATATCACTCAGACTTGCTTTCTCACTTGTTACGTGTCAGATTAGCAAATAATGGCAATTCGCATCATCCCTGCATTATAAAGACAGGCGAATTTTCAAGTTCTGACAGGAATTTTCATGTATATACGCTCTAGCTTATTTTACAATTACAGATACAAGGTACACAATTTATTCCATTTGTAAGTTTAAACAAAAACTATCTTT
This sequence comes from Stenurella melanura, assembly GCA_963583905.1. Taxonomy (NCBI): domain Eukaryota; kingdom Metazoa; phylum Arthropoda; class Insecta; order Coleoptera; family Cerambycidae; genus Stenurella; species Stenurella melanura. The sequence continues at coordinate 19,568,572 of OY757315.1, forward strand.
GTTAATATAAGTACTAAATACATTGTTAATGTCAATTAGGATATTTATGTAAAAAAATAAATAAATATCAAAAAAAATCATGATTTTTTTTCTAAATCATGATTTTTATCAATCCTCACTGGTTCCAACATTAAAATCTTTTTCCCGATTTTACTCCCGTATTTACACATCCTGAATGCCCTGACTGGCCTATTTTGCAGACGTGTTAAAATTATTATCAAATAGAAATACACATATAAAGTAGCACATCTGAGCAGTCACACATATGTATATTTTATTCAATAGAGGATGTTCTGCTAACAGATTTCTGTGTTACAAACACTTTTACATAATATGATTTAAGCAATACATAACACACAACATCACGTCATGAAATACATATATAAATATTCTGATCATTTATCTGTCTGAAAGATATCTAGGTACATCTAGTCAACATGTATACACGAAAGGTATTTTACCACAAACTGAGAATATTGTGGAAAATTCTATGAAATCACATTAATATGTTTATTTAACTCATTCGTGCATAGTTTCTTCAACTATATTATGCGCCGTCTTCAGGTGATTCTTCAAATAAGATTTATCTGTAAATTTTTTATCGCAGGCATAGCACGGGAAGGGTTTCAGTCCAGAGTGGGTACAGAGATGCCTCGCTAGTTTTAATCTGTCATAAAAGCGACTTGGGCAAATATGGCAAGCATGTTTTTTCTCTCTTACAGGTATTTTGGTATCACCAATGCTATGAACTTTAGCTAAGTGTACATCGTAAGTATGTTTTTTTCTATATTCCTTTCCACAGTGGTCACATCTATAGGCTCTAACATTGGAGTGATAACTGACATGTTCCTGCATCTCACTTTTGCTAGCGAACGACTTTTTGCAAAGCTGACAAACAAAGTTCTTTTCACCGATATGTCTGCGTATATGCTGATCATGATTGGATTTTTGAGGAAAGCGCTTACTGCATATATGACAAACGTACTTCCATAAAGCAGGGTCGGTGTGAACTATCAAGTGATGAGTCCGTAGGTTGGTGTTCGTTTTAAAAGCCTTTTCACACTTGTCGCATTTATAGTTTCTCTGGTTGAAATGTGTGAACTCATGAGCAGTCAAGTCATTTTTAGTGATAAAGCTTTTCCCACAAAAACTGCATATATTGGTACGATTCCTATCATGATACAACTTATGGTTTAATAAATTAGTAGAGGAGCGGAATCGGCTGTCGCACTTTTCACATGAATACGGTTTTACTGTCTTTTCATTCATAGCGTGCACATTAACGCAGTGTTCGATGATTGTCTTTAGTAAAATGAACTCTTCGTTACAAACCTCACAGGTAAATTTTCTAGAAGACCCTCGGCCTCGTTTTTTGTCTGCAATTTTTTTGGGCGCATGTTCTGCATTCATATGACTATTGTATTCCTCTTTGGTGTCGAAGTTTTCTATACATATAAGACAGTGATGTTCAGATGTTTTATGCTCGGTAAGTATATGCTGTTGTAATAAAACTAGAGATTTGAAGTATTCATCGCAAATCTTACAAAATATGGCTTGGACACTATCACATTCATCCTTTTTACATCCTCGCTTAAAATGATCTTTCAATGTTTTCGAGCTTATATAATATTTATTACATGATGTACACTGAAACTCGGTTTTTCTGTAATTGTCATCTTGCCTACACTTTTTTATGTGAGCCTCTAATATTTTTTTTGTGGTATAATACTTTTGGCACCTGTCACATTGGTATTCAGCTGTACTTTTAGCGTGCCTTCTAATTCCATCACAATTAAGTTCATGTTCATTCAGTGTAGCTTCTAAGACATATTTCTTTCCACACTTGGTACATTCAAACTGTTTGAGTTTATATATTCCACTATTTTCATCGCTGTGGACTGTATGAGAATTTGTAATGTGTTCAATCAAGTCAGTTTTTGTGTTACATTTTTCTTCACATTCATAGCATATAAAAACATCATCTGTAGTATCACTGTCACAATTTTCGATTTCATTTTCATTACATATCGTCACATCATCACATTCGACATATTCAATAACGACATCATTTATTGAATCAACTGTAAATGTATCTAAACTGACAGATAAACATTGTACTTTAAACTTGTACGCACTATTGAGGAGCTCTATACAGTTGCTACATATCATATAGACTTCCAACCATTCCTGTAAGAAATATAGCTGATTAATGTGTTCGTAGCAAATAGTAGAAATAAGTTACCACTTCGGGAGCAATACACTGCAATTTTATAGAAAATTTTACGTTATATTCATCTAGTGCTGTTATATTTTGGATTGTGTTTTCAGTTTCTAAACATATAGTGCACTGTCCTGAACACATTTCAATTAAAAAAATCTGTAAACCACATAACCTAACTTATTCCAGTAATAGTAAACACGGCTGATTATCAAATTATGGTATTTGTGTTAGTTAAAGATCATATGCCTACAAATACAAAGATTTACACTATCAGAATATTACTGTAGATTTTGACACATTGTTTTGTCAACAAATCAACGATTCGATTGAACCAGTTGAACTACTTTATAGTTTTCACTGATGACGTATCATGGTTTAGTTTAAGTCTCTGTCTTTCTCTTTTCGACTCTGGGGGGTGGGGGGTATCGAATTTGAACTGATCTGCGCCATAATTTTTTATCTATGATCTGCGCATCGCGAATGTCGAACGATGAAATTTAGGCTCTGGGGGTCAATTCTCGAAATTATTCCTATGGGAAATAAGATTTTTGGAACGTGTAAATTGTATTCTTGACTAGTCCTATGATATTATTTTCTGCTGGAAATGATCAGGTGAAGTAATTCCACTGATTTGAATGGAAAACAATCTCATAGGATCAGTCAAGAATACAATTTGCATGCACGTTCCAAAAGTATCATTTTCCATAGAAATAATTTCGAGCTGCCCACAGAGTGGTCACTCTGACTCTGTCAAAGGATTATAATCAAGATTCCTTGATGTCCAAGCAAACTCACTTCCTCGACTGATCCATCTGCGTGGGGAAGTCTCATTAAGATAATTCCCGACTTCGAGAAATGAGGGGGAGCTCCATTTTGCATAAACCACATTCTGTTCCGTATGTCTAGCATGAAAGCATGTAATATATCAGCAAGAGTATTTTGAAAAAAAAACAGATAAGACTGCCCATTTAAATTTGGAGGAAGGACAAATAGTCCCAATAACTGATCGTCGATAATACCGCACACACCAAATGATAATCTTAAATTCGTGCTGAAAATGCCCTTCTTTAACAAATCGATAAAATTGTAGCCTTTGTGGAAGATCCCTTCGAAATAAGTTTTGTACAGGAGTGGCGGAGTGATTTGGGTAGAAGCATTATTCTTTGCGTAAGACTCTTAGAACAGATTGTTTTCTCACCCCTGTTGCCGCTGATAAACGACTTGAGTTGACTTGAGGATCTTCATCCACACGAACTAAAATATCTAGTTCTTGATCTGGAGTCATTCGTTTGTCCTCCTACATCATTTTTATGGCGAAATGGAACCCGCCATTTCTCCCGAAACAGCTATATAGATCTTTGAAAATCTTATGGTCTGGCTGTATTCTATTTGGATATTGAAATGAGTATACCTCCTCGCTGCAGCACGTCCGCTATACATTTTTTGTACGTAAACATATATCATAAGTATTCCTCATTTCCCTATTTGAAAAATTATTATGTGGAGGCATTTTAAATAAAGAAGTTAAAAGAAATTAGCTCGAGGAACACAAGAACAAAATAAAATGATTAAATGACGTACATGATAGAACTAAAACGTAACCAAAGCACACTTTTCAATAAATACACTTTCTTTTATTAAATTTGAATTTGTCTTTCAAAAAATTATTCAAATGTTTAACGGCAATTTCCTCGAAAATGATTAGTTATCAAGTTCTACCAAGTGTACCTTTTATACGTGGAAAGGACACCCTCATCTCATCAGATTTTCTGTTCAGAACTGTCCAAAAAAGTGTCCTAAAAAATTATGAAAAAAATTCATCATCAGATACAGGTTCTGTGGCGCCCTCTATGATCTAACGTGATGTAACACATACATTATTGTTTCTTAGAATAAAAAAAGTTCCTCTAGCCAATTTGGTGAAGATCAGTTAAGAGGCTGTCGAGTTATTGCAAAAAAATTAAAAAATAATTTAAATTTTGACAGCAACATTTTACTAAAGCATATTTTGTTATATCCTCATATTTTGGCCCATAGAATCTACCCCTGCACTATGGCCTATTATTAATGGGCCACCGTGTATATTTACGTGCTTTAGTATAATATATTTTTTTGTCACCTTTGTAAGCTTGCATAATATAGAAAATAAGTGAACGAAAAGGGTTACATAGTTCAAAACAATTATTTATCTATACACACGCCTATTTAGAGCTCTATGACACAAATTTCATATATAATTTAATGCAAAGTAGACCATGAGAAATAACACCCCCCATTAATTTTGAAATATCTATATTTTACCCAAAATGTTCAGTTCATTGCCCCGACCTTGAAAATTTTCAAAACACCTTTCTGGTACCGTGAAAATACAAAATTAATTTAGTGAATTATCTGCAAATATTACCAGTTACAACATGCAATGGTCACACTTCTCAACATATTGCAATAAAAGCAAAGATATAGATAGATAAAATAAAAGCCATTAATCTTGTTGGTATATTTTAAATTTATGTACAAACAATCTCTCGCAATAATTATAAATCACACAGAGTGACCTCTTTAAAAAATATAATTCTTAAAAAACTTATCCCATCAACTCGACATTTAAAGGACCGATAATATTGTGTGCGATCTTCAAGTGATGCTTTAGATAGGACTTATCAGTGAATTTTTTTTCACAAGCGTGACACGGAAACGGTTTAAGTCCCGAATGGCTACAAAGGTGCCGTGATAGTTTTTGTTCATCATAGAACTGACTCGGACAGATATGACACACAAATTTTTTTTCCCGCAAGGAAACTTTTCCGATACCGTGTATCTTGGCCAAGTGTGCTTGATAAGTCCTTCTCTCCTTGTATTCTTTATCACACTGGCTGCATTTAAATGCCTTTATATTCGAATGTAAGTTTATATGTCTCTTCATTTCGCTTTTGCTGATGAACGGCTTCCTACAAATATGACACACATATTTTTTCTCCCCCGTGTGTCTGCGTAGGTGCTGCTCATAATTGGTCTTCAAAGGAAACCGTTTTTCGCAAATTGTACAGCCATATTTCCACAAGCTACGATCAGTGTGCACCACTAAGTTGTGAGTTCGTAGGTTTTTATTGGTGTTAAATGCCTTGTCACACTGACTACACTTATAATTTCTGCGATTGTAGTGGGTATACTCATGAACTGTTAGGTCACTTTTTGTTATAAAGCCTTTGCCACATAAAGTGCAAATGTGTGTACGATTTTTCTCGTGGTAGTTGCGATGTTGATCTAAATTAGCAGAAGAGGCAAAGCGCATCTCACATTTATCACAGGAATATGGTTTAACATTTTTTTCTTCCATACCATGTACCGATACACAATGTTCAACAACTAATTTTACATAATCGAACTGCTCATTGCAGTTTTCACAAGTAAATATTTTTACAGGCTTCCGACCTCTTCTTGCTCTAACCTTTGGAGGTGATACGCGGGATTCCTGCAAGTCATGTTTTGACAAATTATGCGAATCATATTCTTCAACAGATTCAAATTTAATAACACATATATTGCAACTATAATTTAGAATTTCTTTCGAACCCGTTTCTTGTTCCTTCCGTCTAGCACACCATATCTTGTGTAAATTTAGATTTCTCTCTGTGGTGTAAAAGTTGTTGCAAGTACATTGATGTATATTACTTCTGTTCTGATTTTTACACGATTTTAAGTGAGCATTTAATTGTTTTTTTGTACTGTAACCCTGTTGACATTTGGCACATTGAAATTTAGATATACACAGCGTAGCATGTTCATTTAATTTTATCTTAGATTCAAATTTTTGCAAACACACACAACAAGCAAACTCTTTAAATATTCCAACTTTGTGGTCTTTCATATGATTGTCTAATGCCGACCGATTAGAACATAGTTTATCACATATTAAACATAATTTAAACTGGCCATGTTCACTCTCGATGTGAAACAGTAAGTCTTCTTTTGTTCCAAAACCTAAACCGCAGTCATAACATGAAAAAACAATACTACTGGCATTTCTAGTCGTTAAGTTATCTTCACTTTTATAATCTGTTTGTAAGCCATCTTCAAACCGAGAGGCTTCTTCTCCATCAAAACTGTCCCCAGTATGAATTTGCAGTTTATGCTGCTGCAGTTGGGTTTGGGTTGTAAATATTTTAGAACATACCCGACAAACAACTCCCTTATTACTGTCTTCTTCATAGTAATACTCAATATCACAATTATCTTTAAAATCGGAATTTTCTTCTGCTGGATATGTTTCTTTTTTGGATAATCCTAATCTTCTTTCTGCTTCTAAATTTAGAACAAGTTTTTTAAACTCCCAGGCTTGTTCCACTCGTTTTTTGCACGGTTCACAGATTAGATATTCCTCAAGCCATTCCTATGTACAAAAGTTACTATTAGGTCTATAGGATTTGATTAATATTATTTAAAAAATTACCAATTCGGGAACTATGAACTGTAATTTCGTAAACCACTTCACATTATATTCATCTGAATCTTCTACACTTACAGTAGAGTTATATTTTTCTAGACAAATACTACATTGTTCTAAGTCCATTCTAATAATTACTTGATTTGCTTCTTACATTGACAAATAAATCTATGGCTTTTTAATGCCCCTAACCTTTCCTGGTTCATGGCAGACCATTTAAAATAAAATCGTATATCTGATATATTATTCTCCCTCTGCTTGCAGTTTCTGATTAATTAAATAGATTTACCAATTGGAAATACATACTGACTGAAATGCATTTAAATAAATATAGTATCTCGAAAGAATTGAAGAAGTAACAAAAAAATGTCAGGTATGCAAATAACGAAATCAAAACACATACCTTGTGAAATTGTGAAATGTGAAAACACCTGAAGCAGAAAAGAGAAGAACTAAAAAGAGTAGGTAATGTAGGTATACCGTAGAGTGAACTAGCACCTAAGAGTAGGTTTAATAGCGACAGATATGAAATACATATAGATCAGCTACTTCTTTAAAGCTGCCAAGTTTAGCACTTACTCTAGTGCTAAGTTTGAGATAAACAGTACCACGTATGTACATTGTACACAGTTCCGACACTGGCACTCTATTTAGGAGTTACAAACTTCTACAAATGAGGTCGGTGTATGAATTCATCTCTTCCCAAAGCGTTCTTTTTTAATGATTTGGCAATAGAGTATAGCAACTGTATCGATTTAGCAATAACACTACTTAGCAACAATATGCCTTAGTTAGTTAATCATAATTAAATGAGAGATATTGGACTAAAACAAAGGAGTCAGCTGAAAAAATCCATCTAGTAAAACGAAACTTTACGAAACAGAAAACCGTTGTGTGGTCACTTAAATAGTTTTCTGTCTCTTTATTACGGCACCTTACGTACGGTTCTATGGCTTACCTGTGCTGGAGTAGCATCTCAGAATCCATTAGGTGTGTTCATTTGTGTTGATTTAAAGCAGCTTCAAGCAGTTAAATAAAGATAGTGCTGTCGCAAATAATGTGAGTATGAGAGAGATAACGTGTTTCAAAGTTGCTTTAAATCAACACAAATGAACAAACTGAGAGTAAGTCACCCATCAGCCAATAAAAATGAGTCACATCTTGGCGGTGGAGGGTGGACGCCATATCGTTCTAAAGGATCTTAATTTATCCATGAATTTCGTGGGGTCTCTTGAACTAACCTTGGCGTTGACATGACAAGAGAAAAACTATCGAAGGTAATTTGACATTCAAGATAGTTTTTGTTGATATTTGATGATTGTGTTGTAGTAAAGAAGATACTATATAACTAATATAAGTTTACTCCAGCACCTAAATAATTAAATATTTACCGAAGCTGAAATATATTTAGTTTCGTGAAAAATTGGTGTGTTTACCGACAATGGCCAAAGGAAAAGAAAAACTCGATAAAACCTGTAAAATACTTGAACTTCCAGAATGTGTCTTGAGGGTGTTATTTTCTTATCTAGACAATACTTCACTTTTCCTGCTATCACGGTAAATATTTGTTTCAAAAATTAGTTGTTTTGCTTACTATTTTGTTTTTTCAAAACATGCCAATATTTTGGTAAATATTTGTACCAAAAATTATTTGTTTTGCTTACTATTTTGTTTTTCCAGAACATGCCAATACTTTCAGTATTTCATCGAAGATCCTGCATTCTGGAGATATATAGATGCAAGAGGTGAACCCAATACTAACGAAAAAGTTAATTATTGTTGTCACAGAATACACGAGAAGACCACTCATGTATTCTTTAGAGCAAATGATAAGAATTCTGGGCAGGTTCCCCCAAACTTTTTTGGATTTACTACTCGTCATTTGAATAACCTCACAGTTTTAGCTTTGGAAAATCAACGTTTTAACGGATCTAAGGTGAGAAACTATAAATAGATCTTTCATATTATGGTTCATGTTTTTACACCACACATTTGTGTGATGCATTTAAAATATAATGGAGGGTCTATCTGTATACTTACGATGTATGCGTGTCTTATTAATTTTAGTTATCGTTGAGAGATTTTCCATCATGTTTGGAGGAGCTAAGCTTGAAGAGGACCCATATTAAGTCGTCAGATTATTTTTTCCGATACTCTGGCAGAAGTATGGAGAATCTAAAGGTAAACGTGTATCTGTTAAGAAAAAAATAATTTAACACTATTTCATAGGTACTTATTTTGGATGGATGTAAATGGGTAACTTGTAGTTTCCTCATGTCTGTTACGAAATTTGAAAATTTGGAGATTATATCGGCCGTGAAATGCATAAAACTGCACTTAAACATGGTTCCCTATTTAAATGTGGCCAGGGTTGGATGTAATAAGAAGCTGAAAATATTTGATTGTAGGTTTACAGGTATGTAATTACTTTTTATATGACAGTATTCTTGTTGGGGACCAATTATTGACAACATGCGAAAACTGAGAATGTCGTTTTTTGGCGAAGTTCCCAATAGTGAATTCGCTTTGTGATTTCAATCGTTTCAAATATAACGATGAACAAAATTGGCACTAGCGCCAACACAATATTATTTGTGTTTACTAGTGCTGCTCTCGAGGATGAATCCAAGAGGTGTGGACTGGGGCAAAAGTGGGGTTAAGTGATTTAATTTGGATTAATACGTTACTTTTATGCCTGCATCTTCTTGTATGCACAAATTTGCTGAAAAAAAGAAGTTGTATTATGAATACATAAAAAAGCATCCCAGTTTGATTTCTGTTAAACACAAACAAAATTTTACAAGTAGGTAAAAACACACAAGACTGATGGAATATTATATTAACTTAATTTTTACATCTAAATCGATGTTTCACCACTTCGGCCTCATTAAAACCTCCACATTATTTAGTAAAAAATTACACAACTGTTTGGACAATCTGGACATGTTTGTTTTTAAACTGTTTAAACTGGAATTTCTTACGTAATTTTGAAATCTTTATTCCTGTGTGTTTTCTAAATTATTTAACACAAAAAAATGAATTAAATCATCCATACTAAAGCCAAGAAATAATATATGATATGGACATTGGACACTATCAAAATTATTAAAATGAAAGGATTCAACACATTTTAATCTACAGTTAATAGTTTGAAATCGATTTCTGTAACTCAGTAACTGCCTGTTGTTTGGCGAACGAAATATTTCACCAAAATACGAATTCTCTTCATGGCGAACAGTCAAAAATTGCGATAATAGAACTTGCCTTCATTTTGTTGCAAAACTTGCAAATCGAACGGTCAGTAATTGCCCCCCTGATAATTTAATAATTTTGGTGCTAATATTTGTTCTCCACGGATGTTTGTAGGTTAGAATACTTTTAAGTAATAACCATGATCGTTTTGCAACCTGTATTAGAGGCTACAAAAAATAAAATTGTACCAGACAGCTATTTTTGAAACAAACTTGTAATTCTACACACTATTCCTATTGTCATAGTCATTATTTTGCTGAGCAACACCAACCATTTATTATAAATTTTTCAGTGTATGTATCAACAATTATTTCATATTGCACATATTGATTTTCTTTTTCACATGCTCTCAATGTGTTTTCCAAACTTTAGCGATTATATTATTGAATTCATTTGCTGCAATTCCTTTTGCATCATTGAGTTTAAAAGTTATACCTATATCTTTTTGCAACATTGTTTTTTTACTGTCGCCCAAGTCAGTTCTGTTGGAATCAAATCAGGATGCTAAGGAGGTAGTCTTAGTACCTTGTATCCGTGGTCACGCAACAAAGTGTCAAATTTATATGTTACATATTGATTCTTATTTTTTTTTAATGAGTTGATAAAGTTGTGGTTTATTAGGTACTATCAAATATAATATTTTTTTCCATCAACCATTTTATCATGCCACACTTTTTACCATTACTATTAGGTGCAGGATTTATTTGAACATTATGGTAGGGAGCATTATCTGTAAAATAACAGCATTTGGAGGTAAATTAGCGATTAGCATTTCTTCTAACCACTTTTCATTATTCATTATAATCGTGTTAATCACCACTTTTCGCACTAGATTTGAATATCAATAAAGAGTTTAGAATAAATCCCACCACCAGCATGTACTATTATTAGCCTATTGCCCTTGAAAATTATCTTAAAAATACCTTTTGTACTTTCGTCCGACCAACTCTTCGAAGAAGTATGACTGTTGTGTATGTTTCCGTTTCCCTTTTGATGGAAATGAAGTGATTATACACATTAATTATTACTTCACCCATTTGGCTGTGAAAAACTCTATGATTTCCTATCGTTGATATTTTGAAAATTAATTAACTAAACCTCCGAATAATGTATTTCACTAAGCTTAAACACATCGCACAATAATCTTTCGAACCCATGCGCTGAGTGGACGCTACTGTCAGTCATAAATTATTATAGTGTGTGATCGTGCTGTTCTCCGATAGGTCAACTATGTTCCCCTATAGTCACCACTGATCAACAATACTCGTGGCGGATACATAAATAAGTAGTGCTATTTTGAACTGGCGCTGCTTGGAAAAGATTTTTTTAAATTTTGACAAATCGCCATGCCAAATCAGAAATTTGTTTCATTAATAGCTATTTTTTTTTTGCAGCTGCTTTACTCTTATTTATTTGTTTCTGAAGTGAATTTATTGCTTTTAGGAATTGGCCACGAGCTGCTACGTTCATTCTACTCCAATAAAACGATTCAGTCTCTTTACTTCCAGAGTCTTAAGACGGCCGAAATAGATTATGGTGAGAAGATCTTCAATAGGAACTATATGCGTTCTGTGACCTATCCAGCTGAAAGTAATCCATACGTGGACGGCAATGTTTGCGATGATAGCCTTGCCGATTATATTCGTACAACTGCATCGGATTATGTTGAAACGATATGTGCTAGCACTTTATATCAAGATCCTTACCCTAAGTGTACCTGCAATTATAAGGCAACTGAAAATGAGTCAAGTAAGATTTTAACGAGGATACGATTGAGTTTGCTTCTGTATTGGCAGACATGAACAAAACGGAAATTTAATTACATGCATTGGAAAATTTGACGGAACGGAGATTAATTGGTATTTTGTGTATATAATTCTTGTTTTTCCTAACAAAGGACGCCGCACAAACTTTATGGGAATTCGGTTTCAGTAGAATCGTCTTAATTTTTGATATATTATAGCTTATGTCATCCTGAGCAAAAGTTTCCACGATGCTCCATATTCAGTATTTTGGGTCCTATGGAGCACCAAAGCTCTTTAGCTCTATTATAAGTTATTACTTTGAGTAATTTTATAACATTTTTATAATGTAAATATTGATTATTGAAATATCTAACTTTATGTTTTTGAGGTTGCTGAATTCATTTCTAATGACAAAGAGATGATATTGTCGCTTATTTTCACCCCTGAAACCACCTTTCTGGATATTCCAAATAATTTCAACAAGGGATAAACACTAACACTATTTAATAATTTACTGCAAACTACACAAGATTTTTATTATCTACTAAAATGCACTATTAGTCTACGGCCAAGCTTACGACCTGATAGCTGCGACACGAACGCTGCGAGCAGGTCGCAAAGATGTGTTACATGGATTATTATGTAGGTGGCCATAGTTGCGACCCGCAACAGCGACCGATTTTAAAATTTTTTCTGTTACCAGTTTATCACAAAAAGCCACCGTTTTGTATGGAATCTGGTTGTCAAAGTTTCACTGAATGCCAATTTAAGCTTTAAAAGGTATGTGGTTACCTATTTTTTTACTTAACATTAGAATTTAATACTTAATATGTAACATATTTAATAAATACATAGTAGTATACCTACTGCATGCATGAAAATAAATTATAGTTATTTCAGATTGACATCGATATACACCAAAGAAGATAAGTTTGTGGTCAATTAAGAGTTCAAAGAGAAAAGTGGTTAAATGCTTTAAGGCTGCATAACCCATAAATTTATTTGTTAGTCAATCTAGATCAGTTACCTTATCTAGCTCGGCAGGTTCTCCGAAAAATTAGAGAGAATAAAATTTAAATGAAATTATTATCCATGAAGATTATCCGTTAAGATAATGTCTGGAACTATGACCATATTTCATCTTAGACTCGGTAAGATCTGATCTCTCTAAGGCTCTTTTCTCTTTGCTCTTTTGATTGAGCACAAACTTTTCCTTTGTTGGTGTAAATCGATGGCAATCTGAAATAACTATAACTTTATTTCCGTGCATGAGGTAGGTATACTACTATGTATTTATTAAATATGTTACATAATAAGTGTTAAATTCTACTGTTAAGTAATAATCATATACCTTTTAAAGCTTAAATTGGCATTCAGTGATACTTTGACAACCAGATTCCATACAATATGATGGTATTTGGTGGTAAACTAGTAACAGAATAGTTAATAGCATTTAAATCTTAAATAATCTAAATATGCTCCATATATGATAATAAAATCAATCATATACATTTTTTAAATACGAAGAAAATAATTAAAACACATAGGTAAACAATGCACATGTCGCCAAATCAAAGGAAATATTATTGTACACGTAATTGACAATGCATATTGAAAACTAAACTTAAAAATATTTATTTCAATAGCTGATAGCACAAGAAAGTTAAAAAAGCAAACGAAAACAGCGAATTTCACGTTAATTAATTTGGAACATTGATATGCCTTCCACTCTATTTAGCTGTCAGATTTTGCACATGCCCTATTTTGTATTTCTATCACCTCTCACTTGTCACAGTTGACACTTTTCAACTTAAAAAAAAAGACTTAGATTGTGCAGAAGGACATTTCGAACAATTTTTGCAATTGATAATTAGCTATTTTCTATGTTTAATATTTCAAAGCATTCTTTATGTGTAAAAGAATTTATCAATAAAATGTTGTAAATGCACGTTGTTAACACAAATTACTTGTGACTGGCTTGCTTTATCGAAATGCAATAAGAATACATTTTTAATGGCAATGATTTGAAACTTAGTTTTTTACAATAATTTTTAGAAATTTGAAAAAAATAAAAAGTTGTGAGAAAAATACTGACAATCACCTCCTAAAACTACACCTTAAATACTGAAGAGGGTTTGTCTGATATCATGGAAACTAGTGTCCAGATGGCCTATGACTAAGTTTAAAATATGAATTTACTATCAGCCGCAAAAATATCGGGACACAATTTTCGACCACCTTGTATAGACACTACAAAAATGGAAACAAACATAATATAAAAATTTATTTAATTTTTATATAATTTTAGTTTATTGTCGATTCACATATCTAAATTTATTTAAATGAATTGTGTAAAAAATAAAATTTTGAATATATACAGAGTGTTTCAAAGTTAAAGGTACGTACGTTACTTGTGGATAGAGAACATTTTGGTGGCTCGAAATTACCCATTATTAATGCATCCATCCCAACATCAATTTGCTGTTAATATGTATGTATTTGGTGAGGTGTTTTCAACAATCATTTGATTGGGCCACATATCCTCCGTGATAGATTATCAGGTGAACTACCTTGTTTTTAAAATTATTTTACAATAGTTCACTTACCTAGTCTAGAAGTATAAGAATTGTCACTACTGCAAGTTAAATTTTTTTGTTAATTAAACCCCGAAATAAATATTCAGGTTCCAACTGCGCAACCATTTTAATGAAATTGTATTTACGGCAACTAATCAATGTTGATGAATGAAATGCGCAAACAAATTAAGTGAGTTACTCTATTCAATTTTTTCCGCTCTTTTCGAATATCGAAACGGATCTACACAATTTTGTCATACAGGATGTTGATTTTGGCGAACAACATATTGTCAGTTTTTTTATTAAGCCAGACCTGGATTTCTCTTTTGGTTTATTATGAAATTCTATCAAGTAAAATAAGTGAAATATACATTCAAAGTATGAACCGATTATACAGGGTGGTTCAATAGTTATGAACAAAGAAAGATTTGACCAGAATTAATAAAACATCCTATATCTCAATAATGAAGGATGGATGCATTAATGCCGGGTAATTTGGAACTGCCAAAGTGCCTTCTATCCACAAGTAACATATGTACCTTTAACTTTGAAACGCCCTGTATCAAGAGAAATTGCAGCTATTATTAATAAAAATTTCGAACTCTTAGATCATAAAAACAGCTCTCTATGAGGAGTTTTTTATTTTGATTTTAAATTTTATGAGACTTAAGTTTTATAATTTGCTGGTAAAGAAGTTGTATGTGCACCCATAGTATATATCGGTGATTTTTTTAAGTAGCTGTGACTAAATACGTTCCTGTTAATATCTTTTTATTCTTAAAGCTATTTCTACAGGATTCTCTATATGTCAAATTAAACATAAGTCTAATTATTCTTTTTTGAACAATGAAAACGCAATTGATATCAGTCGCTTGTCTTTACACGTTGACATCGAATTTGATATTGACTAATTTGATAAAAATATACAAAATAAACAAAAATTTCAGTAAGAAATTCATGGCTGTCTAGACCTTCTTTGTTAGGAGAAAGAAAACATATAGGAAAAAAAACGCCAATTTATCTCCGTTACTTCAAATTTGTGTGTCCGTAGATATTTTTATGAAATTGGGATGTGTTTAAATTCGGATTTTGATTTCTGTGTAACTTAAAAACAGTTTTATCTTAGCTTCAGCTAATATTTATAATCGTTATTATTAAAAAAATATTCAATATGCATTATTATTAAATATCTCTGAAATGTGCGTATTGCCAACAGAATCAGGCTCACCATATCCAGTAGTTGCTCACAAAAAAGAACCATTATGAGATATTTTAATATGTTTTTCTGTAGAGTCCAATGCACCGGAAATACAGGAAGATTATTACCTCTACGAGCCACCCAGACGCCAACTTAGAAAATTTGTCTGCCTGAAACACTTCAAGGATGTGCAAAAACTGCCTGTCGAGTTTAAGGAATTTTTCGTTGCAAACGAAAAACAATTCTATTCAGGTAAAAATCACTTATTTAGGTTTACTTGCTTTCAACAAGGCCTCACTTAAAAATCAGGAAAACCAGGGAAATTTGAGATTTTAAAAACATTTAAAAAAAACTGTGAATTTTCAAAATATTGATGAAAGTTGAAATGTAATTTAAAAACCGGGAATTTAATAATTGAAAAATGACAGGTGGGATTTTTTTTTGTAACATGAAACCCTAATCTCCCTCGGTTATTGCTTAAATTTTAATAAATTAAAGTAGTTATATCGCAATTCACGTTATTCAAGAAAGTCACGAAACGTGCTGCAAATTTAATTCACATATCAATAAACATTCTGGTAAAATACGAACTCCATTTACCATTCCGTTTCCGAGATTCATTCAAAGTTCGCTGTTTTTATCGACATTTAAGATTGCATGGACATCATGCAAAATAAATTGATGTTGTTGACACTATTCTCTCTCTTGTGACTGATTCTTATTTAAAAATGATCTCAAAAACGAAACAAATTTAAATTAATTCCTGACGAAGCATGTGTATTTTAATAGAGCTAAAAATATTGACATTAGTGACGAGTCGATCAACTGGCATCAGAAACTATATGCGGCAAATCTTTCCCTTCTCTCTCTCTCTCTCTCTCTTGTCTCTCTCTCTCTCTCTCTCTCTCTTGTCTCAAGTTTATCGATTTGCTAACAGATTCCTCTCGCGATATAACTACCTTAAACCACCTTATTGATTGTAACAGACTATTTTATATGACAAATCTCGTTTACATCTTGTGTTGATGTGGTTGGGTGTTATTATACTCTTCGCAAAAAAAAAGAGTATATTGCATTCGATCGGTACATTTCTAAAACCGGTAATATTGCTCATAGAGAAGAAATTTTCATATCACTATGTTGGCGATCGAATTCTGAACAACTTTCAAAATGTCCGCCCTTCTGTCTGTCCCTTCGTCTGTCTGTATGTCCGTATGTCACGTGAACCCTGTTGTTTTTTTAACAAAATCAATAAATAAATTTAAAAAAAATGTTTCTTATGTTTTGTAATTAAACAAAAATTGTCTAAAACTAATACTAATTACCAAAAAAACTGCAAAGAGTATCCTATAGAATGTGCAACAATTATATATAAAATTGCAGTAAATCGGCGAAGAGAATAATGGTTAACTTGTTTCAAATTATTTATATCTAATCTAAAAAGATTCAGTCATCTTTTTTTACTTTTTATATAATTTAGTTAAAGCTACCAATAAATGGTCAGTAAATACGTACTGATTTGACATATATTTAAATCTAAATTTGTTTTAAAATAATTTTTAAAACATTTTTGTCACAAAAAGTATCATGACATATTTACTGGTTTTAATTTTTCGATTTTTAAAAAAATGTGTAGGACAATATTATTTGATATGTAGTTAAAAAAGTAATTAAGAAGCAACAGAGAAAAATAGTATATTGAATGTAGTCGACATTGCCAAGGAAGAAACCCTGAAACCTTATCGTGAAAAAAATATACATAGGTGGTCACCCAAAGAAGCTTCTTTTCTAGCAAAGCAATGAGCAAAATGCATAATTTTTTTAAACATCACAGATGAATAGACCACTAAAAAACATTATTTTTCCAGTATTTTATTTTTGTTTTATGTTCTAATTAAATGTTAAAAAAATTATTTACTGCAGCTGTCAATTTAACTGCGTTTAAATGGAGAAATTTCCGCGCTACTTGTGTGTGACGTCATAGGGCACATCGCACCGACGGAAAACGTATTGTGATTGAGAATGTGTACACATTATTTATGTTGTGTTATGGAAAATACAAAGAAAAGTAGCTATAAATATTGTATTGTGCCCAAATGTACAAATACTACAATAAAAACTCCCGAAAAGTTATTTTTTAATGTGCCTAGACGAGATAAAGTTAGGAAGAAATGGTGCAGAGCTATGAGACGAGACGACCGAAATGCAGAATTATCGTCATCCTCAAGATTATATTGCTGCCAGGATCATTTTGATGCAAATTTACTTATTAAAACTAATTATTTTATAATAATATTATGAAAATATGTACCTAACCCTAATATTATTGTGATAGTTTGTTTACATATCATGGTGAATTTGGTCACTTGCCTATTTATAGGAATACAAAAGTTTACTAACTTCTGTTAATAGGAACCTTGAATTAAAATGTACAAATGTATAAGAACGGTGGGAATAATAGGTTTGTTCATTTGTGTTGATTTAAAGCAGCTTCAAGCAGTTAAATAAAGATAGTGCTATCACAAGTAACGTGAGTGTGAGAGAGATAACGTGCTTCAAAGTTGCTATAAATCAACACAAATGAACAAACTGATTGTAACTTCTCGACATTCTACATATTATCCGGTTATATATTTATATATACCTATGTATGTCAACAGTTATTTTTACTATTAATGTACCTACCTACCTAAAAGTACGTACTTAGTAAGTGACGGGAGGTATTTATTATATAAAAAAGTAAAGCATTCTAAGATGAAAAATATTAATTAATATAACATTAAAACATTGCCTTGTTTACCTATTTTGAGGTTAGGTACATAAATAATTTGTTATATTTAACTACAGTAAAAGGATAAAAATGGGCACAATTGAATTAATGTTTAGAATAATGAATGACACCTACCTTGTTGCTTTAGTACCTCCAGTTTCTGCACTAATAAAATCAGTATTAGTAGCAAAAAAGTTTGTCAACATAAACACATCAACAACAGGCAAATTGTCACTCTGGCCCCGTAAAAACCCACTGTCCGTCATTTTTACCACTTAATAATTAAAATAAATAAATAAATGAATGATTTCTTTTATGAACATATCAATACACATTTATAAAACACAAAACAATTTACGATTTAACCCCTTGGCAGATAGACAACCATTAAACATTATGCCGAATGACGTCAGACCAATAGCGTGGTGTTTTCAGTCACGTGGATATGTTCCCATAAAATTTTGAATTTCTAAGTTGTTTATTTAGGCTACACATTTTTTTAAAACCTTTTCTTCATTACTTTCTCAACTTATATAACATATATAACGAAAAAATAATAAATTATTGCATTTCTAAAATTCATGCATGTTGCTCATTACGGTCCAAATAATTATATCTTATCTTCATTCATAATTTCAGGCATTAATTCTGATGCGGAGAGTGATGCCGATTCATCAGACTCAGATAGTGACAACACTTGCTGTATGTACGGAATGGGCAGAAGAATGGTTCTCCTAACGCCTGGAAGTAACAACGAGTCTGTACGAGAGGAAGTGCTGGAACTCAACCACGACGATAGGAGGGACAGGCCAAACGTTAGCATATTCATAGCTAGTCCGTTAGGAGAGTGGAGAAATACAAATACTCAAGCCCAAGGTGATGGGTAAGATTTTGTTTAATTTACAGCACGAAAAAAGTAATAGTCCGAGAAATTAAATTTTGCTGCCATTACTCTTAGTAACGACAGAAAAACTAAAAGTCACATTCATAATTGACGTTTAGGTCACTTCAAAATTGACATTTCTAAAATATGACAACCAAAAAGTGTTATTTTTTATGAAACAGAATTAGTAATTAGTAAGTCGCTGGAATAGTTTTCGTATTGCCGTATTAGATTTTTTAGGTATTAAATCAGAAAGCGCCGAATTTAGCTCTGGAGAAGTGCAGGAAATTTAAATATCATCAGACATTTCCACGATTTTTCAAGAACTGTCAAAATGTTTTGTATACATACAGAATATACCATTTCCATAGAAACGCTGTGACATACCACCGCTAAAATTAAATATAGCATAATTGGTTGTGACATTTTCACCATCGAACTGACTGTAATTGCCGGTTGCACAGAAAATAGTGTTTATACCATGACTGCGTCCTCGATCTAATTTTTATCCCGTTACGCAAAAAGGAATTTCGCAGCCTTGATAAAAAAAAAATGTTGACAATGGATATTAGGCAATCGACAATGGGGTAACAATTTTGGATAGTTTTCACTAACCGATGAAGACTGTGCACTAGACACGTTATGTATAATAATAATAATAATACATTTATTAACCCAAAAGATCCTAGTACACGACATAGGGTAAGTAAGTATACGATGTCATATTTGTATATTTCTAACAAAATTCTCCCAGCCGCTGTCATATACGACACACCATTAGTAAAGCAAAAATATATTTGTTTTATCCTCATTAGTGGTGGGTGACTCACCTATTTTTACTGAGCCTGCTCAGTTCGTTCAGCTCACCGAGATCAGTCATTCATCAAGAGCCGTTCACTTGACCGACGTACCCAATGTACATTAATTCAAGCATGTACTGTCGTAAGCAAAAAAGAATAGGACATTATTTTTTTCTAATGTAAATCTGTCTCTATTTGAATATGTAATGAGTAGCCAAAATAAAACAGTTAGCACTTTTATTATATTTTTTATTATAATGCTGTAGTTATTGCTAAAGCATAAGATGAATTGTCAATGGGATATATTGCACAGTGTAATAACATTAACAAAAATTCTGTGTTTAACATTTTAAAAAAGTGGAGAATAAACGGTACGATTAGTAGAAATCCTGGATCAGGGCAACAAAGGATATCCAACTTAACAAGAAATTAACTATTAATAGATAGATAGATAGATACATTTATTAGTCTTTGTGGCTACAATAATAGTAGATAAGATAAGTCAAAAGTATAGAGTTGGAACTTACATATTACAGTTTATAATATAATAATATAAAGTATAAGAGGTATTACAATATAATATAAAAAAATGTTAAAAATACAAAAAAAAACACATTAAAAATATAGATACAATAAAAGCATATCACAAAGAATAAAAAATAATTATTTAGACCAGTCAACTGACTTCTCGGTTTCAATTTTTGAAATAAACTCACCAATGGTGTAAAATGAGTTGGAGGTTAGGAAATTTTTTATGGTTTTCTTAAAAGCATGGACAGGTAAGTCTTTAAGGTTCGTTGGTAGTAGATTGTACAAGTGAGATCCACTATAGAAAGGAGATTTCTCGTAGCAAGTGAGACGGTGTTGATTTGAGTAAAAATTATTTTTATGTCTCGTATCATAACTATGTACATCTGCGTGTGTTAAAAATTGTTTCTTATTTTCATGACAGAATAATAATGTTTTTAATATGTAGATACATGCTAGAGGTAAAATTTTTTTATTTTTAAAAGTATCTCTGCACGAGGTATGAATATCAAGGTTATAAATCAGCCTGATAATCCGTTTCTGTAGGATAAAGACATAATAATATTTTGTTATAGCATGTAACGGTCACGTTTTTACAGGGACACCCTGTACGTTATAGTAAGTTTTTTATTATAAAATAGGTCTTATTTGTCGCTTAATGGCATAAGGGAATAAGTAAATGGGCTTGTTCAGCATTTTTTTTTTATTTCATAAATCGAAAGTTCAAGTATAAATTAATGGATCTGCAAAAAATCAGAATCTTATTCGCACGTTTAGTATCTTAAAAACTATTACAAATTTCCAATTCGCAAAAATTGGGCGTGGCCAGGCGCTAAGTCACTATACGCATAGACTCGGCGATCTCTATACACTTGATGCTCCTTACTTGTTATATTTATAAGTGTTTTCCAATTATTCTTTGTTTTGCTTACCACTTGACAGTAGGGGAGTACAATTTGGTGAAATGTCAAAAAATTACAATTTTCTCACGCTCCTGCCGGGACGAATTTTCGATTTTGACCGTGCAATTTACGATTAGAATTCATCGCCGACTTCCTCCCTTCCTTAGAGACATAAAGCGAACTGTCACTCGACGTATTTATTTAGTTACCAGAGTTTAAAAATTCCATGTTTTTCGACTTTTCAGGTTAAATTTGAAAGGTCTCAGAAAGCCATTTTTCTTACGTCACTTGCGTATAGTGACGTCACAAATTAGCGCTCGGTTTTTGCAACTATTACTAATTTCAACTCCTTATATCTCGAGAACGAAAAAAGTTAATAATACGAAATTTTAAGTGTATAATGAGAATATCGAGTACTACATGAAAAAATATAAAAACCATATAAAAAGAATATCATGGAACAAGCCCATTGAGGAATACCTTAGTTTTGGCGAACCCGGTATGCACAGTTGTTTTAAAATTCACTTAAAATCCTTAAATATTATTTCACCTCAGAAAGGAGATTTTATTATTGTTTAGACTAGAGCCAATGTTTTTAGTTGGGTTAGTTGACCGTTGCAGTATTAGTAGGCGGAGCAGGTATAAGAAACATATGGCCTGATTATAACGAGGGATAATGCGGGGGAGATTCATTCGAGACCGGACCTGTCACTAAACCCAATTTTAATAACATAGTGTACTTGGTGTTCACGTAATATTAAAATAAAACTTCCCTTGCGTGGAAACTTCGAAGCACAGTTTTTCCTAAAGCGTTCATTGTGCATAAAAAATGGAAGAGATTAGTTTCGTGCGGAATACCTCAGTTGGCCTCCAAGCCATAGAAAGCACGATATTCGCAAAAAACCGGTTTTTGTGAACTTTGACCTCGAATAATTTTTCATGCCATAGTGATCTCGTTCTCGATTTTTAATATTTTCATGAAAACACCAAAATAAATCGATTAAAAGAAAAAAAAAAATGAAGGATGTATTTTTTTAGATCAGAAGCCAAATTTTTGTCTAAAGAGACAGGAGTATATTTAAAAATTTTTTTTTTCGTCAATTACTGTAAAGCGGCACTTTCTGACAAATCATGCCGATCAGTTGAAAAAATAGTCACAAATTGTTACCGCTGTTATTTCTCTACTGACCATCTGCCTTCAAGCTGATGTATCATGTGACTTCTTTCAGTCCAAGTGATGCCAACGCCATCCCGAGCACATCGAGAGGGGTAACAGAAAATAGCATTAACGAAAATTTAGAAAATGCGAGGACTGAAGAGGCTAAAAGGAAACACGACGACGATGATAGTGACGATGAGGACTGTTCGCAGCAAAATAAGAGAGTGAAGAAAAAGACTGTTGAGAAATTGGTGAACCTTAGTGATGAAGCACAAGAAGCCAAAGTGAATGAACTTGTAGAGAGCGCAACTGATATGGGCAATAGATTGAATAGGTTTTTACAAAACAGTATGGATAGATTTAAAGAGAGACATACCAGACGTTCAGAAGGTGGACCTAGTACATCACGGTGAGTTTTAGTGCATAAGTATAAATGTATAAAAACGACTGCATTATTGAAGACAAACACAGAAATGTGATGACACTTTGGTTTCCCTAAAATGGACGTTTTACTGAATGCAGTCCTAATATAAGCATAGTTGGTAACGCCATTTTTAAGAGTGTATGTGTAATCAAATTAATAAATATTAGCCGTTACTTACTTAATCACAGGTCAAATGTAAACAAAGCCAATAAATTGCGGTGAGCCATTATTACAACTGATGACATCACCGCCAATCATAGCATGTTTTGCATACCTGTACAATCATTGTACAGAATAAAAAAATATAATTACGTGTTTCTGCCCCTAGGTATAATTCGTGGCTTCCAAAAATTATAAGGGATAAACACTTTATTTAATAACTTAGTGGAAACTACACAATATTTTTATTACTAAAAATACACTTTTAATTAAAATGACCATTAACAGTGTTTACTACTTGACATTTACACTTTGTATGTACTTTTGGATTTCTAACCTCTCATTGGTCATTCAAAACTAACTTTCTCCCTGACAGTCAGAGATGGAAACGATGTATCGATATAAAATAAATATCGATATGTTAATGCTAAAACATGATGTATTCATGTCTTTTTTTTTGTTGCAATATATCGGGTTGAAATATCGATATATTTGTAAATATATCGAAATATTTGCAAATATATCGAAAAGGATCAACTTGCGTATCACCCCCCTGCTCTTCAAAATTTTAGATAAAAATTTTATTGTGAGGAATATCACCCTCCCCCCCCCCCTCTTCGAAATTTTAATTGAGAAAAATATTGTATTATAAGGAATGAATGTCACCCCTGCTTTTTGAAGTTATACTTTCAGCAATATTCATTAATCCCTACTGACAGGCAGAAGGTGCCTGTTTACATTTGCTTTTATATACTCTAAAATTGCCTCTAGATCCATCTAGAAATTTTCTCGGCAGCAATTCCTGAACAATGTAAAAATTCGATCTTCTATAAATTTATAGAAACGTACTTCTACGAGTGTCTCGGAGATGGTGTGCATTACAGACTTGCATTACTGATTGCCTAACTATTGGTACTTAATTTTGGCTATTTCTCATGAACGTATCACCCTGTCGCCCCTAGGGGAAATAATGCATAACGATATAAAAAGCAATCGTTATTTCACTTGCCGCCCATTGGGCAAAAATATTAAACTTTTATACAGCTCTATGTTCATGTTGTTGCTATTATAACACCATTGAATTTGTACAGATTTTTGATGACATGCGTGTCACTTAGGGCTTAACTTTATTGCATATAAACTCTTGACACTTAACCATGTTCAAATTTGAACTGCGGCCATGAACAGTAGCCATTTTCTATAAATCGAAGCGCCATCACATGAGCGTGACCAACCTGAGTCATCGGGGGTATTTGTCACAGCGGTTATTGCCTCAGTTCATTTCGGTACAACATGGCTCTTTGTGGCCACCAAGGTGGCCACTTTTCTGGAAAACCGGGAAAATCTGGAAAAGTCAGGGAGTTTCATGTTGGTCAGGGAATTTGTACTAATTTGAACGTAAAATTAGGGAATTTTAAGAATTTTAGGAAAACACCTTTATTTTAATACATTTATATTTTTACTTGCAGTCAAAAATTTTCTGTTCTTTCCGAACTTTATCGAGGTTATTTTTCAAAAAAAGAAAAAAAAATGCACAAACATTGGCTACTAATTTTTATGTTCGGTTACAATTTTGATTAATAAAATATAAAAAATATTTGAAATTGACTTTTGAGTTGTAAAAATTAGTCAGGGAAAACTGAACTTTATCAGTCAGTGAAAACTCAGGGGATTTGAAAAGAAGTTTTAGATGGCCGTGTTGTACCTAGGAAATATCAAACTTATTAGTTTAAAAAAACAATCGGTACTTGGTAAAATCTAAATTCTTTTTATATGTATTTTATAAATGAACAGTATATCGTTGAGTTTAAGCAGACAAGCAGAAAACATGTTGAAATTTATTATATTGAGTCGCGTTGTCCCTTTTAGTTCGTGTCATTTGGTTTCGAAAATTTTTAGTTATGGTATATTTAAGCCCTTTCTATACAGTCCTGTTCCATTTGCATGTTGTATAAATGTAACAATCTCATTATTTAGAGTCGAACACCCCGCGGAAAATGTTAATGGAAACATGAGGTCAAGATTCCGAGATGCACAAACAAAGGTTTGCGTTATTATCCCTCCTAAAAATGAGTCGAACAGGCAGAGAGATAGTGGGAGAGACTGTGATGACAATATTCCTAGACGAAGGTAAGAGATTTTTTAATTACTCTTTATATTAAAAATGAACTCCATTAGTATGATGTCACTTGGTTATGCAATCCACGTTAAACTGTGATGGCACCGGTTTGTGGTATGGTAGGGGAAATTTGAAAAATCGAGTGCTGTGGGAATGGGCAATATGAATAAATATTAATTATAGTTTTTTTATTTGGTTGTCATTCCAGGTCCGTACTAAGGTGGTGGTGTAAAACAGACTTAAACAGAGTCGACATTGGTTCTTGTAATTAATAAAGCATATAGATAAATAGGAGGTATCTATAATTTTATATAGTTAATATGCATAATATATTTCTAATATATTTTCTATTTGAAGTATAATCATATGTAATGTTTCAGAAAGTCGACTATAAAAGTTTTATTAATAAATCCTCTGTTGCAAAATTGCTAAGGTAAGCGGCAACTAGAGGTGTTTCAGAATCTCATGAGCCGAGAAATGTGCAAAAGGCAAAGTTTAATCTGAGTTATAAGTATGTTTTTGAAGACACTGGAGGCTGCCTTGCTGTATACATAAACAAGAGCTCGGGTTAAATTATAAACAATAAATATAATATTTTTAAGAAGTGTAACTGAGTCAACAGGACGGATTATGTCTCTGCGCATATGAAGGTCACGGCTCATGAGGTTTTAAAACACCTCTACATCAAAGTTGCAAAATAATAAATGAGCCAAATAGAATTTATTTTAAAAGAATATATCAACAACACTGGAATAATGATATATTTGTACTAAAGTGTTTTAGGGAAACAAAAAACAAAGTGTGTTTTTCGAATATGCTATTTGAAATAAATATTTTGTTTTTTTCATATTTTTAATCCCTCAAATGATGACCGAAATTCGATCTATTCTTATAACAGTTTTCTGGGTTGCATAATTATATGACATCACAGCTAATCGAGTCCATTGCGACTTAGTCTCTTTACACTATTTCCAACTTTATTATTTTTTAATCTCAGTTATTGCTATATCAGTATCTCTCACTCCATTTATTAGCATTAAGTTTAAGCTCGAGGCCGTGATAAGTGAGTTTGTTGCCACCTGTCTTTGAGTTGCTTATGTGAATTTTTTTTTGTCACTTACATTTCGCTCAGCGTTCGTGTGAGAAGGAGCTGTTAATTTTTTTTTTCATACTTTATATTTTTCTGTTGCAAAGACACCATTCTTATGGAAGTTTGGGTTCTGTTGGAATTGTCTGCATTTTTGCCATCTTGTAGATTTTCAGCTCCTGAATAAACTTCTCAATGGGTACGACCTTAAATAATCAATAGTATTTGAAATATGGCTTGTTAGCCTAGGTGGTGGAGCTAATTTTGTCTATAAATCTCAAACATGTTCGGAGGCAGATTATATATTTTTTTTATGAGTTCTCCGAAGTGTATTTAATAAGATCATCTAAAGTTTGCATGATTTCCAGACCGGCAATATTAAAAAGCAAAATACAAAAACTTTTTTTTTGGAATTTTTTCAAAATTTCGATGTATGGGAAAATAAAAAATATTTTCCGAAAGAGCATAACTCCCACGCCGGTACCTGAATACAGTGCCTTGTATTATATACAGGTAGATAAATTATTTTATGTATACGTGATACTCTTGTCTACTTATTCTGTAAGTATCAGAATTTATATTGTATTAGCGAATTACATTCCCGAAGCTGTAAATATCGGTGTTTTTGCTTATCATGAGATGAACTAAAGGTTTAGAAAAACATGTAGAATTACATTTTTTTTTTAATATTTGAAAAGCTGGTATCTTTTACTTTATAACTGAATTTGTTTTATGTATCTTAGTAATTTTTTTCTCTGAGTTCCAAGATAACATGTATGTATAATTATTTGTCCCACACATTCTGAAATTACGAAATTATAATAACTTTAGAAGTAGTGTTTTTTTAAACTACATTAACTTAAGCAAATGTAAGTTAATGAGGTTCAAACTGACACATTTCTCGAAAGTTTCCTGAAGGCCGAAAAAAACATTTGAGCATTTCCTACAGATTATTGTATGATATATATGTGTTGTTTGTGCTATTAGCAACACGTATCTATGTCCATATACTTTATTATATTTTTTACGTATTCTCCTCTGTTGACCTGCTATAAATATGTTTTCATTTGCATGTAGTTAAATAAAGATATTATTATTATTATTATTATTTATATAAAAATAGGGTCATTTTCGAAGTACATGTGATGATTTGCTTCTATACAGGGTGTCCCAGAATTAAGTTTCAGGACGGGAACCTATGATTGCTGGGTCCATATGGGGCTCATATAACTCAACTTGCCTTCGTCCAAAAATGCATCCATGGGGAAGCACATTCTGTTGAAGTGAGACAGAAAATAATTTTTTCCAACAATTTCCGTTATATTGAAGATAAAATTTTCAAAAGTTGATGGGAGCTATATCACTATATAAGTACTCTATGTGAACTTGATAACAACCAAATACCTTTTGTTTCCATTTTTTTTTTCTCAATAATTAATATTTAACTGGCTGTAATTTTTTAATCCCTTTGTAAAATTATGGAATACTTGAACATTGTTATAGGGCATTGAAAGTGCTGCAAATAAGGTACTCTTAAAAACGTTAGTATCAATCAAAACGCAAGAAATTATTGTGGCGTATTTTCCACCCCTTGGAAACACCCTGTATGAATCCGTGGGTTTCAAATAATTTTAACAAGGGGTAACCACTAACACTTTATTTAATAATTTACTGATTACACAATAATTCTAAACTAACTTTTGCAATGTTTATATTACACTTTGGATTTATAACTTCACTTTTCGCACTTCACTTTAATAAAACTTCTTTCTCCGCGCCAATATTCTTGACTAAAGATGACGGTCTCGGATGATTAGGGGTCGAGCTTGAGCTCTTTGCCCCAATCATCGCTGTAGACCTGGACCGGCCTCGTAAGGGGTGGGCCTGCTTTTTCGCCTATCCCCCCCGCAAATGTGGACGGTATTGGCGATGTTAGCAAACCTCCCCTGGTCCTGGCTGTTGGCCCTGCCAGCTGGGTCGTTTCTTCTGGCGCTCTTCTGTCTTGGTCTTCTTTCTCCGCTGGAATGTATAGGCTCCCGGGAGCGTCTTTCGTCTGTCTTCGATTTCGCCTTATATATCCTAAAATTGCCTCTGGATCCATCTAGAGATTTCCAACTTCAGAACAATATAACTCTAGAGCCATCTACAGGCTTCCAGAAGAGATGGCGTGTATTACTGGTTGTCTAACCATTGGTACTTAATTTCAGCTATTAGTATCATGGGCGTATCATTCGCCAGGCCTCAGGGGGGTGTAAGGCGTAACATTATCGTTTTTTCCTCTATTTGTATTTAACATTTATTTACAATTCTAAAATAAAATGTTGTAATAACAGAGAAGTACAGTTTATTCTAAAAAATACATTAATAATAAATGGTCCACATGACGTCCACCTGTTTCAGTACACACATTAACACTTTTAAAATGTTGTGTAATATCAACAAAAAATCAAGAATTATCATTTTTTCTCTATAGGTCATAGATGCTTGTGAAACACGAAACCTGTCGCAATTGAGAAACAAAAGATATTTGGTTGTTATCAAGCTTACATACTTATATATACCCATGAAAATTTGAAAATGTTTTCTTCAATATAATAGAAAATATTGGAAAACATTTTTTCTGCCTCGTTTTAAGAAAATGTACTGCCTCAGGGATGTGTTTATGGACTAAGATAAGTTGAGTTATATGGGACCAATATGAACTCAGAAAGCTCATGTTCCTGTCCGGGAACTCAATTCTGGGACACCCTTATATTAATATACAATTATATGCATACGAAAGGCAAGATTTCCAACTTTAAAATTATTTCTTAGTCTTTTAATTTGTGTAAGTTTTGTTTGTCTAAGCAAAGAGTTTTTCGCGTGCCAAATACCACAAAACTCGTGTTCGGGCGCGGGCAACCTTGCACCGTGCTTCATCCAATATCTCCACTTCACTAATTTTGTATGGAAAATCAGTGTCATTAGACGAAATTTTTGTAGGTACATTTTTAGTGTGAAAATGTATGCTCTTTCTAATGATAATTTTTGTTTTCTCTGACCTCGACCATTTTCGAAATTTTGTGAAAATGCCGAAAAAAAGTGTTTGAATTTTTTTTTAATGTTGCCGATCTGCATATCATATAAACTTTATGTGATGTTATTGTATTACCATCCAAAGAAAGTCATCTGTCTCCGATTTGTTTAAAAGTAAATATCTCTAATGACGACTACTGTCTATGCTTGTTCAGTTCATTTCAGTGCCTTCATCTTAATGTAGGTAATCGATCATTTTACATTATTGTAGTACATACATGAACTGATTATGTGGAAAAACTGGAAAATTTAATTCATAATTGAAACTGAACTTCTTTAAATTTCATTCAACTATTTTTTTTTTTCAGAGTGTTTCGAGAACATAATCATAATTTGCAGTTGAGTGATGAATCAGTTGCCAATCTTCCCGTTTCAAATAGGTAAGTTAAGAGAGGTTCATACTATATCGAGTATGTACCATTTATGACATGTCAAAATATTATTTAAGGTAGTTATATCGCAAAAGGTGTGATATCTATTAGCGAATCGATATAAACTTGAGACGAGAGAGAGAGAGAGAGTAGGGAAAGATTTGGCAAAGCCACATATAGTTTCTGACGCCAGCTGATCGACTCGTCACTAATGTCAATATATTTTTACCTCTTTTAATAAATTCATGGAAAAATATATTATTATACATACAATAAATAAAATCGGAATGAAAATTTGTAAATCTCCTAATTTCTTATATGATATTGTATTTAAAATAAATGCAACGTATTTTCAAACATCCGCGTCAAGTATTAAAAATAGTGCAATGTTGCCACGTCTACTACTCATGTCCTCCGTTCAACAATTTCAATAATTTTCGGGTGGTTGCCATTACGTTATTTTATGGTGAATCATTTCGATATTTATACACGTGCTTTGTCAGGAATTAAATTTGCTTCGTTTTTGAGATCATTCTTAATTAAAGATCAGTGGTAAGAGGGAAAATAGTGTCACGATATCAATTTATTTCGCATGGCGTCCATGCAATCTTAAATGTCGATAAAAACTGCGAATTTTGAGCGAATGAATCTCGGAAACGGAATGGTAAATGGAGTTCATATTTTACCAGAATGTTTATTAATATGTGAAGTAAATTTGCAGCATGTTTCGAGACTTTCTTGAATAACGTGAATTGCGATATAACTACTTTAATGGAAATTTAACATAAACATGATAATTGTCATAAATGTTCTGCCTAGAAAATGTAGTATGTGACTCATTGTTCCAAAATATATAACTTAATTCCTGTCACTGTAAAGATAGTTTTCGCAATTGTCAATACAACGTAATAGTTGACTTAATATTTCGTTGCACGGTAGCTCAGCTAAGATGCGTTCGTGGCAAGCGTACACTGTCTACTGTGTACTGGGTTCGATCCCCAGGTTGGACACTGGCAATGCTGATGGCTAATGGATGTATTCTGCATTTCTTCAATTGTGTAACCTCCTTCCAGACAGCTTAGGCTTTGGACTTGTCTATTATGTGTGGTGTGTTTATGTTTAATTGTTTCAGGTCGAGCGAGCGTGGAGTTTCAGTAGAGGACTTCTTAACTTACGTTATTAGTGGGCGGTTGTTGGATAGGTGAATTGTTTTTCTTTATCTTTGCTAGTAGTTGTGGCCCCACCTGAGTCGCCTCAGGTGAGGCCCTGAGGTGGGTATTTTATCCTTAATTATCCTTGTTTACCCCTGTTTTACCCTTATTTACCCTCGTTCTCCTTGTGTACCCATATTTACCCTTGTATTACTCTTAATTATGACGTAAATTAGATTAACTTAAATATAGGTAAGATAAATGTTTTATTTAATATACATATATAGATAGATTTATTTCATGTGAGATAATTACATTTTATACACTCGTCAATTTTAGAACATAGAATACATAAAATATAAGATAAATAAAAAAAGTACAATTAACGTAAATGACAGGAATAAAACTAATATAAAAGATTGGAACACGAAATATGGTTATTAAGGTCATGAACAATTAAAATTATATTTATAAAGAAAATAGTACAACTTAAACAGACTGGGAGACAAAATAATCCAAAAATTCTTGGACAGTATAGAATACCTCCTTTTTCAGATAATGTTTGACCTTTTTTTTTTTCAAATGACTCGCACAAACCTTATGGGAATTGGGTTTCGATAGAATCGTCTGAAGTTACTACTTCAAGTAGTTTTATAATATTTTTATAACGCATATTTTGATTATTGAAATACCTAACTTTATGTTCATGAGTTTGTTGAATTCAAATCTAATGTCAAATAGATGATATTGAAAGTTGGCAGCTGTCAATTAGCAAGGAACTACTGGATAATTTTTTTAACCTGAAACTTTCAAAATCTCGAGTAATAAGCACTCTACGAAAAAAGTTGTAGAATTGGATGGGGGCAGTTCGGAGGTAAATGTCACTTTGACTTTGGGTGGAAGAGTTCCCAGCAAACATGTAAGTATTATTTATGTCAAGACTACCTAAATTATGTATAATAAATTTAGTCGCAAAATTAGAATTAACCATATTTTGGTAAAATTTACATTGAAGCTACATGGGAAGTGGGGAATAAGACGACGTCGAAATTAAATTATATCAACTAAAACAGGTAAAATTACATATAAATCTTATTTGTAGTCGCACAGTACATTTGGTTACTAATACCTGTTTAGGTAAATTTTACTTGAATTCAACGTCAATTTGACATCAAGTTGACTAGTTTTAGGTAGAATCTACGAACATATGTGAAATTGGAAAATGACACCAAGCAGAAAAAAATAAGATTTTTATGCTTATTTGGCACTTTCTCTATAAGTAGTCGACATATGGTTGTCAGTCACTTATAACATTGAAGAGGTACCTAACTCACAATAACGATACAAAATGAATGTCGGTAACTAAAATAAATACAATTTATGAGGAAAGTATTTGCAGTTCTTGCTTATTAAAACCAATGCGCCGAAAATTTTTCTGTCAATAATAGCAGCTGTACTTCGTAAAATAATAATGCGCCTCAAAAATATTTATCTATAAGGAAATTTCTGTTGCCAAAGAAAAAAAAAAATTGTAATAGTTTGAGCCGAAAGTACTTGTAAATATGAGTTATAGGTATAATAGGGCCGTTTCCTTCAACAAAATTTATAAAATATTATTATACCATCAAAAAATATACTAAATATATATTTCATGTATCATATTAAAGAGAGTCCTAATAATCACATGCAAGAAAATATGGGTTTTCAAAATAACAAGGCGGTAAATGATGACGTATGTAATGAGAATTCGATTTTAGAGATTTTCATGTTTTCTCATGTTGGCGGTAATGCTAGGTAAATTTGTTGCGTATTTGTTGTTTACATTGTGTTGATTTTTCAGTAAATTATAACCTAAGAATTTTAAATTTTATTTTCTATTTTAAAACATAACTGCAACAGTATATTATTAATAGAAAATCATTTACATACTTACTTTAGCTTACAGTGTACTTCATATTTTAATCAAGTTAAATCCTAGTAACAAGAACAATAATAGTTTGAAGACAATTAATATGACAATGACTCACGTCGATACTATAACCTACCCTATTCAATGACCTCCACGTTCCCCAGACCTAACTCCGTTGGATTTTATGTCCGAGGTCGTGCCAAAGAGCTTTCGGTACAATTAGAAAGGAAATACGACTTCATACAACAACTGTCGAAATACGAAGCAGATGTCGGGCCTGCATTCGCAACAGAGACCAATACTTTGAGCAAGATTTTTAAATTTTTTTAATAAATAATAAAAATGTAACTGTTTCTTTATTTCAAGAAAACCAATGAACAGAAAGAGATAGAAGATAGATTTTACTTCGCAAGAATGAGATAACAGATTTTACCTGTTTGCCATGCATAATTTAAGCAAATATAATTTTTTATTCGAAATTTTGAATATTAGCCTTGTGTGACCCGATTCATTAATTTAGCAAATGCACGAAGTTATTAAAAGATTTTTATAACATGTGGCACATCATTAGCAAGAGGATAGACTAGAGAATTTTTGAGGGAGTTGGAAGATCCCGGTTGCTCTGAGTTTTTTTTTTATAGCCGTCTAAATTCTAAGTTTAAATTTAAATTTTACCTATTCCGAAAGTTTGCGAGTGAATAAAAAAACAACTAGATGACTAATGTCAGTAATTTTGGATTTAAAAGAACCCTTCAACAATACACATCAAAATAAAAATGAAATTCGCAGTCTACGCCTAATACTTTTTTTATAATTTGAATTTAAATGTAGAATTTGGGATTTTTTTCATTATACTATCTTATAGTCAAGTTCACTATGAGATCGATTTGCCAGGTTACTGCTACAAAGTATTTTTTCAGAGTAACTTTAAGGTCTGTTAACGATAATTGACTTAATGGGTGAAGCCAGGAAGATAATCTCGGTAGAATTTATCGATGTTGTCGACCTAATATTACTTCAAAGAAGAGTAATAAAAGTGACCAAATAGGTAGCTATTTAGAATAGAATAGAATTTTATTCATCAATTTAAGTTTAACACACTACAGGTATAAAACTTATCAGACTAGTCCAGGGATACAAATACAGACATACATACAACAATACATTCACACTATGACACATCCATACAATATTGTAAATCACAAAAGTGATGCTCTAAAAGAAATTAGAATCAGATTTACATTAAAATGTTAAGATGAAGAATAAAAAGATAATAATTATTATTGAGTAATACCTATTCTAATACATACATATTAAAACTAACTATTTAAAAATTCCTCTATGGAATAAAATGCATTATCTTTCAAATGTTGAAATAATACTTCTTTAAACGTTCTGTAGCTCTCTATAGGACCAAGTACTCTTACAGCGTGATTATAACAGATGATCCCTTGGTATGCTGGTGCATTCTTGCTGACCGTTAATCGTGAAAATGGTAGTCGTAAATCATTTCTAATGCGGGTGTGGTAATTGTGTATATCATTATTTCTTATGTAGTCTGATCGATGTCTTTTTATGTCTAAAGTGACCAGATATATGTAGAGACATGGCAGTGTTAAGATAGCTAAGTTGATAAATATTTGTTTACATGATTCTAGTGGACTTGCTCCCGCCATACATCTTATTATCTTTTTCTGGATTACAAATACTTTATGCGTGTGAGCTGAATTCCCCCAAAATATTAGGCCATATTTAAGTATTGAATGTACAAGACCATAGTAGGCGATTTTTAAAACATCTGTAGAAACTGTTTGTTTTAACTGTCTGATAACAAAGCAGATGCTACTTAGTTTGGAAATGAGACTATTGGTATGCTTTTCCCACGTTAGTTTGTGATCAATGGTTACACCTAAGAATTTTATATCATCAACTTGTTTGATTGATTTATGGTTGATTTTTATCAATGGACTGAAATTGTAGCTTACATTTTTTTGTTGAAACATCATATAAAATGTTTTGTCACCATTAAGTAACAATCCATTGTTAATGCACCAGTGGTATAATTTGTTGGTACATAAGTTAGCATTATCTACCGAGCTAGCAAGATCTTTTTTTGATACGATTTGATTCGTATCATCAGCGTAGAGAATCATGGTATCTGCAGATGCGCATGATAACTCAATATCACTCATAAATATTAGAAAAAATAAAGGTGCCAGGACTGACCCTTGTGGTACACCTGTTGTAACTAGCGCCGGGCGTGATCTGACATTGTTTATAACTACAGTCTGAGTCCTATTTTTTAAATAAGAGGATGCCCAATCATAGGTGACACCTCGAACACCATTACGATATAGTTTTTCTAAAAGTAGGTCATGATCAACAGTATCGAATGCTCTACTTAAATCAAAATAAAGAGCGATCGGGAACTGTTTGTTATTAAGATAAGTATATATATTATTACACAGTTCTTTTACAGCTGTTTCAGTGGATTTATTTTGTCTGAACCCATGTTGGCAGTTGGGTATCAGCTTCTTCTGTTCCATGAATTCCGTTAACCTCACATTATAGCTATAATCAATTACTTTTGCAAATTGTGATTGCAAACTTACATTCCTGTAATTACTAGCATCGTATCTAGATCCTTTATGCTTGTAAATTGGTATAGATTTTGATTCTTTCAATGAGTTGGGGTACACCCCTGTACAATATGAAATGTTTATAACATGTGATAATGGAGTACAAATTATATCACTTACTGCTTTTAACGTTTTTCCATTAATTTCATCGATTCCCGCAGCCGGCTTGTGAGTAACTTTTTTAATTATATCATTTACCTCCTTAGGAGTAGCTGGATATAAAAAAAATGTAGAAGTTAAGAATGGTGAAAATTTGAGCTTATCAAAGTCAGGTTTTGTTATTTTCATATCTAAAAAAACATCATTAAAGTGATTACACAATATGTTATTGTCCGAAATATTTTTATTATTTATCGTGAGTTCATGTATTGAATTGTTAACAACTAAGTTCTTTGTTTCATTTATAATTCTCCAGCTTTCTCTGCTCACATTACTTGCATTTTTGATTCTATTATTATTGTATTCTACCTTGCGTTTTTTAACTAATTCCTTATATGATATTTTTAGTTGTTTGTACCTATTTTTTATTATTTCATTGTTTGTAGATCTAGCTAGCTTTGACATTTCACAGAGTGTATGATGCATTTTTTTGATCTCATGGTTAATCCATGGCTTTATATTTTTGTTAATGGTAAATTTCCTAAGGGGAAAAGCATTGAAATAGTGAAATTTAAAAGTTGTATAGAATGTATCAAATGCTTCATTTGCATCATTATAGCACTTATATGTATTGACCCATGTCTCATTTAACAGCAAGTTCCGAAATGACATTAAGTTGGCATCTGAATAATCACGTCTGTATAATACTTTCTCCTGTTTGTCGATAATTGTTGGTACTATAAATTTACAAACTTGAAATGTATGATCCGATATGTGTGTATCCATAACATAAACCGAGTTAACAGATATGTTTGAAAAATTTACATCGATACTTTTTGTAATTCGTGTAGGTTTATTAATGTGGTTTTTTATGTCGAATTCAATGAACATATCTAATACTTTCTTTGATTCATTAGTTTCTACTAAGAAGTTAACATTTATATCGCCGCATATAATGTAATAACAATTTGTTTCATAGATCTCACACATCAGAGCATACATTTCTTCCAAAAATAAATCCAGGTTGCTTTTGGGGGTCCTGTATACGGTAATTACAAATAATGACCTTCTTTTTGACATATTCAGCTTTGCTAAAGTTACTTCAAAATCTTTTTCTATACATCTATTATACTGATATGGTTTTAGGTGTACATGGTCTTTGGCAAAAATGCAGACTCCTCCATGTGTATATTCCTTACGACTGCAGTTGTTGATCAATGTATAGCCACTTAAATGTAGATGTTTAATTTCTGAGGCTGTGAGCCAGTGTTCTGAGAAGCAAGCAATGTCTGCTGTCACTGTGTCTAGAAGTAGAGTAGTATTATTATGAGAAGATGCTCGGGGCGGAGCTAACGTGCGCGAATATTTTTGCCAGTGACAGCATCATCTGGGGTAGAAGGATATATAATAATTCCAATCAAATTTTCGAGGTCGAGGAACTGTGTAATGTAGAATATTAAAACTCGTCACACTCTGGTGTTTACGATGAAGACATTCTTCACTGAAAGTAAGGTTATATCACTTAATTCAATCAGAAATGGGGAACACAACAAGTATACTGCAGCACAGATCCTGTGACTGCAGATTGACGGTGCCACTGGCTTCGACGTCAAATATGACGCAATTCGCTCTCATTGGCTTAAAACAATGAAGGCACACAAACTCGTCTCTGCGCATAATTTTTTGCGAGCATCTTCTCATAATAATACTACTCTACTTCTAACTGTGGTACCTTACTTGCTGTAATACCTTGAGTATTTAAGTGCATAATACTTAAATAATCTTGAATATTTGCTTCATTTGATATTATGTGGTCTGTGTCCTCTTGTCTTAAATATATGTCTTCACTGATGTTGGAAGAAGCACTAAGATTCATGTCTTTTAAAAATCCTGATCTCTGTCATTTACCCGTTGTTGGTAGGTATGATACTTTTTGAAGTCAAATCGACGAAAAGCAACACTTTTTGGCCAGGTAGTTGGTTTATACAGTTCATCTTTCAGATTGTAGTCTGCGCTAAGCATGAAACATTTGTTTTGTGTTTCAGATGTTTGTAGTTCTTTTATTGTTATTTGTACATTTTTAAAACACGGATTTTTTTTCAGATATGTCATAATCATATCTTCTGTTACATGTCTTTTGATCCTATAGAGGTACATCCAAACTTTTTTCTCGATTCCAAAGTCCTCTGATTCATTTATGCCCAGAGTTTTTTTCCTGAATTCAGTTGTCCGATTTCTCAAAGGTTTCCTATGTCTTACTGAAATAAATTCCTGAGCGTCCGAATTTTCTTGAACTATCTCTTTATCTGTTTCTAAATCAATTATTTCCTTCATTATTTTAGTTTGTGCTTCAATTTCCCTGTTATATTGTTTATTCACACTGATCTCCTTTTTTTGCATTTTTTGGTCTGATATATTAGTTATTGGTTTATCTGCAGGTTTTTGTTCATTTTTTGTTGCTGTGCTGTATAATTTGGGTTCTGTTCTATCTGATTGTTTTTTGTTATTATTTTTTGTGGTTGCTAATTTGTCTTCTAGTAATTGATTATTTTGCTTTAATAATTTTACATTCTCCAATAATATACTATATTTTTCGTCCTTTTCCTTTAATAGACTCTTCAAAAGTTCATTTTCTACTTTTAGTTGGTGTATATCTGTAGTTTTTACTTCTTTCTCACTTGGATTTGTACTTTCACAGCAGGTAATTCTACTGTCACATATTTTAGTATATTTCCAATTATTTTTTGCTAAACAGGATTGGTGAAATACATTTCCACACTTTATACAAACTAATACTTTACTGGGTTTAGATTGACAACACTTGAAAGTTTTATATATCGTTTTATCACTATTACTTTTGCGAGCAACACTTTCTGATTCATCATCACTTGGCGCCATCTTGGCATAATTGACTTAATGGGTGAAGCCAGGAAGATAATCTCGGTAGAATTTATCGATGTTGTCGACCTAATATTACTTCAAAGAAGAGTAATAAAAGTGACCAAATAGGTAGCTATTTAGGTATAGATTATGTAGAATTTCCAACAAAATCTACCTAGAAAGATATTTGACTATTAGAAATATTTTTAGTCGCTAAAAAGGTAAATACTACCTAATTATATTACCTATTTCGGCCTTATTGGAAATTTATCCTTGAGGTCAATTTTGGTAGATTTTTTTAGTGGTTTTCCACTTGCTGTTTTCGTTAAATTTACTTTGAAAGAAAATTGTGTATGAGGTAAATTAATTGGTGTTATTTACGTAAACTGAAATCTAAATTAAGACTAATTGGTCAATTTTGATCGAAAGTCTATTTTTCCAGTCAATTTTACGTCATATAATAACTTTAATAAGTAAATTTTTCTTGTCCCAAGTCAAATGAGAACTAATTTTAACAAAAATGTTTGCTTCTCAAACTCAAAGTGACATATACCGCCGAACTGCCTCCATTTTGTTTGAAACATTTTTTCGTAGAGTGCTTAATACTCGAGAAATTTGAAAGTTTTAGGTTAAAAATATCACCCTGCTAATTGACTGTTGATTGACAGCTGCCGACTGTCAACATCGTCTATTTGACATTAGATTTGTATTCAGCAACCTCAAAAACATAAAGTTCAGTATTTCAATAATCAAAATATGAGTTATAAAAATTTTATAAAACTACTCGAAGTAGTAACTTATGATTTAGCTATGGAGATTTGGTGCTCCATAGGAGCCAAAATACTGAATACGGAGCATCGTGGCCATGGAGACTTTTGTTCAGGATGACAAAAGCCGAAAATTCAAACAATTCTACCGAAACCCAATTCCCTTAAGGTTTGTGCGGGGTCCTTTGATAGATTTTCGATTTTCTCCAATCATTGGGTAAACAATTGTACAGTTTTATCGATAAATATCTATAGGAATTCATGTTCTTTGTTAAGCGAAAATGTGGAGCGATAATTTGTTGGTGTCTGGTGTCATAGCTAGATTGAAATTGATGCTCATGTACGAGATTTTTGGCATACTTAATATATTCTAATATATACTGATTAGTATTAGTATTCCTAGTTTTTTAAAAATTGTGAAAAAAAGTGTCCCTATAATTAGAGTTAGTTATTATTCTGATTGCCATTTTTTGAAATATCAGGGGCATGTGACGATCCACTCGAAAGTAATAACCCGTCGCTCATTACACTGTGAAACAAAGCAATCAAGTTAGTTAGATCTTTTTAAAATACATATATACTGCTAGACAGTTATTTTGACCGACTGTCGCTATAAGCTTCCCATGTTAATTTACGTCAAGAAAGAGTCGAGGACATTTAACTGGATCGTTATTTTTCAAGGTTATGAGGATTTAAGTTTATTAATGTTTGAGTTTTATCCAAGTTTGATCAACTTAGCATTGTTAAAATAAGCCATTTCTTCTGACTGCATTTCCTTTGTTGTGTTTGTAAGATGTTTTGAATGATTTCTAATTGAAAGTAGAGTGGTATCACCAGCATATATAACGTTTTTGTAGTTTATTTGATTTGAAATATCATTTACATAGATGAGGAACAGTATCGGTCCCAAGATGTATCCTTGCGGAACTCCATACTTGAATGTTATTTTGAACTACGCATTGATATCTGTTAGTGACATAAGTTTTGACAAAATAATGGGCAGGTCCTCGAATGCCGTAACATTCTAGTTTTATCAGCAAATTTCCAAAGAAATGCAGTCAAACGCCTTAGGTAAATCTAAGAAATATAAATATCATATTCATCTTCTAGAACGAGATGATTGTCGATTTATTTCACACATGCGTGCGGTGAAATTTTAAGTTGACCGTATTGATTGAATTTTTATTTAACCAACTAAAAATCATTGCTATGATTATTGTGAAAATTATCGTTATATCACTTTTTAAAAACTAATTAGGTTTTTTCACTATGTGCAAAGGGTTTAGCCGGATAAGTATGACGAGTCGGC
Organism: Stenurella melanura; assembly: GCA_963583905.1. Classification (NCBI taxonomy): domain Eukaryota; kingdom Metazoa; phylum Arthropoda; class Insecta; order Coleoptera; family Cerambycidae; genus Stenurella; species Stenurella melanura. The sequence continues at coordinate 19,609,039 of OY757315.1, forward strand.
CCCCAAATGGCAACCTGTATCGAAACTTATGTTTTAATATCGACTTGATGTACGAACGCGATTTATGTGCGTTTTACCGCCGCACTCCGCGTTGACCTTGAGATATGAAAAAAAAATTAGCGTACGCATGACTACCGTTCAAAAACACATATCTCGAAAACTAATTGAGCTAGAGAGGTCGAACCAACGCGAGGTTTTAAGTAATCTTCAAGAGCATATTCTGTATTTTTTTTGGATGTTTCGAATAATTACGTACACCATTAAAAACATAAATAAAAATATTATTATTATTATTTCAGTGTTCTCTACGACTTACAATCACTGAAATAATATATGTTGTAACACTCGATATGTACTATTACCCATAAAAATTGCGTTAGAAAAAAATTGGTGCAACACTTCGAAAAAAAAAAAAAAATGACGCGCACCGCATCATAAGGATACAAACTTGACATGGGACGCACATATATAAATATTTTATGAATTGGATCCATTGTAAAAAGATAAAGAAAAAAAACACTAAATATCCATAGTTTTTTATTAATCAAATTATAAAGAAATAATCTCAATCATCATCGCTATCGTAATTAATTACAGTTGTAATATTTTGAGTCTGAAATATTTTTGATAATACCTCAGCAGGACGCAAAATTCTGGATAAATAACGTCCATATGATAAATAATAAATTACAGCTGCTACATGAGAACAGCATCCCACTGTGCGGTTGCCATTAGGACAATCGCAGCAATAACGCTGAATGCTATTGTAATCAGTACCATCAGAAATGTAGTCGATGTAAATACGATAGACTGCTACTTATATGCCTTGATTTTACTTCTGCTTTAATAATGTTAGGTGTGGATTTTACGTATTGTATGGAAAGATTGTTTTGATCGTCCAATAATTCAGCCAAATAAGATAGAGCCTGTGAAAATTGATAAGAGCCTGTGAATAAAATCTTGAGTTGATCTTCACTTAAACGCGGAAAATCAAGTAGTTCAGATGCCGTCAAATGTTTAAGTGTAGTTTTTTTTCGATTCCAACGCTGACTTAAAGCTTCTTGGCTCAGAGTATTTTCTACGTCCATCCTACTTTTCATGTATTGTACTATAGTGTCGTTCAATTTCCCATCTGAATCAAGTCTTTTACCATAATTGTTATGCAGAAAACCAACGATTTTGCATAGCAGCCCCAACTTAGGCAACATTTTATTGTCAACAGAATGATGTAAAAGTTTATATTTTTGTGCAATGTTACCGTGCACAGCTTCGACCACCCACCTAATTTTTGTTATCGTTCTCGACGTATTAGCTTCTTCTGCACTCAGTTGAGGTTTATTGCCTTTAAATGCTGGCATAAGAACATTAAAGCCCTTTTGTTTCAAAAATTCAACGACATCACGAAATCCGCGGTCAACAATGAATATATCATTTGGTAACAGAAGTGTTTTTAGGCTTAAAAGATCTTCTAAAACAATTTTCATAATTGAAGCATCATTTAGGGTGCCGTAAAAGGGTCCAGCAAAATCAAGGACAAAACCATTTGTGGTGCATAATGTGAATGGCTTGCATAGATGTGTCTTTTTTTGTCCTGAGTATGATCTTCTCTGATAATAGTTGTTTTTACTTTTTTGGTGTTGAATATATGTACCATCTGCAATCAATATAAGTTGACTTTCACTAACATTTAATATTTTTTTTGCAGTATCACTAGTATTGCCTATAAGTTCTTCACGAGAAACGGCGTTATATCCAAAATAGTAGGGCAAAACGTCTCTTTCGAAACTTGTCATTATTTGTGTGCAATATTCTGACACCTGTTGTTCGTAAGGTAAACCAAAAATACTGGCAATTGTTTTATTTGAGTTGCCGGTCTTGAGTTTGAATAAAAATATAATTAAAGCTTGAGTAACAGAACGAATGCTTGTGTTGCGCATTGACGTAAGTAATACTCTAAGATTTATTATGTTTTCCCAAGTTAATCCGGTCAAAGTGTTTAGTTGATCTTCAGACATATCAAATTCGTTCATTCGCTCAAATATTGATAATTGTGAATTATTTGCCAGTGCGTTAAAAAATCGTGCTAATTCTGTTTTCTCAATTCTACTAGTATCAGAAATAATGCGCAAATGTGATAAATCATCTTCATATAAATTTTTTCCAATTAAGTGCGTTGCACAGCAACGATCACCATTTGGTATGAATATTCGTGTTTTAACGAATACTTTAATTCGTGTTTCTAAAGATAGTGTCTTAAGATCAGTTACTTTTCGACATATAATGCAACATTTGTGAGTAGATGCAACACGTTGAAATGGTATTTCTATATAATCATCCTTCTGATGGTATTCATATGTAATATCGCTGTCACTACTTGTATCGGAATCTTCAGAGTTGACGTCATAAGCTTCTTCTGGTACTTCTGTAGTCCCTAGTACTTCATCGCATACTTCCATGCTTACAGACACCTCGTCAGATGCTGTAGATCTTGAAGACGAAGCGTATTTCCTATTATATGGAATAAGACGACACTTGTTACAGAGGATATCATTAACTATTATTGTTTTATTCAAACAGTCACTAAACAACTTAGCCTCTTCTTCAGTTTTTATAACTTTTTTATAACCAGTAACCTTGCGAAGAAACTTATTACAGTTTTTACACTTATCTGACATTATTATTGATAACAAAATAAAATAATAGCTACTAATAATAAATAATAGTTACTCCCTACAGAAAATGATGCCACGAAGAAGTATTTAAATAAACTAGTCTTGAGCATGTGAAACGTAGGAAATAACAAGCAGCGCGTGAACAAGTTTGAACTTGATTGCCGCCCGTACTTCGGCACCGCGCCTTAGAAATAGATATTTACGTGACAGTTTTTTATATTTTCATTCAATTTCTCTTCTAGCAATAATTCTGATTCTAAAATATTTATATATGTGCGTCCTATGTTAAGTTTGTATCCTTATATGATGTGGTGCGTGTCGATTTTTTTTTTTTCGAAGTGTTGCACCAAATTTTTTCAAACGCAATTCTTATGTGTAATAGTACATATCAAGTATTACAACATATATTATTTTAGTGATTGTAAGTCATAGAGAACACTGAAATAATAATAATTATATTTTTATTTATTTTTTTAATGGTGTACGTAATTATTCGAAAAATCCAAAAAAAATATGAAATATGCTCTTGAAGGTTACCTAAAACCTCGCGTTTGTTCTACCTATCTAGCTCAATTAATTTTCGAGATATGTCTCTTTGAACGATAGTCATGCGTACTCTCGTTTTTTTTTCATATCTCAAGGTCAACGCGGAGTGCGGCGGTAAAAAGCATATAAATCACGTTCGTACATCAAGTAGATATTAAAACATAAGTTTCGATATAGGTTGCCATTTGGGGGCCGACTCGTCATACTTATCCGGCTAAACCCTTTGCTGTTTTGATATTATTAAATTGAAGTACTTGTTGTACTAAAGCACTTATTGATATTTAAACAGCATTTCATCGTCCATCAAATTAAAATTTCAACAAATGAATGACATAAAGTTTTAGTAATTGAACGAGTACGCAAAACACGCGGTGACGTCATCGGTTATATTAGTTTCTTAAATCCCGTTTAAAAATTGTTAAACAACATTTACATGTGATTAAATGAGTAACGCCTGCCTAATACAGAATTTGTAAAAGCTTCTTTAGGATGTTTATCTGCAAAATAACGTGTTTATGACACAAAATGACACTGATAATATAACTGATGGCGTCATGAGTGCGTAGTGAATTGATGTAGTGTTTTTGGCGAAAAAATTTCAATATAAAATTAAAATGGCTTATTTGAAGGTATTATTCGACTGTTTCTCAAAACTCAAGTGTTTTTAACTATAATAAAGCATTATCTTCACGGTGAAAGTGAATTTAAAATTTGTGAAAACACCTAATTATTGAGATAAAATACACACATTTTCACGTGTGTATTTTCTTTAATCATTGATCCTTATTTAGTTCCCTTACAGTTTTTTGATATTTCTCACATACTAATCATATTTTTAGCCACCGCCAATTGGTTCAAAGGATTGGTAGAGTGGAATTCATAAGGCCGCCGATAGCCATGTACGATAGATACGATCCAGCGGGAATGCATTGGCACCATCGTGTTCCTCTTCCATACACCAAGGAAAAAATAAGCCTCCGCCGATTGTCCCTAAGGGGTTTTAAGAGGATCACAGATGCGGGTTTGGACTACATCAAAAATTTAAATGTAGATCTGCTTGATCTGACCTTCACTAGCGTTACCAAGGAGGGTATTGAGAATTTCCTCGTCCACAATCCTAGTTGTAGGATTGTGCACCCTTTGTACTGCGTTTGTACACCAATTAACCCTTTTTAATACACTATTGAAATTATTAATTATTTTTGTTTTTTTTGCCATATATTTATAAATAAAAGTATTTTGAAAATTATTGCATTATGTTGTTAATCATTGCCCAATTACCATCAGTTTCAACTCGGAGATAGGGTGTCTCAAAATATTAAGTTTAAAATTTTTTTATCCCGCCCCAACAAAAAAAATTACCTCCAAAGGGTATAGCAGAATAGGTAAGGTAAAATGACCTCAGAAGCGTTTGGACCTTATTCGGTGTCAGTGTACCCTATTTTTTCGTTTTCATTTTTTATCTCTGCAAGTGTGTTAATTATTATGAAAGAAATCGGTAAAGGTATTTACACAGAACTTCCCTCGTTATTTGTGCATGGCGGTCACTCTAAAAAATTATTAATTACGAAGTGACATTGAGAATAATAATCGGAATATAGTTATTGCTATTATTACAAAGAAAACCTGATAATGAGTGCTCATCCAAACAGCAAAAGTTCAATACTAAATAACAGGTGCAACATATGGAAGGCTTGCGCAAATACCTTTACAAATGTCCACCATGACTGAATGATTTCTTGGGATGACCACCCTGTACATTTTTTCAATAAAAGTATAATAGGTGCATATGCCAAATATTATTGCTATCTGTCACATTTTCAATCCCACATTCACGTAATGGAGTGGATTTATAGTGGTGTTTAAAAAATTTCATTTTTTTTTTAATTTTTCAAAAATGTTGGTAAAAGAAATTTTCAAAATTTTTTTCTTCTGAAATAGGTTTAGAATGTGTAGAAATTTTAAATTTGAGCAAAGAGGAAAGTTTCCTTTTATTCTATAGTAGTGGTAAAAAAAGTTTACAAAATTATATATTCTTTTTAAATAGGTTTAGAATGCCATGAAACGTGAAAATTTTAAATTTGAGCAAGTAAAAAAAATTTTTCTATCTGTTTTAGTGGTAAAAATTGTTTCAAAAATGTTTTTCTGAAATAGGTTTATAATGTCATGAAACGTGAAAATTTTAAATTTGGGCAAAAATTTTTTTTTTCCATCTATTCAAATGTTAAATTTTATTCCAAAATGGTAAAAAAATGTTGCAAATTTTTTTTTTCCAAACAGGTTTGGAATGTTTAAAAATGAATTATTTGTTATTTGTTTGCTTATAGTAATGAAACATATTCTTTATAGGTTTTTGCAAACAGTGGAAAGAAAAGCTATCTATGAGAACTAAAGGAAAAACTATATATAAAAATATTAATGAAATCTTTGCATTCTTTCGATAACCTGACTTCTGCTTATGCTAACAAGTAAAAATTCTTATTTGCCATTCTCATTTTAACACTAGCATCCAACCTAGTCCCCTACGGCTAAGCAGGCTAAACTAGTATCCACATGATCCCCTACGATATGTAAATTCAGTTAAAAATGAGAACAAAGGCCTGAAATTAATTTATTTACGTACCTTGTCTTTAAAAATGTTTTCATTCTAATGAATTACATTTTCATAAAATCTCATTCAGTTTCTTGGAAATGCTTAGCCTTTGAAACGTTTATCGTCCTTATTGTGGACTCATCAGAAAAGCCTAAAGCCAATGTCAATGTCAATTATAATTATTTTATACTTATTCATGGATATTGTCTTAGTTGTGCATGGAACATCGTTATGAGTGGCTTTAGGCTTTTCTGATGAGTCCACAATAAGGACGAAAAACGTTTCAAAGGCTAAGCATTTCCAAGAAACTGAATGAGATTTTATGAAAATGTAATTCATTACAATGAAAAAATTTTTAAAGACAAGGTACGTAAATAAATTAATTTCAGGCCTTTGTTCTCATTTTTAACTGAATTTATATATCGTAGGGGATCATGTGGATACCAGTTTAGCCTGCTTAGCCGTAGGGGACTAGGTTGGATGCTAGTGTTAAAATGAGAATGGTAAATAAGAATTTTTACTTGTTAGTATAACCAGAAGTCAGGTTATCGAAAGAATGCAAAGATTTCATTAATATTTTTATATATAGTTTTTCCTTTAGTTCTCATAGATAGGTTTGGAATGTCATAAAAAGTGAAAATTTTAAATTTGAGCAAAAAAAATTTTTAGTCTATTCTATAGTAGTTTTTTCACTATTTATTCCGTTTAAACGGTCCACCCTGTATATTTTCCAGTGAAAGTTTAACCATTTCTTCACTGACAGTATGGTCAACTACCTACCCAATTTGACTGCTCTTCGTCAAGTAGTTTTTTAGTTAATGCACCAACAGACAGACTGACGGAATTGAAAAACCTATATTTTCGTAATCTACGTGATCTGAAATATCAGAATCCGAAAAAATCTCGGAGAGTGATCTTTTCTCGAATACAATACTTCCCTTCGGTATGCGAGGAAAGTAAAAATGGAGAATGTAGATGTGATTTAAGTACATCTTAGGCCTATAACCCACTAACGCGACACGTCGCGCGCGACATGCCGCGTGGAGTCGTGCTCGGCAAAAATTTATCTGTAGTTAAATGGCGCACAACCCACTAACGTGGCACTGCAGCGTGGTCGCGTGCGGCTAAATTATTAGGAGCGACAACACGCAGCTGTCGTAATGCGCGCGACCAATTTTACTATGCATTCATATGGAGCATAGCCCACTGAAACCACCAGTCGAGCGCGAGACGCAAAGTAGATGTGACGTTCTGTTTAAAATTTTGAAAATGGCTTCGAAAGATGATGGTATTGACATAGATGCATTAATATCAGAGATCCAAAACCGACCACAAATATGGAATTTGCTGTCGAATAAGCGTATGGAGTTCGTCAAATGATTTTACACTCATTCTGCAATAATTAAAAAACTTTTCTTCATGCTTACGTAAATCACTATAAAACACACTAAATGTGCCTTTCTTAGAACGCTCTAAAAATACAGGATGAATCCATTGTCTACGGTTCACTTTTTTGCGACGACGAATGTGATAAAATAACAGAGCTGCTATCTCTTCAACCTCCATTTTTAAACTAAATAACGTCTGGTGCTTGCCGCCTATTAAAAAGTCGCGCTTTAAAAAACGCGCGCGACGTGTCGCGTTAGTGGGTTATCGGCCTTAGGAAAAAATTGTGCTAATTTTGCTGCGCCTTTCGTATAAAAAAAATAATAAAGAAATCAAATAATAATGTATTCAAGAAAATAATGATTTTTCGTCAAATTTGCTTTTTTTTCATGTAACCAAGTATTTTTTATGATAATAAATGTTTTTACTTTCTGAGAAATTTTTAAAAATGTAAATAATTTTCTTTTGCAATTTTCATTAAATAAATGGCTATCTTGCAACAAACCTATGATTGTTCTTGTCCAACTAGGATTCGTCAGTAGTTTTTGTTTTTTTTACTAATTATTGTGAAAGAGAAGGCCTGTTTTACTTTATTTGAGGGGGGTGCCTGTCGAAAAAAGACCCAAAAATAAAATAATAATGCTATTATATATTACTATTATATAATAATAATAATTCACATTCATAACTAGAAATATTATTTTCAAATTTATTAAGTTAATTTCAAATTTGTTTGTGTATGTGTTTAATTAACTCTTTAATTCCTGGAACCGGATAAATCCGCAAAAATTTTTTGTGCTCCCAGCGCGGGAACCGGATATTTACGCAAGGCCATATTTACACTGTAGTTCGTATCTGTTTTTATTTTGCATTTTTTTTGTGAAAGTCTATGTTTTCTTATGTTTTTGAAAAAATTTATGTTTATTTGATCGATGTATATGCACATAAGTTTACCCGAACCGTACGGTTCCGCAAGGGCCTCCCGCTGCCGTTTTGCGAGCTCGACATGTAAAAACCATTGCCGGAATGAAAGGGTTAAAATAAGTTATTCTCCCTAAAACACTGTCCATGCTAAAATAATATATTTTCTTCTTTTTTAAATATCAAATAAACACTATAAGGTTCACACATGCAAGTCTAACTTTTGCATAGTCATATGAATTTTTTTTTTTTATATTTTAATATTGCAGAAATACTATATCGTATCATTCATATCGAATAAAATAACAATTAATTAATTAACCATTAATTAGAGATTATTATTAGTGGTGGTAGAAAAAATATGATTATAAAGTTACAAGTATTTTATTTGTTTGTTTATTTCTGTATGAATCTAAAAATATGATAGTTTAAAAATGGCGCTCGAACAAGTCGACATACAATGTTTAAATCTCAAATATATCAGAAACAATCAGTATGATGTTAAAAATACATATAATAGAGATTAAAGGACTTGAAGTACTCTATTATAGGATTATTTTTCTATCCGTGCAGCTTGAAAGATAACAACGTTATGTGAAAAACAATGAGTGCTTTGTAATTCTTTTTAAAAAGAAGTTTAGGATTCTCCTGCTGTCATTGGCCATATAATGGAAATTCAAAACATCTGTACCAATGTAGCATTCAGTACTAACATCTTCTAATTTTTTGGCATTTTTAAAGCAGTCTCTTTTAAAAATATACCTACTTTAAATTAAGAATAATATTACGATTTTACTGAAAAAATTATTTTTTTTGTAAATAACTCCAAAACAATTGCATTAAATTACAATATAGAAATACAAAGCTTAAGAAACGGTCTATTAATTTTTTTTTGTTTTAAAATATTTGTAGAATTAAATGTAGTTTGAATTTTTAGTGGCAAAGAAATACATTTATATTTCATATTTCTTCAAAACTTTTAATAAATTGAAGCTCTAAAAATTAGAGCATATCGGTAAAACTATGTATTAATAAAAACTGCTACATATTTGTTAAATTTCTATTCTATGGCCAATAACAGCAGGAAAATCCCAAATTTTTTACAAAAAAAATTACAAGGCATTCATTCTTTTACATAACATTATTTTTCAAGCTGGCGCCGACGGATACAAAAAAATAACATCAAAAAGTACTTTTTCTACTTCCATCTTTAAAATGGCGTTTATCGTATACGTTTCCATGACGCTAAATAATCCTTTAAACACGCTTTCGACAAACCATGACTTCGTGCATTTTAGTCACAGGCTGAACTTAGCAACGAGATATTAGTCACGGCTGAGGTTAATTCTAGATATTTTAATGGCAAAAATCAAGTTAGTTTTCCGTAATTCTTGTCATCAATCTGTCAAAATAAATCGACGCGTTGTGACAAGAGACAAGTAATTTTGTTTTACTGTTACCATGTTATTGATACGTTAATAAATGAAATATTAAAATAACTTCCAAATTTTTTATTTAGATATTTGCTGTCGTAGAAAAAGTATAGTATGCAACACGTTTTATAAACTTGTTAGTCACTCATTTTATTAAACACTCGCTCCGCTACGTGTCGCTCGCGATTAATAAAACTCGTGACTAAAATGACGTTTATAAAACTTGTTACATAATATACTATTAAATTCTATTATATGTATTTTTAATATCATACCGACTGTTTCTGACATATTTGAGATTTAAACAATATATCACGACTGATAAATATTCGAGCGCCATTTTTAAACTATTCATATTTTTAGAAGAATTCATCGTACAGATGAAATAAACAAAAAACAAAATACCTATAATTTCATAATTTTATTCTTTGTACCTTACCACTTTTTCCATAAATGTAAGACTTTTGAGTTATATACAAGGTACCAATTTTTTAAAGCTAAAATCCTAATTTTTGACTCATTATAACTTGGAAAATATAAATTTTGATGAAAAATGTAAACCACCTTTTTCTCTCACAATAAGATTTTATATCAGATTCGGCAGTTACTATTTTACTTTTTTATCCACCCTTCCAGAAGGGGTGGGAACCCCCCAAGTAATAAGCGGTAAATTTTAAAGGGTAAATTTTTTTGTGCTCAGTATTAGAAACTCAATGCAAAATAAATCATTTAAATCATTCAAATCATTTTTCATTATTAACGACTTTGTCTTATTGTAATTCCTCACATACCTCCAGTAAAATTATCTCAAATACAACTTAATAAAAATAAACTGCCTTTACCTACCTAAAAAGTAAAAAGCACCAAGTTTCGGTCACAAACTGTAAATATCAAAGGCACACGGACTAGATACTAGAGAGTGAACGCGTCGAGGTTAATTCATTTGGTTTTAAAAAAATCTTTAAATAAAAGTATCGCTTACAAAATGTGTCAATCACGGGTTTATGATAGCCTTAAAACCATTATACAACATATAGTACCTATCAAGTGGGTCAGGACAGAATTACAATTTATGAGGAGTTGGCTTTCTCATTTCTATGAAGCAGTGGCGGCTCGTGATATTGTCTGCAGAGGAGGCTTGATATTCTGAAAGACAACTGATGTGCAATATGACTACAATTTGTACATTTCCCCACCACCCCTGAGGTATTACAACGGCGCGTTACATTTTTTTGCCGTGGGTTGTTCGCCAGGATACCGATTCACGACTTGAGAGAATAGACAGGGCCGGATATAGGGGGGGGTATGGGGGGGTGTCACACCCCCCAAGTTTGAAGCCAATTCGGCAAATCGGTTACCATTCGGCACTTTCAGCGTTCGGCAATTATGTACATAAAATCATAGAAAAACTCAAAACAATAGAAACTCAATGTCATAAATAATTATTACTTGTCGAGCAACCCCTATCTTGTATCTTGTATAATGCATTTGACTTAAAATCATCCTCTAAACACAGCGGCTCGCAACAGCGAGGCCAAATCTGCTTGTTCTAGCCTCTAGAGTTGATCACGATTATATGTGCATCTATAGTACCCTGTCATAATTGCTGGAAATGTAATAATATAATAAACAGGAGAACAGGACACTTCGATTCATCAAAAGTACAACACCGTGAGTTTCCACGGAAATTGCGCACTAGGACTTAGTACCTACCTAGTTTTTCGCCAATAAAATAACAAGTAACAACCTGTGATCATCTGTGTATGACTCAATAGCAAAAGTGTATGTTTCTGATATTATAGAAATAATTGTATTTTCGATTTCCCACTAATTTTTGATAGATACATAAATGGCTGACACTACCAAAAAACATAGAAGACATGTTAAAATTCTGTGTGTAAAATGTGGTAGCGACGACGATTATAGATTGCGGCACGAAAAGCTAGTTCATGGAGGGAAAAGAATGTAAATTAAACTAGTAGGTGCACCAATTGACCCATTTAAAGCTGCTCGTCAAGCGAAAAAGGTAAAATTTTTAATTAAAAAAATATTTCTAACCAATTAGATTTCTCTGAAATTACCTAATTAGTTAACTTTTGGTTTCAATATTTAATTTTATCAAACGACTGCATATAATATAACATCATAAAAGCTATAATTAAGTATTAGTAGTGTCGCATATATAAGGATTGGCGAAGAAACAGCAATGAAATCGAGTTCTGGGCCGGACTTATAAAATTTGTATAAGCCTTTCCATTAAATAAATGTATTTATTATATGTAACAATTTTGATTACATTCTGTAATTATACCAATATTAAGAATTGTAAATACCTAACTATTTATTTACTTATATTTAATTTTCAGAGATTTTAGGATCTGAGAGGGAAATAAATAATTTTATTTTTTTGCCAATATATTACATTTTTTTCGTTATTTTGACGAATTTAAAATAGCTGTATCGTAAATAAAATAGAAAATGCGGTATAATTTTAAGTACATACGTTTAAAGTAATTATTGATATCTGAAGTTTTTATTGCCGAAATCCTTTTGGGTATAGCCTGAGGTGAGGCTGTCCTTATATCTACGTCTCTATTATTACTGAGATTTTAAACATGTTAAATTAAGTGATTAAGTCAATAGTGAGGATTGATGAAAAAAACCTCTGCGCCAAAAGGATCAGACAGATTTTTAATCATTGTCACACAAGTGAAAGTTTTGATAACGGAAAAAGAAGTAGTTTCCGAAACGTTAACAGCCTTCGATTTAATTTACTTCATTATCATTTAACAATTGTCTTTCAGTTTATATATTTTTAGGTGTGACTGGTGTGAGACATTTTGTACTCAAAACATTAGGAACCATCCACTCCCTGTCTGATACTTTTGGCGCAGAGGTATTTTTCATCAATATTTTTACATGTTTTCACAGTGGTAAAATACCCAACAAACGTAAGGAATAACCGTTTTGTATCTATTAAATTTTTCATTTTACTTTAAAATAAAGGTTTTTTCTTCAATCAGATTTGCATTTTTTTGTATCCCAAAAATTAAATGACCTTCATATATAAATAAAACAGAGGACCAGATGAGAAGAAGTCATTCGGCATTATAACAATTTCACACCCCCCCCCATAAAAATTGATTAAAACCGGCCCTGAGAATAGAACTAATGAAAGAATAGAATGAAAAGGAAATAGAAAATATGATGAGATGAAAAAATCATTCTCATGAAATTCTCATTCCTACGACTCGAGTATCGGTATCCAAAGGAGTCCTACTATCCCACTTGTAATTAAATTATATAACTTTTAATAAAAATAAAAATAGTTTTGGTAAAAAAATTAAAGTGTTTTTCTACAAACAAAAAATTGTATTCATTATCACTGCCAGGCGTGTAAAATTATAAGTTTTAATAGAAATTAAAATAGTTTTGAGAAAGAAGTTATATAAAAAAATATATAACCGCGGAACTCTATATTATGGAGAATTATAAAAAATATTTCCTAAAAAATAAATAACACAAATAAATATTTTTTCTAAAATAACAACTACCTATATTAATCTCTGCTTTAAAGCCTGAATATTTTTATAAATGAGTGGTAACCTGCGATTTTTGGAACTAGCAAAATGGTTGATTATTTCATCATAAAATGAATCGCGTTTCCTCAATTCTGACAAAAAACGTTTTTCTATTGAAATAAGCGATACATTTGAAAGGCGGTCTTGACTCATTTTGTTTCTAGTAAAAATGTTTTTATGCGTTTAAGTGCTGAAAATGATCATTCTACAGAAGCTTACCGGAATTGTCTCAAAAAATAGTGGCGTTATTCAAAAAGTTCTCTAATTTTGGGTCATAAGATTTAAAAAATCTACCAGCTCTTTGAAATTTCCTTTATTGCACGATTCTCGTTTTTCGTCACGTCCTCGGAAAGAATCCTCTTGTGAAGATAACTATATAACGGCACCTCTTTAATATTTCCCCATTCTCACGGACTTTTTCGTTAACATTTTCTATTTCTCTCTTATGTGCAGAATCCAAGAAATTTATAATATTTTGTTTACCAAACATTTCGAATTTAATGCAAGATGAAATGTGCTCCTGGGATTTTTCGTGCCTTTCTAAACCTCGCGACAAATTTTGCAAATTATTAAACCCGCCCCTGCCCCAAATTGAGGATTGATCATTAGTAAATAATAAACATCTCCATCAGTATAATTTGTTTCTAACTGTTGATGCCGTTAACCACTCGACTTTTTTATAATTGTTATCACAAAACCCTCTGTTTTGTTTACCACTTTTAAAAACTAACGAAAGCATTGCTGGTGTAGGCCTGGCATTTCTTTTAATTCTTACCTTTTCGTCATAAATAAGAGTAGTAAATCCATTTAATAACAAATAATCCACCATGTCTGGACAACAAGACATGTTGTTGGGAATATTTTCACCTAGAGCACTTATTTCTAGCCCGCCTATCAAATGTTTTATGTATTTATACGTCAAGTTGTTCTTATAACCGGCTAAACGCAACTGTCAGACGTCAGTTCGTTTTCTTTGTGAATCACCTGACTCTTGAACATGCGCTATAAAGAACTGAGATCTGGAGGCTAGCTTCCTGAGAGGATAAAGATATATAATCTTTATCCTCTCAGCTAGCTTCATACTTGGCTATTCCAAGTGTTGCTATTTTACACAGCGCAAAGAAATTCAAGGTCATTCATGTTATAAGTAGATGCGATAAAGTTGGAAGCTATTTCGTATTAGCCTCCAGCGAACCGCAGTGTTCATTCAGTAAAAGACCGGCCGACCGGGAAATATGCATACAAAGACTATCCGGACTGTAACGTTATAGGTATGTTTGTGGAAAGGAAATGCAAAAATGTTATATATAAACTGAAAATTAATTAATGAATAATAAACAATAAAAAATATTGAAAATTGAGATATACCTAATAGAAATTTCTTAAGATATTACTTTTGAAGATATGGTGGTTCTTCCAAGGGGAGGCTCAGCCTCCCCTGACGAGCCGCCACTGCTATGAAGGGTCAAGTGGCATAAGAATGCTCGCTACAAATCAAAATAAAGCGTAAGCTTAATACAATCTTATATCTGCAGATAAGCCACATTCATTAACTCGCCTGACTTTTTATGTTCTAGCCCTTCCTGGGGGGTTAATTACCTCTAACCACCCCCCCCCCCTATCTACGTGGTTGCTGCCAATTTGAAGATCAATGCTTTCTCGACACTTTTTTGCAGGAATTATGTTTGTAGTCATAATTAATCGAGGTTCATACAGCTGAAATGCAATACAAATTTTTGAAAGGTTTTTCACGAATGCGTATACTTTCAATCATTACTTTGAGAGGCGAGGAAGGAAATCTAAAAAAATATAAACAGCACTACAATTTTCTGAAACTCGTCATTCATAATATGCTTAATTGCCAGTAAATTTCCTAAAATTTTAAATATTGCGGGTAGAGAAAAAAACTCATTGTGAAACATTAAATTGTGTATGTCTGTCTATCGCTCTGTCCATAATGTTTCTTATAAGTACGATAGAGAGGAAAAATTCCGATCGTATCGAAATTAGGGTAAGTAATACATAAGTTAATGTTAGCTTGTGGAAGAACCCTATTGTTTTTTCTTCAGTAAGTGACTAGACATTTTAATAATAAGAATGTACCCACATAGAGTTGGAACTTTTGATAAGATTCTGAAAAAAAAACATTAAAATATTGTATAGTATACTGACAAGTGTCGGTGTCAATTAAGCTGGCATCTTCAGGTGATGAATAAAATTACAAATATATTTATTTTTATTTATTTATATATGATCGCTTAGGCTGTTACAATACAGATGTGAACGTCAATAAAAAGAAAAATATATAATTCAGTATACAAGGTGTGACAATACATTTCTAAAGCCGGTAATATTGCTCGTAGAGGAAAAATTTCCATATCACTGTGTTGGTGATCGAATTTTGAACAACTTTCAAAATGTCGTAGTAAATATAAATGAATATGACACAAATACAGATTAAAACTCATTGTACGAGTATAAACATTTCTCAAGTAGATTTGAATTTGTTAAAATTGTTGACCTCCTTAATCACACTAGGTAATTTGTAAAAAACTGATACGAGAGGAATGAGGTGATTTTTCAAAATGTGAGGTATTATGATGAAGCATTATGACGAGTATTATAACTTGCAACAGTTTTGTATTGATCAATGTTACTTTTAATGTACTTTAACAAAGAAAAAAGATATACGGATGGTACCGTTAATATTCTGTGACTTTTAAAAGAGTTTTTACATGATGTAATAAAATCAAGATTAACAATTAATCTAATTATGCGCATTTGGCAAACAAAAACTCGCTGCAAATTTTTTGCACATCCCCACATTATAATATTGTAGGATATATGGTAATAAACCATTGAATAATACAGTTGCAATAAAGCCTCAGTATCTAGGGAGTTCTTGAGCTTATGTATACAGTAACATGCTTTGTTAAGTTTTTTTGCATACTTCATCGATTTGAATATCCCATCTTAGTTTTGTATCTATTGACGTACCTAAAAATCTTGTATCCAGCTAAAGGGCAGGGTCATGTTGTTAAAATTTAACTGAGTGTTGGAAGGTAAAGATTTTCTTTGTGAGAAATACATGCGCACAGTTATCTCAAGGTTTAATATGAGATTATTTCTGCAGCAATACTCATCAAATTCTGTCATAACAGCCATACCATCATCGCGGACCTCCGTAAGGCTCGGTGCAGATATGTCAAAGGAGTCATCATCGGGAAACATGGTGACGTTTCTTTTTGATATGAATGATGGCAAGTCGTTTACAAAAATCAAAAGGGCCCAGCACCGAGCCCTGTGGTATTCCAAGACTAACGGCATGTTCCTTTGAAATTGTTTGGTTGATTTTTACCTGAAGAGATCTGTCCATTAAATATCACATGATCCACTGTAAAAAAACTCCTTGAATACCTAGCTTAAATAATTTTTCTTTCATAAACGACAGATTGAGAGAGTTAAACGCTCGTGATAGGTCAAAAAACAATCCCATGACGAGGTTACTTTTGTCTATTTCATTGTAAACAAACTGCAAAAGCTGAATTGTGTGTCAGTAGAATGATTTTTGCGAAACCCATGTTGGCAATCTGTCAGTATTTTGAAAGAGTTAAAAATGCCATTATTCGATTAAATGCAATTTTTTCCATTATTTTAGAAATCACACTTAAGATGGATATTGGTCTGTAATTTTCTGGTTCCAAAGAATCATTTTTTTTTAATATTGGGATAATAGTAGCTCTTATTATCTATTATCTGTATAGAATTATACTTCAAAAATTAATATATTTAAAAAACTAGAGAATGTCCAACAATTATCCAAAAATTTATCTATTCTAGTTATATTAAATATATCCATCATCTGTAATGAAACCTAGCAATAAAATGTATCCATCAGACTCTTTCAACTCATGGGACATGGATTCAAATTTCACACATAAATAATAATGACTCATCTTCAGACATCGGGAATAAAGTAATGATTACCAACATTACATCATTACAATCTCCTGTCGTATAGCGGTAAACAAACATAACACAACATTGCATCATTTACAAACTTTCTATATTATTTTATTAACACATATTTTTACAAACATAAAAAATATTACTTGGTACATATCGATCAGTCTCCAGTTACTTACGATGCACTTTTAATAATATACACAGAACTTTCATAAATCTTTGTTTGAAAGCTGCTTAGCTCGACTTCTCTTTAAATTTAAATCCTAACTTTGATAACTCTTCTCTAGCTTCTTGAATTTCCTTAAATTATAAATTATTATTAACGAAGACCATAAATAAGCGTGAATACAATACCTTTTGCAACTCTGCCGCAGCCTCCTCACAGTCGTTAAAGCTATATACTCTGTATAAAACCACAGTTAATGCGTATAACTGGAAAAAAAATGCATTAAATTTTAACTTCCAGTAGAGAACAAAGAGAGCTTACCCCAAAGAGTATAACAAAAATTACTGGTGAATATAGTACTAAATCATAGTTTTCCTTCACAAATGTACTTTCTACTTTATTTGTAACCAAACAAAACCAAATTGCGAAAACTATGCCAGCAGCTGAAAGCCACTCCTGCAATTTTGTCATTTTTATTCAGTAAATTGCCTTGGAATGTGTTTTAAAATACACAGCTTTTAAAATGAATTAACAACACCGAACAGATTGAGGTTAACAAAAAATGACGCGTAATTTCAGTAATGCAACACATAAGATCGGAAAGTCACTAGATGGAGCTTATTTGTTATTATACCAACTTTTCAAATTTAGTGGGTATTGTTGTTTTGATGAATGTAAACCTTCTGTGACATAAATTTAAAATTTCCACAAATGTTCAAGATTTTCTTCAAATTCTCAGTGAAATTAAGATGTTACCAAGTACTCGCGACCTATATATAAAGGTTTCGATGTAAACCTTTCAATCTGTTTTTGTTATCTCTGTGTAATCATTTTTGAAAGTGTTTTCTATATCTTTTGTGTGCAGTTTTGTTATTTAAATACAATATATTATTTTACATCCACCTGATACTATCAATGAGTTATCAGCATTGATTAAGTTTAAATTAAAATTTAACCTAGAAGAATTGCTAGATCGAGGAGTCTTTGTTCGGTAGTTTCTTAGAATGGAGAACAGCATAGTACGGTTTGTTTTAAAAGGTATGTTAATTCTTAACTTTATTATGTAGTGTTCTGTATAATATTTTGGTTTCTAGATGGTGTTAAAAAGTCTCGACAGGATTTTGAAGATTTCAAAGTACAAATACAAAGGATAGACGGTTCGGTGGTGAAATTACCTAACGACTTCTCATATGTTGACGTGACAATACCAGAGGGAAACTATAATTTAATCAGGTGAGTTTTCTTTTGTCTTTTAAAGCCTTCACTGTTTTATCTAAGTTGAGATTAACAGCTGTTTTGGAAGCTTTATATTTATTTACTGCGGAATTAAGTGGAATAATGTGTCAAGATATAACTAATTCACTAAATACTAGTCCTACTTACCTTTAGATGACTTTCAGTTATTGTATTTAATTCACAATGGAACCCTAAGAAATGCTCGGGGGGGTCTCTAAATGAATAGGAACCATATAAATTTTGAAAACCTGATTTTCATCTTTTTTTGGATACCCCCCCTCTACTTTGAACTTAATAATTTATATTGTCTTATAGGAGAGGAGCCAGAGTGCAATACGTGATGCATTTATATCAGTTAATGACTTTATTAGTCCTGTTCTTTAGAGCATTTCAGATAAAGTGATATGAGAAATTTTCTTAATGGTGCAAACAATAACTCAAGATGTCTTTAACAATTGTTACTAGTATTTATATCAAGCGAATATTGTCACGAGGGGGGCTCAACCAAGCCTCCACCAAGTGTCACGACCGCTGGTCTATGACTGTTACAATAAGGGGGCCACTTGGCCTGCGAGAGGTTTTCCTAGTTGGAAAATATCAGACACAAAATAAATTGTAAATAATATTCATTAATTAAACAATAAAAATGGTTGCAGTCAAACAACAAAGTCAGAAATACACAAATATAAAATAAACAGTAAGTAATGTTTTTCTTACCAAAGGCACATGTTGGGAGAGAGGGGTCTCCAGATGGACTCCCAGAATGGACTCCCACTGCCCATTCATTCTGGGCTATTTATATGATTGATAAATGCTTGATCGGCATATTCCCTACATACGTAAAGCGCTCGGAAACTAATGACCTGATGTTATTAATTAGTAACTGTAATTTGATACTCTACGTCCTTTAATATGTTATGAATGCTTTAATACTTTATATTTTATAGATTAGAAAATAAATGATATTGAATTTAGTTTATTTAAGTATTATAAATTTAAATTTGGAAATTCTTTAATTTAGGTTTTCCATTTTTGTATTTATTTATAGGGAATATTCTAATAACATACTTTGCCAAATTTGCATAGAAAAGTAGTTCTTAATTTTGATATGTGACAATATTTTTTTTATCGAATACTTGCCACTTGATGAATATGAAATACTTACTATTGACATAGATACCAATTAGTGGACGTCCAGCGACAAACATTCTAAACCTGCAAGCTATGTCACTGGGCATGACAAAGAAGTATCATGCTGATTTGTTGTATTGATTAATTACCACTTAGTCATA
The DNA here is from genome assembly GCA_963583905.1 of Stenurella melanura. Lineage (NCBI taxonomy): Eukaryota > Metazoa > Arthropoda > Insecta > Coleoptera > Cerambycidae > Stenurella > Stenurella melanura. The sequence continues at coordinate 19,628,831 of OY757315.1, forward strand.
ACAAAAATACGATGGAGATACATCCCGGTAGTGGAGGTCCAAAGTCAGGCATACTTCCCAGTTTAGAGGTACAGTGGCAGACATTTTCAACCATCAATATGTCTAAGCCATAGTTAGTAAATAGTAAGCTGATTTCATTTAAATAATTAATTTCATAACAAAAATCGAATGAAGGATAAGTTGTTCTGTGGTAGTTTATCATCTTGCATAAATAAATAAAACACGCTACTATGTTTTTTGTCACTATATATTAACAAAAATCTGCGACTGCAGTTTCACCTTACAAAATCATCATTAAACAGTTAGTCAGTGGTTCCTTGTATTTGATTCACATAGTGGTAGAGAACGTGCTAGTGTGTTTTATTTATTTATGCAAAATTAGTTTAATTCATAAATTAGGTTTGCATCACTAAAAAAAATTCTCAATTCACCAGAGGTCTGGTTTACCCATCGGATTCCAGGGATGGCTTTTACAGATACTTATTATATTATGTAAACATGTACTGAAACATTCCCAAAGTATAAAAACAGAAAGTCATGCAACGCACTAAATCAATTTTATTTAATTTTACAATGTTAATTGCGTAACTTAGTTTTATCGAGAAATGCACTATATTAAATAAAAACGTAATACATAATAGATTATATTAGGTTGCAGTAGGTGGTAACCTTTCCTAGTCTATTTTATTTTTATACCATATATCCGCCTTAAGGTTTAGAACATTATTATATAACTGATATTATTTAAAAAGTTTTATAAATTAAAAAAAAATAACCAAGAAAGTAAACTCACCGCTAGCTCATTGACTCAGTAGATTTTTTGGTGCAACTAAGGCAGAAATGATGGATTATCAAGATGTTTTAATTAAAACTTAACTATATTTGTGGATGATGGGCTAATAGATGTTATATAAGGACGCCCCAAAAATTTACCAAATTATTCAATACAGAACATTTAATATCTACACTTAGATAATAAATGTATCAAAAAAAAATTGTTAAATTTAGAAACATTAAATCCCAATCTATACAAAGTATGTACGTACATATACAAGCATACCCCACCCTTATTATACTAATAAACTTAATAGTTATTTCGCCACTATAGCCGATCACTTTATCAATCTGCTGCCTACAGTAAATGCCGCCGCAATAGATTACTTAAAAAATTTACCCAGTTTTATATCCTCCTTTTTTCTGCAACTGGTAACTACAGACCGAGGGGTGATCCACTCTGAAAAATATGTGCATGTAATGCAAAAACCGGGAATTATTGTAGGTAATTCGACTATTGCCGCAAAATTGCACGAAATTTGGATGTATTGCAAAGTAATGCAGGAAAATGCAACGTAATATAATGTAATGCGATTTAATGCCAGGGTAATGCAACATAATACAGCGGAATGCAGTGTAATGCGTGATAATGCAGTGTAATGCAGCGTGACACAATTTCATACATTTTGTTCCCTTTAAGAGTTTTAATTATTTATTCTGACGCTGTATATTCAGTACTATAAATAGAAGCAGAGGGGGCAAGTCAATAAACAACCAATTTTATGAAAAAAACGCGTAATTTTAACTACTTGTATTATATGTCGTTGACTTGAGAAAATATCTTTGAGGCAAAATAAAATACATACTTACATGCATTCCAGAATGGAAAGTAAAACAATTACTATGGGTAAGTATGGTTTATTTAAAAAAAATAGACTACAGACTAATTTTTAAAGGTTCTTCTCGCTGTTTTGTACATTTTATTACGAGTTTTATTATTTATAATATGCCCATACCTTTTAATCGTGAATGGACCACTTCCCACAACATTTATTGGCCCATAAAATATAAATTTATTTGCCACCACCTGAACATCTTCCTTCGGAGGCCAGACAAATAAATCCAATTCGGATTTTAGAAATTTGATTTTAGACGCATATTATTATTATCATTCCTTTCCAATGCTCTCCCGATATATCAATCTTCATCATAATAAACGGCATAGTAACATTCATTTTTAATGGAGTTACCATTTTCCAGATACCATTGTTACCGTTTTCGAGATAAAGGTCTGCAAATTATTATTATTATTGAGTAAAACACTACTATAGTTTTTACCACTATAAGAACATAGTAGTGTTTTACCCAATTTCGTTATAATTATGGATTACCACAGAGTAATGGCTTCCTCAATCATTTTTTTTTAATTATTATTATCATTATTAATTTTTTCAGTTTATTTTATTTTTTGTTATGTTAATAATATAAAGTTATACAGGGTGTTTGGTGCATCGTGTGCCAAATTGAAATGGCCGACAGAAAGGGTTATCTGCTATCTTTTCAGGCCCCTTAACACTTCCCATGCCCTGTGGGATTTTTCATATCGACCTTCTATCTTTTTAATGAAAAAACTCCCAAATTCTACATTTAAATTCAAATTATAAAAGTATTAGGCGTAGACTGCGAATTTCATTTTTATTTTGATGTGTATTGTTAAAGGGTTCCTTTAAATCCAAAATGACTGGCATTAGTCATCTAGTTGTTTTTTTATTCACTCGCAAACTTTCGGAATAGGTAAAATTTAAATTTTAACTTAGACTTTAGAGGGCTATAAAAAAAACTCAGAGCAACCGGGATCTTCCAACTCCCTCAAAAATTCTCTAGTCTATCCTCTTGCTAATGATGTGCCACATGTCATAAAAATCTTTTAATAACTTCGTGAATTCGCTAAATTAATGAATCGGGTCACATAAGGCTAATATTCAAAATTTCGAATAAAAAATTATATTTGCTTAAATTATGCATGGCAAACAGGTAAAATCTGTTATCTCACTCTTGCGAAGTAAAATCTATCTTCTATCTCTTTCTGTTCATCGGTTTTCTTGAAATAAAGAAACAGTTACATTTTTATCATTTATTAAACAAATTTAAAAATCTTGCTCAAAGTATTGGTCTCTGTTGCGAATGCAGGCCCGACATCTGCTTCGTATTTCGACAGTTGTTGTAGGAAGTCGTATTTCCTCCCTAATTGTACCGAAAGCCGTTTCTATGCGTTGGACAAGAGGACAAGTTCCTCCCTAGTTGCAACCTCCGTCGTATACGCGAGCTCTTTGGCGCGTCCTCAGACATAAAAATCCAACAGAGTTAGTTCTGGGGAATGTGGAGGCCATTAAATAAGGCCATTCCGCCCAATCCACGCATTTGGGAACACATTGTCTAGATATTGTCTTACAATCAATCGCCAGTGCGCGGGACAGCCGTCATTTTGAAAAACTATATGCGTATGCGTAGATTGGGCGGGATGGCCCTATTCAATGGCCTCCACGTTCCCCAGACCAAACTCCATTGGATTTTATGTCCGAGGTCGTGCCAAAGAGCTCGTGTACGCGACGGAGGTTGCGACTAGGGAGGAACTTGTCCTCTTGTCCAACTCATAGAAGCGGCTTTCGGTACAATTAGGGAGGAAATACGACTTCATACAACAACTGTCGAAATACGAATCAGATGTCGGGCCTGCATTCGCAACAGAGACCAATACTTTGAGCAAGATTTTTAAATTTTTTTAATAAATGATAAAAATGTAACTGTTTTTTTATTTCAAGAAAACCAATGAACAGAAAGAGATAGAAGATATATTTTACTTCGCAAGAGTGAGATAACAGATTTTACCTGTTTCCCATGCATAATTTAAGCAAAAATAATTTTTTATTCGGAATTTTGGATATTAGCCTTATGTGACCCGATTCATTAATTTAGCGAATTCACGAAGTTATTAAAAGATTTTTATGACATGTGGCACATCACTAGCAAGAGGATAGACTAGAGAATTTTTGAGGGAGTTGGAAGATCCAGGTTGCTCTGGGTTTAAATTTAAATTTTACCTATTCCGAAAGTTTGCGAGTGAATAAAAAAACAACTAGATGACTAATGCCAGTAATTTTGGATTTAAAAGAACCCTTTAACAATACTCATCAAAATAAAAATGAAATTCGCAGTCTACGCCTAATACTTTTTTTATGATTTGAATTTAAATGTAGAATTTGGGATTTTTTTCATTAAAAAGATAAAAGGTCAATATGAAAAATCCCGCAGGGCATGGGAAGTATTAAGGGGCCTGAAAGGATAGCAGATAACCCTTTCTGTCAGCCATTTCCATTTGGCACACGATGCACCAAACACCCTGTATTATGCGCCTTACAATAATTGTGCACGTACAGCTAGCGAGAGCTCCCTGGCTAAATGTTTGGAATAAATAAATATTACAAGTCTGATACTGCACTACATAGAAGCGAGGTCTCAAGTCTTCCATAGAAGTGTTCTCGGCAGCAAACGCAGTAAGTGCGATAGAAGCATTTTTAATTATTGAAATGAAATGCAGAAAGAATAAAGCAACGAATGCTTAGGCTATTTCATCCCATCAAAGAACCCCTAGAAAACTATAACTGATATTACAACGCCATGGCTCCTCCCACATCCATGAGTTTGAAGCAACTACTGATTTTAGCAACATGTATCGGTTGAAATAAAAAAAATTAAAATTATATTTAGTAATAATTTAACACGCGCATTTTAATAACATAATAAAAAAATATGATAGAAGAGACCATTACCATAATGACACGGCGAATAGAACATATTTATGGGTATTGAAACATATTCTTTATGGGATTTTGCAAACAGCAGAAAAAATAACTATTTATAACTAAAAGAAAAACTTTGTGTAAAAATATTAATGAAATCTTTGCATTCTTTCGATAACTTGAATTCTGGTTATGCTATCAAATTAAAATCCTAAAATGAATTTGTCTAATTTCTTATTTAACAATTCTCATTCTAACACTAGCATCCACACAGTCCCCTACGGCCATGCAGATTAAACTAGCATCTACATAACCCCCTACGATCATGAAGATTCAGTTAAAAATGAGAACAAAGGCCTAAAATGAATTTATTTATCTGTCTTTCATTCTAATGGATTACATTTTCATGAAATCTATCATTCTGTTTCTTGCAAATGCTTAGCTTTTAAAACATCTTTATGAGCGGCTTTATGTCTTTCTGATGAGCTCCAGAATAAGGGCGAAAAACGTTTCAAAGGCTAAGCATTTCCAAGAAATAGAATGATAGATTTCATGAAAATGTACCATTAGAATGAAAATTTTTTAAGACAAGGTAGATAAATACATTCATTTTAGGCCTTTGTTCTCATTTTTAACTGAATCTTCATAATCGTAGGGGGTTATGTAGATACCAGTTTAATCTGCATGGCTGTAGTGGACTGTGTGGATGCTAGTGTTAGAATGAGAATTGTTAAATAAGAAATTAGACAAATTAATTGTAGGATTTTAATTTGCTAGCATAACCACAATTCAGGTTATCAAAAGAATGCAAAGATTTCATTAATATTTTCACACAAAGTTTTTCTTTTAGTTATAGATAGTTATTTTTTCTGCTGTTTGCCAAATCCTATAAAGAATATGTTTCAATACAATTATAAGCAAACAAATAATAATTAATTTTTAAACATATTTATGGGTAATTGGATGATGCCCGATATGCGTAACCCGTCGCTGCACGTTCACATTAGCACGAAAATCGGTGTGTCAATAAACATTGTGGAAAATGAAGCTAAGAAATGATAAAAAGAAACCCTTGAAGAAACAAAAATGCAAAATAATACAGTATTTCGAAGTAATGTCGCGTAATGTGAAGTAATGCGACGTAATGCAAAGTATTGTGGAGTAATTCGGGATAATGTAAGGTAATGCAATGTATTGCCAAGGTAATGTGAGGTAATGCGAGCCAATTTGATACACGTAATGCCGGAGTGGCTCACCCCTCGCTACAGACGAAGATGCAGATGCAGTAAAAAACTTAAAAAATTCTAATTGTACAGACATATGCGGCTTAAATAGTAGGATTTTGAAAGAAACCATTGACATAATTTTACTCCCACTGACACGGCTCATTAATGCATGCATTAGTGAGGGTCATTTTCCAGAGGTATTTAAAGTTGCAAAGGTACTACTTATTTTAAAAAAAGGAGATAGCAATATCATCGATAACTATCGACTGATATCTATCGTTCCAATTTTTTCTAAAATTTTTGAAATTATTTAAAAAAAAAGGCTCGTTAATTATTTAGATATAAATAATATCTTAAACTGTTGTCAGTATGGCTACAGAAATAAATGTTCCACCACTAAGGCCATCTTGAAGATTGTGAGGGACATAGTCGAGGGCCTTGAGGTTGGTAAGCACGCGGCGATTAGCATATGCGATCTCTTCAGGGCCTTTGACTGTGTCTCTTACGAGATTCTTGTGGAAAAGCTCAACCATTATGGCATTAGGGGTCTACCACTGAAGCTATTTCATTCCTATCTTAACAACAGGAAACAATGCGTATCGGTTAACAACACTATCTCTGAATTTGCTGAAATTAAACACGGAGTGCCTCAGGGCTCTGTTCTGGGGCCCGTATTGTTCATTATATACTTGAATGATTTTTTCCATTTTATGTCGCCTGCAAAATGTATTGCCTATGCCGATGATACCTCCACATTGGATTTTAGTTTTGACCTTGGTAATTTAAATTCCGATAGCCATAAATCAGTACAACGTGCCAGTGATTAGTTTTCTGCAAATAAAATTAAGCTAAATGAGGATAAAACTCAAAAGATTATATTTTGCAGTAATAACGACTATTCGAAAGAATATGATTTATTGTACTTATAATCCAAAAATTAAGGCTGTGCTATTATTATTACTTAAGATATAGCGAATTGAACTCCAAAATTTTGAGGTAACTGATCGATGAGAAATATACCCTCTACTTTGATCGCAAGGCATATTTTTCCAACAAAAGTAATATATCATTATATAAGAATATATAAGCAAAATAAAATATCATTCTAACGACTCCCGGAAAAGATATGAATTAATCTATGGATCAACTGTACAAACTTCACTAAGCCATCTTCTGACCCTTTCTCTATTTGATAAAATTTTTTATGAATTTTGTGATTAGTTCCACATTAAAGCTGAGACTTTTCTCAACACTTTATGTTATTTTCATTTTTTTAGGGGCTCTAAATAGTAAGAATTATCGATCGATGAGCCCGGTCGTACGAAACTCCTGGAGAATTCTCATTTTTCGCGCATTTCGAAGCGGCTTAAAACCATAAGTGGAAAACTCGATTTATCTTCTAAACGGCTTAAGTAAGGCAAAAATTTGTAAAGACCTTTTTTGTAGAGAAAAAGACGAGCTACAACTTTTGTTGGGAACTTCCTTCTCTATTTTCGCCGTTGGAGCAAAAAAACCTAAAATCAAAAAGTTTTTCCTAATTTTCTTGAATTTTCCCGGAACTTGGAATGGCAAGATGCATCATCTCGTTCTCCAGGTTATTACCTACTTAAATCCCAGAGATGATCCTTTTATTAATTTTTGTTACCCTAAATTGTTAATTTGCTTGTACTATTAAAACAGTTTCTAGCTGCAGGCCTGGTATAATAATAGTTTATAATGCCTGTTATAAGTGGAATGCGTGATTCCTTTAGTTTTACATACATAACACAGTTGAACTTAATCATAATGGCAAACATCTTGAAAATTGTCTAGACATTTGTAAACAGTTCAAATAGCCCAGAGAAAATTAGAAACTATTTTTAGAAATGTACTTTTATCTCTTATATAAAAAAATTGTTATTAATATATATAAGATAAAATAAAAATACATCACTTATCTGCTTTTAAGAGACTTTTTCTTGTTAGATTGTTTTAAGTTAAGATTGACTAAGTAATGCTTTTATAAATATCTACTTACCTTTTAAATCACTTTGAATATCAATATATTAAAAATGGAAATGTTTAATACTAAAGATAACTAATCATTTATTATTTTATATTTAAAACAAGTGCGGTAATTTACTTTCGCTATTAAATCATAGATGTCTCTAACTGCATTGAGTTAGGCCATAAGCGTGATGTTATGTTTATCACTAGATTATCAGTAATTAACAATTATTAACTGATGGACAATAATGTATTCTATTGAAACATTCTTTATAGGATTTTGCAAACAGCAGAAAAAATAACTATCTATAACTAAAAGAAAAACTTTGTGTAGAAATATTAATGAAATCTTTGCATTCTTTCGATAACCTGAATTCTGGTTATGCTAGCAAATTAAAATCCTAAAATGAATTTGTCTAATTTCTTATTTGACAATTCTCATTCTAACACTAGCATCCACACAGTCCCCTACGGCCATGCAGATTAAACTAGTATCCACATAACCCCCTACGATTATGAAGATTCAGTTAAAAATGAGAACAGAGACCTAAAAAGAATTTATTTATCTACTTAGTCTTAAAAAATTTTTCATTCCAATGAATTACATTTTCGTGAAATCTATCATTCTGTTTCCTGGAAATGCTTAGCCTTTGAAACGTTTTTCGCCCTTATTCTGGAGCTCATCAGAAAGAAAATCCTATAAAGAATGTTTCAATACAATTATAAGCAAACAAATAATAATTCATTTTTAAACATGCATAGAGTATATAGGCTCCAATACTAGTTAGCTAATAGATAGGTGAGGTTGTTTTTATCAGTCAATGTCAAATATAATCATTTCACACTTATTCATAGAAATTGTCTTGGTTTTGCATGAAACATCTTGATGAATGGCTTTATGTCTTTCTGATGAGCTCCAGAATAAGGGCGAAAAACGTTTCAAAGGCTAAGCATTTCCAGGAAACAGAATGATAGATTTCACGAAAATGTAATTCATTGGAATGAAAAATTTTTTAAGACAAAGTAGATAAATAAATTCTTTTTAGGTCTCTGTTCTCATTTTTAACTGAATCTTCATAATCGTAGGGGGTTATGTGGAAACTAGTTTAATCTGCATGGCCGTAGGGGACTGTGTGGATGCTAGTGTTAGAATGAGAATTGTCAAATAAGAAATTAGACAAATTCATTTTAGGATTTTAATTTGCTAGCATAACCAGAATTCAGGTTATCGAAAGAATGCAAAGATTTCATTAATATTTCTACACAAAGTTTTTCTTTTAGTTATAGATAGTTATTTTTTCTGCTGTTTGCAAAATCCTATAAAGAATGTTTCAATACAATTATAAGCAAACAAATAATAATTCATTTTTAAATAATGTATTCCTTATGAAGCTTAATCTGAACGAAACAGTAGATCTAAAATTATGACTGTGATGCATAAAATGGGATGGGGGTATCTCATTGTACGGCAGTGGCGGCTTGTGATATTGTCTGCAGAGGAGGCTTGATATTCTGAAAGACAACTGATGTGCAATATGACTACAATTTGTACATTTCCCCACCACCCCTGAGGTATTACAACGGCGCGTTACATTTTTTTGCCGTGGGTTGTTCGCCAGGATACCGATTCACGACTTGAGAGAATAGAACTAATAAAAGAATAGAATGAAAAGGAAATAGAAAATATGATGAGATGAAAAAATCATTCTCATGAAATTCTCGTTCCTACGACTCGAGTATCGGTATCCAAAGGAGTCCTACTATTCCACTTGTAATTAAATTATATAACTTTTAATAAAAATAAAAATAGTTTTGGTAAAAAAATTAAAGTGTTTTTCTACAAACAAAAAATTGTATTCATTATCACTGCCAGGCGTGTAAAATTATAAGTTTTGATAGAAATTAAAATAGTTTTGAGAAAGAAGTTATATAAAAAAAATATAACCGCGGAACTCTATATTATGGAGAATTATAAAAAATATTTCCTAAAAAATAAATAACACAAAAAGTTTTTTGGATGTAAACTGATAGTCATTCTTATAGGCCGATTCAAAAAGGTATCGAGATACTCAGATACTTATATTATTATAAAGTGTTCCCTAGCAGCATTTCCTTGTAGCGGGGATTATTTAAAAGTCTCGTTTTTATACAAACGTCAACTGATAGACATTAGTGAAATATCTTCAAGTGAGGAAACATAGGAATTTTTAGTAAAATTACATGTTTACTATACAGGAGTGATTCCATGTAAGCCGAAAGAAAAAAGTTAAAAATTATGTCATACTCCAACCACTTGAAATTGATGTAATTTGACGGATTTTACTCCAGTCACTTTTGACAAAAATTTGGCTTCTGATCTAACAAACTATATCCTTAATTTTTTTTCTTTTAATCGATTTATTTTGGTGTTTTCATGAAAATACTGTTATGCATTACACCCCCTATGATACACCCATAACCAATAATGACGTCCTGGAAACTTGTAGAAAGAGATAGAGTTTCCTGGAGTGTGGTGGAAGAAGATTCTTTGACCTTGAATAATTTCTTATGCCATAGTGATCTCGTTCTCGATTTTTAATATTTTCTTTAAAACACCAGAATAAATAAAAAAATGAAGGATATATTTTGTTAGATGAGAAAAGTCTAATTTCACTGGGTTATATCCTCTTATACGCCAAATCCTATTCGATCGGTTAACTCTTTGTTCATTTATTCAAAATTTTATGGCATACATTTTTTTTTCAATTTTTCTAAAGATTAAAAATGAGGTTAAAATGCACATTAAGACTCCAAAATTTGGATACATATTGTTGAGAGGTTAGGCAACGAGGGGTCGGAGTGATGCTAATGTGTTTTTTTACTGATGGGAGTTATGAGTAAGGCGCTTGAAAATTCTCGTTGTACTGCTGTTCTCTTTTACTTTGAAAACATAGTTTTTTGACAGATGTAGCCCAGATTGTTTACTGTAATGGGCTTGTTCGGTATTTTTTTTTTATTTCACAAATCGAAAGTGCAAGTATAAATTAATGGATCTGCAAAAAATCAGAATCTTATTCGCACGTTTAGTATCTTAAAAACTATTACAAATTTCCATCTCGCGAAAATGGGGCGTGGCCAGGCGCTACGTCACTATACGCATAGACTCGGCGATCTCAATAGGCTTGATGCTCCTTATTGGTTATAATTATAAGTGTTTTCGAAGTATTGTTTGTTTTACTTACTACTTGACAGTAGCGGAGTACAATTTGGTGAAATGTCAAAAAATTACAATTTTCTCTCGCTCCTGCCAGAACGAATTTTCGATTTCGACCCTGCAATTTACGATTATAATTCATCGCCGACCTTCTCCTTTCCGTAGACACATAGAACGAACTTCCACTCGACGTATTTATTTAGTTACCAGCGTTTAAAAATTCCATGTTTTTCGACTTTTCAGGTTAAATTTAAAAGGTCCCAGAAAGCCATTTTTCTTACGTCACTTGCGTATAGTGACGTCACAAATGAGCGCTCGGTTTTTGCAACTATTACTAAATTCAACTCCTTATATCTCGAGAACGGAAAAAGTTAATAATACGAAATTTTAAGTGTATAATGAGAATATCGAGTACTATATGAAAAAATATAAAAACCATATAAAAAGAATATCATGGAACAAGCCCATTGACAATACCTAAAATAGAACTTCAGTAAAAATATTTTAAAAATCGCCGATTTTTTATTTTACAAGAATCACGAATTTCGACCCTGGATGGAACTAATAAGGGACCATCGCCGAGCCATACTCTATAGTTTGCAAAATATTTCCATAGAACTCACTTAACCATTTCAGAGAAATAATTGAAGATACATAGAGGCCAAAAGACAAAAAACAACAGACAAAACTAGGCGAAAATATGACGTAATTCGCCACAGGAAGGAAGCCACATGGTTTGGTAGATTTACGAACATAGCCTTGAATTTGATCCTATTTTAAATAGTGGGAACCTTGTTAAATCGACGTTTAAAGGTGCAAAAATGATGAAAAATGTTGTTTGTCAATAGAAGTATCCGTTTTTTTTATGAACATAAAGTTGGCACCCAGAGTTAGCACCCCAGATTCACACTAGGTCTGAAACGGCAAAGTAAAGAGCGGCCGCGCTGCCGCTGGCGGGGATTATCTTGTTTCGAGGAGTAGAAGAGGCCTGTCGGGGGTGGAAAACGGCAGCTCGTAGCCGGACCGAATTTTCCGATGTAAAAAAATTTTCCGGCTCGGAAATGCATATGCAAAGAGCTGCCGCGATTCAGGTTATGGAAATCATCGTGATTCAGTGTAAACTAACCGACCTCCAATTTTCAGTGCGGCAGCTCCATGCCAAGTCGAGTTTTCCGGGGGAAAGAGTTTTCCGACCGTGGAAGGGAAGGGCCAAGAGCTGCCACGATTTTCTCTTTGTGGATGCTTCTCTATTACCGATAGGTACCTTGTGACCTATTTTCAGCGCGGCAGCTCAATGCCAAGTCGAGTTTTCAGGGCGGAAAAGGAGTTTTCCGTCCGTGGAAGGGAAGGGCCACGAGCTGCCGCGATTTTCTCTCTGGGGATGCTTTTCTTTTGACAGTAGATACCTTTTGACCTATTTTCAGCGCAGCAGCTCATCGCCAAGTCGAGTTTTCCGCGGGAAAAGTTTTATGACCGTGGAAGGGAGGGGCCACGAGCTGCCGCGATTTTCTCTCTGTGAATGCTTTTATTTTAACAATAGGTACCCTTTGACATATTTCCAGCGCCGCAGCTAAACGCAAAGTCGAGTTTTCTGGGGGAAAAGGGTTTTCCGACCGTAGAAGGTAAGGGCCACGAGCTGCCGCGATTTTCTCTGCGGATACTTTTCTTATAACAGTAGATACCCTTTGATCCACTGTCAGCGCGGCAGCTCGTGCCCCTTCCCTTACACGGTCGGAAAACTCTTTCCCGCGAAAAACTCGACTTGGCGTTGACCTCCCGCGCTGAAAATAGGTCAAAAGGTACTTACCTATTATTAAAAGAAAAGCAACCACAGAGAGGAAATCGGGGCTGCTCGTGGCCCTTCCTTCCCACGTTCGGGAAACTCTTTTTCCCGCGGAAAACTCGACTTGGCGTTGAGCTGCCGCACTGAAAATGGGTCAAAAATACCTATTGTTAAAAGAAAAGCATCCACAGAGAAAAAGTCGGGGCAGCTCGTGGCCCTTCCCTTCCACGGTTGGAAAACTTTCTTCCGCGGAAAACTCGACTTGGCGTTGACCTGCCGCGCTGAAAATAGGTCAGAAGGTACCTTTGTTAAAAGAAAAGCATTCACAGAGAGAAAATCGCGGCAGCTTGTGGTCCTCCCCTTCCATGGTCGGAAAACTCTTTTCCCTCGGAAAACCTGACTGCATTGAGCTGCAGCGCTGAAAGTGGGTCAAAGGGTATATATCTTTGGTACTGGTAAAAGAAAAGCACCCGTGGAGAGAACATCGCGGCAGCTCTTGACCCTTTCCTTCCACGGTCGGAAAACTCTTTTTTCCGCGAAAAGCGGGACTTGGCGTTGACCTGCCGCGCTGAAAATAGGTCAAAGAGGTACCTATTGTTAAAAGAAAAGCATCCCCAGAGAGAAAATCGCGGCAGCTCGTGGCCCTTCCCTTCCACGGTCGGAAAACTCTTTTTCCCCGGAAAACTCGACTTGGCGTTGAGCTGCCGCGCTGAAAATACGTGAAAAGGTACCTATTGTTAAAAGAAAAGCATCCACAGGGAGAAAGTCGCGGCAGCTCTTGGCCCTTCCCTTCCACGGGCGGAAAACTCTTTCCCCCGGAAAACTGAAAATTGAAAGGCGGTTAGTTTATACTAAATCATGATGATTGCCACAACCTGAATCGCGGCAGCTCTTTGCATTTGCATTTCAGAGCCGGAAAATTTTTTTACATCGGAAAATTCGGTCCGGCTACGAGCTACCGCTTTCCACCTCCGACAGGCCTCTTCTACTCCTCGAGACATGATAATCCCCACCAGCGGCAGCGCCGCAGCGCGGCCGCTCTTTACTTTGCCGTTTCAAACCTAGTGTGAATCTGGGGTGCTAACTCTGGGTGCCAACTTTATGTTCACGTTTTTTTTTATGTGCAGGTAATAAAGAGATGGTTAGTTTAAGACCTTATTGATCCAAATTGGTCAATTATTTGTTTAAATAATGCCAAAATACTATACTATATAAAAATTTTAAAGTATTTTTCATTTCGCGAAAAAAGCTCTTACATCCTTGCAACCTTCAGGACATTTGTCTCTTATAACCCTCAAGTTACCATAAAGATTTCATCTAAAAATATTTATTCGTTAACGAGAAAATTTGTTTGTTAAAAAGACCTTAAATGTTTAATGCAATTTGACCCTATTCCCGTCAACTAAAATGGCTCATCCGGGGCTCATTTTTTTATCAAGACTTATATTTTATGAAACTGTTGTGGGAATATAATTTTTTTATATTTTGTACCTCCAAAATGACGTCGGAAAAACTATCATTTTTTGGGGAATGTTTTTTGCGAATATCTTAACAAATTAAATTATCGGCATAAAACTTTGATATCTGAGTAGCGGGTAATTTGACACACATTTAAAAAAAATGCTCCAGCCCTTTTAGAAGCCAAGATTTTTCTTTTGTTAAATTCACCGAGTATTTATTTATAAATATTAAATTGATATTATTAGTCCAATAATTATAAATATTTCCATAACAAAAAATGTTCTCTGAGATTTTTCTTCAGTAACTGTTAGTGGAGGGATTATACATCACAAAACCACAAAAATCAGTTCTGGGGGTACCGCGCAGCCCCCCCCCCCCAAAAAAACACCCCTTCGGTGAAAAAAGCCTTATTTTGCTGATAACTCGTTAACTGTTGAGGATATAAAAAAATTGCTCATTATAAAAAAGAAAGCTTGACTGATTGTCTAAAATAAAAAGTTCTCTTGTAATTTTCTTGTATATGCCATGGTTTTCGAGAAAATTGATATTGAAAAAAATTGCAAAATTTGTATTTTTAATGCGCACGAATTTTCGTTTGTTTCAAATTTATTGCGCGCGGTCTATAGAAAAAATTTAATTGCTGGAAAACCAAACGTGCTAGGAAGAAAAATCAAACTGGGGATATAAAATACTCTTTTGTGTTTCCATTTTTGATGGTTATTGACATCTATTAGTATATAAAAATAACAATATAATATAGTTACCTCTTGATTTTTTGCACTTTTAACTATTCACATAAAAAATAACTGACTGATGTAAGTTATAAATGCATTATCTTTTAGTTCAAGGTAGTACTTAGTACTTCAATGCAGAACAAGTTAGGAATAAAAATATTCACATTTATTTTACCAACATGTTGAGTTAGCCAAATTCTGGACAATTTTTTTTATTGTTTCCTAAAATTAAAAAAAATAGACCCAAACATCTTGAAAATTTGGCTCAAAAATTTTTTTCTCAGTTTATGTATCATATAACTATTGTTTCTAATCATTTAATAGTTAAGAAATTGTATTAAAAAAATATTAAAAAATTTAATATGCAGCCTTTTTTGGATTTTTTTTTGGCTAACTCGCTAACATGCTGCTAAATTTGTAAATGTGAATATTTTTATTCCTAACTTTTTCTGCATTGAAGTACTACCTTGAACTAAAAGATGATGTATTTATAAATTATATTATAGTGAGTTATTTTTTATGGGCCTGAGAATAGTTAGATGCACAAAAAATCAAGAGATAACTATATTATATTGTTATTTGTATATACTAATAAATATCAATAGCCCTCAAAAATGGCATCACAAGAGAATATTTTATATCCCCCTTAAACCCAATGTGATTTTTCTTCCTAACTTGTTTGGTTTTCGAGCAATTGAACTTTTTTTATAGGCCGCGCGCAAAAAATTTCAAATAAATCAAAATTCGCGCGCATTAAAAATACAAATTTTGCAATTTTTGTCAATATCGATTTTCTCGAAAACCGTGGCATATACAAAAAAATTACAAGAGTACTTTTTTTTAGGCAGTTAGTTAAGCTTTCTATTTTATGATGAGCAATTTTTTTATATCTTCAACGGTTAACGAGTTATCAGCAACATAAGGCTTTTTTCACCGAAGGGGTGGTTTCCTTAGGGGGTTGCGCGGCACCCCCAGAACTGATTTTTGTGGTTTTGTGATGTTTAATTTAAGGAAAATCTCAGATAACATTTTTGCGAGCTTCTGGTGTATTTTTTATCGACTGGACTAATATATCTAGTTGAATACTTGAATCTCGTAATTGCGTCAATTTTAATAAAAAACGAGCGTTAAAATATTAAGTAAAATGTGTTTTTTTTTTTTCGCGAAGTGACCTTTTTCAATGGATATACATTATCTTCAAGAGTGATTCCTTAATGAAAAAAAATTATACAGTGTGCACTTAAAGGTTGGAATAAATTCATTAAAATAGTTACAAAACAGTGACAAAAATTCGCTCAGACCCGTCGATTTTTAAATACATTTCTCAATCTGTTCATTTAAAAAAAAAGTGCTGCAAATATTTTTTTAAAAGTTATGACGTCATCTCCATTTTTTTTAAATGTCAACCCCCCATTTTTTAAAATGTCATTTGAAAGAGCACATTTTTCTGCATATAGGGCGTTAAATTTTAGGGAGTATTGCGTGACGAAATTATCGAGAAAAAAAACTTAACTACTTATAACAATGTAATAAAACAAAAATACAAGAATTTAAGAATACTGCAAAAAATAATTAAGATTAAATGTTCAAATTGCGCGCCATTTGCTTCTTGACAATGTTCAAGTCGAAACTGAAATTATCGCAAAACGTTAATAATTGTTTCGGGTCCAATTCTTCTGCGCCAATATTCTTGACTAAAGATGACGGTCTCGGATGATTAGGGGTCGAGCTTGAGCTCTTTGCCCCAATCATCGCTGTAGACCTGGACCGGCCTCGTAAGGGGTGGGCCTGCTTTTTCGCCTATCCCCCCCGCAAATGCGGACAGTATTGGCGATGTTAGCAAACCTCCCCTGGCCCTGGCTGTTGGACCCTGCCAACTGGGTCGTTTCTTCTGGCGCTCTTCTGTCTTGGTCTTCTTTCTTCGCTGGCATGTATAGGCTCCCGGGAGCGTCTTTCGTCTGTCTTGAGAGGGAACGGCTGTTACCGAGCCCTCTCGGAGTTTGAAAGGGATTTGGGGGTGTTGACTAGTCGGAAGCCCAGGGTGCCAATTGGCATCATGTGCTCCGATTTCGTCGGAAGGGAGTGTGAACTGCGTAGTTCAGGATTGTGTTCGGCCAGAGACGCTTTCTTAGCGTCAGAGGCCGCAATTCTTCCAATTTCGTAAGTAATTCTAGCCAATCATTATCAAAATTTCAATTCATTCCGTCTCACTTAAACGTTGCATTATCAGCACTTTCAATACGATATCACAAGTAAATACTAATGAATGGGCCTACCCCTTTCAGCGTGGTGAGGCTAATATAATTTAGTGAACTGTATTTAGGTATAATAAAAAAAAAAGAATGTGTCGGAAACTTACACAGTAGGTTTGATGGATTCTCCGTCGTCGATGTCGGCCCAAAATAGGAGGGACAAAGGGGGGCCAAAAGGAAAAGAAACAAATCTCCGACACACACAATGGGCCTTTCCCGCATGACTGAATTTTACTACTTCACTATAATTAAGCCATATAATAAACTGCAATATAATTTTATTTTAATTTAGTTTCTTCCAATTTTTTACGTTCTACCAAATATTTACATTACAAAATCAGTTTTATTTCAGGTAATTTGAAACGTAAGTTTTAAGGTGCCATGCGTGACGTCACACTGATTAGACCAATAAAAGTCGTATTCTTAATGAGGATCCTCTATTGCCAGATGTATGTCTTTTTACATGAACATCGTATTTCCGTTATCAATTGTCTACTTTGAATAGCGCATTTTTTCGTTACAACGTATTCTTCGTTTCTCTGACACTAAATAAAAGCAAAAATTGTTTCTAAAATCTATATATCAGATTTATATTCTCTATTTTTGTTCATTTGGTTCACATATAGTATAATGCCAGTTTCATTTGGCAACGCTGTACTGAAATGTTCAAACTTTATTCGATAACCTCACTTTCTATTGTTTACGTTCGATACGAAAATTAATTTTGCTCTCTTCTAATTATAAAATGCCGCTTAAAAAGGTTTGTTTTGTACCAGTGTGTCCAAATAATAGTGAAAATAGTACGAAGTTATTTTTGCGAGTTCCAACAAATTTGGAAATTCGAAAATTATGGTGGAAAGTTGCAAAAGTTCCAGGTATTGTTTATACTGCTCCTGGATTTTTCCGTTGCGAAGATCATTTTAACGTATGTATATATTGTACTTTCTTTTAGTGGACCTTTTACAAATCTGTCTTCACATTTACTCATATTTTTAAAAGAAATTAATACTATAACACCAAACAAGAAGTAAACACGCTGGGCTGCACTCTCGTGATTTATAACAGATACTTCTTGGCACTGTCAATGGGCGTCATAAACGCACGTTCTCAATTAAGCGTTACCACTTTGCAATATGAGATTCTATTGGTAGTTCCTCATAAATGTACTTCAGGCACCAATAGAATTGCAAGTTGTGGAAAGCAAGGCAGAGAAGTGAGGTTCTTTATGAATGCACCTTCATAGCTAATTCTGACAGCCGTTTAATCTCATACTGATTGGTGCAGTTTATGATGACGTCACATTGGCGCCCGAAAGCTATCGTTTCAAACTGCTGTTCATTTACGGAACATTTGTATTTTTTTTGTGGTATTTTATGCGCTCAGAAAAAAAATAAAAATTCATTTTTAGTAATATTTTGATAGGCTCTTTCCAATAACACGATAAAAAAAAATTGAGGGAAAAGCCCATTAACGTAACAATTATTAAATTAATTTAAGAAAGGACAATTATAATTCAGTAAATAACTATAGCGTTCTGCGGCTTAAGTGACTATTGTCTTACTTATTATCATACTACTGTCTCTATGCGGGTCGCGCTCGACCCACACGGCGTTAAAAAAACTAGCTAAAAAAAACTTCTTAATATTACTATAAAGAATTCAAAACATTTTTTATTTTTCTAGGTATAATACTACAAGGCGCGTAACCAACTAATGTCTTAGAGCCAGGTCCGCGTTGCTAAGTAAATGAAAAAAAGCGTAAACACAAAAAAAGTGTAAGTTGTAAAAAGGTTCGACGATAAGTAATGAATGTGTTCTATTAATGTTAAATGTTTTTTTCTCGATAATTTCGTCATGCTTTACCCTCTAGAATTTAACGTACTGTATGCAGAAAAATGTGCTCTTTCAAATGACATTTTAAAAAATGGGGGTTACCATTTAAAAAAAATGGCGATGATCTTTTAAAAACATATTTGCAGCACTTTTTTTTTAAATAAACAGATTGAGAAATGTATTTAAAAATCGACGGGTCTGAGCGAATTTTTGTCACTTGTTTTGTAACTATTTTAATGAATTTATTCCAACTTTTACGTGCTCACTGTATAATTTTTTTTTTAAACTAGTAAAAAGTAATAAATTCTTTTTTAAAACTCATACATCTGGAAACCAAAGGTTTGGGGGCGGTCAATTGAGCAATATATGCTATATGACCGTCCCCAAAGCTTTTGTTTTCCAGGTGTATGAATTAAAAAAAAATATTTTTTACTTTTTAGTACAGTTTTTTAAAATAAAAGCTTTTTCTTAAAAATATTTTTTTGTGTAGTTTATTAACATTGTTCTTTCAGCCCTTCCAGTTTTTTTTTCGAGGTTAGAACCTCTGGCAACGACTATAATTGTTTTTACGAATAATAATTAGGAAAAATGCATGATCTGAGAATGGAAATTGGCATCATCGATTTTAACATGTTCCAATAATATTGAAATGAGTACAGCCCAAGTCTGGTCTTATCGATTTTTTTTTAAGTGAATATATGCTTTCTAATAATTATAAAATACCTTAAGATTTTATTAGTCCACAGATAATTATTCCGCTTAGTTATATCAACAGGAAGACAATTTACTGCATTGGCATCACCTTAAAAAGAACGAAATTTCTAACTGAATTCCTTTTAATCCAACAAGCAACATACCTGTTATCAAATCTCGAAGTAATCGTAACTTCCAACTAATCGTCTTATTGTATTTTTTATCAAAAATGACTATATTAGTGGGAAACAACGACTGAAAATAATTGCGATACCACAGTCTTAGGATTTTCGTAGCATTCTCTAAACATATGTTAAAAATGCGTTACTTATTGAGAAAATATGTGGTTTGGTCTTGATATCGGCAGTCACTTCTGATAATATTGTTTTGAAATAATGTGGTGCACAAGATATTGCCATAAAATGTTGGTGGAATTCGTGCTGAATAAACTGTAAGTAGTTTGTTAAGAAACAGTTCTTATTAGTCTTTCAAACTAATATGATTGTGGTGGTGTTTTAAGTTCGTTTTACCGATCTCTTCATCTCTTAGTGGTTATTTATTATTTGTCCCAAACATATCCCAGTCGCCAGGGGTTTTAACGTGTCACTGAATGTTATATGGCTGAATTTTTCAGAATAAGTAGTTTTGTTGGTGTAGAATACGATGAAAAAAGTTTATAGCTGTAAGGAGCCGGCGACCCCTAAAAAAATCGAAAATATTGGCCGAAATTCGGTTTTTGGCCAATAACTCGAAAAATAAAAAAAATATGTCAAAGAACTATAGCACTAGGCGATAGAGGGGGAAATTTCACATCAAAAACGTATATGAAATTTTTTTGTACGATCAAAAATGTAGCCTCCAGATTTTTTTGTTTAACGCACGAGAATGGAACGCGGCGACACATGTACGGTTCGCGAAGCGTGCGCGGTCTCGGACACGTTACACTAAATTTGGTGTAACTTTTGAACTAATTAATGAAATTGAGCTCAACAAAACTCAAATGAAACTACAAACATGTGATTATTGGATTATCATATTTTCAAATATAAAAATAAATGTATGTGGGTATAGTACATACAGGGTGTAATTAGTTTCATGTCATTAAAAACTGGTAATAGGGACCCACTAGACAAACAAAAAACCTATATGACTTTTTTCCTCTAGGGACACTTTGAAAAAACTGACCTGGGTTTACATTTTTAATGTTAAGGTAGGAAACTTTTTGGGAACCGCTGTTTTTCAGGGTCAATGGATCAATAGTTCGGAATATTAGAAATAATAAAAAACTGTAAAACCCGACTTGTGTTCCCGCCGGTAGAAGTGCGGCACTTTCATGGGATTATTTGTACCGAACTTTTTATACCACTAATTATGAAAGTGTAAATAATTCCTTCTCTTTCGGCACAACGCAAGCATAGCATGGCCGCAGGGGTTTAAATAGGATTTGTTTACATGTGTTTTTTAATTTGGAACAAAGTTATTGTAGTTTTTATTGTCGTTTATAAGAATTTATAAAATTTAAAAGTGGTTTATTAACATTTGTAACATTGTGTTAAAAGCTTAAAAAATTAGTAATTATTTTATGAAATTGGAAAATGAACAGTTAGACGTCCGAGATACGATAACAGAAAATAGTTGTGTGTTTTAAGTTAGGAAAAAATCTGATTTTTTTTTAACGGATTGAGCGCATAATTTTTCCCAATCAGGTATCGAAAACTAAAAATCAAGTCTTTGGTCTCTATGAAAATCAATGTAAACATTAATAAACAGATCAAAATAAGACGGCGAATAATAATAATAATAATAATAATCATAACTTTAATGCCCAATAGGTAACACCCAATAACTGAATTTTTCACAAAAATTGTTTCGAAATGACCTCCATTTCCACGTATACACATTTCGGCACGTCAAACTAAGGACATACGCACTCTGTTCAATACATTTGGTAAATTAGGATCATTTTTTATGGTTTCTATGCACATTAAAATGCGTTGTTGCAATTGTTCTAAAGTGTCAATTGGATCACGGTAAACCAGAGATTTAAAATGCCCCCAAAAATGAAAGTCCATCGGATTTAAGTCGGGCGATCTAGCAGGCCATGGTACTGGTCCGCCACGTCCAATCTATCGTTGAGGAAACTTTCTGCTCAAAAAATTTCGAACAGCCAAACTAAAATGGACTGGCGCGCCATCGTGCAAATACCACATTCTTCTGCGCGTAGCCAAGGGTACATCTTCTCGAAGACGCTGGTCAATACCAACAAATGTACGAGCACAAGGATGACGTCGATTGGGGAACTTTAAACGATAAAGCTCTTCCGCACCAGCTGCATTTCCACCACGTTCTCCATACACCAAGTGCATATTCGCGAGCTCTGGATAAGTTTAATCTCCCATAATGTCCAAAATATGCGTTTTAAAATACCACACTAAACTGTGATTTAACGTTATCAATAAAGAAAACAAAAAGAAAAACTTAGTTCCAAAATCCAAAAAGTAACACAAAAAGCACGAACGAGAAGTAGTGTCTTATGTAACCAAGTACTAACGACTTGAACGATAAGTCAATAAAATAAATCTTAACATAAGTGGCACAAAGCCAAGGAACGGCTAGGTCGCGCGCCGTATGTGCGTTATTTACCAGGTAAGGATACAAACTGAAATTATTACTTGAGAATATTACAAGGGAGAGTATAGCACTCCCAATAAGATAATTTGGCGGCGAAGAAGCGAAAAACATGGCTCTGTCCTCTGTCGGTCGCTTTTATCTGCTTCGTCGGCATGCTTTTTGATGATCTCTTAGACGCACCATACTTATTTGCAGGAGTATGCCAGCAGTTCTCAAACTATGTTATTAATTATTTTGTCAATTTTTGTTTATTTTTTACTCCAAAACTATGAGCTTTAGACCCCATGTTATATAAGGTTTTTTTGTTTGTCTTTTCGTTCCCAACCACCAGTTTTTTTTAATGACATGAAACTAATTACACCCTGTATATGAAGTCGGAGTATAGAGATTTTCAATGAGATCAGTGAAGGTTCTACCAGTTCTACAATTTTTAAGATAAAAATCTGAAACTTTCACATATTATTCGTGAGGTAATGTATAAAAAGATTCGATGCGTGAAAAAAATCTGAAAAATTTGTTTTTGGAGATGTATACTGCCAGAATTTCAAAATCTTGAGAAAGTGATACAATTTGATATGTATAACTAACTTCAACCACCCATTACTCTGGTTTAAATCGCGTTATTAGATGTCGGTAGGTGCGATTTTTAAAGCTTGAAATGTGTACTTTAGGATGTTTTCAGGGGATTTATCTTAAAAATTGAATTTACCTTTATTTAACAAAAATAAAAGAAACATTTTTCTTTGTTCCAAAATTCGTGAAACTAGGGGTAAAGTAAACGTTAATATCTTTTATTACAAACATTATTTGACATACCTATGTATCGAATTTTTTTATACATTACTTCAAGAGTAATATGTGAAAGTATCAGATGTTTATCTTAAAAATTGTAGAAATGGTAGAGCTTCGGAAATCTCTTTATGTTCCTACTTCATATACAGGGTGTAATCAGTTTCATGTCATTAAAAGAAACTGGTAATGGGGACCGACTAGACAAACAAAAAACCTTTGACTTTTCCCTCTAGGGGCACTTTGAAAAAAACTCATCTAGGTCAACATTTTTAATATTATGGTAGTCAGCAATTGAGAATTACTGCTTTTCTTGATCAATGGACTTTTAGTTCCCAATTATACAACTTTTAAATTGTCATAAAAAAGTGCTCGCCGGCACACGCGATGGTCTGCGGTGTCAAAGCAAAGGCCTTGGATCATCGACCGCCTTTGATGGACCGCCTCAACTGAACTGAGGCAATTATAAAGAGGTAAATAATTCGTTCTCTCTTCGTGCACAATTGATAGCAAATAATGACCATAGAGGTTTAAACAGAGCATTTCTTTACATGTGTGTTTTTTAATTTGGAACAAAATATTGGATTGTTTATAATTTAGAAAATTTAAATGTGGTTTATTAACATTTGTAACATAAATGAGTGTCCTGGGTTAAAAGCTTACTACCTACCTAAACGATTCAAAATCTATGCATCTGCATTAATACACAGTTCGGTACGTCGAATTAAGGACATACGCACTTCGTTCAACACTAAACTATCAACTAACGTTGTCAATAAAGAAAAATAAAATAAAAACTTGATACAAAAGCCAAAAAGGAATACAAAAAGAACGAACAAGTAAGTTGTGTCTGTACGCAATCAACAATTTGACAACTTGAACGGTAAGTCTATAAAATAAATCTTAACTATAAATACACAATGACGCGAAATTAAAAAATAACAAAAACAACGAACGGCGGGTTGGACGTGTGTACATAACGAAACACCCACGGTAACTAAAATATTACACAAGGGAGAGTTAGAGTGTAGTTTTCTTCAGATCAGATCTATTAAACGCTCAGAAAATGTCTTTCATCTTTACCGCATCGCTAGAGACCGCTGACATTTTAGAGCTATCTACACAAAAATTGAGTATCATAGTCAAAGACACGCGCGACGATCTAAACCTACCTCAATATTCCAGCAGTTCTCAAAAAATGTTATTGAAAATTTGCGAAATTTTTGTTTATTTTTTTTCTCCAAAACTATGAGCTTTAGACCCCATGTTATATAAGGTTTTTTTTGTTTGTCTTGTCGTTCCCAACCACCAGTTTTTTTAATGACATGAACTAATTACACCCTGTATGTACTATTCCTACATACATTGATTTTTATATTTGAAAATGTGATAATATAATAGCCACATGTTTCCCGTTTCATTTAAGCTTTATTGAGCTCAATTTCATTAATTAGTAAAGTTACGACAAATTTAGTGTAGCGCGTCCGAGACCGCGCACGCTTCGCGTGCTGTATTTATGTGTCGCCAGATACCATTCTCGTGCGTTAAAGAAAAAAATCTGGAGCCTACATTTCTTCATACGTCATATACGTTTTTCCCCGTCTATCACCTAGCGTTATTAGTTTTTTCATTTTTTTTTTATTTTTCGAGTTATTGGCCAAGAACCGAATTTCGGCCAACATTTTCGATTTTTTTAGGGGTCGCCGGCTCCTTACAACTGTAAATTTCTTTATATCGTATTCTACGCCAACAAAACTACTTATTTTGAAAAATTCAGCCATATAATACTTAGTGATCGGTTTTAATCAATTTCTGTCTCTGACAACTGGGTTAACAGGGCAAAATTGCCATCAAAAACCCAAAATTAGAGCGTTCAGCGTTTAAAGCAAACGATATCAAGTAGCCCATGCAAATGAAAACGTGCAGCAGACCCTAAGCGATCAATATTATTGTCAACACAAAGAACTAATAGTCCATTGAAACGAACAAAATTTAGGCCGAACTTTGCATGTTGGAGAGGACAAGATTTAATTTTTTTGATGTGTAGGGGGTCCAGTGTTAGTATAAAACTCGGTTTTCGGGGTTGAAAGTCCCTTCCCCCATTTGGCCGCCATCTTGAAAAAGGTGGCGTAAACAGTTTTTCCGCGATATGTTGAGAACCCTGTCTCACAAAAAAATGTTTAGTCTTTTTTTTGAAAATTGAAAATAAAAAAGTTATAATTAAAAATAGACTAAAATTTTCAAGAAATAATTTTTTTTCTATTGATTTTATTGAAAAACAATTCAGATGTTTTTTGTAAATCATTTTATTGCGAACAATTTTCTCTACTCATTTTTTAAATTTCTTTTCCTTTGAGGATGTTAGGACGCTGCAAAGGGATCAAATCAATACCCCATTCAAAACATGCGAAAGGATGCAGGAAGGAACACCGGTTTGAATTGAATCGCTGATTACGAAAATCGGGGTCACGCAATTCTAAAAGTTGGGGTACACTCCTAAAAACACAAAAGCACCCCTTTGAGGGTTTTTTCGCGATAATTTGAATAAAAATCAAAAAGGATCATATGAAATCCCCTTTTTTAATATTAATTTGCAGGGGTGGTTGATTTATATCAAATATAGCCAATTATATGATTAGGAATAGTGGGAGATAGTTAAAACCACCTCTACATCGACATAAATTTTTTTTTTAGATGGCAAGAAGATTTTTTTTCTATTGTTTGCTTCAAATTTGATTGAATGGGCATTGCCGGGTAAAAGTAATTTATTTCCCCCCGTAAAGGGGTAAAACTACCACCTCCTACCCCTAAAATGAAGCAGGCTTTGAAAAACGAGTAAATTTTTTTGCATTTTCATTTTATTTTTGATGAAATATTACTAAAATTTTTTTAAGGTTTTTTAAATTTCTATTTAGGTGTGGTTTAACCCTCTAACACAATAAATTTCAAAACTTTTTTAGTAATATTTCATCAGAAATAAAATGAAAATTCAAATAAAAATTTCACTCGTTTTTCGCGGCCATTGTAAAAATGGCCGCGTCAAAACACTCCCTTCATATTTTTCTCTAATTAAGTCTTTTATGCATAAGTATTGGTCTGTTAGCGGAAAAAAGCTTTTCATTACGACAGACTTAATTTTTAAAGTGTCGCGACTACAGTTTTTTAATTAAAAAATGTAATATGGCCGTTGCTAACTAACAAAAATTTATTTTTTTAAATTCTAAATTAATATTGTAGATTCCTTTTATATATTCAAATACCATTTTTATCGAAAACATACTTTTTTCTATGTCAGACTTAATTTTTAAGCGCCGAGACAACGTTTTTTAACATTTTAATGGACTGTATTGACAATATTATTGATCGTGTGTGGACTGGATTGATGATCTAGATATTGACGCCTATCTGAATTTTTGGATATCGAGCATCATATTGTCAATAATACTGTTTCAATATTATGGACAATACTATTGATTGTCTAGGGTCCGCTATAAGTCATAAAAAGTCATTTTAAATAGGTCTCTACTAAATAGTATAAGTAGCTAAATGACCTTTCTTCACTAGCTCTTACTCTTTAGAATGTGTTATATAATCAAATTAGTGCTCAGTGATCGGAAATTTGGTCTTCATTCCAGGTCCGTACTAAGGGGATGGTGCAAGAAATACGTAAAATGAAAAGTATTGTTTAAAATCTGATTGCAATAGAAATCCACTCATTTTTCTATTATGCGATGATGAGTTCACATGTCTCCCGACATCGCGCGTCGTGACAGATTTGCGAACGGTAGTCAGTCTCATTACAAACGTCGCGAGTTAACGCTACGCCACCGCAAAAAAGTAGCTATCTAAAACGTAACTAGACCTCGACCTTTTCTCTTACTCACCTTCTGGTGTTTTTCTAAATATCCGGTCAGTTTTCAAACAAGTGGAAAGGTCGTTAAGAGCAGACAGACTGGTTTAGAAGATTGGTAGAAACCTCAGTTTCGGTAGTCTTCTGAAAATGGTATTTCCTTTGAAGACGAAGTCCAGGTATCGGAGACTCCTCCGAGGTGACGACAGACTATACAGGAATAGGTAATTAAAACACTCCTTTAAAATGTTGGCACACAAAGGCAAGTAAATTGCATTTTGCTCATTTCTTCTTAAAACGCCCTGTACACTGTACGTAGACGATTACTTTGATCTTTTCATTTTTGATTGGGAGAAAATTATCTGCTGTTTCTGCAAGACGTGGCAGCGTCGCGGTTTAAAAATTATATACACGTGGATAGAAAATTAAATCAAAATAAATATACAGGGTGGACCATTAATAATAGGCCATAATGCAGGGGTAGATTTTTTGGGCCAAAATATGAGGATATAACCAAATATGCTTTAGTAAAATGTTGCTGTGGAAAAAGATACAGGGTGTTAAATTTCGAATTATTTTTTCGTTTTTTTGCAATGACTTAACAGCTTCTTGACTGATCTTCGCCAAATTTGCTAGAGATGCGTTAGATCATAGATGGCGCCGCAGGACCTGTATCTGATGATGATTTTTTTCATATTCTTTTTGGACGAAACGTTGTGGTACTTCTGACCAGAAAATCTGATCTTTGAGTTATATCAGTCATTAGTCAACGTTGACTCGATATTTCTCCAGTGCAGTGCGAAAAAGGGTTTTCAGAACAGCTTTATACCAAATATTCCGCCGAATTCGGTAATTGTATTAGATAATGCTTCCTATCACTCGCGAATATTAAATAAAATACCAAACTCCAGTACAAGGAAGACATTTTAAAATTCATGAGAGAAAAAAATATAAAAATTCCTGTAAAAGTTCCAATAAAGCGCGAACTACTGAAATGAATAAAAGAACAGAATTTCAAAAGGGAATATGTTATTGATAACTTATCCAATGTACACGGTCATACACTTTTGCGGTTACCTCCGTACTATGCATATTTAATCCTATCGAGATGGTTTGAGCAACTTTAAAAGATCGTTTGTGAAAATATAATGACTCTCCAACGTTAAGCGGTAGTAGTTGATCATATAAGAGAAGTAATAAATGACCTCGACAATACTGATTTATGAAACAATTGCGTTAAGCATGTAATCGAAAAAGAAAATCAATACCCAACACTACCCCCCATTGCGCCGATTGTAATTCAACCGGATCATGATCCCTCTTCAGAAAGTGAAGATTCGGACGCGTCAACTTTTAGCATTTAACTTTTTAATATATATTTTCAGAACAAAATATTTAGCTATTATATTAGGTAAAAAGTTTACTTTTTTATCGTTACATTTCTTGGAATATAATTTATTTAGTTGACAAGAGATTTTAATTTAAGTTACTTTATTCTAGACATATTTTAATTTTGTTTTTATTTATGTTTTATCTATAAAAGTGTTTATTTTTGTTGTACTAATTCCTTGCTTTGGTTAAGAAACTTACATTTTTATTTTTATTTTAGAAGAAACTTTTTTTTTTTTTTACTATTTAACATCCTTGCCACTCGCCAATCTAATCTGTCCCATTCCCTCATCCCGGCAAGGATATGTTCATACCTTCTCGTTGTTCCTTGCTGATAATAACACATATCAATGTAGAATGGGATAACTTTAAAACTAAACCCAATAAATTTAAATATTTAGACTTTATCTAAAACTGATATAATACTTCAAAAATATGTTATTGGATAAATGAACAAAAATAGCCTATCTAATAAACAAAAGATAATAAAAATTAATACAATGTTCAAAAAATTATAACATTTTCTTATGATAAGCATTTCTATTTACCTCCGCCCATGTACAATAAAGAGTTGCCGACTGTTTTTGCCGGCTTTTAGTTTTTATACGATTTCAATTGTGCTCGTATAGACTTTATATCCTCATATTTTGGCCCCAAGAATCTACCCCTGCACTATGGCCTATTATTAATGGTTCACCCTGTATAAGAACATGTTGAAAGTTCCATTAAAAGAATGCATATATTTCCTTGTCACACGCTGTCCATGCATTAATGACTCGCCCTATATATAAAAAATATTGGTTATTCTCCTGTACAAAATCCCAGCTTACCACCACTATGTGAAACACCCTGCATACAGGGTGTTTGGTACATCGTTAGAAAGTTTTTACTGAGTGATATTTGGGGTTGTTTGGAATCTATTTGATCATATTTACCGTTATGCAATGTCTCGCCGTTTTTGAGATATCGGGCCTTTTTATATATTTTTGCGAAATAATTGAGTTGTACTGATACATGTTATTTTCTGTGGAAATAAATACTTTTAGATTTCTTAAATATATTTTTAAATGGTCCTTAATATGTACTTTATCGAAACAGTACAAAAAGAAATGCCGAAGTATGGGTATAAAAAATATTGTTACGTATTTCCACCTCTTAGGAAACGCCCTGTAGGAATCCGTGGGTTCTATAATCTGTTTTTTAACCAGGAGGAGCGTTTTAAATTTAACGCGCTAAATCATACATCTGTGATTGGATACGCCTTCGCCGGTTTTACACAAGGCAATAGTCGTAAATTTTGACATATTGTAAAAATTTTAATTTAATGTCATAAAGTATTAGGTTATAATTTTTATTTTATCGTTTGCACATTATATATCAGTTTTTAATGTCTTTTGTATAAATTTGAATGTAAAAGTGGCTAATTACTTAATGCCTTTATATTGCGTAAATGGTATGAATGCTGTATTAAAATACCTAGAGGTCAAATAGAGGTCGATGCATTATATATTGTAATGAAATATACACAAAAACACTACAGTTGTGTATTGTTGGTTGCCCAAAACTCCAAAAAAGGTTTTAGTGTATTTTCTGGTTACTTTTATGGTGTGAATGGAACTTCCATGTTTACTCCTCCTGGTTTAAAAACAGACTATAAATAATTTCAACAAGAGATAAACACTTTATTTAATAATTTACTGACTATACAATACTTCAAAATAACCTTTACACTTTGTTTACTTGATATTTAACCTCACTTTTTACCGAACGTCACTTTAATAAACTTCTCCTTCTGCGCCGTTAATCGCGCCTTATATGCTCTGAAATTGCATCTAGATTCATCAATAAGAATCTTCTCACCATACTCTAAGAAAAAGGCCATTTCTTTCTGCAAATTTCCAGTCACTCACTATTAGGCATAGGCGTATCAATTTCCAGTTCCAAGGGGGTGTAATTCATAACAATATGTACGACAATTTATGTGTTAAAATGCATTGGTTCGAATTTATTTTTCTATTTCAAGCAAAATTTTGTCAAAAGCGGCACTACCTCAAGAGATTCAAATAGTTTTAAAACTTTTCTATTGCATAAGTACTCTTTCCAACGGTATGCCACATTATGACAGAATTATAGTTCATTAAAGTAAAAAGGAAACATTTTTGTAGACATTACATTTTTTATAAGGAGAGAAAATTAAACAAAATCATAATAAATTCTTTCACCCACAAATCGGTGATTTCAGCGATTAGGGAGGAACTTTTTCATACCATTTTCTTATACAGTTTGATTTTTATTATTGAAATTATGCAACATATAAAATTTCCGTTCTGTATTGATTCTTGTTTTATTCGACATCTATAACAAGAATTCATCGAGAACGGTCATTAGGGTATAAAAAATAACGTCTTTTTTTTAACGGACAGAAAATCGTTTTCCCGGCTACTGCAACGTTATGGGACTTTTCTTCAGAGGAAAATCAGTTTTGTAATGTAATAAACTATAACCCGTTGATCGAAATTAGCATTATGTGATAACAGTTGATTTTGGTCACGGGCTGCCGTACTATTAGATACCAGCGACACATTTGAAAGTTTGTGTGAGGCTTGTAAAGACGCTGTTTTGATTAATTGTTCATAATATTGGCACATTTTTCTGTAATGGCATCTTTTTCTAAAACCGAATATTCCGATATACTCTCTCTATGTACGGAAGAACCGACGAAAATGCAGCAGCAGCAGCTAAAGAATATTACCTGGAACGATGTCGAAAAAAAAAAAAAAAAATTCAATGCCCAGACGCGTGAAACAGATAACCTTCATCACAGGAAACGGTAACATATTGGCTACATGGTTTAAAGGTTTTTGAAGCAGATCCTACCAGCAGTATTCGAAAAGTAGCCCATCAACTAAATTTGTCCATATGGAAAGTTTGGACAATTCTTAGGATTGAGGGAAAACATCTATTCCCCTATACACGCCTGTTTAGAGACTCGAAGAAGGTTAGCTTAACTTTTTGCCGTTTGTATCGAACGCCAATCTGGAAGACAAACGTTTTCTTAAAAGCACTTTGTGGACAGGCGAGTCGAAGTTGTCTTGAAAAGGAATAACAAATTTTCATAATCTTCATTACTGTCCTGATGCTGATGAAAACCCACACATGAACGAACAAACTTCTTTTAAATACAAGTTCAGTGTGGATGTATGGGCAGCGGCAATTGGCAGAATTTTCATTGGTTTGTATAATATTTCCGACAATTTAAATGGAGACAGTTATTTAGAGTTTTTGTAGAATAATTTACCAGATATCTTAAGACGACGTATCTTCTAAGTGTGAGAGATAGCCTGATATTTCAGAACGACGGATATTCTGCCCATTGCTAACTTACTGTGAAGGCATTTTTAGACGAAACATTTCCTAATCGTTGAATTGGAAGAACCGGGCCAATATTGTGATCAGCGAAGTCCCCAGACTTGACACCCCTTGATTTTCATATCTGGGGTTGAATGAACCTACCGTGACCACATTATAAGGGCCTTTTATTTACCTGTTGTGTAAACATGTATAATTTACTATTGTTAAATTTGTCAAATTGGGTAAATAATAAATGCTTTATTATTATTATTATTATTATTAATTAACGAAATAGATGCCAGAGTAAGGGAAGAAATGAGGATAGGCGTCACCACTACCCAAATACGAAAGAGGGTAAATGCGTTAGAAATGGATGAGGTTCCCATTTCGAAAACAAAATAAATTAATTGTTAGTTTTAGTTACATTTGTTTTAGTTAGAACTGGAAACAAAAGTAATAAAATGATTAATACTTACTTAATTTTCTTCCCTTATTAAAAATGTATTGTATACAAATAATACAAATAGGTTTCCTTTTTAGATTAATGCATTAAAATTCTCTTATGATGTGATGTACCATTGGAAAGAGTATGCAATAGAGAAATTTTTAGAACCATTTGAATATCTTGAGGTAGTGCCCTTTCTGAGAAAATTTTGCTTAAAATAGAAAAATAAATTCGAACCTACGTATTTTAACACATACCGGGTGTCCCAGATTTAAACTGACATGCTCTAGTGGAAGGTAGAGCACACTCAGCTGAGTTCAAAACACCCCTATACTTACCGTTGAATGTGAACCGTTTTTGAGATACGGGGTGTTTTATGGTTTTTGACCAGAACTTCAGTCCACTGTATTTTTGAAATGAGTGCACATATTTAAATAAAATTTGGTATGCATAT
This sequence comes from Stenurella melanura, assembly GCA_963583905.1. NCBI lineage: Eukaryota > Metazoa > Arthropoda > Insecta > Coleoptera > Cerambycidae > Stenurella > Stenurella melanura. The sequence goes on from OY757315.1 coordinate 19,661,474, forward strand.
TATACTCTTTTAGGTTAATGAATAGCTTAAGTGATTTTGGAAAACTTCCAGGACCGACCTCCATATTTTTAATATGGCTCTTAAGGTCGTTAACATCGCACTGTATATTATTTTTTGCTAAATGTTAGTAAACTTTTAAAAAGCCTATGAACCAGTTTATAAAATAATGTCATAATATTTGATGGTACGTTTATGGTTATTCTTCAATAAATTTTCAAAAGTATTGAAAGACCAAATTTGATATTCTACAAATAACACAATCCAGTTGCATTTTATGAATTTTAGCTAAATACCCCGTAGAAGAGGTTGTTATTTGTTTTTGTTTTGACATTCAGTGTTTTTCCCGTCCAAAATAAAGCACATTTTATTTATTTCACAAATAAAAAATAAGTAGTAAAACGATGCCATTAACGCATGACATTGTTGCAGTAAAAATCCCAAGTAGGCACATGTCAAATGTGTAATTTTACACATAACAATTGCTGTTCGCTCTTACTAATTATTAGAATAGGTGATAAAAAACCAGTTATTAAAACACAAAATTTTAAGAAGCCGTTACAATTTAGTAATGAAGATTATGCGGATATTATTTTTGTGTATGGCTTTTGCGACGGAAATGGGAGAGCTGCAAAAAGGGAGTATCAAAGGCGTTTTCCAAATCGCCGTGTACCAGATCATAAAACGTTTTCAGAGGTATACCAATTTAGTAGGGAACGTGGACATGTTCCCAGAGCCTTTCCACAAAAAGAGTAAATATTACAGGTTGTGGAAAATAATCCATCCATAAGTGTTAGAAAAATAGGTAATGAGTTAGCAGTATCTAAGACAAGAGTATGGCGAACATTAAAGAAGGAAAATTTGTATCCATTTCATGTTGAAACAGTTCAACGTCTAGAAGACGGCGACGACGTTCCCCGCTTAACATTTTGTAGGTGGATTTTGGGTCACAGAAGAACAATATCGAGAGTTCTATTCACGGATGAAGCCCAATTCACACGTGACGGAATTAACAACTGTAGAAATCCGCATGTTAGGGCAACCGAAAATCCACATGCAGTGATTCAGAAACATTCCCAATACATGTGTTACAACAATCATCTAATAGGACCCCACATTTTTAAAGAAGGGCTAACTGGTGAAGTTTATTTAAACTTTTTTAGAGATATCTTTCCAGATTTATTAGAAGGCATCAATACTAGGGGTTTGTGGTTTCAGCACAATGGTGCTGGACCCCATTTTTCTGTATCGGTCCGGGATCATCTGAACAGGCATTACACCAACAGATGGATTGGTCGCGGAGGTCCGATAAACAGGCCACCGAGGTCTCCTGATCTTACACCTCTACATTATTTTTTATGGGCTCATCTCAAATCAGAGGTGTACAATGAAGAGTTCAATGCACGAGAGCAGCCTCTACAAAAAATTATTACTGTATGTGATAACATTATAAATAATCCGGAAGTGATTGACAGGTCAGTGAAAAACATATTAAAACGTTCTCGAAAATGTATTGGCGCTGGGGGCATTCATTTTAAAAACCTGTTATAGTTTTAATTATTTGCACCGTTTTTAATTTTTTTTCAATTATTTAAAGTTCTAAATATATTTATTTGGTCAAAAGTTATTCTCAAAAAGTGTTTAATATCTTTTTAAATTGTGCTTGTTAATTCAAGCCTCTTCACTAACATTATTTTTCTTTCATGAAAGAAATGGAATGTGTATTATTTTGGATAAAATTTAAACTAAAGAAAGCTTTGAAACACTGAATGTCAAATCAAAAACCAATAACAGCCTCTGCTACCGGGTATTTAGCTAAAATTAATAAAATAGTGATGTTAGCAACTGGATTTTGTTATTTGTAGAATGTCAAATTTGGTCTTTCAATAAAAATTTATTGAAGAATAACCATAAACGTGCCATCAAATATTATGACATTATTTTATAAACTAGTCCATAGGCTTTTTAAAAATTTATTAACATTTACCAAAAAATAATACACAGTGCGATGTTAACGACCCTAAAAGTCATATTAAAAAAATAGAATTCGGTCCTGGTTTCCAAAATCACTTAAGCTGTTCATTAACCTAAAAGAGTATAATATGTATACCAAATTTTATCTAAATATGTGCATTTTGTTGCATGTCATTTCAATAATATGGCGGACTGAAGTTCTGGCCAAAAACCATAAAACACTCATCTCAAAAACGGTTCACATTCAACGATAAGTACGAGGTGTTTTGAACTCAGCTGAGTGTGCTCTACCTTCCACTAGATTATGTCCGTTTAAATCTGGGACACCCTGTATATTGTCCTATATGTATTTTTTATACTAATACTTCGGCATTTCTTTTTGTACTGTTTCAACAAAATGCATATTAAGAATATTTAAAAAAATATATTTAAGAAAGTTGAAAGTATTTATTACCATGAAAAATAATATGTATTAGTTACAACTCAACTATTTCGCAAAAATATTTAAAAGGGCCGATATCTCAAAAATGGCGTAGCTTTGCCTAAGGGTAAATATGGTCATATAGTTTCCAAATTACCCCAACTACTATTCAGTGAAAACTTTCTGTAGATGTAGCAAACACCCTGTATAGTGCTGAGAACTGTCATAAATACCGACTCGTATGTTTTTTAGCACCGGACAAACTGTCCGTCAGCGTTCCGATAGTTAGTACAATTGTACTATTTGTAGTACTTTGGAAAGTAATGTAGTACATTAGTACCACTTTGAATATTTTAGTACGATTTTAAAAATAAATTCCTAGATGTACATAATCTGAAAATTTTAGGTAATATTTTAATTCACCCTATAAATTATGACAGCTGGGCCGAACGTAGTTCATCGGTATTACTGATTGCATAACATGATTCTTAATCCCTGACTCCACTTTCTCATTTTGTGCAGTTTATCTGTTCTCATTTCTCAACAGTCATCGTCAATGTCGCTGCAGTTCACAAACCTGCCAGTTTGCAAGGTTGGTAACATTATTATATTTACAATTTACCAACTTTGCACTATGTACTGTCATTTTTCAATTCTCATTTCTCATTTAATTATCTAGTCGTTTGTATATTTTTTGAAAATCGTTAACAGAAACCTTTTTTACTTATTTCTTTTTGTTATGGCTATTATCCCACCTGCGTCTTAGAAAAAACAATACATTTAATTTGTTAAAATGTTATGACATGACACAAAATTAATTAGAAAAGTAAGATTTGACAGATATTGGTACATAGGAACAAACAGTTCAGGACACATTTTAAAATTTTCAAATTTAATTTTCTTGATGAAGAAAGTACAGAATTCAAAAAACCTTGTATTGCCGAATAGACAATTAAAAACCCTTTCTAATGAGCTGTCACACGCATCCTCGTTCCATTTAAAAAATTTAAAGGAGTAGCTGTCACTCTAAGGGGGTTGAAGCGGGAGGTACAAAATCATGTTCAAAAAATGTCATTTTAGTTTTAAATATTGACGTGTTTTAGGATTTTACTTATAAATAGTAAATTACGTAAATATAATGAATTTATCCGTTACTTACGGACCACGCTGTATATTTCGTTTTAAATATTTATTATTAAGTTGGTCTTTATGCAATGTGCAATAAAGATGTTTCACTATTTTAATTCGAGTGTTATTTGTATCTTTAACCAAGCGTTTCATTAATTTATAGTGAGGATGAAAATAAAGCAGCTTACATTTGAAATTCCCGCGTCTTAGTACTATTTTAGTCACATGTAGTACATTTTAATGTCATATGTCAGTACAATAAAAAAGTTCCAAATCGGAACACTGCTGTCCGTGGAATATGTTAGTCAACGCTGTATGTACCAACATCTTTTTCCTTATAGCAAGGCACGATTCGTAGCAGCTCCAAAGAATTTTTAATAATAGTTCCAATAAAACCACCGCAGCAGAATTTCCGTTTCCGCATTTTTTCTTGTCCGTCGAGGGGAATGAAAATGAATGGTTTAATTGCTTTTATCCTTGCAATGATCAAGGTCACTCGTTCCTTTCTTCTCGACGTATTTCTCTGATCTACATTTTATGAATTTATCTCAAGCGAGACGGGCTAGCTCCAAAACGGGGACACACCACATACTACTATTTTACTTTCGATTAGAAACCATTGCCGGCTACGTTTTTTAGAGGTTTTTTCGAATTACATCGCGTATGTTGTGCACCAAGGTTGCTTGACTTCACATATCCAACTAGTTATTTTATTTTATTAGTAAATGTTGATAGTAAGTTGTTCTAAAGCCGGCTCAAAAGTATACGTATAAGGTATAAGTAGTGTGTAAATTTAAAATTTGTCGTGTTTCTGTAACCGTTGTCGATGTATATGAAATGTGCTTTGTGTTTACAGTTTTTTGTGTGTTGTGTGCTTACTGGAATTAGTTGGCGATAAACAATAGGACGATTGAAGATGTTTCCTTTTAGAAAATTTGGGTATGTTTTTTCTTTTACAGTTCTGGTATGTTTTTTTTTACAGGAATCGCCCATAAGGCGATTTCTGTACGTATTTTGCTGCTCCATTGTTAAAAATTTTTGAATTCCAAATATTATGTTATTTCTGTGGATTTTCAAAGAAATATTATTTAATAAATATAGTAGAGTTTAAAACGAGATCTATCTCGTCTTCCATGGAACATTGAAAGGTAAAAATGTATGGATTACGTTGTTGCATAGTATTTGACTTGTGTATACACCCCCTAAATTCGTCTGGCGATATCGGTGTCCAAACAACGGATGAAAAAGCGAAAAAATTAGAAAATTAGATTTTTCCCTAGTCTCTCTAAGACTTTCCAAATTTTTGTTTTACTATGTATAATAATAAAGTTATAGCAAATTATATGTGAAGAAATTGCATTAGTTGAAGCGGATAATGGTTGTTATAAACCTATGTAACTTCCTTATTATGCATATAATTCATTTTACTATTTTCGCAAATTCATTACACTCCTAATTGTAGGTAGACGAACGAAAATTTTAGAAAATTGATAAGAATAAAAGTTGTAGTCTGTACTATCTAGATTATAACCAATTTTTGATTTTTATATTCCGCTTATAAATAAGAAAGTTATAAAATAAATACTGACCTATTGACAGAATTCTCGGCAGAACCCCTGTTGCAACTATCGCAAGATCTGTCTATTTCCCTCTCTCTCTTACTCGCTGCTCGCATAGTCGTAAAAGTATTGCCATTTAAATTATTCATCAGAAATTAGCCTGGATAATGTGATATAACATAACAATAATTTAGGATGTAATTGTCCTAACAAAAATAAGTTAAAAATGCATTAACGCAGATACTAATGGCCTAAGTTACATAGCTTTTAAAATATAGAATGATGAATTTTGGGAGGAAAAACTACTTTTATAATTAATGATTATCTACCCACACCCTTTACTTGTCTTAATAATAATAATAATAATAATAATAGTGCTAATAATAATAATAGGAGTGTGAAATGCCACAATAATAAGAAATATTGTTATTTATAAATCAATTAAGAATAATACTAAACAAATAAAATTGATGAAAGTAATACATTTTCATATTAATTGAAAAATGCACATTATAATAAAATACAAAAGTAACGATCTCCGAAATTATCATATTGCTAATATAATTCATCGTCCATTTCTTCATCTACAACTGTAATTTTGTCTGTGTAATCATTTTGGCAAGAGTTCCCACCCGAACAACACCAGTTTCCCAAACACGACAATTTATATTTTTTGCACTGGCACTTCATGGTTGCGCATACTGAAATGACATTTATTAGAAAAACGTGGTTTAAACGATTCACGATACTTTTACCTGTTTTACAATAAGAAAATGACATTTCTGCAGTCAGAGTTGGCATTGGCGATTTATTTGTCCATATAGGTGAATAAGAATTATCTTCATTTATTCTCCACCAGTACTCCAAAAGATTCGGCATATTAAGTTCTCTTCATATAATTAAGGCAAATAAAAATGTCGGGGTGTTTGATCTTTACCCCAAAGTCAAAGGCACCGACACTTTTTATGTGACTTAGATATATGCAGAGAACTACAATAACTGGGTTTAAAGCACTGCTCCATATAATAAATTGGTAAAATGCTCTCAAACAGTGTTGATTCAAGGCGTCACTTATAGGGGGCAATTTATCTATACTGATTTGAGATGCCATCTTCGCCCTCAAATCATTAATATTATCGCAATTAATGGGAGAGTACAGTAACATGCATTATCAAAAATAAAAAATTTTGCAGAAAGATGAGACAAATACCTAATTTTTCGTTTTTTTTCGGTTTTCCACCCCTGGGGGGTGCTTGGACACCGGTATCGCCAGACGAATTTAGGGGGTGTATATACATGTTAAGTACTATATAATAAAGTACTCAGTATATTTTTACCTTTCAATGACTTTTTCGTATTCTGAGTCTCTACTAATATTGGATATGTACTATTATGTGTTTTTTCATATTTACTTACATTCTTTAATTTGGTCTAATATTAAAAATATATACACAATTTAAGCAATAAATGAATAGCCGTTCTCTTAATTTAAAACCGTTTTTTAAATTTATTACAGAGGCTGTGCAATAAAACAATGAGACATTTAATTTTGACATCTGTCTTGAATTTGTTTGAATTGTATAATAGGCGAGCCTGCCTGGGGTAAAAAGCGGTGATATTACAAATTTTGTATACCATTTGAGTTAGCAACGGATTCTTATAGGAAAAATTCCGCGGAACAAGATTTTCATATGAAAAATTTTCCTAAATCGCGAGCTTCATGGTCAAATAATTGTTTAAACTATTTTTTTTTTTCGTTTTTATTTAATAAAATGAAAACGGTTTGACGGATCCGAAAAAATCTTCATTCAATCGAAATACGTTATCAATAGGCGTCGTTTGGCGCCAGGCACAACTCATTTTGTCTTTGCGTTCATTAGTTATAGCCGAAATAAATGTCTTAATTAACAAATTGATTACTCCAAAACTAATGAGGTCAGGATGTTGTTATTTTCAAAATACATGCCTTTTATACCAAAGAATTTACCATATTTTTTTATGGCCCGATATCTTCAATACTTTTTGATTGCTTAAACAATTGGCATAATTTGTTAATTAGCAAATAACTTCTTTTTCGAAAGTCTTCAAACCAACTTTAAACGATAAATATTGATGTCGGGCATAACCCCCATAGAAGTCTGCACGAATGCAACTTTTTTGCTTTTGTTTATTTAAGGTTTAAATTAATTTTGCAAAATTACTCTGCTCTGGGTACGCGTATCGAAAGGGTGTTTTGTGCATATAAAAGTACTTGGAAAAAGGAAAATTTTGAGACCAGAAATAACTTGAGGCTCTAATTTATTTATTAACAACTTTTTGGATACGCAATTTGGTGCAAATGAAAGCTAACAAGTTTTTCCATCAACCAAAAAAGGTCTACAAAAAATATTCAGTTTCTGAAGAGTTATGCACGTTTTTGACCCTTAAAAAAATCGCTCCCGCAACGTGAAAATAGTAAGATTTGACGCGCAATGGGGTGCAGGGTTCGATGCTCGATATGGGCAAATTTTTTTTTCGTCAAATGTGCTTTTTTTTCATGTAATCGATTATTTTTTATGATAATAAATGTTTTTACTTTTTGAGATATTTTTAAAAACGTAATTCTTTTTTTTTGCAATTTTCATTAAATAAATGGCTTTCTTGCAACATACATATAATTGTTCTTGTCCAACGAGAGTTTGTCGGTAGTTTGTTTTTTTACTACTTTTTGTGAAAGAGAAGGCTTGTTTTACCTTATTTGAAGGGTGGGGCACCTGTCGAAAAAACCCAAAAAAAGGAAACGAATTTGTTTTTCACTTTTTTTTTATAATGAAAAAAAGTTCACGTCTCATGAAAAAAACACACTTTGTTATTTGTAAATGAGAAATAATCAAAAGATTTAACTATTTTAATGGCGTTATTGTTTTATTTTTGTTCTTTTATTGACAGCCCCCCCCCCTCAAATAAAGTAAAAGAAGCCTTCTCTTTCACAAAAAGTAGTAAAAAAAACAAAAACTACCGACAAACCCTCGTTGGACGAGAGCAATCAAATGTTTGTTGCGAGATAGCCATTTATTTTATGGATGCACCGACTAGTGGCCGACTAGTCGGGAAAGCCGACTATTCGGCCAATTTTGTAGTCGGCGACTAGTCGGTGACTATTAGGCGACTAGTCGGCGAAAAAAATAAAACATACCTTGCTGAATTAAGAGGGCGTTTTTAATAATATTTTAATAAAGTAAAGCAACGCATGTGTAAAATGTTGGAACAAAATTTAAACAAAAAACACTGTATTTCAGTACATAGTACATACTACATGATACAAAATAAACAATAAGCTTAATATTGTTCGAGGGATCAGATACAAGTAGTATAGCTATGGGGGTTCGGGCTCAAAATCCCATGTTATTTCTTATGGAGGTTCATTCTGGTCATTTTTGACCAATTTTACCCCCCACCACTTTTTATGCTCCGCCTTCGGGGAAGGTCCTACCGGTCGAAGAGATATTATTGGCCGAGGTGTTTGGGCACATGATCGAGGAGTTCGGGATACTATTGGCCGAGATTCTATTGGCTGCGGGGTGTAGGATCCTACTGGTTGAGATTCTATTGGTCGGGTGGTGTAGAATTAATGGGGGATAGTGTTTCTATTGGCTGAGATGCATAGGAATGGCGTTTCAAAGATGGCGGTCTTGTTTTAGGCTCTTGTCGTGGCAGCAATGGGGACTTAACAAATCGAAATATAGGTAGATGGTGTATAGGTGGTGGTGGAGGGAAAGTAATGGCACTATTTGTTATAGCGCCATTACTTTTCCTCCACCACCACCTATACACCATCTACCTATATTTCGATTTGTTAAGTCCCCATTGCTGCCACGACAAGAGCCTAAAACAAGACCGCCATCTTTGAAACGCCATTCCTATGCATCTCAGCCAATAGAAACACTATCCCCCATTAATCCTACACCACCCGACCAATAGAATCTCAACCAATAGGATCCTACACCCCGCAGCCAATAGAATCTCGGCCAATAGTATCCCGCACTCCTCGATCATGTGCCCAAACACCTCGGCCAATAATATCTCTTCGACCGGTAGGACCTTCCCCGAAGGCGGAGCATAAAAAGTGGTGGGGGGTAAAATTGGTCAAAAATGACCAGAATGAACCTCCATAAGAAATAACATGGGATTTTGAGCCCGAACCCCCATAGCTATACTACTGATACAGTATAGAAAATATTAAAACTAAATAAAAAAATACATTGTTCTAGTATACATTACTCTATATTAGTAAGTATGTGATGTATTACAATACATCACATACCACAATTTTATATGATTGTTCATATTTGAGGTATTAGCTGCTTTTCCGCGGCCACCGCGAGAAATTAACGATTGGCATTGATTAAACTTCACTTTATTGCCATTGTCTCCTTTAGTTTCATCAAAGAATAACCAAACACGTGACGTTTTTTTTACTGGTTTTCGACATATCTATATCTAATAGTTCTGCAGCTAAAATTAAATCCAATACACACAAAAACTAACCTTAAAACAACCGGCAAAGCAAACAATGTTCTAAGTGAAGTGAAGTAAACAACAAAGCAGAAAATACGTGTTCGTGACTGTTGATAGGTCCGTCGCGTCGGCCAGCGGCCTGCGACAGGTGACGAGACATGGCACGCGAAGTTTTTCGAAGTCGGCGCGCGAAGAAATTGGCCGCGTATTTTGCTGGCATTTAAAAATAGTCGGCTGGGTCGACTAGTCGGCTTTATGAAAAGCCGATTAGTCGGCTACTGACTAGTCGGCAAAAACCCTAGTCGGTACATCTCTAATTTATTTATTGAAAATTGCAAAAAAAAAATTACGTTTTTAACAATTTCTCAGAAAGTAAAAACATTTATTATCATAAAAAATACTTGGTTACATGAAAATAAAACAAATTTGACGAAATAAAAATTTTCCCACATAGAGGATCGAACCCGCCACCCCATTGTGCGTCAAATCTTACTATTTTCATGTTGCGGGAGAGATTCTTTTAAGGGTCAAAAACTTCAGGGATTGAATATTTTTTGTATAACTTTTTGTGGTTGATGAAAAAACTTGTTAGCTTTCATTTGCAGCGAATCTCGTGTCCAAAAAGTTGTTAATAAACAAATTAGAGCCTCTTATGCAATACCACTCTTATTTCCGGTTCCGATTATCCGATCAAGTTCTTTTTGGTCTCAAAATTTTCCTTTTTTCAAGCACTTTCATATGCACAAAACCACATTTCGATACGCTTACCCAGACCCGAGATATTCCATTTGTTAATTTGCAAAATTAATTTAAACTTTAAATAAACAAAGCAAGAAGTCGCATTCGTGCAGACTTTTATGGGGGTTATGCCCGACATCAATATTTATCGTTTAAAGTTGGTTTGAAGTTGATCAAATTTTCTAAAAAAAAGTTGTTTGCTAATTAACAAATTATGCCAATTGTTTAAACAATCAAAAAGTATTGAAGATATCGGGTACAAAAGGCATATATTTTGAAAAAAGCAATATCCTGACCTCATTAGTTTCGGAGTAATGAATTTGTTAATTAAGAAATTTATTTTCGCTATGACAAATGAATGCGTTGACAAAATGAGTTGTGCCTGGCGCCAAACGACGCGCATTGAAAATATCTTTCGATTTAATCTAGTTTTTTTTCGGATCCGTCAAACCAATTTCATTTTATTAAAGAAAAACGAAAAAATTTTTGTTTAAATAATTATTTGACCATAAAGCTCGCGCTTTAGGAACATTTTTGATAAGAAAATCTCGTCCAGCGAAATTTTTCCAATAAGAATCCGTGGCTAACTCAAATGGTATAGAACATTTTTGAGAAAAATCCCAAACAGACTCTCCTATATTTATTATTGTTTACGTACATACATTGCTAGTAACCAGAAACAGTCGTTAGTGTATAGGCAATTTAGCATTCCTGACTAAAAAGTTTACTAAATGAATGGATTTTCACGAAACTTTCTGGATTCTGTTCGTTTTAATGTCCAGATCAAACTCAAAAAAGAAAAATTGCCGCTATTGCCCCTCAATTGTTATAAACAATGATCTTCTTGCTGATTTGTTAATTACTAGCAAAATTGAGGTAAATGTATTTTTAGACAATTTAACGAAAAATAACAACTTCTTACTCTTATTGTAAAACTTTGGAAAAAATGCGTATTTTCCAATATATGTATATGAGCTGCTTCCGTTCGGCAGTGATTCGTAATCATGTTTCATGTGTTGTCTCTGTCCCTACCATGCAATTTTGTACCATATGATTATTGTTCATTGAAATCCTGTTTAAAATGTTCACTGCAATGGGCTTGTTCGACATTTTTTTTTTATTTCACAAATCGAAAGTGCAAGTATAAATTAATGGATCTGCAAAAAATCAGAATCTTATTCGCACGTTTAGTATCTTAAAAAGTATTACAAATTTCCATCTCGCGAAAATGGGGCGTGGCCAGGCGCTACGTCACTATACGCATAGACTCGTCGATCTCAATAGACTTGATGCTCCTTATTGGTTATAATTATAAATGTTTTCGAAGTATTGTTTGTTTTGCTTACTACTTGACAGTAGGGGAGTACAATTTGATGAAATGTCAAAAAATTACAATTTTCTCTCGCTCCTGCCAGAACGAATTTTCGATTTCGACCCTGCAATTTACGATTATAATTCATCGCCGACCTTCTTCTTTCCGTAGACACATAGAACGAACTTCCACTCGACGTATTTATTTAGTTACCAGCGTTTAAAAATTCCTTGTTTTTCGACTTTTCAGGTTAAATTTGAAAGGTCCCAGAAAGCCATTTTTCTTACGTCACTTGCGTATAGTGACGTCACAAATGAGCGCTCGGTTTTTGCAACTATTACTAAATTCAACTCCTTATATCTCGAGAACGGAAAAAGTTAATAATACGAAATTTTAAGTGTATAATGAGAATATCGAGTACTATATGAAAAAGTATAAAAACCATATAAAAAGAATATCATGGAACAAGCCCATTAAACGAAGGCAGCAATGGACACAAAATATCAGTTATAACAAATTATTTTAAAGAGTAGGCTTTTGTATTGACTTGGCCGTTCGTATTTCCATAGAATATCTCCAGAATGTTGTTTTTGTGGGAACTATGCGGTTTTTTATAATCAATTCGGTAGGTCTAACAAAATTATCATGGATTGTTCCTTTTAAACAAATAAAGTTGTTTACTTTCCTATGCCAGTGAGTAGTGGGTTTACTATTGGAAGACAAGTGAGCGCAGTTCAGTAATTCTGCAAATGTGACATTGTTTTTAATAACACCAGTGTAATTGGTAAGAGAGCAAGAAGGTAATTTAGATCCGTTTTAAATATCACATTTTATAAAATTAGATATTAATATGCTATTATTTCTACTTTTCTGGTGAGCTAAGTCAGACCACGTTTATAAAATAAATGTATTTAATTATAAAATACGTATCCAATAGTGTTTATGAAGTGCAAAAACAATAACCTCTAAAATCAATCCTTCATTCTACCTTTTGTAATTATTTCGTCGCCTTTAATCTAATTGCAGTATTGTTTTTCGATCTATTTAGTTGGTCTAAAAAAGCTGAAAAGTAACCTCGAAAACAGAAGAAAAACAAGAAAAATATAAAAACTCTTAAGTAATAGTTACAGACCAGGCGATATGGCCCCATACGGTCGAATACATTTCGAACGGAGTTATCCTGCTAGAATCAGTTCAGGAATCACTACCGATTATGCAAATCCATATTACTAGACGGTAATCTGGTTTGAAATTGTTTCAAACAATTTTGTTTATAATAAAAGACAAATTTTTTCTTCTTCAATTCTTTGGGACTTCCTGCCACATGTATGTTTTCATTTTAAGCGGTGCTCGGGGAATCTACAAAATATCACAATTAACCAGTATGTTACTGGTAAATAACCTCTACGCCTGTGACTTTTACGTCAAAGGATCAGTTAAGGGTTGATTTTTTTAAAAATAAACAACACAAATAAGTATAAAAACTTGAAATTAAATATTTCGCCGACGTTTCGGAAATCTATTCTGTTTCCTTTTTCGGATAATCCGCAGACATAAGGAATTAACGCTGTGTGACGTTTTTCGGGTTTTTGTTGTATTGGATTGTTATTTTCAATATTTATGAAGGTTTTATCAACAAAACCCCCAGGGAATACCCTGGGGGTTTTGTTGATAAAAAAGGAAGTTCTTATAAATAACCAATAGGTTATTTATAAGAACTTCCTTTTTTTGTTGTGTTGATAAAACCTTCATAAATATTGAAAATAATACAACAAACACCCGAAAAACGTTACACAGCATTAATTCCTTATGTATGTGGATTATCCGAAAGGTTGCGCCGCATTGGCGATAGAAAAAAAATAAGATAATGCCACAAATAACATTTAGATAATAAAAGAAAATATTCTGTTTTTTAAATATACAGGGTGTTTGGTGCATCGTGTGCCAAATTGAAATGGCCGACAGAAAGGGTTATCTGCTATCTTTTCAGGCCCCTTAACACTTCCCATGCCCTGCGAGATTTTTCATATCGACTTTTTATCTTTTTTATGAGAAAAATCCCAAATTCTACATTTAAATTCAAATTATAAAAAAAGTATTAGGCGTAGACTGCGAATTTCATTTTTATTTTGATGTGTATTGTTGAAGGGTTCTTTTAAATTCAAAATTACTGGCATCAGTCATCTAGTTGTTTTTTTATTCACTCGCAAAGTTTCGGAATAGGTAAAATTGAAATTTAACCTTAGACTTTACATGGCTATAAATAAAAAACTCAAAGCGACCGGGATCTTCCAACTCCCTCAAAAATTCTCTAGTCTATCCTCTTGCTAATGATGTGCCACATGTCATAAAAATCTTTTAATAACTTCGTGAATTTGCTAAATTAGTGAATCGGGTCACATAAGGCTAATATTCAACATTCTGAATAAAAAATTATTTTTGCTTAAATTATGCATGGGAAACAGGTAAAATCTGTTATCTCACTCTTGCGAAATAAAATCTATCTTTAGTCTCTTTCTGTTCATGGGTTTTACTTGAAATGAAGAAACAATTACATTTTTATCATTTATTAAAAAAATTTTAAAAATCTTGCTCAAAGTGTTGGCATTTGTTGCGAATGTAGGCCCGACACCTGCTTCGTATTTCGACAGTTGTTGTATGAAGTCGTATTTCCTCCCTAATTGCACCGAAAGCCGTTTTTATGCGTTGGACAAGTTCCTCCCTAGTCGCAACCTCCGTCGCGTAGACGAGCTCTTTGGCAGGTCCCCAGACATAAAAATCCAACGGAGTTAGGTCTGAGGAACGTGGAGGCCATTGAATAGGGCCATCCCGCCCAATCCACGCATACGCCTATAGTTTTTAAAAAGGACGGCTGTCCCGCGCACTGGCGATTGATTATAAGATAATATCTAGACAAGGTGTTCCCAAATGCGTGGATTGGGCGGGATGGCCCTATTCAATGGCCTCCACATTCCCCAGACCTAACTCCGTTGGATTTTTATGTCTGAGGACGTGCCAAAGAGCTCGTGTACGCGACGGAGGTTGCGACTAGGGAGGAACTTGTCCAACGCATAGAAACGGCTTTCGGTACAATTAGGGAGGAAATACGACTTCATACAATGACTGTCGAAATACGAAGCAGGTGTCGGGCCTGCATTCGCAACAGAGGCCAACACTTTGAGCAAGATTTTAAATTTTTTTTAATAAATGATAAAAATGTAATTGTTTCTTTATTTCAAGTAAAACCCATAAACAGAAAGAGACTGAAGATAGATTTTACTTCACAAGAGTGAGATAATAGATTTTACCTGTTTCCCATGCATAATTTAAGCAAAAATAATTTTTTATTCAGAATTTTGAATATTAGCCTTATGTGACCCGATTCACTAATTTAGCGAATTCACAAAGTTATTAAAATATTTTTATGACATGTGGCACATCATTAGCAAGAGGATAGACTAGAGAATTTTTGAGGGAGTTGGAAGATCCCGGTCGCTTTGAGTTTTTTTTTTATAGCCATGTAAAGTCTAAGGTTAAATTTCAATTTTACCTATTAAGAAACTTTGCGAGTGAATAAAAAAACAACTAGATGACTGATGCCAGTAATTTTGGATTTAAAAGAACCCTTCAACGATACACATCAAAATAAAAATGAAATTCGCAGCCTACGCCTAACACTTTTTTTTATAATTTAAATTTAAATGTAGAATTTGGGATTTTTCTCATAAAAAGATAAAAAGTCGATATGAAAAATACCGCAGGGCATGGGAAGTGTTAAGGGGCCTGAAAGGATAGCAGATAACCCTTTCTGTCGGCCATTTCAATTTGGCACACGATGCACCAAACACCCTGTATATTTTACTAATATCCAACAAGAAATGTTTGCGTAGTTGATATTTTTAATGTTGTTAATCTTAAAAAATTGAAAAATCGCCAATTTCTCGATTTTTCACGCTCTGAAAGTGTAATAAAAAACGTTTTTTTTTTTTTACAAAACATAATTTTTTGTATTATCTTTAGACCTTGCATATGAATCATTCAAAAAATGGAATTCACGATTTTTATTTTTTGCCTTATAGCTACCACTTTTCCTCGACTGTTCTTGAAAAATTCATGTCGAGGAACAGTTGTCAGTATACTTGTCTCCATTATTTGCTTAGTGCACATAAAAAAGGCCATAAAAACCGGCCATAAGGATATCAAAGTCAGCACAATTATTACTGATAAAGGATATTACAGAGCCGTACTTCAAATTTTTGCTATTAGAATGAACAAGATAATACTAGAGATTTAAAAATCGTGTTTTCGTAGAAACTTAATGCCGTATCTGGTAAATTAAAAAATCTTACTCTGCGTCAAGATTGAAATATTGAAACATATTTTTTATAGGATTTTGCAAACAGCAGAAAAAATAACTATGAGAACTAAAAGAAAAACTACGTGTAAAAATATTAATGAAATCTTTGCATTTTTTCGATAACCTGTCTTCTGGTTATGCTAACAAATTAAAATCCTAAAATGAATCTGTCTAATTTCTTATTTGAAAATTCTCATTCAACAACTAGCATCCACACAGTCACCTACGGATAGAAATATCTTGTGCATTGGTGGACGCATTGCCCATCCTTCGCGACGCTGACAGATAAATTCAAAATACGACTCTGTTTATCTGTTCCCTGGGTATGGCGTTCTAGTTACAGGTGATTTGCGTAACTATATCAAAAGAGTTAGAAATCTTTATTCAAAGAGGCTTGATTCCGTTTATTTCTTATCTGAATCATACCAAAACATACTTTCCCGGTGTACGCATATGACTCCCCCGTTCCACTATTTTGACTTAATGAACGCATTGTACCTATTATTGACTTGACTTAAACGTTTGTCCTTGAAATCTTCACTCTAAAAATTGACTAGCCTTGTATATAGATTATATGTAGTCAAGTGTAACGACTTAATTTCCTGGAACACTGGTGTACCTTTGATTTTGTGATTTCCCATTGTTACTTCATTCCTGGAAGTCTAGAAATAAAGTACAAAAAAGTTGTTGGCGCTTGATACTGATATTTCCGAGCATACTTACCTGTTTTGCAAATCAAATGAGACGATTAATATTTTCATACGAAAACGGTCAGAACGCGTAGCAGTGATATTTGTTTATATAAATACGAAGGATTTATGATTTAACGTAATCAACAATGATAATTCAATTCAGTATAAAAATAGGGAAGTTGCAGTTTACACGGCGTTCTACTAAAGTTGTTCATTTAATATTGTTGTATGTAAATAAAATTATAATAAGATTGCTTTTCAATAGTGTTACGTGTGTACACCCCCTGGGAAACACCCCCAAAGCCGTGGGTTCAGGAATTATAAGACGAGACACTACTAACCCAATTTATTACCTTCTATAAAATACCACTCCTAGCTCCATTTCTGATAGGAGGGCTTAATTCCAGTACAAGCTTCTAATGAATACACCCAAGTAACATTTTAAATGCTTTTTAGATTTATTTAGGTTTTATCAGTGTTATATAATGGTCACCTCATAAAGCATTTATGCCATATTTATTAAATGCCAAATGCACTTAAAGATAGTTTTGTTTTAAAAATTCACTTCATTCAATAGTTCACGGACGTCACTGGGATGGCGCAAAAGTAGAATAATTCATTATTTGAATCAGGATAACTGTATTATACCTACCTATTTGATTTGATCAAATAGGTATAATATAGGTATAGATCGTTTGTTATAAACATGATGACTCCTTCTCTGGAAGGATGATTACCAGATACGTGTAAACTGACATGTTTTATAATATACACTTTGTTTTGTTATAATTTTGAACAAAATGTTACTAGATTTTTGACTAGCATCAGTGACGCAGTTGGGCTACATGGGGCCTTGGGGACGACATACATCTTGGGGCTCCTATAGACAATAGTGATATGCAAAAAACCAAAAGATATAAAAACGAAGATATATTATTTTTAAACGCACATAAATAAACATTAATATAACAATTCTCAAACATAAACAACATAAATGAGATCTGATTATCCACAAAAATAGTGATAAATCTCTATTAGAACTCTTTTTTCGAGTTTTGGCGTTGACAGTTATTTGTAATTTCAATTAGATCCATTTTGGAAGCAATTTCCGATTCAATTGATAGCAATGCCAATTGGCTTGATCTCGTTGATCCATAACAAATTTTAAATAATTTTTTATTACCAACTTTCTAACTTTCCTTTGCCAAACGAGAGTTTGCACTTGCCACAGTTATAACTAATACAATGAATACCTCATGAATTCGGGGGGGGGGCATCCCTTACGAGGCCGGTTCAGGTCTACAGCGATGATTGGGGCAAAGAGCTCGACCCCTAATCATCCGGGACCGTCATCTTTAGTCAAGAATATTGGCGCGGCACATACCAAGTTTCATCTCGGTCCATTAGAAAATAAATAAATGACGACCAGAAAATGATCTCGAGTTTCAAACTCGGTGTAGCATCTGATTTAACGTTATTTTGAGAATAATTTGGAACAAATTAACTTATCAACTTATAGGATAACTTACAAATATTTTGATTACTCTCAAAGTATATCGAAATATGACCCTGTTTAATCACATAATCCAATAATGATTGATACTTCATAAAGTCTCATTAAACAGATAAGAATAATGGAAGACGTAATAATGAATCTGATATTGACGTCTGTTTGTTTTAAAGAAAAAGCTTTGCTTTCTGAAGAAAACATTTAGAGTTAAGAGGGAACAAAACGTAAGGCTAATGGGGAGGGGGATAAAGCACCAAATTAGGAGATATATCTCTCTTACAATCAAATTTTATCCAAAAATAGTCTTCAACAATCCTGTACTATTTATTTATGTACAACTTACACATATTTTCAGTTAAATAACATCACCCAATTTGCAAAAAACAGCTTATTGTTAATCATTAAAATTATGATTAACAATAAGCTAAGGTCAGTTGGGGTATCTGGGCCCAGGGCGTAACTGGGCCATGGCTTTTTTCCGTAAAACTTGTGGAGGTAATTTCACTTCAAGCAGTTGGCAGCACTGAAGGACAATGGCATCTCACTATAACAATTAGTCTCATGTTCCTGAGTGTTGTTGCCTTCATGCAGCAATTTTTTAAATTTTGTAGTGCAAAATTTTCATAGCAACTTGATGTAATCTTGATATTTATGAATTATCTACAGGTTTACTGTATATATTGTCACGTTTTTTCCACCTTTTAGGAAACACCCTGTATGAATCCGTGGGTTCTAAATAATTTCAACAAGAGATAAACCACTACTAACACTTTATTTAACAATTTACTGACAATACAACACTGTTTACTTTTTACTATTTAACCTCACTTTTCACTTTTCAACTTGTTCACTTTTATAAACTGACTTCTTCATAAACTTCTTCTTCCGCGCTGGTAATCGCGCCTTATATACTTCGAAATTACCTCTAGATTAAACCAGAATCTTCTCCAACAACATTCCAGAAAAAGTCCATTTCATTCTGACAGCTCCCAGTCACAATTAGTAGGCATAGGCGTATCATCTCCAGTTCCAAGGGGGTGTAATTCATAACAATATTATCAACGTCACAGTTAATTTAGCATAAATTAGAAGCATAATATATCCCTAAAATGTTATTACAATCACGTGTTCTCCGTTAGGTCAAAAGCTTGAGTGGGTGGCCCAGTTGTCCCCATAATATTTCAAAAATGGGGTAAGTGGGCCAGTTAATTGGGGCATCTGGGCACGCCTGGGACCAAGTTAACCCGAGCACATTAAGTATGTTGTTATTGTCTTTATTCATTAGGTAGATGTAGAACACTTTTTTTGTGCAACTGTACACAGTCACACAAAAAAAATGTGATCTGAACCCGGAATCCGACATAGTAATCCTTATGTATTTTGACGTGTTGAATGCGAATCCGACGTCCGTTTAGCTCCGTCACCCACCAATTTTTTGTAAATCGCGAAAATAGCCTAAGCAACACCATTTCTTTAGATTATTTTTGCTATTTACTGAAAGTTGGTGGGTAATGGAGCTAAACAGAGTACAGATCACTTTTTTTTGTGGGTCTGTGTTATTTATGCTTACTTGAAATTGGATGTTTTTTACGTTTAATGTTGGCTGTTGTACCTTAATAGAAGTTGTGTTATTCCTAAATTTGAATAAATTTCACACCTAATTGTTATGTAGTTCTCTTACATCGTCGACAACTCGATTATGGTGTGGTTTAAATGACGGTATGGTATTGTAATTTTTGTACGAAGTTTACATCTTTACCAACAGTTCCACTTACTCCAGTTCAAATAACAATCGTTTGTATGAAACCGAGACCCGTATGGTCCAGTTGCCCCAATTTCTAGGGGTAACTGGGCCCATCAGATATTCTATTATTTAATTATTGTTATAAAGAAAATTAAATTTGACTCGGGATTTGACAATTATATATTTAAAGACTGTATATTATATTATATATAAAAATATTTTAGATATTAATATAACTTATTAGTGGTTCTCAGGCAAGTTCAAAGTATAATATACTCGCTCAGGTTGTAAAATCATGGCCCAAATACCCCAAGTGACCTTATTTTGGTCATTTTTAGTGAAATCATTTTTTACGTAGATTTCGATTTAATATGATGCCAAAGGTGTTTAGAAGTCTTTTTACTGGTTTAAATATTATTTTTTCATGGGATTTTTGCCTGAATTTACTTTTATAGTAAATTGGATATTTTTTCAAATGGATCGTTTTACTTGGTTCAATAACAATCACAGCTCAAGTCGACCATAGGTCGCAAAGGGCCGACGAGGTGCGAACTTGCGTCGCGTTTTAATCAGCGGTAAAATAAAAAATAATTTCGTAAATAAATAAAACGCTTCATTCTTAAACTGAATGGAGTATAGTTTAAGATTCGAGAACCTTCTGAAAATACCCATTATATCCTAAATGGGTTTTGTATCGAATGCGAGATCAGGAGAGCATGTTATTATTATAGACATTTATAACCAGTTGGCCAAGGATTGAATATTATTCCCTATAGTGTGAAAATTTGGCTTCGATTTTGCGAATTATTAATTTAATTAACAAAAATAAAATGCCGATGGGTTAATTTCTTTGGATAGCGTATGTATACACCATATGACGCATTAACAAACATACCATTAATAACATTGAATATAATAGGCCATAAACAATAATTATCTAGCAATTACAAACTTTCACTAATCACTATAACAAAAGTAACTAGCTGCCGATAATAAAATTAAACATTGAGTTGTTATATATTATACCCATTACCTGTACTGGTTATCTCATATTATACAATATTATCATGCATGAATATAATATAAATAGACCTAAAACAATAGTAATAATCGCATCCACTAAAATGCTAATAAAACGGAAACAGTTGTAACTACTTAGTTGCTATTTATGTATTTCATGTAAAGAATACTAAATTCGTATTTTCTGTCAGTAAAAAAGTGAGCTTAAAAGGCTTCAGTAAGTCATCTACTATCTACATGTCCGCAAATATATTTCATTAAGAGGAAACAAGGCGGCAAGATCAGGGGGTAACAAGAGGTAACGCACACAAGTGAAGAGAGATCTCCCTAGTAAACCGAAAATATTCTTCAACAATCCTGTAGTATACAGGGTGTGTCAATAGTACGTCGGACCTCCATATCTCGAGTTCTACAATAGCTAGAATTTTTTTTTTTTAATGCAAGTAAATTGGATAAAGAAGTCTATAAATGGAAATTATTTTTGAACATACCGGACGAGCCAAGACGAAATTACCGGACCGAGTGCCTTTTTTTAAATGGAATGTATATCAGTACATTTTCTGAAGCCTTTTTCTAGGCTCTATTCATCCCTATATTAGCATTGACCATCTACCAACCACTTGGATGTAATTAATTTTTTTGTTGCAATCTGCAGATGGATATTAAAAAAATCACCAGTCACAATGGGCTTGTTCGGATTTTTTTTTATTTCATAAATCGAAAGTGCAATAAATTAATGGATCTGTAAAAAATCAGAATCTTATTCGCACGTTTAGTATCTTAAAAACTATTACAAGTCTCCATCTCGCGAAAATGGGGCGTGGCCAGGCGCTACGTCACTATACGCATAGACTCGGCGATCTAAATAGACTCGATGCTCCTTACTTGTTACAATTATAAGTGTTTTCGAAGTATTGTTTGTTTTGCTTATTACTACTTGACAGTAGGGGAGTACAATTTGGTAAAATGTCAAAAAATTACAATTTTCTCTCGCTCCTACCGGGACGAATTTTCGATTTTGACCCTGAAATTTACGATTAGAATTCATCGCCTACCTTCTCCTTTCCGTAGACACATAGAATGAACTTCCACTCGACGTATTTATTTAGTTGCCAGCGTTTGAAAATTCCATGTTTCTCGACTTTTCAGGTTAAATTTGAAAGATGCCAGAAAGCCATTTTTCTTACGTCACGTGCGTATAGTGACGTCACAAATGAACGTTCGGTTTTTACAACTATTACTAATTTCAACTCCTTATATCTCGAGAACGGAAAAAGTTAATAATACGAAATTTTAAGTATATAATGAGAATATCGAGTAGTATATGAAAAAGTATAAAAACCATATCAAAAGAATATCATGGAACAAACCCATTATGGGTTTTAAGAAAAAATTTTGTGAACACCAGTTACGAGACATCTAATTAATGTTTTTGAATCATTTTCATTTTCTAAAACTGTACAGGGTGGCCAAAAATTATTTTTCAATTAAGAACTGTTTAAATTGAATTTTCTCAATTTTTTTCAAATGGAACACCCTGTATATTTTCAACGATGTGATGTAGAAATGGAAAACGAACATTTTTTGTAAGTACTTCCCCATGGCTAATTGCAACCAATTTTGTTTTATTGAGCAATAATTACAAAATTCAAAAATAAACTTAAAAAAAGAGGTTTCTTCAAATAAGTCAGTAGCAAAAATTATAATAAATGTTCCACATGTTGCCCATTTTGTTGACACAGATCTCTATGCGTTTTTGAAATAAGGTTCCCCACTGTTCCTAAAACTGTCGGTGTGATAGATCTAAAGGCAGTTATTATTCTTTCCTTCAAATTTTGTTCTGTTTTTGGTGTGTCACTATAAACAATTTCCTTCACGTATCCCCATAAAAAAATCCATTTTTGTAAGATCTGGGGATCTAGCAGGCCATTTAGTGGGTCCGTTTCTTCCAATCCATTGATAAGGGTACCTAGGTATTATTTAAGTGGTCTCTAACTGCATTTAAATAATGTGGTGGAGCACCATCTTGCTGAAACCACATCCTATTTCGAATTCTTTCAGGGAGATTTACCAATTATTGTGGCAGATGGTTTTCCAAAAAATGAAGTTAAATAGCTCTAGTCAATGTACCATCAAAACATGTGGCCCCATTACATGTTCTCCAATAATTCCTCCCCAAACGTTTATAGACCATCTGGGTTATCAACTTGCATAAAAAAGTGAGGATTTTCCGAATCATAATAATGGAAATTGTGCCTATTAACAAATCCATTTTTATGAAATGTTGCCTCGTCAGTGAATAAAACATTATTGAAGAAGTTGACATCATCTTGCATTTTACCTCTGGCCCAATTACAAAATTGTAGGTGCTTTTAAAAATCATCAAGTCATCAGACCGTTTACTTATTCCTACAGACCGTTTACTTATTCCTACTAATGAGCTCACTTCACTTTGACTAACATGGAGATTCTCAACCGTTGCCTTCACTTCTTCGACAGTTTTTGAAAAATTCACGTCAAAGAAAAATTGTCATATGGATTTCAGCGTGTAGGTATTTGATTGTTGAAACGTTTTAAGTCAAAACATACAGGGCGTTCCATTTGAAAAATTTGAATTATGGCAGTTTAAAAATGTAATAATTTGAATAATCGGTGAAAACACCCAATAGAACTAGGTTTAACTGTGTAGCCCTGTATGTTTTGACTTAAAATGTTTCAGCAATCAAATACCTACACGCTGAAATCCATATGACAACTTTTCTTCGACATGAATTTTTCAAAAATCGTAGAAGAAAGGATAGGGAGTAGCTATCCTTTTCTTAAAGCCGCTATACTGAATCCTCCATATTGCACTTTCCGGATTTGTGATTTTTCTCATCAACCTATATAGTTGAGGAAATGAGGCAGGAAAAAGGCCTAAACCCAAACATGAGACTCTGCCCCACCTGACAAAGTTAGGGTCATGGGAACTAGTGCTTTTTCGATTTCCGGTCATAAACTGGAGGGTAAACTGGGTTCGCTGTTTCCGGACGCCAACAATTTTTTTTTAAGTTGAAAAAGATCCATTGGTTTTTATATTTTGGAAAATTATAAGCATTTTTTGACTCTTGACATTTTTTATCTAACCTCAGCCTTCTCGAGATATAAGCGTTTAAAAGAAAAAAAAAAAATTAATTTTTATATGTTCTAAAAACTGGTATTTTTAATCATTAACATGAATTAACACATGTGGACTTTATATTTTGAGCAATTCTAAGCATTATTTGACTCGAATTTTTTTTTAACTAACCCCGTTCTTCTCGGGATATAGGCATTTAAAATTTTTAAAAAGCGTATATTTAAGCTAATAATAAAACTAATATTTACGATTATTTACGGGTATTTACTATGGTTTAAAACATGTGGACTCTATGTTTTGAACAATTCTAAGAATTTTTTGTCTCGACATCTTTTACCTAACCCTCACCCTTCTCGAGATATAAGCGTTAAAAATCTTATATCTCGCTAAGGATGGAATTAGGTAAAAAATGTCTAGGGTAAAAAAAATGCTTAGAATTGTCCAAAATATTAAAGTACACATGTTTTAATCCATAATAAAAGCCCATAAATAACACCCCACAAAAAAAAAAAAATTGGCACTGCTATCGAGACAACTGTATCTCTATGTAATGTTCGACGCTGAATCCGAATCCGAGGTCAAAAAAAGTGATACACCCCCAAAATCAACCCCTAGCGCTAAAAAACACTCCCGGGTCAAAATGACTTAACGCTCCACGAATAGTCTTAAATCCCAATAAATCGAATTAAATATGAACATTCAAGTATATAACACATAAATACAAAGTTGACACTACTTCCCATTGAAAATCACCCTCATGAGTGGGTGAAAACTACCCCTCACACACACAACTTAAAAAAACTGCAGTGATTGAAAAATAAGCCCAGTTATTTTAGAAACAATATGTAACTGCATTAGTTTCGATGCGATGCTCAAAAACTACCCCCATAGAGTGGCGGAAACCACCCCTAAATTTAAACTGATATAATGATTAATAATTTCAAATCTTTAGAGTGTAATATGAGCATGAAACTTCATTTTCTCGATTCCCATCTTGATTATTTCCCAGAAAATTGCGACTACAGTGAAGAGCAGGGTGAATGCTTTCACCAAGATATATTAGAAATGGAAAAAGGTACCAAGGAAGATGGGACGAACACATGATGGCAGATTACTGTTAAAAAGAGAGACGCCCGAAAAGCATAAACGGCAGTCGGTCAGAAGATCATTCGAAAACAAATCCAAAAGATATTACAAAAAGAATGAATAAATTTAATTGAATTAAGGCTACTTTTGCTACTTCATAATATGGGTACTTTTCAAGTACGTTGTCAAAGACTCTTCTTAAACAAGAACATGCAGACGTTTTGAGCCTTTCTAAAAGATACTGCAACTATTTTTTGAATTTTTTGTTACGTGAGGAGTAACTTTCACCCTCTCATAGTGATGTCACTGAATAACTTTGGTGCAATGCAAGTATTCACCTCCAAACTGCAGTGCTGCATATATTTATTCAATTTAAGCATCGATTAAAATAGAAATCACGATGACAAAATTTTTTCCCCGATATAGGGGTGGTTTCCGCCACTCTATGGGGGTAGATTTTGAGCATCGCATCGAGACTAACGCAGTTACGTACTGTTTCTAAATTAACTGGGCATCGGAAGCTTTTTTTGCAATCACTGCAGTTTTTTAAAATATCCTGTTGTGTGAGGAGTAGTTTTCACCCATTCATGGAGGTGCTTTTCAATGGAAAATAGTGTTAACTCTGTATTTATGCGTTGTATACTTGAATGTTTATATTTAATTCGATTTATTGAGATTTAAGACTATTCGTGGACCGTTAAGTCATTTTTACCATGTTTAGGGAGTGTTTTTTAGCGCTAGGGGTTGATTTTGGGGGTGTACGATTTCTTTTGACCTCGGATTCGGATTCAGCGTCGAAAGTTACATAGGGATACACTTGTCTCGGTAGCAGTTCCAATATATATATTTTTTTTTGTGGGGCTGTGTAATCGTAAATAGTTACTAGTTTTTTGAAAAATGTGTTTTTTTTAATGCTTAGAATTGTCGAAAATATAAAGTTCACATGTTTTAGTTCATAATAAGCGCCCAAAATACTAGTTTAAAGAAAAGCCTAAATACACGTTTTTTTTTAAACGCTTATATCTCGACAAGAGTGAGATTAGGCAAAAAATGTCAACAGTCAAAGAATATTTAGAATTGTCCAAAATATGAAGTCCATATGTTTTAGTTCATAATAGTTCATAATAGTTCCCAAAATACTGGTTTTTTGAAAAAGAAGCCTAAATACAAACGATTAAATGTTTTTTTTTTTAACATTTATATCTCGAGAATAGTGAGGTAAGGCAAAACATGTCAAGAGCCAAAGAATGTTTAGGATTCTCCAAAATATAAAGTCCATATGTTTTAGTTCATATTAAGCGCCCAATGTACTAGTTTTAAAAAAAAGCCTAAATACAAACAATCAAATGTTTTTTTAATACGCGTATATCTCGAGAAGAGTGAGGTTAGGTAAAAAAATGTCGCAAAAAATGCTTAAACTTGTCCATTATAAAAAATCCAATGTTTCTTTTTCAACTTAAAAACAAATTGTTGGTGACCAGAACTTCTGTCCCAGTTTACGACCGGAAATCGAAAAAGCACCCGTTCCCACGACTCTGAATTTGTTTTATACATCTTTAGAAACATTTTGCACCATCTCACACAAAAATCATGTGGGGCGGAGTCTCATTTGGAGTTAAATGCTTCATTTCCTCAACTAATAGGTGTCAAAGAACATCTGTATCGAATTTTAGGTTTCTAGTTTATCGGAAAGTACCAATAAAAAGTCCCGGATAGTTTCTAGCAGACAGAAAAAAGAAATGTATACAAAACCCATGAATAATAACATATTTGTAACATGTTAAATCTTGTTTACTAATAACAATACTACTTTATCTATTTTGTTAGCTGGCGAAGGTGTAAAAATATTTATAAATACAGATAAATACTCTATTGTATGGGATAGCAATGCAAATACGTACGAGGTGTTTAAAGAAATTAAGTAGAACATTAATGAACTAATCGAATGCATGGTTCTAGTTATTACTAAATTAATAATTATTGAAGAAGTTTCAAGGTTGTTGAAAAGTTCTTGTTAATGCATAATTTCCTCCGATTGTTCTCAGAAGAGATTACATAACTTATGTAATTGTTATTGACTATTAAAAGTGTATTTTTATACATTAAATTAATGTACGACCGGTATTACAAGTTTACTGTTGCACCCTGTATTTACTACTAAGAATGAGTTTGGTATACAATTTGGTTCAGTTTACTGCCCGATTTGTTGCGAGGTATCGTTGCGCTGCGCTTTTTTCGATGAAAGAAAGTGAATTTATTCATATTCAATATGATAAAAAGGCTTTTGTAAGTTTTTTTTAGCAATCATTATTTACTTCATTGTAAAAGCGGCATTTACATTTTATAAACGTAATGATTGTGTGAATAACGTGATTGGGTTTACCCATCGTTAATTTAATGTTAAAATTGTTGTTTTACGCGCCGTTTTACTGTATCGAATCGGTACATAGTTCACGGTAATCGCGATTTATAATTAATACAAGTGCCATTGTTTTGTTTATTTTTGCATATATTTTTCTTCAGGTTCAAATATTGTAATACAAAATAATGGGTGACAAGTGTTTACTAAATGTGTATGTTGGGCAAACTCCAAACTGCCCTTTTGTTTTGATGCAGGTCTACAAGAACATATTTCATCAAGTATTTAACCTAGTTTTGGTTAAACCTATATGTAAGAAAACAAACGCTTGACATATTTATTTCATATAAGTACAGCATATTCTACGATTGAGTTTCTTGAGGTTATCTGCTAAACTTTAATAGTAAAGTTAATTTTTAACGATTTTTGCTTGTTTCTAAACCTTTCAGAATAGTGATGTGATGTATCACGTTGTGCAGTTAGTGTTTATCAAAAGATTTGCGTGTCCAAAGAACAAGAATGACATAGAGGTGTTATTTCATATCGATGTAGAATGTATATTCAGAAATGATTAAAATCTAGTAATTGCTTATACAGGGTGATTCACGTAGGCCATTCATTAGAAGTTTTTCAACTTGCAGTTGGATTAGAAACTTGAAATTTGGTATGCAGCCACAATCGATCATGCCCGTTCTATCTAAAATATTTTCAGTCCTCCAACTAGGTATACAGGGTGTGCCAAAAATTGGTACCAACTTTCTTATTTTAAATAGAAACCTATATTTTTCTTTACATGGTTCGATTGGTCTTCTAATTCTGAGTTTAGAGAACCTAAGTTATGTTAACTTATCTATTACAATTTTTGACATATGTCCAATTTTTTGAAAGAAATTGCCGCTGTAGTAGTTTACGAACAAATTTGCATCTCGCAAACCTTTCAAAATTATGAAACCAAATTTGTGAAGCAGTTAGCTGGAAGTCCAGGCTAATTTTTGATGTCCCATCGGTGGTACCATTTTGTACCATATGGGCGCAGTCGATTTTCAAATGTCGCAATCAAAAATTGTCAAAAAGTCAATTTTTTCAAATGGCACCTACTATTTTTTTTCACACCATTCGAAAGAAAATTGAATTTTAGGGTGAGTTACTTAAGTATTCCCTATACCTAACTTCGCCCCATATCGAGTTATTTAATAAAAATCAAGAAATACCTTATCTTGCCGAGAGATTCCTTACTTCATCAAGTATGCCATGGAAACAAAAGACAGTTGTAATAATTTTAAAGAAAAATATGGATTCTTATTTAATTACACACAACACAAACAAATTATTATTAACGAACAAGAACAATGTTGACGAAATTCTGACGTAAATGTTCAATGTGACCACCATATTTTTGTTCAAATATTCTATTATTCTACATTCAACAGATTGCGTAACACATCTTTGCGCCTACCATTTCTGAAGCCAGAAATCAATGCAAAATTGAATTTTAGGGCCACTTTTATTAACATTGTGTATGTCTGTCTACAGTCGTTTTTGAGTTATTGGCATTTTTTTAAAAAAATATTGTTTCTTTTTCTCAAGGGAAGTAGGCTTTGGAAACAATCATTTCATTTTAATTTTTATTCAAAAATCGTATTGCAATAATAAATAACAACAAATAAACAGATTAACAAAATAATTATTTCAATACAAATGCTCAATGTGTGCACCATTTTCACTGACAGAATTTCGTCAACATTCTTCTTGTTCGTTAATAATAATTTGTTGGTGTTGTGTGTAATTAAACAAGAATCCATATTTTTCTTTAAAAATTATTACAACTGTCTTTTGTTTCTCTCGGCAAGATAAGGTATTTCTTGATTTTTATTGAATAACTCGATATGGGGTAAAGTTAGGTATAGGGAATGCTTAAGTAACTCACCCTAAAATTCAATTTGCTTTCGAATGGTGTGAAAAAAATAGTAGGTGCCATTTGAAAAAATTGACTTTTTGACAATTTTTGATTGCGACATTTGAAAATCGACTGCGCCCACATGGTACAAAATGTGACCACCGATGGGTCATCTCAAGGTCAATTGAGGGGGGTTTGAAACAAAAATGCTAAGTACCATCCAAAAAATCTGAAAAAATTCATATGTTCGTTTTCGAGGACCCTGAATCTGAGGTCAGCCGACCTCATTCCATGGTCATTTTCAAGGCCATTTGAAGGTCATACGGTCAAAAAAACTTCCAAAAAATATAAAAAATTCATGGTCATGTTTTGATGGTCGCTGAATTCGAATCCGGTGTTTATTTTTACTTTGCATGCATCCTCGAGGTCATTCAAGGTCATCTCAAGGCAGGTATTCTAGTTCTCTGGCACAATTGTGCATTTCGCAGATTGAGATCGTTACCATGTTATGCATTAATGATATTTATACCAGAAAAGATTCTTTGTAAAATGACTGCAGAATCCAGGTAAATAAGTAGAATCCAGGCGGTCTATTTGACTACTTTTTTTTTATATATCTATATATTTATCAAGTAATGAACACGAATTTAAAATTGTACTTAGATTTTAAGTGGAAACCTAACATTAGATAAAAAAACATTATATATTTGCACTTTTTCACCCTCATCCCCTAATTCCAACACTTTGGTGTCATCAGAAACGAACCTTTCCATTCGAATCAGCACCTTCCAAAACCCTTAATTAGTTAGTTAGTGTGGTTGCCATGACGGCATGGAAGCCATAACCCAGGGACTTTGCCAGATAGTGGGACAACTCCGTTGCCCACCGTCACCACGTGGAGGTGCCCTGGGTGCAACCACAAGTTTTAGTTAGTCGTGGTCAATGCGACAATTTGAGTCACATAAAATTCTTTGGACAATTCGTATAGTCCGATAGACATCCTGAATTCTACTTATTTACCTGCATTCTGCAGTCATTTTCCAAAGAATCTTTTATAGAATAAATCTCCTTAATGCATAACATGGTAACAATCTCAATTTGCGAAATGCACAATTGTGCCACAAGACTAGAATACCTGCCTTGAGATGACCTTGAATGACCTCGAGGATGCATGCAAAGTAAAAACAAACATCGGATTCGAATACAGCGACCACCAAAACATCCATGAAATGAGGTCGACTGACCTCAGATTCAGATTTAGGGTCCTCTAAAACTAACGTATGAATTTCTTCAGATTTTTCGGATGGTACTTAGCATTTTTGTCTCAAAACCCCCTCAAATGACCTTGAGATGACCTTGAATGACCTCGAGGATGCATGCAAAGTAAAAACAAACATCGGATTCGAATACAGCGACCACCAAAATATCCATGCAATTTTTCAGATTTTTTGGAAGGTTCTTTGACCGTTTGACCTTCAAATGGCTTTGAAAATGACCTTGAAATGAGGTCGACTGACCTCAGATTCAGATTCAGGGTCCTCGAAAACAAACGTCTGAATTTTTTCAGATTTTTCGGATGGTACTTAGCATTTTTGTCTCGAAACCCCCTCAAATGACCTTGATATGACCTTGAATGACCTCGAGGATGCATGCAAAGTAAAGACAAACACCGGACTCGAATTCAGTGACCTCAGAAACATATCCATGCAATTTTTCAGATTTTTTGGAAGGTTTTTTGACCTTTTGAGCTTCAAGTGACCTTGAACTTGACGTGGTGGAGCCTCACCGGCCCGCTCATCGTAATCAGCGACCCCAAAAACCCTAGGATACCATCTCTGATGCCCGCGCACAAGCCTAGATAAAATGTTGACCTGTGTAATTGTTTAAATCATTTTTTTTTAAATTTTATTTAATAAAATGAAAACTGTTTGACGGATCTGAAAACATCTTGATTCAGTCGAAATATATTTTCAAGGCAGAAGGACCTCGGTCAATAGCCTGTTGAATCATTTTTGGTTCAATAAATTCATTTATTATTATTATTATTTTCATTATGTATCGTTTTGCGCCAGACACAACTCATTTTGTCCACCCGTCCATTTGTTACAGTCAAAATAAATTTCTTAACCCTCGGCGCGATGAAATCACACGAGCGGACGCGATGCGGTACTGAATGCCGCAAATACAAAATGGCAGTGAAGTGATTAAGATCAAGTTATTTATTACATATTATGCAGTAATGAAAGAGAATAGAGTTTCTTGTAATAGAATTTATTAATAAAATGAAACAAAAACTCATAAACATTCGACATAAGAAAAAAATTGAAATTCTGATACATCAGCTTTATAATCAATCTTCCTCCATGTTATGCAGGACCTTGTGGATCAGGTGATTTCTGAATTATATTTTTAGCTCTAATTCTAGACAGAACTCCCACCGGAGAGGTCTTCCAAATAGTTTCTGCATCCCTACCTATGTAGAAACGATAATCATCTTGTTCCGGAAATTCCACATCTACTTTTTCAATGTCCGCATTACCAGACTATTCCGAGTCACTAATGTAATTATTTTCCTTTATCACTTCATCTTCTCCTTCTATTTCATCAGTAAAATCGACAATATCTTCCTGATCCGATAAATCAAATACATTAATATTTTTTTTTGTTTTGTTGTCTGCAATATCTTTTAATTCTTTCTCGCTAAGTGGTTATTTTACATTTTTTCGATCTCTAAAATGAAAATAATGTTTCAATAAATCATAACATACTCACAAAACAACATTCAATGCAAAAGAAAATTAGGGTCAATAAAAATTAAAAATTCACGATACTTACACGACAGGGCGCACTGCGGTACAGAATGCAGCAAAAGTGTACTTCTCCCTTTGATATCTTGATTCATACCAACACAAAACCATAATTCGTTCGTGGGCACTGACATGAGCTGCCAAATATAACCAGTGAAGAATATCTGAAGCGGCAATGGCGTGCAGCAAGGTGAATCAAAGAAAATGTAAAAATGCGGTATAGAGTACCGCTGCGCGCCCGCCGGAGGGTTAATTAAGAAATTGATTACTCCGAAACTAATGAGGTCAGGATATTGTTTTTTCAAAATACATGCCTTATTTACCAAAGAATATACCATATTTTTTTTGGCCCGATATCTTCAATACTTCTTGATTAAACAATTGACATAATTTGTTAATTAGCAAATAACTTTTTTTTCGAAAGTTTGATCGACTTCAATCCAACTTTAAACGATAAATATTGATGTCGGGCATAACCCCCATAGAAGTCCTCTTGCTTTGTTTATTTAAAGTTTAAATTAATTTTTCAAATTAACAAATGGAATATGGGTAAGCGTATCGAAATGGGGTTTTATGCATATGAAAGTGCTTGGAAAAAGGAAAATTCTGAGACTAGAAAGAACTTGATCGGATAACCGGAACCGGAAATAAAGGAGATGATATTGCGTGAGAGGCTCTAATTTGTTTATTAACAACTTTTTGTACACGAGGTTAGGAGCAAATGAACGCTAGCAAGTTCTTCCATCAACCATAAAAAGTTCTACAAAAAATATTCAATCCCTGAAGAGTTATACGCGTTTTTGATCCTTAAAAAAATCTCTCTCGTAACGTGAAAATAGTAAGATTTGTCTCGCAATGGGGTGGCGGGTTCGATCCTCGGCGCAGGCAATTTTTTTTTCCTCAAATTTGCTTTTTTATGTAACCAAGTATTCTTTATGATAATAAATGTTTTTACTTTCTGAGAAAATTTTTTTTTGCAATTTTCACTAAATAAATGGCTATCTTGCAACAAAAATATGATTGTTCTTGCCCAACGAGGGTTTGTTGGTAGTTTTGTTTTTTTTACTACTTTTTGTGAAAGAGAAGGCTTGTTTTACTTTATTTGAGGGGGGTGCCTGTCGAAGAAATACCAAAAATAAAATAATGCCATTAAATTAGTTAAATCATTTGATTATTTCTCATTTACAAATAACAAAGTGTGTGTTTTTTTTCATGAGACGTTTTTCATTATAAGAAAAAAGTGGAAAATAAATTTGTTTCAGATATTGTCTGTAATTGTTTATTTGTGGCATATTCAATTCAAAAAAATGTTTAAACATTTATTTGACCATGAAGCTCGCGGTTGAGGAAAATTTTTTATAAGAAAATCTTGTTCAGCGGAATTTTTTCTATAAGAATCCGTTGTTAACTCAAATGGTATACAAAATTTGTAAAATCACCTATTTTTACCCCAGACAGACTCGCCTAATAGTGGAGTGAAACTAAATTTTCCAGAGAACTGTCTTACTATAACAAATTTTTTGCTGAAACTTGTAAACATTTCAAGAAGTTTAGTAAAAAGTTTTGGATTAAATCCGTGTGGTGGAAAGCTTTTGTTTCCTCAAAACAGTGGTCAAAATTGTGTTTTTTTGCAGTTGTTTTTAATGCTATGATAGGCTATTGAATATATTCAAAAATACAGAGTAGAAAGGAACAATTGTGTTACTTGTTTTCCACCCTTTTAGGAAACACCTTGTATGAATCTGTGGGTTCTAAATAATTTTAACAAGGGGTAAACCACTAACACTTTATTTAATAATTTGCTGATTACAAAATACTTCTTAATTAACCAAAATAACTTTTACACTTTGTTTACTTTATATTTAACCTCACTTTTTCGCTGCCAAATTTCACTTTAATAAAACTTCTTCTGCGCCGGTAATCGCGCTTTATATACTCTGAAATTGCCTCTAGATCCATCCAGAACCATTCAAGAATCTTCTTCTACCACAGTCTAGAAAACTATATCTCTTTCTACAAGTTTCCAGTCACTCACTATTAGACTTAGGCGTATCAATCTCCAGTTTCAAGGGGGTGTAATTCATAACACTTGCTTTCTATTGGTTTACTAATCCATGTCACATGCCGCAGCGCTTTTTTATAAACAAATGAAATATCTCGGCTCAGGAACGCCGAATCGGCAAATGAAAAATAATTTAAAAAAAGGAACATTTTTAGCCTAGATAGACCTCGATCCGTTAACTAGAACCGGAGATATAGACAATTTCGCCTTTACTATCAATTGTTTATTAATAGATTTTTTGAAAAAATTAATATATTAAACTAACCAGTTTTTAATTGTTATACAAATCCATTGGCTTTTTCTTACATTTTTTGCTTTTATAACAATTAATTTATGAACGCCGTTCAACGTTTTTTACGGTTTACGCTCCGGGCGACTTGCGCAGTAGCGTATAAATAAAATTCGAAACGCACTTGGTTTTAAATGTGCTGTAAGTGATTTAAAGTGATTTAAAGAGTCATGTAAAGGTATTTTCATTTTTTTTTTCAATTATTTTTATACAGGGTGTTCCTTAATGACATGCTAATATTTCAGGGTGTGATCCCTTTCATTTTATGAAGAAAAGTTCATATGAACATATGCCCGCAACGGCTTAAATTTTTTGCTAGAGTGTGTTGAAAATTTCTCTTTTTAATCGTTATTTTTTAATATCTCAGAAAGTACTTTAGGTATTATTTTCAATTTTGTTTGTATTAATAGCATATGAAATCACATATTTTAATTAGCAAAGCTATTTTACCGCTCCACCAATGGCGTCCCCTGGTATTTTTTACCAAAAAATGGTACGCCACCTAAATTTTTGCATGTGGAAATTTGTCTGATTACCCTGATCAATTCTACATCAAAACGGCCTCTTGCGTTGTTCTCGTCAGACGCACAGTTCTCCATTGAAACCATTAAATTCAAATTGAAACTAACTACACAGGCACACACGGAGCGTAAATACTAAAAAACGTTGTACGACGTTAACAAATTAATAATTTAAATATACAGGAAATTATGCTTTTTAATGTTTCAAAAAGTTTTATTAAAACTCTACACGTGTTTCGGCTTATTAGGCCTTTATCAAGAGTACAAGATATTACTGTAATATCTTGTACTCTTGATAAAGGCCTAATAAGCCGAAACACGTGTAGAGTTTTAATAAAACTTTTTGAAACATTAAAAAGCATAATTTCCTGTATATTTAAATTATTGAAGAATGTTTCACAAGGAACCAACCGTAGAATCAACCCAATGCATTAACAAATTAATTGTTATAAAAGCAAAAAAATTATGAAAAAACCAATGGATTTGTGTGACAGTTGAAAACTAGTTAGTTTATTAACGGATCGAGGTCTATCATTTCATTTTCCGACAAACAATTAAAACGTTGGCGGGGGAGGGGGGTTAAAGAAAAATAAAAAAACCGAAACTACATAAAAATGATCGTTTTTATTACTATTTATCGATTGTCGGGGGTGGGAAGTACAAAAGATGCCATGGAAAGTCGCAAATCCTTAATAAACAAATTAATTTATTTGTTTAAACAATTGCAAAATCCGTGAGATATCGACACACAAAAAACTCTAAATTCTATGAAGAAAATGCAACATTTTGACCATAATAAAATATCCGTGTGATCTTTTGTTGAACAAGAAAAAAATTGTTAATTTAGGACCATAATTCCTTCATAACAATTGAACGGCCAAAAATAAAGGTTCACTACAAGTCTGAAATGACGCGTATTGATAAAATCTTCATTTTTTATATCTGATTTTTTTTTGTCCGACACACCGTTCTCGTTAAATAGTCAAAAAACATAAAAAAATGAGAATTTTCTCTAAAGACCATTGTTTTTAACAATGAAGCCTGTGTTTTATAAATTTTTTAATGTCACCATCGTGTTCAGCGCAATTTTTCCTATAAGAATAGCCAATAAAATTGCTGTTTTTTTCTGACCAACATCGATGATTTTGACTTTACACGGCCTATAATGAGCAATGAACTCAATAAATTGCTATCAAATAAATTGTTAAACTTTGCGATAAGTTCTCTGTGTTTGTTTTGGAATTCAAAAATATTATTCCATTGAGAGATATCTCTTATCAATGGAGGTGCTACTCGAAAAAAGAAAAATAGAATCGGAATGTAAAGTGGATTGTTTCGGTGTAATAATGTATCACTTTTAGGTTCAAGAGAAGCCTTTATCTTATATTTTACGATTTCGAGTAAAGGATAAAGAGAAGATTGTTTTCAATTAAGTAATAATTAAAATTACGATTGCATATAAAGAATTTAAGCAAAAAATGATGCACGACATCAAGTAGCTTATGCATGCAATTGAAAAAGTAGAACTTGACTGTGTTATCTAAGCTGTCATTGGCGCTATCCGATATAGCGTGTCAGAATTTAAAAATGTTGAGCACATAACTTTTTCAATGAAAAATTTATAATAGTGTGCTCGCATTGACAAAAGTCGCTTACTTTTAGAGTGAAATGTATGATTTTGCAGGATATGTGGCTTATACCCTGTAGATTAGGAAAACCACTTGTAAAGAAATCGCCATGAATATAAGAGCATGAGTCAAATATTTCTAACTAACTTCACCACATGATAGTCAATCATGAAGCATATTTTATTAAAAAATCATTAAATTCTCTGTAGAATTTCTATTTTTAAAATAAATAACAAAACGAACTTTCACGTAGGCTTATACGGCAGTAAAAATAAAAAATCCTCATTTTCTCCATTCGACTACGGCTGAAAAGTAATTATTTTTCGTGTACTTTTCCATTCACACGACGATATCTCCTAAACTATTATATTTATCAAAAAAAAAAAAAAAAAAATATTTGCCATATTTTCCAAATTACAATGATTCTTAAATCAGATTTTTTGTGAATCTAACAACCATATTTAATCATGTGTAGCGTGATGTCAATTATCGGCGGCACACATTCGTTGCAGATACTCGCTCTCTCACTACTTTAAGACTGTTTCAACAACCCGCACTACCCACCCGCAATGGCCTTCCATTAACTAGATGGACGCACTGTAACAGTCGTGGTTTATGTTTTGAAAATTATGTCTTGAAAATGATCACTATGGAATAAGTATAAGTATATTTGTTGAATAATTAATTCAGTGTTATGTTTATAGTATATATGATCTTAATTGGGACAGCATAAAAACGAAAACTCGGAGTAAAGTCGGCATTTCCTTTATGGGACATAGGCGGCGGTAGAAATGTAAAAATGCTTTAAATACTAAATAATTATTTCATAATTGTTAAAGAAAGGGATTTCTATAATACCTTTATTCAATAGAAGTGGTTAATGAAGAAATATGTTTATCACATTTGATAAGTCATATAAATGATATATTAAGACTACGTCTATTGTCTGGTGACCTACCTCTCGTTCTATCTACTAGCGGCAAAGTTATGTAATCTTAGGCGGGAGTTGCATAGATCGTATATAATCCTTGCGAAGGAGCGTAAAGCAGCGACTGTCTTGTTTATTAAATGTTATGCCATGATACTATGAACTTTGCAGTATCATGATGTTAGACAGGTAGAAAATTTCTACTATTCTATAGAGGAAAGACTCGGAAAATTTTAAAGGGGGAACTCGTTTCCTGGCATCGGTACTTGGTCTCAGTAGCGGGAATAGGTCAACGTTAAATAAACAAATTTCAAAAAAGCTTTGTCTATGAACTTTAAATAAACAATATTTTATTCGTCACTATCCGTGTTTTCAGAATATGACTCGGTATTTACATTAATAATAAGTGGATTAATAGGTGGTAATATAGAATATTCATTTTCCTTTTTTATCACATAAGATACACACTTCCTCCATATATCACTTTTGCCTATTTCGTCTAATATTATCTATATATCACTGCACAATTAATTTTGGTATGATTTTATTTTTACTTGGTTCGGCGAAAAAATAACACCCTGTATCGATTTTACACGAATGGTTAAAAGTCAAATTTTCTGGAGTCAAAATAACGATCAAACGTCAAAATAACGATATATTACGTTCACGTTCTAACAATACATTTATTTATCACTTAATAGGTTTGATGAAATGAATTATGTTGAATATTAACACTTTAGAGTAGAAATTTGCCTTTGGTTGTTGTTGTTTTGTCGCGTGGCTGGATCCCGAACTGACTTACTGACGGACTCACTCTTCTTACTCGACTCGACTCGACTCTACTTACTCGACTCTCTTTACTCGATTAACTCGACGATTTACCCGATTGTCTTTACTCGACTGAATGCGTTAAGCGCGTCTCGGTTTACATAAGATAAATCAAAGCTTCTGGAAGTGTTCGAAAATCGAAGACTCCAGGCGTTCTAGTCGTTCTAGACGTTCCAGATTGTTCGCCGTTCCCGAAAATTCGATCGGTAGGGGAGAGCGGCTTGTGTATATTCTCCAGCAGCCGAAGTCTTGCTTTTCGGATTATTCTAAAAATGTAAAAAGTGTTTTTTCTAGCTCGCGGGCTTTACAGAGCGACAGAGGGACGTTAATTCTTAATTTTGAAAATATGAATTACCCGATTTAAAAGAAAGGTACTTTGACACCCACACCCAGTTCCGGATTTCCCAATAAGCAATGTAGGCAGCTGCCTAGAGCGGCAATTTCTTTGGGGCGGCACGCGGCATGCCACCAAAAGAATTTAAGACTTTTAAAGAATAATAACAAAACAATAATTACACGGGTTTACAAAAAGAAAAATGTCCTACCAATGGGACTCCATTACCGTACCTCAAAGGTTTTTGTTGTGCTGTAGTTCGTTTTGCGCTATCACGTCAGGATTTCGAGAAAACTTAACCTAAAAGTGTTAAAAATACCTTTTTCGCCTTCGTTCATGCACAAATTAATTCATTCAGTATTTTGGCCTGAATTTTATTGCAAATTTGAATTGTCTAACTAAAAATAGGGTACTTGTGTTCGAAACATTTTTTCTGAAATTGTCACTTTTTTAGATATCCCGCGAGGAAACATAGAGCTTTGGGATTTTTTCACTCGAAAAAGAAGAAGTTTGGACAAAGATTGCAAGAGGCAAAAAGAGTTTGGAATCATCCGGGGATATTCTCAATTTTTTTTGGAATTGTATAATATCCTTTGCAGAGGCTTCTCTGCTCTTGCATTGTGGAGTTTTCAAGTGCATCAAAATTTGAGAACATTCTCCGGGTGATGCCAAACTCTTTTTGCCTCTTGCAATCTTTATCTAAACTTCTTCTTTTTCAAGCAAAAAAATCGCAAAGCATTAAAATATTGTATTTTTAGCACTTTTAGACGTGATGGCACAAAACGGACTACGACATCGTGTCCAGCACGTCAAGAACCTTTGGGGTACGGTAATGGAATTTCATTGGTAGGACATTTTTTTTTTTTTTATAAACCAGTAACCTATTATTATTTATTTTATGATTTTTAAAGAAAAGTAGTGGTAATGATTATTCATATTATTGTAGTATATAGTATACTTCTTTACTCTTGAAAGGGCTCGTGAAAACTAAGAGCGTCTCTGTCTCCTTTTTCACGTGATCATATCAACACGTAAACTACTTGGTGATTTATTTTTTAGTGTGAGTATAAAGATATGTTTCAATAAAGTTATGAAGTAAACAAACAAATATGTTTTTGTTTGAAAAGGGATGTCAGATTCAAATCTGCGTACGGGCGGAAAATTCCAAAATCCGGCCCTGTCCACATCATTTTAATGGGGTTGAAAACGCAATAATATGGAGGCAGACGTAAAATAGTATGATGTTGTGTTTCAAAAATTTTTTCAATGGCATATTCCTTTTTAAAATTTTGCTTTCCAATCGGTTCTAATAAAGCTTTTTTGTGTTTTTTCTGATATTTCCAAGCCTTTACCTTTCATAAATTCAATGATTTTCTTGTGTTGGTGTTCGGAATTTTTGTGTGTTGCCGTGAATGGTATGACGCATTGTCCATAACAATTACAGAATTTGGTGGGATATTTGGTAACAGCTGTTCCTTTGCCCACTTCTCAAATAATTCGGTTGTCATATCCTCGTGGTAGTCGGCAGAGGATTGCTTGATATTTTTAGCAGACAACAACAACGCATTTGGAATAAAACCGTTTTTACTTCCAGCATGTAGTTATAATTCTTTTCCCCCTAGAACATGGAGCACTTAAATTACACTTTTTGGTGTTATCTACCTAACCGTATTGAACTACATCATGGGTGTCGAACCATGTTTCGTCAAGATAAATTATGTCTCTATTTGCATCTCGGTATTTTTTTA
Source organism: Stenurella melanura (assembly GCA_963583905.1). Taxonomy (NCBI): domain Eukaryota; kingdom Metazoa; phylum Arthropoda; class Insecta; order Coleoptera; family Cerambycidae; genus Stenurella; species Stenurella melanura. The sequence goes on from OY757315.1 coordinate 19,702,028, forward strand.
TTTTACGCAGGTATTCGTGTCGATGATCAACGATGCGTGTTGATTCCATAACTACCATTCGTTTGTCCAATTTTTTGTACCTAAAACCGCAATCGAGCAAAACGTTTCACAAAGTATCTAATGATTTATAGTTATAATCTGGATAGTCGCGTAACTTATCCCTAATCATTTCTAATGTGGGCACCTTGTGTTCATTGTAAAAGTCATACACAAATCGACGAATGACATCTTTGGTCGCGTTATCAAGTTTTTTAAGTTTTTGTCCAACTCTTTTCCTTTTAATAGAAGGATCAACTACATCCCGGCTCTAATAAACCGTTTCCCACTCGGACCCGGAGTTTTTGAGAGGCCAGGATTTTTTCTGAACTTTCGAAATTCTGGAAAAGTTGGAGATGTATATGTCAATTTCAATTGCATTTGCGTGGGTTAAAGCAAGAGAGGCATACTTGCAAATTATAAGAGGCAATATATAGACTTTTTATGTAGAAAATCGTAACAATAAGAAGATGCTAGGTACCTCCGCTCTTCGGAATTATGCCGAGGAGCAGGGGGCCCGTATGCACTACCCCCGGGCCCCGATCTTCTTTCGACCTCCCTGCGTGTAAGTCTTTATTTTCAAATTCCGCTTGTATAGGCTCTGTATCAAAATCGTCCGTTTCGTTGTCACTACTATCGAAAGGCCTCCAAAATGCCATTTTACACAATCAATTGCAAAAAATCACTCAAACACAGTAATAAAACTAACAATTTGTTCAAATATTCACTAGAATTAAGTAATTTATAACGCTGCCTGGCTGTACTGCACTGCCTCGTACAGATCATACGATACAAATAGTTCATACTTATTTTGTGTTTTATGTATTATGGCATTGATTAATTATCAATGATTATGGCATGCAAAAACTCTGAACAAGGTTGGTGTTGACGAATCAAATTCGCTAAGCATCTAATTCCACCTATACTTCTATGTGGCAGGCGGATCAAGTCACTGTAGACGATGAGTGGTGAATATAAATCTGTAAAATTCTATGCTCTCTCATTCAATGTGAACCGATATATTGACAATACCTCGTAAGATCCTCTAGTTCCGTGCTGTTCCAATTGTGTTCGTAAATACTATACGCTAATTAATTATTAGTTAATAATAATTCTTTATATATAATTCAGTAATATTACGGTCCAAATTGCGATATATCCGACAAAATTCATAAAGTTTTGAAAATTGGTGGAAATAATCAGGACAGCATATGTAATAATAAACCGAAAAGTTCCCACCCCTAAATTGTGTGCTTCATCCCTTACGACGTAGTATTCACCCTAATTTTCGTTTTTTTTTAATTATCCATGAAATGGTGCATTTTACGACAAAAATACCTATGTAAGTGTTCTACAGGAAATTCTCTACAAAAATGGTTTTTAGACCATTTCTCCTCAAACGAATAGTACGTTGGTAAATCAGGGCCGTAATTAGCGCAAGTCATATAATTCGTTATCTATTTACCATCACCGAAATGTTCGGTATTACTATGCAGCACATCATTCCGCACTTCCATAGGTCATTGCCCTTTACGGGTTGGTACTTCATCGCAGATGCAATAGTGAAAAGATTTATAACTGAAGGTATAGATGTGTTCGTTGCTGCGGATGACGCCGATTTATTAATAATACAAACTGTTATAGAAAAATTAAGAATTGCGATACAGCTGTTGTCGTAGGGCAAGATATTGACCTGCTAGTCCTTCTTATTGCACTTTCTCCCTCTGACAAAGACATTAAATTAAAAAAAAAAAACAGGGTAATACCTGTAAAAGGATTTACAGTTCTCAAGATTTACAATCTGCAACTTTCTTAAAAAATTGCAAATCCGCCATTTTATTTGTACATGCCCTTGGCGTTTTTTTCCAAAGGGAAAGTGAATGCAATCAATGTATTTAATAAAAGAAGTGATTTACAACATATTGTACAAACTTTCAACAATGAGGAAACTACTCATGAAGAAATTGCAAATATGGGACAGTGATTTATTTTAGCTTTTTACAACTGTACCTCGGCAGAAAAAAATCTAGATGAATACAGATTTATGTCTTTTAACAGACTAGTTGGTAAACCAGGCAACACTGTTATGTTGTCAAAACTTCCACCAACTTCTGCTGCCGCTCGGCAACACTGTTATCGAGTTTTTCACCAAATTCAAACATGGAAAAACGTGACGCTCAAAGCTACCGATTGGGGGTGGAAAAAAGTTGGCGGTATATTAATCTCAAGAATGACTTATTTCATGTTCATGTAAATTAGGGTGCGAATACAAGTGTAGCTGCAGAAGAGCAGGCTTGCGTTGATCTACAATGTGTTATCATTGCCATGGACAATCATGCTTGAATGTTGAATCTGTGGAAGACGACCAAGATTTATAATTAACATTTGATAATTAGTGGATTAGGCCTACAGGGGATACAACTTTAAAAAAAACGCGCCAAGTACTTTACCTCTAGAGTGGTGTGGAAATAAGTACAACACGGTCTTTTTATAGAGGTGAGGGGGTGGAAGTTGTATATTTAATAAAATTGTAAATAAATTTTAGTGCCTACTGCTATTTTAAGCGTTAAACGTTAAACTTTAAGGTAGATCGTACTGTAGAGAGTGCTAGTCGGAACCAACCCCTATGTTTGCGCCATATTTCCCACGTTATTATTAATTTTAGGAAAAAAATGGTAAAAACCTTTTTGATAGAGAATTTTCCAAGGAACAATTTTGTATATAGATATTTTTGTCGAAAATTACACCGTTGCCGAGATAATCTAGAAAAACTCAAAATGGGGGTAGAAAGGATGTCCTGGGGGATGAAGCACACTATTTAGGGATGGGAACTTTTTGGTTTAGTAATCCTTATGCTATTCCCAACATACCCACCAATTTTCAAATCTTTATGAATTTTGTCGGAATAAAAACGTAATATTCCTGAACTAATATGTTTTTGGTCATTTAAATACTTGGATCGAGCAAGTGAAGTATTTTTCTACAATAAGCACTTCTTTTTTTGATTTTGCCTTTACCAATCAAAAGTTATACCTGTTTTTATACGGAGAACGCCTCATTTTTGGCTTATAGGCACGTACTATGCAGTCATATATTAGACCTTAAGTAATAAATTCACATCTCCAAGGGATTTGATCGTACAAAAAATTTTCTTACACGTAAAATTTCCTCTTCCGATTGGCGCAAGCAGTTTTTTCGGTAAAATTTAATTTTAAAATTTATTAGCGAAAAACCGTAATTTTACACCTATTTTGTTTTGTTACAGCAGCATTTTTTAGCAAACTGACTTTTTATCATATGTTATTGGTACAATTCAGAAGAGAATGGAAAAAAGTTCGCCCTGTTATAACGGATTCCGAAGCTGATTCCTTATTTTACCGCACTACATAAATATATTAAAAAGTTTGTCAAATTGAATTATAAATACCAGATTTATATCTAGATATGCTAAATGCTCACGTTTTTATGGTTTTAAGCAGCAGACTTACTGTTTTATTGTGTATTACTAGAAAGCTAATAGCAAATAAAGTTTTATCACCTCGCACATTTTATTGCATCAAGATTTTTATCAAATATGAATATAGTGGCGAGTGGCATTTTATTCCATTTCGCGGTATTTGAAAATATGACCTAAGCCCTAAATTATAACTTACACAAACATAACCAAATAAGTCACTGCTTAGATAAGACCAAGTATGTCGTCGAACGAATTTCTCAAGTAGCAGTGACTAGAGTTGGAATACATTTTTTCAAGAAGATATGGACATCTTATCATTCTATAGATTAATTTTATAGCAGTCCGTTTATGTTTATGAAATATTTCAGTTGATTACTGTCTCGGTACGAATGTAGTTGTGCTGTGTACCTCTTAAGAGTTATAGTGGAGTCGAGTGGTAAATATCCAAGTACGCTTAGTGCAGTTATTAATTAATTATGGAGGACGAAACGCCGCTTTTAGGTAGCGATCGGGAAGAATGGTAAGATTATTTTACCCATTTAATTTAACTTTCATTTAAAGACTTGTCAATATTCGTTTAACACAGCATCGAAATTGATTTTTATCGAGTGCTGAGGCAGATAAATGGCTCTCTGTGATAATCAGTGGATCTGATGTATTTTTGATTTGAAAAGTGTCATTATTTGATTAACTCGGCTTACTAAAGGCTTGAGAACTTAGATATGAATTTCGCGCGTCATCCTCGTTCAAATATAAATATGACCGTGTCGAATTTTTGAAAATTTTAGTAGGCCAGTCACTACGGACTGAAAAGTTAGACAAAAATTGCGAAGGTTTTTAATCTTTGAGGCAATATTGGAGGAGATAAAAAATAATAGATTCGGCCATTGCCAACCTTTTACGATGCCAAAAAGGACCATTGTTAATTTAACAAAAAACCAAAATTTGCAATAACTTTTTGAAAAAATAGTTGCAAATTCAGATTGTCATTTATTGGTGTCACAAATATTTGCAACCCAATTTTAAGACTCGCAATTATTTAGGCCCCCACTTATTGTTTAAAACGTCAATATCGTGTTCGTGCCAGTGCCAGATAAAAAAATTGTGAAGATAATCTTACGTTGGTAAAGAAAGTTACGCAAAATTACAAGCGGGTTTGTGATTATTTTGTTGCATAAACAATAATTTGCATAACTTTCGCAATTTTTTTCCACAAAATATCATAATAACTAAAAAACTGTTAACTGTATCAATATATCAACAATTCTATGTAAATAGTAAATATCTATGGATATTGAATATAACAAACATTCTTAGAGCTGTGTATTTATCATACAGAGCAAAAGATTTTTCAGAAAAAGCCTTGAAAAGGAAACAGATTAGATTTCCGAAACGTCGGCGAAATATTTAATTTCAAGTTTTTATACTTATTTGTGTTGTTTATTTAAAAAAAAACAACCTCTAACTGATCCTTTGACGTAAACATCACAGGCGTAGAGGTTATTTTCCAGTAACATACTGGTTAATTGTGATATATTTTGTAGATTCCCCTAGAACCGCTTAAAAAGAAAACATACATGTGCAGGAAGTCCCAAAGAATTGAAGAAGGAAAAAAATATCATAATAAAGTTAAAAAACAACTATGTATAATGTTCCGGTCATCGTAGCAGGGTGCAAACTTGATAGAAGATGTCTAATAATTATTAAAATGTCCTCCAAGGTTTGCAAATATTTCGGAATTTTTTCAAAAAAGTCAAATTTACGTTTTTTGTTAAATTAACAATGTTCCGAGGGGGCGGAATAGGGTGCAAAAACCGCATTCATTATTTTTTCACCTCCTCCAATATTGTCTCAAAGATTAAAAACGTTCGCAATTTTTCACATCTTTCTTGCTTTAATGACTGGCTTCAGGCGCGGATTTAGGGGAGAGCCCCCCCAGCCAATAATTATAAGAAATGCAAGCTGAAAATAAATATTTTAATAGAATATGAATTTAAGTTTTTATAAAATGTTTTCAAAACATTTATTTTTATTTTATAGTTTGGTTTATGGATTTAATTTTTATTAATAAAAAGTTGAAAATGCCATAATATTTAGTTCGAATGTGCGCCTGACTGGCCTATAGTGATAACATAACACAAAGTACATCACCACCAAAAATTAAACATATGAGAATGATGGAAAAACCTGCTAAAACATTTTGAAGCTGGTCACTTTCTTTTCTTATTTTCTATTTAAGTTTTGAAATCGACGAAAATAAAATACATTTACAAATAATCCAATAATTATAAAGATTTCTATAACAAAAAATGTTATTTGAGATTTTCCTTCAGTAACTGTTAGTGGAGGGATTATACATGACAAAACCACAAAAATCAGTTCTGGGGGTGCCGCGCAACCCCCCAAAAAACCGCCCTTTCGGTGAAACAAGCCTTATTTTACTGATAACCCGTTAACCGTTGAATATATAAAAAAATTGCTCTTCATAAAAAAGAAAGCTGGACACTAATTTCCTAAAAAAGAGTCCTCTTGTAATTTTGTTGTATATGCCATGATTTTCGAGAAAATCGATATCGAGAAAAATTGCATCATTTGTGTTTTTAATGCGTACGAGTTTTCCTTTATTTGAAGTTTGTTGCGCGCGGCCTATAGAAAATGTTGAATTGCTCGAAAACCAAACAAGCTAGGAAGAAAAATCAAAATGGGTTTTAAAGGGGATATAAAATACTCTCTTGTGTTTCCATTTTTGATGGCTATTGATATCTATTAGTATATAAAAATAACAATTTAATATTACCTACTTACCTCTTGATTTTTTGCACTTTTAACTATTCACAGGCCCATAAAAAATAACTGACTTTAATATAAGTTATAAATGCAATTGCTTAGGTAATACTTCAATGCAAAAAAGTTATGAATAAACTTATTCACATTTACAAATTTACCAGCATGTTGAAATTAGCCAAATTTTGGCCAATTTTTTATTGTTTCCTAAAAATAAAAAAAAGACTCAAACATCTTAAAAATTTAGCTAAAAATCTTTTTATTGACTTTATATATGATATAACTATTGTTTCTAATCATTTAGTAGTTAAAAATTGCATAAAAAAATATCAAAAAATTGAATATGCAGCCTTTTTGGATTTTTTTTTTGGCTAACTTCAACATGCTGGTAAATTTGTAAATGTGAATATTTTTATTCCTAACTTTTTCTGCACTGAAGTACTACCTTGAACTAAAGGATAATGCATTTATAACTTATATTAAAGTCAGTTATTTTTTTATGGGCTTGTGAATAGTTAGATGTACAAAAAGTCAAGAGATAACTATATTATATTGTTATTTTTATATAGTAATAAATATCAATAGCCATCAAAAATGGCAACACAAGAGATAGTACATGAAAATCGTACCAAACAAGAGGTGTTGCCTTACATCAAATGAGGTAGTTCTGGTTTTTTCATATGTTGGTAGTGATAAAATGATAATGACAAATCCAAGTTTTCCACCTCGAAAGCCCTTCGGATCATTGTTAAGTACTTGAAAATCCATTAAATTTTAGGACTTTTTTTAGTTTTTGTCAAATTTTACCACCAAGGACCTTTTTTAGGGCAAAACTCACTATGCACACTTTTAAGTATACTAAATTAACAATAAAATGAGAATAATTTGGTCTTGGTAGGCCAAATAGTTACTAAGATACGGCCATTTAAAGTTTTGCACAATTTAAAAAAAAAAAGGGAAAGAGGAGTTGGGATGCTGGAACCATCAGCTCCTCAAGCCCTGCTAAATACGATTTCTTGTAACCGCAAAAAAGGTTGTACCAGCAGTTGTGGTTGCAGGAAAGCAGGACTCAAATGCTCAGCTGTTTGCAACTACTGCAGTGGCCAATCCTGCGAGAATATACCAGACCTGATGTGTGACGACATTGATAAACCATTCATTGATGAACCACCATCAGATGACGATTTCGACCTGCCTGGTCCATCAAAGATATACAGGAAATACGAGTAATAACAATTTCCCTCACTGTACTGTACATTATATACAATGAGGTGTTTCATAATACTACATACCTTTTAAATATTAATGTTTTACTTACTAAAGTGTTTATTTTTATAAATTAAAATGCTTATTTCACTAACTAAGGGTACTTCATTTTGCAAACCCTTCTAATACATATTACCTCAACAACTTTGAACAACTGTATCTCAGGAACTATCAGGTCTATTTAGACCTAATTAGTCTCATTTTGTTGGAAATTTAGTGCATTTAATAATTTATACGGTGACTCTTGCCATGAAATGGATCCTTAGGGGTTATCATATAACTGTCGAAAGAAAAGAAGAAAAAAAAAGGTAAAACATCCTTTTTTTAGAAATTTTGCAAACCTTTGAATGGCCGTATCTAAGAAACTAATTGGCTTACTAAGACCAAATTGTTCTCATTTAATTGCAAATTTAGTCTACTTAAAAGTGTGCATAGTGACTTTTGCCGTAACACGGGTTCTTGGTGGAAAAATGTACAAAAACTGAAAAAAGTCCTAAAATTTAATGGATTTTCATGTACTTAACAATGATCCGAAGGGCTTTCGAGGTGGAAAACTTGGATTTGTCATTACCATTTCACCACTACCAACATATAAAAAAAACAGAACTACCTCATTTGATGTAAGGTAAAATGTACCAATTCCATAGACTAAGAGTATTTTATATCCTCTTTAAAACCCATTTTGATTTTTCTTCCTAGTTTGTTTGGTTTTCGAGCAATTCCATTTTTTCTATTGCCCCGCGCGCAAGACATTTCAAATAAACGAAAATTCGCGCACATTAAAAATACGAATTTTACAATTTTTGTCAATATCGATTTTCTCGAAAACCATTGCATATACAAGAAAATTACAACAGGACTTTTTTTAGGCAATTAGTCCAGCTTTTTTTTTATGATGAGCAATTTTTTTATATTTTCAACGGTTAACGAGTTATCCGTAAAATAAGGCTTTTTTCACCGAAGGGGTGGTTTTTAGGGGGGGGGGCATTCCCAGAACTGATTTTTGTGGTTTTGTGATGTTTAATCCTCCCACGAACAGTTACTGAAGGAAAATCTCAGATAACATTCTTTGCGAGCTTCTGGTGTATTTCTTACTTTATCGACTGGACTAAAATGAAAACACAAAACTTCTTTTTATACCTTAATTTTTTCATAAAAAATTACATGTCATAACTCCGTTTTTCTCTTTGTTTTTTTTTTCAGTGAAGCTTAAGACTTTATTTAGATATTACAAAAAGAAGTTGTTATATGTTATCAACGATTGGTCCTCGATTGGTCTCAAGGGTGAACGCTGCTCAAATAAAATGAAGTCTGACATAGTAAAAAACGTTTTTTTTCATTGTCAGACCAATCTCAGTAGGTAGAGGAAGTCTTAAGCTGCATTAAAAAAAACAGAAAATGTATTATGAGCCAGTCAATGGAAGAGAAAACATGAATTAGTAGCCGAAATGTTTTTGCAGAATGGCTTTGGGAAGAGGCTTCTCATTCCGTGAGTCAAAGAATTTCATTTGCATCATCGTTTTGTATCAACAATTAGAGCGGAAAATCAAATTTCTTAAAATACTGGAAAAACTATCGCTCCTAGAGGAAAGTGAAGAATATGGGTGATTTGTGCTCAATTCAAATCCCTGCATTATGAGACTTTCCAAATTAAAATCGCTACAGCGGTAAAAAAGTTATTGCAAAAATAAACCTGCGTTGTTAATGGTGTCGATCTGGGTTTCAAAGTGACAACGTTTTTTTTTTAGTTTTTTTTTGTGATATTATAAAGTCGGTCCTCCCGAAACTTGTGGTGATGCGTGTGTTCGACTCACGGGTGGTGGAAGGGGGAAAATTTACATGTAAAGATACGGGATGTCAGTTTTTCGGACATAACTCGCTTAGTTTGATTCGGACCGAAAAATTCAATGGAGGAAAAATAAAGAGCTCACAAATACGCGTACACCGAATTGTCGAAATCGGTCCAACAGTTCTCGAGATATTGCAATTTGAAGGTCCGGTTTTGTATACGGATTTTTCACTGCGGCGGGAACGTACCGAGAGCCGTGTTCGCGTTTTTGCAGGGAAGAAAGCGACTTAGCGATTTGCTTTTTTTTCCCCAATAACTAGTCGGGTCCAAAGTACTGTGTCCAAATTTCAAGTCGTTGGTTCGATTAGGAGGGGAGGGGGAACGAAAATCAAATTAAAACTGCTGTAACTTCCTCAATTTTGATCACATATCGCCCAGCAAACGCGACATAGTATATTAATGTTTCTACCTCAACTTTCTATCATTTGTTTATAATTTTCGGCATAAACAAATGGTTGCGCAAAAACCGATGTTTTTTTTTTAGAAAAAGTCATTTTTTGCCAGGAAGGAAAGGGGTGGGGCAAGAAATTTTTTCGTCATCGGATGCGGAATTTTTTACTTTTCTTTTAGCCCAGCCATATTGCGATCGGATGATTAAAAAGGGGAGGGAGGAAAGCGCAAAGTTTTTAATCCATAGAAGGGCAAGGGAAAGGGTTGGGGACTTCGGGCTGGGCCCATTTTCAAGGGCAACCAATTCTCTTTCAGAACTTTTTTACCACGAAGCTCTAATTGCATTAGGGCCTGCACGCGCACGTAATACATTTATAAAAACGTAATCCTGACATTGCATTATTGATTTGCCCGTAATTTATCGGCCCAGTCTCAGTATATTTTATAAAGCCCGACTCGAAGTACCCAATTCTTTCTCGTCCTACTATGGGCTAAAGACTTTGCGCTCCCCTTCTAATCATCCGATCGCGATATGGTCGGGCTTAAATCAAAGAGAAAAAAATTTCGCATCCGATGGCGAAAAAATTTCATGCCTCATCCCTTTCCTTCCTGGCAAAAAATGACTTTCAAAAATATAAAACAAGGGTTTTTCCGCAACCATTTGTTTATTTATGCCGAAAATTATAAACAAATGACAAAAAGTTGAGGTAGGAACATTAATACACAACGTCGAGTTTGCTGGGCGATATGTGGCCAAAATTGCAGAAGTTACAGCAGTTTTAATTTGAATTTCATTTTCCCCTCCCCCTCCCCTCCCAATGGAACCACCGATTTGAAATTTGGACACAGTACTTTGGACCCGACTATCTATTGGGGGGAAAAGGCAAGTCGTTTTCTTCCCCGCAAGAAACGCGAACACGGCCCCTCAGTACGTTCCCGCCGCAGCGAAAAGTTCGTATACAAAACCGGACCTTCAAATTGCAATATCTCGAGAACCGCTGGACCGATTTCGACAAATCAAAATTCAGTTTACGTGCATTTGCGAGCCCTTTATTTTTACCCTATGCAATTTTTCGATCCGAATCAAACTAAGCGAGTTATGGTGCAATGCGAGTTATGTCAGAAAAACTGATATCCCGTATCTTTACATGTAAATTTCCCCCCCTCGCCCACACGGGTCCACCACAAGTTTCGGGAGGTCCGACTTTATAATATCACAAAAAAAAAACAAATTAAAAAAAACGTTGTCACTTCCAAGGATTTTTCGTGCCAGATCGACCCCACTGTGTAGAAATTAAATTTTTAGGGATCTCAAAATTAGATAGGCGACTTCAGGCCAGTAGGCAGCCGCCTGCGGTTAAAAATCAGGGGCAAGGACGCCAGAAGGTGATTAGAAAAATAGACAGGAATTTACACAGACACGTTATAAAATAGACAAGCTTATTTTCACATTAACCTGCAATAAAATATCGGCTAGGTATACGGATTATGTGATTAGCAGGAGTCGGATCTTAAAGCACCATTCACAATTTATGAGGGCCGTACTCAAACGCGTTTGTAACAGTATTTTCGCTTTAATAAACACATGTAAACATAACCGAAACTTCGTATTGTAAATAATCACTCCGTTTTTACTTGCTGGTGGTAATGTACTTACCTGGACAGGGCTGCAAAAGCAAGAATACTGCAAAGTAGGTATTCTAACGAGTATTTTCGTCCGTCAAGATGATATTATGACGAGATGATTAAATAAAAATCGCATGTATACTTGAAAAATTTATTTATTTTAAATAAATTAGGAGTATTCTAGGTGTAGGTCAGATTTGGTCACTGATGTTCAATTCAAACCCAACTTACCTTAAAGAAACAGTCTTATCAACTTCTATTCGAGCCAAAACATTAATTTCCCTTCCTTCGTCAATAATGAAGTTTTCTTCGGGATCATTGTTGGGCTCTCTTCGGAATTGGTTTTCAACACGTTTAAAATAATTTTTCGCTGGACATTGTCTATCAAGTTATCGTCGGCCATAAAGGTCCATAGCTGCAATTGCATTTTTTTTACTGTCCCCATAAATAATTAACATGTCCACTTTTTCATCTCTTGTATAAATTTGCGGCATTTTGAACACAATTAACAAGAATTTTAAACCATTTTTAAAAACACAATAAAGACACCATTAAACCAACAAATATTTGACAAGCTAAATATTTCATTGTTTTCAAAGCCACCTTAGTTACTTCTTAAACATTTAATAAGAACAAAATTGTATTTTCTTATTTTCTTTTAGCTGTAATTTTGTTTGTATTTATCGCACATTTTAATACGACATATGAATGAATTCCTTATTAATAGTACTAATAAGGTACCACGGTACCGATATGGTTCTATTTGAAAAAATTGAGTTTTGCCCCAAAAACAATTTTGGAGAATTTTATTTGCTCATAAATCACGTAATTTAGTGTTTTTAAAGGGATTTCGATTTTTGTAGCATTACACCGGCCATTTAGAATAAATCGGAACCGTCATGGCACACTTAAATGGAAAACTGAAAATTATATTATAAAAAAAAATTTATGTTTGAAATTTCACTTATTTGGCATCGTTATATTCAGAAAATTATGCAGAATTCAAAAATGCAATAATATATAGGGTGTTCCATTTCAAAATCGAAAGTTAAAAAATATCAATTGTATGCCAAAAAGTGCCACTTATTATGTATGTAGTATATCCCAAATTTCAATCAATTATCTTCAAAACTAAAGGTATGGTACACCATGATCCTGTTACACCCGGTATAAGGACTGCACTGTACTTTGGTTAATACATGAAACTTGTCTTCAAAAGTTTTTATATAGATAAAAAGTTGTGAACATCTAGAAGGGTAGATAAGAGAAACTTGTTTGACACCTAATACTTTTATGTGAAAGTACCATGAGCTGATTATAGTTTCAAGTACCTCTCATGTATCTAATCACATCTGATTATCCTACTACAGTACAGAGATTTGTAGGCACTCCTCTTTAAAAATTTCATTACATATAATAAGATTAAAACACAAAATTAGAATGATTTTTTATTAGTAATTCTCAGTGTTGCACGTTACGGGGTAATGTAGGCATAGCTTGACACATCAGATATAATAGTTATTTATGCACCAAGTGCGTTATAATCTAATAACGCTCGTGGTGCGTACAATATTTTATTTTTCACGAAGAATGTATTTTTTTAATGAAAAATTGACTTCATTTTTAAATATGTTACCCAGTTCAATGCTGCTAGCTTTTTTTAACCCTTTTATCAAGTAGTGTATGACAGTTGTTGATATTTTAATGTTTGTTGATGTTGCTTTGCTTTGTACGTAGATAATACGTTTAACAAAATAAAAGAAAAATTAATATGGAAATACCACAAAATATCGGAAATAATGCGGGAAAAGCCACAGAAAACATATTACCGGTCAAATCCAAACCATTATACGATAAGGAATATGAAGCATTTATTCTTTCTCTGTTTCTCATATAACAGGGCGTTATGACCATAACGCCCATTCATTATGCCCGTGGTCTTTTTGGTAACCGCATCCAAGGTATAATAAACAAATTATATGCAGGTGAAAAATAAAATATACAGGGTGTAATTAGTTTTAAAAAAACTGGTGGTAGGGAACGACAAGACAAACAAAAAAAACCTTATATAACATGGGGTCTAAAGCTCATAGTTTTGGAGAAAAAAAAAATAAACAAGTTTTTTGAGAACTGCTGGAATATTGAGGTAGGTTTAGATCTAGATCTGATCTGAAGAAAACTATACACTAACTCTCCCTTGTGCAATATTTTAATTACTGTCGGTGTTGCGTTATGTACACAGTCCAACCCGTCGTTCGTTTTTTTGTTATTTTTTAATTTCGCGTCATTGTGTATTTATAGTTAAGATTTATTTTATTGACTTACCGTTCAAGTTGTCAAATTCTTGATTACGTACAGACACAACTTTCTTGTCCGTTCTTTTTGTATTCCTTTTTGGCTTTTGTACCAAGTTTTTATTTTATTTTTCTTTATTGACAACGTTAGTTGATAGTTTAGTGTTTAGTGTTGAACGAAGTGCTTATGTAATTAATTCGACGTACCGAACTGTGTATTGATACAGATGCAGAGATTTTGAATCATTTAGGTAGGTAGTAAGTTTTTAAACCAGGACACTCATTTATGTTATAAATGTTAATAAACCACATTTAAATTTTCTAAATTATAAACAATCCAATATTTTGTTCCAAATTAAAAAACACACATGTAAATAAATGCTCTGTTTAAACCCCTATAGCCATTATTTGCTTGCACTTGTGCACGAAGAGAGAATGAATTATTTACCTCTTTATACTTGCCTCAGTTCAGTTGAGGCGGTACATCAAAGGCGGTCGATGATCCTTTGACACCGCGTGTGCCGGCCCGCACTTTTTTATGACAATTTAAATGTTGTATAATTGGGAAGTACAAGTCCATCGACCAAGAAAAGCAGTGGTTCTCAATAGTTGTCTACCATAATATTAAATATGTTAGCCTAGATCAGTGTTTTTCAAAGTGCCCCTAGAGGGAAAAGTCATAAAGGTTTTTTATATGTCTAGTCGGTCCCTATTACCAGTTTTTTTTAATGACATGAAACTGATTACATCCTGTATAATACCATGATCATGAATTTTATGGTAGTGAGCTTTACTTTCCAATGGCAAACAATGGACATCATAGTGGCAATCTTTGATCAAAGTAATTGTAGACTAACATCCTATTTTGTAATCTAAATGGTCTTTAAATGGTTTTGCCCTTAGGGGTCAAATTTATGATATCAAATGTTTTGAAATTGATGCTTATGCAGACGAACAATCAGTATACTGTCCAAAAAATTAGAGACCTTTAATATACAAGGATGTCTTCTAAGTAGCATTAACTCCTAAAATATATGCAAAATTGAAAATTAATAGCAAAGTGTAGTGAATTTTAATTGGATATCTATGATGCACTCCTGGTTGTCCCTCGAGGCTCAGTGTTAGTCCCTTCATTATTTTTCATTTACGTTAACGATTTCTCAAACTATATTCAACTTGGTGCTACCACCATATTTTCAGATAATACCACTATTTCAGTGTCAACTGTCACATACAATTTGTATTACTCTAGATGATGTACAGTGTACATCCATGATGCCAGAGAGATAAGCTCATTCTAAATTGTGAAAAGACCGTTTTTATATATAGTTTTAAAAGAGCTTTAACCACTAGTGATAACATAACTTTTACATAATCATCAAAATTTGTAGGCACCTACATAGACAATAGATTAACATTGAAATTACACATAGATAATGTGTGATGTGTATAGTTTTGTAACAGCAATACCTTCGGGTGTATCATCAGGAGTATATATCTGAGTTTTGAAGTTCTAAAGCCTATTGCGTTATTTTTATGAACAATTTTGTTTTTTGAAAAGAGTTTTTTTAAGAAAAAAGGTTGTAGAGGTCCGATCGGGACAAGCTAAAACAAAAAATCTTCACAATTAAAATTACAACAAATCTGCATTAGTTTTGGGTCATTTGAGTACGTACATAACGTGCAAAATGGAATAAACTGCCTAAAGTGTCTATTTTTCTTTTTTTCTTTCATAACGCCTAGGGACGACTTCCAATTTTCAGAAAATATACCTTTTGTTGAGAACAAATCATCCTGAAATTTTGGTGCCCAAATATTAAACCTTGTAGACACAAATTAATTTGTTATCTGAAATTTGAATTGCCCGCCATTTTGTGCCATTGAGTCCAAAATGAATCTTTTTTTTTCAAAATGTAGTTCTGGACGACAGCTTTCCGATGCCATTACAAAAATAAAGTCATTTTGATCACTTTTTTGGTATTTATTTGTAAACCAAATGACCACAAATAGATTTTCGTCCATCTGAACTCGAGATATTTAACTGTTAGCAAAAAGATACATAGCAGTAAATATACACACAAAGAAATATCTGCCAAACACTTGCCGATTCTAGTGCATAAAACAGCCACACATTTCAAAATTGGTTAATAAATCTTAGATCAGATGTTAATGAATTAAGAAAACATCGCCTGGAGAGATAAGTACCTTTATGTATTATTTTAGACAAAATGTTTTTAAACCAAAGTTGTTTATAATCCAAAATAAAGCCCAAATACAAATTTTGAAGTCTAGATTTTGAAGGGTTGCTGGGTCGTCTTCATTTTACTTTCTCCTGGGTTTTTTGACATATAATACAGATCTGGTTTCATCAAATTTGTTTACAAGTTTACTCAATGATTGGCATGATACTGCTGTGTTGGGGAACTTTTCTTGGAAAAGATCAATTGCATATCGATAAGAGACGTCTCCAATTCCATAACATTTTATCAAATAAATTCGTTCTTGTTTTGTAAACATTTTGTAAATAATCAACAGAACAATAACGATAATAATAGAACTGAAATTCTAGAAAAGAAAAAAAAACAGAATAACTTATGCAGATGTAAGATAGTAATAGTAGTAGTTTATTAGTTCTAATAAATTCAATGTATTTATGAGATAGCCAAATGCCAAATGAAAGTGAATTTAAGCCATTAATTTTTATGTTGTGTATCAATGGCCTTGAGACGGCCTCGATGGGGATTCTATTTACTTGGGGATTCCCATGTGCCTGTGTAAACTGTACAGTGCTCATGACGTAAACAACTGCATTCTAAACTGAGACCGACTATAGACCACAATCCAGTTTGAATATTCTTAATGATTTTTTCACGATATATTTGTTTAACCTTGGTGCTTTATTTTTAGGAACACATCAAACACATTGGGCTTCGAACCGCTAATAAATCAAAAAGTATCGGAAAATGAACAAATAACAACATACTCACCTTCCTCGGGGGACTACTCCAGTTCTCTGATTGACACCGAATCCGAAGATGGTGCCGTTAGAGTCAATATCGTTGGCATGACATGTCAGTCCTGTGTCAGAAACATTGAGGGAACTGTCAGCAAAAAGCCAGGAATTTACAGCATAAAAGTAAGGGTATTTAAAATAACTCAAAATAACCCACGTAAAACTTTCAGTCCGGTGGCCTGTGAGTCACTCTGGAACTTAACCCTTAAAGCTGGGAACGCATGGAGAGCTATACTATAATACATATTATAGTATAGGTTTTTCCGTCTGACTAGAAACATAAACTCATTCAGAGATTTATCGGTAAAATTCTACAACCTACTACCAAATAACTGGAAAATACTTAATGATATTGTATTTGCCAAGAAAGTCTTTTATGAGATTGATGCATTTTTCATGTTTACTTTGCTCTTTGTTCTCCATGTGTTAGTATTTTTTATATAAAATAATTTTTTTACATCTTATTCATTATACAACTTTGACATTGCTGGTCATTATTGATCAGATATATTTTTATTGATAGGTGAGTCTGCTTTTAAATAACCGGCTTCGCACATTAAACGTATCTTTTCAAGGCAAATTTTAGGAGTAAATGACATCAGAGTTTCCTGCGCATTGGTTCATGTTTAAAACAGTAGTTGATAGACTCGACCTTTACTTGGTGAAAATTCATTATCACTAATGAAATAAAAAACACTAAACTGTTTTTCACGTTTTCACATGTATTACGTCAACATGACGATCGTTTCGCTAAAACATTAGCTTCATCAGATGAGCGCACTATAACACAGTGCGCTCATCTGATGAAGCTAATGTTTTAGCGAAACGATCGTCATGTTGACGTAATACATGTGAAAACGTGAAAAACAGTTTAGTGTTTTTTATTTCATTAGTTTAAAACAGTATATATACCTACATATCAAATTGATCTCGAATTTTCAATGTTGTAATTATTCGGCGATTACCTCATATACAAGTACAAAGAATGCAATATGAAATTTGTCGAAATGACCCCAATCGAAACATAGATTTTTATAAACAAATTTTTATTAAAAGACAGAATTTCCAAACAATAAATATGTAAAAGTAAAACAGAAATGGCAATGTTGGAAACAGAAACGGAAACAGAAATGTACACTTTTACTAAAAATGTATTAAATAAAAACCACTTTAGATTATAATTTTTAATTAAATAAACAAAGTAAGTGTCTTTGACAGTCAGTTACCTAATAATAGATAATACTTACATACTTATACCTGAGTAAACAAAATTAATATTGAACACATTACGTAGTGAGCAGTTATTCTTATTACTGATTGAATAAAATGAAACGAAAAACACTCACTAAACGGTAAACAAGAGACAAGATGCTTAGATGCCTAATCGCCCATCGTTCAA
Organism: Stenurella melanura; assembly: GCA_963583905.1. NCBI lineage: Eukaryota > Metazoa > Arthropoda > Insecta > Coleoptera > Cerambycidae > Stenurella > Stenurella melanura. Next base: position 19,720,142 of record OY757315.1, read on the forward strand.
AGTACCATACGCTGGTTCCATTATACTTCCATTACAAAAGACATAGAAGCAGAAGTTTCAATTCTTGCGGAAGCAGAAGTGGAACTCCGTTACATCTAGTAAATACAGATATATTTTATATTCAGTATTTTCTTCAATTTTATAATCGTTATTTTGTCGTTTGCCAGTATCTTCAGCCTCTTGCAATGCCCTGTATAAAATGTATCTACTTCTGCTAAACATTTTTGCTTTAAAAAAATACTGTACAAAGAAGCAAATAACAAACACAAGGGGAGATTTAAAAATATTAAGAAATAACCAAGCGGCAAACATGAACCACTGCAAAATATATAAGGAACCAACTATCACTTGGGCTCTCTTAGCTCTTTAAAACAATTATTCATTGACCGAAAGTAAAACAATCATTTTAAAACTTTTTTCTGTAATTTATTCCATAGAATAAAAACATTCAGCTGTCATTAAGGGCTACACATGACACACATTTGCTGCTGATTCTTACTAATATCGTCTTATCTGTTGTCATCAATTAAAGTAACCTGAGGAGTTCCTCGAGGATGTCATATCGGCCCTCTTTTATTTAATCCCTTTATAAACGATTTAGCTTTAGTGATAGGAAATAGCAATTTCCTAATGTTTTCGGATGATTAAAAAGTGTTTCAAAGTAATTGAATATCTCTTTGATGCTGAATTGTTACAAAGTGATTTGGATGGTTTGCCCCACTGGGTGAACGGCTTTGGGGCACAAAGAAAATGTACTGCATTTAAATGTGAATAAGTGTTATAAGAGTACATTTGCAGTAATAAACTCGTCTTAAAGTATACTTACAATATTAATAATATTATTGCACATGATTCATTAAAAGATCTAGATCAGATTTTTCCGTTGACAGTCTACAATTCATTCGTACATTCAGTACTAGAATGTTTCTATATGATTTGGTGTCTGAATTACAATATTCACGTTAACAATATAGGTGTCCAAAAGAGGTTTGTAAGATACTATGTGCATTTAAGTTGAAGTATTTGAGAGATGATTATTATGACCTTACTCGGTTTGATATTAATACATGAGAGAAGATTGGAGGCTATAATGCTTTCTGCATAAAGTACTAGTTATATTCAGTGTCCTGACCTTACTAGCCTGATCAAATTTAATGTGAATGATAGAATGAATCGTAATCCTGATGTATGTTATGTACCTTTTCACCATATGAATTATGGACAATGGGGCACTGACTAGAATTTTATGTACTAATGTAATTCAAAGTAATGTAAAATTTTCAGTTTTTCAGTAAATAAATGAACATATTCCAACCCTCGAAAATATCTTTATACACATATGCATTAAGGCTCAAATTCCAATGTGATTTGCTGGAAACAGGCGAGAGTTTTATCTGGATTACATAATGATGTGACGTTACAATTAAAGGACTATATTGTATAAGAACACAACATTTTTAGGTTAATTTACAAGAAAAATCTGCCCTAGTACATTATGACCCTAGAACGATATCGCCACAGGATGTTTGTGATTACATAGACGACATGGGATTTGAGGCATCCTTACCACTATTAGATACAGAAACAGTTAGTCAGTGTTGCATCGACATTAAAGGAATGACGTGTAAATCCTGTGTTCAGAGCATCGAAGGTAGGTACTTACCTAAAAAAAAAAAATCTACTAATCCGTGACATTTTTATTTTAAATTGAAAATGTTAGACCAAATGCTAAATGTGTATGTATTTTTTATTAGGAATGTTGTCAACAAGTGACGGCATAAAGTCTATCAAGGTGGACCTAGCAGCGAGAGAAGGTTACGTGGAATTCTACCCGAGTAAAGTATCACCAGAAGAAATAGCAGAGCAGATAGAAGACATGGGTTTCGAGGCTTACGTTAAATCAGTTAATGGAAGAGGTGCCAAAAAAGGTAAGTGGTGGTGACAAGAGATGGCAGCACTTGAATAATCTTAAAGTCGTTTACCTACTGGTAGCCGAGAACTAATTGTGATCAATCGATATGCGTAGTCTATTTCTCAAAAATCTAACATACTAAAATAGTAATAATAATAAATTTTATAAATTGTAGTAGTTTACTTGTGGATGTCGAGTAATGCGTACCACCTACATGTGGAACACTGAGGTATCATTGATCTATCAAATACCTACATGAAATAAAAAAGCAACAAACGACTCTTAACCTTCTTCCAGATAATGAAAAAGGAAAAATATTATTATTATTATTATTATATATTCTTATCTGTGAAGATTCATTTTTGCTTACATGGGGTGGTTCCACTGGATAGCCACTAGGACACAAAGGGTTAATATGTTTTTTTTAGAATTATTTTGACGGAGGTATGAGTGTCTAAAAAATTTCTAATTATTTAGCTTCCTGCATAAGAGTAAATTCATAAAATGAGAGTGCACTTTCACTTTGTTTTACACAAAAACTATTCGTCTTACGGAAAAAATTACATGACCTTTTCTTTTTTAAATATTTTCCTCAGAAGAGAATTTAGCTTTTCTCTTGTCCAATAAATGTCCAAGATAGTTGAGACAAACGGAATTATAAAAATTCAAACTCAATTTTTTCAGTGACATGACATAGAGATGTAACTTGAGAAGTACTCTGAGAATATCGTATGCCGATTTTCGCTGTACTTTTTTCCAAGGTGAACCCTTTGTAATTGAACAAAGGTGCAGAATTTGTCATATTAGGATATTTTTTGTGGGTTTAAAATATCTATCCTGTATGTTTAGTGTATTTAAAATTGAGGTGTGATGTACTTATTTTCAGAAGTAAAGTTTATAGCAAACGGTTCGACTAGTAAAGCAACAGTGAGTTTTGACGACAGTATAAATTTGGAAAAATGCAATTTACAAGTGAAAGGAATGACTTGCGGCTCTTGTGTGGCTGCTATCGAAAAACACGTTCAGAAATTACCAGGTAAGTACATGTATGGATTTTAAACAGTGTAGCATTTTAAGCATAGGCCGAATGCCCCTCGGGAAAGATTCTGTAATTATTACTTCGCTGCGAATCACTGCGAGTGCTGGTTTTTAAGATAAATAAATTAATCGAATTTTGAATTAAAAAAATGGTCTCTTTAATGGCACATGTGTTTTTTTTTACAGGGTGATTTATTGGTACATATTTTACCTACATATATAGGTTACTTGAAAGATTCCATCCCAACAAACATTTCTAGTAACATGCGGTGACCATTAGTTTTATAAAGGGTCTATATAAGTGTAACAGATTTGTATAATCATGTTACGAAGTTTTATACTGTTACTAAAGTAGTTGCGGAGTTATATGTGTTTTATAGCGTGACTATTACTTACAGGTCTATAAGATGGTAACAGATATATTTCCGTTACTACATTATACAACTTAAAGTGGTTGCTACCAAATGGTATATAATAAAGTTATATAAGGGTAACAATTACTCATTATATAACTATTAATTGTTTAGGTTTATAGTGGTGTTAGTTGTTACAATTATATACATCAGTTGCAGATAGTAACAAGGTGCAACCTTTATATAACTCAAGAGCGCCAGTAGATATACTATAAGACTTAAAAACTTATTATAGGTTATGTTTTGTAAAGTAATTGGCAAGAGCAAACAAAATGTTTAATAATGAATTTGGCATTACAAAATTGGAAGAAAATAAAATACAGCAGCACATTTCACCGGAAAATTTAAAAAAACTTTTCAATCCTCTTGAATTCAGTTCCAAAAAATTATACCTTTGAAATTTAAGAAACTGAAAAGAATGAAAGAACTGCAGGACTGGAAGTCAAACGTTCTGGTGGACAATATACAGAAAACGTTCCTTTTGGCAATGAAAAACACAATAATATCACGGTTGATAATGTTGATAATGATACTGAGGAGGTCACAAGTAAGAAAAAGCGGCTTACTACTGAACAAGAAGAGGTTAATACTGTTGAACATTATGAAAACAGAAATAAGTGGTTTACTGAACTAGAAGATGATGATAAGTTTTCTCAGTTGCATGATTTGGAAACAGACGATGAGAAAAATGAAAAGATGCGTAACGAATTAAGGATGTGGGCAAATATGTTTAATATAAAGCAGAATGCTTTAAAAGCACTATGTAACATTTTTAATAAACGTTTGTAAAATGTTTTTCCGAGAGATCCTAGGACATTGCTGCAAACGCCTGTGATTGGTGGAAAATTAAATAACAATTGTTCCAGCCAATGGCAGGCCAAATCACCATTATTTACACGAATTAATCGCAAAAAATTGTCTACTGATGGTGTTATAAGATTACCAAGAGTTGCCTAATAAAGTTTAAAGATATGTAATATTTCAAACAGTTATATTAAAGTAACCAATATTTATAACAAAGCTTAAAAGTTATATTACATTTCTTAAAATGCATTAACTGTTGATAATAAAACATCGGCCATAAGTTTGGCAGCCATCTTACGGCAATGAGTAATCATTATTTAAAATTAAAAAATGTGTATTAAAAATTCAAAATTTCGTAACAAATGAAGTGCAATTAGTCATAATTGCATGTACAAAACATATTTCTGTACTATTTTCTAAAAAAATGTGTCATTAAAATTGTCATATATTTTTTTTATTTAATTTTTTTTTTATTGCTTAACATTTTAGAGGCCCACAGTTTTTTCCGAAGTATAAGGGTCATATTTTACAATAATAATTTATTCGCACCAACATTTGATCTTTGTGGATGTCAGAAGCCAATTTAAAAAGTAAATTTAGTAACACGCACCTTTATCAGTGCAAAATTTCCACTATACCCATGTAGGTACCTACATCATTTAATTTCATTACCACATTATTCTTGTGTCAGTTGGTATAGGATCTCTAGGAAAGAGATGAGACATTATAAATGAGAGAGAAAGAGGTGTTAATAACAAGTTTTTTAGAGGTAACGAATATATTTCTATCACCAATATTTATGAAAAATGGTTATATAAAAAAGTGATATAGCAGTTACTGATCTGTTTCTGTTACTTACTGTTCTGCAACCTTGAGGTGTATAGCGTGACTAAATATTGGTGCCTGTTACCTTTATATGATTCTCCATTTAAGCGTTATAAGCGGTTTATAGGAGTAACAGAACTATTCCCAGTCTTGCATTATATCACATGAATGTATATAACTCGGTGTCGGTAATAGGACGGTTACTCTTATAAAACAAAAAATATTTGTTGGGATATCACGTATGGTTATTGGGTCAATAATCCTTAATTACCAAAATACAGTATGTGTTATTGATTTTGCTTATTTTTGTTTTGGACCATAATTATAGAACCACTAGGTGTAAAAAAGCAAAATTTGGTGTCTATGTTTTACTCAATCAGCCTACCAATTTCTCTCAATTTAGCTGAATCAAAATATAGGGCCGGACAGACGAAAGGGGCCAAATTGTTAATTCGTTAAGTGCTATACGGGACCTATATGTCCCGCATCGGATCTTCGTAAATGACGACGCCAAAATCACAAGATTTCACTATGTTGCAGACAGTGTAAAATCATTATTTTTAGGAATTTCTTAAAGTTTTCGCCTTGTGTTACATGCCACATCCTGAACTGATCTATGTAATAAAATTCTACGGGACATGTATGACCCGTATCGTATCCTAATATTGAAATACTGCTTACAAACCATAAAAAAGTATATACATACTGTGAAAATTGTGAGGGTACAATAGGTCATTCACACGTTTTTACACTATTTTTTCTTCAAATGTGTGTAAACATGTCATACTGTTATGTGTATGAATAAGTTACACTGTGTGATTACCATTAAGAAATTATTTATTTTAGGAAAAAAAATTTTGATTTTCTAGAAATGCATCATTTTTACTTCCCTCGCATACCGAAGGGAAGTATTGTATTCGAGAAAAAATCACCCTGACGTTTCAGAACACGTAGATTCCGAAAATATAGGTTTTTCAATTCCGTCAGTCTGTCTGTCTGTCTGTCTGTCTGTTGGTGCATTAACTAAAAAAACTACTTGACGGAGAGCAGTCAAATTTGGTAGGTAGTTAACCCTACTGTCAGCGAAGAACTGGTAGAATTTTCACTGAAAAATATAGAGGGTGGACCGTCTAAACGGAATAAATAGTGAAAAAAATTTTTTTTTGCTCAAATTTAAAATTTCCACGTTTCATGACGCGCTAAACCTATTTCAGAAAAAAAAAATTTTTGAAAATTTTTTTCAATCATTTTTGAAAAAATTTTTACCACTAAAAAATTTTTTTTTCTTTGTTCAAATTTAAAATTTCCACGTTTCATGGCATTCTAAACCTATTTAAAAGAGAAAAAAATTTTGAAAATTTTTTACCAACATTTTTGAAAAAATTTTTACCACCAAAATAGATGAATTTTTTTTTTTCTCAAAATTTAAAATTTCCACGTTTCATATCGTTCTAAATCTATTTAAAGAAAAATAAAAGAATTTTTAAAAATTTTGAAAAAATTTTACCACAAATAGATGGAATTTTTTTTTCGATTTAAAATTTCCACGTTTCCATGGCATTCCAAATTTATTAAAACAAATTTAAAAATGTTTTAGAAAAATAAAAAAAAATGAAAACATGTTTTAGTAATCTATTTATCACCATTATAGAATAGACGAAATATTTTTTTGCTCAAATTTAAAATTTCCACGTTTCATAACATTCTAAACCTATTTCGGAAAAAAAAATTTGCAACATATTTTCACCAATTTGGAAAAAAATTTAACACTAGAATAGACAGAAAACATTTTTGAAAATTTGTTCTATATTTTAATCACCACTATACTTCCACTCCATTACATGAATGTAGGATTGAAAATGTGAGGGATGGCAATAATATTTGGCATATCCTATTATATACTTTAATTGAATAATGGCATCCCAAGAAATAATTGAGTCATGGTGGACATTTATAAAGGTATTTGCGCAAGCCTTCCATATCTGGCACCTGTTATTTAGTATATTGAACTTTTGCTGTTGGATGAACACTCTGTATATTTTTTTGACCTAAAGTTATCAGGTTTTCTTTGTAATAATACCAATAATTATATTCCGATTATTATTCCCAATGTCATTTCGTAATTAATAATTTTTTTGAGCGACTGTCATGCACAAATAACGAGGGAAGTTCTGTGTAAATAACTTTACCGATTTTTTAAAGATATAATAGGTGCAATCGCAGAGACATTCATTTCCTACTTTAGCACCTTCTACAATATCATTTTAAAACCACATCTATCAATTTTCTTAACATTAAATAGAACTTCTCAAAACTTTCCAAAAAATTATAGAGGGGTTTACGAGACATATGTGTCCCATACATCACCAGCGAGAAGTCTCGAACAGGACACATATATCCCATACTGCACCCTGGCGAGTCTAGTAAAAATATTGCACACCTTTTATCTAAAGTTTTAAAAATCTGTTTTAAGATTTGGAGAGAGCATAAAAAAAATAAGGCAAATAATGTACATTTTCAAATTGTGCTTCTCATTTGTCTATTCGCTTTTTGATAAAATTAAATTTTACAACAAATTAACATGTTAATAAACGAATCTTACAAACCAAGATAAATTATTTTTAGAAAATCAAGAACAATACCTTGAGTAATTACATTTAAATTTAAAAATAATGTTCAAAATGACCCCCGTTTTTGTTAATACACATTCTAGTCCTCTTAGGCAAACTGTTGACTGCTGTCCTAATTTTACCAGGGTTATATCTTATTTTCTCACATGCATTCTTTATTCTTTTGAGCAACTACTATTCGTTGTGAATTTCTTCAGCATAAACCATTGCCTTAAGTCTCCGCAAGTAATAATCTACCTCATTAAAATCTGGTGATTAGGTATGCAACGTCTATGAAATCTTCTAGCATATTTTCTAGCAGTCGCCCAACCATTACCATCACAAAACCCATAAGCATATAACATATCTCCATATTCTTCGTTCGAGACATTTTGAAGCATTTTACGTTAAAGTTTATTATTATTTAGGTGAGAATAGTTTAAACAAGGCTTAGCTTAACCTCTTAGGAATGATCAACTGTCAGAAATTTGAGACAACGCACTTAATTGATCATGTTCGGTCACCTGGTTTTGACACCGCCGTCTGGAGGGCACACAACCCTCATCCAATCACATGGAATGCAAATGTAAACAATTAGATATGAGTTGCTAGCAGAAGCAGTTTAAGCTTGTTATTAAAAAAAATAACAGCTTTTACCCTCTCTAAAAAACAAAACAATGAGTTGTGTGCCCTCTACGCCAACATCGTAACGTCAACTGAAAATGATGAATTGTTTAATATTTCAATTGTTGTAGTCAAAGACTACTTATAACAATTTAAAATTTTTCATATAATGTTTAAATCTGTTGGTTTTAATTAGATGGTTGAATACTTTTCAAGACTTACGTTGTTTGAATGGTTTCTTATTGAATTTGAAAGTTTTTATTACCGGATTTCAAAAATTCGGGTGGAATCCAGGTCCCCTGAAAAACTGCGGGCCCGAGGGGAAACACCTCCCCCTCCCCTCTCGTCGGGCCTGTTTGTAGTCAATTAGTTTGCATATGATTCCTATGCCGGGATTTTTGTGAATTTTTGATGAAACCATTTTTTAAAAATTTTTACAATATTGAAGGTTAATAAATTCTATTCTACTCTACTCTATTCTATTCTATTATAAAGAAAAAATGCTATTTTTTTTAGAGATAATCGGTTCTTAGTTTTGTAAAATTTCCCTTTTATCAAAGAAAGTGAATAGAAAAATGAGACGCGCAGTTTGAAAATGTACTTTATTTGCCTTATTTTTTTATGCTCTTTCCAAATCTTAAAACAGATTTTCAAAAATTTCTATGCAGACGAGTATAGTAGGATGCTGCTCCTACTTGGCCGCTACAATTTATTATTTATCATATGGATAATATATATATATATATATATCATATAAAATTAGTGCAAAATTACTTAGTAGTTTCCCTAATATTTATATACGGTTGGTAATTATAAAAACGTTTTAACACTGTTCTACCCTACCGAAAATTTTGAAAAAAATATGTTATAGACTGAAGTATCTGGAGCATTTATGAAAAAAATTTTATAAATGTCTCTCAATATACATGAAATTTTATTAATAATAATAAAAGTTATTTATTGATTGCATTAGTATACAATGTAATATAATACAATCAAAAGGCCATCGACCTAAGTCCTTCAGCCAAGGAGATAATAATATTAAATTTAACATTTTGTATAAAAAACATGGTGGGAATCAAAAGGTTGATTATATAGATAAATTGTAAAAAAAAAAAAAAAAATCCAATGTGAGACGTAGTGCTTCAGTACTCCTGCGCGACATCAACATCATCTGGTCAAAAATTGGTCTTTCCGGATATGCGAATCTGGGTGTATTGTTGTTTCGAGCGATTATTAGAGGTTGCATTACTTCGATATTGTAGTTTCTCTGTGCAAATTTTTCGTTGAGAAGTTGTATTCTCTCCTCGATAGGCAGTATTTGCACCAATTCATACAAAAGTGCATTAGGAGGGTTGTGTAAAGGATTGTATGGGTGTCGAATCTTTGTAATTTTCCTTAGTGCAGTCGTTTCAGCTGTCCTTAAATTTTTTTTTAGCTGGATTTCTGCTGTTCATGTATAATGTATGTCCATATTCTAAAATAGGTCTACAAATTGTTTTGTATATTTTGGCAGTTGCTGTGGTTTTTATCCCCTTATTTTTGAATGTTAATACTCTGAAATGTTTCGCTCTGGATATGCATTTTTTTTTTTTACCATTTTAGAATGCATGTTGAAGTTTAATTTATTGTCTAAATAAACCCCCAAATACTTGACATTGGTTATTGGATGAATTTGGTGATCATTTATTTCGATAGAGGGAGAATTATTGGATATTGCGTGATTAAATACAATGAATTGTGATTTCAGCGGATTGATTTGCAGAAATTTTATTATTTTTTAACTTTTCATTCAAATGCTTTGGTATAAATATCACATATTAGACCAATCAAATGGGTAGGTTAAGTCGCAAAATGTGTCCGGAGGGAGATCTCTACGGGAAAAGTTGTATTGAGCCGAGATGTAAAAAAAACCCTAATACACTACTAGCCCCACCCTTTCCTTAAGGGCAGAAAAAGGATGAAATAGTTTATTTTTGCGTATAAATAAGTAAGAAAACGAAAACGATGGTAGATATGGAAAAAGGTTTCAGATAAAAATTGTAGAGCTTAAAATTCTGCTTAAAAAAGGCCATATGCATTTATACCGTATTTCTGATGGTTTGGCTGTAAAACCTGTATCACGCTTAGGGGCTGAATGGAATGTTAAAAAAAATCGTAAAAAATGGAAAAGTTGATATTTTTAATTATTTTCTTTTTGAATCTCCTTAGAAAAATCCTCAACTTTCTTTCCAGAGATAAGGTATCCTTGTCTACTTGTTTATATAAAAGTTATAAACATCTGAATTTTTAAATTCACGATTAATCAGGGTTGAACGTAGCGAAAAATATTTTTTTAAGCAACACTGTCTTCTTCGTGAAATTTCCTTACAAAAAGTCCTTTACAGTTTTTTTTTATCTCACATATCAACGTTGATATCCAAATAAAATTACTATAATTCCTACAATTTTTATTTCATTCGACGCCACTGGAATATAGTCTAAGAGCTACTGGCCTCTACAACATACCCATTTTCACAAGGCTGGAAATATGCCAAGATGTTAGTTTAAGGCTTCCCAAAGAAGGAATGGCCGGTGTGGCGAAAGGATGTCGACGGGGTGAGCAGTGAGCACTCTTGCATTTTTTGAAATTGGTTGCCGTTTAAGTTGATGTTTATTTTTTACTTCTACAAAGTTTGCATTTTCAGATATCACATAGGAAGCCAGCGTGCAATCACCCAACATATTTATAAAAGCTAGAGACATTATTAATCCTGTTCCTTAGAGCTTGGCAGACAAAATAGTGATAAGAGAAATTTCTTCTCTAGATGACTGTTGAAAGTCTACATGCTTTTCGTGGTTGGTGGAAGTTTTTGTATGGAGCTGATATTTTTTAGCGATTACTTGTGTCACAATGAGTACAAAAATATGATTGACATGCATATCGGTTGGTGGGTTTCCAGAAGCAGAAACTGTTAACCTGCGAGATATTTCACTGTGGATGGCAGATTTATAACAAGCTGATTTTTTCTGTATCGATTTATTACCATTCGGTAATTACGAAAATACGATTAGCATACATATCGGTTAGTGCCTATCTAGAGGCAAAAACTGTTCATCTGCATGACAGATTTGTAACAAGCTGTTTTTTTTTATTAATTCATTTATATTCCACAAGTAGAAAAATAATGGTGTCGAATATAGTGATATACGACTCTGAAGTGGTGAACAAATTCATTAACTTAGACATGGATTATTTCTATTTTTTTTATAGTTTTTAAACGTCAATCGCATAAATGCGATGAATATAGGATAATAAATATCCGCCAAAAAGTTCAACATAAATTTTAAAAAGTTCAAAACAAATTTAAAAAGTACGCCTGTACAGGATTCGAACCGAGAAATCCGCTATGAAAGTCGTCGCTTAACGCGATTTTCTACGGCCGGGATGGATTTGAAATTTCAAACAGTCTCGTTGGAGAATGCAAAACATGAAATTTTTAAATGGATATAACTAAGTAAATGCACCAGCAGGAAGGCTCCCGAATGTCGATATCGATACAGGTTAGGTGATGTCTTGAAAATGAGATAATGCAAGATAAGAACTGTGTTAAGTGACCTGGATATCTATTCAGAAATAGGCTTGTGAAAAAACGCTATTAGTTTTTTCATCCAAAATTTATTGAAAAATATATTTTTTAACTATAAAAATTCACATTGAAAGCACGAACAGGATGTAATTCATACTTTAATTATATAAACGGAAATGTTTTGAATGAGAAAAGTTGAACTTTACAAAAAAATATTACAATGTCGAATATGTTTTAAATTGATTATATATTTAGAGATCATTTTAGAAGCAAATGTATAACAGTATTTTGGAATGAGGAAGAATTCTATAAAATAGAATTCCACAAAGTTTATTACCTGGAGACCTCAAATGGTGAACTTAAAGCAGATCTCATAATCTTTAAAAAAATGTTTTTTTTCTCCCTTCGTTTAGGCACCACTATTTTTGTCTGCCAATACAGTTACATTACTAAAACAACTGTGCATACATTTTTAAACAAATTTTGAGCTGAGTTAAAGGGTTTAAGGGTATTCATTCGGTCCAAAAATATTTATTTCATGGCCCCGGGCCCAAAATCAAACCGCTACATTATTTATTTATAATAAATAATGTTAGTTTATTGAACTCCATAACTGGAACATTTCCATCTATTTTAAAGATAGCCAAAGTTTTTTCTCTACACAAAAAATTAGATAACACATTACCTGAGAATCACAGGCCCGTGGCTTTTGTCAACTATTTCTAAAATAGTAGAACGTGTTATTTTTAACAGAATTGTAAATTTTTCAGCAAAAAATTAAATATTGTCAAAATGCTCAATATTCAACAGAGGACTGTTTAAGCGCCTCCGTCGGAATGCTTCCATTTTGGAGTAGCGTGATGCCCATAATATTTTGTATTAGTGAAAGAAAGTGTTTCTGATTAAAATGAAGTATTCTTAAAATCTGTAATTATACATTGCAAAAGGTTTAAGAAAAGTTCAAATATAATTTTCATTTTACGTTCCTTCGCATTCAAAAAAAATTAAATATTCAACCAAGGATCTTCAACATATTTACACATATCACTTTAAAATTTTGGCAGTATGCAAAACTATAGAGTTTTTTTTTTAAGTTAACTCGCTCTATGGTTCTTCATATTGAGAAAAAATTAAATATTCAAAAAAATTCATTCAATATCTGAAACAATACAAATATAAACGAAGAATTGATTTCGGTATGAAGTACCGTACTACGAGTTGATTCTTTAACGCAAAATCTTTATAATTGTGTGTACTATCGAGTTCAAAAATTTGAAAGTGATAACATGTCCAGTTTTTGAATAATCCTAGTTGTCTGTTAGTGTTTCAGTTTATGAATTTATTTTATTGAGTATTTGATATTCTTTATACGAAGAAACGTAACGCAAGTTGACTTTTTAGGGACAACTCTAGATAGTTTTGTATAAACTATCGACAGAAAGGCGGAGCTTACTGCTAGCGGTCGCGGCGGTCTAGTCAATAATTCATGCTTATCGCAAATGTCAAAAAGAGCCGTTTTTGATTCACTCGTGCCGAACTGAATTTCTGATTTCGCTGACGCAATTTATGATGCCGACAAAACGTCAATCACCAATCATATTTTTTCCATAGAGGCATTATACGAACTCCACTCTTTCACGTATCTTTTTAGATATTAAGGTTTGAAAATGTGATGTTTGTGAGTTTTTACCTTTTCCGCCGAGATTATATTTAATATATTTTGTGCCATTAATTCGAAAATGGATCATTTTGTTTCAAATGTAGATCTCGATGCCAGCTTTCCGATGACATTAAACATTTATTTTTAAAGTCATATTGGCCACTTTCTTGAAATTTATATATAAACCAAATAACAACAAATTGATTTTTTGGGCCATTTTGAACTTGAGATATTTTACTTTTAGTATTTTGGCCAATTATTGTTAATTAACAAATGGCTAATATTCGAATTGTATCATTTTGAAACATATTTATACTTCATATGAAACGTCCAAAAACATTTTAAACTTATAAAAACTGTCAAATTTATATATCGAGATTACCTCTTGTTTTGTTGCACTGTGCTCAATTGTTTCCGGCTTACTTAAGTTAGTAGTTAGTAGTTAACGAATGTATTTAGGGGAATTTAATATTCTGCTAACTTATCTTTATAAAATTATTACCTTATTTTTCTTGGCTAATGTCAAATATTTGTTCTGTTCAGAGACAACTCTGTTTTAGCCCGGGAGGCAGCGACAGATTTTTCACGTTAATATCAATAAAGCTAGATTTTTTTTCCAAAGAGAGTTTAGATAGTATCTATAATGAAAGTGCAATTCTACTAAACTCTTAATGGTGCATAAAAGAGTAACGAATTAAACAACATGTTGCAAAAAAATAAATGGACGAAAATATCGTTTTTCGAATTGTCAAAAAATGACAATTCGCCTTCGCTTCTGCCGGCCCCAATTTTCGATTTTCACCTCGCGATTCATGTTGTACGGTCATTGCCGACCTTCTCCTCGTCATCGAGACATAGAACCGTATTTGTTCAGTTCTTACGTTTGAAAAATTGACTTGCGGTCGTGCTAATCGGTGACTATTTTTAAGTGGTTTCCCGAGTTCGAATCCCGCCCGGGGATACTTTTTTTTTTCGTTTTCAATTTTTTGGCGGATATTTTTGATTCTATAATTGCCATTCGCTCCGTTCTATTGCATTTATCGGAGAAGTTTTGCATTTTTCGCCGCGAAATATTAATCTGCATTATTTCGATTAAGAATCACATTCTACCCCCGCTATTGGGTGGTTAAATCTTTGGTAGACGTTGCAAAAACGGCAATACGTAGTCAAATCATGCCAATTATATTCCTCATTAGTATTAATGAACAGACAGTATTTTTATAGATCTGTTAATAAGCTTTCATTACATGTTTCGTTACTTAAGGAAATTTCTGATCTTTAATTGAAATAGTGCAAATTAATATTCCGCGGCGGAAAATGCAAATCCTTTCCGAGAAATGCAATAGAACGGAGCGAATAGCAATTATAGAATCAAAAATATCCGCCAAAAAACTGAAAACGAAAAAAAAACAGTATCCCCGGACGGGATTCGAACTCGGGAAACCACTTAAAAATAGTCGCCGATTAGCAAGAACGCAAGTCAATTTTTCAAACGTCAGAACTCAATAAATACGGAGATCGGAGACCCGGGGTTCTATGTCTCTATGGCGAGGACAAGGTCGACAATGACCGTACAACGTGAGTCGCGAGGTGAAAATCGAAAATTGAGGCCGGCAGGAGCGAAGGCGAATCGTCATTTTTTGACAATTCATGACAATTCGAAAAACGAAATTTACGTTCATCTATTTTTTTACAACATGTTTAATTTTTTACTCATTTATGCACCACTAAGAGTTTGGTAGAATTGAACCTTCATTATAGATACTATCTAAACTCTCTTTGGAAAAAAATTAGCTTTATAGAAATGATTTCACGAAAACGGTCGCTGCCTCCCAGGATATTTCTATGTGTATGTGTGTGTATATTTATTGCTATTTATCTTTTTACAAGATGCTAAAAGTTAACTATCTCGAGTTCATATAGATGAAAATTAACTTTATTTTAAATCAAAGTTCTCGCAATTCTCTTTCTTTTCTGATAAAAAAAATTAAAAGAGTCCTAAAAAATTTGTTGTTTTCAACAAAAGGTATATTTTCTGAAAGTTTGAAGCCGATCGTAATTCTTGACGTCCCTGGGCGTTAAAATGAAAAAATGGCTTTTTAGCCAGTTTATTTAATTTTGCATGATATATACATACTTAAATGACCCAAAACTAACGCAGATTTCTTGAAATTTTAATTGCCAAGATTTTGATTTTTTGTTTGTCCCGATCGGACCTCTAGAACCGGAGATATTCACCTCTTTACCTAAATAAACGCTGTTCGAAAAACAAAATTGTTTATAAAAAAAAACGCAATAGAGTTTGGAAGTCCAAAACTCAGATATATACTCCTGGTGATACCCCAGAAGGTATGATATAATTTTGGTGTTACAAAACTATACACATCAATGTCCTTTTTCGCTCCACTATGTGACTATTGGATTATTATATTTTCAAATAAAAAAATCGGCAGCTACTGGAAGCGGTTGGAACCTCCCTACCCGGTGATGGGCTGCCAAACAGCAGTCTGCGACTTTTTAACTGTAATTTGATTCGTAGCAGTAGCAAATGGTACGAGCTCTGATAGTCAATTCAAATCAGCAGTCATGACATGCCTTTAAATCAAATATATTATTGTAATATGACCCACCTATATTTATCTAATTTACGACGTCGTATGTGTTCACCGCCAAAACAGCAATAGAATTATTTATATTTCATTTAAAACTAGTGACCAATCCTCAAACTCTGAATAATTATAAACACCTAATATATGATGATATTTAATCATGTAACATTTTCCGCAATTATTAATAAGCTTATAATGAAAAAAGAAAGAAAAAAAAAACAGCGCTGTGTTGGGATTGAACCGTCGATCTCTTGATTTGTAAGTCGACGCTTTAGCTCACTGGACCACCGACAACTTGTGACGTAATTTTACATATGTTAGTATTATAGAGACAGTGAATTTTGTTTGTTCTCTATACAATAATTTGTATAAAAAAATGTAGGTATATAAAAAAAAGTGCAAGTGTGATATATCGTTGAAATCGTAATTTTAACTGCTTTCCAGTGGTTAGATTACAAATTGTAAGTAATAATAAAATAAACAAGTTGTTGTGCCAAAATGGCACTAAACGTAATCCGATCTCAACCAAAACCTTTTCAGATCTTCTAGAGCACTAAAGAAGCCCTCGTGCAAAGTTTCATCCAAATCCGTCCAGTAGTTTCGCCGCTATCGTGCTAACACACATACACACATACACACACACGTACACCCGCACAGACATTTTTCAAAAACCACTTTTTTGGATTCCTGGGACCTCAAAACGTAAAGATTTGATGTTATCTCAATTTTCGATTTTGGACCAATTTTAGTAACCTCCCACAATTTTATTGTAGGGAGGTTAAAATGAATGTATGTAGGAATGGTACATGTATATTGAGGTCGGAGCATAAAGAGATTTCCGATGAAATCGGTATAAGCTCTACGATTTCTACAATTTTTAAGATAAGAAGCTGGAACTTTCACATATTACTCTTGAAGTAATGTATAAGAAATCGCTGTAATTAGGTATGCTAAATAATTTTTTTTAAAGTTATTAACGTTTATCTTATCCCTAATTTCACGAATTTTAGAACAAAAAATACTCTTTTTTATTCTCTTAAATTTAAGAGGGTTAATATAATTTGTAAGGTAAATTACTTTGAAGCATCGTAAAGGACATATTTCAAGCTTTAAAAATCGCCTACAGAAATCGAATAACGTAATTGAAACCAGAGTAATCGATGGTTGAAGTTATAGTTATACATATCAAATTTTATCATTTTCTCAAAATTTTGAAATTTTGGAAGTGTACATCTTCAAAAATAAATTTTTTGAATTTTTTTCACTCACCGGATCTTTTTATATATTACTTCAAGAGTAATATGAGACAGTTCTAGGTTCTTATCTTAAACAATGTAAAAATGGTTGACCTTCTAAGTACAGAGTTCATCGGAAATCTCTTTATGTTCCGATTTCATATATGTGCTATTCCTACATACATTCATTTTTTTAATTATAAGTATAATATGTTTCTTCTTTCAATTAGATCTTATTGAGCTCAATTAGTTCAAAAGTTACAACAAATTTGGTGTAGCGCGCCCAAGACACCGCTCGCTTCGCGCGCCTACGCATCGCCACGTTCCATTTTCGTGCGATCTGAACGGCGCTATTAGTTTTTATAAGAAAAACATATTTTAAGAGATATTTGACAATAACTGGTATTTGTCAACTATTTTGTTCAATAACAAATGACGCTCCAGGACTATTGTTGGTAACTTTTGGTATGTTGTTCCCGACATGTCAGAGATGTATTCTCAAAAGTTACCGCTTCCCGGAATTATTAAGTAATGCATATTTTCAGCCTCATTGACTCCACTAGGTATGATATGTCAATATGTTGAGTTTTTGAAAAATCCTGGTTTCATTTTTGATTATTTGAGATATTGAATTTATTTTATTATATATTTAATTTTTTTCAGTGTGAGAGAACGTAAAATGAAAATGTATGAACTTTTCTTACATTTTTCAATGTATAATTGTAGATTTCAAAAATACTTCATTAATCGAAAACACTTTCTGTCACTAATACAAAATATTATGACAAAGAAACATTTATAGACGTGAACTGTAGGTAACATAATATTCGAGCAAGAGATTTGTGTCGAAAAATTAAAAAAAAAAAGCAAAAAATATTTTTGGCGCTACATAGGATTTGAACTCTTGACCTCTAGCGTGTTAAGTATTTCTGTTGCCGCTACTCTATTTGAGGTCTGTAACTCAAAAGTTTGTAGAAGTGAATAAATAAATATCGGAGGAAATCTAACCTAACATTTTAACATATTTCCAGCATTGTGACAATGGGTTGCCGAGGCCAGTAGCTCTTAGACTATATAGCAGTGGCGTCGAGTGAAATAAAAATTGTAGGAATTATAGTAATTTTATTTAGATATCAACGTTGGTATGTGAGATAAAAAAAACTGCAAAGGACTTTTTGTAAGGAAATTTCACGAAGAAGACAGTGTTGCTTAAAAAAATATTTTTCGCTACGTTCAACCCTGATTAATCGTGAATTTAAAAATTCAGATATTCATAACTTTTATATAAACAAGTAGACAAGGATACTTTATCTCTGGAAAGAAAGTTGGGGATTTTTCTAAGGAGATTCAAAAAGAAAATAATTAAAAATATCAACTTTTCGATTTTTTACGATTTTTTTTAACATTCCATTCAGCCCCTAGGCGTCATACAGGTTTTACAGCCAAACCATCAGAAATACGGTATAAATGCATATGGCCTTTTTTAAGCAGAATTTTAAGCTCTACAATTTTTATCTGAAACCTTTTTCCATATCTACCATCGTTTTCGTTTTCTTACTTATTTATACGCAAAAATAAACTATTTGATCCTTTTTCTGCCCTTAAGGAAAGGGTGGGGCTAGTAGTGTATTAGGCTTTTTTTTTACATCTCAGCTCAATACAACTTTTCCCGTAGAGATCTCCCTCCGGACACATTTTGCGACTTAACCTACCCATTTGCTTGGTCTATATTGATAACATACAGAATACTTTCTCTCAGTAAGGTGATGTCAAGTTAAAAATACAATAATAATAATAATAAATGTCTTTATTTAATCTGGCGGGATGTCAGTGTGGAGCTGCTATTAACTCCAACCAGACTAACTTTCCAGAGAGGCATAAGGCCCATGCTTACCCTGCTACAATCTGTATTAAAGTCTAATATATGTCCAAATCATTTTAAGACCGAATTAAAAAATTTACTCCTTTCAGGTTGTCACAAAATCTTAGTGTCGCTCCTAGCGGCGAGAGCGGAGGTCCAGTACGACCCCTCCCTAACCTCCCCTATGGACATAGCAGCTTCCATTACTGACCTTGGCTTCCCTTCCTCTGTCCTCCAACAATCCGGTGCTGGCGAAGCGGAAGCCGACCTGGAGATCATCGGGATGACTTGCGCCAGCTGCGTCCACAAAATCGAAACGAACATAATCAAACTGCCTGGCGTTAGATCTGCCCAGGTAGCCCTGACCACCAACAGAGGTAAATTTAAGTACGATCCTGAGGTGACTGGGCCCCGAACCATAATAGAGGGTGTTAAAAAATTGGGATTTGATGCTCAGTTATTTAGCAGGGAGAGAGGAAACGATTATCTGCAGCAGAAAGAGGAGATAAAGAAGTGGAAGAGGTCGTTTCTATTTTCTCTGGCGTTCGGCGGGCCCTGCATGGTTGCAATGATGTACTTTATGTTGATGATGTCTGTACATGAGATGTCCAACGAGGATATGTGCTGTCTTGTGCCAGGTACGATCGATAGATACATAGATAATTTATTAATCATTTTTAACATACTTTTGTTGCTTGACCTGTAACTTCATGTGTCAAAAAATCATGCAAGTCAATTTTGACACTTTTGTAGAAAAATCCAAGATGGCGGACAGATATTGTCATTCAATATCTGATTCTACTGAAAATTGGTATCTGAAAATTTTTGATTTTGCAGTTTATAAATATGTGATCGAAATGTGTATAAATCTGTGATCGAACATATGCTTTCTCTTGTGCATAAAGTATTGCTGTTCAATAAGCCACCTTACATGTTTAAAAAATTAAGACAATTTAGAGATGATGGTGTCATCACGTTGTTACTATGCTTTCCTTGATATGTTCATGTTAATCATAGATGTATAACATAAATAACAGTGGGCTTGGTATTGACCCTTGAGTAACGCCCCGTCTAACAGAGTGTTTTTTGATATTTTGCAATAAATGTTTTAGTTGGTACATAATGTTTCCTTTCATTTTAGGTTTATCTATTGAAAATTTTATAATGTGGACACTATCGACCCCCGTCCTGATTTTTGGGGGCCGTCACTTTTTCATCCAAGCCTACAAAGCCCTGAAGCATCGGACAACAAACATGGATGTACTTATAGCGATGGCCACTTCGATCTCCTACACTTACAGTGTTTGCGTTGTAATGGCCGCCATGATACTACAACAGAACACGTCTCCCCAGACGTTCTTCGATACGCCCCCTATGTTGTTAGTTTTTATAAGCTTGGGTAGATGGCTTGAGCATATTGCCAAGGGTAAAACTTCAGAAGCTCTCAGCAGGTTAGTTCAAATTCATAGTGTACGTAAGGAAAGCATTTTTCCCGAAACTACCATTACGATGACAAGGTCTCCTAATGCATGGGGTATATATACTTATAAGAGGATTAATTGATGTTTGCGATGATTCTCACTCACTTAAATTCAATCTATATATCGGATATTTAATCATTATAATACAATATATTAAATACCTCATGAATTTGACAACAAACCGACCTGATATGAACCATATCGACTTTTTTATCAATCATCCATTTATTATGAATATCAAGTACAAGAATAATTGTGGACTATTCAGTTTAGGTTGTAAATAATTTGTTGTTTTTTAGGCTACTTTCGTTAAAAGCTACAGATGCAATCATCGTAAGTTTGGGTAAGAACGGAGAGATCATTAGTGAGCTACAGGTGAATGTTGATTTGGTACAGAGAGGGGATATTCTGAAGGTAGTTCCAGGTGCTAAGGTTCCTGTGGATGGTAAAGTATTACAGGTAATTAAGATTTTATCAGCACTTAGATTTTTACTTCACAAAAAATCCTCAAATGCTGAAATTTTGATAGGATGTTCTTGAAAGCAAACTGAATAAAGGCTTGTTTGCAAGGTATTTTGGTTTATCTAAATACCTCTACTCTGATCCCTCATAGTGGGTCCTTTTTTCAATGATTCTTGACATATTCAACTTGAAAAAAGTAGTAGATATCAATGCGTAGATAGTCGATTGCTGAAACATTTTAAAAACATACAGAGTATTACATTTGAAAATATTGAGTTATGGCAGTTTAAGAATGTAAAAATTTTAATCAATATGGAGAACACCTTGTAGAATTTTCATATGATCAATTTTTTCAGTTTCTGAAAAATCCAAAAATACTTCAATTTGATTTCTTATCATTGATTGAAAAATATTAAACAATATTTTGAGTAATACCATCGAAAATTCATATATTAGTTCATTTTTAGGGTCAGTCTATGTGTGATGAGAGCTTGATAACGGGTGAGAGCATGCCGGTGCCAAAAACCATCGGCAGCACTGTAATTGGAGGGTCAATCAACCAACACGGACTGCTTATCTTTGAGGCCACACATACTGGGGAAGCTACCACCCTGTCACAGATCGTAAAGTTAGTGGAAGAAGCACAAACATCGAAAGCACCCATACAACAATTAGCAGACAAAATAGCGGGCTATTTTGTTCCCATAGTAGTGTTATTATCATTAATCACACTTATATCTTGGTCGATCGTTGGCGCAATAAACATCGACTATTTGCCAGTCAAGGAGTCTGAGAAGCGTGGGTTCACGAATGCTGAGATCATTTTGCAGTTTGTTTTCCGATGTGCGTTGAGTGTGCTTGCTATTGCCTGTCCTTGTGCTCTTGGATTAGCGACGCCTACAGCTGTTATGGTGGGAACAGGTATGATTTTCCTGTTTTTTAAACTTATAATGTCATTCATCGTCAGTTGAACAACAAACTGTAATTAATATTGTGAAATAAAAAATTATCTTGCTCAAAGATGGTATGGAATTAAAAACTGCTGTGATGAACTTCAGTATGGTTAATTACAGCAGGTTGGAGCAACGGCACATACTCTAAGAGAACACATAGCTTTTCGTCTCAAGTTTATTAATAACCGGCTGATAAGTTTACATACACGAGTTGAGTTTCCTCCTAGTTCTCCTTGTTTGACCATTATGGACTATTTCATTATTCGTTACTTGAAAAGCAGGATTTTCAGAACTCCTGTACCTAATTTGCAAGAACTGGAACAAAGAATGTCTAACCATAATGCCGTTAATGCTGCAGAATGCTTTTTTTAGCATGAGGCCCGTAAACTTGTGTATAGAACATAAAGGGGACAATTTCAACAGTTTCTTTTAAATTCGCCTTTTTGTTAATAAAAACGTTAATAGTCTTTTATTTACATAATAGTCTATTATTTAAAAAAACCTACACATTTTTGAGATGAAGTCAGTGTGGGATGTAACTTGAAAAACTTAAAATTAATGGTTACAAAAGAATGACATAAGTAAGGCAGCAGTTTTTAATTCCGTAAATATCTCTGACCAAGATAATTTTTCATATCACGGTATACAGGGTGTTTCAGTTAAAAGTCCCCAGGCCATTATCTCTAAAACTAATAAAGATATTTTATTTTTGTAAATGGCAGATGATTGATACCAAAGAAAGGTTTAAATAACGGTGATTAGAATTTTTCCTCAACAGCACACAGAGATGGCACTGCGATGCAAAACTATTTTTTGATGGCTGGAACCTTGAAACATAAGTCATGTGATTAAACAATAATTTGTGAATAATTTTGATGGTATAGAGAATTTACAAAAAACAAGCCGTTTTGGAGTTACATGAGTTTCTTTCATTAATGCCAGTACACGTGAATTTTGATAAATCCCTATAATTTATTTATTATTTATTATAGAATATTGGTTACCAAACACTTTTTTTCAAGATAAGGAAAGTGATATAATACACTATCATAAAATTATGTTTACCACTTCCGGCCAAACCGGAACTAACATGATGAACCAATATCCATATGTTCCTACATATTACATTTTTTTTCCTAATAACGCTTCTAATAAAACGGCTCCCAAAACTTAAAGTAAGTAAGACAACAAAGAAAATACACACTAATTTAGAATGGTAATGAAAAATCTACTTAAGAGATATTAGTAGGCTTTGAATTAATTTTAAGTTTGACAGTTATTAAACAAAGTTTGTAGTTGGTGCATTTCAATCATAGTTTCAAACAGAAATAGTGTACTTAGAAACAATTCAAAGCAAATTAATCCAAATAAGGCAATAAAAAAAAAATAATTTTTTAAAATGGTTAGATACACCAATGAAGATAAGTTAAATATGATTTTAATATATGGTGAATGCAAAAGAAATTCCCGACAAGCAAAACGATTGTTTTGTTTACGATTTCCAAATAGACCTACACCCGATAAAAAAACATTTATCATGCTGTTTAAAAATTTAAGAAACTGGGGTAGTTTTAAGAAAACTATTCGTAACAGAAATAGGCCAGTTAGAAACGATGAAAATACAGCCTTGGTGTTAAATATTGTGTTGTCAACAATCCTCAATGTTCTCTCCGGAAATTGGCATCGGAAACTAATCTGTCGATATCTTCGTGCCATAGAATATTAACATGAAATAAATATCATCCATACAAATTAAAATTGATCCATCATTTAAGGCCTGGTGATTATGTACGAAGATTACATTTTCTAGCTGAATTTTCAGTTCTTTCTGAAGAATGCCCAAATTTTTAAAAAAATGTGCTCTGGAGCGATGAAAGCCATTTTCACAACAACGGAGTTGTGAGTAAGCATAACTGCCGATACTGGTCACAAAATAATCCTAGATGGATGAGAATGACCCGAAATCAGGTAACTTTTGGAGTTAACGTGTGGTGTGGAATATTAAATTCATATATTATTGGACCATATCTATTCCATGGGACTTTAAATGGAAGAAAATATGAGATATTTTTGAGAAATGTATTGCCAGGATTATTAGAGACTATCCCTCATAACCAGGAGAATATTTGGTTTCACCAAGATGGTGCACCACCCCATAACTCAGTACTAGTCAAAGATTGTCTTAATGAAATGTACCCTCAGAGATGGATTGGTACTAATGGAGTAGTCAGATGGCCAGCACGATCACCTGACTTGACTCCATTAGATTTTTACCTTTGGGGGTATTTAAAAAGTGTAGTGTACATTGAACCCATTGAGGATATGGCCGATTTGTATAATAAAATATATGCAAGTGTTGCTGCTATAAATAGACATACGTTACAAAAAGTTTGCAATGAAGAGTTACTGAAACGGTACAATATGTGTATTCATGAAGAAGGGAGAAATTTTGAACATTTAATATAATAAGTACCTACTAATAAGAAAGAAATTAGTTTAATTTCATTTTTAATAATATTTCAATAGTTTTTAAATGTTTGTTTATAAAACTTTTGTTTACGTTCTTTACTGAATTGTTAATATAAATTTAGCCCATTCTAAATTAGTGTGTATTTTCTTTGTTGTCTTACTTACTTTAAGTTTTGGGAGCCGTTTTATTAGAAGCGTTATTAGAAAAAAAAAGTGTAATATGTAGGAACATATGGATATTCGTTCATCATGTTAGTTCCGGTTTGGCCGGAAGTGGTAAACAATTTTATGATAGTGTATTATATCACTTTCCTTATCTTGAAAAAAAGTGTTTGGTAACCAATATTCTATAATAAATAATAAATAAATTATAGGGATTTATCAAAATTCATGTGTACTGGCATTAATGAAAGAAACTCATGTAACTCCAAAACGGCTTGTTTTTTGTAAATTTTCTATACCATCGAAATTATTCACAAATTATTGTTTAATCACATGACTTATGTTTCAAGGTTCCAGCCATCAAAAAATAGTTTTGCATCGCAGCGCCATCTCTGTGTGCTGTTGAGGAAAAATTCTAATCACCGTTATTTAAACCTTTCTTTGGTATCAATCATCTGCCATTTACAAAAATAAAATATCTTTATTAGTTTTAGAGATAATGGCCTGGGGACTTTTAAGTGAAACACCCTGTATATTGATCACTAACTCATAGTAATGGGCACCTTCAGAAGCCCCACATTGGGCGCCAAATATCGCCATTTTATCTGAAAATTCATTTCTTTTCCCGTTGAATTGCTTAAAAAGCGAAATTATTCACAGAATGTAAGAATATTAAAAAATAAAACTATAGGAAAGTCTATTAGTGGCACTCTCTTACATGACTCTCTAAAAGAATGAAGCAAGGTTAAGTCAGTATATTATATTTAGCATCTCCGATTTCAGGTGTCGGTGCTGTCAATGGCATCCTGATCAAGGGAGCGGAACCCCTGGAAAATGCCCACAAAGTAAAGGCAATCATGTTTGATAAAACCGGAACGATTACAAAGGGCCTCCTTGAAGTAACGAAAATTTGGATGCAGGCCGACAGCCTGAGCCCTCCAGTGATCCTGTCGGCACTGGGATGTGCCGAAACCAATTCGGAACATCCCATTGCCACTGCCATAGTAAAGTACGCCCGCAGCACTTTAGGTTGCGAGTTGACGGGCCTAACTGCCAATTTCCAAACAGTTCCGGGGTGCGGGATGAAGTGTACGGTTACCAACCTCACTGAAATGGTCAGGAATATCAAAAACAGTCAGGAGATAAGTAATTTTACGTCATTAGTGAATGCGGGAAGTTCGGGAGTGTTTACCGTTAACGGCATACAAATTGAAGTGACGCATTCGCAGAACATGAGGCTGGGGCAACTCATAGGCATGAACACTGGCCAGGAGGATTCGGAAGGGAACTATGAGGTTATTATAGGGAATAGGGAATGGATGCATAGAAATGGTTTTACGGTGTCCGGGGACCTGGATCGGAATATGGCTGCTGAGGAGGAGCAGGGTAGATCGGCGGTACTGTGTGCTATAAATGGTGAGTTTTTGTTTAATGATATCGTTCACAATAAGGGCGTGACCATTTCTTCCAATCCATTGAAGTTGGTAGATAGTATGTAGTTGGTCCCTCACTGTAATGGTTTTTTTTTTGCAAATTTTTTGTTGTTTTCGGTATTTGACAAGCAATAAAATCTGTTTGGTATAACTTGTCTTGCACAAACGAACATTTATCGCTTATTTAAGAAAGAATTACACGATTTTTTAGCAAATGAATCATTCTATTCTGTGGATGAATTCCTCAAAAAG
This sequence comes from Stenurella melanura, assembly GCA_963583905.1. Lineage (NCBI taxonomy): Eukaryota > Metazoa > Arthropoda > Insecta > Coleoptera > Cerambycidae > Stenurella > Stenurella melanura. Next base: position 19,746,513 of record OY757315.1, read on the forward strand.
GAATTTCTTTTTTTTAAATATGATGTATTTTTACGTATTTTATTAAATAACGGCTTAAACACATTTTTTAATCTTGTTTTGTCTTGAATTTCAGTTTGTAAATTTAATGTGTATCCTACCAGTGATTTGTCTTTTAGTTTTTAAGTTTTGACTAGTCCGATAATTGGCGCTGTATTTATCAATTTTGTGATGAATAAAGATTCTGATTCTGATATCAGTCGTCAGTTCTCATTTTTGTTAATTTTAAAATATTAGTAGTTTTACTAAATGGATTTTAACGAAGCAGATGAACTTATTTATTTTTTTGTTTTGAGTTTTTGTCCGGTTTTTATTCTCGTATTATTTTATAGGCATTCTAATTATTTTTTTAGTGAGGCTAGCTCTGGATTGAAGCATATGAAATAATTTTCATTTTTCAAATATATTTTTATCTGAATTTTAGGGGAGATGTCTCATGATAATAATTTACAATATTATAGTTTCTACTGCTTTATTTAGGCCTGTGTACAATTCTCAGTTAGGGAATAATTGTAAAATGTATTTTTATTTGCACTACTTTTGTTCAGTATAACATTATGGCCATTTAAAAAAAAAGTATTAAATCTAATTATGTGAGCTTTATAATCCGAATGTAGAAAATCGGTAACAAATTGCTTCGTTTATTTTAAAACTGCAGCTATTTTCTACTTACCTACTTATATTCTTGAAGACATCCAACAAACATGTTTTTAAGGAAGCTCTTATTTTCTAGGCAACATTGTTGCGATGTTAAGTGTCGCAGACACCGTGAAACCAGAGGCCCACCTAGCGGTCTACACCCTGAAGAAAATGGGCCTTGAAGTGATACTTTTGACGGGTGATAATCGCCAAACTGCTGCAAGCATAGCCAGACAAGTAGGGATAACTAAAATATATGCGGAGGTGCTTCCGTCACATAAAGTCGCAAGAGTTCAAAGGTACAATTTCAATTAGTTCATTTAACCGACGTATAACCCAACATACACTTAACCGAATTATAAATCTGTGCTTTTCCAACATTTTACTAGGTTGTTGTCACCGTATGAGGGTTGTTTTAAGTTTAAATTTGATTTTATAAAAAAAGTAATTTGAAAATTTCCTCGCATCTCTGTGTGGGTTAGAAATTGTGTTTTTACGAATGAATTTTTAACTTAAAAATAATTCGCAAACCTTGTGCACGCATGTAGCACTTTAAATATAAAATATAACAATAAAAAGTTTGCAAGTATAATAGAGTAGCCGCTTTGTGAGACACTCTGTATAAACATGGTAACGTCAATACTTTAAAACTTTAAAATAATGGTTTGCAACTGTTTAAGGGTGATACGCCAGACATATGCCTTAATACCTTTTTCTGAGCAATAAATGCTTTGTTTCAATGTGCTGAGGAGCCCTAAAAAATTTAAGCATCATGCAGAGTAGATTGAACCAATCCATAATATTAGCTAATTAATTCAAGTTTTGATGAGTTTTATTCTTTGGAAAATGTACTGATTATATTGTAAAATGTTTTCTAAAAAATTTATGATGAACTTTTCAGGTTACAGGCAAAAGGCATAAAAGTGTGCATGGTAGGTGACGGTATAAACGATTCTCCGGCACTGGCGCAGGCCGATGTGGGGATGGCTATAGCGGCAGGCACAGACGTCGCTGTGGAAGCTGCACATGTGGTACTTATGAGAAACGATCTCCTCGATGTAGTTGCCTGCTTAGAACTCTCAAGAAAGACTGTTAATAGGATAAGACTTAACTTTTTGTTTGCCAGCATGTACAATCTTTTGGGTGAGTTGTTAATATTTAACAGTGCTAAACATTTTGCTAATTACAAGAACAAGAATAGTTGCCTTTATACCCCTAAAAGAAACATTGCAGCTACAGAAATGTGTTTCAGAGTTATTGGTCCTCATCAGTGTAGCATAAGTTTTTGTTATCAATTGAATCAGAAATTGCCTCCAAAATGGATCTAACTGAATTTATAAATAACTTTGCCAGTGCCAAAGCTCGAAAAAGATAATTTTAATGGAGAATTTATCATTAATTTTCTTTAAGTGGTTAATCGGCTCTCATTTATGTTGTTTATGTTTGAGAATATATTTTTTGTTATTTGAGAATTTCTATATTAATGTTTATTTATGTCTGTTTAAAAATAAAATATTTTCGTTTTTATATCTGTTTCTTTTTACGTGTCACTATTGTGTATAATAGGGGTCTCAAAATGTATGTCGTCCCACTTATCCTAGCCACACCGCTGTGTTGACTGCTGTCATTAAATTATAGTTTTGTCCTTGATCTATAAAAACATTCTCTAAGCTGATGAAAAGCAATAACTTCGAAACACATGTCCGTAGCTGCATTCTTGTTTCTTTTTTGGGGCTTGTAGCAACTATTTCTGTTTTGTATGAACTATACTATACTCTGTCACTCTTTATTTTGCTTACTTTTGACATACAGTGTGTCTCATTTAAGGGTGTAACAGCATAATAATTCTTTTGTTTTTTGTCCGATTTGAATCAAACTGACCACAAAATCACTTTCCATCTTTAAATGCAAGACCATCTACGATACTAAAGTGTATGAAAAAAATTAAAAAATCCTAGTAGGCATTTTTTTAATCAATAAATTTTGTTAACAAAATTTGTTCGAAATCATTCAAAAACCCCGAATCCTTTTGAGGCATTTAAAATAAAAATTATTTCTAAATTAATTTCTTTTAAGCAATTTATAGAAATAAATAATAAATACAACCAAAACATTAAATATTATGTTCTGTCAAACCTCCATCAGCCCTAATGCATGCTTCAATTCCCTTTCTATTATTATTCATAACTTTTTGGGGGGTTGCAGGTGTAATTTCAGTGCAAGCTTGCCTAATCCGGTTTTCCATTTGCAGTCTATTTCGTGGCTTCGTTTTGTAGACTTAATTCTTTAGAAACTTACATAAAAAAAAGTCCAAGGGCGTGAAGTCAGGTGACCTCGGAGGCCTATGAATAAAAGGGCTATTCCTTCCAATCCACCTTCGGGGAAAGTTGTCATTTGGCCAACTCCGTACTACTATTGCATTGTGGATTGGGACTCCATGAAGTTGAAATATCACGTTGTATGCAATAAGGGGGAAGTTTTCAATTTCAATAGAAAATTCAGTTTGCAAAAAAATTAGAAAACGTTCCGCATTCAAATTTCCCTCAAAGAAATGGCCCAATTGTTTGTTCATTCAAAATACTCACCACACATTTACCTTTTCTGAATACGGCATCGACATTTTACAACCCAATGAGGGTTTTTAACGGATGAATATCTAGTATTTTGCCATTAGTTGTAAATGTCGCTCTGGATGCCGATTATTAAATTCTGTAGCAGCTTCCTTCTTTGTACAAGAATTATCGCCAAGTAATCTAACAATTTTCACTTTTTCCACAGTTGTAAGCATTTTAATTGAAATAAAATATTCTAGAATACAAAAAATCAGACAAAATGCCAACAGATTTACTTGACAATTAATCTGACATTTTGAAAATTGTATAGTCTGTTTTTAAACCAGGAGTAATAAACATGAAAGTTCCATTCACACCATAAAACTAAAATACACTAAAACCTTCTTGGCATTTTGGGCAACAAACAATACACGATTACAGCGTTTTTTTGTGTGTATTTTATTACATTATATAATGCATCGACCTCTATTTGACCTCTAGGTATTTTATGCAGCATCCATACCATTTATGCAATATAAAGGCACCAAGTAATTAGACACTTTTACCTTCAGATTTATACAAAAGGGATTAAAAACTGATATATAATGTGCAAACGATGATATAGAAATTATAACGAAATAATTTATGACATGAAATTAAAATGTTTACAATATGTCAAAATTTGCGACTATTGCCTTGTGTAAAACTGGCGAGGAAGTATCTAATCACAGATGTATGATTTAGCACGTTAAATTTAAAACGCTCCTCCTGGTTTAAAAACAGATTATAGTAACAAAAGAGTCAGAACAAGCTTATCAAAACGAAAAATTTGAGACTGGAACTTTTGAATGATTTCGAACAAGTTTTGTTAGCAAAATTTTTTTATTAAGGTGGCCATTCCCTAGAAAGAGACATCGGATAGGGAAATATTTATTATTTTGGCCCATAACTTTTTTTCTTAGTACGTGTATTTAAAAAAAACTATAAGAGTACCTAAGTAGAATCATAACAAGACTATTACTATGAATTTTCACTCAATAATTTCAGTGGTTTGCAAAATAGCTAGATTTGAAACTACGAAATAGGAAGATTAACATTTTTTAAATTTAAATCTAGCTATTTTGCAAACCTCTGAAATTATTGAGTGAAAATGCATAGTAATAGTCTTGCTATGGTTCTACTTAGGTACTCTTATAGTTTTTTTAAATATACGTACTAAGAAAAAAAAGTTATGGCCAAAAATAATAAATATTCCCTATCAGATGTCTCTCTCTAGGGAATGGCCACTTTAGAAAATGCCTACTACGTTTTTTGATTTTTTTTTGTGATTTTAAATAGACCTTGGTGACCTCTATCTTTTAAGATCAGTTTGATTCAAATCGGACAAAAAACGAAAGAATTATTACGCTGTTACACTCTTAAGTGAGACACTGTAGATTATCCACAGGATTGAGATTAAGACTGAAATCGTCAAAAGTTCAGAAATAAAGAGTAAGAAATTGACTTTCTTGGTAGGTTATTAAAACTAAGCAAATTTCTTGATAAGATTTATCATTTGCTTTTAATGCTTTCCAGGCATTCCTCTGGCAGCGGGAGCCTTCAGCATGATTGGGTTCATGCTGGCTCCCTGGATGGCCAGCGCCGCAATGGCCCTCAGTTCAGTGTCAGTAGTGAGCTCGAGTTTGATGCTGAAGTTGTGGCGCAAGTCAACAAGGGAGGATCTCGAAACGGCGGAGTATCTCGCCAGCAGAGACTGCGGATCGTTAGATGCGATTTCCATACATCGAGGGTTAGACGATATCGAACAGATCAGCGGGAGCCCCCCTTCCTTGTCCAGGTATAACCAACTATGTGATTATTAATGAGTACAATGGTAGTAGTAGTGGTACTTTAAGGGTGATATTTAATGGAGGACATTAACGAATATTAGCAGATAATCCGGAAGTTTTTAATTTTGCAAAAAAATTCCTCTGTGCAGATACTGAGATATTCAATATGTTTGAAAGGAAAAGCGTATATTTGAAGTGCATTATGAATTTTTATAATACCCATTAGTTCAAATTCATAAAAAAATATATTTTGATGCTTTTAGGAATATTAAAGCTGATTTCCTTCCTCAAAAAAATGTTTAGATTTTTTGTCTTAGACAATTTGCAGCAAGGATTTCAGTGAGCTTACCGAAATTTTCCTTTTACACCCGAATAGTAATTTTTGGCTGTATTGTCACCTACGTAATAATTAAGTAGGTCAAGAAACCCAAGTAGCATTTTAAGAAATATTTTCGGAAACATTTCTAACAAAGTGAACCTATTCCTTGTACAAAATGGGAGCTACTTGCAATATATGTTGCGATACATTTTCGACATACATATTTCTTATGGTATCATAGTGTTTCTATTCTGGTGGCACTACATCTTGTAACGTCAATTCTTGCCCCTAAACTGATTTGGAATGACGATGCCCAGTTCTCGTTTCGTTTTTGGAGACTGGGTCATGGTTCGAAAATTATAAAAAATCATTTACTATTGTTAAATGGGCGTCAATAGCCAATAACCTGATACCTATGATATGCTGGTTTTAATACGTATAACTGTGGCTATTCAGTGTTCTTAATTATAAATGACATAGGTATCAATAAAAATTTAAAAAAATTGAAAAGTCACAATAAAACCAAAACATGTAATAAAGTGGTATATTCAATAATCAAACAGTCAAGATAAAATGATTTAAAATTGTGTGGTCACACGTGATCTAAAGTATTTAAAATATTATAAATAATTGATTTGACAAATATATTATTAGAGGGTAGCTACCTTCCTCACAGAGATTCTTACATGTGAGAAATATTTTACATGCGGAAGGCAAAAAAAATACAAATTAATTGAATTCAAAAAGTTAAACAAATGGCTGAAGGCCGATAAAAATTAATATTTAACGGTAACGGTCTTTTGCTCTGGATAGCTGGAGTCGGAGATTAGTTCAGGATCCAAATTAGTTTAATAAGACAACCCAATCAAAATTAACAATTTTATTTTCTTCAACAGGTAAAATATGCCGGTTTACATAATATACAATGGTTACAGGTTATCAGGTCCGTATCTTTTACAGTTATTGATAATCAGGTGACATTTATATCGTATGAGTGAGAGAGAAGACGAGCGTGTAATGTAGCGATGCGACGGGTAGGGATTATTTTGACGGCGGAAACGGTGTCGGGCTAATAACTGTCAACCCGAGCAAGCTATCGGCTCAACACGCCGGATAACTCCTCTGTCAACTTATATTTGCTCCGAGTTGGTTACGTCGTGACGACGGGACGGTGCCGGACTAAATAACATTTGGCTCAAAATCAGTACTCGGCTCAGCACGCCAGAGAACTTTTCTAGGTCAAGTTATATTCGCTCCGGGTATAGTCATGTCACCAAGTGCACAAGTCAGCAAAGTGTCTCGGCTTAGCTCGCCTTAGGCAATTTACGAGGATATGTACCCAGTGCTCTTCTCGATTCGTGGCTGGGCTCTTATACATGAACTATCCCTCCTTCTTGGGGACTGCTGTTGTCGGGTCGTGTGCAAATTTAGTACATTTGAATATGAATCGCTGCCATATGGCAAACATGCACACCTCACTATACCACATGTAAATCCCATATGCAACACTGAAAAGGACAGCGACATTTTGTGCAACACTAGCAGTGATATATCCAGGTTAAAGAGTTAAAGTTAAATAATTGATACAAATTTTAAAAACATGTCGGAAATGTATGTAAATCATTATATCTTACGTAAGAATCGAAATAGTTACAAAACTGTTTCCCACTACCAAATTTGTTTCCAAATTGTGTCTGAAAATGCTACTTGGCAATGGTCTATATACAGCAGTGTGCATCATTTATTGTCATATGACATTAAATGGTGCATTTATTGTCATAAAAATGCTCTCTTACTTGCACTTATTGCGTTCTTTATGGCCTGTTTAGATGTTAATACTGATACTTAGGTCTGGCTCTTTAAATATAGTTATAAAATCATGTTTAAAACATATGTAAGATTTACCTTTGCTGCTGTGTTTTGTTTCCCCATTCAATTAGCCAAATTTTATATTATTTGATGGAATTTTTTTCTACCACTCTTGTGGTATAGTTATGCGAATCATCTCTAATTAGAAAACCATACCCAGGGAAGAGATAGACAAAGCTGTTCTTTGAATTTATCTGCCAATGTCACGAAGGACGGGCACTGTGTTCACCAATGCATAAGGTATTCCTATCTTTACGCAAAACAGAGTTAGATTTTTTAATTGACCGGAAACATCATTTTTAAGTTTTATTAAGTTTCTACCGCAAACACAATTTTTAGATCTCTAGTATTACTTGTCTCATTCTAACACGCAAAAATTTGAAGTATGGCTCTGTAGTTAGTACCTTGCTAGCAGGTAATAGCGCCGACTTTGATATTTTGATGGCCGGTCTTTATGGCCTCTTTATGTCCACTAAACAAATGCGGACAGTTATTAAAAATATCAAAAAAAGCTAATAACTAAAAAACAAGGGTGTATTTATGAATATATATATATATATATGAAATAAAATTCTTCTGGATATTTTTTCTCCATATTATTTTGATTGGGCATCCTAATATATATGTTTGATTTACTGATTCAATCAAATCATTTGTTAGTGCTAAACCATGACATTCAAATTAAGTAATGGTAGTCATATTTCGTAATCTCAGTACCTGTATATAGGTGTATAAATATTACCTATCATTCATTTAGGATTACTAAATAAATACCGTTTGATATTATCTCCTTTGTAGTAAAATGGCAGACACACACAACAATTTTGTGTACAACATATCGATTTAGGATTAAGTATATTTTTAACTTTTAGTTATCTCGATTATTAAGTTTGTCGTTTATTTCAGAAAACTCTCGAATGTAGAGTTGAATATAAGTAATACCAAAGAAAATCAGTTATAGTAAGTTCTGTATTTCTTTTGAGTTTTATTATTAGTTGCTAATTATGAAACATAAGAGTTTCTTAAAACAAGTTTGTTTTTTGTTACTGCATGCTTTGACTATTTACGTTTTTTTTATTTTTTGTGACTTGAAGTGTTCTCATATTTCTTTTTTCTAATTATAGCATGGTTTGTTTTTCATGTTTTTTTTATTTTTTATGTTTGTGAGCGTCTCACCCATCCCATCATCTGCTCATTCATGCGTTTGTTTCGTGATATCTCCATTGTTTTTTTTACACAAAACAACAAGCATATAGTTGGTGTAGCAATAATTCGTTATACAAGCAGGGTTCGGATGACAGAGCTCCATTTCGCGATTTATAAGGGGCGAACTTAGAGCCGTTTGTAATAATTTTTTATTTTGCAGGTATTTCATAAGCAAAAATGATACATCTTGTTAACGTAATGATGCAAAAACTTGGCGACAACTTTGTGTGATCATACTAGAAGTTGGTGACAAGTTTTAACACCATCGCATTAATAGGATCTGTCATTTTTGCATAAGAAATACTTACAGCTTAGGAATACTTACAGCCATAGATCAGTCAAAGGCCGCATGCTTAGTCTTACCGGACTGTAGTAAAGAATTTGATTTAATAAATTACGAGATTCTATTGGCTAAATTGAACTTTATTGGACTACACATATTGTTTTACTGGTTTAGCTTATCTCAGTCGATTACACAGCCCCACCAAAAAAAAAAAAATGTTCTGACCTAGCAATGAGACGAGTATATCCTTATGTATTTTTGATCGCTGATTCCGATTCCGGGATCAAAAAAAGTCGTACACCCCCAAAAAAAATTTTAGAGCCAAAAAACACCACCTGATAGGGTATATATGAGATAAAGCTCTGAAAATGATGTTATCATTTTAATCAATCATTTTGTTTAATATTTTCGGGAAAAATTGAATGTATTACGATAAAAATAAAGGTGAATTGCAGTGTTCACCCTATCGGTATGAAACGCACCCCCAATGATGTTATCATTTTAATCAATCGTTTTGTTTAATATTTTCGGGAAAAATTGAATGTATTACGATAAAAATAAAGGTGAATTGCAGCATTCACCCTATCGGTATGAAACGCACCCCATGAGGGTGAGAACCACCCTCATCTGCCATCAAACCAATTGATAACGACAATGACTGAAAGACATCTAAAAATGTTTAAGTTTCGTTAGGTTTGCAATAAACTGACGTAGAATTCACGTAATACCCCAAAACTATCCCTACAGCGTTATGAAAAACAACCCATAACTTCAATTACAGAAAAAAATATGGTATGCCATTTAAAATAAGGAAGTTGATACCGACTTCCGGTATAACCGAAAATGTCACATATGGGCATTATTTTCATTAAATAGAGCACCCGGAAAAACATCTGTGCAAATGTTCAGTTTCAAATTATTTGTAGGTGAAGCACCCTGTATGTATTTCTGTAGGAATTGTAGAAGAATGTTCATAAAGAACCCTTTTGTGTTATGTATACTTTTATTTTTTAACTGTATGTAATGCAATAAAGATTATTATTATTACAAAATGAAAACATTCTTACAAATGTGTCGGAGTCCGCTCAAGTTTTATCATCGTCTCATTATTTTGGCATATGAAATACATAACATTCTTACAAAAGCCTCTGAATCCACCTTTCGTAAATCGCGAAATAAATCTCTGCCATCTGAATCCTGCTTATAAGTGAACACTAATAACAAAATATTATAATATTGCTTGTTTTGTATATCAAGTTGTCATTACCAGGAACAAATAAAAATCAACTTGAATTACTGTTACACACAAACTACACTATGATATAGAAAATTGTCTTTGTCAAAGATGGTCATGGAATTAAAATTTCATGACGATCTTTGACCAAGATAGTTTTTGATTTCACGGTAGCTGACTTCACAAAAAAATCTTGCTTATGGTTAGTTGATATATTGTTTTTTATATATGGTAAACGAAGATGGTGAGGTGAAACAAATTAGATTCAACTTTTTGTAATTCAATACAAAATGCGGAACATGCAGAGGGAAGAAATAATTGGGAGAACGTTTTATTTTATTGTGAAATATTGATATGCACAAAAATGGAGTTAGTTCAGTTCAGTTCAGTTTTTATTTAGTTTCATTTGACATATTATTACAGAAAAAAATATGTATAAAACAGGTCAAAGGGGTAAGCAATATAAACTAGACACATAACACTTACATATTGCAGAGATAAAAAGATAAAATTCTACACTAAGAGTAATAAAGATAAAACTTAAAATTAATTACAATTATTAAAAATCAAGAAATTCTTGGATTGAATATGGTTCTATATCACAGACATATTGGAAAACTTGCCCTCTGAAATCCTTTTGAAGAATTTTGTTTTTGAGAAAATCGGGCAATACATTAAAGAATTTGATTGCGGAATAGAATGGTCCTTTCTCAGTTAGAGTTAAATGGTGCATCGGAAATGCATAATTGCTTTTGTGCCGAGTGTCATAGATATGATTTAAGTTCAATGTTTTGAAATCAGCCTGATGATTTTTTAAATATAGTAAGCAGGAGTATACATATAGTCCTGGTATTGTGAGCATTTTGTTTTCCCTAAAATGTCCTCGGCGCACGATTCGTAAAATTTCAATTTGTACATTATTCTAACTGCCTTTTTTTGAGTTTTAAATACTTTGTGGAGGTCCGAAGAACCACCCCATATCTCTATTGCATACTTAGCGACGGAATAAAAGTTTGCATAGTACACCGTTTTAAGAGTCGGCGTGTCAAATAAACGTGATAGAACTCTGAGTGCAAAGCATGTTTTGTTAAGTTTTTTCACGATTTCATCAATATGCAGGAACCATTTAATATTGTTGTCTAAATTTATACCCAACAATTTAGTAGAATTGATGTTTGAAATTGGCACTTTATCAGTTAGCAACTCTGGTACTTTTAATAATGAACGATCCGTTTTAAATATCACACAACTTGATTTAGCTTCATTTAGTATAAGTTCATTAGTATAAAACCAATCTTTTACGTTTTGCCACAGTCGAGAGAGAGCGTTCACAACTTCCTCAAGTGTATGACCCTTTATTAAAAGGTTTGTATCGTCTGCATAATTAACTATTGTTAATTTGATATTTGGTTCTGCAACATTGATGAGATCATTTACAAAAATTACAAAAAGGAGTGGTCAAAAGATTCTGTGAATGTTTTAGCACCCAGATAAATTTAATGCAATGATGTTGCATGTACCATTGCTATTATAAATTACCAATGGTCATTATATGCTTTGTTTACTATTTACCAGGGACTTGGGCAGAAATGAAATACCAGTTCCGATTTTAAGAGAAATTGAAGAACGACTCCGATTGTTATAGTTTTCTCAATTCCAATTCTTAGATTGTCTTTAACAATGATTTTTTCGGTTCTGCGGCTTCCAAAAGATCAATTAGTTACATAATTTCGTCAAATTTTATAATGCATGCAAAAATTGGAACACTGATTAGCTATAAAATTAGTCAATTTTAAATTTAACAAAAAAAAAAAACTGAAAAAATTTGGGTCTGATTCTCTGATATTCACAAACATCTTAAAAATTCTCTGGGTCACGCTGTGGGACAATGTTATTTCTGCTATAATTGATGTTAGCGTATACATTTTGTTTCATGCTTTTCTCTTAAAACTGCTTTATTTAATGTTAATTTTGTAATATATTTCTACATGTACTGTAAAACATGTTTTACTAAATGAAATATTTCTGTCAAGTGCCTCTATGAAACCTTATTTTCATGAAGACAGCAACCAGATTGCAAATCAAAGAAATGCAAGTCCGTGCTAAGTATAAAAATCACGCTTTATCGTAAGACGCATGGTTTCGATTACAACAAACACCACCCGAAACATCTATATTTACACTTAATTAAAGGAACTCATGTGCCAGCTTTTCCGGACCACTTGTAAACTGCAGTTGCGTAGTGGTGTGTCGTATTGGTATGAATCGCACAATAATATGACTCTTTCCGATGATTCGTATGGTACGAATCTTTGCAACCGATATGTTTTCGTATTCATATCAAATGTACTCGTACACATACACTGACCTAACAGAATAATGCGAACTGTAAAAAGATATTTAACTGCTTACGGATTGGATATTATGAATGCTTTTGTCAGAATTGATGTAAAAACCCTTTTTCAACATTTTTCCTTTCATAAGTTCTGTTGAGATTGATAAGAAATAAAGAATAAAAAAATAGTACAATAACTATGTGCTGTATGATTCTCGTGCATCTAGTACCTATCATGAGATTCGGTTAGTACGAAATACACGAAAGTACTGTTACGTTTATACACCCTGTATGAATCCGTGGGTTCTAAATAATTTCAACAAGAGTTAAACACCACTAACACTTTATTCAATAATTTACTGACTATACAATACTTCAAACATTCAAAATAACCTTTACACTCTTATTTAACCTCACTTTTTACCGAACGTGTCACTTCTCAAATAAACTTCTTTCTTAATAAACTTCTTCTTCCGCGGTGGTAATCGCGCCTTATACTCCGAATTTACCTCTAGATTAAACCAGAATCTTCTTCAACCATACTCTAGAAAAGTCCATGGCTCTTTCTAGAGTCTTACCAGTCACTATTAGTAGGCATAGGCGTATCATCTCCAGGTCGAAGGGGGTGTAATTCATAACAATACGAAGGATACCTATACTAGTACGAATTGAATTGTACAATAGTATAATTATGTGCAGTCTGACTCTCACGTATCTAGCATACACGCATCATGAGATACGTTTACTACGAAATATGAATAAGAAACTGCTACAACTCTTTTTGTATATGGAGTCAGTACAATAGGAATCTTTGAAACAGTCGTATGGCCCATCAGTTTCGAGTTGGCTCTCATTATTAGTACAAGGTAGATCCATAACAATTAACCTAAACGTTCAATCCCAATCAACATTTGGAAGTCATAAGACTGCGAAATGGAAGAATGAATAAGGGAGGCTCCATGTAGCGGTCGATGTTCGTAGCAATCAAAGACATAGCTTGACGTGGGCATGTGTTCAAAAGTATGTCTCTAGAGGGCTGAATATTTACTAAACGAAACATTTCTGTCAAGCTCCTCTATGAAACTTTGTTTTCATAAGGACAATAACCAGAATGCAAATCAAAGAACAGCAAGTCTGGCACTCTAAGTGTAAAAATCGTATTTGACCAGAAAACGCATGGTTTCGATTGCAACGATTGAGAATCTTTAATTAGGTATATATCTTTCAGGTGGTGTTTGTTGCAATCGAAACCATGCTTTTTCGTTGTAAAATGTGCACAAGTGTGCAATTGCTCTAAAAATAGAAAGGGACAATGAATTATATCCCTGTAGTTCTATGTAAAAATTCATTTACGCTGTAGTAGCCATTATCAAGGAGGAAGTCCTTAACCTTTTTTTTGTATCTCAAGAGATTTGAACTTAATATTTTCAGGAAGGCTATTGTGTAGCATTATTGCATTATAATAGAGCGATTCTTTAAAAGTAGAGGTTCTGTGAAAGATAATAGTTAGTAAATTTCCATGTCTCGTGTTATAGTCATGGTTTTCAGCTTGTATATGAAACTTATGTAGATTGAATTTTAGATGTATTAGACAGTTGTATATGTAAATACACGGAACTGTTAATATTCTCCTGGAGATGAAAGTATCCCTACAGCTTTCTCTATGCTTTAATTTGAAAATAAGTCTAATCAACCGTTTTGAAGTATAAGAACTCTAGATCCTTCACTAGATTTTCCCCAAAGAGTAATATTTAGGGCTATACAGGAATAGGCTAAAGCATGATAGACATTTAGTAAACCTTCCTCATTTAATGTGTTTATCAATTGGAAAATTGCATAATATGCTTTGTTTAATTTGTTGCAAACGTAGTCGATAGGTGGTAACCATGACAATGTACTGTCAATGAAATTACCCTGAAATTTTGAGCTTTCGCTTAAGGGGATATCTCTGAGCACAGTATTTCTCCTTATTATAAAGTCTATAAATACCGTCTTGTTACCATTTAACATCAATTTGTTACGATCACACCAACTACGCATTTCATCCGTCGTTGTATTTATATGTGGGCTGAGCACCTCAATACTCGAGGCAGAAATACAGATGGTGGTGTCATCAGCATATATAATTGTAAGTCTTCTGGTAATATGACTCGGTAAATCATTAATGCAGATGGAGAACAAAAGTGGTGCAAGAATAGATCCTTGCGGAACTCCCAATGTAACCGCTTGTGTTGTAGAATATGATTCATTGACTTTGACTGTTAGTGTTCGATTCTTCATAAATGATTTAGTGAGTTCAAGAGTGATATCTCTTATACCAATATTTTCTAACTTGTTGAACAACACCTGCTTATTTACTGAGTCGAATGCTTTAGATAGATCAAAGAGGATTTCTACAGTATATTTCCCTCTATCGACTTCTCAGTAAATATACTCAAATAAATTAATTGAAGCAGTTTCTACCGATCTCCCACCTCCAAATCCATGTTGGCTGTCAGTTAAAATTTTGTTTTTTTTCTAAGAAATCTCCTGTTCTGTTACAGATAATTTTTTCTATGATTTTATAAATAACACTGAGTAACGAAATTTGCCCGTAGTTATCAATATCATTTTCCATGCCGTTTTTATAGACCAGGATAACAACGTAATTTTTAAGCTCCACAGGGAAATACCCTCTACAATAATTCTGTTAATTAAACTTATAGTCTGTTTTTAATCCAGGAGGAGTAAACATGAAAGTTCCATTCACACCATCAAAGTAACTAGAAAATACACTAAAACCTTTTTGGCGTTTTGGGCAACCAACACTACACGACTACGGTGTTTTTGTGTGTATTTTATTACATTATAAAATGCATCGACCTTTATTTGACCTCTAGATATTTTATATAGTATCCATACCATTTGCGCAATATAAAGGCACAAAGTAATTAGCCACTTTTACCTTCAAATTTATACAAAAGGGATTAAAACTGATATATAATGTGCAAGCGATAAAATATAAATTATAACCAAATAATTTATGACATGAAATTAAAATTTTTATACTGTCAAAATTTACGACTGTTGCCTTGTATAAAACTGGCGAGGGCCTGTCCAATCACAGATGTATGATTTAGCGCGTTAAATTTAAAATGCTCCTCCAGGTTTAAAAACAGACTATAGTAAAATGTCTATGATATTCAATGAAATGCTCTTGATTACTTGGGCTGTTAAGCCATCAAAACCAAATGACTTTATTTTTTAGTTCAGTAATGACTCAAAGAAGTTCAGATTTAGATACTTCATATAAGTATAATGAGCTAACTTGATACTTAGACAGACAGGGTTCAGACTCGTATGGAAAACCTGGAGAACCTGAAAAACTCAGGGAATTTAAAAATCTTTAAAAAGAACCTGGAAATATCAGGGAATTTTATAAATTGTATAAAAAATCAGGGAATTCTGTGTCTCGATATGGAAAACCATAGAGTTTTTAAGAATTTTCACTGATCCAATTCAATTCAAGGAATTATTTTGTCAAATAAAAAATTACTTCACTAAAAAATACATGGAAATTAATATTTTTGATTATGGAAAACCTGGAAAATTCAGGGAATTTTTTCCGCTTCGCAAAGTCTGAACTCTGACAGAGTGCATGGTAATGATAAGTTATAGCCAAAACAACTATCTGCAATGTTATTCGCAATTTGATCAAAATATGAGGCAAAAGCGTTGGATATTAGTGTATCATCACATATGACTTCATTATTGATATTCAATTCGATTTGTCTCTTAGAGGCTTTGCATTTTCCGAGTCTGGTATTTACAATATTCCAGGTTTCCTTAGATTATTTGCAGCATGGTTTATTTTATTGCTATAGTAGTTTTACTTACTTATTTTGATATTCTTTTTATGTTTCTTTTTTTTTGTATCTATACTCTTGTGTGTTAATATTAACAGAGTTAGATTTTATTTCCCTAAACATTCTACGGAGTTCTTGGCCTTGTTGAGTGATTTCTTTAGTTATCCAACCTTTATTATTACCATTATTAGAATATTTAATTTTACTTTTGATGTTAGCTACTGGACAGGAAATATTGAAACACCATAGTAAGTCTTCTACAAACAAGGTAAATGCCATGCGTATATCTAATTCACTTAGATAATTCCAATTTATTTCTGCAATTCTCATATTTAGTTCATTTAAGTTAGCAGCATTATTCTTTTCGATATGTTGGAATCGTTCTTTGTATTAATTTTTTTTCATATGACTTTAGATTAAGCGTGATTATATGAGACAGGTGGTCAGCTAGTTAGTAGAGGATCATAAATTTTGGCATTAAAGTCTAGAGGAGATAAATTAGTTACAGCATAGTCCATGGATATTATAGGTTGTCGATGATCCATTGAATACCCGCCCATCAGTCTGCCAGCCTGGGAGCGCTGCGTTTGGCGGCGAGAGGCAGTTCAGCCAATAACTTTCCAGCGGTACTGTCACAAATTGTCAAAAAAGCCGTTTTTAATTATTTTGTGCCGAGCTGAATTTCCGATATTGCCCTCGCAATTTAAAATACCAATCTATCTTTTTTCATAGAGACATCACACAATCCTCCACTTGACGTATTTATTTAGTTCTTAACGTTTGAAAAATTGATGTTTTTGAAGTTTTGCCTTCTCCAACGAGATTATAATCAATTTTATGGGATCCACCGTAGCCCATCGTGCTAAGCGGCGACTACTTTTAAGTGGATTCCCGACAGGCTTACTTGTTTATTATATTTTTTTTTTTGCTTTTTGGCAGATTTTTTTTATTTGTAACTTTCTCTATAATACCCCTGTATTTTACAAAACACACATATATGACAAAATATTAAATAATTATGTTTAAAAGTTATTCAGGATTTGGTAGTATGAATATTTCTTGATACTGAGTGTAGCCAAGATACGATTAATCATTTAAACTTTTTGCTTATATGTGTATTTTGTAAAGTGTTTATAGTATCACATAGGGTGATAGATGACAAAAATGACTTTTTGCATTCCATCGGGTTAGTTTCATGCAAAGTTATGGTGGATGCAAAAAGAGGAAAATTTTGTGGACACTCTTCCAAATCAATATATTAAACCTTTCCAAAGAAAACGTGCACGCAAAAAAGTTACAGACTGATCGACAGAAACAGAAATTTTCCGGCACTATTTATTGGATATATTTCTTTGTGGGTGTCAGTGTAAATGTCTTCGGTGATATCTTCAACATGCGATTTGTGCAGGATTGACAATGGCACTTACCACACACAGCTGAGCAACACAAACCAACTTTTTTAAAACTGTAGTTAAAGCTATAGACTACTGGCAGAAAGGCGGAGCTTATCTGTATGTGACAGCTAGCGCTCGCAGTGGTCAAGTAGAAGGTTAATTCCTGTGTCGTTTACATGTACATGAATAGGAGAATCCTTGTTTTTAATAACTAATTTAATATAAGCTTTTTAAAAACGCGCAAATCTCTGGGTTTACTTTAGTGCCACCAAAGTGGGAAGTGTTGTGAATGCCGCAGCTACAATTGACATTGTCAAAATCAGCAATTTAGTGTTTGTTATTGTGTAACATAATCTCCGGCTAATATCATGGAAAAATCATGCGGAGATGTTTGTTGCGTGGTTAACTGTGGAAATATATCGAATAATACTAGAAATATAAAGTTATATTCATTTCCCATAGGGGAGTCAAATTAGACAAAAAGGACCCAAACTTCGGCAAAATTCCCCAATCGATGATTTTTGTTGGAATGTGTTCACAAAGATGTGGAGAACAAAAAAGCAAAATGCCACAGCGAGAAATTGTGTGGAAAATTCTTTATTAAACAATTTAGGTGCAATACGATAGATACTTCATGAATAACTCTTTGAATTAAATTTGCATGAAAGAACTAACAAAACCTTTGGAAAGAACACAAAACTTTATGAAAAAAACATATATAATATGTGCAGTAATTTGTTAATTAACGCTCCAACTCGTGCTACGTCGGCCATCCGTTCATGCTGGAAATGCTGCATAATTTCCCGCGGTGGTATTTTGATATTTTGTTCTCCACACCTTTCTGAACACGTTTCAACAAAAATCATCGATCGGGCAATTTTTCCGAAATGAAAATCTCCTTTAACAAGTCTGTATAAACTGGAGCAGAGGGAAAAGTGGATCAAAGCATGAAATACAAGATATTTGTGTAGTTAGGAATTCAAAATATTCTGAGAAAATACTAATTCTGTTAATTAATTTTATAGCTCAGGGGGATCCATATGGCAACCGAATAAGTGCTCAAAGATTTGCACATTTTATAGATAATAGAAAATCGGACCATCCATTGAGCCCTAGTTTCGCGAAATAAATTTTTCCATCTTGTTACTCAAAGAAGGGCCCGACAGAAAAGTCAATGTTAAACTCTAAACAACGGTAAATTTTCATTGAGTATTAATAATTAATTGTTTAGTCACCTATACAATATATTACAAAAAATGAAATGTCATCTCACCTACGCAAAAAAATGTTTTAACATAACAAAAAAATAATATTCACTCGAACATTACATTTACTCACTACAGAATTGTTTGTACTTACTGCATATGACAGTTGCGGCAACAAACAATTATTAAATTTTTGTAAAATCAGGAAAAAAACAAATCGACGCATACATATAAATATAAAAGCCACAGGAAGTAATTCGGAAATGCTCCACTGAAGTGCTAGTAGTCATTCTGCAGCTACTCTATAGCCTTTATCGCAGAAAATTGTATTCAATAATATTTTTGGAGTAAGAGGCAGGAAAGTTTGAAAGGGTCCAACATTTCATTCACAGTAATCCATCCCAGTCTTTGGGATTAAGTTCGTTTCCAAGCCATTTTTGTACTTTTGATAGTACATTTGATATAAATGTTGCTGTGCAACGTTAGATGATGAAAGAAGTGTTGATAATTTTATGGCCTTATTAAATCATAAATTTTACAAACGAGAAATATCTGAAATTATCGATTGATGCTTTATTATATGGAGCATGATAAATCGCTAAAATAGTGCATACCACTGTTGAAATTCTCTTGTGGGGGATATTGTGTTATTTTGAAAACATCTGCGCAATTATTCAAATTGCTTCTCTTTTCAAGTAACTTAAAATTTTTGCTTTGCCCCTGTTAAATAAAGCGAATGTCGTGTCACAACCAGTTATTGCCTGATTATTTTTTACTTAAATTGGACTATTTAAAAAATCGCAAACAACACGTCCCCTTCAATGATAAAATATCAAACGAAATGGATAATATGTTGGAATTCCATAGGGTAGTGTGTTACGCCCCTTTCTATTTTTATTGTACATAAATGATATTGAACTATTTGTAGAATGTAAATTTATTAACCTCTTTGCTGACGACGCCTTAATAGCTTGTAATGATGTTAACCTGGAAAGAACTATCCAAAAAATTAATACTATATTAGTAGTGAAAAGATATTTAAATATCTATAAACTGAAATTAAGTGTGGAAAAAACAAAGGATATTTGCTACAAAATATAAATATAGTTCTGTCGACATTGACAACATAAATTTGAATATTAATGGTGAACAAATTTAAATTGTCTCTACAGTAAAATAACTGGGATTTCAACTGTATAATTTTTTTAAATTTTGACCATCATTTTGATTATATATACATGGTGTCCCAGAATTGAGCTCCCGGACGGGAACTTGTGATTCCTGAGTTCATATTGGGTCGCTATAACCCAACTTACCTTGGACAAAAAATGCATCCCTTAGGAAGTACGTCCTCTTAAAGTGAGACAGAATAAAACATTTTTTTCCAATAATTTCCGTTATATTGAAAATAAAATTTTAAAATTTTTGTTTGGAGCTATATCTCTATAAGTACTCTATGTAAACTTGACAACCAGATATTTTTTGTTTCTCAATTTTTTTTCATAATAATTAATATTTGATTGGCTATATTTTTTTAATCGCCATGTAAAATTACGGAATGCTTGAATATTTTTGGAGCATTGAAAGGGCTGCAAAAACTTACTCTTAAAATTTTTTGTAATATTAATCAAAATACAAGGAATTATCATTTTTTCCTCCATTGGTATTTAACACTTATTTACAATTCTAGAATAAATTGTTGTAATAACAGAAAAGCACAGTTTATTCTAAAAAATACATTAATAACAATTGCTCCACATGACGTCCACCTGTTTCGGTAATGCTTTTAAAATTTTGTGTAATATCAACTAAAAATCAAGAATTATCATTTTTTCTCTGTAGATCATAGGTGCTTGTGAAACAGGAAACCTGTCGCATTTGAGAAACAGAAGATATATAGTTTTTATCAAGCTTACATAGAGTACTGATAGAGATACAGGTCCCATGAAAATTTGAAAATTTTATCTTCAATATAACTGAAATTATTGAAAAAAAAATTTCTGTCTCACTTTAAGAGAATGTACTTCCTCAGAGATGCATTTTTGGACTGAGGTAAGTTCGGTTATATGGGTCCAATATGAACTTAGGAAGCACAGGTTCCTGCCCAGGAAGTCAATTCAGTGACACTCGGTATATAAGAAAATTTCTAAAAAACTTTGTTTCTTTAGTCGAATAGCGCAACATTTACCAACTGAAAATAAATTCAGGGTTTATAATACTATTATTCAACCGCATTTTGATTATTGTGCATCAATATTATTCCTATCAAATCTTAATAAATTATACAGACTGTCTATTTTACGAGGGCCACACCAAATATTTCGCTTAATATCTATTGTAGAAGAATAAAGTTTTAGAAACAGTTATCCCATTTTTTGTGAGCTATATTTCAGTAAAAAGAAATTTGAAATCCATAGCCTACTTTATGAGATATATTACAAAAACCTGAAAAATAGGAAAACCACAAACGGTTATAGCTTCCTTATTTGAGGAGATACGAAAAAAGTTAAAGGAATGAAAGTTGACAGCAAAGACAATAAGAATAATAACATGTAACAAAAAAATCGAAAAATGCAGTTGGCTTTGACATACGCTATTGTGCAAAAATGAAAAATACATATCTCAAAGTAGGCCATGACGCCATTAATTCCGTTATTTTTTTCTCATTCCAACGATATAAAACATGTCACAGAAATTTTAACCGATAGTGTCAATATTTAATATTTTACGAATACCACAATTCATATAATTGAATCGTAACAATCAGCTGTGCCATAATTAGTGAAAAACAATGTATACAGTTATTAATAAATTAGACAGATTGTCACTGTTGTATGTTGCGTTGTCGAGTTCTAAGACAAATTTTATATCAGTAATTATGGTGTACACCAATAATAACAAATTCGATATGATTAGCATTTATTGTCAGTGCAATTTTGATGCTGAGATGGCAGTCACGGTTTACGGAGATAGATTTCCAGATGCTCCGCAGCCAAATCGAACTATGTTTAGGAAGTTAGTTCAAAATCTAAAAACGCACGGTTCATTTTCAAAAAAAGTAGTAAGGCGAGCGCATGTTGCGGATAATGTAAGAAAAGTGAATAGAGTAATGAATTATGTTAACCAAAATGAGGAAACCTCTTTGAGACAAATTCAGAGAAACTGTCGCATAAAAAAAGACAGTGCAAGAAAAATATTGAAAAAAAAACGGATTTCGATGCTACAAAATGAGGAAAGTTCAACATTTAAATGAGGGAGATAAGCCAAGGAGAGTAAGATTTTGTAGATGGTTATTAAATAAGAAAAGGAATGATATGTAGCAAAATTCTTTGGTCGGACTAATCAAATTTTTCTAATAATGGATTTTTCAATAGAAATATGCATTATAAGTGGACACGAGAAAATACACATTGGTGCAGAGAGACTGCTTTCCAAGAAAGATTTTCTACGAATGTTTGGTTGGGTCTTTTAGGGACTAAAGTAATTGGACCTTATTTTCATGATGGCAAATTAACCGCTCGTAGATACCTTAATTTCCTGCAAAGCGAATTTCAAGATTTTCTTTATGAATTAACAGTGGCAGAAAGATTAAATTATTCATATTTTCAACAAGATGGGGCTCCACCTCACACTGCTGTAATATGTACAAATTATTTAAATCAAGTTATGCCAGATAGCTGGATAGGCACCTATGGACCCATTCTATGGCCAGCTCGATCACCAGATATTACTCCCTTGAATTTTTTCGTCTGGGGTTACATTAAAGACAAGGTATTTCAATCTGCCCCTGAAAATATTGAGGACATCAAAACCAGAATTCGAAACGCATGTGAGGCAATTACTCCTGAAATGCTCCAAAATGTAATGCGTGACGTGTCTCGTAGAGCTCGTTTATGTGTCAGAATGCATGGTGCACAATTTGAGCATTTGTAGTTAGAAAAATAAATACACAATTTCTTTTCAATATAGTAGTAGGTAGTACTGTTATACATAGTTTTTCGTTTTTTTCTTTGGATGTTCGTTTTGTACTTGTATTTTTATTTATGAGATATTTATTGGTTTGTATTAAATTGTAATAAATAATTACGGAATTATAATTATTACAAAGTGAATTTTTACTATTATGGCACAGCTGATTGTTACGATTCAATTATATGAATTGTGGTATTCGTAAAATATTAAATATTGACACTATCGGTTAAAATTTCTGTGACATGTTTTATATCGTTGGAATGAGAAAAAAATAACGGAATTAATGGCGTCATGGCCTACTTTGAGATATGTATTTTTCATTTTTGCACAATAGCGTATGTCAAAGCCAACTGCATTTTTCGATTTTTTTGTTACACGTTATTATTCTTATTGTCTTTGCCGTCAACTTTCATTCCTTTAACTTTTTTCGTATCTCCTCAAATAAGGAAGCTATAACCGTTTGTGGTTTTCCTATTTTTCAGGTTTTTGTAATATATCTCATAAAGTAGGCTATGGATTTCAAATTTCTTTTTACTGAAATATAGCTCACAAAAAATGGGATAACTGTTTCTAAAACTTTATTCTTCTACAATAGATATTAAGCGAGATATTTGATGTGGCCCTCGTAAAATAGACAGTCTGTATATGCTGCAAAAACTGCAAAATCGTGGAATGAGAGTCATCTTAAAGGCAAGTCAATGTTGACATCACTTAATTGGTCCTGAATGAAATTAGACTACTATTTTACCATGATTTTTGCATTTAAAATAGTAAATTGTATGGCTCCTAAATATTTTCAGCATTTCATTACCTTCAGCAAAGATATTCATTCATATAATATGAGAGGTGCAAACAATATTCATATAGTAAGAACTAATCGTCATAACTCTATGAATACATTGTATTTTAAAGGTTTTCAAAAATTTTATGAGTTGTCCGGATCTATAAAAGATGCTGCAACGTTAAACACCTTTAAAACTAAACTAAAAGAAATTATTATGAATAGATTGTGGTTAAAGTAAATGAAATAAAAATAGAATATAATGTCTTAAGTATTATGTAATTTGGTCTATTATTATTATAATTTTTTCGTCTTCCTCAAATCTTTGGAATCAAGATGCAACGTGTGTTTCACCAGTTTGATAAAATGCACCACTTCTATTAGTTAAAGGTTCTTGGTGCAATGGGCTTATTCAGCTTTTTTTTTTTATTTCACAAATCGAAAGTGCAAGTATAAATTAATGGATCTGCAAAATATCAGAATCTTATTCGCACGTTTAGTATCTTAAAAACTATTACAAATTTCCATCTTGCGAAAATGGGGCGTGGCCAGGCGCTACGTCACTATACGCATAGACTCGGCGATCTCAATAGACTTGATGCTCCTTATTGGTTATAATTATAAGTGTTTTCGAAGTATTGTTTGTTTTGCTTACTACTTGACAGTAGGGGAGTATAATTTGGTGAAATGTCAAAAAAATACAATTTTCTCTCGCTCCTGCCAGAACGAATTTTCGATTTCGACCCTGCAATTTACGATTAGAATTCATCGCCGACCTTCTCCTTTCCGTAGACACATAGAACGAACTTCCACTCGACGTATTTATTTAGTTACCAGCGTTTAAAAATTCCATGTTTTTCGACTTTTCAGGTTAAATTTGAAAGGTCCCAGAAAGCCATTTTTCTTACGTCACTTGCGTATAGTGACGTCACAAATGAGCGCTCGGTTTTTGCAACTATTACTAAATTCAACTCCTTATATCTCGAGAACGGAAAAAGTTAATAATACGAAATTTTAAGTGTATAATGAGAATATCGAGTACTATATGAAAAAGTATAAAAACCATATAAAAAGAATATCATGGAACAAGCCCATTAAGTGCACATGTATTTTTTCTATAACCAGTTGAGTAATTTCTGCTACAACACAATTAGTCATTTAGTTTTGCCCTACTACTCTACCTTTTAATGCCTTTCTTGACAGAATGGTAAGACAAGAATGACATCTAATATTTAATATATGGATTCCAACAGTTCACAAAGTAAACATCGCTAAGTTTTCATCAGTAATTTTGAAAACTAACACCTTTCCTTGGTTTCTTATTGCAGGTTTCTGGGGAAAAATAAAAATGGCCATGAATTACTGCTTAACAACGATGATGAGGAGCCCACAATATCATTCAGCAAGGGAACATATGATGTGCGAGAACCTCTTATGTAATTGTTTTATCTATATTTACGTTATAGTTAGAGACGAGAATAGCAGGTTATGTTTAAAAGAGAAACATTCACATCGGAGACCTTAAACTAAACATCTGCATTATTGTTGTTTCTAACTAAATCGATTAGTACTTAATTCTTAATTCCATTACTAAAACGAATTGTTCATGTTAATTTACCTTGTAGCACATTTAAAGGTTACTTTTTATTGTATTTTTTTACTTGTATATCTCTTAGGCCAAATTTCTACTTTATTTATTTAATATATACATTTTATATATAATATGTACATTTTATATATAATATTTATAAATATTGAATCTCTCAGCCTTAAAGTTGAGAACCTATTTTATTTTGTGATAATTTACAAATCAAAATAAAAATATATACATTGTTTTTAAATTTGCGTTTTTACGATATCTCCAACCTTATACTCTTTAGGTTTCTTAAAATTAAAGTAGACGATGTCTGTTCCAAAAGGTGAGTGTATATTTTTGGTATGTTCAAGCAGGATTGCTTCTTGTATCAGGAGCGAATAAGATTGAAGCGGGAAAATTCCAGTACTCCTGATAATTCAGTAAATACCTCCTTACGTTTCTGTTATCCTAATGCTCTTGATAGATTTACCAAATCGAGTGAGAGTGCTTCTTGTTGTATAGGTACCCTGATTTCTAAAATGAGGGAAGATTGCTTTTTGTATCAAGAGTGCATAAGTTTGAAGAGGTGAATTTTCAGTGCTCCTGATAATTCATTAAATACCTCCTCGCATTTCTGCTATCCTAATATTCCTGATAGATTTCTAAAATATGGCAAAACTGATTTTCGTTGCACGCCACAGATCAATAAAATGAAGTGAGATTACTTTTGTATCAGGAGCGCATAAAATTGAAGAGGTGAACTTTCAGTGCTCCTGATAATTCATTAAATACTTCTTCGCGTTTCTGTTATCCTAATACCCCTACTAGATTTATGGAATATGGCAAAATTGATTTTTGTCGTTTGCGACAGATCTTTAAAATGAAGCGAAATTGCTTTTTGTATCAGGAGCGCATAAGATCGAAGAGGTGAAATTTCAGTGCTCCTGGTAATTCATTAAATACCTCATGGAGTTTCTATTTTCCTAATATTCCTGATAGATTTATATATAGAATATGGAAAAACTAACTTTCGTTGTGTGCCACAGATCTTTAAAATAAAGCGAGATTGCTTTTTGTATCAGGAGCGCATAAGATTGAAGTGGTGAACTTTCAGTGCTCCTGATAATTCATTAATACCTCCTCGCGTTTCTGTTATCCTAATACTCCTGCTAGATTTATGGAATATGACAAAACTGATTTTTGTTGTATGCCACAGATCTTTAAAATGAAACGAGATTGCTGTTTGTATCAGGAGAGCTTAAGATTGAAGAGGTGAACTTTCAGTGCTCCTGATGGGTCATTAAATACCTCCTCGCGTTTCTGTTATCCTAATACCTCTGCTAGATTTATGGAATATGGCAAAACTGATTTTGTTGTACGCCACAGATCTTTAAAATGAAGTGAGATTGCTTTTTGTATCGGGAGCGCATAAGATTGAAGAGGTGAACTATCGATGCTCCTGATAATTCATTAAATACTTCCTAGCGTTTCTGTTATCCTAATACTCCTACTAGATCCTATGGAATATGGCAAAACTTATTTTTGTTGTATGCCACAGATCTATAAAATGAAACAAGATTGCTTTTTGTATCAGGAGCCCATAAGATTGAAGAGGTGAACTTTCAGTGCACCTGATAGTTCATCAAATACCTCCTCGCGTTTCTGTTATCCTAATACCCCTGCTAGATTAATGGAATGTGGCAAAACTGATTGTTGTTGTATGCCACAGATCTTTCAAATGACACGAGACTGATTTTTGTATCAAGAGCGCATAAGATTGAAGAGATGAACTTTCGATGCTCCTGATAATTCATTAAATACCTCCTCGCGTTTCTGTTATCCTAATACTCCAGATAGATTTATAAAATATGGCAAAACTGATTTTCGTTGTATGTTACAGATTTTTAAAATGAAGAGATTGTTCTTTGTATCAGCAGCGTATGAGATTGAAGAGGTGAACTTTCAGTGCTCCTGATAGTTCATTAGATACCACCTCGCGTTTCTGTTATCCTAATACTCCTGCTAGATTTATGGAATGGCAAAACTAATTTTTGTTGTATGCTACAGATCTTTAAATTAAAACGAGATTGCTCTTTGTATCAGGAGCACATAAGATCGAAGAGGTGAAATTTCAGTGCTCCTGGTAATTCATTAAATACCTCCTCGCGTTTCTGCTTGCCCGATATTTCTAATAGATTTATAAATAGAATATGGCAAAACTAATTTCCGTTGTATGCCACAGATTTTTAAAATAAAGTGAAATTGCTTTTTGCATCAGGAGCGCATAAGGTTGAAGAGGTGAACTTTCAGTGCTCCTGATAATTCATTAAATTCTTCCTCGCGTTTCTGTTATCCTAATACTCCTGCTAGATCTGTGGAATATGGCAAAACTGATTTTTGTTGTATGCCACAGATCTTTGAAATGAACGAGATTGCTTTTTGTATTAGGGGCGCATAAGATTGAGGTGAATTTTCGATGCTCCTGGTAATTCATTAAACACCTCGCGTTTCTGTTATCCTAATACCCCTGCTAGATCTATGGAAAATGGCTGTGTCACAGATCTTTAAAATGAAGTGAGATTGCCTTTTGTATCAGGAACGCATAAGTTTGAAGAGGTGAACTTTCAGTACTCCTGATAAATCATTAAATACCTCCTCGCGTTTCTGTTATCCTAATACTCCTGCTAGATTTATGGAATATGACAAAATTGATTTTTGTTGTACGCCACACACAGATCTTTAAAATGAAACAAGATTGTTTTTTGTATTAGGAGCGCATAAGATTGAAGGGGTGAATTTTCGATGCTCCTGATAATTCATTAAATACCTCCTCCCGTTTCTGTTATCCTAATACTCCTGATAGATTTATAGAATGTGGCAAATCTGATTTTTGTTGTCACAGATCTTTAAAATGAAGTGAGATTGCTTTTAGTATCAGGAGCGCATAAGATTGAAGAGGTTAACTTTCAGTGCTCCTGATAATTCATTAAATACCTCCTCGCGTTTCTGTTATCCTAATACTCCTGCTAGATCTATGGAATATGGCAAAACTGATTTTTGTTGTATGCCACAGATCTTCAAAATGAAACGAGATTGCTTTTTGTATTAGGAGCGCATAGGATTGAAGAGGTGAACTTTCAGTGCTCCTGATAATTCATTAAATATCTCCTCGCGTTTCTGTTATCCTAATACTCCTGCTCGATCTATGGAATATGGCAAAACTGATTTTTGTTGTATGCCACAGATCTTTGAAATGAAACGAGATTGCTTTTTGTATTAGGGGCGCATAAGATTGAGGAGGTGAATTTTCGATGCTCCTGGTAATTCAATAAACAACTCGCGTTTCTATTCTACTACTCCTGCCAGATCTATGGAATATGGCAAAACTGATTTTCGCGGTGTCACAGATCTTGAAAATGAAGTGAGATTGCTTTTTGTATCAGGAGCGCATAGGATTGAAGAGGGGAACTTTCAGTGCTCCTGATAATTCATTAAATACCTCCTCGCGTTTCTGTTATCCTAATACTCCTGCTAGATCTATGGAATATGGCAAAACTGATTTTTGTTGTATGCCACAGACCTTTAAAATGAAATGAGATTGTTTTTTGTATCAGGAGCCGATAGATTGAAGAGGTGAACTTTCGATGCTCCTGATAATTCATTAAATACCTCCTCGAGTTTCTGTTATCCTAATACTCCCGATAGATTTATAGAATATGGCAAAACTGATTTTCGTTGTATGTTACAGATTTTTAAAATGAAGAGATTGCTCTTTGTATCAGGAGCGTATAAGACTGAAGAGGTGAACTTTCAGTGCTCCTGATAGTTCATTAAATACCACCTCGCGTTTCTGTTATCCTAATACTCCTGCTAGATTTAAGGAATATGGCAAAACTGATTTTTGTTGTATGCCACAGATCTTCAAAATGAAACGAGATTGCTTTTTGTATTAGGAGCGCATAGGATTGAAGAGGTGAACTTTCAGCGCTCCTGATAAATCATTAAAAACCACCTCGCGTTTCTGTTATCCTAATACTCCTGCTAGATCTATGGAATATGGCAAAACTGATTTTCGCTGTGTCGCAGATCTTTAAAATGAAGTGAGATTGCTTTTTGTATCAGGAGCGCATAACATTGAGGTGAATTTTCAGTGCGCCTGATAATTCATTAAATACCTCCTCGCGTTTCTGTTATCCTACTATTCCCAATAGATTTCTAAAATATTGCAAACTGATTTTCGTTGCATACCACAGTTCTTTAAAATGAAGTGAGATTTCTTTTTGTATCAGGAGCGCATAGGATTGAAGAGGTGAACTTTCAGTGCTCCTGATAATTCATTAAATACCTCCTCGCGTTTCTGTTATCCTAATACTCCTGCTAGATCTATGGAATATGGCAAAACTGATTTTCGTTGTATGTTACAGATTTTTAAAATGAAGAGATTGCTCTTTGTATCAGGAGCATATAAGACTGAAGAGGTGAACTTTCAGTGCTCCTGATAGTTCATTAAATACCACCTCGCGTTTCTGTTATCCTAATACTCCTGCTAGATTTATGGAATATGACAAAATTGATTTTTGTTGTACGCCACACACAGATCTTTAAAATGAAACAAGATTGTTTTTTGTATTAGGAGCGCATAAGATTGAAGGGGTGAATTTTCGATGCTCCTGATAATTCATTAAATACCTCCTCCCGTTTCTGTTATCCTAATACTCCTGATAGATTTATAGAATGTGGCAAATCTGATTTTTGTTGTCACAGATCTTTAAAATGAAGTGAGATTGCTTTTAGTATCAGGAGCGCATAAGATTGAAGAGGTTAACTTTCAGTGCTCCTGATAATTCATTAAATACCTCCTCGCGTTTCTGTTATCCTAATACTCCTGCTAGATCTATGGAATATGGCAAAACTGATTTTTGTTGTATGCCACAGATCTTCAAAATGAAACGAGATTGCTTTTTGTATTAGGAGCGCATAGGATTGAAGAGGTGAACTTTCAGTGCTCCTGATAATTCATTAAATATCTCCTCGCGTTTCTGTTATCCTAATACTCCTGCTCGATCTATGGAATATGGCAAAACTGATTTTTGTTGTATGCCACAGATCTTTGAAATGAAACGAGATTGCTTTTTGTATTAGGGGCGCATAAGATTGAGGAGGTGAATTTTCGATGCTCCTGGTAATTCATTAAACAACTCGCGTTTCTATTCTACTACTCCTGCCAGATCTATGGAATATGGCAAAACTGATTTTCGCTGTGTCACAGATCTTTAAAATGAAGTGAGATTGCTTTTTGTATCAGGAGCGCATAGGATTGAAGAGGGGAACTTTCAGTGCTCCTGATAATTCATTAAATACCTCCTCGCGTTTCTGTTATCCTAATACTCCTGCTAGATCTATGGAATATGGCAAAACTGATTTTTGTTGTATGCCACAGACCTTTAAAATGAAATGAGATTGTTTTTTGTATCAGGAGCCGATAGATTGAAGAGGTGAACTTTCGATGCTCCTGATAATTCATTAAATACCTCCTCGAGTTTCTGTTATCCTAATACTCCCGATAGATTTATAGAATATGGCAAAACTGATTTTCGTTGTATGTTACAGATTTTTAAAATGAAGAGATTGCTCTTTGTATCAGGAGCGTATAAGACTGAAGAGGTGAACTTTCAGTGCTCCTGATAGTTCATTAAATACCACCTAGCGTTTCTGTTATCCTAATACTCCTGCTAGATTTAAGGAATATGGCAAAACTGATTTTTGTTGTATGCCACAGATCTTCAAAATGAAACGAGATTGCTTTTTGTATTAGGAGCGCATAGGATTGAAGAGGTGAACTTTCAGCGCTCCTGATAAATCATTAAAAACCACCTCGCGTTTCTGTTATCCTAATACTCCTGCTAGATCTATGGAATATGGCAAAACTGATTTTCGCTGTGTCGCAGATCTTTAAAATGAAGTGAGATTGCTTTTTGTATCAGGAGCGCATAACATTGAGGTGAATTTTCAGTGCGCCTGATAATTCATTAAATACCTCCTCGCGTTTCTGTTATCCTACTATTCCCAATAGATTTCTAAAATATTGCAAACTGATTTTCGTTGCATACCACA
The DNA here is from genome assembly GCA_963583905.1 of Stenurella melanura. Lineage (NCBI taxonomy): Eukaryota > Metazoa > Arthropoda > Insecta > Coleoptera > Cerambycidae > Stenurella > Stenurella melanura. The sequence continues at coordinate 19,777,684 of OY757315.1, forward strand.
GTTCTTTAAAATGAAGTGAGATTTCTTTTTGTATCAGGAGCGCATAGGATTGAAGAGGTGAACTTTCAGTGCTCCTGATAATTCATTAAATACCTCCTCGCGTTTCTGTTATCCTAATACTCCTGCTAGATCTATGGAATATGGCAAAACTGATTTTCGTTGTATGTTACAGATTTTTAAAATGAAGAGATTGCTCTTTGTATCAGGAGCATATAAGACTGAAGAGGTGAACTTTCAGTGCTCCTGATAGTTCATTAAATACCAGCTCGCGTTTCTGTTATCCTAATACTCCTGCTAGATTTATGGAATATGGCAAAACTGATTTTTTTTGTATGCCACAGATCTTATTCAAAATGAAACGAGATTGCTTTTTGTATTAGGAGCGCATAGGATTGAAGAGGTGAACTTTCAGTGCTCCTGATAATTCATTAAATACCTCCTCGCGTTTCTGTTATCCTAATACTCCTGCTAGATCTGTGGAATATGGCAAAACCTATTTTCGCTGTGTCACAGATCTTTGAAATGAAGTGAGATTGCTTTTTGTATCAGGAACGCATAACATTGAGGTGAATTTTCAGTGCTCCTGATAATTCATTAAATACCTCCTCTCGTTTCTGTTATCCTAATACTCCTGCTAGACCTATGAAATATGGCAAAACTGATTTTTGTTGTATGCCACAGATCTTTAAAATGAAACGAGATTGCTTTTTGTATCAGGAGCGCATAAGATTGAAGAGGTGAACTTTCGGTGCTCCTGATAATTCATTAAATACCTCCTCGCATTTCTGTTATCCTAATACTCCTGCTAGATCTATGGAATATGGCAAAACTGATTTTTGTTGTATGCCACGGATCTTTAAAATGAAATGAGATTGTTTTTTGTATGAGGAGCTGATAAGATTGAAGAGGTGAACTTTCGATGCTCCTGATAATTCATTAAATACCTCCTCGAGTTTCTTTTGTCCTAATACTCCTGATAGATTTATAGAATATGGCAAAACTGATTTTCGTTGTATGTTACAGATTTTTAAAATGAAGAGATTGTTCTTTGTATCAGGAGCTTATAAGACTGAAGAGGTGAACTTTCAGTGCTCCTGATAGTTCATTAAATACCATCTCGCGTTTCTGTTATCCAAATACTCCTGCTAGATTTATGGAATATGACAAAATTGATTTTTGTTGTATGCCACACACAGATCTTTAAAATGAAACGAGATTGCTTTTTGTATTAGGAGCGCATAAGATTGAAGAGGTGAATTTTCGATGCTCCTGATAATTCATCAAATACCTCCTCGCGTTTCTGTTATCCTAATACTCCTGACAGATTTATGGAATATGGCAAAACTGATTTTTGTTGTATGCCACAGGTCCTTAAAATGGGGCGAGAGTGCTTTTTGTATCAGGAGCACATAAGATTGAAGAGGTGAACTTTCAGTGCTCCTGGTGGTTCATTAAATACCTCCTCGCGTTTCTGTTATCCTAATATTTTTAAAATTAAGCCAGACTGTGTTTTATACTAGAAGTGTTCCTCATGGTCTATTGAATGCCGTTGCTGTTATCCTGATATTTTAAGTCCCAAAACTAGTGAATAATAATAGAACACTTTATTCAGTAATGACATGAAAGGGCGAAGTTCAGCTTTGTACAGGACAGGCGCTGTAAAAGCTATTCTTCCACTAAACCCAATTTATGGGTCGTTTATTATATTGTTACTATTTAGACTAGAGAGCCAAACGTTTCATATTGCATATTTTAAAATTTCCCCACCCATTAAAATAAGTCAAAAATCTAAAACTGAGATAAGACCAGATCTATATGTTTTGGGGTCCCAGGAACACATTTTTTTTTTTTTGTAATGAAAATTTAGTGCCTACAATCTACAATGGAATCTGAACCATCATTTTTGGAATCTGCTAGGTTCCTGGTATTGCACTATGTAGAAATATATATGTTAACAAACATGCTGATACTTGGATGTGAAGGAAAAACATTTTACAGTTTAAATATATATATTTATTAAAAAAACAATTCATAAAAGACATAAATATTGGAACAAAAACTAAAAAATTCATTCTAAATTAAACAATAAAAATAAATAAAACTTTGGTGATGTCAAGTGAAAATGTACTAGTCATTATAACTTGGCAAAAACGCTCATAAATTACAAAGGGGAGACACATTCTTCTGTCTTCATCCTCACGTAGGCAACAGCAACAGTTGTTCCAGTGATCTTCCTTCGATATGCCAACATATGCGTCATCTACATATATGACACGGTTTTGCCAAACCATAACGACCTGTTTGTCCTAATGGAAGCAACATATTTTTCCATTAAACCATCACTTGGAATATTGGGAATATATAACATAAATATTAGAGAAAATAGTATAATAATGTACTCTTTAAAACGGTATTCCTGAAACTATTTTAAAGATACCAAGTCTGGCTTTTTAAGATAGTTATATCGCGAGAGGTGCAACATCTGTTAGCGAATCGATAAACTTGAGATGCGAGAGACAGAGAGAGAGTGAGAGTGGAAAAGATTTGGCAATGACGCATATAGTTTCTGACGCCAGCTGATCGACTCGTCACTAATGTCGGCCGGGTAAAAGCAGACAATACCTGCAAGATTTCATTGTCATTGTACTTTTACCATTGTTTTTTATGTGTATTATGTAAATTTTACTATCGGAAGATTAGTTCTCCTCCACTAGGTGAATGTATAAGTAATTATTGATTACAATGTCATATAATTAATAAATAATAAAGTATTCTATAATGAATGTGCAGTTCTGCCAAACTTTTAGTGGTGCATAAATGAGTAAAAAATAAAACACTATGTTGCAAAAAAATAGATGGACGAAAATTTCGCTTTTCGAATTGTCACGAATTGTCAAAAACTGACGATCCGCCTTCGCTCTTACCGGCCCCAATTTTCGATTTTCACCTCACGGTTCACGTTGTACGGTCATTGCAGACCTTCTCCTCGCCATCAAGACATAGAACGGGTCTCCAATCGCTGTATTTATTCAGTTCTTACGTTTGAAAAATTTACTTGCGGCCTTGCTAATCGGAAACTATTTTCAAGTGGTTTCCCGCGTTCAAATCCCACCCGGGGATACTTTTTGGCAGATGTTTTTGATCCTACAATTGCTATTCGCTCCATTCTATTGCATTTTGTACCGCGGAATATTAATCTACACTATTTCAATCCAAAATCAGATTAATATTCCGTGGCGGAAAATGCAAAACTTCCTCGAGAAACGCAATAGAACGGAGCGAACAGCAATTATAGAATCAAAAATATCTGCCGAAAAATTAAAAACGAAAAAAAAAAAAAAAGTATCCCTGAGGAGATTCAAACTCGGGAAATCAATTTTTCAAACGTAAGAACTGAACAAATACGGCGATCGGAGACCCATTCTATGTCTCGATGGCGAGGAGAAGGTCGCAATGACCGTACAAAATGAATCGCATGGTGAAAATCAAAATTGGGGCTGGCAGGAACGAAGGCTAATCGTCATTTTTTGATAATATGTGACAATTTGAAAAACGAAATTTTCGTCCATTTGTTTTTTTGCAACATGTTTAATTTTTTACTCGTTGAACTGAACTTGTGGTAGGTACCCTGTGAAGTATCTTGAAAATAGTTGTTAATTATAAATTAAACACTAATTTTAGATAAATCAATTAACAGTACATAGTGAATACACTATTCACTAGATAATACTTTCGATAAAGGCCTAATAAGCCGAAACATATGTAGAGTATTTATAATATATTGATTGATTCATCTAAAAGCGGTGTGTTTAATTTATAATTAACAACAATTTTTTACTCTTTTATGCACCACTAAGAGTTTGGTAGAATTGCACCTCCATTATAGATACTATATATCTACACTCTCTTTGGAAAAAAATCTAGCATTATAGAAATGATTTCACGAAAACTGTAGCTGTCTCCCGGACTATAAGAGTCAGGGTATCTAGATTATTTTTGACAAATTTAAAAATATTTTTATCTCTTTTAATAAATTAATGGAAAAATATATTATTATACATACAATAAATAAAATTAGAATGAAAATTTGTAATTAATTTTCGGGTAGCTGCCATTACGTTAGTAGACGGTGAATCATCTCGATATTTATACACGTGCTTCCTCAGGAATCAATTTAAGATGTCTTGTTTTTGTGATTATTCTTAAATAAGGATCTGTCGGAAGGTAAATTGCAATATAACTACCTTAAATATTAATAATAAACCAAAAATTAAATGCCAATTTCAACTTTTGTGGTTATTACTATGCCTTGACAGCATGATAATACAGTAGATATAGATTTTTGGGTGGAACTAATACCCACAAGGATGGGGTTTGAAATTTTTAGTTCATTGTTGTTATCTTTTTGACATACCAAAAGTCTAGAAAGACCTGAGTGCAAAATACGTTCTTTGGCCGCCATCTTTAAAAAATTGTGCGTGGCATCAAATTACAGAAAATTTCATGCTGAAGAAGATATTCGTTTTAAAAAATGTTTGTTTTAAAAAATAAAAATAAATAACACACTAAAAGTCTACAGATTCTGAAAGTGTTGGTTTTGGTTTGAAAAAAAGGCTTGTAAAATTTCTTGATACGAAAAATATATTTTGTGAAAAGCAGTACGGTTTTAGAACCAACAAAAGTACTGAGAATGCTGTCTGCGACTTAACAAGTGAAGGTATAAATAATTTAAATAATAGCAAAAAAAGCCTTGTAGTATAGTATATTATGAGGAAAATCATAGGTAATGATTTTGAGGTTAATTTACTTACTAAAAATCCATTCCTCGTGGGATGAGTACTTTTCCCCATATTTGGTAAGATACATAACCAAAACGAGATTTCTTTACTCTTTGGAGACAATGGGGTTGCACATATTTTTTTTATTGAATATTCTGAAAATATAATGAAAAATATTAGACCTGTGTTTTTTTGTTTTTTTTGTTGCATGCATTTTAAGGGTGTAAATTAGCATGAAAGTTCGGTCTGAGGCTCTTTAAACCCTTTAAATGAGGACGTAGAGCGGGCAACGCCAAATGCCTCCGAAAATAGTCGGAACTTACCGATCTATCCGTGCCCGTCCCTGTCATTCAAAAACCTGGCGGCCGAACGTGGACCATGACCTAGGGCTACATGTCGATCAATAATCCGGCACTAGCGCATCAGCATTTTCAATTTATGACGTATTAGGGGCAAAGGAATTCTGCTGACGGCGCGCTTTATGTTAAAGTGGTGTAGTTTAAATTTTGGGCAATAGTTGGGTCAATTCATGTAACACAAGACATTAACAAACCCACAGTTACATTTTCCATACAAAATAAGTATCAATTTCGATACAGTGCAACGACCCCATTGTCAATTTTTGTCTCGGAAAGTTCTGAATATACGAAACTCAGTTTGGGCTTAAATTGTAACAAATTTAATCTATTTTAAGAAAGGAATAACAGCTTTTTGCTGTAGGACGCATACTTCAGGAGATACCAAGCAAAAATTGAAGCCCCGTCCCTATGGGAATTAGTTTCATCTATCACTTACTCTTTGCATATATCTACTGTACTATGAATAATGGTCTTATGAGGCATTAGCACAATCTAGGTATAAACATCGGTTTAGCCCAGACAACTTGTAAGTGACACAGCGAAAAAAAAAAAAGACAGAAAATGAATTAAAATAATGTAGAATGTGTTGTTCCTAAGAACGAGCATAGTTGATGTTTTTTCATGTAAAAAGATTCTGGATAAAAGTTCATATTTGTAGAATAAAACGAAAAGTGATCCTTTGGTTTAAGCAAATTTCCATGTAAAACATTTCCAATTTTTTTAAGGCTAATAGCTATTGCCAATGCAAATACAACATGAATAGAGTATATACGCAACTTTTTACGTAATTTTAAAATTGATACTGAAAGTTTGTCTCCTTTAAATAATTTATATATTCCCTCACCACAGGTACAATTGATCTAAACTTTGATATAAAAATTACTTAAAAAATTACTAATAAATATAAATATATTATAATAAAAATTAAAACTTTGTTAAAACTATCACTCTTTCAAGGTTTTAAGGGGTTCCTTTACGGCATCTGAAAAATAAATTGGCATTATTGCAATTGAAACGTAAGCTGTAGTTATTAAACGAGATCTAAAAAAACCCGATAAACAAACAAAAATAATAAATCGGAAGAAATATCTGAAACAAAAAAAAGCATAGAGAGAGGGGTTAGTAGGCCGTAGAAATCTAACTTTTGTTTATTATGGTACACTTTTAAAACGGGCATACTTCTCCCTGCCATCTTTGTAGCTCGGAGTGATCTAGGTGGTTCCACTACCATTTCAGACTTTTTCTGGTTTCGTAATGCCTTTCCTGGTTTTTCGCGAGCAGTCATTTGTTTATCAGTCTCTTTGATTTTATTCACCATTTTTGGTTTATCAGCCTTTTTCTCTTCATTTGAAATTTTCGGTTTACCTGTTTTTCTAAACAGAACGGCCGGAGGGGATTGCACTGAAATATTAATAAAACATTAGTTGGATTCAGCAGTTAGTTTTTCCATAAAAGACTATTAGTATTTAGAAGCGAATGAGTCAGACTGATATTTTTACTGGTTGAATATCAGATCAGGTGGCAGCGATAAATTCCAGAGATGACTCTTATATAGTACAAGTATTACCAATATTACAAACATTCATAAAAAAACTTAAAAATATAAGTAAAGAAATAATTTTTAAATCAAGATTTTATTTAAATAAATTAAGACTATAAAATTTGTTTAAATAAAAGCTTGATTTAAGGTGGCCAGTCCCTAGAAAGAGACATCCGATAGGGAAATATTTATTATTTTTGGCCATAACTTTTTTTCTTAGTACGTATATTTAAAAAACTATAAGAGTACCTAAGTAGAACCATAACGAGCCTGTTACTATGAATTTTCACTAAATAATTTCAGTGGTTTGCAAAATAGCTAGATTTAAAACTTCGAAATAGAAAGATTAACATAATTTTTAAATTTAAATCGAGCTATTTTGCAAACCACTGATATTATTGAGTGAAAATTTATAGTAATAGTCTTGGTATGGTTCTACTTAGGTAGTCTTATAGTTTTTTTAAATATACGTACTAATAAAAAAAAGTTATGGCCAAAAATAGTAAATATTTCCGGATGTCTCTTTCTAGGGAATGGCCACCTTAAAAACATTTTTTTATCTTTATGATTGACAAATTAAACAACGGACTTAAAGTTATAGTAAGGTAGACACAATTTATCTAGCGGTTGACCCTTCGTCTATGGTACATTTATGCACCAAGCTGTGCAAACCATTGTAATTTCTGTAAGAACTTTTTTTATCAAGTTGTATTACCATCGTTAGCATTAGATTGAATGTTGACTACGTTGAACTCGTACATACGTGCTTGTACATGAGAATAAAACAAGATATATCTACCAAATATTATAGTTTATTATCAACAAGAGTGAATGTATTGTTTTAAACTATATTGTATGGTGTTTAAAGACTACTCAATTCTGTTGAGTAACATGACAAAACTGTGAAAATAGGCTAAAGTCAGTGTTCATACTCAGTTTTCAAACACCGAGTAGTTTTTAAACAACCACAATATGTACTTTAAAACAATACATTTAGTCCGTAGATCATAGATGACAACTATACTTTGAGCTTTCATTCTTAATTTATAAATTTCATCAGATTTTATATAATCTGTAGCTTTTTCTTTGAAGTTCCTCTTGAATTTTACCATATTTAAAACGGATGTCTCTGTAACATTTTTCTCTTTCGGCACGAGCCTTTTCGTCACTCTGCTCAAGTTTAGATACAAAAAATATCAGTCAAACCATATAAACTGTTAATTTCTATACCAAATTGTTCATAGATTGCTCTAGCAGCACTTAATTTAACACAACCACTTTCAGTTTCATATCTGGGTTGTAAGTTGGATTTCATGTTAAGAGAGGAAACCTAACTTGATTCTGGTCTTGTAATACAGAAGTGTGGCTTACAATATAAACCCACGTTCAAAATAAAATTCTTACATTAACATATAACAATTCACCATTAACAAAATGCTTGGAATACTCATGTAAAATCATTTCCTTTTACTGCTTGCAATCAGTTGGCGTGTTCCAACCTCAATTTTTCCTAGTTGAAAAATAGGTGCTATTTATAAAAACTGGCATCATTTCGCATTGCCACACTTTCACAATTAATAATACAGCCAAAACTTGGAATTTTGTATAATATAATGTCCATAAAAGTAGTAATTTAATGAAAAGTTCGGTTAGTTGCCATTTAACACTTTAGAAATTTCGGTCTGACGAATGTCAAAATTTGTGGCGTCACACGCACACGATCTATATAAATCAGTAGGTCACTGTCGTCAACGTGCAAATATTAAAAGTATCACAAAATAGTGTGAGTGGCACACAAAAAATCTTTAGGAGGCGGCACTTTCGGTCTTTCTCGATCTCCCTGTAACTTAACTCATTTTCATGCTAATTTGATCATTCTTTACAACTCCCATAAGCCACATTGCAGTCGCCATCTTTAATTTTTTACATTCATCCGAAACAACTATTGTCACCAGAGGTATGTGACTGTACCAAATTTCAGCTCGATTGGATAATAGAAAGTGAGTTAAAATTCGAGTAGGAGAAAAAATGTATATAAATTTTTTACTTCTTTTGAGTCAACATTCCATCATGCAAAATATTTGCAGACATATTATAATGACACATTGCTTGGAATCAACCCTGTTTAAGACGTCATTTATCGCTGCCTCTGATCTTTGGTCATTAATTTTAGCAATTATAAACTATTGATTAAGATACTGGTTACCAGTTGCCACAGGTACGTCAGGCTTATACTTCCCACATCTAGACTTGAAATTCTCGAATATTGGTGTCTTAATTTCATCTTTTTTGTTATATAAAATGACGCACGGCTTGTCGTCATTTCTTAATTCGTATGTAAGTTCCATACACTCAGCGGTCTTTAATGGGGAAACATCTATTTTAGAACAATCCACCTGATACTTAAGCACACCCATATTATTATCTGGCAAATCTGGAAAAAAGATTTAATGACAACATCGTACTCATCAAATGTGTACCTGTTTTTAGGGATATTCCACGGATAAGCATAATTAGAGATGTACCGATACTACCATTACGATATCTGATAAAAACCACATACCTTGAACAAACATTTTTGATTCTGAGTAAAAACCTGGCGGCTTCTTTGAGGACCTGCGAGAACGCTTTGAAAAACCATTCATAATTTCGATGAGTTTACTTGTCTTCTTATAAGTATCAATTTTCTCACTTGCTTTACTTTTAATGTAATTTTTGGCATCTACCTCTTTCTTCCCGTCAGTTTTACTCTCATTCAAATTACCATCATCTAAAATAATTGCCATTTTAGGTTAGTCAATACCTAAACAGACATGATAACAATGACTTACTTTTCGTGTCGGTTAGTTCTGAGGTTATATCATTTTCTTTGTCACTTTTGCACGCAGATCGGCCTACTTTCTCAGCTTTCGCTTTAGAAATTCTCTTTGTGTTTTTATTCAAAATATTCTCTTCCTTGGTATTTTTGTTACAATTCATGCACTCCACTTTGTTTAAGCTGTCAGTTTGGGATAAAATCACCTTCATGTTCTTGCTCATCGGTGTTGTTTTATCCGGTGTAAATCCTTTAAAATCCACGTTACAGTCTGCACCTGAAATATTTTCAATACTGCTCAAAACCTTGTTTCCCTCAAATGGTTCAGTCTCTATTTCGGCAGCGCTTAAGTTTCTCTCTTCAAAATGATGAGATGAATTGTTCGTAACAACTCTGTGGCTCGTTTCTATTTCACCTTCGTCATGTTTCATAACAACACTCAAATCCTTCTTTGCTATTTCCCTCAACTTTGAAACAAATGCATCAGGCTTCCTAATGCGTGGCACACTTTTGCTCTTCTGTAATGTGTTTAAAAGTTGGTTCATGCGATACAGCGTCCTCGTTAATAATTTACTGGAACTTTTTGCAACCCTCTTCCTACCAACGTTGTTACTGGTTCCGAGAGGTGCTTTACTAAGAATCGGTAGACTTTGTGTTTGTGGAACTTCCTTTTTAGTGATGCTAATCACCTTATACTTCACTTTTTTTTCCTTCTGCTTCCTTACATCATAATAAACAAAAGTCTTGTCGATCACATTTTTAACAAAATGCAAAGTATCCATTACATCGCGAACGGTGGCCTCTGTGGCATTCCTGTCTAGATCTTTCAGAGCAGCGTTGACGATCTCTCCACAGTACTCATACGTTTTATTCATGACGTCAATTTTCTTATTTAAAGATTCGCCGAGATGCCTAGCGTCACATATTCGTTGCTCTAGATCGTGATTCAAAACAGGGTACTGTAAGTTCTTGCCCTCAATAATTTCTAAAATTTCATCTTTATTGATTGTGCCGTCCATAATTCTAGTTTTGAGGCTGGATATTTCACTGTCCGTCATAACTATGGCCACTGCTTGACGGCTGGAGCTCGAATGCTCGCGGTGATCCTGAGGAATGTCCTGCTTGTCAACATTTGTCTTATCTTGATCGGAAGGGATTAAATTGTTGGACTCAATTTCTATTGCAGTCTTCTCCATTTTGTTCCTCTTGATCATGTTTTCAACAGGCTCTTCGCTTGTTTGATGTGTATTTTCCTCTCTTCTTTTACCTGCTTCCTCATTAATTGGTTGTAAGGTAGCTAGATCCTGTACAATTACGTCATCTGTATCTGTGTAAATATTTTCTGTAATTTTTGCAGCATTATCAGGAAAAGGGACAGCTTCTGTGGGAAAGTAGTCTGCTAGTTTAGATGATGGAATGATCATGTATCTGTTTCCATTTAGTCCATAAGAATGGTCACAATGAACATTACTGACACTCTTTCCCGGAATGCATTTCTTAGATGTCTCGAATGTACCCTCATTCACAAATTCCTTCTCTGTGTCTGCCTCGAAAATATCATTTTCTGGCAAAACTGATTCGTCTGCTTCTGAACAAATTGCGATCTCTCCACAAATTGACAAATCCTCCAAGAAGTATTTTGGGGATTCTTTAGGTGCAGTTTCTGCAATTTGGACATCCTCCCCATCAGAAGTAGGAGTCTTATCAAAATTCGGAGATATACTAGCGGTCATTTCTAACACATCAGTTTCTGGATGGATCATTTTCGTGCCATCGTCAATGTTACTTGTGTCTACACTACTGGGAAAGTTGTCCAAGTAATCGCTTGTTTCTATTTCCGAGAAAAACTCATCTTCATTTGTTTCTTTGGGAATAATACATGGAAATTTGGAGTCTGTATCTGAAGAATTAAGGAGGGCAGTCTCAAAAAGATTTGGTTCTACAACTTCTCTTGCTTTATTCCTGGCCTTTTCTAAGACTAATGATTGGTTCAGAACAATATCTAGCAGTTCTGATAGTGAAGACCGAGTATTTTGATTTTCGTTTGCAGATTCGCTCAGCTCCACGTTAAAATCAATATTTTCAAGTGGAATTTCCCAAACAGATGAATTCAGTGTGACTGGGTCCTTTGCACTCTTTGTGGCATCACCACAATGTGGTTGGAGCATATGTAAGGAGCCACTTTCATTGGGGATATCTACTTTATGAGGTTCACCAGTAGTGGTTTGTAAAACATTCTCACGATTTGCTTTTAGTAGTATGTCATTTGTAGGATTTTTTTCATCCTGAAATGTTATGCAAATTGTGGGATCCATTGCATACGGCTGTTTCTCGAAGTTATTGTCAGAAGATACCTTGAAAACTTCTAAAATGTCGCCGTCTACCAAATCAGAATCCTTTATTAATTCTCGTTTAATTTCTACCGAATTGTGAAGTTCATCGCATGTAACTTCTGACAAGTTAATTTTTTTAACATGGTTTGAAAAATTTCTTGGGATGTTACTAAAACTTATATCAGTCAGATTCTCGCTTTCCTCTCTTATTTTAGGTGGGCTTTCAAAAATCTTTTCTGGAAGGCTTCTTAATTCATGTCGAGAAAATGGTGTGTAGGCGCTGCGGTCGCTAGTCACCACAGAGCTGTTAATAAACTTATTATAACTTTGGGGGTCACTGGTTTTAACATCTTCTAATGTCTCTATCTGATCCATATGATCTTTTTCTTTGATTTGGTATATTCCGGAATACAATGGAATGCCACACCCTCCCCCTGAAATAAAAGCACCTGCTTAGTCGCCTCTCTATAATATTTACGTTTAGTGATGTTGATGAATGAAATAAAATTTTTCCATTTTTACCTAAAGTCTATTTGGAAATGACAGATGGTAATAAATACTTCAGATAAGAACCGGCCATGAGCATGCTACTATATCTTCTCACATTTAACAATTATAAGAAATAGTTATATTTTATCATTGCAATTTTAATAAATTTAAATTAGAAGTAAAGCTGACGCAATACAATCAAAAGGCCATCGACATAGGTCCTTCAGTCAAGAAGATAATAATATCATATTTAACATTTTATACAGAAAGTATGGAGGGAAACAAAAGGTTGATTACATAGATGAATCCTAAAGAAAAACCTCTGTGAGGTGAAGTGCTAGTAGTACTGACTGGAGGATTCGTCCGATTTAAATCATTTGATTTAAATCAAGTGATTTTTCAAAATTAATCAATGCCTAAAATTTAAAAAAAAACATTTATTTATTTTATTGTATAATAGTCAAAATACAAATGCAAATAAAATTATATTCTTAATAAATAATGACAAATAAACACTTAACAGAGAAACAGAAAAGTTTTTAAAAATTTAAATTATGTAACACTAACAATACATAACTACCTAACTACACTTACACTACCACACTACCAGTATTATTATTACTACATTAACCATTGATATTACTGGTTTTCAATGTTCTCGTTATAGTATTTGTACAGGAATACTAATTTTCCTGTCTTTTCCACTCCTAATCTATTTCTTGAAGTGAACAAGTCCAAATGTAGAAAATACTATTTCTACTGAAGCTGACGAAGAAACAGCACATAAAAATTGTTTCAGGAAAGGAAGAAGTCTGTCTAGCAATATCAGATGTATGTTTTTTTGTGAAACCCACCACTGTAAGGCACTAACATTGCTTATTACCTCTTCTGAAAACATAAGTACTGAAAATGGTTCCATTTTGGCTTCAAGTTTTATAATGAGTGGTAGTAATCCTAATTCACTATTTCCAATATTTCCATAGAATAGAAATAGAAATAGAATAGAAATGTTTATTTGACCAAGTTACAAAAAAAAAAATTGTTTTTGGCAAGTCATTACAAAGTGTAAACCTGAAATATAGACAATCTAAACACAAATAACGTTTAAATGTAAAAATAAAAAACAAAAAACAAGTACAACTGAATATTCACAACACAAAAATATAGTTACGTCAATTGTTGATGTAAAAGCTTGTATGAATACAACATCAATGAATAGTGATATATATTACATGTTACATATTACAATTAGAATAATCGCGTACATAGCAAATAAATTACAGAACCAATGATGCCATGTATACAGCGTGAAATGTTTGCTTTACAGTGCTTCTCAAAATGTGGGATAGAGTATACTGACGAGGACAATGGGGTACAAAGAAAAATAAAAGAAATTTAAAGATTACATAATTGAACTCATAAAACAGGTATAAGTGTTAAAAAACAGTATTAAAAAATTCTTCTTCTGAATAAAAGCAATAATTTAAGAAGTGTCTTTTCATCTTACATTTAAAGCCATTAAAATTGAGAGATTTTATGTCATCAGGAATATGATTGTATAATTGGAGATTTAATGTATTTTTTCTTGATTTTGTTAATCTAAGACGAGGCTGTCTGAGTTGTGAGGCAGACCTTGTTTCGTAATTGTGAAAATCCGAATTAGTCGGGAATGCATCTTTATTTTGATGTATTTCTACTAACGTACTGTACATATACAAAGAAGGAACTGGCATTATACCTAATTTTTTGAAAATTGGTTGACAGCGGTCTCGCCAGCCAGCATTAACAATTAATCTAACAGCTTTTTTTTGCAATCGAAAAATTTTTATTGACTGCGATGAGCCACCCCATAGGATAATTGCATAATTAATGAGAGAATGGAACATGGCGAAATAACAATTTTTTAAAGTACTAGAACAAAGAAAAGTTTTTAGCCTACGTAAAAGAAAAATTGTACTTGATAATTTATTGGATAGATCCTCTATATGGTTGGACCAGCTTAGAGTGTCATTTAAAATGACGCCCAGAATTTTTACACTGTCATTATTAACAACTGCGTTATTAGTGGAAAATATAATCTTTTGAGTTTTATCCTCATTTAGTTTAAGTTTATTTGCAGAAAACCAATCACTGGCACGTTGTACTGATTTATGGCTATCGGAATTTAAATTGCCAAGGTCAAAACTAAAATCCAATATGGAGGTATCATCGGCATAGGAAATACATTTTGTAGGCGACATAAAATGGAAGAAATCATTCAAGTATATAATGAACAATACGGGCCCCAGCACAGAGCCTTGAGGCACTCCGTGTTTAATTTCAGCAAATTCAGAGTTAGTGTTGTTAACCGATACACATTGTTTCCTGTTATTAAGATATGAATGAAATAGCTTCAGTGGTGGACCCCTGATGCCATAATGGTTGAGCTTTTCCACAAGAATCTCGTGAGAGACACAGTCAAAGGCCCTGGAGAGATCGCACATGCTAATCGCCGCGTGCTTACCAACCTCAAGGCCCTCGACTATATCGCTCACAATCTTCAAGATGGCCTTAGTGGTGGAACATTTATTTCTGTAGCCATACTGACAACAGTTTAAGATATTATTTATATCTAAATAATCAACGAGTCTTTTTTTTAGAATAATTTCGAAAATTTTTGAAAAAATTGGAATGATAGATATCGGTCGATAGTTGTCGATGATATTGCTATCTCCTTTTTTAAAAATAGGTAGTACCTTTGCAACTTTAAATACCTCTGGAAAATGACCCTCACTAATGCATGCATTAATGAGCCGTGTCAGTGGGAGTAAAATTATGTCAATGGTTTCTTTCAAAATCCTACTATTTAAGCCGTATATGTCTGTACAATTAGAATTTTTTAAGTTTTTTACCGCATCTGCAACTTCGTCTGTAGTTACCGGTTGGAGAAACAAAGAGGATTTAAAACTGGGTAAATTTTTTAAGTAATCTGTTGCGGCTGCATTTACTGTAGGCAGCAGATAAAGTGATCGGCTATAGTGGCAAAATAACTATTAAAACTGTCAGATGAGATATTCTGTTCAAGAGCATTCGACGTTGATTTGTTGCATTCAAATTTAATTAACTTCCAACTATCACGAACCTTATTATCAGAGTTGTCAATGAAACTATCATAAGCAGCTTTTTTTGACTTGACTATTTTGGATTTATATTCCGTTTTTAAAGTATTATACAACTGAAAGTCCTTCGTGTAGTTAGAGATAGTTTTTATACAATATAACGTATCCCTCATTTTTTTTAGTGCATCGTCAAACCACGGAACAGGTGGAATGTTATTAATTTTACATGTTTTTAATGGAAAGTGTTTGTTAATGAGAGATGAATAAGTGTTTACCAAGAACTCTGATAAAGAGTTTGCATCATAGTTGGAGTTTTCAAATAAGCTCCAGTCAATATTATTTAATGATGCTCTTAGCTTACTAATTCCCTTTGCATTGATATTTCTTCTGACTGAGTTGCTTGTGTTAGTTTTGTGGGTGTTTATAGTAATGAATTGGCCAGAATGATCAGATAGACAGGGATCGATAACACTAGTCTCATACATTTCTTGTACGGTATTTAATGCTTGATCTTTTTCTGCACTAGTCAATTTAGATTTGGTTTTAGTTGTATTCAAAATATAAGCCACAAAATGAAAGGGTGTAAGTGCTTGTTTATATTGTTTTTCAAAAATTTGTATTTGAGACAATGATAAGTCTAATCCTTTCTGGAATATTCTTTCTAATTCCTTCCATACTTCTACTGCATCAGATAGAAAAGCAATTTTTTTTCTGTAATTTATCAAGTCCCACAGCTATAGGCTTTATGATTTTTAGTATTCTTCAGTTGATTCTTTAAGATCAATGTTTGAAACTTTTTGATATATTGTTAAATCAACTTCTTTTTTATTCTCCTCACGTGCTTTTAATAGCTTCTCCCACTGGCTAACATATACCTCTAAACAATCTGACATACTATTTCATCTTACGTGACTCGGAAGCACTAATGGTTTTCCACCAGCCTGCACGTATTTTGTCCTAGCTCGATGATTATTTCTGAAGTATTTAACAATTTGCAAAACATGCTGTTTGGTATCTTTTATTTCTAAATCTCTGCAAAGTTTAAAAGATGAGCTGAGTATCCATAAGTTATGATTATAGAGTCTAGTTTTTCTGTTATAGTTTTTCTCATAAGTGTCATGTTCACGGCATTATCCGTTACAAAAGATTTCACGTCATAGTTGTATTTAGATTTACAAGATATAATTAAATTTCAAGCAATTTCAGTTAAATAATCGCCTGTGTGGGAATTTCCAGACGTATCTATTGTTTCAAATAAAAAAGATTTTCCATTTTCAGTGGTTATAGTGGCACAAACAACAGGTTCATTGTGGACATTAGACCAACCATCAATAGACATGTTTACACTCTGTCCAGAAAGACTTCCTAAACATTTTGATTTTTCCTCCTTACATATTTGTTCTAAAAAGGTCGTGGAAATGGTTCTTCCTGAAGAAGGCTTATAACCAGGTCTTAACATATCGATAGCCTTTATCACATGCGAATTGTCTAAACACCTGAAGCTAGTATTAGTTGCAAATACAGCTTTTGTGATTTGTTTATCCATTTCTTGTTTTTTATCTACAGATGTATCAATTTCTTGTTTTTTATCTGCAGATGTTCGAATGACAAAGTTCATCAGGTTAGCAGGAGCGTCTGTTTTTATTTTTTTAGAGCCTGAATCAGTAGTAGTAGTAAATGGTAACGATGATGTTGATGGCATTGAAAAATCAAAACCAGACAAACTTGACGTTGATGAAGCTGAGCTTGGCAGTCGTCCTTGAAAACTGATGGTTGAGGTCGAAGACGTTGAAATCTTGCTTGCAATGGTTGCGTTATCTGATTCTTTATTTTCTGTAAAAGAAAAGGAGAAAATATTTAAGTTGATAAATGATAAGATGAAATATTAGAGGAGTCAATAGAAGTTTTCACTTTGGAAAAATTCCGGACATAATTAGTTTTGCAACTAATTTGTTTAATAACAAATGCCGCTGCTCAAGGACTATCTATTGTTGGTAATGGTAACTTTTAGTTGTTCCTGACATATTCAAAGATGTATGCGAAAAGTTACGCTTCCCGAAATTATTCCGAAATAATGCATATTTTCCTCCTCTATTGATGCCATTATATTCATTAATAAAATATTAAGATTAAACAGGTATCTCAAAACGAAACTAAATTATTATTATTACTAAATGTAGTGTGTACATACCTTCAGCTGTTGTTAAATCAACATCTTCATTACTTGGTCCAGCAGTATCTAGATCTACGTATAATGTCTTATTATAATCTACGTATAATGTCTTATACTTTTCATGATGGTTTTTTAATCTTTGAACAAGTCTTTTCTTACTTTTTATTGGGTATTTTGCCACTGAAAAATATTTAAAAATTTTAATGAAAAAACCTCTGCGCCAAACGGATCAGACAGAGGTTGGTTCTTGAGTACTTGACTGTCAATCAAAAAGTCTCACACCTAAAAATATATAAACTAGAACAATGTTATGAACTAAAAACTGAAAATCAAAGCTATAGGTAGTTAACGTTTCGGAAGAGAATCTACTTCCGTTCTCAAAACTTTTTTGGCTGTCAACCATGACAGTTCTTTGTTTATGTATTTCCATAGTCACGTGAGACATTAAATTATATTTATCTTATTTTTACTTACTTCGTCTCTAAGGATGGGCAACCAACTAGTACAAAAATCTATTGAATAATTAGAAACGCATCTATCCTCGTTTAATAAAATAATCGCGGATTCTTTAAGTTTTCTTTTAGTTCCGTTGCTCTCTTTTTCCAAAATCTTCGCCGAGTCCCATTTAATTCTATGATTATTATCCCACGCGTGTTCACAAATTTTGGATTTTTCAAATTCTCCCCTTCTAGCGTAATTTCTATGTTCACCAAGCCTTACGTTGAAAGGTCTAGACGATTCACCTACGTAATGTTTTCCGTACTCACACGGAACACTATAAATACAATTTTTTGAACTTTGAACAATATTTGGAGGTTTGGTTCTTGATAAAACCGATCTTAGCGTGGAGCCCGTTTGAAAAACCGTTCGTACGGAAAACCTGTTCCCAATTTTTCGTAATTTATCCGATAAACCATGTATATATGGAATTACTGCCATTGACCTAAATACCTCAGGTTGTGATAGTATATTCTCTCTACTACCAATGTTCAATAACTGACTATCAACAAAACTCTCAGGATATTGATTATTTAATAAGACAGTTTTTATAAATTGTTTTTCGTTCCTTAATATTACATCATTTGAAGAAATAATTTTGGCTCTGTCATACTAACACTTAACAACACCTTTCTTAACACTAATATGTTGATTTGAATTGAAATTTAAGTATCTGTTTGTGTGTGTTTGTTTTCTATACACACTGGTTTGGTATGTGTTATCTAATTTTTTAATTAAAATATCTAAGAAAGGTAATTCATTATTATTCTCTATTTCTATTGTAAATTTAATTGAAGGTTCTTTTTCGTTAATCTGATTCAAAAAATTACTTAAACATTCTTTACTATAAGGCCATATAGCAAAAATGTCATCTACATATCTCCACCATACAATGGGTTTATAAGCTAGATTATTAATATTACTTTCCTCGAATAATAATATTAATAATCTAGCTTATAAACCCATTGTATGGTGGAGATATGTAGATGACATTTTTGCTATATGGCCTTATAGTAAAGAATGTTTAAGTAATTTTTTGAATCAGATTAACGAAAAAGAACCTTCAATTAAATTTACAATAGAAATAGAGAATAATAATGAATTACCTTTCTTAGATATTTTAATTAAAAAATTAGATAACACATACCAAACCAGTGTGTATAGAAAACAAACACACACAAACAGATACTTAAATTTCAATTCAAATCAACATATTAGTGTTAAGAAAGGTGTTATTAAGTGTTTGTACGACAGGGCCAAAATTATTTCTTCAAATGATGTAATATTAAGGAACGAAAAACAATTTATAAAAACTGTCTTATTAAATAATCAATATCCTGAGAGTTTTGTTGATAGTCAGTTATTGAACATTGGTAGTAGAGAGAATATACTATCACAACCTGAGGTATTTAGGTCACTGGCAGTAATTCCATATGTACATGGTTTATCGGATAAATTACGAAAAATTGGGAACAGGTTTTCCGTACGAACGGTTTTTCAAACGGGCTCCACGCTAAGATCGGTTTTATCAAGAACCAAACCTCCAAATATTGTTCAAAGTTCAAAAAATTGTATTTATAGTGTTCCGTGTGAGTACGGAAAACATTACGTAGGTGAATCATCTAGACCTTTCAACGTAAGGCTTGGTGAACATAGAAATTACGCTAGAAGGGGAGAATTTGAAAAATCCAAAATTTGTGAACACGCGTGGGATAATAATCATAGAATTAAATGGGACTCGGCGAAGATTTTGGAAAAAGAGAGCAACGGAACTAAAAGAAAACTTAAAGAATCCGCGATTATTTTATTAAACGAGGATAGATGCGTTTCTAATTATTCAATAGATTTTTGTACTAGTTGGTTGCCCATCCTTAGAGACGAAGTAAGTAAAAATAAGATAAATATAATTTAATGTCTCACGTGACTATGGAAATACATAAACAAAGAACTGTCATGGTTGACGGCCAAAAAAGTTTTGAGAACGGAAGTAGATTCTCTTCCGAAACGTTAACTACCTATAGCTTTGATTTTCAGTTTTTAGTTCATAACATTGTTCTAGTTTGTATATTTTTAGGTGTGAGACTTTTTGATTGACAGTCAAGTACTCAAGAACCAACCTCTGTCTGATCCGTTTGGCGCAGAGGTTTTTTCATTAAAATTTTTAAATATTTTTCAGTGGCAAAATACCCAATAAAAAGTAAGAAAATCTGAACATGCCACAAATAAACAATTACAGACAATATCTTTGAACAAGTCCTTGCATTCCTTTTCTGCAAGTTTTACAAATCGCTCTACTCTCAGCCTTGCCCTTTTCAATTTTTTTTTTCTATAAAATAATTTCAAATTGTCTTTTATCCTTCCACTCATTTTTATTTTACACTTCACTTGTTCACTTTTAATTATATTAACTTGAGCATGACTAACATGAGTACAGATAATTTGTCAAATGAAGCAGCTTATTACAAATTGGCCACCCTTTCATATTATATTCTGCAGACAATTTTCTACAGGATTTAACAGGAAAATTCGCGCAATAACAAGAACGAGCATACTAAGCATAAGAAACTAAGAACCAGAAATATACGGTTGAACACATTGAAATGAAATTTTGGTATTTTCTAAAGTAGCCAAATCTAGACATTCAGCATTCAACCCTATGATTTGATGGATTGTTTATGTTGTTAAATATAACGTACATGTTATGCTATGACTTATAACTGATATATTTTATATTGTAAGTTGAATAAGAGTATTGTATGATAGGTACAAAATAATTTTGATGATATTAACATTACTTGGTATTAAGTTTCTGTTATTTAAAATTTCACGTTCGAATTATAACAAGTTGAAAATAAATTTATTAGTCCTAACATGTATGTAATATTGATACTGATTGTGGGGAACTGAAATTCTCAGAGAGGTCTGATTAAATAAATCAATATGAGACAGTGTCAAAACTCAAAACAAGAAAATACTATTTTTTTATTGTATGCACGTAAAAACGGACCATACCCCAATATTCACAATTAAAAAAATCACAATTTTTTTGATTTTTTAAATAAAAATCGTGGATTTTTTATTTCTTTAAAAAAATCATGATTTTTTTCGAACCCTCCTTCTGAGACATCAATATAGAATCTGGTCAAGAATTGGACTTTTCGGATATGTGAATCTGGGTGTATTGTTGCTTCGAGCAATGATGCAAATCATTCAAAAGTGCATTAAGAGGGTTGTGTAAAGGATTGTCGGGGTGCCGAATCTTTGTAATTTTACTTAGTGTAGTTGTTTCAGTAATCTTTATTTTTCTTAGCTTTTTCAAAAAAATTTGGCAACGCTCGATCATACGAGAAAAATGATGCAGACAAAGTTCAAACATATAAAATTGTCCACATTTTTTGTATATACATTTTTATTGTAAGTCTAATGTTTAAATGAGATACAGCGTCAGACACATGGATTTAAAAAAAAAATTAGGTTTCTTTTATTACTTATATATTGTACATTTACAACATACATACATTTACATATAAATAATATAAAATATGTTTTGTACATTTACAACATAACATATTTTATATTATTTATATTATCATAACAAAGATCTACTTCTGTTGAAAGAAAAAAAAAATTGAAATTGACGGGATAGTATACAGTGGCTTACATCATTCCTCGAAAATAGGAAACAAGTTATTTAATTTAATGACAGGTACTCAGAAGAATTGGCTGTAAAGCATGGAATACCTCAAGTGTCGGTACTTGCTGTTATACTCTTTTTATTATTATACTCTTCGCAAATACAAAACGAAGAGTAAATTGCATTCGATCGGCACCTTTCTAAAACCTGTAATATTGCTCGTAGAGAAAAAATTTTCATATCACTGCGTTGGTGATCAAATTCTGAACAACTTTCAAAATGTCCATCCAACTGTCTGTCCGTCTCTTTGTCTGTTCGTCCGTCACGTTTCTTGTACGCTCGATAACTTAAGAAGGAAAAGTCCGATTGTATTGAAATTCGGACGTAAGTTAGTGTTAGCTAGAGGAAGAACTATATAGTATTTTGAAAAAAAATGTAGTAACAGGTACATTTTTTTTCAAAATGTAGTATAGGTTTTGCATTTTTCCGGTGGACCATCGACACCCGAAAAAAATGTTGGATCGAAATGAAAGTCATATCTATCGACTCGAGAGCGAATTTAGAAAATTCCGTCTGTCGGTCAGCCAGTCTGTCTGTCGGTCAGTCAGTCTGTCTGTCGGTCTGCCACGCCCAGCCCCCTAATCCGTTTTCGTATTTCGACGAAACTTGGGTGGTTAATAGAAGGTCTTTAGAAAACCTTAACGCCGGAAGCTCGGCTGCGTTCAGAAACCGGAAGTACCCGATATAGACATTTTGAATTTTTCGGGATAAATTGAATAACTCGGTAACGGGGAGTCGGATCGAGATATTTCAAAAAAGAAATGGTGCCACTGGCAAAGCTCTATAAATAAGTATACCAGAGACCATGTCGAAAAACAAATGAAAATTGAATTTTTTTGCAAAAAACTGGTTTTCTCGAAATCTGGCTAGGAAGCACGATAACTGTCCAGAATATTGATCGATTTCGATGAGACTTGGTGGAATCAAAGGTACCCGGCCACAAATCAAGCCTATTGCTGACGGCTCGAATCCGTTGACCGCAAGTATGTTTTCCAGGGCCGAGTATGATTTTTCAAAGAAATTAATAACTCCCGAACCGAAGGTCCGATTTTGATTTTCAAAAATGGCAATTGTAGGGCTCGATTAGGTCTATTAGTTGACGTTTGTGAAAAATTTGACAAAATAAAAGCGAATCTACAAATCCTGGAAAACTTGATTTTTTTGATAAATTCTACAAATTCCGAACAGTTTCCTAATAAAAATCGAAAATTAACTATTCCGTCGATCGATCTCTATAACCAGTATAAGGCATGGACCTTTTTGGACAAAAAATATAAAATAGAGTTTTTTAGAAAAACTTAAAATAAACGAGTTATTTACGAAAATGCATTCCAAAGAATTATTTAAAAAAATATTACAAATTGATAAGTGATAATGTTATATTTAAAATATCATCATTCATTTAGTTATTTTCATTTACTAAATAAAAATAGAACCGATGCCCTTTCCGTGTTTCAAAATGTAGTTAGCTTTTACTTTAGTCAATGCAAAAAGAAAAAGAAAAATAAAACATGTCAAAACACTGAGTCATCTTGCGACCCTCTGCTGAAAATGTAATGAATCATCCCAACAAATTGAACAAAAAGCATATCAAAATGTAGTTTTTTTCACTTGTTACTATATTTTGAAAAAAAAATGTAGTATAGGTTTTGCATTTTTCCGGTGGACCATCGAAACCCGAAAAAAATGTCGGATCGAAATGAAAGTCATATCTATCGACTCGAGAGCGAGTGGTTAATAGAAAGTCTTTAGAAAACCTTAACGCCGGAAGCTCGGCTCCGTTCGGAAACCGGAAGTACCCGATATAGACATTTTGAATTTTTCAGGATAAATTGAATAACTCGGTAACGGGGAGTCGGATCGAGATATTTCAAAAAAGAAATGGTGCCGCTGGCAAAGCTCTACAAATAAGTATACCAGAGACTATGTCGAAAAACAAATGAAAATTGAATTTTTTTGCAAAAAACTGGTTTTCTCGAAATCGGGCTAGGAAGCACGACAACTGTCCAGAATATTGATCGATTTCGATGAGACTTGGTGGAATCAAAGGTACACGGCCACAAATGAAGCCTATTGCTGGCGGCCTGAATCCGTTGACGCAAGTATTTTTTCCAGGGCCAAGTATGATTTTTCATAGAAATGAATAACTCCCGAACCGAAGGTCCGATTTTGATTTGCCAACTGTAGGGCTCGATTAGGTCTATTAGTTGACATTTGTGAGAAATTTGACAAATCAAAAGTGAATCTACAAATTCTGGAAAATTTGATTTTTTTGATAAATTCTACAAATTCCGAACAGTTTCCTAATAAAAATCGAAAATTAAATATTCTGTCGGTCAATCTCTATAACCAGTATAAGACACGGACCTTTTTGGACAAAAAATCTGAAATAGTTTTTTTTCGAAAAATTGAAAATAAACAAGTTATTTACATTCCATAGAATTATTTAAAAAAATATTACAAATTGATAAATTCTCCGTGCGATATAGGTGCAAAAAAATAATGTAATGTTATATTTAAAATATCATCATTCATTTCCTTATTTTCATTTACTAAATAAAAACAGAACCGATGCCCTTTCTGTGTTTCAAAATATAGTTAGCCTTTACTTTAGTCAATGCAAAAAGAAAGAAAAATAAAAATAAAACATGTCAAAATGTACTGAGTTATCTTGCGACCCTCTGTTGAAAATGTACTGTATCATCCTAACAGCGATAAAAAGCATATCAAAATGTAGTCTTTTTAGCTTGTTATTCATAGCTAATGCGATATCGTCTACAATTTGTGACAGTGCTGTTAGAGTTGCTACGGATTAGGTGACATTGGGCGTTCATAATGAAATAAATTACTCTTCAAATGACTTGACTAATACATCGTTGACTTAGCAATAAATTGAGAATGCAACAAGGAAAGAACTAAGTGTAGCAAATAAAAATACCTGATCGATAGTTAGGCGAGGGACATGGGAGTACTGATTCAATTGAGTCTAGATTGTCTTGCTCCCCAATTGTCAGTAACTCCGTGTCCAGAATGTTGCCATATTGCTGGTTCAGCAGTTCCAGTACGAAACTCTCGTCCAAAATGTCATCATAATTTTGGGTTGCTGAAAAGTATACAGGGTGATTAGTAATTTTGAAAGTTTTCATAATATCAACTAGGAACTTTGCAACTTTGTGTGATAAATAAGAATTTGGAACTAATTTTAATGCTGCTTATAGATGGCACTGGTTATACTGCGTTATATATCTTTTGTAAATGACGACTTATTGTTTTGGTGTATAGTTAATTGAATGCATAGAATATCTAAGAAAAGGTACTACTGCTTAATTTCGATATCTCTACGTACTCGTGACACATTTGTTTTTAACATTTTTAATAAAGTTCGTATTTACGAAATTTTCAATCTTTAAAACACAAAGCTGACTGTGTTCAATGCATCTCTATATCCCTCATGCATCATGATATCACCTGTACTTCATGTCTTTTCCATTCATAAACCCATTTTATCTTATTTCTCTAAAATTCTTTTCCACTCAATATACACTGACAAACATAAAAAGTGGCGCACTCGAAATATTACTCAAGTTTAATCTGTCATAATTTTTAAACTACTTGATTAGTTGCCACGAACCTTTTTTTATTTTGAAGAATGATTCTTTAAGATCATCATGCAGGCCCAACATTTTTATTGATTAAACTTTTATAAGCGATACAGGGAAAAATAAGAGTGGCTGCTTTATTCAGGAACTTTAAAACACCCTGCAGATTTATTTGGCACTTAGAATAAGCTCAAAGTACCTTCGGCGTTTTAAGCGCAATTCAAATTAAATTTTTGTTTTTGAATAACCTCTTTATCTTGCTTTGTTTCGAAAATACACAGGTTTAAGCAAAGTAATGTCAAATGCGTATTAACAAAATTGATATTTTGTTTTGTTTAAGAGAGCCCTGAACAGATTACACATTGTTCTAAAACATGACAGGTGTCAAAATGTTTTCAACATCACAGGCATTCATTCACTACTACGATTTTTAATTCGTATTTTGTAGAAAACATTGAAAACGTTTTTCTCTGCGTAGCGATTCGGATCGAAAGTCGTGTGTGATTTTTAAGTAATGCAAATAACATCAAAGCAAGCAGCCCAAATTATGGCTTTAGTAGGAGACGGAAGAAGTAAAAGAAATGCTGTCCGGGTTGCTGGTGTTCCCAAATCGGCTGCACGTCGGGCAATTGCAAGATATGAAGAGACTGGTCATTGTCGTAGAATAGCTGGGTCAGGTCGTTCTAGATGTACAACGGTTATTAATGATCGATTTATTCGGCTTCACTCTAAGAAATCGCTTATTTCTTATAGCAGTTCAAACAAATATTCCTTTAAAACAAGTAAGATGAAGAGTTGTAAGTGATCGTATGCAGTAATTCGGAGGTTGAAGGAAGTCAATTTAAGGTCTAAAAGACCAGCCACTGCACTAAGATTACTTGCAAGACATCGAAGATCACGCGGCAACTTTGCTAGAGAACACTCAGATTGGGATGAACCAAATTGGTCCCGGATCAGGTTCGCTGATGAATCTCGATTCTGTTTGTTTTCATCCGATGGCCGTCAAAGGGTATGGAGAAGAGTTGGAGAAAGATATGAGCAGAGCCTTTTCAGCACTAAAGAAAGCTTTGGCGGAGGTTCCGTTATGATCTGGAGAGGAATTTCATTAGAAACTCGCACAGAACTTTACGTGCTCTCAGGGAATTCTCTCACGGCCAACAGGTATATCGAGAACATTTTACAAGACTATGTAATTCCATTTGCACCCTTTATAGGGAATGATTTTATACTGGTTCATGACAATGCGCGCCCTCACACTGTTCATATCGTAAATGAATATCTCGATGAAGTTGGCATAGACCTTATGATATGGTCAGCAAAAAGTCCCGATATGAACCCCATAGAACACGTTTGGGATGAAATGGGGCGAAGAATTAGGTCTCGCAATAGGCATCCTGACACTCAGGATACTTTAGAAGCGCTTATAGAGGAGTGGAATAATATTCTACAGATCAATATTTCAAATTTAATCAGAAGCATGCCAAGAAGAATATGGACTCTAATCAGGGCCCGAGGAGTCCTGACACTCTGGATACTTTAGGAGAAGGGCTTATTGAGGAGTGGAATAATATTCTACAGATCAATATTTCAAATTTAATCAGAAGCATGCCAAGAAGAATAAGAACTCTAATCAGAGCCCCAGGAGGTAACACACGCTACTGATCTTTGTTCTCCGTTGTTTCCATCTTTATTCGATTGCATGTTGGTAATTGTACAATGAAATCTTATAAAATAATGTAATAATGTAGGTAATCTTATCCAATAAAATGTTTTTAATTGTACCTGTTTCACCTACAAACCTGTATTTTCTAACTAAAGCAAGATAAAGAGGTGATTCAAAAACAAAAATTTAATACGAATTGCGCTTAAAACGCCGAAGGTATTTTGAGGTCATTCCAAGTGCCGAATAAATCTACAGGGTGTTTTAAAGTTTCTGAATAAATCAGTCACTTTTATTTCTCCCTGTATCACTTATAAAAGTTTAATCAATAAAAATTTCGAGACTGTATGATGATCTTAAAGAATCATTCTTCAAAATAAAAACAGGTTCGTGGCAATAAAGAAAGTAGTTTAGAAATTATGACAGGTTAAACTGTAAAATTATGAGTGCGCCACTTTTTATGTCTGTCAGTGTATAGTGATAGATTCCCGTTTGCCTTCTCTCTAAGAATTAAAAGCCCCAAAGTGCATCTTTCAGGTTCTAAAAGTGTTCCGAACCATTTTTGGGGGATTTTGGGTAGTTTTCTACACTTGCAGGGTGCGATCAAGGCAATTGAAGGAGATTCTCATTAACGTGCTGTGACCATTCCGCAATAAAAACAAGGAACACTTGCTCTCCCAGATCTCCCTTCACCCCTGTGGTCATCATCCAGCAGGGGGTAGTTTATACCCTTCTGGGGGCTTGGTTCCGGAACGGCATTCACCCTCTCCCACATTTCCTTTGCATTCTCAAGAGCTTGTAAGCTAGATGCTTTTATGATGCAGTTCTATGTCTAGAAGGGCATAGAAGGGGTGCAGAGGGTGTATCAACCCCTTCGGGAGAATTGTTACTCCCTCGCTGAAGTCCTTTGACATTAAAACAGAGGAGCATGAGAGATAAAAAATCCCATTCATTCCTTAATGATAGGTACTTATATCGATAAATTTATCTTATTGAATAGCTGTTTTTGCCTCTACAAGCAAATTTATGGGCTATACGAATTTCTTTGACCGTCAATCATCTGGATCAAAAACATTTTTTTTGCGGGGCCCTGTTCTCAAGTAACAATTTAAATGGTTTTTAGATTTATTTAGGTTTTATCAGTGTTTTATAAGGGCCACCTCATAAACCACTAATTTATGCCAGACCTATTAAATGCCAAATGCACTTAAAGACAGTTTTGTCTTAAAGAAAGTTTTAACCTTTATTGGCTTATGATCGACTTACTTATCAAGGTATTTGTCAAGCCTTCAAAGTTCAAGTTAGGAGGATCAAATTTTATAGATTAAGCAAATGTTGTGGTTTTATCATTGCTTTATGAAGTTCATTTAAGGTGGTTGTTAATGCTGGGCTATAAATATAATATGCTTTGAAATCACTAAGTTTCAGGTCAAACATTCATAAAACCAACTGCTTGCGAGAGTTTTAATGAAGCAAACAAACATCTGTAATAAATCAGTCTTAAACATAAAAGGATTTGGTTTACCTTTGCCCATACCATGTTTTAAAATAGGTGGTTTTAAAACTTTAACAAGATGTATACATATTCGTCGGCATTTTGTTTGTGTATGACGTACCTATGGGTGGGTCTCAGCAAACTGACTTTTTAGATTATATTATCCGAGCACCATAAAATCTATAGGTGTTAAACCGGTGTAATATGCTCAAATGGTTTAAAATTGGTTTCAAGACAAGCCTACAAGTTTTAAAAAATATATTAAGACCAATGAGGCTTAAATATACTTTTATAAGAATAAATCGACATACTTAAAGACCAATTGGTAATGTAACAGGCATTTTAAGACAAAATATGTTTGAAGTAGAATTATTCACAGCTTATAGGGTTTGTACATACAGCCGCCATTTTATTTCCAGCCGTCGAGGAATATAACGGTTAGCCATATTAGAAATGTCCCAGATTGAACAAAAAAATGTACAGTCGGGTCCGCTTATAACGAATACACCTTATAACGAGTGTTCAGTTTTAATGAGCAATTTCCAAAAGTACAGAAAATCATCCATTAAGTTCAACACAATTTGAGTTCAGATATAACGAGCTCGGATATAACAAGAGCTTTTGTTATACTGAGTAATATTTTTTTAATTAGTTGCTGAATATGTTTGCTTACAATGAGCCCTTCTGTAGGAATGAGGAGATTCTCTCTGTGGCTGTGATTACAATGAGGATTCGATGATTCATTGGATGATTAGCTTTGTGTATAACGAGCAACATATGTAACAAACTTGCCATGACTCGTTTATTATATTATGAGTAGTAGGTAGACATAATGTTTTTAGGAAGTTGTGTAATGTAGCCGACGCGTGACGGTCTTATCTTTGCTATTTATACAGTATCTATCTATCTATCATGTCCTGTAAGAGAAAGTCCCTTACATTAGAAGAAAAAATAAAAATAATTGATGCTGTCAGTGGCACATCTAATGCCGACGTATGTAAAAGATACAAATTATCGAGTTTGACTGTATCCACTGTCTGGAAAAACAGGGATAAAATTAGATGATCTTTAAATTCAAACATTTCAAAATTAAAACGAATCCAGAAACCAGCAAAAAGGCAAGTTGATCAGGCATTGCTTGAGTGGTTTAAGCAGAAAGGAACTGAAAACATACCCATAAGGGGGCCCATATTACAGGAAAAAGCCGAACAATTTTCTAAATTATTATTCCCTAATAATGAGGCATCTTTATGCTCAAAAAGTTGGATAGACCGTTTTAAGAAAAGATACAACATTTCTTCGAGTAAAATCCACGGAGAGGCTGCGAGTGTTTCTGCAGATACAACAAGGGCTTGTCTCGATAATACTTGGCTTGAAATACGTAGGGGTTACTCTAATAACGATATTTTTAATGGAGATGAAACTGGACTGTTTTATAAAGTTGACCCAAACCAAACTCTCAAATTTCAGAGAGAAAAATGTCATGGAGGCAAGAAAAGTAAAGAAAGAATCACAGTTCTTGTTTGTGTCAATAGGACAGGCATAAGGAAAAGAAAATGATTTGTCATCGGTAAATCAAAAAAAACGATGACTTAAAACTTGTAAAGTGTTACCCGTTACTTATACAGCCAATAAAAAAGCATGGATAACATCAGAAATTTTTGAAAAAGAAATAAGAAACTGGGATGATTTACAAAAACAAAAAAGAAAAATAATTCTTTTCATTGACAATTGTCCGGCACACCCTGATATTGAAAACCTACGATCCATAAAATTGATTTTGCTCCCCCCTAATACAACAACTTTACCGTCCATGGACCAAGGTATCATCGCTTGTCTTAAGAAACTTTATAAAAAAATATTTTTATGTAAGATATCTTATTTGGATAATATCAATAATGATAAAAAGGACTTCAAATTTTCTTTGTTGGATGGGGTATTAACTATAAATACAGCAAGGAAACGTCTTTCACAAAAAACAATTGTGAATTGTTATCGGCATGCAGGTTTTTATCCCAGATCAGATTTTGATGAAGACGATGACCTACCTTTGGTTATTACGAAATAAAAACTCGGAGTGTTGACGACGACGACGAAGATTCCATGTGTTTACGTGATTGGGCTATTAAAAACAATATTTTAAATGCGTGCTTTAATACTGACGAACGAAATGCATATCAGGAGGCTGATGATTGTTTACAAACTTGTGAGTATCCGTCAGTATCTGAAATGGCGGATTCTATTAAGTCTCATGAAATACAAACTAACGACGAACTGGAAATACCTGAAGAAGACGAAGATGACAACAACTCAACAAGTATTTAGTGAAAACCAGGGTTGGCAAAAATTGGGTTTTTTTTTTATTTTAATCAAAAAACACGTTTTTTTTTTATTTAAAACAATTCAATGTGTTTTAGAAGTGGATTTTTAATTGTTGAAAAAAAACATGTTTTAATCAATAAAAAATATGTTTTTAAACTTAAATTTATAAGGGCGTGTCGACCCAATACATTGTTTATTCTATAAGCCATGCCCATATTGCAAGACGAGGACGATACTTGACAACGGCTTGGCCAATTTGGTGTAATAAATACGTCAAGTTGTCAATAGTGCAATAATTTTTTTGGTGATTGGTTATTGACTACACAGGCACATAAAAAAAAAGTCGAGTTGGAGAAGGCAGACCTAAGTATTCCCATGAATTCTGACCTGCTGAACACGAATCCGATGTCCGTTTTGCCCAATTGGCTCTTGCATTCTTCCTAACCTCAAAAAACACCATAAGAATGCCCGAAAAAATGAAAATCTGAAAAAATTCAGGGGTACATAGGATGGCAATAGAAATCGAATGGCGCAAACCAGACATCCCTGCGGTCCTTCGTTTTCGAGATAGAGCAGCCCAAAGTCACCGGAAGAAAAAAAATTGTTTTGTTCGCAATTCTTGAGGCTCTATATCGGAAACCAAAAAAGCTATAAAATTTTAGTTTGCGCCATTCGATTTCTCTCGCCATTCTACGTACCTCTGAAATTTTTCAGATTTTTAGCTACACTCTCATTTTCTCCGGCATTCTTACGGTGTTTTTTTTGAGGTTAGAAAAAATACAACAGCCAATCGGGCAAAACGGACATCGGATTCGTGTTCAACAGGTCAAAATGCATGGGAATACATAAGTCTACCTTCCCGCACTCGACTTTTTTTTGCTATTATTCGCTTTAAAATTAACACTTAAGAAAATAAATAATAGCGGTATATCTTCTATATAATAGTAATATGTTTCGTTCGTTGTACTTATACTACCATATTATTATAACTAGTTGTATGCATTACATAAAAGTTCATATTGTTTTACTTTATTATTATTGTTTTTTTACCTTATCAAATACAACGATGTTCCGAAAATTGTCCATTAAACACACTGAAAAAACGCATTGAAAAAAATCATGTTTAAAACAATTGTTTTAAACGTGTTTAAAACAAATGTGTTTAAAACAGGTTACTGTGTTTTGAACACTTAAAAAACATTTGTTTAAAACATTAAACATTTTGTTTTAAAACTGCCAACCCTGGTGAAAACAATATCCGCTTATTTAGAATTTAATAATTTTGAAAACAATATAAGGGACAAGTTTGATTCCATTCAGAGAAGCCTTGAAATATTTTTCAATAAAAGTGCAACTCAGAAAAAGATTACTGACTATTTCAAGTACATTACTACACGTGTGTAGGTACATATACATATGTATTTTTAAATAATTTTATAAACTTTTTACTGTTGTTAGATTCTTGCTAGCAGGTTTTCACCGTCCGTACCAGTTGTAACGAGCGTACCCGTTATATTAGGATCCAATAAAAATTGTTTATAACGAGCATATTTGTTATAACTGGACTCATTAAAATACCGTTTATAACGAGCGTTTGGATATAGCGAGCACTTTTTTTGTCCCCTGCACACTTGTTATAAGCGGACCCGACTGTAATTTGTATCTAATGGAAATGTTTTATAAAAACAATTTACATATACTAAACCATATTATGGGCAGCTGCTAAAGCTCTCTTTGCTTTTTAAGTCACAAAAAAAAATGAATTATTTATATATTTTTTAAAAATGTGTTTTTAGGGAGCGCACAAATTTTTACGAACTATCAAATATATGTTTTACAGTAAACTTAGCTTCGTTGAAAATTTTAGCCCACTATAAGTAGTCCCAATAATTCACTACAAGTAGTCCATCTTTAACTGTTTTTCTGAATGTTAGTAGTCGCCAATTGTAAATTTTATAGCTTATACAGGGTGAGGGGGTCGTACTTTACCAAAAGATAGAAAACATTGAGGTGATCTTAAATCCCCAAACAGTAATGGCTAAAGCGGCTTTCGAAATACATTTTTCGGAAGAATATTCCTTTCGCCATATATCTGTAATGCGTAAGCGGAATCTAATGAAATTTTGTATTTTGATTACAGTAGTCATTCACCAGCTAATGCCTGGGATATTAATAAATTCTCAAGGCCGGACCCAGAATAAAAATATATTTAAGTTATTCCTAGAAAATAACACTGTGTATACTGTTTATAAAATATTTGACATTAAAATATTAATTTACACCTAGAAAGATATAACATCCCATAAAAAAATCTTTTGGCATCATTTCATTGTTTAAATAAAAAAATTTAAATGTAGAGGGTTCAAATTTTTTTTTCTTTAAATGAGAAATTGAGAGAAAAAAGTCACTCTAGGGATTTACATATTATTTTTTTGTTCCCTATCTGCACTACCAAAAGGTAGTTCTCCAAACTCTGGTTTCAGCAATATTTAATTCATTGCAATCATCTAGTCTTGCCATTACATTTGTTTTAAAAGTTATGGCTACGTACCTTTTAATAATCAAGTATATAGGTACCTGTCAAAAATCAGTCATATTATAATTAAGAAGTGTCACGTCACCACTGTTGCTTTTACTGGTTACAATATTGTCTTGTAATAATTCTAAATCATGCCGTTTACATACACGAGTAGATAATACGCAAATATGGTTTTTGTCTATGGATATTGCAATGGCAATGCAAAAGCTGCTGAAAAGTTACAGATGCCGGTTTGGAAATCAATGTGTACCAGATTACAAAACATTTTATAAAGTGTTTAAACATGAAACTGGAACCGTTCCCTCAATCACGAAAATAGAACGTCCTGTTAGGCAGACCCGGCAAGAAAAATATTTCATTTTAAATATGGTTGACCAGAACTCAAAAATCAGCACAAGAAGAATTGGTCAACAATTAAATATTCCTCAAACGAGAGTTTGGAGAACTATTAAAGGCGAACAAATGCATCCTTATCATATCCAAATTGTCCAACGATTGGTGCCAGGTGATGAAGTATTTCGTTTAACTTTTTGCCGCTGGGTTTTATCCCGTAGACGAACTATGTTAAGAGTATTGTTTACCGATGAATCTCAATTTACCCATGATGGTATAAATAATACTCGAAATTTTCATATTTGCAGTCACGAGAATCCCTGTGCAATAATCTAAAAGAATTCCCAACATAGTTTTTCTGTAAATGTGTGGTGTGGGATGTTCTATAATAATCCCATAGGTCCTCATATTTTTGAAGGTCGCTTAAATGGTGACAATTATTTAGATTTTTTACAACATACCCTGCCAAATTTATTAAATAATGTAAACACAAGAGGAATGTGGTTTCAACATGATGGGGCTACGCCGCATTTTTCAGTACGAGTCAGAAACTATCCGAATGAACAATATCCAAATAGGTGGATTGGTCGGGGTGGTCCCATTGCATGGCCTCCGAGATCACCAGATCTCACACTCCTTGACTATTTTTTGTGGGGCTATTTAAAAACTGAAGTATATAAAGAAGAAATAAATACCAGAGAGCAGCTGATTGCAAGAATTGAGCATTTTTGCAATGAAATTAAAAACAATTTAGAGATTGTTAGAAAAAGCGTAAATGAAATGACAAATCGATCAAGAAAATGTATTGAATTTGGCGGTGGTCACTTTGAAAATAGACTGTGATTCAAAATAATTTAATTGGATTTAGTAAGTTTGACTGATTTCTTATGTTCTAGTTAAATTGTTAATTTTTATTATTTATTATTTTGTTAAGTTTATTAATTACACATTCATTACAAAATATTTTTTTTATTTCATCAGGTATATGTGATGAATTTTTATTCTCCCTATTTGCACTACGTTTTGCTAGTGCAGATAGGAAACAAAAAAAATAATATGTAGGTAATTCCTAGAGTGACTTTTCTCTCTCAATTGCAGCTGCACGTTTGTTTTGTATTGGGGGGTATACCTCCAATTCTTGTTTTTAAGAAAAATAATATACTATGAAAAAAATGCTTACATTCTGGAGGCTCAGCAATCAAGCTAATTATGGCATCTGGTGTTGTTAAATCGATCAAATAGTTGGACTCTTGGGTGTTTTTATTCGATGCCTTTTCCAGATTTTCTTCTAGTAGTCCTGGCTTAGTGATATTACTACTTTCTTCTTGTGTAGATGGAATATCGCTTGTAGCATTCAATAAAGTTGGCAATTTCAAAACCTTCCTCTGCTTCTGAATTGCATCATGAATGAGGCTTGCGGTGCTTCTCGGACCCCTAGATTTCTTAACATAATTCCTTTTGCGAATTCTTCCTGTTGCCGTTTTCTTAGCTACGCCTTGTTCAACTCCAATTATGGAAAAATTTTCGCACCTTTTCTTCTTGGTTGGTCTTTTCGGCGTTCTAGGTTTTCTCGATACATTTATTTGTATTACCCTCGGCTTCTTGCTGACCTCTGTAAAGTTTCCACATGCATGTGAACTACTGGAAGGCCAGTTAAATCGGCAGGTGCCACATACTGCCTCTTCGTAGACTACTTCATCATTCTCCTTGTTTGTGTCTTCGGCACTAAACTCTATATTCTGGAAAACTCTTCTAGCACTCTCTTCATTTTCAGCTGGTTGTAGAATCTTTATCGGAGAAAGATTGTTGTAGTACTCATCAGATGTCATGACGATCACCTTATTGCCGTGAGTGACTGAAATATAATTATATTGTAGTCAGTATCTGTTTGAACCAGCATGCAAAAGGAAAGTAAAAACACTGTTTTTTTTAACGATGGGAGGACAGTAAGCAGAGTTAGGCATAATCAATTACACTTGTAGTCGATTACTCATATGATAGTCGAGTGCGATTAGGTACAAAAAGTAAAAAATGAGGGAACCCAGTTAAAATGAATGGATTTTTTTTGCAATGAGTTTCTAATACCAACTACAAGAATGTATTTTTAAGGGGTACTTAAAAATTGCGGCTTTTTACTTGGAGGTGGTTCCCACTCCCTCAGGAGGGGTAGGCAAAAAAGTAAAATAGTAACCACCAAAGCTGATATTCAGGGTGTCCCAGAATTGAGTTCCCGAACGAGAACCTATGATTAGTAAACTAGTATTACTCTATGTAAACTTGATAACAACCAAATATCTTTTGTTTCTCAAACATGAGAAAAAACGGTAATTCTTGATTTTTGGTTGATATTACACAAAATATTAAAAGTATTAATTTGTGTACTGAAACAAGTGGACATCATGTGGAGCACTTGTTATTAATGTATTTTTTTTAAAATCAACTACTTTTCTGTTATTACAACATTTTCTTCTAAAATTGCAAATAAATGTTAAATACAAATAGAGGAAAAAACGATAATTTCTTGTATTTTGATTGATATTACAAAGATTTTTAAGAGTACCTTTTTTGCAGCCCTTTCAATGCTCTGTAAAAATGTTCAAGTATTCCGTAATTTTACAGGGTGATTAAAAAATTACAGCCAGTCAAATACTAATAATTATGAAAAAGAACTGAGAAACAGAAGATATTTGGTTGTTACCAATTTTACATAGAGTACTTATAGAGGTACATCTCCTGTCAAAATTTGAAAATTTTGTCTTCAATATATCGAAACTACTGGAAAAAATTGTTTTTTTCTGTCTCACTTTAAGAGAGAATGTACTTCCTCAGGGATGCATTTTTAAACTAAGGTAAGTTGGGTTATCTGGGCCCAATATGAACTCTGGGACACTCTGTAGAATCATATTGTAAGAGAAAAAGGTGGTTTACAATTTTTCATGAAAATTTATATGCTCCAAGTTATAACGATTTAAAGATTACGATTTTAGCTTCAAAAAATTGATACCTACCTTGAGACTGTTTTTCGTAAATAGCTCAAAAGTCTTAGATTTATGGAAAAAGTGGTATGATACAAATAATAAGGCTATGAAATTATAAGTATTTTATTTTTATTTATTTCTGTACGATGAATATGATAGTTTAAAAATGGCACTCAAACGTTTATTAGTTGAGATATAATGTGTACATCACAAACATGTCAGAAATAATCAATATTATATTAAAAATAGATATAACAGACATTAAAGGGTTTGAAGTACACATTTATAGAATATTTTCTCTCTCCATACAGCTTGAAAAGTTACAATGTTATGTGCAAAACAATGAGTGTTTTGTAATTTTTTTTAACACAAAATTTACATTACTATGCCATTGGCCATAGAATAGAAATTTCAAAAATCTCTACCAGTTTTTATTAAATTAAAAGTTTTGAAGGAATATAAGATTTAAATGTATTTCTTTGCCATTAAAAGTTCAAGCTCCACCTCTGTACTGTCATATTTCCAAAACTATTAAGTTTACAAATATTTTAAAAAACAACTTAATATATCGCTTCTTAAGGTTTATTTTTCTATATTGTCATATTTTCCTTTAATGCAATTGTTTTGAAGTTATTTGCAAAAAAAAAAAAAAAATTCTGCAAAATCGATAATTTTTTCTTAATATAGTAAAGTAAAGTAAAGTAAAGCAAAGTAAAGTAAAGTTTATTGGTGTTTTTGATACAATTAAAATCATTACACAAATCAAAAGTACAATAATACAGATTAGGATTAGTCATATGCATATTAATTCTATAGAAACTATATAATAATTTGGTAAAATACAATATAAAATTGATAAAAACATAAAAACAATAAAATACGAACAGAAATAAATTTAGACAAACTCTACATATTATAGAAAAATGAAAACTCTTGCATTATTGAAAACAAATTTTTTTTACACTGCTTAAAGAAATGTTTCACATTGTAGAAATTCATTAACATTATAAAAGGCTTCTGCTGTTAGCATATTTTTGATGTTATTTTTTTATTTATTAAATGGTAATGACTTTCTTTATACATGGTGGAATTTTGTTGAAGAATAAGGGGCAGTAATAATTTGATGACATTCGGGATTTTTCCAATCGAAAATAATCCACTCTAATATCATTTTTAATTCTTGTACTATAGTCATGGTAATTATACTGTTTACTGAATATTTATTTTGGTTTTCATACATTAGACATTCAAACACAAAGGTATTTTCTTACGTCTTCTCTGTAACCTAAGACAGCAATTATTCTGACGGCTCTTCTTTTTGCATAACAAATTGACTGGAAGAGACTATAATATGCCCGTAAACAGATATTTTTGGGTACTATTTTACATAGATTTTTTAAGACATATATATTTTTTTGATAACCTGGTAGCCAAACGGTCAGTATGATTTTTAAATTTCAATTTTGGGTCCAGATATATGCCCAAAAATTTGACTTCTTCAGGGTTACTTACATTCTCATGATGTCTGAGGCTAAAGGTAATATTTACAGTTTTTGCATTATTTAACGATAGTTTATTGCAAACAAACCATTCATTATATTTTATTAGATATTCTTCAATCCTATTTTCTATGGTTACCGGATTGTAATATATGTAAGTGTCGGAATAGTTTGTGTTATCCGCAAACAATATTGTTTTTATGTCCGAGAGAACAGATATTATGTCGTTAATATATATTATAAATAGCAGAGGTCCTAACAATGATCCCTGCGGAACACCAAATTTAATATGTGCTCTATCCGATTGTGAGTTCTTAAAAGATACTATTTGGTTGCGATCTGTAAGGTAACTATAATAATTTAAAGTAGGTATATTTTTAAAAACGACTGCTTTAAAAATGCCAAAAAATTAGATCATGTTAGTAATGCTATATATTAATAAAAACTGGTACAGATTTTTTGAATTTCCATTTTATGGTCAATGGCAGCAGGAGAATCCTAAATTTTTTCTTCTAAAAAGATTACAAAACACTCATTGTTTTGCACATAACACTGTTATTTTTCAAGCTCTATGGATAGAAAATTCCTATAAAACAGTAGGTACTTCAAGCCCTTTAATTTCTATTATATATTTTTAACATCATACTGATTGTTTCAGACATGTTTAAGATTTACACATTATATTTCGACTGATAAACGTTCGAGCGCAATTTTTATATCATATTTTTAGAACTATTCATCCTACAGAAATAAACTAAAAATAAAATACTTGTAATTTCATAATATTAATATTTGAATCATACCACTCAATCATAAGACTTTTGAGCTATTTACGAAAAACAGTCTCAAGGTACCCATTTTTTAAAGCTAAAATCGTTATAACTTGAAAAACGAGTTGAAAAATATAAATTTTCATGAAAAATTGTAAACCACCTTTTCCTTTTACAATATGATTCTATATCGGATTTGGTTGTTACTATTTTACTTTTATGTGTGGGAACCACCCCCAAGTAAAAAGCGTCAATTTCTAAACTTTTGTTTACTCAGTATTAGAAACCCGATGCAATAAAAATCATAAAAATAAATTCTTATAACTGGGTTCCGAGGTAAAAACCTAAGTGCACTCGACTATGATTACTTTGTGATTAGACAGTAATCAGAGCAGAGGCCCGTTTAGGCCTAGGTGCGCGCCTAGTGCCCCATTTTTTCAGGGGCTCCCAATTCTCATTTCTCGCTTTATTGAAGTAAACAAACAATGCAAAAATTTTATTTCTTTGTTATGTCGTTATTTATTTTCGCCTTACTGATAACAATAATAATTATGATTATTATGAAATACATTTCTTCTTCCAAATCAGATTTCTATTTGCAACAAAAATAACAAAATAACAATTGTATATATGTGTAACATGACATAATACATAATATGTTGAGTTACATATGGTTCTTAGTGTGGCTCTGTGTTCACGTGTGTTTATTTACATTTTATATCATTTGAATTCAAAATTATTATAATATAATTTCTCCTCGATTCCAAATTTTTTCATATTTCAATATAGAAGTCTATAGGAATTGATTGTTTGTGTTTATCGTGTTTTTAAATAATCTTCTCTTTACCATGAAAATTAATTGTTTTAATTTCTATTCAATGCATTACAGTGAAAAAATTGTGTTCGTAATATTAATGAATCGGTTCCTTGCGTCAACTGAAAAGTGATTAATCTATTTATTAATATAATGTGTATGTTTACATAGTATTAATAAATGTGTACATTGTATTAGTGAACATATACATTATATCAATAAACAGATTTATAAATTCTCAATGAACCTTCATTCATTAATATTACGAACATATTTTTTTTCAGTGTATTAAAAAAAGATGCAAGTGACAAACCACTCAGGTAATTCTTCTGAAGTTACTATTTAACTTTTGGCAGTCGGTACGTGCCAGATGACGAATCAATATGAATTTAATTGTTTTAAAAGCAAGAACTGTGAGTGACGAGAAAAACGCAAGAGACCATTTTCATGTAGAATTGATCAGGCTAATCAGGAAAAATATCGACATGGAAAAATGTCAGTGACGTACCATTTTTTTGGTAAAAAATATCAGAGGACATGCTCGCAGGGACGCCACTGGTGGAGCGATAAAATAATTTTTCTAATTAAAATATTAGTCCAGTCGTTAAAGTAAAAAATACACCAGAAGCTCGCAAAAAATGTTATTTGAGATTTTCCTTCAGTAATTGTTAGTGGGAGGATTAAACATCAAAAAACCACAAAAATGAGTTCTGGGGGTGCCGCGCAACCCACCCAAAAAAACCACCCCTTCGGTGAAAAAAGCCTTATTTTACTGATAACTCGTTCACCGTTGAAGATATAAAAAAATGCTTATCATAAAAAAAAAGCTTGACTAATTGCCTTAAAAAATCCTCTTGTATTTTCTTGCATATGCCATGGTTTTCGAGAAAATCGATATCGACAAAAATTGCAAAATTTGTATTTTTAATGCGCGCCAATTTTCGTTTATATGAAATTTCTTGCGCGCCGGGCAATAGAAAAAACGGAATGGCTCGAAAACCAAACAAGCTAGGAAGAAAAATCAAAACGGGTTAAAGGGGATATAAAATACTCTCTTGTATTGCCATTTTTGATGGCCATTGATATTGTCGTAATATATTCGAATTTCTTGAATATTATCTAAAATATTGGAATTATTATTAAGAATATGTAATGCATTGAAATAACTAGATCGCATAGTGTACAGGCAGCGGATGTAACATTAGATTTCCGTTGCCTGTGCAATCCATCACATATCTATTGGCGTTTTTCTACAAGGCATTGCACTAGCAATGAACTGCACATTGCTGAGTCAGGAAGAACGCGGATAGATATTGATGGAAAAATGCGGAGAAGTATTCAATTGTTGTCAAGCCTCCGGAAGGAGATAAATTGTTGGTTAGGCTCCGCAAGGGGAAGTTGCGACAAAAAGTTGAGTTGTTGCCCGAAAGGGTTGTTTTGAGAAAAGCAGAAAAGAAGAGAAAAGTCCCGAAAGGGTGAAATCAGAAAATAGTTGCCTCTTTTCGGCCGGCGCACGGAATTCAGCCATCATCCAGGGATGAGGAAAATATTGATGTAAGTACCCTTTGCTTCTTACTTGTCAATATATATATACATTTTTCACGGCTAAATTGGGTATTATTTTCTGTGTGTGTGTGTGTGTAACCCTACCACCCTCTTTACGACGTTAAGAGGACCGACCCGGCCTCTTGCAAATTTAAGTCGAGCACCAAGCGAGTACCCCGATAAGAAGGGGCGCGCACCCTGGGCTCGACACATGGTGGAGGCGCCGGTGTTTTTAATTATACCGGGTACATTTTAATTTTTTGTGTTAAGTTAGGCTAGCATATTTTGTTTTGCCGATGTATGGTGTAAACTTATTTTAATTCACCCCTATAAGAAAAAAAGGGAAAAGCGAAAAACTACTACTTAAGTGGTTTGGCCCATACTATATTGTAAAGAAAATGGGAGAAGTTGATTACAAAATTAGAAAAGGTCCAAAGAAAAAAGCCAAAACGGATGTGGTACACGTAAGCCGCATACTACCATACAACGACCCCTGGACACCAACGCCAGAGAAAGAAGAGGAAGAAACCGAAGAAGAAACAGAAGAAGATGAAATTGAAGGAGAAGAAGAAGAGGAGGTGGAAGAAGAAATTGAAGAAGGAGAAACGGAAGGACGAGAAGTAACCGAACGAGAGGAAGAAAATAAAAAATCGATTCGAAATGAAAATACTTTACAATTAGAGGCAGTAAATACATTATTGCCTGATCAAAAAGAGAAAATAAGGCTGGACAGAAATGAAAATAAAACTATTTTGCCGAAAAGGAATAATGAGCCGGCAGAAATAGAATATGAAAGAATTCTTTCAAGTACACAGAGGTCGGAGGGCCACGAAATAGAGAAAACTAGCGAAAAAGGTAATATAATTGAAGACCGGGATCTAGTTAGCCAATTAGGGTCCATGGTAGCGAATGGCTATCGGCTCCTAGAGAGAATAACGCAAAAGATAAATTAGTAGACAATAGGCGAAGAGTAGACGTAAGAAGTGGTGCGAAATCCCCGTAAAATAAGGTAGAAGTAAGAAGTAATATTAAATAGATTAGTTCTAAAGCAGACGCAAATAATATGTACAGAAACAAAAAAGTTCATTTTTTGTATCAATGCTAATGTATAATTACTTGATGGGAGTAAAATATAAAAATAAATAAGGATACTTTATATAATATAATAATATAATTAAATAAATTAAAATAGTATAGAAGTTACATATGAACCGCAAATAAGTCAATTAGTACGATAATTACTCAAACATTATTCGCAGAATTAAATTTTTGAGAAGATGTATATATGTATAGCAGATGTACGGCAAATAAGCAAATAGAAAATTACAAATCACGGAAACTATATTAAAACCGGATGTCAACAAAAATATTATTGATTTGGCTACATCAAACTATTACCATAGACTAAAAATAGTACGGGATAAAGTATTAAGAATCATATCTCACCGCAGGTTGACAGCAGCATTGCTCTCCGCAACGGTCGTACGCATGCAGCACGTAGAGGTCACCGCGGGTGCGTTTTGGAAAACATTACCAGATACTATCAGTTATGAGGCGACCATCCCTCTAACCTACTATGCAGACTGGTTAGAAGAAGAGGTAAGTTCCACAAGGAAATTTAACAAATGTAGAACTAACAGCGTGGGGTTGAACAATTATTGTAAACTTATAAAAAATATTGATTTAGTTAGTGATGCTTTCGAAACAGAATTCGACTCACTAGCACGTACATGGGGGACAGAGAAACTAAAAAATATGATATCGGAAAAATCCGAATGGAAATTTAAAAGAAGCTTGAATTTCCTGGGTGATGCATTGAATTGGTGCTGTGGGGTGGCTACTCAACAAAAACTGGACAGCCTGTATATGCAACACGATAATCTAAGAACTAGCATGCAAAAAATCAATAATGGTTTGGATCGTACCCTGAGAGTTATTTCAGAGAATTCAAAAAAGTTTGAAGAATTGAACCAATGGACTGTCAATACCTTCAATCAAACAGAGATACGAATTAAAGAATTGGAAAAATTCGTAAAAACTATCGAAAGTGAAATGATGGGTGAAGAAAATGAGCAGAATCTCTTCATTTGGTATGTTTTAAATTACCAATTTGAAAATATAAAAAGAATATAAGAATAACAAGGGCATTAAAACGGCAAGATATTATAAATTCATGTAAACAACACCATATACCAATATCCATAATAGAACCAAACACATTACAACACGACATCAAAATTTTAGAAAACGAATTGGCAATGGTAAACCAGGGTTTGGCTATTCCAGTCGAAGAACTACCAAAACTTTACGAAATGCCAATTTGCGATTGTACTTTTACAAAAAATAAAATTTTGGTACAAATCAAGATCCCTATCACACAGAAGAATAGGAAATGGGAGCTGTTCGAATTTAACTCATGCCCGTTTAACTGGGAAAAT
Organism: Stenurella melanura; assembly: GCA_963583905.1. NCBI lineage: Eukaryota > Metazoa > Arthropoda > Insecta > Coleoptera > Cerambycidae > Stenurella > Stenurella melanura. Next base: position 19,821,453 of record OY757315.1, read on the forward strand.
ACAACATGTGTAATCGAGCACACCACACTATACTTGGCGGTGGCAAAGAATGAAGTGGCAGGTGACAATATTAGGCAAATTTCAGGCATGGGACTACACTATTGTAAACCGTACCAAGACAAATTATGTTATTTGCCAAGATTTTCAGGAGACACGCTGCAAGGACCTGCTTGCGCTAGGAAATTATTTACCGGAGCTACAGTACAGGACCTAAGCTACCACTGCCCTTTCCGCTGTCACGAGTCAACACTAACAATCATATCGGAAATAAACGAATCTACTTACATTATTACAAACATAAAACCGGAGACGGTAATTTTATGCCAAAATTACACATACACATTCTCTGAAGAGACAGCTAAACAGCCTGGGGCGATAAAACTAGAGCTACCGTGCAGCTGTAAGCTGGAATATACGGGGGAGGAACTAATACCGAAAAGATTTCCATGCGCTCTCCAAAATGTTAAGTCGGTGTCAATGGTACACGTTGTGCCAGCAGCGTGGACGCACTTAAAAACATTTGTCCTGCAACCATCGTCGCAACAACAACAGCTGCCAACATTTAAAAACTTATCAGAATGTTTAGATAATGAATGGCACCTGAATATTCCTCATATTAACTTAAGCACTACGAGGTATGAAATTAATTCAATTAAGGAAGCGATAGAGGCTAATAAGATCCCTTCATACTCTGATGGATACGGTTATCACAGTGATACATTATTATTAATTTGGAATACTGTTTTATCCGTGGGATTAATTTATTTAGTTCTACACCGCAATGGTCCACTGACAGTATTGACTACAACAGCCGCCCCCGTTACGGCAAGCGGTACACATCCCGTACATCATAATGTACTCATAGGTTTACTGTACGCCATATTTACAATACTAGCGACTTACGTTATCATTAAAATATGTTGGTTTTATATAAAGAAAAGAAAATCAATAAACAGGGGACATAAAAGCGCTCCTGTACCCCCACGTCGAACTAATCACCAAAAATACAAATCGTATATTTTAGAGACAAACGACGACATAGATATCATTACCCTTAAAGAAAAAAAACAGATTAATTGTGTTTTAAGGCAAATAGATGAACCGTCACAAAGTACGAGCAGTGAATGTGTAGTTTAGTAATAAAATTTTCTTTCCTCTTTGAAGAAAGAAAAAATGTTCATACTTAATATAAATATATTTTGTTTAGAGTATAAGTATTAGATTATTTTAGTAAAAAATTACTCGGTAGAAATTAAAGCTAGATGTAAAAGTATTCATATGAAAGAAAACTGAAACTTAGGTTAAAGACAAAGCTATAATTTTTGTATTAATTAATAACAATTGGTAAATTATTAACAGATAGCATTCATTTAATTATATTACTCAACCTAATTGAAGTAAAAATAGCAAACATTTGGAAAACTAGTACCTATTATGGAAATTGTAAGCTTAAGAGAAAATAAATCAATTAAAAACGATTTGTAAATTACATCAATTCCAGGATACCCATGGTATTGGCATTTAGAGTAATCTTTTTGTTTTACAAATGTCTAGTATGGATGACGCAAAAGATCCACTGATAACTACATTCTTAATTTATTATTATATTTCAGATTAGTTATCAACCCAAAGTGAAGCCTATATAATTCAATATCAGAAAACGCGGTGTGCCATGATAATATTTAACACCAAACTATTCTTAACCCCGTATTATTTTTCAGAGATCCCGGCAGAAGATGAGGATTACCCAAAACAAAAATTTGCTAATACATAGGGTGTGCCAGGAGTATAATTAACACCCAACGATATGTAAACAATCGCGTTATAAATTTACCGACCGGTACAATTTAAAAATTAGTTACCTTTAGAAAATGTAATCCGTTATTTACACTTATAAATTTTTCACACACAGATCACCAAAATACCGGAAGAACACTAATTTTCGGTTGTTTCACTGTTTTCTTCACTAACTAACTCTAAATTAAAACGAGTTTTGTGACAAAGAACAAATAAAATCAAATTAAAGCCGCAACGTCCGGAATTTGACTGAAGAAAAATCGCGTAGTAAAGTGTTTCGAGATCATTTTGTAGAGATATGAATAATACTTTCAAAGCACATACTCCATCGGATGGTCAGAACAAAAGATTAGAAAATGCTGAAATAATACTTTAGTTATCGAAATGGCCTTAACGCTCATTAGGGCACACGTGTACATTACTTTGACAACATTCTTTACTACTACAGAGTGATCTGCTAAAACACTGACAAAATCATTCAAACAAATTTTTGAATAATTTTTCTTACTAGGCAGGGCATTACGTTATTTAATATTAATTTGTAATATAAATATTGTTTTACTTTAATTTCATTTCACTTAATTATTCATAAGAAATGTTAGGGATGTGCTCGAACTGACATTATTTGTAACTGCGTAGAATCGCATTAGAAGGAAAAAAAGGGCAAGGTACAACGCTAAGTTCGCATGCACAGATGTTGGCAGACGATTTTCTTTTATATAATTTTCAACTTTTCCTTCATAGTTTTATAGAAAAGGAAAGATAATGTTTTGAGTAAATTTATGGGTAGAATTAAGCACTATTATTAGTAGTATTAATTCAGTTTTAAGATGTATGCTAATACTAGTTTCTCTTATTTTTTATGTAAAATCCGGCGAACACGCTAAGTACAACAGGAGATACGAGAGGAAACTTCCCCGCCCCACCCAAACACATGGCAGCCAGTTGATCCGGGGAACAACCTGTGGACCTGTAGAGCCAGCCGTACAGATATCTACAGATGAAAGGAGAGATCCAGTTTGGTATTTCCAGAAATCCAAATCTAAGGCAGCTGAAAAATTAAAGATGGAAGTGGATGACCAAAATGTGCCAGGAACGTCCCAGTGTAACTAAGTGTGAACCACTCTGTACATACCAAAGTGCAGAAGTACTCTCTGAACATTTCCCAGCAAAGCTTATCTAAACTTCGAGGAAATATAGAAACGGTACCTCTGCTACAAGTGATAAGTTATGAACCTGAATATGACCTAAACTATCATCTTTCATGGTACAGAAAGTGTAAGTGATTGACATTATAGTACTTGTTAAAGTATACTTGGACTTCTATAACACGGGCGGACCAAATAAACTTTCATAAATTAATTCTCATAAATTTAGTGCGGCTACGGACTCTTACAGTTCACTAGGTTATACCCAAAGACAAAATTCCAGTGGCGTACAAAAGGGGGACTACAACACTACCGAAATTATGCGTGTTTCGTCGGGATTATTTTCTATATATTTTTTTTTTAGTAGGATAACGTTGAGTTTAGGTTAAGAAAAAAAATGTCTATCTGTTTTTTATCAATTTTGATCATGTTAGTATAAGGTTAAGGTAAATTTTCTTTGTTTTTCCTTCTATTTTATAAACATTCCAGATGATACCTCATACATGGAGGATGGCTGATTCATTGGACTTGTACCGGTTTTGAAGAGAGGCAAATATTACCATTAAATTAAAATTAGAGACAATTTAGTAAAAGTTGGCATCACTGGAGGCCAGTGATTAGTAGGGTGGGGAGTAATGTCGTAATATATTCGAATTTCTTGAATATTATCTAAAATATTGGAATTATTATTAAGAATATGTAATGCATTGAAATAACTAGATCGCATAGTGTACAGGCAGCGGATGTAACATTAGATTTCCGTTGCCTGTGCAATCCATCACATATCTATTGGCGTTTTTCTACAAGGCATTGCACTAGCAATGAACTGCACATTGCTGAGTCAGGAAGAACGCGGATAGATATTGATGGAAAAATGCGGAGAAGTATTCAATTGTTGTCAAGCCTCCGGAAGGAGATAAATTGTTGGTTAGGCTCCGCAAGGGGAAGTTGCGACAAAAAGTTGAGTTGTTGCCCGAAAGGGTTGTTTTGAGAAAAGCAGAAAAGAAGAGAAAAGTCCCGAAAGGGTGAAATCAGAAAATAGTTGCCTCTTTTCGGCCGGCGCACGGAATTCAGCCATCATCCAGGGATGAGGAAAATATTGATGTAAGTACCCTTTGCTTCTTACTTGTCAATATATATATACATTTTTCACGGCTAAATTGGGTATTATTTTCTGTGTGTGTGTGTGTGTAACCCTACCACCCTCTTTACGACGTTAAGAGGACCGACCCGGCCTCTTGCAAATTTAAGTCGAGCACCAAGCGAGTACCCCGATAAGAAGGGGCGCGCACCCTGGGCTCGACAATATTTATTAGTATATAAAAATAACAATATAATATCGTTATCTCTTCAATTTTTTGTACATCTAACTATTTACAGGCCCATAAAAAATAACTGACTTTAATATAAGTTATAAATGCATTATCTTCTAGTTCAAGGTAGTACTTCAATGCAGAAAAAGTTAGGAATAAAAATATTCACATTTACAAATTTACCAGCATGTTGAAGTTAGCCAAAAAAAATCCAAAAAACGCTGCATATTCAATTTTTTGATATTTTTTATGCAATTTTTTAACTATTAAATGATTAGAAACAATAATTATATGATACATAAACTCAAACAAAAATTTTTTGAGCTAAATTTTCAAGATGTTTGGGTCTTTTTTTATTTTTAGGAAACAATAAAAAATTGGTTAAAATTTGGCTAATTTCAACATGCTGGTAAATTTGAAAATGTGAATATTTTTATTCCTAACTTTTCTGCATTGAAGTACTACCTTGAACTAAAAGATAATGCATTTATAACTTGTATTAAAATCAGTTATTTTTTATGGGCCTGTGTGAATAGTTAAAAGCGCAAAAAATCAAGAGGTAACTATATTATATTCTATATTGTTATTTTTATATACTAATAGATATCAATAGCCATCAAAAATGGAAACACAAGAGTGTATTTTATATCCCCTTTGAAACCCATTTTGATTTTTCTTCCTAGCTTGTTTGGTTTTCGAGAAATTTTCTGTAGACAGTGCGCAAAAAATTTCAAATAAAGGAAAATTTGTACGCATTAAAAACACAAATGTTGCAATTTTTTTCGATACCGATTTTCTCGAAAATCATGGAATATACAATAAAATTACAAGACGACTTTTTTTTAGAAAATTAGTCCAGCTTTATTTTTTATGATGAGCAATTTTTTATATTTACAGTTAACGAGTTATCTGTAAAATAAGGCTTCTTTCACCGAAGGGATGGTTTCTTGGGGGGGGGGGGGGGGATTGCGCGACACCCCCAGAACTGATTTTTATGGTTTTGTGATGTATAATCCCTCCACTAACAGTTACTGAAGGAAAATCTCAGACAACATTTGTTATGGAAATCTTTATAATTATTGGGCTATATGTGGTTCTATATCCTATTAACACATACCAAAATTGAAAATAATATCTCAAATACTTTCTGAGATATTAAAAAATAACGATTAGAAAAAGAAAATTTCAACACCCTGTAGCAAAAAATTACAGCCGTTGCGGAAATATGTTCATATGAACTTTCTTCATAAAATGACCTAGGAATCGCACCCTGAAATATTAGCATGTCATTAAGGAACACCCTGTAGATGCCAAATGACATACTTCCCTGTTCAGGCTCGCCAAAGTTACCAAGCACTCTGTATATGTAACACCCGGGACTCTCAACTGCAACATATACATCAATACTGCTAAATTCATGGTTGCATAACAGTGTTAGTTTAAATAGAAAACAAACATGAGTGATCATGAAGAATATAAAGAAGTACGCACGCTATACTTTAACCATGCCCACAACAGTAAAGAAATTGGCGCTGTTGTCAAAAAGATATGGGGAAAGAAGCAAGTGCATTTATTAGTAAGATATTACGCGATTCTAGTTGACATCAGCGCCTGCGCGTTCCGAGGAACAGCTTTCCTCATTATTACCATAAAAGTGCCTTATTACTTCATAAGATGTCGAGTTTAATTTTACCTACATATAAATGTGTATTACTTTAATAGCTACTGCTTATATTACGTGGTTAATATATAAATGACTAGATTAAAATATTACACTTTGTTGTTTATTACAATTTTATATGATAGTTGAACATTCTATGACTTCTCAGATTATTCAAAATGAAGTAAATTTTTTAGGTACAATTAAGTACTAAGTATATACTTTTATTTGTCATCTCCTAATGATGAGAACTTGGTTGGCAAAGCGCACGGTCGATCTTAAAAATGAAACAATCAACTGGTCTGAAATTTAGTAATCGTAAAAAAAAATTAATTTTTTTTTCCTTGTTATCATTATGTATTAATTTTAAATGTGTTAATTTGAAGATCAAACATTAATAAGAGTAAAAAAATCAATTTTTTTCTAAGACCACGTCGAAACTGATACAAGGTATATCGATTAGAAATAATGAAAAATGATAATGATAATATAACAATATTACACACAAAATAAATGACTTCTCTCTGTTACACCAACAAAGTGGTATTAACAAATAAATAATAACGCTTTTAAAAATCAACTGTAACTATTAATTACAAAAATGAACTAAGAGAAAAATAATATTAATAACAATAATTATGCTTATAAACGTAGAGGCGAGGGGCGTTCAAAATACTTAAGGAATGATATTTCACTAATTGGGTGCGCTTACCAAGCTTCTATGTTTACTAACATAATAATTATTATTAACATTATTCTTTATTTTTAGTGCATTTTTTTGATTGGACTGTTTCAGCTGGTTTTCAAACACGTTTTTTATTATTATTAGGTAGGTGTTTATTTTACCTATATGTAGGTAATACCAACATCATAATTTGCTAGTCTATTCTAACCATCTATCATATTATTTAAAACTAGGTAAATCATAGGATTATAATACACGTAAAGTTTAGCATAACAGAACAGCAACTGTTGTCTATGTCCCTAATAAATTGAGGAATTTGTGTAATTTTGATATAAGACAACTAATTGATTCCGTATTACTGATTCCGTATTACTGATAACTTTTGTGAAAAAGAGACCTAATACGAAAAATTTACGAAAAATTAATTTGCCCTTAAATACTCTGCTAGAAAAACCATAAATATATTTGTTGATGTTAACTTTTATTTTTCAAAAAGATAATCAACTTCAGAAGGCGTAAGATGTAGTTTTGCCTACATTATGTTCAAATATTCTACTAGAAATTCTGATATTATGAAAATAGGTAACACACTAACTTTCTCCAGAAGAAAAAACCAAGATTACAAGGGTTTTTGACTTAACCATTGGCATTTCGAGAAAACAATTTGAAACATATGTTTAATAGTACACTTACAAATTTTATGCCAGGGTTAAAAAGAAGAAAAAAAAAAATAGCTTGCACTCAGACAAAAAGATAATAAAGGGGCATATAAAATTAAAAGAATGGGATGATTATAAAAAATCATTTCTAAGAAAAAAACTTTGGGTGGCGTATACGAAATTAAAAATAATGGGAGCAAAAAAACTTGTGATAGCTAAATAGGAGTGGTTACGAAGAACCAACCCCTTGGGACGAAAACTCGGCTTGTCCACCATATGTCATATACATATAGCACATGGTGGGCTTTAAGAGGAGGAGTGATTATGAAGAATCACCCCTGGGAAAGAAAACTCGGAGCCTCCACCATGTGTCACGACGAAAAAGGCGCTCCACCATGTGTCACGCTTAAAAAGGGGCTAGGGCCCTAATCATGGGCCCTGCACCCTAGGTGACGGGGGTTATTTGGAGAAATGTGTGTGTTAATAAGGGGCAACTTTAAGAATTTACATGGTTTTATTAAAATACTCGTTTAGGGGATAACAACGAACAAACAACAGATACAAATAAACAACAATACAAAAATAGATAGAACACGTAAAAATTTAAACAATCTTACCAATATACATAGTGGGGAGGAAAAGGTGTCACTTTCACTTAACTTAACTTGTGATCTCCAGGGTGGAGATCACTAAAACTGCCTGAAGGGCCTGGGCCCCACATCCTAAGATGAGGGCCCAAAACTAAGACTGACTGTCGACACTAACGTCGAAACTGAATTAATTAAAAAGAACCAAGCGCTTCGTTTGGTTTGATTATTCGATTTATATACTTGTTTATTTAGCAGACCTTTATAACGGTCAATGTTATGTTTATATATATTTGTGTTTTATTATTAAACAATTCTACTAATTGGCATTGAAATTATTTAATTGTTTTTTATTTAATATGGACTAGGGTCGAATATATTTAATTTATACAAACATTTGCGACTTTCCCGGATTTGGCTGTTTCCTGCGTGACAATACTATACAATTTATATCGTTAGAGACAGCCATTTTGTTAGAAGTCGGACATCTTGATATATGAAATTTTCAAAGACAATCATTGATTACTGTTTTTTAACTATATGAAAAACAGCCTTACGAAACGACAAAATGTAGTTAAATATACTTCTATATTATAAATAATACCAACGTTGTAATATTTATCAGCTGAACTTGCTAGTTAGCTAGTTCGTAAATGGAAGCCATTGCTTGAAGCGTTGGTAACTGCCTAAATCGATTTAAAATTAGAGGAACAAACCAACTTGATGCTGTGAAATAAATGGTTGCAATAATAAATTAGAATATACCCAACATAAAACTTACCAGTTTCAGAACTGCTTGTTGAGGACATATTTATCACGATCGACACGCACACACATACACACTTTCCATTGGAATGAAAGCCTGAAGGAAAGAATTTCACAGATCGGCTGATAACACGTCACCAGTCACATGATCGGTTCAGAGTATACTATTGGAGCATACATAAAAAACCGCGAAAACATCTAAGTAAGCAGTACAGTCATTTCAAAATCGATAATGTTAAACAGAAATGAATATCAATGTTCTCGCCATTTTTGAAAATCAAATATTTTTATTTTATCTCTTACGTGCTCAATAATATCGCCGTTTTTAAACAAAATTATATGGTATTTCGATATAAGAATATAACCTCAATTTTAACTATAAATAGTGAGAAAAGATGATTCGTAAGGATTCGAAAAAAGTACAAACTGAAAGTTAAACTTTCAAGACAAAGTTTAGGGTCTAAAAGGTCACAATACATAACCAACAACAAAATGGTCGTCTCTGGAACTGAATTTTATTAAGTTGTTTTAACTAGAGGTTTAGTTATAAAGTAAGAATGTTGTCAGTTGCCGACTAAGGGCCGGTTTATCAATGCGCGGATAAAAGTTATCCTATGGTTAAATCACAGTTTAACAATACAGTAGGGTCACTTCCTCTACTGAATGTAGTCCACACATCGATAGAAGGAGTAAGGCTATCGACGCGTGGATAACACTCAGTAGTGAAAGTGACCCCACTGTATTAGTGTAAACTGTGATTTAACTATAGGATAACACTTATGCTCGTATCGATAAACCGGCCCTAGTATTCAAGGTCAAATCAAGACGCCATATTCTCGTCATCTGCTGCCGCCGCCGCCCAAAAGCTCATTAGTGCATTATGTAAGTCGGACAAGAATACAAATTTTTCCTAGCCTAACGAGACTATGTCACGCCCCCGTTTTCGAGGATGCTGAACACGATGGCGGTGGTTTAATCTCTCTCCGAGGTCATTCCGCCCCCCAAACGGCCAAAAACTACCCCTGAAAGGGGTAAACCGCGTATCCGCCGTCTCCTACCAGCCAAACATGTGTTACCCCGTCTTCGAGGAAGCTGAGCATGATGGTGATGTCGAGACCACTCCTCGACCCCCGCCTACCCTCCAAACGGCCAAAAACCACCCCGAAAGGGGTGAAACGCGGATAGACCGTCTTTTCTCTGCTAAACCCGTGTTACTTCCCGTTTTCGAGGATGCTGAGCATGATGGTGATGTCGAGACCCCTCCTCGATCCCCCCTAACTCCCCAAACGGCCAAGAACCACCCCCGAGGGGAGTGAAACGCGGATAGGTTGTCTTCTCTCGTTACTGTTAGGACAGTCTCGTTAGGCTAGAAAAAAATTGTGTTTTTCGAGGTTCATCCCGACTCACAGAATGCACTACATTCTCAGAGGGTTCTAAGCTAGGATTAAATAATCCTTATGTGAAAAGTATTAAGAAAAATTCTTAAGGTTGAAACATAAAACGTCAAACCTAGAAAAAAAATTGTTTTCGGAAATAATTTAATAAAACGTAAAATACGAAAGGGAAGGGAAAATTAAAGAGCGCAAAATTCAATATAAAAAATTTACTTCCAAAAAATTTCGCAAATGTAATCGTTTTTATGTAAAATTTTAATCAAAGTTATGAGGTTGGAGCCAATTCGCGAAAAGCCTAAATTAATAATTTAAACATTAATGCTACAATAACTAAAAAACAACGTACGTGCGAGGTTGATTTCTATATAAATATATTTATAAAAAATGGTACACGCACCATATTGCACGTTCCTTTTCAATATTGATTAAGTATAGGTATAATGAATAAATAAAATTAAAACATTTTTTCTTTAAACAATGATTTTCTTTTAAAACTGAATTGCACTAAAAAGTAGAAAATAATTTTTATTCAGTGATTAAATTACAAAATGATATGATGAAAAAGAAAACCATTGGACGCTCATAAAACATAATATATTACCTTTATCAACAATCAGCATTGTGATAAAACGTTATGAATAGTGTGTTGTAATATAACAGCAACAGCAATACTTTATGAGGGCCCAATGGTTTTCTTTTACACCATCATTTTGTAATTTAATCACTGAATAAAAATTATTTTCTATTTTTTAGTGCAATCAGTTTTAAAAGAAAACCGCTGTTCTTAAAAAAAAAAACTGTGTGTTTATTTTTTACTTTGTAGTTTCCCCTCTGCCTCATTTTTTTTTATTAAAACACCATCAATTCGTTGACTCTTGTCAAATTCTTTCATTTAACACCTATATCAAGGGAGTTATCAAGAAATAGGTAGGTACTCTGCCATTTTGTGCCAGTTGCCATATTGGTTAGAATAACGTCACACGGCTTATTGTATTCTACTTGTCATACCCTTTCATTTGATACCCATGCCAAGGGGGTTGTAAAAGAATAGGTGATCCGCCATTTTGTGTTGGCCGCCATATTGTATTTAGAATGACGTCACATAGCTTATTGTATTCTACTTTATATACCCCTTCATAATAAGATGAATTTTTTTTTTTTTGTATTTTAAAAGTTATTTCCAAATTTCTTCTTTTTAAGTTTGATACCATTTTGTTTTATATTCCGCCCACAGTAGCCTTGATAACTTTTTAAAACACTTTTCCACTAAAAACCTACTAACATCAAATGTTCTCGTACCTAAGGATTATTTTGCCATGGGATTTGATCAAAACAGAGCAACCGTTGTTTGTCTTTTCTTTGTGAGCAATTAAGAGTCTTAAAAATAAAAGAACACGCTTTTAAGAACAACTGAACCTGTGTGATTGATTGATTGCACTAAAAAGAAGAAAATAATGTTAATAATAATTATGTTAATAAACGTATAAAAATTTGGGACACCCGATGAATAAGAATTTCTGTTTTTGTAAGTAGGTATTTTGAGCACCCCACGCCTTTACGTTTATTAACATTATTATTATTATTACTATTATTATTAACATTATTTTCTACTAGACTCGTGTTTCAGATTTTAGCTGATCCAAATATTTATAATTTGTGACCTCTTGGCTACATGCCAAGCTAATAAATGTGTGTTAAAATTTTTTAATAGGTACAGGGTTTACGTTGTTTCCCTTTTATTGATTTTTATCTGGAACAAAACTTCACGGTCAGGAGGCAGCCATGTTGCTGGATGTCGGACATCTTGATATACCAGATTTCTGTTAAGTACTATTTTCCATCTGTATGAAAAATAGCCTTACAAAATGACGAAATATAGTTAAATATACACTTATAACATAAATAATAACAACTTTGCAATCATTATCAGTAAAACCTGCTGTTAGTTAGCTAGTTCGTAAATGGTATCCATTGTTTTAAGCATTGGTAACTTTTTAAATCGATATAAAATAACAGAAACACAGCAACTTCTTGCTGTACAATAAATGATTGCAATAATAAGAATATAGGTAACCTACAACTTACCAGATATATAATTATTGTCAGTATTCATTTGGTATCTATTCACTCTTCACTTTATATTACAATAAGTATTACAAATCACACCACGCAACCTTCGAGAACATTCGAATGAGGGAAGGGAGGAGAGATTTCCACAGATCTGCTGAAATCTAGGTACTCGTCATCGGTCACATGATAGGTTTAGCGCATACTATTGGAGCATGTATCGTAATATATCTAAACAGTACCATTATTTCATGACCGATTATTTTAAACAGAAAAGAATACCAATATTCACGCCGTTTTTTTAAATCAAACAATGTTTTATTGGATGTCTCAACACCCAGGTCCTCAGTAATATATAGTCGTTATTAGACAAATATATATGGTAGGTATTTCAATGTAAACATACATCCACAATCTTGACCATAAACGGGTAGGTAGGTACCTAGTTAAAGAAAATAATTCGCTAGGATTCGAAAGAAGTACCTATAAGCTGAAAATTAAGTTTTCAAGCTAAGGGTTAGAATCAGAAAGGTAACAATCGATAGACATGTAACCAACAACATGAACTTTATTTAAATTGTTTGGAAGGTTTACATATAAAATAAGAAGATTGCCAGTTGTCGACTAACTATTCTAGGTTTAGTCAAGACGCTCATTCTCATCTCTCTTCATGTTTTTACGGTAAAACTCAGTGATAATGCATTTTACGAAAAAGTTGAAAAAAAAAGTCTTGTATTTCGATGATATACATGCACCTGAAATTGTTCACATTTCCCCTCTCCCACTTTTAGGAATTTTCGAGTGGCCCTATCTCAAAAAAACACGCATTCTCGAAAAAAAATCACAAGAGTAAAAACGTCCTATTTTGGGCCAAAAGATTATCTTGTCACAGTCACACTGAAATACAGCTATTTTCAACAAAGCACACTTTCTTCGGGTAGGTCGAAAAAATCGACGAAAAGGTATTCGAGTATTTCCGGCCAAATGCGAAAGCCCTGTCTTTTATCATCATAAAGTATAGTTTACTGCAGACTTATTGTCGGTATAAAAAGTGTAGGGGCCTTTGACCTTTATCGCACCGTCAAAGTCGCCGACACTTTTTATACCGTCCAGGTAGGTGAGAAGAAGTATACTTCTAAGTATATCATTATGGGTATAATTATAATTAGTAGTGTGTGCCTATCAACGTATAAAAGGGAATTTGCATTGTGTTGTTTGCAAATACATATTTTTAAATAAATTTGAGGTGAAAAGATTTTTGTAGACTCATAAAACGACAATACCCTACTTGGCTTATTTCATTTTTATAAACGTTGATATTCCCGAGTACAGTCCTGCATAAAAGCTGCGTACCAAGGCTCAACAAGTGAGTGTATAAGTGAAAGATCAGGAGAGGTTTGTCGGCGTGAAAAGAATAACAGGCACGAGCGTTGCACTACGTAGGGCAAGGGGGAAGCTTTTCATCCTCAATTCAATAAAATGAAGACGGAATACCAGTATCTCGACAAATAATGAGGTAGCATTTATAACATGAAAAAATCGAGTGGAGAATATTATAAAGAAGCTGTCGTTAAAACGATGTGAAATGTAACAGTGAAAAATCTTCGAGAAACATTTTTCGAAAGTATAACAGGAGTTTTAACCCATTTATTGATTTAGAATTTAAAAACGCGAGGAATGCAAAAAATGCCAATAGAATAAAATAAGTAAAAACATTTTTTTTTAACTTAAACGGTTTTATTGTAAAGAAACATAACAATGATGCAGATAATGTAGGGGAGAGTGTTCCACAATGAGACATGTTCCACAATCAGACAGATGCCTTTATTTCAAAATGCGAAGGCTATTACAGCTAAGTTGCTTACGGTAGATAGATGGCGCACAGTGGAATGTTCAGATGTAATGGCCGCGTAAAAAAGTAATGTGTTTGGTTTTTATGAGAAAAAGTTGATTTTTGGTGATTACTTTTTACCAAATAGATGCATGAAAGGGTTGCGGTTTACTAATTCCCTGTAATTTTTAAACATACTTCATTGCCTGCTATAACAAGATTGATTTACCTTATTTGAGGAATAGTTTTGATTATAACATTATGATTAGTTTCTTTATGATATAAGTTTAGTTGTCAAGTGCATTTGTTCCACAATCAGATACACCGTTGGGCCCACAATCAGACGTGTCTGAAATTGGGCTCCAAAATATTATATGATTAGTTGAGTTGTAGTTAGTCTAGCTCCTAATATATAATATATAAATATACATCTATATGTAAAGTGGTCATTATACTCTTCGCAAATACAAAACGAAGAGTATAGTTACGTTTATTCACCTTTTGGAAACACCCTGTATGAATCCGTGGGTTGTAAATAATTTCAACAAGAGATAAACCACTAACACTTTATTTAAAAATTTACTGTCTATACAATACTTCAAAATAAACTTTATTTACTTCTCATTTAACCTCACTTTTTACCGAACGTCACTTCTATAAAACTTCTTGTTAGTAAACTTCCTTCCGCGCTGGTAATCGCGCCTTATATACTCCGAATTTGACTCTCTAGATCCATCTAGAAGCAATCAAGAATCTTCGTTTACCACATTCCAGAAAAGTCCATTTCTTTCTGATAGCTTCCAGTCACAATTAGCAGACATAGGCGTATCATCTCCAGTTCCAAGGGGGTGTAATTCATAATAGTATATTGCATTCGATCGGCACATTTCTAAAACCGGTAATATTGCTCGTTTTTTATAAGCATGATAACTTAAGAACGAAAAGTCCGATTGTATTGAAATTTGAACAGTAAGTTATTGTTAGCTAGGGGAAGCACCCTCTTGTTTTTTAACAATATCGATCAATAAATAAAAAAGTTATTATAATTTTTCAAATTAAAAAAATATTTTTCTTAAATGTTTTGTAATTAAACTAAAAATCTCTAAAACTAATATTATGTACAAAAAAATCTGCGAAGAGTATCCTATAGAATGTGCAGTAAATCGGCGAAGAGTATAATGGTTAGCTTGTTATATCTACATTTGTGTGTACTTTTAACTTTGCAATCAAGTTGATTTTGCCCCAGCCAAAGCTTCTTGGCACAACAAGTCGTCAGAACAGGTTTATGAAATTTGAAATAAACTTTAGCGGTCTAGAAGTTCGTTAAAATTAAATTTTTTTATGTTCGTCTAATTGTGGAACACCATGAATTCATAGCCGTCTGATTGTGGAACGACCAGTGATGCAAAATTTCACGAAACTTAAAATTTGTGAAATTTTCAATGACATTTTTGTGAAAGTTTCGGAATTCATCTGTAAAGGCAGTATTACACGAAACGATTAATTGGTCAAGAAATCGGCCAATTAATTGGTCAAAAAATCGATCAATTAATTGAAAAAAAGAAACTGTATTACACGCAGCAATATTTATTCGATTTATTGTTGTTAAATCAGGTATGTCAATCCTCCGTTTAGTTACTCCCTGGACGGTTGCCGTTTGGTTGTCGCCCTGATTTCAATGTCTGCGAAGTTTTCTATTTTTTATTTTCAACATGATCATCAGAACATAAACAATGTATTTTAGCTTTCGTATTCTCTTCTGACGATTTGAAAGACAACGTAAATTACGTAGACGTCCCATTTTTGCAAAAAACAAAGTACAAAGTTTTAACACAGTACATTAATAACAAGGACAGCAGATAAAACTTTTTAAGTGTTTGTCATAAGAGATGGATTTTTGGATTTTTCGGTATATCACAACTTTGTTTATAAGCAAGAATGAGAACTAAAAACAAATCAAACTAACCTTACAATTCTGAATGTTAGTAATGCAGTGAAATAAAAAATGTTACTAGAAAATCCCTATAAAATCGAGGAAAAATAGAACATGTTCTAATTGCTCGATTTATTGACCGATTTTACTTGACCAATAAATCCGCAGATTTTTATACATTACACACACCAATAAATTGAAGGACAAAAAATCGGTCGATTTATTGGCGGATCGTGTAATACTGCCTTAATTTATGAAATTTCTGAAATATGAAATTAAACATTAAACATCATGAAACTTTCGTGAAATTTCAATGAAACTTTCACTTTATGAAATTTAATTAAATAATTCCATAATATTATGAAAGTTAAGTGAAATTTCTTTGAAATATTTCACGAAGTGATGAAACTTAAGTTCTGTATAACATTCAGAGAGGCAAAATTTCATGAAATTTAAAATTTGTGAAATTTCAATGACATGAAAGTTTCGAAATTCGTCTGAAATTTATAACATTTCTAAAATTTGAAATTAAATATTAAATATCATGAAACTTTGGTGAAATTTCAATGAAACTTTCATTTTATGAAACTTAATTGAATATTTCCCTAATATTATGAAAGTTAAGTGAAATATTCAAATATTTCATGAAATGATATGAAACTTATTATGTTCTGTATAACATTCATACCTAATTTTTCTTAATTTCCGATGGTTAATAACTAATAAATCCTACTTTGGAACTATAATAGTCTCATAAATCTTTACTTTTCAATGTATCTTTTTAATATAAAAAAGGTATTTTGTTTTCGCCTTAATAAGATTAGAACTTAAAATTATATTCGTGAAAAGTAAAAACAGTAATACATTTTTCAAAATAAACGAGTAGACAATTTGTCTATATATTTTAAAATCTCCTGGACCCCTATTCTCCACTGGAGAGAATGCCCATTTCAGGAGAAAAGAAAAGAAGGAAATGTAGCGAGATGAAAAGAAATAAAACATTCACATCTTCCACTTCCTGATTCAAGAATATGGTCCCCATCCCTGGTAAATTCAGTTTAAAGTCCAAACTCTAACACAATACATTACCATTGCAATGTCACTAATCAATGACCTCAGTGAAATTATATTATTGATAAAAAAAGTTTTTTTTATTAATGCAAAAAATAATAGAACCTAGGAACTCAGAATGAAATGAAAAGCAGGATTTTTATTCTTAAAGAATAGCTAACCTCACCCCTAAAATAAATGTCAAAACCAGACTTTAATTCTCATTGGTTGAAAACAAGTTAAAAACGTGCGAAATTTCATTTAATGTAACGGAAATACAGATTTTGCAGCTGAAATTTTCACGAAAGTTTCAAAAATGTGGTAATTTTCAGATTAATCTGAAACTTTCATAAAATTCAGATATTTCAGAAATTTATGAGGGTACGTTGAAACTTTCAGAAGTTTCAAATTGAAATTGAAACTTTCAAAATGAAATTTGAAATTTTGCATCACTGGGAACGACATGGGTCCACAATCAGACAAAATTCCAAAATTTTACTTATATATTTTTTCATATAAAACATGCATTTTTTTATTTTTTATTATGCCAGTAGGTGAGTATACATACTTAGGTCTCGTAATAAAAAAAATTGTAATAAGATATTACAAAATAAAATGTTTAGAACTAAAAGTAATTTTTTTGTTTGAAGGTGGAACACCCTCCCCTACTAAAAGCTTACAAATAATTAGTAAGTTATCAGGTACCAGTCATCACACTACTCTCCTCATCAATCTAGAGCATTGATCAGACTAAAATAAAATCGTGGGGCGAGTCGAATTTCTATTATCTACAGTCAACTGCTCATATCATTATGCTTTGGATGCATCTTCTCAATAGGCAACTTATGCAAAATGTGTGTAAAAGTAAATCCGTCACTATCACCGTGCGAAATCGCAGAACGATCATTTACATATTTACTCAGGTTACGCTACGCCCCACGAATTTATTTTAGTCTGATCAATGCTCTAGATTGATGAGGAGAGTGGTGTGATGAGTGGTAACGGGTACCTACGTAATTATTTTTTAGCCGTTAGTAGGTAAGTAGGTACATTATTTGCATCATTATTATGTTTATTCACAATAAAACTGTTTAACTTAAAAAAACTATATTTATTTTATTTTCAAGTTTTTAGTTTTTTATTTTAGTTACTTCTAAAGTGTACTGTGTTCTACTTGTCAAGGCCTTTCATTTGATACCCATATTGAGGGGATTGAAAAAAAAGTAATCCGCCATTTTCTGGTGGTGGCCATCTTGGATTTTGATTTTTTTTCATGGTGTACTGTATTCTACTAGTTAAGCCCTTTCATTTGATACCCATATTGAGGGGGTTGAAAAAAGATATGTAATCTGCCATTTTGTGGCAGCGGCCATTTTGGATTTACAATGATAATGAATATACATAATTGTATTGTCATCAGAACTAAAGGTGTGTACCAAATTTTAGATCAATCGGTCAACAGGAAGGGGGTAAAATTTCAATTACTAGATTTGACCCACACCAGACACAAAGTAAGCTAAATAAAACCGTTTAAAAACATGCCCGTGGGAGAGATTAATCTTGGAAAGTAGACTAAAGAAGCAGCCATGAAAATTAGGCTCGATGTCGAAAACAATAAAATAAACGATTCTAACAGGAGCAGTACAGTTTCAAATCTTGCTGAATCTGGTATTTCCAGTGAACGTTTAATCAAAATAACTGGTCATGCAAATCCCAAATCAATAAACCCGTATCTTCAGCTAGATAAGGACCATCATTCAACGTTAATTTTGAATTTAAAACCCTACAAGCGAAATTACAGATAATTCTGTTAATAACTTAAAATTGGTAAACCATGAAGAAGAATCTAAAAGTAATGGCATTGTTTATAATAACTGCCCAGCTAATTTAAGTCTCGGCGACTTCAGCTAAAGGAAATTCCACCAAAATAGGTCGAAATTACGTAATGTTTAAGTTCACTTGGTAGAAGTCGCTATGGTACAGGTCAATTATTGGTTATGAAAAATATTTTTGTTACTATTTTTACCTAATAGGTAGTTAACATTAAAATACACTAATTAATACACGGCCCTAACAACCTAATAGGGTAAGTAGGTAGAAAGTGACCTATTCGGAAAAATTTGGTCACCTAGTGGGACATTTGTCACCTAATAAGTAATATGACTGTTAAATAACTTATGAAGTAATTTTGGTTAAGTTATCATTAGACCCTAATGGAAGATATAGGTAAAATGTATTGAAATGACTAGGGAATCGTATTTCGTGAACAAGACTTCTTAGGTACCTAATAAAGATTCTAGAAGCCCTCAAATTTCCACCAAAAAGTCGAAATGACTTCATTATTCAACAAATAAGTCATTTGAACCTATTGGTCGAAATTATCACTTATTAATATAGGCAGAGAGCAACCATATTTATTTAACAATGGAATGGCGAAAACTCACCATGAAAACGTAAACTTTTTTTGTAAAGATATTTTAATTCATAAATAATCGTTAAACATATTAATAATTATTAAATTTTAAATTAAAACAAAATGGATTACGAAAAATATACAAACATGAAAATTGAAAAATTAAATTGTCACAATTTATATAAATATATTATATATATTTATAATAATTGATGTTTTTAAGGAGGGGTTTTGTAATATTTCAAGGTACAATATATAATATTAACAGGAAAAAATCTTTCCCACGTAAATTCACGCGAATCATGCGTAAAAAACGCGCCGCAAACGAAACATATAAAATTATGTAGGTATACTATAATATACCATTTTATCATATTAAGTTATATTTTTGACCAAACAGAATTTTGAAGGCAAATAAAAGGTGTGAATGGTGAGAAATAAATAACCGACGACGTTGATTCCATATTCTCGACATTGAATAGGTGTCTGGCGACCTAACCTAATAGGTCTAATATACCTGTTTAACTTATTTTGCACGTCAATACGACGTGTCAAAAACCACTATTTAGGTTGTATCGACATCGAATTTATATTGTCTAAATGTTATTTGTGGCATTATCTTAATTATTTTCGTAAACGTCACAGGCGTAGAGGTTTTTTACCAGCAACATACTGGTTAATTGTGATATATTTTGTAGATTCCCCTAGCACCGCTTAGAAAGAAAACATACATGTAGCAGGAAGTCCCAAAGAATTGAAGTAGGAATCGAATTTATGTATCAGCTATCGAAATTGGTGGCGTCACCTGTTCGACGCGCAGTAGACGTCGAATGACACCTAAATTATTAGCTTGGTGTGTATTTGATATAGTTATAATGAATACGTTTGATGATAAAAAACAAAGTTTCTATGTTTTATTATAAATTATTGTTTTTTAAACTTTAAACAATTTTGTTGTTCTAATAATTATTATTTATCGTTTAATCATATATTAATCTTCTGCAATACATACGATGTCGATTTTCAACTCGGTTAAATTTTCTTGAAGGATTCAAACCCGTTTTCCTTGAAAGATTTGCTCGAATTAAGGGACATGGGAAAATCGCTCCACTTCGTCTCGCGATTTTTCCATGCCCTTATTTCTCGAATAATATTCATGGGAAAACAGGATTTTGTCCAAAAAAAATTTACACGGTAAAAAATCGTCTTGTGTCTCTTGGTGGCCACCTAAAACTGCTTTTTAAATCCCCCGACTTTTCGCTGACTTCCCTGACTGATAAAAATCATTTTCTCCTAACTATTTTTTAGTCAAAAGCCAATTTCAACTATTTGTTACATGTTATTAATAAAAATTGTGACCGAGCATAAACATTAGCCAATGTTGCTCAGTTTGTGCAGTTTTGTTTTTTTTTTTTTTTTCGAGAAATAAGTTCAATTGACTCGCGTAAAATTCGCAATGAATAGAAAAATTTTGATTGCAAGCAATAATATATAATGTATTAAAAGAAAGGCGTTTTCCCCTGACTATTTCTTAAAATTCTCAAAATTTCCCGATATTACGTTCAAATTAGTACAAATTCCCCGATTTTCCCGACCTGCATGAAATTCCCCGACTTTCCGCGGTTTTCCAGAAAAGTGGCCACCCTGTAATACCCAGAAATACTGTCACTGTAAGCCTTTGAATTAATTCCAAAGCGTAATTAAATATAAAGTTAGTTGCAAAATCACAAAATCATCTTATCATACATATTTTATCCTGGTGTTCTAAATCATATCTATATCTTCATTTTTTTCTTCTTTAATTCTTTGGGACTTCCTGCCACATGTACTATTTCTTTTTAAGCAGTGCTCGGGGAATCTACAAAATATCACAATTAACCAGTATGTTACTGGTAAATAACCTCTACGCATGTGACTTTTACGTCAAAGGATCAATTAGAGGTTGCTTTTTTTAAATAAATAACGCAAATAAGTATAAAAACTTGAAATTAAATATTTCGCCGACGTTTCGGAAATCTAATCTGTTTCCTTTCTCAAGGCTTTTTTTGAAAAATATTTTTTGCTGTGTATGATCAATACACAGCTCTAAGAATGTTTGTTATATTCAATATCCATATATACTTACTATTTACATTGAACTGTTGGTATAATTAACAGTTTTTTTAGTTTTTATACAATGTTAAGTTTGTGAAGTTCTTCTTTTAACATTGGCAACCAAGTTGTACAGACATCTACAGAACAATTCGACACGCATCTATCCTCATTCAGTAATATTATCGCGGATTCTTTAATTTTTCTTTTTTTGCTATCTGCCTCTTTTGTTAAAATTTTTGCCGAGTCCCAGTTTATTCTATGTCCGTTCTCTCAAGCGTGTTCGCAGATCTTGAACCTCTGAATTTCATTTTTTCTGATATGATTTTGATGTTCGCCCAATCTTACACTAAATGGTCTGGATGACTCGACCACGTAATGTTTGTTGCACTTACACGGAATACTATAAATGCAATTTTTTGAATTTTGCTCGTGGTTCTTCGGTTTCGTCTTTGTCAGAATCTTAAAGTGTTGTTTGTTTGAAATACCGTCCTAATATCAAATCTATCTCCGATGCGGCGCAACTTTTCGGATAATCCGCATACATAAGGAATTAACGCTGTGTAACGTTTTTCAGGTTTCTGTCGTACCTGATTGTTATCTTCAATATTTATGAAGGTTTTATCGACAAAACCCCCAGGGTATTGGTTATTTATAAGAATTTCTTTTATAAACCGCTTCTCATTGTTTAATATTTCATCATTAGAAGAAATGATTTTGGTCCTATCGTACAAACATTTTACAACACCCCTCTTATAGTTAGGAACCGAGACGTCTGTATCTTACACCTTCTATACCACTCGAGAACATACAAAAACTGAATATTGAAACTTATGTAAAATGACCTGCTGCATCCGAATTTTGAGGTCGGGAATTAATTTGGGATTGCGAAATCAGTGAAATTGAGAATTTTTGATTTTTTTCGAAAATCTGCGATTTCTTCATATCATATGTTTAACTTGCCGTATCTTTTTTATTAGCGATTATATTAATCTAAAATTTTAAACAGGTAATATTCAAATATTTCTGATCACATTGGTATGAACAAAGTTAAAAAATTGAAAATATTTAATTGCTTTATTAATAAAAGAAAAATGAAATAACGCAGCTTTACGTAATTTGCAGCAGAAAATGTAGTCGCTTGCTAGCTTTTTTATTATTAAAGATAGCTAGGTACTATAAGCGACAAAGTTGTAGACAATGAAACAAAGAAGTTTTTTTATTAAAACATTTTTTTTAAATTTTGCTTAGTTTTCGAGAAAACGGGCGATAAGGCAACTGTAATATTTGGGCGCTGGCCTATCGCATATTATTTATGATTTCACCCGTGTGTCCAAGTGTCGGATGTGCGCACAAGTTCATTTTGGTTGAAAACAATAAATATGCTGGTATCTGGTCATTATGTGATTGGTTATTGTGTATTGAGGCGTGTTAAGTGCTAGTTGTGCATATAAGATAATTTTGAGAGTTTATTCAATACATTGATTTATTTAAAATTCATTTTTATTTATTTTTAACTTGTTTGTGTTTGCCTATAGACAATTATAATTTAGGTACTTTATATACTACTGAGTATACTTTTGGTATCTATACAAAATGGAGAAATTTGGTAGGTTCCTACTTTTTATATGTATATTTTCATTGTTATTTAAAAAAATATTCATCTTTTAGCCACGTCTCCAACAAATTTTAATTACGGGCTTTGTATAGCTCATATAGTGTGTCAACGGGATAATTCCGAAACTGTACAAAGTGTGAACGACGATCAATCTAGTTCATTAGAATACGCTGCCTCACGTAAATTAGACAAAGTATCGGTTGTCCTAAAAAGTCACCTTAAGGAGAGGGTGTCTTTTTTCTCAAAAAATCCTGTCTGGCATGCTCAATGTAGAAGATCATATGCAAGAATTTATCATAATAAGAGATCGCAACCTGAAGACGAACGATTGCCAAGAATAAGAAGGTCAGAAACAACGGCAACATTAACAAATTTTTGTTTTATATGTTGCAAAGAACGTGACCAGAAAGGCAACAGAAAACTTGCAGCCGTGGTTTCATTTAATAGGCAAAATGAAATCTGGAAAAAAGCCAAAGAACTTAATGATATTGAAATATTGCTCAGAATTCAAGGGTTTGGAGACAGTTGTGTGGATATGATAGCACACGATTTTAAGTACCACTGTTTGTGCATGACAAAGTTTTTGTGTACACCGTGCAATAAAAATGTTCAAGTATTAACATTTAATGATATATTATGTAACATTCTACCCCACCTCGAGGAATCGTTATTTGTAAAAAAACAGTTACTTACTATTGCTGATATTAGGACACTACTTCATGCTGAAGCAAACGTACATGGTATTACATGGAATACTAAATATCCCAGTAGTGATGATATATCACATAAAATAAAAACTAAATTTCACGATAAGGTACTTATTATTTCACGAGGTGCAAAACTATCAAACTACGTGTGTTCGGCAGAAAAGGTAGTTAAATTACTTGAATCGTCTAGTGAAAATTCTGATTCTGAAGATAATACTATACAGAGGAAATCACCCCATAAGTTGCAGTCTAATGTCTACCATTTTGCTAAATTCTTAAAGCAAGAAATAAACTTGTGCAAATCAGTAGTAGAACTAAAAATAACAAAAGAATGTGCTTTTCAAATTATTCCTAACTCCATCTACAACTTCATTGCTTGGGTTATAATCGATAATACTTTAACACGTGATGGTGCTATCCGATGCAACGTCAAGTATATATATCTATAACAGCAGTAGTGCAATTACCCTTAGATACGGCAAGAGAAGTGGAGAGCGCGCGTACAACTTTTGGGTTTAACTTACTATAACTTTTTTTGCATTGAAACTAAAGACACACTTTTTTCACTAAAAACAATTTTGATGGTTTCAGCGAAACTTTGTCGCTGAGTTCTTTTTAAATTTCAAAAAACAACAATCGTTCCCCGATTAGTCAAAATTTCACTACACACAAATGACAAGGTCTTATAAATTATTTTTTCTTTTTAAAACGGTTTCATAGAAAACAATTTAACAGCACAAGTATTATAACCAGATACCAACGATCATTTTGCAAAAAAAATTAGCTCGATAACTTTCTTAATTGTGAAGATATGACTTGAGAAGTAAAAAAAACGTGTATTTTCGATTTTACGATTTTGGGGTAAAATTGACATTTAGGGGGTGTTCGCAATTCTGAATTTCATCGCGACCTCAAAAATCGAATGCGGCAGGTGGTTTTCTGTGAGAAACCATTTTCAGTTTTTCTATGTTCTCGAGTGGTATAGGCCTCTTTTTAGAAGCGTTTCTCGGGCGGCTCGGTTCCTAACTATTAAGCAATATATTTATGGAGGATTTTGAGACTAGACATGTTCAAAATTGTGCATACAAACCGGTTATCTGGTGGAGACACGTAGATGATATCTTTGCAATCTGGCCTCGCGGTATTGAGTTACTAGATAGTTTTTTGGAACATTTAAATATTAAAGAACCATCTATTACATTCATTTTAGAAAAGGAAACTAGAAATGGATTACCATTTTTAGATGTTTTAATTAAAAGAGTAAATGGTACAACTGAAACAAGTGTTTATAGAAAATCAACACATACCAACAGATATTTAAATTTCAACTCAAATCAGTCGATGCACGTTAAGAGGGGTGTTGTAAAATGTTCGTACGATAGGGCCAAAATCGTTTCTTCTAATGATGAAATACTAAACTATGAGAAGCGGTTTATAAAAGAAGTTCTTATAAATAACCAATAGCATGGGGGTTTTGTCGATAAAACCTACATAAATATTGAAAATAACAATCAGGTACGACAAAATCCTGAAAAACGTTACATAGCGTTAATTCCTTATGTATGCGGATTATCCGAAAAGTTGCGCCGCATCGGTGATAGATTTGATATTAGGACGGTATTTCAAACAAATAACTCTCTAAGATCTTTTCTGACAAAGACGAAACCGAAGAACCACGAGCAAAATTCAAAAAACTGCATTTATAGTATTCCGTGTGAGTGCAACAAACATTACGTGGGTGAGTTATCCAGACCATTTAGTGTAAGATTGGGCGAACATCAAAATTATATCAGAAAAAATGAAATTCAGAGGTCCAAGATATGAAACACACATGGGAGAAGGGACATAGAATAAACTGGGACTCGGCAAAAATTTTAACAAAAGCGGCAGATAGCAAAAAAAGAAAAATTAAAGAATCCGCGATAATATTATTGAATGAGGATAGATGCGTGTCGAATTGTTCCGTAGATGTCTGTACAACTTGGTTGCCAATGTTAAAAGAAGAACTTCACAAACTTAACATTGTATAAAAACTAAAAAAACTGTTTAACTATATCAACAGTTCAATGTAAATAGTAAGTATCTATGGATATTGAATATATCAAACATTCTTAGAGCTGTGTATTTATCATACACAGCAAAAAATATTTTTCAAAAAAATCCTTGAAAAAGGAAACAGATTAGATTTCCGAAACGTCGGTGAAATATTTAATTTCAAGTTTTTATACTTATTTGTTTTTATTTAAAAAAAGCAACCTCTAACTGATCCTTTGACGTAAAAGTCACAGGCGTAGAGGTTATTTACCAGTAACATATTTACTGGTTAATTGTGATATTTTGTAGATTCCCCGAGCACCGCGCTTAAAAAGAAAACATACATGTGGCGGGAAGTCCCAAAGAATTGAAAAAGAAAAAAATTAAGATAATGCCACAAATAACATTTAGACAATATATCTTCATTTGGTGTCACTATTTCACGTTGCCAGGAATCAAGTTTTTAGCTCTGTTTTATTTTTAGATTTAAAATTAAACATGCCGATAAAAAGCGATTAAAACTAGTAATGTATATATTGTTATCATTTGAGGAGTGTATTTTTATTAATTTTATTTAATTAAGCTCTGATAAATCTTTTAAAACGGACCAGGGGCAATAAAGGTTGTGTTAAGTATTCAAATTTATTTTAATTCAGTTGCAAACATTTTAGGGAATGAAAAACGACACTCACGTTATAGGATATCACCGCACTTTCGTTCTTAGATGTCTGATATTCATTACAATGAAAATATAAGAAAACTAAGATGTCCATTAATGGATTACATGTTTATTATTAGGTTCGTTCCAACACGCAGTTTGATCGTCCGTTGAACGGTCAAATAAAGCCGCCCAGTCATGTCATCAATATGTCCCAGCGATAGATAGATAAGATAAATGACTGAGCGACTGTTTTAGACTGTTCAGCGGACGATCAAACTGCGTGTTGGAACAAATCTATAAGAACATCTCTGCAAATCTCTTAGAAAGGTGGTACGAGTTCAAGCAGGGTGACGAAACGGATATTTAGAAATAAATAACACAGCCACATAAAATAAAAGAAAGGCCATGTACCTTTGAGCATAGTATGATACCCCCTTGTATTTTCAGCCGCTGAATCCGATGCCATTGTCAGAATTACTCGACCACGTCAGGATTTTTCCCCAACCTCAAAAAATTGCTAAAAATCAGTGAAAATCTTAATTAAGAGGAGATTAGGAAAAATCCTGACGCGATGGAGTAATTGTGACGACGGAATCGGATTCTGCGACTCAAAATACAGCGAGTATCATCATCTGCTTAAAAGTACATGACCATTTTTTTCTGTGCCTGTGTTATTAAATGTTAACTTTTGATACCCGCGCCTTCGCCATAATCAAAGAATGAGACTTCCTTGCCCAGGGTTGATAAAAATCATGATTAAAAAAAATCTTGATTTTCTTTTATTTTCATTTATTTTTTTACATAAACATCCTAATAATTGACATTTACGATGTTTTTGGTACTTATATTAACAAATATGGAATAAATTGTGTACTTTGTATCTATAATAATTGTAAAATAAGCTACAGCGTATATACATGAAAATTCCTGTCAGAACTTGTCTTTATAATGCGGGGATGATGCGAATTGCCCTTATTTGCCAATCTGCCGTGTAACAAGTGAAAAAGCGAGTCTGAGTGGTTTATTTATAGCATTTAAATATTAAATAATTTTTTAACATGTCCTCTAATAGAAGTGGAAGGAAAAAGATCCCATTTGGCAATATTTTATTGAAAAATCAAGTAAGGTTGATGGAAAAAGTGGTAGTAGAGCTACATGTAAAAGTATAAAGTAGAAATGCAAGGGCTTGTGGATCGACTGAAAGTTCACTGGAAAAAATGTGCTTCGCGTAATGTAGAAAGTGTAGAAACAAATAATGAAGGTACCTACCTCTATTTCAGGAACAGTGTCCAATGTAAGCATAGTGTTATTTTATTTATATTTATAACTTCTTAGTAAGACAAAATATTAAGAGAACCTTTTTTTTAATTTACATATTTAACGTCGGTCTATTTCTGTGACTAAGGCCAAATATGCCAGGAGACGAGCTAGATTCAAAATTTTAAAATGATCTGGTGCATTTTCTAGATTTCTAGTAACTTTCCGTGGACAAATGTGGTTTTTTCATTCTCTCCTAGTGTTAAGAATACAGTATGGTATCTATACCTGTCTGTGTCTAGCTGGATTTAAAAATGAACAACATAATCTTGTTATTTATTACATTTGTTCAAGTGCTTTCACGTTACAACAAGATGCAGAGGAAGATAGTGCCCCACAGCCGCTCTTAATCTTCTACGCCGTTAAGTAAAAAAGAAAAGTAATGCCTAACTCTAGTTCTGGATTTTTATCATCTTTTATTGTACGTACGACCAAGTCTAATAAAGAAGAAATAGATAAACAAATTGCTAGAGCTCTTTATGCGACAAACAGCAGTTTCATGTGTACTAAACAACCTGAAGTAAAAAAGGCAATAACGCTTTTACGACCTGGATATGTACCACCATCTCGACATGATGTGTCCAACAGACTGCTCGATGAAATGTATAACGAGGAAAAAAGTAAATGTTTTAAAGATTTATCAGGAAGTTCAGTTCGTCTGTCATCGGATGGATGGTCCAACATACATAATGAACCAATAATATGTGCAACTGTTACTACGGGAAATGGGTCTTCCTTTTTAGTAGATACAATAGACACATTTGGAAATCCACATACATCTGTATATTTAACAGAACTTGCAACAAACTTAATTAAAACTCTAAAGACTGACTATGACTGTACAGTAAGCAGCTTTGTGACGAAGAATGCTGCCAATATGAATGCTATGAGAAACTAAATTAAAGAGTCAACATAACTAAATGTTATTACTTGCGGCTGTGTTCCACACAGTTTAAACTTCTTATGTTAGGATTTGGAATTAGTGAAATTAAGGAACACGTTACGTTCGTTGTGAAATACTTCCGAAACAATCATTTTGCCTCTGCGACATACGCAAAAGAAAAAGGAAAAAACTTACTTTACATTGTGACGTAAGATGGAACTCACTTGCCGACTGGTTAGAGGGTTTCGTTAAATGATGGCCCACACTTTTTAAAAGTGGTGAAGAACATAAAAATGAAATTGATAGCATAGTAAGACAGAAAATTTCAAACATTTATTTAAAAGCAACTGCAGAATATTACTTATAACTACTAAAACCTATATCTGTTGCACTTAGTAGGCTTCAAAGAAACGATGCAATTTTATCAGACGTCGCGTCGTAGAACAAGTTAAAATAATAGCCAAAGTTGCCTGGGCGGTAAAAAACTCGAGATTAATTCGAGTTTTTAAAGAATTTGTAGTGATTTTTTAAACGTTTTTTTCGTGTCACATCAATTTTGGGTATTTTTCGTCCATTATACATTTCGCGATTTATTGATCTGACTTTAATTTAGTGTTTTATTTGTGTTTTTCAACCGGCGTGATATCTTGCGTACCTGTCAAAAGTTATTAATTTTCGATACGGTAAGTGAATTTCAGTGAATTTATTATAATTTTATTTATATTCTACATTTTAGGAGTCCCCTCATTTCTAAGCTGAAATGTAGTAATGGAGTCAACCTATATGATTTAAAAGCGAGAGATTGAAACTATATCGTTGGATGATTTTTCAAAAATATAATATAGCATTGAATTAATGAACCATTGTGACCCTTCTTGTAAATAAAATTTATATCTAAACTATAAGACTATTATTATTCATACTTACCCTTATAATTATGTATAATATGTATAATTTGAAACATTCAATGATGGTAGACGATGCTGTTAAAAGTGCTGTTTTTTAAATTCTGTTGTGTTTTAGCTCACTTACCTTCACTGGTATTTTATTTGTGTACATTATGAATATTTTGAACCTCTGTAATTATAATTGTAAGAATCAGAACAGATACCAAACTAGGTATACAGCTATATAAAGTATTCGGAGCGTATTTTGTTGCATATATGCTCGCAATTTAAATTAAATGGAAACTGAAATGATCTCACAGTCCTATCTTTTTATTAGATTTACTATTACTCTTGCATTTCATAATACAAACCTCGGATTGTTGTTATTAATGTGATAAACACTTAAACTCGTTACAAACTTTTGAGTGTAACAAAAGTAAGATATAAATCAATAAAAAGTTGAAGGGAAATATTTTAAATCGTCAAAAACGTAGATTTTACAATAGGTTTATAAAACCATTAATATATGATTGATATATTGGCATAAATCAATGAGTATTTTGATAACTTTTAACCTAGTGTAATAATACTACCTAACCTATGTCACTGCCTAGCTGTAACTGAGCGTATATTAATTAAACATTTACTAAAATATGTCTTGATATTATATATGTACAAAAAATGTAAAAAATCCAATATAGTCTTTATTTTCACTAATTTATGGGTTCACAAAGATGTCAAAGTTCTTGACACCAAACTTTACACTGGTAAAAACAACACTAATAAAGTATATATAAAATTTTCTCTCACAGTAGATTTAAAAAATATATATTTACAAACATCACTACATCTATCTGATGTTAAGAAATCCTCCACTTTAATTTATATTGAACGAAAATTGATCCCAACTCAAATGTCAAATTTCTGAATTTTACCACCCAGGCAACTGACAGCTAGCAATACTGTGACGTCACTGCTAGTGCTCTATTGAGTCGCATTTTGACGAAACTGAAATTACATTAATGCAAATATTTAGATATCAATACGGCCAGTGTATCACCTCATATCATTTGCTAGCCTTCATTCTAGACCCTACGAAAACAAAGCATAAATTAAGAAAAAGCGAAAAGAATCGTGCTTTAGAATGAATGAATTATATCCCGAAAGTGGTTTACTACCACTGATTATTAAATTTCTGGCAAAATCTGAGCCTTTTGCCGATATAATGTTTCATGAAGAAATTCTTAAAAACACAAAACCCTTGGACTGGTGAAAATCCCAAAGAAAAATTGATATTATTGACAAATTGTTCCCGATTATCAAGCAATTATTTTCTGCTGCAGCTAGTTCATCCTCGGATGAAGAATATTTTCAACATTTGGTGTGATTCATTCTAAGATTCGAAATCGTTTAGGTACAAAAAAAGCAGCTAAATTAGTTTTTTTGTACAAACTTATCAATTAACCTAATTTAAAAGCAAGCAATATCAATAATATGACAATAATATAAATTTAGCACACAATAAAATTTATCATTTAATTTTGCAATGATTGTTTATGCTGCAACACTAAGAAAGCAGCGGCATTTTTTAATGGGTGGACTTTTATACGTAGAGCATTTATAACAATTTTTAAAAAATTTGGTACGACCTGTTACACGAAATTCCGAAGTTAAGCCCGTTTATTGGCTTATTTTAATGAACTAAATTGTTATTAGAGGAAGTATTGATTGAATAAGACTACGTATGTGGTCTAAGGCTGGTATATATGTATATTTTTTTAAGTGGATGTCCGACTCTCGAGCAATACACGCTTGAAGTGATGAAGTTCAGTCGTATATTACAAGTAAATTAAAATGTAAATGGCTTTGCGTTAATGAAATAAGGGTGCGACTTTATAGCCTACTGTTGATCTTAACAGAGCACTGAAGAGAATATACAGAAAAACAAAGTTTTTGAAAGTATTTGTACCAATCGAATGCTCTTATAATGACTGGATATTAAAAAGATATTTTGACATTCTAACTCGTTTTCAGAAGATACCACTTTGATTGTAGCAAACGAAGATGAGGCCTTACATATGCTCGACGACGGGGAAGTGAAGATTAGAAAGATCCTCAGTTTCACAAGTGCTGAAAATTAATTATTTTTCCGACTTTTTTCGTCTTACATCGCGTTATGTTTTGTCTTTAGATTTTTAAGGAAAATGTCGAAAGGCGAAACCGCGCTTCATCAGAAAAAAATCTCAAGTTTAGCTGGTCGTCATCCAAACCACTGGCAGTACGATAGACGTCTGAGGTGCTCTTTCGGAGATTTATATAATTCCAGCATACGTTGACGAACGTTCTACCAGCACCTTTCTTATGAATCACACAGCTACTTTCGTGAAACACATCAACACAATTAGTAACACATATACAGACTGTCTATTTTACGAGGGCCACACCAAATATCTCGCTTAATATCTATTGTAGAAGAATAAAGTTTTAGAAACAGTTATCCCATTTTTTGTGAGCTATATTTCAGTAAAAAGAAATTTGAAATCCATAGCCTACTTTATGAGATATATTACAAAAACCTGAAAAATAGGAAAACCACAAACGGTTATAGCTTCCTTATTTGAGGAGATACGAAAAAAGTTAAAGGAATGAAAGTTGACGGCAAAGACAATAAGAATAATAACGTGTAACAAAAAAATCGAAAAATGCAGTTGGCTTTGACATACGCTATTGTGCAAAAATGAAAAATACATATCTCAAAGTAGGCCATGACGCCATTAATTCCGTTATTTTTTTCTCATTCCAACGATATAAAACATGTCACAGAAATATTAACCGATAGTGTCAATATTTAATATTTTACGAATACCACAATTCATATAATTGAATCGTAACAATCAGCTGTGCCATAATTAGTGAAAAACAATGTATACAGTTATTAATAAATTTGACAGATTGTCACTGTTGTATGTTGTATGTTGCGTTGTCGAGTTCTAAGACAAATTTTATATCAGTAATTATGGTGTACACCAATAATAACAAATTCGATATGATTAGCATTTATTGTCAGTGCAATTTTGACGCTGAGATGGCAGTCACGGTTTACGGAGATAGATTTCCAGATGCTCCGCAGCCAAATCGAACTATGTTTAGGAAGTTAGTTCAAAATCTAAAAACGCACGGTTCATTTTCAAAAAAAGTAGTAAGGCGAGCGCATGTTGCGGATAATGTAAGAAAAGTGAATAGAGTAATGAATTATGTTAACCAAAATGAGGAAACCTCTTTGAGACAAATTCAGAGAAACTGTCGCATAAAAAAAGACAGTGCAAGAAAAATATTGAAAAAGAACGGATTTCGATGCTACAAAATGAGGAAAGTTCAACATTTAAATGAGGGAGATAAGCCAAGGAGAGTAAGATTTTGTAGATGGTTATTAAATAAGAAAAGGAATGACGCGCTGATATGTAGCAAAATTCTTTGGTCGGACGAATCAAATTTTTCTAATAATGGATTTTTCAATAGAAATATGCATTATAAGTGGACACGAGAAAATACACATTGGTGCAGAGAGACTGCTTTCCAAGAAAGATTTTCTACGAATGTTTGGTTGGGTCTTTTAGGGACTAACGTAATTGGACCTTATTTTTATGATGGCAAATTAACCGCTCGTAGATACCTTAATTTCCTGCAAAACGAATTTCAAGATTTTCTTTATGAATTAACAGTGGCAGAAAGATTAAATTATTCATATTTTCAACAAGATGGGGCTCCACCTCACACTGCTGTAATATGTACAAATTATTTAAATCAAGTTATGCCAGATAGCTGGATAGGTACCTATGGACCCATTCTATGGCCAGCTCGATCACCAGATATTACTCCCTTGGATTTTTTCGTCTGGGGTTACATTAAAGACAAGGTATTTCAAACTGCCCCTGAAAATATTGAGGACATCAAAACCAGAATTCGAAACGCATGTGAGGCAATTACTCCTGAAATGCTCCAAAATGTAATGCGTGACGTGTCTCGTAGAGCACGTTTATGTGTCAGAATGCATGGTGCACAATTTGAGCATTTGTAGTTAGAAAAATAAATACACACAATTTCTTTTCAATATAGTAGTAGGTAGTACTGTTATACATAGTTTTTCGTTTTTTTCTTTGGATGTTCGTTTTGTACTTGTATTTTTATTTATTTATGAGATATTTATTGGTTTGTATTAAATTGTAATAAATAATTACGGAATTATAATTATTATAAAGTGAATTTTTACTATTATGGCACAGCTGATTGTTACGATTCAATTATATGAATTGTGGTATTCGTAAAATATTAAATATTGACACTATCGGCTAAAATTTCTGTGACATGTTTTATATTGTTGGAATGAGAAAAAAATAACGGAATTAATGGCGTCATGGCCTACTTTGAGATATGTATTTTTCATTTTTGCACAATAGCGTATGTCAAAGCCAACTGCATTTTTCGATTTTTTTGTTACACGTCATTATTCTTATTGTCTTTGCCGTCAACTTTCATTCCTTTAACTTTTTTCGTATCTCCTCAAATAAGGAAGCTATAACCGTTTGTGGTTTTCCTATTTTTCAGGTTTTTGTAATATATCTCATAAAGTAGGCTATGGATTTCAAATTTCTTTTTACTGAAATATAGCTCACAAAAAATGGGATAACTGTTTCTAAAACTTTATTCTTCTACAATAGATATTAAGCGAGATATTTGGTGTGGCCCTCGTAAAATAGACAGTCTGTATACAATTCCTTTGGTGTTACTGTTAAGTCTGGGAAGGGTTTCTGAAAATCGCCCATAAAAGCGTAGAGCACTAGAGCACAAAATTTAAAAAAAAAATCAAATATAAAGTTTAACGCAATGTGGTGTTCTTGATACGATAAATGAAGTTTATAGTAACTTAGACTCAAGAAAGTGTGTGGGCAATTTACACTGACCTGCAAAAAGCTTTTGATGTGGTTGGCCATAATTTACTCATATAAAAAAGATGAAAAACCTTGGTTCTCGTGAAAATGTCCTAAATCTGTTCAGATCCTTCTTGACGGGCAGATATCAATATGTCACATGGCAAAATGAGCGAAGTGAATTGAAAGTTGTTAAATGCGGAGTCCCTCAAGGCTCAGTGTTGTGCCCGTTACTTTATCTCATTTATGTTCTTAACTTAAGTAGGATTGTAAGCAAAATGCTTACGCTGATGACACTGTCCTCATTTACACAAATCAAATATAAAAATGTTTAGAACATTTTATTAATGATGACCTGAATAAGTATAGGCAATGGCTACTTAGAAATAACTTAAAGCTTAATGAAAAATAAACTATTTATATGCCAGGTTAAAAATAAAATATACCAAAACATGCATATCAATTTAAAAAATTGTGAGCTGAAAGAAGTAAAATATCATAATTATCTTATAAGTTGACATGGCTCAATCATTACAAGCATATATGTTTTAAAATGATCCCATCATGTGGAGCAGTTTTTCGGGCTAATAACCTATTACATTCTAAATTCTAAGCCCTAAAAAACTAACCTATCTAGCTTACTTCAAAAGTGTCTTCAGATATTTAATAATTGGGCATGTATTGTGTGTATTTGTATGTGCATGTACATTATTGTACATATTGGATTTCGATTTCGTCACATTGACGTTTAGGAATAAGAATCATGAATATTGTTGTACTTATTGCATTGTAATATTCTTTATGAATCAAATAAATAAATAAAAAAAAATAAATTTTGGCATTTAAGTAGATTTATTTGAATAGATAGTCTTTTTGTTATTATTTTAAGTTTACTCTTCGTGATCGTAAGGGGCTATGTGGATACTAGTTTTACAGTGAGAATAGTCAAATAAGAAATAGATACATTCATTTTAGAATTTTTTAATTGCTAGCATAATAGTCCAGTCGATAAAGTAAAAAATACACCAGAAGCTCGCAAAAAATGTTATCTGAAATTTTCCTTCCATAACTGTTAGTGCGAGGATTAAACATCACAAAACCACAAAAATCAGTTCTGGGGGTGTCGTGCAACCCCCCAGAAAAACCACCCCTTCGGTGAAGACAGCCTTATTTTATTGATAACTCGTTAACCGTTGAAGATATAAAAAAAATGTCCATCATAAAAAAGAAAGCTTGGCTAATTGCCTAAAAAAAAGTCCTCTTGTAATTTTCTTGCATATGCCATGGTTTTTGAGAAAATCGATATTGACAAAAATTACAAAATTTGTATTTTTATGTTTATTTGAAATTTTTTGCGCGCGGCCTATAGAAAAAATTGAATTGCTCGAAAACCAAACAAGCTAGGAAGAAAAATCAAAATGGGTCTTAAAGGGGATATAAAATACTCTCTTGTGTTGCCATTTTTGAGGGCTATTGGTATTTATTAGTATATAAAAATACCAATATAATAGTTATCTCTTGATTTTTGTGCATCTAACTCTTCACAGGCCCATAAAAACTAACTGACTATAATATAAGTTATAAATGCATTATCTTTTAGTTCAAGGTAGTACTTCAATGGAGAAAAGGTTAGGAATAAAAATATTAGCATCTACAAATATAGCAGCATGTTGAAGTTAGCCAAGAAAAAATCCAAAAAAAGGCTGCATATTCAATTTTTTGATTATATCTTTTAGCACAATGTTTTAACTATTAAATGATTTGAAATAAGTTATATATGATACATAAGTAAACACAAAAAAAAATTTTTTTAACTAAATTTTCAAGATGTTTGGGTCTTTTTTATTTTTAGGAAACAACAAAAAATTGGTCAAAATTTGGTTAATTTCAACATGCTGGTAAATTTGTAAATGTAGATATTTTTATTCCTAACTTTTTCTGCATTGAAGTACTACCTTGAACTAAAAGATAATGTATTTATAACTTATATTAAAGTTAGTTATTTTTTATGGGCCTGTGAATAGTTAAGTGTAAAAAATCAAGAGGTAACTAACTATATTATATTGTTATTTTTATATACTAATGGATATCAATAGCCATCAAAAATGGAAACACAAAAGAGTATTTTATATCCCCTTTAAAACCCATTTTGATTTTTCTTCCTAGCATGTTTGGTTTTCGAGCAATTTAATTTTTTCTATAGGCCGCGTGCAAAAAATTTCAAATAAACGAAAATTCGTGCGCATTAAAAATTTTGCAATTTTTTTGAATACCGATTTTCTCGAAAACCATGGCACATACAAGAAAATTACAAGAGGACTTTTTTTAGGCGATTAGTCAAGCTTTTTACGATGAGTAATTTTTTTATATCTTCAACGGTTAACGAGTTATCAGTAAAGTCAGGCTTTTTTCACCGAAGGGGTGGTTTTTTGGGGGGTTGCGCGGTACCCCCAGAACTGATTTTTGTGGCTTTGTGATGTATAATCCCTCCACTAACAGTTACTGAAGGAAACTCTGAGATAACATTTTTTATTATGGAATCTTTATAATTATTGGACTATAACTACAATCCAGGATATCGATAGAATGCAAAGAATGAAAAAAATATTTTTATAGATAGTTTTTATTTTATTTTTCATGGAGGAAAAGTATCCTGCTTTTGATGTTTTATTATAACAACTTTTATTTTTAGCTTTAGATTTATCCAAAATTTTAAGTTCATTTCCTATTTTCGTGATATTTCATGGCTATGCGTAACCCTGCTTTACACACGTCAAACACCTTTTGAAATTGCGCTGAACAAACATCTATTTTTAGTTGGAAAAATATAACACATATATAGTAAAATATAGTAGTTCTCCTATTACAGTCATTGTAGATTTCAGAAACGAGAAAAATAACTCGATTTGACGTAAATCGATACGTGTGGCTATTTTTCAACCCTTATTAGTTACGTAGTTTCATTTTTATTTCCACAATTGCCCTCAATTATTCTTTCCCCGTCATTCAATGAAGCCTCATAAATTTATCTAGCCGATGTGTTAAGTGAATGAAAACACAATTCCATTCTAGTTCATTTGTTTTTTATAGCACATATTTGATTTTAACGACGAGGAGTCTGTTCCACGTCAGACCTGTCATTATCTAAACCTTCTTAGAAAGGTAACTCTCGAGGAGCTTATTAGTAGTTTCCAAACAAAATTCATGAAAACCTAAATTAATCAGCTAAGCGAATGCTTGCTTTTAACTAGTTTTTATGTCATGAAGTGAAAAGGTTTATCGGCATAGAGTTGTTGTTTCGACCTGAAAATCGTCATATAAACTATCAACAGTTATTTAAAATTATACAATCTGTATTCAAACACAAAAACTCGACCAGTTCTCGTATAATGTTGACTAGTATCAAACGTTACTGCTCCCATGACATCACGCACATACACAAATATCACTCTACGTATACGCATTTTAATAACTATGCAAAGCAGAGTTCCCCACATCTTCTGTAACACCCACTCCAGGCATTTCAGATTTTGTGACGCTATCAAAGGGGTTCACCATCGCTCTAGAAGCTTCACTTTAAAAAGAATCCCTATAATTTTG
Organism: Stenurella melanura; assembly: GCA_963583905.1. Classification (NCBI taxonomy): domain Eukaryota; kingdom Metazoa; phylum Arthropoda; class Insecta; order Coleoptera; family Cerambycidae; genus Stenurella; species Stenurella melanura. The sequence goes on from OY757315.1 coordinate 19,859,481, forward strand.
CTTTATCATTAAATGTTTAAATCATGTCAGAATGTATTATTAATTTCTTTAAAAAACTCAATTTTTGGTATTATGTGTTTCAAATAGGCTTCAATGTGACATGAAGATTTGTAATAAACTACAGTTAGCTAGCTATTAGTTTAACTTTTCTCTTCAAGGTGGCCATTTCCAAGAAAGAGGGAAATAATAATTATTTTTAGCCATATCTTTTTTCCTTACTACTTATATTTAAAAAAAACTATAAGACTACCTAAGTAGAAATATAACAAGACTATTATTACGAATTTTCCCTCAATAATTTCAGTTGTTTGCAAAATAGCTAGATTTAAAATTAATAGGTAGAGGCTGTACAGATTTCCTATGAATAAGATACATGAAAAACTATGTATGAGAGAGTAAGTACTACCACAGACCTACAGGGAGCCACTTTCAGAGCCGTCGAGAGAACATCGGGACCCGGGGAGTAGTAACATACGACTCCCGCCAATCTTCAATATAAATTTCGAGGAATGGGGGGTGGCATTCATAATAATAAACTATTTATATCTATAAAAATTTCGAAGAATGGGGGGAAGTATTCCTTAGGATTGAATATTTATCTGGATTCCTTAAAATTAAATATTTATCGCAGAACAGGACATTTTGAAGAGCGGGAGGGTGATATTCCATAAACGAATATCTATCGCAGTAGAAATTTTAAAGAGCATGGGGAGGGGTACTCCTTTGCCTAACAATTCCATATTTATCTCATTCTAAACAATACAATCATCTAAAATTATACCTTTCTCGTTCTACCTAATTCAAATGCAAATCTCCAACTTCGAGTGAAACACAGGCCCCACACCGGGCCCGGGGAAAAGCACCCCCGACCCCCCCCCCCTCATCTCTGTGAGCCTGGCCACTTTTCATATAAGCAAATTTTGCCCGCGTCATGGAATTTTACCGGAAGTGACGTCAAAATAGGAAGATGCGGGCAAATAAAAAGAGGCAACCTATTTTTTTTAATAACTACCCTGATAACAACAAACGTCCCCAGGACGTACACTTAGGTCCTCGTTAGGTCTGAACTTACCGGGTTTATATGGTACGTCTCAAAGACGTCCGTTTGCTATCGTCCCTAAACCGTTTTCTGAATAAACGTTTTAAGGACACCCTGCTAGAGTCTAGGGAAGACAAACCTAAACACATTTGTGAAATAACCTATAGGAGTGATGTTTTTTTTGAGCAGATGAGGGCATGATTAAAAAAGGAAATTAAAAACTGTAAAAATGAAATTAAAATCCTTAAAAAGTTTTACTAACAAAATTTCTTTTGATAACAAAATGTTTTCATTTTTCATGGTCCATTTAAATTTTGTCAATTTGATTTTTCTGATTTCATAAATCTTATATTCCTTTCAACTATTTTTTTCATCTTGCGAAATCACATTAATTTGTACTTTTTGACAGTACAGTGTAGTTATTATACTACTATCCTCTATATTAGTGTGTTACTATAATTTAGTAAGAAAATATCGCAATGAGAATAAATAGAAATACTGGAATGAATAACAAAAATATGTTAAGTTCCTATAAAGCGCTTTTATTTTAAAATTCCCGCCAAGCGTCGTGTTGTTTGAGATGGAGGAATTTCGGTTAGTTGCTGTCAAACTATGGGAAATTCAATTTGGCAGCCCTATGGTTATTGCATTGCATCATTTTTATTTCGTCCGCCCACTAGTCACTTTTAACGGCTACAAAAGAAAGTAGCAAAAATGTGATTTATTTATATATAAGTATTTAGATCGATATTTTATTCTAGATAAATTTGGTGCTGCTTATTTGTAGGTTATAGCCTATATATAATAAATATACTACCACCCACCTTATTTGGCTCTGTTAAAATTCTATGGGAGATCACCTGTGAACCTGGGTATGTAGTTTTTAGCTGTTCATCATAGAGCGAACTTATTCACTTAAAAGAAGATTGTTGGTTAAACATTATAAAAAATTGAAAACAAGAAGTACCTACTCAGTGTGTTAAACGAAGTGTTAAATATGGTTCGACATCTGATGAACAAGTGGAGGTGATGAAACTTGTAATAGGTAAGGTTTGATACATCGAGTAACAAAAACATTTGACAGAAAACATCAACAAACTTGTAAAGCATATTTAGGGATTTCAGTAAATTAATATAAGGAAAAAACTAATAAAGGTACTTTTTGAGGAAAATTTACAATTTTGTAACTTATATGCCCTATTTGTTATATTTTTTCTGAAATTACGCTGTACATACGTACAAAACTTTTATACATCATCAATGTTCAACCTAATAAACCTGCTTCTAACCGTAAATCCTAATGCATCTTAACCCATAGCCATTTTCTTTACTTGAATTCTGTAATAATATTGTCAAAAAATATAACATTAAACTTATAATAATGTTATTAATCTGGTAGCATTAGTCACAACATATATTTCTGCTTCTCTCGGTCTTTGGTATTATTTGTAGAATCGATCATTCATATAAAGAGGTGTTCTTAAAATTTTTAAATGAACATGGGAACCTTTCAAATGCAAAAGTCGGTTAAACAAAAAAATGTTCACATTTAAACTGTGATTTTTTTAAAAATAGGACACCAAGAAAATTATAACAATTTATTTTAAATATAAGCTTGCCATCAGGTGGCATATATTAGTCTTTCATCTGAAATGTTAATTTTTCTTTTATTTGCACAGGGGCTGCTGAAGTCGCTAACGCTTCAAAGTCTTGGAAGGACACCGAAATGTCTATTGCATCGTGATTGAAGAGGGCAAAAGAAAGAACAGAGAGGATGTCAAAAAAGAAAGAATATTAGAGAATAATATAAACTAAGATAATTATAAAAAGACGAAGTGTGCAAAACAGTAAGAGAAGGTGAGATATACATTTATCTTACGTTTTATTACACACTTGGTTTATTTCTTATAATATAATATTCAATATGACTTAATGTATATATAACTAAATTATACTGTAGTAGGTATTATAATATAAAACTTTTAAATTCCATAAAAATTGTATTTTTGACACTTGACACTTGAATTTGTAGAGTAAGAAGTTAATTTTTCAATAGCACAATAGAAATAAAATGTTCCCATAAATTTGTCATTTGGTGTTGATAAATAAAAATACCAAGCAAAATCAATATTTGAATGTTTCTAAATGGTAATTATATATTGTTATTTTTTTATCTTTTTGGCTTTTCTAACCACATTTATTCCCTTCGAAATAGAATCCAATCACTGGATTCTATTTCGAAAGAAATGCATGTGTGGTTAGAAAACCCAAAAAGAAACATAAATACCCTCTGCTGTGAATACACCTTACAAGTGGTGGAGGGGGAGGTACCTATATGTTTTGCATAGTATGTCCCAACAACATTTTCAGGACGTCCTTTCTAGACCTACATTCGTCCCACATAAGTCCTGGGTTGGACGTCCTCGGGACACCCCGTTTGGCTGACACGGAACGTCCCTCAAACATCCTCGATACGTTTTAGGTCGGTAAAGTACGTTCTCGGTACGTTTTCATGTCCTCTGGGTACGTACTTGGGACGTTTTTGGGACGGCCATGTGCTATTAGGCTAGAAGGCTTGTACTTTAATTTAAAAAAAATCATGTATTCGATGACTTAAGGTGGCGATTCCCTAGAAAGAGACATCCGATAGGGAAATATTTATTATTTTGGTCATAACTTTTTTTTCTTAGTACGTATATTTAAAAAAACTATAAGAGTACCTAAGTAGAACCATAACAAGACTATTACTATGAATTTTCACTTAATAATTTCAGTGGTTTGCAAAATAGTTCGATTTAAAGCTACGAAATATCAGCTGTCAGACAGATACAAAATAAAGCGTTGCGGAAATCTCTTTGAGTACAAATTAAAGAAAATGAATAATTTTAGTAGAAATGAAAAGGTCGATTTCTTTGCGCTCACAATTATTAAATGTTTGATAGCTCAAGATTGCCTATAACTACACGAGTCTGTCTGACAGCTGATATTGTTTTATTACATATATTACATTCAATGGCTACTATGATTTTTATTTATTAGGTTACCAGATTTACACAGAAATGTGCCATTTTAGTTTCCAAAGCCCACTAATCTATTATCTATTAGCCGCATGTTTCTAAAAGCTTGGTTGCATTGTATTTTGGCTGAAATCTCAAATATTTCTAAGCGGATTATCAAAATTTTGGTATCATTAGATTCGTATGAAAATGAGGTATTTAAAAATGTTGGTGAACGATTAAATTCCCATTTAAAAAAACCGAGTTAGTGGGTAAAAATCACATTTAAAAATTTTAAACGCCTCTAGAGAATTAAGTAATGCAATCATATTGCTCTTTTTATTTTTATAGTAACGTAGCACACAAACTAAAATATATTTTGGGCACCACAGCACTCTGAATTCAGAAATAGATTTTTTAATAAAATTTTTAATGTTTATCAAAAAGTGACCAAAATGGATGTATTGTTTTCAAAATTTCCTCTAGATTCCAAAAATGTAAAAATATATAGGGTGTTCCATTTAAAAATCGAAAGTTGTGGGCATTTCCGGTCAAACCGGATGTGCACCAAACTTGATTTTTATTGAAAAGATGGCATTTTAATCGTGTAATAAGGCCTCCAAATTTCAATTTTCTATTCCAAATATTTTAGGAAATATCGGGGCGAGCGCAATTCGTAACTCACCCGGTATAGAATTTACTGAACAAGCCAGAGTCTGTGACTTAGAGAGATGTGACCATGTTACGAACCATTTAAAAGATATAGGATGGCTGAATATAGAACAGAGAAGAATACTGCACAGACGTGTTCTTTTTCACAAAATTATAACCCAACAGAGACCCATATACCTTTACAACAAAATCAAGTTTCGTACAGATGCTCACAATATAAATGTACGTCGAAAAGGTAATATCACAATTCCTCACCATCGCACAACTCTCTTACAGTCGTCATATTCATATAACGTTGCTTGGCTATAAAATAAACTTTCAGATGACATGAAAGGACTACCCACTTATTCGTTCAAAAAATATTAAGGGAATGCTCTTCCAAGGCGTTATTAAATTTTGAATTTTAAATGGGCTTGTTCGGCATTTTTTCTTTATTTCACAAATCGAAAGTGCAAGTATAAATTAATGGATCTGCAAAAAATCAGAATCTTATTCGCACGTTTAGTATCTGAAAAACCATTACAAATTTCCATCTCGCGAAAATGGGGCGTGGCCAGGCGCTACGTCACTATACGCATAGACTCGTCGATCTCAATAGACTTGATGCTCCTGATTGGTTATAATTATAAGTGTTTTCGAAGTATTGTTTGTTTTGCTTACTACTTGACAGTAGGGGAGTACAATTTGGTGAAATGTCAAAAAATTACAATTTTCTCTCGCTCCTGCCAAAACGAATTTTCGATTTCAACCCTGCAATTTACGATTATAATTCATCGCCGACCAGAAAGCCATTTTTCTTACGTTACTTGCGTATAGTGACGTCACAAATGAGCGCTCGGTTTTTGCAACTATTACTAAATTCAACTCCTTATATCTCGAGAACGGAAAAAGTTAATAATACGAAATTTTAAGTGTATAATGAGAATATCGAGTACTATATGAAAAAGTATAAAAACCATATAAAAAGAATATCATGGAACAAGCCCATTAGCTAAAGTAAAATTTAATTTGATTTCGTCAGGTTAGACGTTCATTTCCGGTTTTGTGTCCCCATACTTGTTTCAATATGTGTATGTGTGTGTGTGTATATCTATATGTACATGTATATACAGATTGGGAAAGTGTTGGTTTTGGTATTCCGCTAAAACGTAAAGAGAGGCGGAAACAAATTGAAATGCTGCAGACAGCGCTGCCCACGCACATGTGGTGGGGAAACCAGGTGATGTGTTATACGTTAAGCAAGAATAGCCTAGTTGCTTCGCTCTCGCTTGCTCCTATTACCATTCCTAAACGAACATTTTCCGAATCTGAATATGTAATTCAATTAGGTTTTAAGAAACTGACCTACCAGAGAAAATGGTAACTAACTATATTCATGTGGTTTACAATAGTTGGTGGAAAATTTTATCATTATACTGTTCTATTTTCTTCTCATACCCTGAGAATCTGCGAACTCTACCTTTTAATAGATGTATTATTAAATTATTACATTTTGTAAATATGTTCTATTTCAATATATATATATACAGACTGTCTATTTTACGAGGGCCACACCAAATATCTCGCTTAATATCTATTGTAGAAGAATAAAGTTTTAGAAACAGTTATCCCATTTTTTGTGAGCTATATTTCAGTAAAAAGAAATTTGAAATCCATAGCCTACTTTATGAGATATATTACAAAAACCTGAAAAATAGGAAAACCACAAACGGTTATAGCTTCCTTATTTGAGGAGATACGAAAAAAGTTAAAGGAATGAAAGTTGACGGCAAAGACAATAAGAATAATAACGTGTAACAAAAAAATCGAAAAATGCAGTTGGCTTTGACATACGCTATTGTGCAAAAATGAAAAATACATATCTCAAAGTAGGCCATGACGCCATTAATTCCGTTATTTTTTTCTCATTCCAACATATAAAACATGTCACAGAAATTTTAACCGATAGTGTCAATATTTAATATTTTACGAATACCACAATTCATATAATTGAATCGTAACAATCAGCTGTGCCATAATAGTAAAAATTGACTTTATAATAATTATAATTCCGTAATTATTTATTACAATTTAATACAAACCAATAAATATCTCATAAATAAAAATACAAGTACAAAACGAACATCCAAAGAAAAAAACGAAAAACTATGTATAACAGTACTACCTACTACTATATTGAAAAGAAATTGTGTGTATTTATTTTTCTAACTACAAATGCTCAAATTGTGCACCATGCATTCTGACACATAAACGTGCTCTACGAGACACGTCACGCATTACATTTTGGAGCATTTCAGGAGTAATTGCCTCACATGCGTTTCGAATTCTGGTTTTGATGTCCTTAATATTTTGAGGGGCAGTTTGAAATACCTTGTCTTTAATGTAACCCCAGACGAAAAAATCCAAGGGAGTAATATCTGGTGATCAAGCTGGCCATAGAATGGGTCCATAGGTGCCTATCCAGCTATCTGGCATAACTTGATTTAAATAATTTGTACATATTACAGCAGTGTGAGGTGGAGCCCCATCTTGTTGAAAATATGAATAATTTAATCTTTCTGCCACTGTTAATTCATAAAGAAAATCTTGAAATTCGTTTTGCAGGAAATTAAGGTATCTACGAGCGGTTAATTTGCCATCATAAAAATAAGGGCCAATTACTTTAGTCCCTAAAAGACCCAACCAAACATTCGTAGAAAATCTTTCTTGGAAAGCAGTCTCTCTGCACCAATGTGTATTTTCTCGTGTCCACTTATAATGCATATTTCTATTGAAAAATCCATTATTAGAAAAATTTGATTCGTCCGACCAAAGAATTTTGCTACATATCAGCGCGTCATTCCTTTTCTTATTTAATAACCATCTACAAAATCTTACTCTCCTTGGCTTATCTCCATCATTTAAATGTTGAACTTTCCTCATTTTGTAGCATCGAAATCCGTTTTTTTTTTTCAATATTTTTCTTGCACTGTCTTTTTTTATGCGACAGTTTCTCTGAATTTGTCTCAAAGAGGTTTCCTCATTTTGGTTATCATAATTCATTACTCTATTCACTTTTCTTACATTATCAGCAACATGCGCTCGCCTTACTTTTTGAAAATGAACCGTGCGTTTTTAGATTTTGAACTAACTTCCTAAACATAGTTCGATTTGGCTGCGGAGCATCTGGAAATCTATCTCCGTAAACCGTGACTGCCATCTCAGCGTCAAAATTGCACTGACAATAAATGCTAATCATATCGAATTTGTTATTATTGGTGTACACCATAATTACTGATATAAAATTTGTCTTAGAACTCGACAACGCAACATACAACATACAACAGTGACAATCTGTCAAATTTATTAATAACTGTATACATTGTTTTTCACTAATTATGGCACAGCTGATTGTTACGATTCAATTATATGAATTGTGGTATTCGTAAAATATTAAATATTGACACTATCGGTTAAAATTTGACATGTTTTATATCTTTGGAATGAGAAAAAAATAACGGAATTAATGGCGTCATGGCCTACTTTGAGGTATGTATTTTTAATTTTTGCACAATAGCGTAGTATGTCAAAGCCAACTGCATTTTTCGATTTTTTTGTTACACGTTATTATTCTTATTGTCTTTGCCGTCAACTTTCATTCCTTTAACTTTTTTCGTATCTCCTCAAATAAGGAAGCTATAACCGTTTGTGGTTTTCCTATTTTTTAGGTTTTTGTAATATATCTCATAAAGTAGGCTATGGATTTCAAATTTCTTTTTACTGAAATATAGCTCACAAAAAATGGGATAACTGTTTCTAAAACTTTATTCTTCTACAATAGATATTAAGCGAGATATTTGGTGTGGCCCTCGTAAAATAGACAGTCTGTATATATCAATAAAATCTATCACTAATATTATTGTTAATTAATTACTTAAACTCCGTTGCTTTAAATTTGACGGCGTGTGTAGTTGTTAAAATTTCTCTCACGCTGTACGCAAGAGCTGGGAGATTTACACATTTTTCGTTGCTAGGTAATTCTCCATGAACTCTGGCGTTTTATGATAAAAAGGTCACCCACATTTTACAAGGATGTTGCACTCTCAACTAAAATATTATCTACATACACATCGCACTTCTGCGATAAGATTGTAGGTTAATTCTAGCATTTATACCAACTATATACATTTTCCTTGTTCACCATGTGCTTAATTTTTACATATTTTAGTTTAATATATTAAATTATGCGGCGAGTGAGACTGCTGATCTAACAAACTCCAAGGAGTGCAAGCAGCATTTTAAAATTAATTGTGTGCCTATATGTGCATATGAACGGAATATCAAAAGTTGATTGCGATGCGAATGATAATTTGGCTGCTAGGCGGATGTCTTTTCGCATTTTAAGCACAAGGAGGGTGTGCTGTTTTATTACAATTCGAAGACCTGCAGCAGACCAGTCTCTAATGAGTTTGCTATAGTGGCGGTTTCTCCATTAGGTCATTAGTCAATGACCTCCCAAATAATGTGAATAATCTCCCTCTGAAGTACTCTTCCGTGCAATGAAATCCCATACACTTGAAAAATCAAGTGAGCCAATTTTTACTAATATCAAGTAGTGTGAATCAGTCTTTTTGGAATTTAGACTTTTTTACTATCATGTAGGTTATAAAAAACTGACATTGATTGTGAAACGACATATAGGGCGCGTGCAAAATCTGACAGCTAACGAGAGTGGAGGGCATATAACCTCAATGTTCCAAATTAATTATCGTGAAATTCGCCGTTTTCGTTTACATGTTTAACTCTCTTGTGCTATCAGCTATTGAAATAAACATTTTTAAGTTTAGTTTTCATTATATATAGACAATGGGCTTGTTCAGCATTTTTTTTTATTTCATAAATCGAAAGTGCAAGTATAAATTAATGGATCTGCAAAAAATCAGAATCTTATTCGCACGTTTAGTATCTTAAAAACTATTACAAATTTCCATCTCGAGAAAATGGGGCGTAGCCAGGCGCTACGTCACTATACGCATAGACTCGGCGATCTCAATAAGCTTGATGCTCCTTATTGGTTATAATAATAAGTGTTTTCGAAGTATTGGCTGCGTTCATCCGAGCAGATCGCTACCTGGCGATCACGGATCATTCGGCTGAACGGCACTTTTTGCACTGAGCGCTCTTGGATCGGACGCCATTTTTTGTAGCAAACAAAAATTGTGCTCAGTGATCGACTGATCAGTGATCGGAAACGGAAAATTTGATATATTAGAAGAAAAATGGAGAACGCAGAGTTTGACGTGACATATGAACACGAGCTAAGGAAGGATACAATGAAAAACCGTAATTTAATATAATTATAAAACTCTTATTAGTCTCTTAATATAAAATTATGATTACAAATTACAATTTACAATTCAAAATAATCACACCATGACAAATTCGACAAACGACAGCGGACAGCACTGAGCCGTTCATCCGGTTGCAGAGCGATCACCGATCAGTGAAGGAGCGCTCAGGTAGCGATCTGCTCGGATGAACGCAGCCATTGTTTGTTTTGCTTACTACTTGACAGTAGGGGAGTACAATTTGGTGAAATGTCAAAAAATTACAATTTTCTCTCGCTCCTGCCGGAACGAATTTTCGATTTTGACCCTGCAATTTACGATTAGAATTCATCGCCGACCTTCTCCTTTCCGTAGACACTTAGAACGAACTTCCACTCGACGTATTTATTTAGTTACCAGCGTTTAAAAATTCCATATTTTTCGACTTTTCAGGTTAAATTTGAAAGGTCCCAGAAAGCCATTTTTCTTACGTCACTTGCGTATAGTGACGTCACAAATGAGCGCTCGGTTTTTGCAACTATTACTAATTTCAACTCCTTATATCTCCAGAACGGAAAAAGTTAATAATGCGAAATTTTAAGTGTATAATGGGAATATCGAGTACTATATGAAAAAGTATAAAAACCATATAAAAAGAATATCATGGAACAAGCCCATTACGTGTTTTGTACAATAATATTTCCTTCCATTTGGTGAAATGTGCATTGTTTACATATGTGTTTTTAGTTATTTATTTCGTATTTAAACAACGTATGGGATTGATCTTATTGTTATACTTATATAGAGCATATTTAGATTATTTGAAATTTAGATGCTGTTAATTATTCTGCTTACCAGTTTACCACAAAAAGCCATCATATTGTATGGACTCTGGTTGTCAAAGTTTCACTGAATGTCAATTTAAGCTTTAAAAGGTATGTGATTATTACTTAACATTTGAATTTAATACTTATTATGTAACATATTTAATAAATACATAGCAGTATACCTACCGCATGCACGAAAATAAAGTTATAGTTATTTCAGATTGCCATCGATTTACACCAAGGAAGATAAGTTTGTGGTCAATTAAGAGTTCAAAGAGAAAAGTGGTTAAATGTTTTAAGGCTGCATAACCCATAAATTTATTTGTTAGTCAATCTAGATGAGTTACCTTACGTAGTTCAGCAGGTTTTCCTAAAAATTATAGAGTATAAAATTTAAATGAAATTATTATCCATAAAGATTATCCGTTAAGATAATGTCTGGAACTATGACTATATTTCATCTTTGACTCAGTAAGATCGGATCTCTCTAAGGCTTTTTTCGCTTGGGTAAAAGTTGTTATTTTTTAATAACAGGCCTAAACGAATATACTTATTAACTATATACTGGTAACACACTATAAGCCACTATGTACGGAATTGAGGGTAGAGATAGAGATAATTTTCTATCTCTGCTGGGAACTTGGGACCCAACGCGCACGCTCTGACGACACGATCTGATGAAGGAGTAAGGAAGAGCGCTATATGTTACAGGCCAGTGGCCAAATTCTCCGATTAGATTGTGACCGTTTACCCTTCTATATTCAGTTGAACTGTTACAATCTCGGGTCATTAAGACATGCGCACCATACCCAGAGTACTCTCTAGGGAGGATAAAGAGACAGGCTTTCCTTGTAGGGATGCCGACTTTTCATAAAAACATCGATTTCGCGAATCGATCCAGATCGGTAATCCAAAAATCGATTAAGAAGAAAATCGTCTCACAAAAGATCGATTTCTTAAGAATCGATTTTAAAATCAGTTTGGGCCGTTCAATCATAAATGTCATACAAAGAGAATGGTAGAAATTAGATTCCAATCTAGTCAGGACCTTGGAGAATTTCTATTTTATCTATGTTGGAGGAGGTTGGAAGCAGAACATTGAAGAGGACAGGGTCGCGTTTGATTTTATTGCATGTTCCAGTATAGTAGAGTAGTTCAGTGGTTTGACTTGTGCTACTCCTGTTCTTCTTTCGGATCAGATCTAATTTTATTTTTCCTAATCTAACTTTCTTAAATCGATTCTTAGAAATAGTATGCTACAGGACCGATTCGGGAAGAATCGTAACGATCAAGAATCGATTAAAAATCGGCATCCCTATTTCCTTGGCGTCAAGTTACAAACGAAACTCATTAATAGTATATAGTTAATATGCATATGTTTAAACGCGTCTGCAAGGAAATTCATCTCTAATTGTTTTCATTTGCATTCCTCTGTGATTGGATGAGGTTTGTGTGCCCTCCAGACTGTGTAAAAATCAGGTGTCAAAATCAGGTGACCGAAAAAGGTCAATACATTTTTCTAATGTATTAATCTCTTATAGGAGCAAATATTATGCCGATTTTTAACTTTTTCCACATTTAATATATTTATTCTAGTATGTATCATATTTTATTTTAATATTTGAGTTTCATTAAAGAATATAGAAAATTTATGATGAATTACGGACGATTGAGTGGTACGTTCGCGTTATAATCCAAAGGAGAAAACTGGAAACTTAATTTCATTTAGTATTTAAATATAGAATATGATACAGAATAAATTTAAGTTAACTAGTTTTAATAATTAAATCAAATCTGAATTCTGTTGGTTTGTTTTTAAGAATACCATTTTGAAAGATTGACGATTGTAAACGCAGTATTAGACCTTGGCATATACTTATTAACTTAAGTTAGTTAATGGGTATATCGGTATATGGACCTTGGCAAGCACAGCCTTAATAAACTTCAACTTGAAAAATTGTAACAGTTGACGTTTAGATAATTAATAGACCGGTCGTCGTAACTTTATTTGGTCATACATTTAAAACAGCAATTTTATTTGCTATTCTTATAGGAAAAATTGCGCTGAACACGATGGTGAGTGACATTAAAAAAATTATAAAGCACAGGCTTCATTGTTAAAAACAATGGCGAAAATTCTCATTTTTTGAGGTTTTTTGACTATTTAACGAAAACGGTGCGTCGGACAAAAAAAGATCACATATAAAGAAATGAAGATTTTATCAATAAGCGTCGTTTGAGACTTGTAGTAACCTTTTCTCTTTGACCGTTCAATTGTTATAAACAAATTAAGGGTCCTACATTAACAATTTTTTTCCTGTTCAACGAAGGGTTATAGGGATATTTTATTGTAGGCAAAATGTTGCATTTTGTTCATAGAATTTATAGTTTTTTTGTGTGTCGATATCTCGCGCATTTTGTAAACAAATAAGCTAATTTGTTTAAGAAGGACTTGCGACTTTCCATGGCATTTTTTGCACTCTTCACCCCCGGCAATCGATAAATATTGATAAAAACTACCATTTATGTGTAGTCTTGTCCCTTTTTTCTTTGTTTTACCCCCCGCCAACGTTTTTTTAAAAAATGCTTAGTAAACAAATAAAATATCTCAGCTCAAGAACGTCATATCGAAGTGAAAGATAATAAAAAAAGGAAAATTTTGAGTATAGATAGACTTCGATCCGTTAACTAGAACCGGAGATATAGACCATTTTGCGTTTACGACTGTCAATTGCTTATTAATTAATTTATTGAAAAAAATCTTCTAACAGCAGAAAGTCAATATATTAAACTAACTAGTTTTCAATTGCCAAATTCATTGTTTTTTCATACATTTTATGCTTTTATAACAATTAATTTATGAACGTTCTTTAGTGTTTATGCTCCGAGCGACTTGCGCAGTAACGACTTTGTATATATAAAATTCGAGGCGCGCTCAATTTTAAATGTGCTGTAAGTGATTTAAATTGGTTTAAAGAGGCATTGAAAGATATTTTTATCTTATTTTTTAATTTTTTTAAGTTTAATTATTTTTTGTACAGGGTGTTCCTTAATGAAGTGCTAATATTTCAGGGGTAATTCCTTACGTCATTTTATGAAGAAAAGTTCATATGAACTTATGTCCGCAATGGCTTAAATTTTTTGCTATGGGATGTCGAATATTTTCCTTTTTAATCGTTATTTTTTAATATCTCAGAAAGTAATTTAGATATTATTTTCAATTTTGGTATCTGTTAATAGGACATAAAACTACATATTTTAATTAGAAACGTTATTTTATCACTCCACCAGTGGCGTCACTGCGACCATGTCTTCTGATATTTTTTACCGAAAAAGTGGTACGCCACTGACATTTTTTCATGTGGATATTTTTCCTGATTAGCCTGGTTAATTCTACATAAAAACGGTCTTTTGCGTTTTTCTCGTCAGACGCACAGTTCTCGACTGAAACAAATACATTCAAATTGAAACTAACTACACAGGCACACACGGAGCGTAAACACTTAAAAACGTTGTACTGCGTTTATAAATTAATCGTTATAAAAGCATAAATGTATGGAAAACCAATGAATTTGTATGCTAATTGAAAACTAGTTAGTTTAATATATTAACTTTATGTTTTGTCACAAGATTTAAAAAAATGTATTAATACACAATTGACAGTCGCAAACGCAAAATGGTCTATATCTCCGGTTCTAATTGACGGATCGAGATCTATCTAGGCTCAAAATTTTCCATTTTTTATTATCTTTCATTTTCCGACAATTGTACTTCGATACGACGTTGCTGAACCGAGATATTTCATTTGTTTACTAAGCAACTTTTTTAAAACGTTGGCGGCGGGGGGGGGGGGGGGGGGGGTTGTAAAAAAGAAGAAAAGAGGGGCAAGACCACACAGAAATGGTAGTCTTTATCAATATTTATCGATTACCGGGGGTGGACAGTGCAAAAAATGCCACGGAAAGTCGCAAATCCTTAATAAACCAATTAGCTTATTTGTTTAAACAATAACAAAATGCGCGAGATATCGACACACAAAAAAAGCTATAACTTCTATGAACAAAATGCAACATTTTGACTACAATAAAATATCTGTATTCAATTTCGTTGAACAGAAAAAAGAATCGGTAAAGGTATTTACACAGAACTTCCCTCTTTATTTGTGCATCTCGGTCACTCTAAAAAATTAATAATTACGAAATGACATTGAGAATAATAATCGGAATATAGTTATCCCTATTATTACATTGAAAACCTGATAAAATTTGCTTAAAAAAACATACAGAGTGCTCATCAAACAGCAAAAATTCAACACTACATGACGGGTGCCAAATTTGGATGGCTTGCGCAAATACCTTTACAAATGTTCACCATGGTTGAATTATTTCTTGGGATGACCACCCTGTACATTTTTCAATGAGAGTATAATAGGTGCATATGCCAAATATTGTTGCCATGTGTCACATTTTCAATTCCTCATTCACGTAGTGGAGTTGAATTATAGTGGTGGTAAAAAAAATTTTTTTTTTTTAATTTTTCAAAAATGTTGGTAAAAAAATTTCCAAATTTAAAATTTTTCAGTTCCACATTCAGGTAATGGAGTGGAAGTATAGTGGTGGAAAAAAAAATTCATTTTTTTAAATTTTTCAAATTTAAAATTTGAGGAAAAAAATTTTTTTCATCTCTTCTATAGTAGTGATAAAAGATCAAAATTTTTTATCTATTCTATGGTAAGTACCTAGTGATAAATAGATTAAAAAATAAAAAAAAAATTTTTTTAAATTTTTCAAAAAAATGTTTAAATTTGTTTGAATAGGTTTAGAATGCCATGAAAATGTGGAAATTTTAAATTTGAACGAAGAAAAAAAATTTGCATCTATTTTAGTGGT
Source organism: Stenurella melanura (assembly GCA_963583905.1). Lineage (NCBI taxonomy): Eukaryota > Metazoa > Arthropoda > Insecta > Coleoptera > Cerambycidae > Stenurella > Stenurella melanura. The sequence continues at coordinate 19,875,210 of OY757315.1, forward strand.
AAAATTTTTTCAAAAAATGGTGAAAAAAATGTTTTAATTTTTTCTTAAATAGGTTTAGAACGCTATGAAATGTGGAAATTATAAATTTGAACAAAGAAAAAAAAATTCCATCTATTTTAGTGGTAAAAATTTTTCAAAAACAATGTTTTTTTTTAATAGGTTTGGAATGCCATGAAACGTGGAAATTTTAAATTAGAACAAAGAAAAAAAATCATTTATTTTAGTGGTAAGTAAACATTTTTTCAAAAATGTTGGTGAAAAAGAATTTCAATTTTTTTTTTCTGAAATAGGTTTAGCGTGTTATAAAACGCGGAAATTTTAAATTTGAGCAAAAAAAAAATTTTTTTCATTATTTATTCCCTTTAAACGGTCCACCCTGTATATTTTCCAGTGAAAGTTTAACCATTTCTTCGCTGACAGTAGCGTCAACTACCTACCAAATTTGACTGCTCTCCGTCAAGTAGTTTTTTTAGTTAATGCACCAACAGACAGACAGACTGACGGAAGTGAAAAACCTATATTTTCGTAATCTACATGATCTGAAACGTGAAAATCCGAAAAAATCTCGGAGGGTGATTTTTTCTCGAATACAATACTTCCCTTCGGTATGCGAGGAAAGTAAAAAATGTTACTTAGGTCCCTTCATGTATTGATAAAATATTCATTTTTTTATACCTGAACTTTTTTGATGCGATGCACCGTTTTCGTCAAAGTCAAAAAACATCAAAAAATGAAAATTTTCGTTAAAAACCATTGTTTTTAACAATGAAGCCTGTATTTTATCATTTTTTTTAATGTCACCATCGTGTTCAGCGCAATTTTTCCTATAAGAATAGTCGATAAAATTGCTGTTTTAAATTTCTGTCCAAAATCGATGATTTTGACTTACCGGCCTATAATGACTGTTAAAAATGTTTTTGCAAGAGTGATCTTTACATTGTTAAAATAAAGTGAACTACTCGTTTTAAAATCAAGTGTACAAAAGCCGGCATTCTCTGGTTTTAATATTGTTCTACATAGCCGCTAAAAGCCACTACTGAAGATTTCAGCTCAATTGATTCATTGGGCGGGAATTCTGAGGTTTTGCCATTTTCACGACTTCATTAACTATACTACTGGATATGATTTTATTTCAGTTGCCTGTATTATGGGTGCAACGCTAGGTGAGATATTCGCCCAAGTTCAACCTCAACTGTCTCTTCGTTTTACTACCATCTGCGGTTTGCAAAGAAGTCAAGAGCGTCGGATAACTGCTTTATAATGACCAACTGAAAATTTATGGCTGCTACTGCCGACCGATTAAAATTAATTAAATGCATACATTATCAGAGGCAGGTGCAAAGGCGATAAATTCGCTTTGAGAGAGTGCCTATACGCTTGTAACGGATGATTTGTCTTCGTTTTCATCCGACGATTATAATTTATTAACGTTTCAGACTGGATTTTTACTTCCACATCCACGTAGTGGAAGTATTGCGAGAAGTATTGTAATCGTAAAAAAAAAATCAAATTTTTTTTGTTGAAATGGTCATTAGGTAATGAAACATATTCTTTATAGGATTTTGCAAACAGCGGAAAAAAAAACTATCTATGAGAACTAAAGGAAAAACTATATAATAAAAACATTAATGAAATCTTTGCATTCTTTCGATAACCTGACTTCTGGTTATGCTAACAAGTAAAAATTCTTATTTGCCATTCTCATGTTAACACTAGCATCCAACATAGTCCCCTACGGCTAGGCAGGCCAAACTAGTATCTACATGATCCCCTACGATATGTAAATTCAGTTAAAAATGAGAACAAAGGCCTTAAATTAATTTATTTACGTACCTTGTCTTTAAACATTTTTTCATTCTAATGAATTACATTTTCATGAAATCTCATTCAGTTTCTTGGAAATGCTTAGCCTTTGAAACGTTTTTCGTCCTTATTGTGGACTCATCAGAAAAGCCTAAAGCCACTCATAACGATGTTCCATGCAAAAATAACTTTTGCCCATCCTGCGACGACTGCAGAAAATAATTAAAATCACAGTCCAAACCACAGTTGGTAAATGGAAATAATTATTGAGAAGACGTAGACCAAGCTCCCACTGCAAAAATGGTACCCCATCGAACACCTAAAGATGAAAATGGTTGCAAAACATGTAAAAATCATGTTACGCCCGGCAGACAAGTAAAAATTTTCAATCGTTATTTTTTATGAATTTTTCAATTAAGATCCAAAAAAATTATTTTATTTTTTAAAGCACCTGCTTGAAATTTACACAATTTGTGGTAAATAAAGAACCATTTTTAAAAAAATGTGTCTGACTGACAATTTTTGTTAATAAATTTGTCAGACATAATTTGTTATACATTTTTTTTTTTATGAAAGTGCACTTCCTTCATAACACCTTGATTTTTGTTTTAAAATAAAGTTTAAGATCTCTTCTATCTGTTACAACTTGACTGCCTGACAATTTTTGTTAATTAATTCTTATAATATTGTCTGTAATTGTTTATTTGTGGCATATTCAGATTTTCTTACTTTTTATTGGGTATTTTGCCATTGAAAAATATTTAAAAATTTTAAAGAAAAAACTCTGCGCCAAACGGATCAGACAGAGGTTGGTTCTTGAATACTTGACTGTTTCAAAAAGTCTCACACCTAAAAATATATAAACTAGAACAATGTTATAAACTAAAAACTGAAAATGAAAGCTATGGTTTAGCTATAGTTATAGTGTTCCGTGTGAGTGCGGAAAACATTACGTAGGTGAATCATCTAGACCTTTCAACATAAGGCTTGGTGAACATAGAAATTACACTAGAAGGGGAGAATTTGAAAAATCCAAAATTTGTGAACAAGCGTGGAATAATAATCACAGGATTAAATGGCACTCGGTGGAGATTTTGGAAAAAGAGAGCAACGCAACTAAAAGAAAAGTTAAAGAATCCGCGATTATTTTATTAAACGAGGATAGATGCGTTTCAAATTATTCAATAGATTTTTGTACTAGTTTGTTGCCCATCCTTAGAGATGAAGTAAGTAAAAATAAGATAAATATCATTTAATGTCTCACGTGACTATGGAAATACATAAACAAAGAACTGTCATGGTTGACGGCCAAAAAAGTTTTGAGAACGGAAGTAGATTCTCTTCCGAAACGTTAACTACCTATAGCTTTCATTTTCAGTTTTTAGTTTATAACACTGTTCTAGTTTATATATTTTTAGGTGTGAGACTTTTTGAAACGGTCCAGTATTCAAGAACCAACCTCTGTCTGATCCGTTTGGCGCAGAGGTTTTTTCATTAAAATTTTTAAATATTTTTCAGTGGCAAAATACCCAATAAAAAATCGGTAAAGGTATTTACACCGAACTTCCCTCGTTATTTGTGCATGGCAGTCACTCTAAAAAATTAATAATTACGAAATGACATTGAGAATAATAATCGGAATATAGTTATTGCTATTATTACAAAGAAAACTTGACAAGTTTTGGTCAAAAAAATATACAATTGTTTTTTCTGAAATACCTAGGTTTAGAATGCCATGAAACGTGGAACTTTTAAATTTGAGCATTCTAGTGTTAATTTTTTTTCCAAACTGGTAACAAAATGTTGCAAATTTTTTTTTCCGAAATTGGTTTGGAATATCATCAAACGTGGAAATTTTAAATATGAGCAAAAAAAATTTTTCGTCTGTTCTATAGTAGTGATACATAAGTAAATTGATTAAAAATGTTTTCAAATTTTAAAAAAAAATGTTCAAAAACATTTTTAAATTTGTTTGAATAGTTTTAGAATGCCATGGAAACGTGGATAGTTAAAATCTGAACAAAGAAAAAAAATCGGTAAAGGTATTTACACAAAACTTCCCTCTTTATTCATACCTGGCGGTCACTCTAAAAAAATTATTAATTACGAAACCACATATGAGAATAATAATCGGAAGATATGGTGGTGGTTAAAAAATTTCAATTTTTTAAAATTTTTCAAAAATGTTGGTAACAAATTTTCAAATTGTTTTCTTCTAATATTGGTTTAAAATGTCAAACGTAGAAATTTCAAATTAGAGCAAAAAGGAAAGTTTCCTTCTATTCTATAGTAGTGGTAAAAAAAGTTTAAAATTTAAAAATTATATACATTGTGTCCAACTAAGTCGGCACCATATGGGAAACTTTTTTATTATTGGTTTTATGAAAAAAAGTTATTCTTGATGAAAAGTTTTGCATGGCCTTAAACCAAAAATGAAATAATCAGATATCAATTTTTTGCAGTCGTATACGAGGTTTGTCGAAAAACGTAAATTTTGCTCAAGAGTAAAGTACCTTTATTTATTACAATATCGACAATCGTTATTAAGAAAAGTTGATCCTAATTGGAAACTACGGTCAGATGTCTAACATTATCCATCCACCATAAAAGAACAGATTTTGTTTATGAATGTTACTTATTAGTTAAGTTATCTTCTGTTTAACTTTTCATTTGTAAAATAAATTATTATGATATGCATGCATTAATTATTCAAATGCAATGGCAAATTGTTACATTACTTACCAGTGAACCGAAAAGTTATCATGTTTTTCAACACAATAAATGTTTTATGATTTGCAAAATTAAATTAGGTATAATTTATACCCAAAAATTATTAAAGATCATTTTTTCATGGTAGATGGATAATATTGGATATCTGACCGTAGTTTTCCATTAGGATCAACTTTTCTTAATAACAATTATCGATATTGTAATACATAAAGGTACTTTACTCTTAAGCAAAATTTACATTTTTCGACAAACCTCGTATACGACTGCAAACAATTGATATCTGATTGTTTCATTTTGGGTTTTAGGCCATGCAAAACTTTTCATCAAGAATAATTTTTTTTCATAATACCAATAATAAAAAAATTTCCCATATGGTGCCGACTTAGTTGGACACACTGTATATTTTTTTAAATAGGTTTAGAATGCTATGAAACGTGAAAATTTTAAATTTGAGCAAAAAAAAATGTTTCCATCTATTTTAGTGTTAAATTTTTTCCCAAATTTATAACAAAATATTGCAAAATTTTTTTTCCGATATTGGTTTGGAATGTCATGAAACGTGGAAATTTTAAATTTGAACAAAACAATGTTTTCGTCTATTCTATAGTAGTGATAAATAGATTAAAAATGTTTTCAATTTTTTTTTTAATTTTTTTTCAAAAACATTTTTAAATTTGTTTGAATAGTTTTAGAATGCCATGGAAACGTGGATAGTTTAAATCTGAACAAAGAAAAAAAAATCTATCTTCGTGGTATAATTTTTTAAAAATAGTAAGTAAAAAAAATTCTAATTTTTCTTTTAAATAAATTCAGAACGCTATGAAACGTGGAAATTTTAAATTTGACGAAAAAAAAATGTTTCATCTATTTAGTGGTAAAAAAATTTTCAAAAATGTTGGTAAAAAATATTTTCACAAAAATTTTTTTTTTTAATTAGGCTTAGAATGCCATGAACCGTGGAAATTTTAAATTTGAAGAAAAAAAAAATTCAATTATTTTAGTAGTAAAAAATTTTTCAAGTGAAAAAAATTTTCAAAAATTTTTTTTCCCGAAATAGGATTAGCGTGTCATGAAACGTGGAAATTTTAAATTTGAGCAAAAAAAATTTTTTTCATCTTGGTAAACATTTTTTCAAAAATGTTGGTGAAAAAAATTTTCAAAAATTTTTTTTCCCGAAATAGGATTAGCGCGTCATGAAACGTGGAAATTTTAAATTTGAGCGAAAAAAATTTTTTTCACTATTTATTCCATTTAGACGGTCCACCCTGTATATTTTCCAGTGAAATTTCTACCATTTCTGCGCTGACAGTAGCGTCAACTACCCACCAAATTTGACTGCTCTCCGTCAAGTAATTTTTTAGTAAATGCACCAACAGACAGACAGACAGACAGGCAGACAGACAGACCGACAGACAACATACCGACAGACAGACAGACTGACGGAATTGAAAAACCTATATTTTCGTAATCTCCGTGATCTGAAACGTCAGAATCCGAAAAAATCTCGGAGGGTGATTTTTTCTCGAATACAATACTTCCCTTCGGTATGCGAGGGAAGTAAAAATCTATCTTAAGGGTAAAATTTTTTAAAAATAGTCAAAAAATTTTCTAATTTTTCTTTTAAATAGATTTAGAACGCTATGAAACGTGGAAATTTGAAATAATAAAAAAAAATTCCATCTATTTTAGTGGTAAGCAAATTTTCAAAAATGGTAAAAAATTTCAAAAAATTTTTTTTTGAATCAGACTAGAATGCCATGAAATGTGGAAATTTTAAATTTGAAGAAAGAAAAAATATATTTCATTTTAGTAGTAAAAATTTTTTCAAAAATATCGGTGAAAAAAATTTTCAAATTTTTTTTTTTCTGAAATAGGTTTAGCGCGTCATGAAACGTGGAAATTTTAAATTTGAGCAAAAAAAAATTCGTTTCACTATTTATTCCGTTTAGACGGCCCACCCTGTATATTTTCCAGTGAAATTTCTACCATTTCTTCGCTGACAGTAGCGTCAACTACCTACCAAATTTGACTGCTCTCCGTCAAGTAGTTTTTTAGTAAATGCACCAACAGACAGACAGACAGACAGACAGACAGACTGACGGAATTGAAAAACCTATATTTTCGTAATATACGTGTTCTGAAACGTCAGAATCCGAAAAAATCTAGGAGGGTGATTTTTTCTCGAATACAATACTTCCCTTCGGTATGCGAGGGAAGTAAAAGTATACTATATTTTATTTTATTAATTGGCTGATGATTTTAATAAAAGTACATTTCATAACACCTCTCTTTTTTACTTATAGTTTGAGATCTCTTTTATGCATAAAAATTGGTCTGTCAGTTAGCAAAAAAGCCTGCAGCACACAGAGCTGGACTTAAAATGTATTTTCAAATTCAAACAATAAATTAAGGAATTTGAATACTTGTGCAATTGTTTCTCATTTTCATCGTATCATGATCTTCTTTTTAACAATTTGTTTTGTAAAGTTTAATTTTACTGTTTAATTTCAAGATAAACTATTTATTTCAACAATAGTGTGAAAAAATTAATAAATTTATTCATTAAACTTTTATGCCAAAGAAACAGCTTTTTGCTGGCGTCTTGTACATTCCAGGGAAAAATTTCATCTTATCCTGTTTAAAAATGTTCTTTCTTACTATTATTATTATTATTATTATTATTATTATACATATTTTATATAAAAAACTGTTTCTGTTTAGAAATTTAGATATCTATTACTTCCACATCCACGTAGTGGATTGGAAGTATAGTAATCGCAAAAAAATTTTCAAAAATTTTTATTCGTGAAATAGGTTTAGAATGTCATGAAACGTCGAGATTTTAAATTTGAGCGAAAAAAAATTTTCTGTCTGTCGGTCTGTCTGTAACTTTTTTTGTCCGCACGCTTTCTCCGGAACGGTTTAAGATATTGACCTGAAATTTTGTACACGTATATATTATAACGAGATCTGGAACTGGATTGTTTTTTGAGGAAATCCGGTGAAGGGTTGGGGGTTAAATAGGGATAAATAGGGGGAAATAAGTAAAGCAAGCTTGTAAGAGTACAGAAACTTGAAATTCTGTGTATGTACTAGAAGTCAAGGCCTCAGATTTTTTTATAATATTTTCTACACGTATGTATTATAACGACATCTGGAACTAGATTATATTTTGAGATAATTCCGTTGAAGGGTTGGGGGTTAAATAGGGGTAAATAAGGGAAAATAAATAAAGCAAGCTGGTAAGACTACAGAAACTTGAAATTCGGGTATGTACTAGAAGCCAAGGTCTCAGATTATTTATAATATTTTTCAACCCCCACCACCCCTACTTCATTATTAAAAGGGTCGATAAAATAAAATCGAGATATTCATTTGAAATTTGGTACACGTATGAATTATAACGACATCTGGAACTAGATTATACTTTGAGATGATGATGATGAGAAATAAGTAAAGCAAGCTGGTATGAGTACAGAAACTTGAAATTCGGTGTATGTACAAGAAGTTAAGGCCTCAGATTTTTTTTGTCATCGGCGTCGGCGTCGCGAACAAGTTATGACTTGTCTAGCGCGCTGTGCTCATGTTTTAGTCTTCTGCCGAAACAGAAGTCATTTGAGCACAAAAAATAGTCTTCTGCCGAAGCAGAAGTCATTTGAGCACAAAAAAAGTCTATATAAGAAAACACTTTTTCTCAGCGAGCAAGTAGTGATCGATCCTTCAAGTAGTAATGTTCCAGCCTTCAGCAACTAATAGTCTTCTGCCGAAACAGAAGTCATTTGAGCACAGACGCCAACGCCAATGCTGATGAGGTTATCCCTTCCTCTTGTGTTGTAACCAGACAGTGTGTTTTAATTGAGTTTTATTGTGTTGAGTGTCAAGTGGCAATGCATACCCGGAGTGGCAAGGCAGTAGGCACTGGGGTCGAGAGCGACGTCTCCACGTCGGCCCCCCCTCACTGCACGACGCCCCTCACAGCATCTGACCACGAAGTGCTCCGCCAACACGACGCCCTGACAAGGGGTACGGGGGTCACGCCCGACGTCTCCACGACGGTGGCCCCACACTGCACAGCAAGCAACACAGCAACCCGGCTCGGCGAGGTAAGCATGTCCTCTGATTTCTCCACAGGCACAAGTGCTACGCATGGCGTCGCGACGACGGCGCCCCAATACTGTGCGTCGCCGGGCTCAGCACCCAGGCATAGCGAGGCAGGACTCGCCACCAACATAGGACACGACACTGGGGTCACGCATGACGTCATCACGACGATGCCCCCTCGCTGCATGGCACGCAGCGCAGCCACCTGGCATGAAGCCCAGGCAACAAATATGGAATGGAGTAGCAACGATTCTCAGGCGATGCCCCATTACTGCATGGAGCGCAACGCAGCATCGTGGCACGGAAACTCGGCGATGGAACAGAGATTGGATGGTGATGAGGATATGGTGATGCCCCCTCGCTGTATGGTGGACCCAACAGCATCCCGGGCCAACGACGATTCCTCGACGCTGGGAGATCGCCGCTTCGCTGGATTCGCTTCCACACATGGGGAAGCCTCCCACTCTGGCTCAGGGCTGCCCAGCGGTCAGTACACCATTGCTGCCACACCCGACTGGCCCCAACTCTTCAGCGACGCCTCGCTGACACCTCGCCGCCAGCTGGCCACCCCTCACTGCATGGTACCACCAACAGCAACCAGCCCAAGTCCAAGCACGCCGCCCAACGCACAGTACTTCGTCACGCCTACCTCGTCGGCCGGCGCCTACCACGTCACCCCGCCGTACCAGACGGCAAGACCTAGTGCTACGCCCCAAAGACAAATAGTGCTCCAAAACCAAACGACTGGAACGATCCCAGTCCCCTCTGCCGCCATAACGGACCAACCCCAACCGAGCTTGGGACTACCCAGCTATGAACAATTAGCGCAACTCCTGGCTCTGACCACTTCAAACCTAGCCTCCATTACCCGGCAGCAAGAAAATTGCCGGCCACCCATTACTGCACGTAACGAATCACAGCCGTACGCCACGGAAAAGGCTAACTTACGTGGACATTTTATAATATTTTTCAACCCCCCCACCACCCCTACCCCATTAATGGGGTTGACAAAATAAAGTTGAGATATTCATTTGAAATTTCGTACACGTATGTATTATAACGACGTCTGGAATTAGTTTATATTTTGAGATGATTCCGTTGAAGGGTTGGGGGTTAATTTGTGGTAAATAGAGGAATAGACGTAAATCGTTCGTAAGACTACAGAAACTTGAAATTCGGTACTAGAAGCCACAGCGTCAGATTTTCTTATAATATTTTTCAACCCAACCACCCCTACTCCAATATGAAAAGGGTTGATAAAATAAAATTGAGATATTCATTTGAAATTTGGTACACGTATGTATTATAACGACGTCTGAAACTAGATCATAATTTGAGATGATGCCGTTGAAGGGTTGGGGGTTAAATAGGGGCAAATAGGGGAAAATAAGTAAAGCAAGCTGGTAAGACTACAGAAATTTGGGATTCGGTGTATATACTAGAAACCAAGGCCTCAGATTTCTTTCTAATATTTTTCAAACTCTACCACCTCCGCTTCATTATTAATGGGATTGATAACATCAAATTGAGATATTCACTTGAAAGTTAGTACACGTATGTATTGTAGTGACATCTGATTGAGATGACTCCATTGAGGTAGTAGGTTGTAAATAGTGGAAAATAAGTACGGTAAACTAGAAACTTCATTTTTAACGTATATGGTAGAAACCAACTCCTCAAACTTTTCTATGACATCTACCCCAAATATTATTAAAATTCTATGACCTATAATTTCCACATACTAGAGTGCAAATATAGTCAAGATGTTTCCTTTAAAGTGACTTGGACGAATAATCTGGATGTGGAAGTAGTGATTCCTTAGGCAGCGGTTTTTTATGGGGGTTATTTATAATTGAAAATTACAATAAAATATTTAAGCTCACGGGCCCCTTTTGAAAATTTGTTTGCCCGCCCTTAAAACAGTTTCTAGCTACAGGCCTGTGTGTATGTAGTTCTTGAAAAAACATGTTGTCCATTAACTAACTTTATATGTATATAGGGCACTTATTGGATAAAATAATGTTTGGTTGTACTAACGATATTACGTACTATCATCGTAGAAACGATACGAAAACGGACGCGTATTTGGAGTTTATTTTGTAAATATTACAGCTGTGATATTTTGTGTTAATACGTTCATGCTGAAGAAAAAAAAAATAATCACATTCCGCGCGTCGTCCGGTGTATATAAAAAGTCTGATAAGATGATGTGTACATAAAAATTAAACAATAAATTGTAGATATTCCTTTTTATTAATAATAATCAACCTTGCACAATTTGGTCAATTGCGTCAAATGTACTAATTTAAATTGATTTTTTTCTTTTCCAGATAGTGCGAGCCTCTTGCCATTAAAAATGAGAGTGTTGATTATTATTTCTACGAAAAAATGTCTATTAGCGTCACGCGTGTAAAAAAATAATTAATTATTACTACCAGCTAGTTTAAAACGTCGCGTCGGTTTTCAGTATTTTAGTTAACTAGTGGTTTTCACAGAAAACTATGAGCAATACATTAACAGACTGTTATTCTTTCATCGCATGTCTCCTCTTTTACTAACACTAGTGGAATTCCACAATTCTAGGATAATTCTGCGAATGTTACATTGCGAAATTGCGTAAGATGCCAAACCATGGCCTTTCCAAGACATTTGATTCTATAGAACCAACATTTGTGGCAGAAAAACTTTTTGCGATAGGAATTAGGGGTAACTTTCTTTCGTGGATAGTACCATATCTCAGCTTTAGAAAACTTATTGTGAAATTGGAAGAAACTAGTTCAGAGAAGTATGACGTTAATCTTGGAGTTCCTCAGGGCTCTGTTCTGGGACCACCGATTTTCCTTTTGTTTATAAATGACTTACCACTTCATATTAGTGCTGAATGCATTGTGCTGTTCGCAGACGATGTCTCCAAAGCAGAAGAAGCAGACACCCCTGAGGAACTGCAGGAAAAGCTCAATACTCTCTTTGAACAATTTACACATTGGTGCGGTAATAATAAATTAATTGTTAACAAAAAAAAAACTGTATTAATGCAATTTTTTGGCAGAAAAAATTTTCACACTGACATGAATGTAACATTTAACCAATTAACACTTGTACCAAGTGCAACAACAAAATTTCTTGGTATACATATTGACAGTGATATGAGCTGGAAATACCATATTAGCAATGTTTGTCGTAAAATAAGTAGTGGCTACTATGCAATCTTGCAACTAAAAAATGTTTTAGACCAAATGTCACTATTAAATGTTTATTATGCCCTCATTAATTCGGTACTGTCGTATAACGTCATTTTGTGGGGTGGCGCTTCTGAGAGCGAAAGGGTTCTAATTGCTCAAAAACGAGTCATTCGATTAATTTTTGGCTTACAGAAAACTCAGTCATGTAGAGTATTTTTTAAACAACATGCTATATTGACGTTTCCTTACAATTGTCTCATATATACAAAAAAGAATATCAGCAAGTATGAAACAACTTCTCAATTACATAATTACCCTACTAGACATGGTAATCTACTGAAAATACAGAGACGCAGAACAGCACTGTACGAGAAGTCTCCACTGCTGAGTAAAATTTTTCAATTCCCTACCTCCCGAAATCAAAGAAAAAGCTTCCTTATATTCTTTTAAAAAGGAATTGCGAAAGTATTTAATAAATGGTTGTTATTATTCAGTCGACGAATTTTTAAATAATAATTAGGTACTCATACACTTTTAACTACGTAGGAAAAATAATTGTTTTACGATATATTTGACTATTTATTTCTGTTATTTGTGTAGGTATGTTGGTGCAATTATCGTCAAGTATTATATTTTATGTTTTATTTATTATTATTGTTTTTTGTTTATGTATTGACATGTCCTATATCATTATACTATGATCGAAAGGATAAATAAATTATTATTATTATTATTATTAATCATTGGATTTCTTCATCGGAACTGACAATTTTAGAGAAAAAACAGAAGAAACTTTTTTTGTGTAGAAAACTTCAAATTTTTAAGTTCTGCTCATAAATTAATTTAAAAGTGTCACAGAATAAAGTTGGGGCTAAATTATACCTAGCCCCCCCCCCAGTTTCACCAGCTCCTGAATAATTTTCGTACATAGTTGTCATTTTTTCTTAAAAAGCATAAAGTTACATTCCTGTGTAAATTAACACTTTTTTATCTTTGGACGTTTAGAAAATATTCATAAAGAAACATTTTCAGGAGAATTACTTGAACACCCTAATGTTTTTCCTTCTTCAATTCTTTGGGACTTCCTGCCACATGTATGTTTTCTTTCTAAGCGGTGCTAGGGGAATCTACAAAATATATCACAATTAACCAGTATGTTACTGGTAAAAAACCTCTACGCCTGTGACGTTTACGTCAAAAGATCAGTTAAAGGTTGGTTTTTATAAATAAACAACACAAATAAGTATAAAAACTTGAAATTAAATATTTCTCCGACGTTTCGGAAATCTAATCTGTTTCCTTTTTCAAGGCTTTTTTTGAAAAATCTTTTTTGCTGTGTATGACAAATACACAGCTCTAAGAATAGCTAGGGGAATCTACAAAATATATCACAATTAACCAGTATGTTACTGGTAAAAAACCTCTACGCCTGTGACGTTTACGTCAAAGGATCAGTTAAAGGTTGGTTTTATAAATAAACAACACAAATAAGTATAAAAACTTGAAATTAAATATTTCGCCGGCGTTTCTTAGAGCTGTGTATTTGTCATACACAGCAAAAAAGATTTTTCAAAAAAAGCCTTGAAAAAGGAAACAGATTAGATTTCCGAAACGTCGGCGAAATATTTAATTTCAAGTTTTTATACTTATTTGTGTTGTTTATTTATAAAAACCAACCTTTAACTGATCCTTTGACGTAAACGTCACAGGCGTAGAGGTTTTTTACCAGTAACATACTGGTTAATTGTGATATATTTTGTAGATTCCCCTAGCACCGCTTAGAAAGAAAACATACATGTGGCAGGAAGTCCCAAAGAATTGAAGAAGGAAAAAAATTAAGATAATGCCACAAATAACATTTAGACAATATTGAACACCCTGTATCTCGGAAACTAATCATTTCCCGACCCATGTTTATAAAAGTTGTATTACTTAGTGAAGTTTGGCCTATGCAATTCGGGACACTCTGTATTTTAAAAAACTATAAGACTACCTAAGTAGAACCATAATAAGACTATTACTATGAATTTTCACTCAATAACTTCAGTGGTTTGCAAAATAGTTTAATGGGCTTGTTCCATGATATTCTTTTTATATGGTTTTTATACTTTTTCATATAGTACACGATATTCTGATTATGCACTTAAAATTTCGTATTATTAACTCTTTCTGTCCTCGACATATAAGGAGTTGAAATCAGTAATAGTTGCAAAAACCGCGCGCTCATTTATGACGTCACTATACGCAAGTGACGTAAGAAAAGTGGCTTTCTGGGATCTTTCAAATTTAACCTGAAGGATCGAAAAACATGGAATTTTCAAACGCTTGTAACTAAATAAATACGTCGAGTGAAAGTTCGTTCTATGTCTCTACGGAAAGGAGGAGGTCAAAGAATTTATATAAATAGAAGCAGATACATATTTATAAGTGTGTTGTCAACATCTCGTACTCAAGTTCAGACATTACATTTTATAATTATCTCTTTCTTTATCATGAAAATGACTATAGCCCCATCTTTGTTGCAGTACTACTGTTTTTAACATGACAAATAAATGTAAGACAACAGGCTATTCTTATCCTCAACTACACCACAAACAACACATTTTTTCACTATTTTTACGATTCAGCGAGAATAATTGTTTAAATTTACAAAACACGAAAATAATTTTGAGGTTAGAGTAGTTAAAACAGACACAGTTCTTAAATGACTAAATTCCACATATGTCTTTGCTACACTCATACCACGGTCTTGGAGTACCTGCAACAGAGATAGCGTTATAGGCAATATTGTATCTTAGAACGAAATGGTGAGAAAAAGGTATGTTGGACATGATGGCAACAGTATCGTATAACTTTTACACTTTATCTCGGCTTCTATTTATATAAATTCTTTGGAGGAGGTCAGCGACGAATCCTAATCGTAAATTGCAGGATCAAAATCGAAAATTCGTCCTGACAGGAGCGAGAGAAAATTGTAACTTTTTGACATTTCACCAAATTGTACTACCCTACTGTCAAGAAGTAAGCAAAACAAACAATACTTCGAAAACAATTATAATTATAAATAAGGAGCATCAAGTCTATTGAGATCGCCGAGTCTATGCGTATAGTGACGTAGCGCCTAGCCACGCCCCATTTTGGTGGAGATTTGTGATAGTTTTTAAGATACTAAACATGCGAATAAGATTCTGATTTTTTGCAGATCCATTATTTTATACTTTCGATTTATGAAATGAAAAAAAAAATGCCGAACAAGTCCATTTAAAACTGCGAACTAGGAAGAGTAGCATAATTTTTAAATTTAAATCTAACTATTTTGCAAACCACTGAAATTGAGTGAAAACTCATAGTAATATTCTTGTTAAGGTTCTACTTAGGTAGTTTTATAGTTTTTTTAAATATACGTACTAAGAAAAAAAAGTTATGGCCAAAAATAGTAAATATTTCCCTATCGGATGTCTCTTTCTAGGGAATGGCCACCTTAAGGAGTCGATTTTCAATGTTAAAAAGTTTTCTAGCATTGAAAGAAAATATGAATGTTAGTAAATTGCCAAAAACTATTGCATTTCTCAAGCGGCGCTTACATACCGAAAAAGTCCAAAATATTAACTGCAGACCAAGTCGCCAAATTCATACTTGAAGCACCAGGTCAGAAGTGGAAAATAATGGCCCTTTTTTGGTGGTATTTCTTCGAGATGGCAAAAATCACAAACCAAGAAATTTTATAAAAGAATGGATGTCCCTTTGATCCATACAGTTCTTATCGAAAATATATTAATCTAAGCCTACAAATATGGATAGTAGAAAATTACTTATTGAATATCGCAATGGTAGATGTTATGCTCAACATGTAGGTTGTCATACAATAGTAAAGACGTGGAGGTTGGCATTCCTCGACTGTGGCTACATCGAAGAATCGGTAAGCAGAAAGATTGAGATTTCTCGTAAATTGTTTAGTCATTCAAGAATAGGAAACACAATATCAACACCAGAAAACATTTTAATTGGGGAAAACTAAGAAATAAAGTCTAATATTCTTCATCAACTACAATTATACAAAACCGCTATCTAAGGAAGCAACACTTCCAGATTCAGATTTTCCATCCAAGTCTATTTAATGGAAACAATTCTTCATAAAATATGAGTAATATCTGATGCAGATGTAATAAAAAAATTTGAAATGTTGGTTTCTAGCATATACGCCAAAAATGAAGTTTCTGAACTCTTATTAACTTCCTCCACCTGTCCCCAATATCGCCCCCCTCTTTAACGAAACCATCTCAATATATACTCTACTTCCAGATGTCGTTATACTACATACGCGTACCAAATTTCAAGTGAATATGTCAATTATATTTTATCAACTCCTTTAGTATGGTATGGGGGTAGTGGAACGGTTGAAAAATGTTATAAAAGAATCTGAGGCCTTTCTGTACTCTTACCGGCTTGTTTTACTTATTTCCCCATATTCACCCCTATATAACCCCCAACGCTTCAACGGAATCATCTCAAAATATAATAAAGTTCCAGGTGTCGTTATAATATATACGTGTACCAAATTTCAAGTGAATATCTCAATTTTATTTTATCAACCCCTTTCGTAAATGGAGTGGGTGTTGTGGGAGAGTTGAAAAATATTATACAAAAATTACAAGCCTTGACTTCTAGTATATACAGCAAATTCCAAGTTTCTTTACTATTACCAGCTTGCATTACTTATTTTCCCCTACTTACCCCTATTTAACCCCCAACCCTCCAAAGGAATCATCTCATAATATAACCTAATTATGGATGTCGTAATGGTATATACCTGTACCAAATTTTATGTGGAAATCTCAATTTTAATTTATCAACACTTTTAATAATGGAATGTCAGTGGGTGGTGGGCGGAACTGAGAATATTATAAAAAAAATCGGAGGCCTTGGCTTGCAGTATATACACCAAATTTCAAGTTTCTGTACTCTTACCAGCTTATTTTACTTATTTTGCCATATTCACCCCTATGTAACCCCTAACTCTTCAACGGAATCATCTCAAAATATAATCTAGTTCCAGGTGTCGTTATAATAGATACGTGTACTAAATTTCAAGTGAATCTCTCAATTTTATTTTATCAACCCCTTTAATAATGTAGTGGGGTGGTGGGAGAGTTGAAAAATATTACAAAAAAAAATGAGGCCTTGGCTTCTAGTATATACACCAAAATCCAAGTTTCTGTACTCTTACCAGCTTGCTTTACTTATTTTCCCCTATTTAACCCCCAACCCTCCAACGGAATCATCTCAAAATATAATCTAGTTCAAGGTGTCGTTATAATATATACGTGTACCAAATTTCAAGTGAACATCTCAATTTTATTTTATCAACTCCTTTTATAATGGAGTGGGGTGGTGTGGGGGGGAGGATGGAAATATAAAAAAATCTGAGGTCTTGGCTTCTAGTATATACACCAAATCCCAAATTTTTGCACTCTTACCAGCTTGCTTTACTTATTTTCTCCTATTTACCCCCAACTCTTCACCAGATAAGTTTAAAAAAATCCAGTTGCAGATCTCGTTATAGTACATACATGTATAAAATTTCAATGTCTTAAACGCTTCCAGAGATATCGTGCGCACAAAAAAAAGTTACAGACCAACAGACAGAATTTTTTTTTTTCGCTCAAATTTAAAATCTCCACGATTCATGATATTCTAAACCTATTTCAATAATTAAAAAAAAAAAAAAAAAAAAAAGAAACTTTTTTTACGATTACAGTAGTGTCGCGATAATCCGATCCCGCGTTAATCCGGATGCTTCTATAATCCGGATTGCCTTTTTGTTCTCTTGAAGTACTCTGTAATCCGGATTTTACATGATTTTGTAATCCAAATTCATTCAGGTAACTCTTCTTTGATCTTGTAAACTGTCTTAAGAACTTAAACTTACAACATGCTGTATGTTTGCTTCACAATGCTCGGGAAAATGTACCAGCCAGTTCCTAAAAAAAATGCTGGAAAACGATTTTAAAACCAAAAATTGAGAATGAATTAGAACCTGAGCCCGAGGATTTGATCCCTTTAAGTGCTATGCAACAAAAGATACTAGCAGAAGAAATTAGTGTGGATTGATTGAACAAGAAAATTTAATTCATGCAAATGATAGTGCTGACTGATGATGTGATGGAAATTGCCACTCCGGTCAGAAGTAAAAATGAAGATGCTGTCAAAAGCTTAAATCTTGCTTTACAGTGGGCTACAGAAAATGACATTCCTTTAAAAGATTATGATGCTACAAAATCTCAAGGAAATTGCTTATGAAAAACAACAGCACATAAGTCATCAGAGTAAAATCATTCTTTTTAGTCGGTGTCGAAAACTGTAAAAGAGGGTACCACACAATTCTAATTAGGCCGATGATATTAATGTACAAGAAAGTGATGAAAATGTTAATTATGTATGTACATACATATGTAGTTACATAGTTTTAATATTTAGTTTTGATATAGGATCCCCTTTTTTATTTGTCTTGTTTTTTATATAAGAAAATGTTTTGATAATCCGGATTAGCCTGGTTTTAATTGATCCGGATTATCGCGACACTAGTGTACTATACTTTCACTCCACTATGTGGACGTTGAAGTAAATTGAAGGACCTGTTAAAGAATTGCATATTTACAATAACACAAATTGTAACATAAACATTTCATTTGGTTTTTGTTTGTTCATTAAAATTAAAGTTTCCAAAAATATATTATTTCCTGTTTTCAGAGAAGTATAATGAAAAATATCGTTCATTACACATCCATAAATGCTTTTCCCGTGCTTGCATGACTTCCCGTGTTCGGCTACGCCTCACACGAGAATTTGTCTCGCGCGCGGGGAAAGCCTATTTTCTGGACTCCTAATGAAATATGCTAATTATTGGCAGGAGTCTTGAAAACAAGTGCATAATAATATGATGAAACATTACATTCTAGGCAACTTTTGTAATTTGAAAATTTTCGAAAAATCACTGGTTTTCAAGATATTTGAACGAGTATGCAAAACACGCTGTGATTGGTGGTAACGTCATCGGTTTATTAGTCTCTTAAATAGCGTTTAAACAGTGGTAAACACAACATTTTATTGTCATACATTTCATTAAATAAGTAATATCTAATACAGAATTTGTAAAAGCTACTTCTAGAAAACCTGCTGTAAAAGTGTATTGGTACTGTCAGTAAAACTCTTCTAGGTACGTATTTGGATGTATTTATGCATCTTGGCACAGGACACCACTTAGTTTTTATTATAAAATGGTAAGACTTTACAAAATAACGTGTGTTTATAATAGAGGATGACGTTTGTTTACGGACAATTCAACTGATGACGTCATGGGTGCGCAGTAAAATGATGTAGTGCTTCTGACGGTAGTATTTTAAGGTAGTATTCGGCTGATTGTCAGGAGTCTTGAAAAGTGTTTTTAACCATAATCAAGTATTATCTTCACACTCAAAGAGAATTTACAATTGTAACTTATACTATTATGACAATGTAGAGAGCTACATCTGGGTCTAAATGTTATGAATAGAACATGCAGATGGACAGAAACTAACCTCAAACCCTTAAAAAAAAATTGGAAAATTAGCAAATTCAAAATGGCGAACTGAGTTTGAGCCAATTTGTTTTCTAACGAATCCTGTATGGTAGACGGGCAGTTTGCAAGATAATAGTAATAGTAGTAACAGTACTAGATAAAAGGAATTCCACGTTTAGTATATTTTTGGTTCATAACCGTAATAAACATATATTTTCCAGTTTTTAGGAATGTATAGTAAATTAAATCATTCTCGCTCAAGTACAATTGCAAAGATTTAATCGACGAATTTAATTAAGCTAGTTTTAGCTAGTTGTATGACAGCAGATGTTCCGTGTAGGCCTCAAGAAGCTATTAAGGGATTAACTTTGAACTAAAATTGAACTAGATTCAACTTGATCTTAAGTAATGTTTTATTATTAAGTCAATTTTCTTTATTAGCGGCAACAAATTTAAATACCATTGTTAAATTAGAAGATAATACTATTAGTACAGCGCTCCAAGAAATTAATTCATGACCTATTATTTTTATTAATCAAAGTAGAAGGTTTCTAATGATATTATCGGTTAGACTTTTAAATTGGTAAACGTAGTGCCACCAGATGGTGTTCATCAGGAAAAAGATATATCTGCAACAAATCTTTAAAATAATACCTTATTGATGAAAATCTATCAAAAGCTAACAAGATTTGTATACACAAATTATGTAAAATAACTAAGATAAATTATAATAAAACAGTATATCGTGGGTTCCTTGGTAAAAGTGACCAATTCCACTTCTTTCATGAAATGAGTTAATATGACCAAACAATGTACAAGACAAAAGTTTCAACTGGAAAAAATGACCAAGTCCAAATGTACATTAATACAGTACCACATGTGCATGTGCCTTATGACTAATATTTATTTTGTTATCGTGGTAAATCTGCCCAAGTCCCATAGCTGTCTAATTATGGACTTGGTTATTTGTACCAAGGAACCCACGATATACAAAATATGACACCACGTATAACAGATATGGAACATACTATTTTACGTATATTTCAAATTTAAAATAAAAATTTTAAGTGTAGGTATGCAAATAACTTATTGCAAGAAATGTATGTGTAACGTATTCAAAAAAGAATTTGAGATTATTTTAAAAAATCGATCCGGTTAGAGTATACCTAGGTATTTAATTAATTCAAATATGTATATAGTACAGGAGATAAAGTTATAAATTTGATGTTACAACACATTAATACATGACTGATAACTTTACGGTCATACAGATAACAAGCTAACCATTATACTCTTCGTCGATTTACTGCACTTTTTATATAATTTTTGCACATTCTATAGAATACTCCCCACATTTTTATCGTAAATAAAAAATATTTGTGTAGAGAATAATGTTAGTTTGCATCAGCGAGTGACGGTTTTGTCTAACTACGAAATTGATGAAAGCCGCCAAAGCTTGCTCCATAATCTTATCGCATTTGTGACAAATTTATTGCTGTTAAGTTGGTAAGCTATTGTCTAATTAGCCGGTTTTGCAATGTAACAATTATAGTGGAGTAAAAGAGGACATTGATGTGTATAGTTTCATACCTTCTGCATGGGGTATCATCAGGAGTGTATATCTTGAGTTTTGAACTTCCAAAGCCTATTGCGTTTTTTTATGAACAATTTTGTTTTTTGAACATCGTTTTTACGTAAAAAGGTGAATATCTTCGGTTCTAGAGGTTCGATCGTTACAAACTAAAAACCAAAAACCTTCGCAATTAAAATTCCAACAAATCTGCGTTGGTTTTGGATCGTACATAACGTACAAAATGGAATAAACTGGCTAAAAAGCATTTTTTTTCATTTTAACGCCCAGGGACTAGTGCATTCTGTAAGTCGGACAGGAATATAAATTTTTCTTAGCCCAACGAGACTATGTCACGCCCCCGTTTTCGAGGATGCTGTATCGTAGTAATGCGAGACCCCTCCTCGACCCTCGCCAACCCACCAAACAGCCAAAAACCACCCCAGAAAGGGGTGAAACTCGGACAGGCCATCTTTTCTGTGCTAAACCCCT
Source organism: Stenurella melanura (assembly GCA_963583905.1). Classification (NCBI taxonomy): domain Eukaryota; kingdom Metazoa; phylum Arthropoda; class Insecta; order Coleoptera; family Cerambycidae; genus Stenurella; species Stenurella melanura. The sequence continues at coordinate 19,896,646 of OY757315.1, forward strand.
GTTACCTCCCATTTTCGAGGATGATGAGCATGATGGTGATGTCGAGACCTCTCCTCGACCCCCGCCAACCTCCAAAACGGTCAAAAACGACCCCCGAAATGGGTGAAACGCGGATAGGCCGTCTTCTCTCGGCTAAACTCGCGAAAACCCCCCGTTTTCAAGGATGCTGAGCATGAAGAAAATATCGCGACCTCTCTTCAGCAAACGGACAACAATATAATTACACTTTTACTTTTTACTAAACATGCATAATTATCATTATTCTCGTACTTTTTTGATTTTTTTACGGAAGAATTTAACTGAAAAGTACACGGGCTCGCGGCGGCGAAGAGTACACACAGAGATGTTATCAGGTACACATCATCCCGCGCAGCATCTCCGCGTCACCATTTTTACTGTAGCTGTAGCTGGTCCACGTGCAAGATTCCTGCTCTGCGTCCACTGGCATAAAAACAAGAACTCAGTTACTGTTAATGCCTACACGACTGATCTCGTGGAGAAGATCCAACATCACCATCGAGCTCAGCATCCTCGAAAACGGGGGTAATACAAGTTTGGCTGGTAGGAGACGGCCTATCCGCGGTTTACCCCTTTCGGGGGTGGTTTTCGACCGTTTAGGGGTTGGCGGGGTCGAGAAGGGGTCTCGACAACACCATCGTGCTCAGCATCCTCGAAAACTGGGGGTTTTCGCGAGTTTAGCCGAGAGAAGACGGCCTATCCGCGTTTCACCCCTTTGGGAGATGGTTTTTGCCCATTTGGGGGGTAGGAGGGGGTCCACGTGGGGTCTCGACATCGCCATCGCGCTGAGCATCCTCGAAAACGAAGATAACACAGGTTTGGCTGGTAGGAGACGGCGGATACGCGGTTTACCCCTTTCGGGGGTAGTTCTTGGTCGTTTGGGGGTGTGGTGACCTCGGAGAGAGACTTAACCACTGCCATCGTGTTCAGCATCCTCGATAACGTGGGGAGGGCATACTCTCGTTAGGCTAGAAAAAAATTGTGTTTTTCGAAGTTCAATCCGACTCACAGAATGCACTAGACGTCAAGAGTTCCGATTGGCTTCAAACTTTTAGAAAATATACCTTTTGTTGAGAACAAAATATCCTGAAATTTTGATGCCCTAATATTGAAACTTGTGGACACAAATGAATTTGTTATCTGAAATTTGAATTTGTACCAGTAAGTCCAAAATGGATCTTTTTTCTTTGAATGTAGTACTGGCCACCATCTTTCCAATGCCTTAAAAACATTTCTTTTAAAGTCACTTTGGCCACTTTTGGCATTTATTTATGAACCAAATGACAACAAATAGATTTTCTCGGTCATTTTAAAAACATTTTTGAAAATTTTTATCAAAAAAGAAAGAGAATTACGAGAACTTTAATTTTTAAAAAAAGTGAATTTTTGAACTCGAGATATTTAACTTTTAGCATCTTATAAAAAGATAAATAGCAGGAAATACACACACAAAGAAACAGAGTTGTCTCTGAACAGAACAAATATTTGACATTAATCAAGAAAAATAAGGTTATAATTTTACAAAGTGAAGTTAGCAGAATATCAAATTCCCCTAAATACATACGTTAGCTACCAACTTAAGTAAACAATTGAGTACGGTGCAACAAAACGAGATGTAATCTTGATATATAAATTTAAAAAAGCTATTCAGGTAATTAACAACAATGAAGTGTTAATGTTTGAAAATTAGTTCTTATAAGTTAAAAATGTTTTTGGAGGTTTCATATGAAGTAAATATGTTTCAAATAGTTCAAATATTAGCCAAAAATAGGCATTTGTTAATTAACAATTGGCCAAAATGCTGAAAGTTAAATATCTCGAGTTCAAACGGACGAAAATTCACTTTTTTTTTAAATTAAAGTTCTCGCAATTCTCAATTTTTTTTAATGTTTTCAAAATGGCCGAGAAAATCTATTTGTTGTCATTTGGTCTATAAATAAATGCCAAAAAAGTGGCAAAAATGATTTTGAGACTTTTTTTAATGTCATCGGAAAGCTGGCGTCCAGAGCTACATTCTGAAAAAGAAATGATTCATTTTGGATTTAATGGCACAAAATATCGGTCAATTCAAATTTCAGATAACAAATTCATTTGTGTCCACAAGGTTTAATATTTGGGCACCAACATTTCAGGATGTTTTGTTTTCAACAAGAGGTATATTTTCTAAAAGTGTGAAGCCGATTGAAACTTTTGACGTCCGTGGGCGTTAAAATGAAAAGAAAACGCTTTTTATCCAGTTTATTCTATTTTGTACCTTATGTACGTACTCAAAAGACTCAAAACGAACGCAGATTTATTGAAATATTAATTGCGAAGGTTTTTGATTTTTAGTCTGTTCCGATTGGACCTCTAGAACTGAAGATATTCACTTTCTTACCTACTCTAATTTCTGATCATACAGCACAAAAAATCACTTTTGAAATAAAATATGAGCACACAAATACTTTTACTTATAGGAGATACATTAATGATAGTAACAAAGAAGTTTTCTTAGACAGCTTGACTAACACACAATGGGATGGGGTATATGATACTCCACCAGAAAATGTAAATAAACAATGGGAAATATTTTTTTCTATTTTTATTTCTAAATTTGATGAGGCCATTCCAATAAAAAAATTTAAAGCATGTGTAACACACAAAACAAATGTTTCCCTAGATACTCAGGAAATTAAAGAATGCAAAAACACATTAGATATTTTATATGTGATAAGCAATGTGGACAAAAACTATAAAGCTGTATATAACAAAACAAAAAAAATGTACAACAAATTACTTGCAGAAGGTAGGTCGGCTAAACTACAGATGAGAATACGGGATTCGGATAACAAGTCAAAGTGTGTATGGAATATAGTCAATGAATTAACAGGTAAATCTACTGATAAAAACACTCGTATACAGGGTGATCCTCAAACAATTGCAAATGAATTTAATTTTCTATGTCGTAAATGCTGCATCTAATCAAATAGCTCACTTACATCCTGAACAGTTTTACTGTAATTTTGATGAACCAGAAGAACTCATGTCCCTTGAATATGTAACCAGTGACGAAATTTTAGATATAGGGAAAAAAATTAAAAATAAAATGAGCAGTGGGGAGGATGGTATCCCCGCTAGTTTACTAAAACTATGCATACCAGTAATTGTGCAGCCTTTAGTATTTATTATCAACAACTCTTTGAAATATGGCATTTTCCCAGACAAGTTAAAGACTGCTTTGGTAATTCCAATTTATAAAAACCGCTGTCTAAGGAATCACTACTTCCACATCCAGAATTTTTATCCCAGTCACTTTAAAGAACACATTTTGACTATATTTGCACTCTGGTATGTGAAAATTACTGGTTATAGAATTTTAATAATATTTGGGGCAGATGTCATAGAGGAATATTAGAAATAAATCTGAGAACTTAGTTTCTAGTATAATATACACCAAATCCCAAGTTTCTGTACTCTTACAGCATGCTTTACATCTTTTTCCCCATTTACTTCTACTTACCCCCCACTCTTTCAACGGAATCGTGTCAAAATATAATCTAGTTTTAGATGTCGTTATAATACATACGTGTACCAAATTTCAAGTGAAAATCTCAATTTAATTTTATCAACTTTTTAATAAGGGAGTGGGGGTGGGGGCATATTTAAAAAAATTTTGAGGCCTTGGCTTCTAGTACATACACCTAATTTCAAGTTTCTGTACTCTTACCAGCTTGCTTTATTTATTATCCCTTACTTACCCCTATTTAACCCCCAACCCTTCAACAGAATTATCTCAAAATATAGTCTAGTTCCAGATGTCGTGATAGTGCATACGTGTACCAAATTTCAAGTGAGTATCTCAATTTAATTTTATCAACCTCTTTAATAATGGAGTAGGGGCGGTGGGGGGGGGGGGGGGGGGGGGGTGTTGAAAAAACCCTTCAACGGAATCATCTCAAAGTATAATCTACTTCCAGATGTCGTTATAATTCATACGTGTACCAAATTTCAAATGAATATCTCGATTTTATTTTATCAACCCTTTTAATAATGAAGTTTATAATGGGGTGGTGGGGGTTGAAAAATATTATAAATAATCTGAGACCTTGGCTTCTAGTACATACACCGAATTTCAAGTTTCTGTAGTCTTACCAGCATGCTTTATTTATTTTCCCCTATTTACCCATATTTAACCCCCAACCCTTCAACGGAATTATCTCAAAATATAATCTAGTTCCAGATGTCGTTATAATACATACGTGTAGAAAATTTCAAATGAATATCTCAATTTTATTTTATCAACCCTTTTCAAATTGGAGTAGGGGTGGTGGGGGTTGAAAAATATTATTAAAAAATCTGATGCTTTGGCTTCTAGTACATACACCGAATTTCAAGTTTCTGTACTCTTACCAACTTGTTTTACTTATATTCCTCTATTTACCCCAAATTAACCCCCAACCCTTCAACGTAATCATCCCAAAATATAATCTAATTCTAGACATCGTTATAATACATACGTGTACGAAATTTCAAATGAATATCTCAACTTTATTTTATCAACCCCTTTAATGGGGTAGGGGTGGTGGGGGGTTGAAAAATATTATAAAAAAATCTGAGGCCTTAACTTCTAGTACATACACCGAATTTCAAGTTTCTGTACTCTTACAAGCTTGCTTTACTTATTTCCCCCTATTTACCCCTATTTAACCCCCAACCCTTCACCGGATTTCCTCAAAAAACAATCCAGTTCCAGATCTCGTTATAATATATACGTGTACAAAATTTCAGGTCAATATCTTAAACCGTTCCGGAGAAAGCGTGCTGACAAAAAAAGTTACAGACAGACCGACAGACAGACAGAAAATTTTTTTTTCGCTCAAATTTAAAATCTCGACGTTTCAAGACATTCTAAACCTATTTCACGAATAAAAATTTTTGAAAATTTTTTTGCGATTACTATACTTCCAATCCACTACGTGGATGTGGAAGTAAAATGGTGACCGATCCAAAATGGAAAATCATAGACCAATTAGTTTACTTCCTTGTTTTGCGAAGCTATTTGAATTAGTAATGTATGATAGACTTATTAATCATTTTGAATCTATAATCCGATACGGAATTATCTTCTATGGACAAAGTACACAAATATATAGGATCTTTACAATACAAAAAAGAGCCCTCCGAAGTATACTTAAAGTGAACCAAAGAGAGTCGTGCCGGAGAAAATTTAAAGAAAATAAAATGTTAACTGTCACAGGCATATATATATTCAAGAGATCCTACTCTTTATGTTTAAAAACAAAAACTCTTTTAATGAATTTTTACCTGCAGAATACTATAATACAAGAAACTTTAATTACGTGTACCTTATACACACAGATTGACACTATCAGAGAAAAATGTGCAGTATAGTTGTATAAAGCTTTATAATAAACTTCCACATAATATTAAAATTATTGAGAGCTTTCCTCTTTTTAAAAATAACATTTTTAGGTTGTTATTAAATTTGGAACCTTATACTATATCAGAGTACCTATGTAATTAAATAGTAAATGTAATATATTGTTTGCAGATATAAATGTAGTAGAGGTGTTTCAGAATCTCATGAGCCGCGAAATGCGCAAAAGGCAAAGTTTAATCTGAGTTATAAGTATGTTTTTGAAGACACTGGAGGCTGCTTTGCTGTATACATAAACAAGAGCTCGGGATAAATTGTAAACAATAAATATAATATTTTTAAGAAGTGTAACTGAGTCAACAGGACGGATTATGTCTCTGCGCATATGAAGGTCACGGCTCATGATGTTTTAAAACACCTCTATGTAGTGTTTCTGTGCCGACGTTTATTTTACTTAATGTTGCTATTACATGTATAATGTATTTTGCGGCGTTACTTGAAAATAAAAAATGTTTATTATTATTATTATTATTATTAAAAAAAAGCTGTCCAAAAAACAAAATTGTTCATAAAAAAAGCAATAGGCTTTGGAAGTTCAAAACTCAGATATATATATTCGTGGCGATACCCCAGAAGGTATGAAATTATTATATTTCTGTTACAAAACTATGCACATCTCATAGTTTATTTGGTCTTCTTTTACTGCACTATTATTATAAAATATAAATACAATATTAAAATAATTAATAACTTTTTTATTTATTGATGGATTTTGTTAAAAAACAATAGGGTTCTTCCTTTAGCTAACAGCAAATTTTTTTAATCAACGCAACGTTTGAAAATGGTACGTTAAGATACCGAAACTGCAGTAACGTGTATGTTGCAACAAACTCGGTGATAGAAAACAAAGTAGTGTCCTTTCTCATATCGTCAATACCTACATTACTTAAGATGCTAAACATAAGCAGATGCCAGAGGCATGAATTAAAAATTGACGCACACTGCACATTATTTTCCTAAAATATACTTCGTAATACGTGCTAGAAGACATACGTTTACCGCGACTACGTGACAGAAGACCGAACAACCTGATATATTTTTACCCTCAATTGCATATTACATGCCGTTAAACAGCACAGAATTTTTGCCAGGAATGAGAACGAATATTTCTAATTCGTACAAGAACGCTGCCTATTTAAATATGCTAACATGTGGGGTACAATATAATTTATTTGCGAAAAAGAAATTATTTGTGCGATGCTCCATACATTGCTAAAACGAGTAGAGATGCACTTGGGCGTTGCCGACTGTGAATACCTATTGGACTATTTTGTTCGTTCACTTTCATATGGTGTCACTGAGATTAAGTCCATAGGCAAAAATGTACTCGTAATAGTCCACAGAAACATTCTCTGTAAAAAATAGCGCCAAGTACGTTCTATCCAAAAAAATATCTTTCCTCTCTACAAAAGTATCAAATGAGAAAATGCGATATTTTCAAAAATATTTGAGATTTTAGAGATTTTAAATTTGAGCGGAAATTTTTTTTTTTTTTTTCCATTATGTATTCCCATTAGATGGTTCACCCTGTATATTTTCCAATGAAAGTCTACCCAATTTACTTCCGTAGTGGAGTGGAAAAAAATTCAAAAATGTTTCTTGGTGAAATAAGTTTAGAATGCCATGAAACGTCGAGATTTCAAATTTGACCGAAAAAAACAAAATTCTGTCTTGTCGGTCTGTCTGTATCTTTTTTTGAGCGCACGTTTTTTATGGGACGGTTTGAAATATTGACTTGAAATATTCAACACATATGTATTATAATGAGATCTGAAACTGGATTTTTTCTTGAACATATCCGGTGAAAGGTTGGGGGGTAAATAGGGGGAAATAACGGAAAATAAGTAAAGTAAGCTAGTAAGAGTACAGAAATTTGGGATTTGTTGTATATACTTGAAGTGAAGGCCTCAGATTTTTTTATTATAACATTTTTCAACCCCTCTATCACCGTTTTTAAAGGGGCCGATAAAACTAAACTAAGAGATTCACTTCAAATTTTGTACACATATGTATTATAACTAAATATGGAACTAGATTATATTTTGAGATGATTCCGTTGAAAGGGTGGGGGTAAGTAGAGGTAAATAGGAGAAAATGAGTAAAGCAAGCTGGTAAGAGTACAGAAACTTCAGATGTGTTGTATACAGGGTGATTCACGTAGGCCATTCATTAGAAGTTTTTCAACTTGCAGTTGGATTAGAAACTTGAAATTTGGTATGCAGCCATAATCGATCATGCCATCTAAAATATTTTCAGTCCTCCAACTATACAGGGTGTGCCAAAAATTGGTACCAACTTTCTTATTTTAAATATAAACTTATATTTTTCTTTACATGGTTCGATTGGTCTTCTAATTCTGAGTTTAGAGAACCTAAGGTATGTTAACTTATCTATTACAATTTTTCACATATGTCCAATTTTTTGAAAAAAATTGCCGCTGTAGTAGTTTACGAACAAATTTGTATCTCGCAAAGCTTTCAAAATTATGAAACCAAATTTGTGAAGCAGTTAGCTGGAAGTCCAGGCTAACTTTTGATGTCCCATCGGTGGTCCCATTTTGTACCATATGGGCGCAGTCGATTTTCAAATATCGCAATCAAAAATTGTCAAAAAATCAATTTTTTCAAATGGCACCTACTATTTTTTTTCACACCACTCGAAAATTGAATTTAAGGGTGAGTTACTTAAGCATTCCCTATACCTAACTTCACCCCATATCGAGTTATTCAATAAAAATCAAGAAATACCTTATCTTGTCGAGAGATTCCTTACTTCATCAAGTATGCCATGGAAACAAAAGACAGTTGTAATAATTTTTAAAGAAAAATATGAATTCTTATTTAATTACACACAACACCAACAAATTATTATTAACGAACAAGAACAATGTTGACGAAATTCTGTCAGTGAAAACGGTGCACACATTGAGCATTTGTATTGAAATAATTATTTTGTTAATCTGTTTATTTGTTGTTATTTTGTTGTTATTATTTATTATTGCAATACGATTTTTGAATAAAAATTAAAATGAAATGATTGTTTCCAAAGCCTACTACCCTTGAGAAAAAAAACAATTTTTTTTTCAAAAAATGCCAATAACAAAAACGACTGTAGATAGACATACACAATGTTGATAAAAGTGGCCCTAAAATTCAATTTTGCATTGATTTCTGGCGTCAGAAATGGTAGGCGCAAAGATGTGCTACGCAATCTGTTGAAAGTAGAATAATAGAATATTTGAACAAAAATATGGTGGTCACATTGAACATTTACGTCAGAATTTCGTCAACATTGTTCTTGTTCGTTAATAATAATTTGTTGGTGTTGTCGATATGGGGTGAAGTTAGGTATAGGGAATGCTTAAGTAACTCACCCTAAAATTCAATTTTCTTTCGAATGGTGTGAAAAAAAATAGTAGGTGCCATTTGAAAAAATTGATTTTTTGACAATTTTTGATTGCGACATTTGAAAATCGACTGCGCCCATATGGTACAAAATGGGACCACCGATGGGACATCAAAAGTTAGCCTGGACTTCCAGCTAACTGCTTCACAAATTTGGTTTCATAATTTTGAAAGGTTTGCGAGATACAAATTTGTTCGTAAACTACTACAGCGGCAATTTTTAAAAAAAAATTGGACGTATGTCAAAAACTGTAATAGATAAGTTAACATAACTTAGGTTCTCTAAACTCAGAATTAGAAGACCAATCGAACCATGTAAAGAAAAATATAGGTTTCCATTTAAAATAAGAAAATTGGTACCAATTTTTGGCACACCCTGTATAGTTGGAGGGCTTCACCTTCACTCCATTATTAACGAGGTTGATAAAATAAAATTGAAATATTCACTAGGGTGGAGTGAAAATATCAAGTTTTAGAAAATACCCTGCGAAACTTGGGGAGTGCTTCTTAGAACAACCCTACAAAATATTATTTGTCCAGCTCAACGTTTAGAGGTGCCCCAAGATAATTCAAATTTGAAACTTCGAACTTTTTTATTTTTAGCAAAAATATTATAATTTCTTCATTTGGATCCAAAATCCTGATGGAATACCTAGTAATAGTAGTAATAATTTTATTTTTTTATTACGTTATTAAATAAAACTATTATAAAGATTTACATAGTACATAGGTAATTAGTGAAAATATGAAAAATTTGTAAATTTGAGGCAGTTGGACCACCTCAGAATCTAAACGACCAAAATTCGTATTTTGCACTCATCTTTAGTTAAGTAGCAAAATAGGGATTCCTTAGGCAGCGATTTTTTAAATTTGAGCGAAAAAAAAATGTCTGTAACTTTTCTTGTGCGCGCGTTTTCTCTGGAACGGTTTAAGTTATCGACTTGAAATTTTGTACACGTATTACTATAACGAGATCTGGAACTGTATTGTTTTTGAACCTATCCGGTAAAGGGTTGGGAGGCAAATAGGGGTAAATAGAGGAGAATAAGTAAAGCAAGCTGGTAAAAGCATACAAATTTGAGATTTTGTGTATATATACGAGAAGCCAAGGCCTCAGATTTTTTACATTTTCCATATCCCCCACCACCACTCCATTATTAAAGGGGTTGATAAAATAAACTTGATATTCACTTGAAATTTGGTATACGTATATATAATAACGGCATCTGGAACTAGGTTATATTTTGATATGATTCCGTTGAAGGGTTGAGAGTTAAATAGAGGTAGATAGGGGGAAAACAAGTAAAGCAAGCTGGCACGAGTACAGAAACTTGGGATTTGGTGTATATACTAGAAACCAAGGCACCAGATTTTTTTATAACATTTTTCAACCCCTCCACCACCCCCCATTATTAAAGAGAAGCTGATGAAATGAAACTGAGATATTTACTTTAAATTTGGTACTCATATGTAAAATAAGGACATTTGTAACTAGATTATATTTTAAGATGATTCCGTTGAAGGGGCGAAGTAAATAGGGGAAAATAAGTAAAACAAGCTAATAAAAGTCTAGAAAGTTCATTCTTGGCGCAGATGCCAACACCTTAATTTGTTTGTCACGTATATTAAAATTCGATTACCAATTATTTCCACGTACTAGAGTACAAATATAGTCAAGATTTCTTCCCTTAAAGAAACGTGGATGGGAAATCTGGATGTGGGAGTAGTGACTCCTTAGGCAGCGGTTTTTACAAATAAATGTTGTTTAGCGCAATGCTACACTTCCTAGGTTTCAAAATATTTAGGCCCTGATTTTGGTATTTTTTTTAAATCATGATTTTAATCGTCGATTTTAATTAACTGTTTTAAACCATCTCAACCCTGCACTACAACCAAGAATGTCATATTGTAACCGTGAATAGACAAATGCAAAATAAGTAACTTTCATATGAGGTAAGTGCAACATTCCGTTTAGATATTTAAATTTGAAACGAATCAAAGAGCGTTTGCATATAGTTTTAGGATTTAAATTACCAAAGTTTAATAACCCGGAATTAATTTATCCATTATACAAGGTCTAACGAAAATACCTGACGGCTTTTAAGATTACATAACGTTACCGTGATTTACATACTTATTTCATGAGGTCGAATATATTATAATACAATAGAACAGAAAAATTATCAAATGTTAGAAAAAAAATCGGTAAAAGTATTTACACAGAACTTCCCTCTTTATTCGTACAAGACAATCACTCTAAAAAATTACTAATTAAGAGATAACATACGAGAATTATAATCACCATGTAGTTAGCCCTATTATTACAAAGAAAACTTGATAACTTTTTTCCATCATCTACTGTATAGTAGTGGGGAATTTTTTTCCCAAATTTTTGTTTTTTTTAATTTACAAAACTTTTTTTGTTGAAATAGGCTTAGAATATAATGAAACGTGCAAATTTTAAAATTGAAGAAAAAACATTTTTTTCCATCATCTGTTCTATTGTAGTGGTAAAAAAATTAAAAAAATATATTTTATAGTTTTCAAAACAAATTTCTTTTTAGTGGTGCAACGGTTTCGTGTTTTACGGTTAAGGTTACGGTTACGGTTTTTCCTACGGTTACGGTTATGGTTAAGGTTTTTAAAATAAATCGCATAATGATAAAATAATAAACTTTATTCTTCAAAACAAAACACAACAATTTGAAAGGGCATATTTAAAACAAAACAAAAACGTAAAAAAACTAAACTACATTTTTTAGAGTTCTCTAAAATCTGGATTATTGTAGCTTGTTTCTTGGCGGTGTACCGGATTAACAACTAGATTGAGAATTATCCGTTTCTGTTTCTATCTCTTCACTGTGCCATCGTTTAAGGTGATTCCATAAATTTGAAGTTGAAAAACCCTTAACTGACGCATTTTTGCCCCCTCGTGATATTTTTGCATCACAAAATTTACAAACAGCGCTGGTGGCCTCATCGGATGCCTTTGTAAAATATTACCATACATTGCTAATTTCTCTTTTACGTGTATGCGACATTTTTACCGCGAAAACACAAACACAACACAGAGTCCGACGGACGCGCTTTCTGAAACTCCACCAACTAACAGGCTCTTATCCGTATCGGTGCCGCCGCGCCCGCTGTTGCGAGTTGCACGTTCAGACCTGCAAGAACCGTATAACAACCGTGAAAGTAGACGGTTACGGTTAACCGTATAATAGCAAAAACCGTGAACTAAACCGTTCCCCAACCGTAACCGTTGCACCACTTTTGAAATATATTTAGAATTTTCAAAATTTCAAATTTTTTTCTATTTTAAATTTTCAAATTTATTTTTTAAAATAGGTTTAGAATGTTACGAAACGTGAAAATTTTAAATTTGAGCAAAAATTTTTTTCCATCACTCATTTTATAAAAAATTTTAAATTTTTGTTTAAATTTTCTGAAAAAATGTTTTTGAAATATGTTTAAAATGTCATGAAACCTGGAAACCTTAAATTTGAGCACCATTTTAAGGTACAAAATTTTCAAAATTTCAAATTTTTTTCTATTTTAAATTTTCAAATTAATTTTTTAAAATAGGTTTAGAATGTTAATTTATACAAAATTTTAAAAAAATTTTTTCTATTTTAAATTTTCAAAAGAAATTTTTTGTACTAAAAAGACTAAGTAAAAATTTTTTCTCATTTGTTAAAAATAGGTTTAGAATGTCATGAAACGTGGAAATGTTAAATTTGAGAAAAAAAATGTTTCCATCTATTCTAGTGGTAAAAAAATTTTCAAAAATGCTGGTAAAAAAATTTTCAAAACATTTTTATTTTAAACAGAAATTTAAAATTTTTCTATGTATCCCAGTGGTAAAATTTTTTTTAATAGCAAAAAAATTTAAAAAATATTTTTTCTGAAATAGATTTAGAATGTCATGAAACGTGGAAATTTTATATTTGAGCAAAACATTTTTTTTTCATCCATTTTATACAAAATTTTCAAATTTTTTTTTCTATTTTAAATTTTCAAAAGAAATTTTTTGTAGTAAAAAGACAGTAAACATTTTTTCTCATTTTTTAAAAATAGGTTTAGAATGCCATGAAACGTGGAAATGTTAAATTTGAGAAAAAAAATATTTCCATCTATTCTAGCGGTAAAAAAATTTTCAAAAATGTTGGTAAAATCATTTTCAAAATATTTTTATTTTAAATAGAAATTTAAAATGTTTCTGTGTATTCTAGTGGTAAAAATTTTTTCAATAGCAAAAAAATTAAAAAAATATTTTTTCTGAAATTTTAGAATGTCATGAAACGTGTAAATTTCATATTTGAGCAAAAAAAATTTTTTTCATCCATTTTATACAAAATTTTCATTTTTTTTCTATTTTAAATTTTCAAATTCTTTGTAGTAAAAAGATTAAAAATGTTTTCTCATTTTTTAAAAATAGGTTTAAAATGCCATGAAACGTGGAAAATTTAAATTTGGGCAAAACAAATTTTCTTTCGTTATTTATTCCCTTTAGACGGTCCACCCTGTATATTTTCCAATGAAACTTTAACCATTTCTCCGCTGACAGTAGCGTTAGCTACCTACCAAATTTGACTGTTCTCCGTCAAGCAGTTTTTTTATTAATGCACCGACAGACAAACAGACAGACAGGCTGACGGAATTGAAAAACCTATATTTTCGTAATCTATGTGATCTGAAACGTGAAAATCCGAAACAATCTCGGAGGGTGATTTTTTCTCGAATACAATACTTCCCTTCGGTATGCGAGGGAAGTAAAATGTTCAAGTCGGCTTCAAAACGACAGTGAAGAATGCTTGCGACATACGGGGCATCTCGTAAGTAAGCAGACATAGAGCATAAGGTAGGTACACAAATATTATCAATAAAATTAGATTCTCTCTTTGTTATAAAGGTGATTTTGATTACTAATTTCATTGAAAACGCAAACACCAACTCTTAAATAGACCTTGGCGGATAGAAAAATAGGGGAGTGGTTTAAAAAGGAAAAAAAAAACAACAATAAGCAACACATCCTTAAAAACTATATGGAAAAAACTAGACACAAAGAAACTGGAAGTACGTAAACGATACAACACTTAGAACATTTACATACTCTTGAAAGAAGGATATAAAAAAGAAATACTAGGACGAAATAGTACATGAGGATAAGACCACTATAGGACCACTATAGGAAAAACTTTAGCCCACAGAGTTAAACGAAAATGGAAGCTCACTAAAGGATAAAACAAAACAACAAATAATGACAACTGAAATATCTCCCAACTACAGAACGAAGAAATCATAAGAAAGTACAATAAAGAAATATAAAGGGTACACACACGGTGTGATTCAGAAACAGAAGAAACAAAAGACTCAGAAGAAGATAAACAAAGAGATGATAGATGGGAACTTATAAGAAGCATCTCACAAACACCTACACTTAATATTATATTCCTACCCCATGCTGGAAACAAGCATGTCCCGCATTCAATCTGGCGTATGTAGCCGGTCCGGCGGTATATAAAAATATCCAAATTGGATATTCGAAAGTGGCAGCAATGCCTACCGTATGCTGGCTACTCAATCAATCAACACCAATCATTGAAATATGTTGCATTTGGCATAAAAATGAATTTGAAACCGTGTAATTTTACATACGCGGTAAAACGTGTTTGACCACACGAACTTTCACAGTCGACATATTGTGACGTCAGACTATTTGTTTACTGTTGACAGCGATGTGATAAAAGGTTTATTCCAGCAAGAAGTCACAAACTACTCAGAGCCAGTCAGCTCTTTTTAACGTGGTCAGGTGATCGATCAGGGATTGTTTTCAACCAGTCATATTACTTCTGATTAATTCGTGATTATTACTGGAACAAACCTAATGTTGGTGTCTTTAGTATTTGTTCGTTCGTAAAGTCCTACTTTTTGACGCTTAGTGTCGAATGGGAATCAACGTCTATTAGAACACTAGAAAAATATTTATTTCATTGCCAGTGGGAATAGGTCCTAAATTTAAAGGAGAACATTCAACATCTAAGTAGTGGAGAGAAAGTATACTTAAAAAAAAAAACATAATTTCTTTTCAAATTGGCTTAGAATGTTATGAAACGTCGAGATATTAAATCTGAAACAAATATATTTCTGTCTGTCGGTTTGTAACTTTCTTTGCTCAACGATTACTTTGGAAAGGTTTAGGACTTGACATAGTGTATATACGATCTCAGTTGAAACAGCATAAAAAGTGAGAAGTCGGCGAGTCCTTTGTAAAACAAAAGCGGCCGCCTTTGTCTTTGAAGGCGATGCCGACAGCCGCTTGGGCGGCCGCTTTGTATTACTAGTCCCTGCCGATTTTTAACTTTTTATGCGGTTAGAAAGTTAGAAAGTATACTTTCTAAAAAAAACAATTTCTTTTCAAATTGGCTTAGAATGTTATGAATCGTCGAGATATTAAATCTGAAAGAAAGATATTTCTGTCTGTCGGTTTGTAACTTTCTTTGCGCACACGATTACTTTTGAAAGGTTTAGGACTTGACATAGTGCATATACGATCACAGTTGAAACGGCATAAAAAGTGAGAAGTCGGCGAGTCCTTTGTAAAACAAAAGCGGCCGCCTTTGTCTTTGAAGGCGATGCCGACAGCCGCTTGGGCGGCCGCTTTGTATTACAAGTCCCTGCCGATTTTTTACTTTTTATGCGGTTTCAATTGAGATCATATACACTATACACGTATATGTTATAACGGTATCTGGAATTAGATTATATTTGTAGCTTATTCCGTTCAAGAGTTGGGGGTAAATAGGGGTAAATAAGTAAAGCAAGCTGGTAAGAGTACAGAAACTGGAGATTTGGTGTATATACTAGAAGTCAAAGTCTCAAATTTATATAACGTCTGCCAATACGACGCCGATGTTCTTCTTATTGAAATTACTTTAAAAACTGCAAACATTTTTAGTTTTAACAAAGGAAACGAGAATTATACAGTTACAAGAATGTCACTTTTTCCCCTTACAGCGATAGAATTTTTTGGATTCACACTGGACGGTAGCTCAGTGGTTTAGCGAGTCTAGCTTGCACACTGGCATACCTAGCGAAGCAGCTTCAATCCCCTGCTCACCGCGAAATAAGATGTCTTTCGGACTCCACTATAAACTGTAGGGCCTCGTTTCTCTTTACCGAACACAAAATCATTCTGGATTTTCAAGGAGTACCTCGGTGACTTGAGAAGCGGTTAAAAAATCAAAATACACTTTTCGACGTATTACTTCCACATCCACGTAGTGGATTGGAAGTGTAGTCACAGTAGAGAAACTACTGTGGTATAGTAATCTTTGAAATAGACTTAGAACGTCGAGATTTGATACTTTTGCGAAACAATTTTTTTCTGTCTGTCGGTCTGTCTGTAACTTTTTTTTGTGCGCGCGTATTCTCTGGAACGATTTAAGATATTGACTTGAAATTTTATACACGTATGTATCATAACGAGATCTACAAATGGATTGTTTTTTAAATTTATCCGGTGAAGGGTTGGGGGCAAATAGGGGAAAATAAGTAAAGCAAGGTGGTAAGAGTACAAAAATTTGGAATTTGGTGTATATACTAGAAGACAAGGTCATATATTTTTTTTATAATATTTTCCATCCCTCCACCACACCCCTACTTCTTTATTAAAGGGGTAGATAAAATAAAATTGAGATATTCACTTGAAATTTGGTACACGTATATGATCGACACCTGAAACTAGAATATATTTTGACATGATTCTGTTGAAGGGTTAGGGGTTAAATAGGGGTAAATAGGAGAAAACAAGTAAAGCAAGCTGGTAAGAGTACAGAAACTTGGGATTTGGTATACATACTAGAAGCCACGGCCTCAGATTTTTTAATAATATTTTTCAACTCCCTCCACCACCCCCACTCCATTATTAACAGGGTTGATAAAATAAAATTGAGATTTTCACTTGAAATATGGACATCTAATTGAGATGATTCTGTTGAGGGGGTTGGAGGAGGGGGTATATAAATTGGGGGAAATAAATAGAGCAAGCTAATAAGTGTCTAGAAACTTCATTTTTGGCGTATATGCTAGAAACCAACGTTTCAACTTTTTTTATGACATCTGCCTCGAATATTAAAATCCTATGACCAATTATTTCCCCACACTAGAGCATATACTCAAAATATTTTCCTTTAAAGACTTGGATGGAAAATCCAGATGTGGAAGTAGTGATTCATTAGGTAGCGGTTTCTTATATGCTCTACAGTTTTGCTCTATAGTATATTTTCGTATCTGTTATATTTTTCGAGCTTCAAGCATTTTTTGAAAATAGTGCGAAAGTTCACTGCCATTTTGAACATGCAGATTCAGAACCAGCGATATCAAATCTGAAAAGTTTCCAGATTTGTTGTTAGACATTATTTAATGCCCCTTTCCAGCCCAAAATGAATTCTTGCAAAATATAACCAGAAAAATTAGGTTTTATCGAGACACCTCAAGCTCCAGTGAGTTGAGCGATAACAGAGTACACGTCGCGTCGGCCCATCCTTCGAGTAGTGCGGTATGTGCAATAACATTTTTGTATAACTGAGCAAATGTTATCGAAATATACATGTTCGAAGAATCGGCTCTTATCACTGCAGATATATCTAGTTTTTGTATTTTTTGTAAAATGTGCTGGAGAGAAGCGGTAACCGATAACTTAATTTCCTCAAGGAATTGTAGATAACATGTAATATCTATTATTATGCAATTATATGTTTAAGATGTTTATAAACTTCTCAAGTGATTTACACTTCAAAAACACATATTAAATAGCTTAGTTTAAAATAAATATTTATACATCTTTAAGTTTTGTATAACACTTAAGTATCTTCAAATTAGAAATAAAGATTAAATACACTTGCTTTTAATGGTTTCATCTTAAAAGCTAGCTAAAAACCTGGTATAAGAGGATTGTACTCAATAAATATTTGCCACCAATCATTAGCGGCCCGTGCATTTTGCAAAGCGTTTGATAATTATCTTTCTGTTTTGATAATAAGTTCTTTTTTTTACACAAAATTACCTGTAACTTTAGATACTGAACTGTCAGATGTCTTGCTTGTTCTTGGTGCACCTCAGGGATCCATCCCGTGATCCCTGTTCCTCGCACAAGTATAACGAAAACGGGGTAGAAAAGGGAAAATACAATAAATGAATCCGAAGCTAACCTAATTAAAAACAGACCGGTACCAGTTAAATGAACAGTTTAATGTATATTCGACCGCTAGATGGCGCCTGCTATGTGTCGTGGTATCTTAGTGTTGAAATTACGCATTGATAGATTATGTTTACAAAAACCATACGATAAGCTAAAATCACAGAAAGTGTAAGAATTAAAAATCATCCTATTCCAACTTATTATAAAAGTATGTATGATGATCTTAAGATTTGTTCGAGTTCAAACAGTTCGAGAACGATTCTGTGCTTGCGCAGAACCCGCTGCGTTCATCTAAGAACTGAATTATGCCAGAACCGTTCTGATAATGAAAAAACCCGAAAGATTATCGCTAACTTCAGTTTTTAACCGATAGAGAGATCTTCGCTTTTAGGACGCGTTTTCAACATTTCTTGTATGATAAATTCTAGAAAATCCTCACCAGAAATATTTATTAATAGATTAATGAACATAAATATACTACGATGTGCGAGGTGAGGTTATGTGGCGGACGAGCAGTCTTAAATTTATGGTTCTGAGAACAGACACATTTAAGAACAACACACTGAGTCTCAAGTACTCTAAAAGGGCATTTTAATAAAGTAGAATATTTTAAGTTAGTTCTGCCTGCACTATCGAGATTTAACCACGTAATAAATGATAAATCGTAAATTGGTATTTTTATTTTTATGAAATCACAACCCAAACCTAACAATATAACAATACTTAGACTATGACATGTAATGTATATGCTTTGAGAGCTTGTATCGGCCATTGCATACCAACTGGCGAGAGCTAACAGCCCTAAACTATAGTTCAACTGACTGTGTAAACCATTCTACATGTAATGTGTTTTACGTTTTAGGTATTTCAAATTTTGATTCCTGACTCAGGAGTCAAAATTTAGTTAAATTAGCTAAAAAAAAGTGCTTAATAGTTTATCGTTTTACTTTGCTTTTTATCTCAGTCATATCATATTAGACTTCTTAACACCCTGTATAGTACTAAAATTTATTTCACAAAATAACGAAATTGTTACTTTGCCTCAAAGTTATTCTATTTGTCTACTTATTAAAAAAAAAATAAAACATCTGTTAAGACTAAAAGAACAATTACAGGCCGACAGCGGACCACACATCGATATCTCTCTAGAAAGACTGCCGAAAAGGTTCAAATATCAAATGGTAATTAGAGCGGCATGTACACATTTTTCAATTAAGGAAATTGAGAATATGACGCACATGAATACGTGTGCTTCCCATTTCAAGACGATCAAACTTATCGGATGATATCATTTAAATAGGGAGGAATTTAAAATCAACGTAATTAGTAGCTGAGTCATGAAATGCTACTGAAAATTTTCCGAAATATTTGTGTCATCCGATTCAATTCAGGTCATTATTGTACATTTTTTAATAAGTCTTGCGTAATATACTGTGTGGAGTAATAGAGACGTAATTACCTGTAACAGTTATAGTAGATAAAATCTTCTTCAGCAAAGGTTTTAGTTTTACCATTTTCATTAGGCCAGACGCATCAATATCTAGATACGGGTTAAGTATTGTAATCGTAAAATTAATTAATACTTAATTTTTTTTATTAAAACAAAGCCTTTATTTAAACAATGTACTAAAAAGGAAAAACCACTGCCTAAGGAATCACTACTTCCACATCCAAATTTTTCATCCACGTAACTTTAAAGGAAACATCTTGACTATATTTGCACTCTAGTATGTGAAAATTATCGGTCACAGAATTTTAAGATTTGGGGCAGATGTCATATAAAAATTTGAGGCGTTGGTTTCTACCATGTACGTTAAAAATGAAGTTTCTAGCTTGTTCTACTTATTTCCCCCTATTCACAACCTATCGCCTCCCACCCCTTCAACGGAATCATCTCAATCAGATGTCATTACAATACATACGCGTACTAACTTTCAAGTGAATATCTTAATTTCATGTTATTAATCCCGTTAATAATTCCACTACGTGGATGTGGAAGTAAAAATATGAGGCTTTGGCTTCTAGTATTTACACCAAATCTCAAGTCTCTGTTGTCCTACCAGCTTGCTTTATTTGTTTTTACCTATTTACCCCCATTTAACCCCCAACCCTTCAACGGAATAATCTCAAAATATAATCTAATTCCAGATGTCGTTATAATACATACGAGTATCAAATTTCAAGTGAATATCTCAATTTTAAATTATAAATCCTTTTAATAATGGAGTGGGAGTGGTGGTGGTGGGGGGGGGAGTTAAAAATATTATATTAAAAAATCTGAGGCCTCTAGTATATACATCAAATTCCAAGTTTCTGTGCTCTAACTAGCTTTCCTTACTTATTTTCCTAAATTTTGTTCCCTAATTAACCCCCAACTCTTTAACGGAATCATATCAAAATATAATCTAGTTCCAGATGTCGTTATAAAACATACGTGTAGCAAATTTCAGGTGAGAATCTCAATTTAATTTTATCAACCCCTTTAATAATGGAGTGGGGACGGTGGGGGCAGTTGAAAAGTATCATAAAAATCTGAGGCCTTGACTTCTAGTATATACACCAAATCCCAAGTCTATGTACTCTTACAGCTTGCTTTACTTATTTTCCCCTATTTACCCCTATTTAACCCCTAACCCTCCAATAGAATAATCTGAAACTATATCTAGTTCCAGATGTTAATATAATATATATGTATACCAAATTTCAAGCGAATATCTCAATTTCATTTTATCAACTCCTTTAATAATGGAGGGGGGTGGTGGGGGGATGGAAAATATAAAAAATATTGTGGCCTTGGCTTCTAGTACGTACACCAAATCTGTACTCTTACCAGCTTGCTTTACTTATTTCGCCTATTTACCCCAATTTACCCTCCAACCCTTCACCGGATATGTTAAAAAAATCATCCAGTTCTAGATCTCGTTAAAATATATATGTGTACAAAATTTCAAGTCAATAGCTTCAACCGTTCCAGAGAAAACGTGCGGACAAAAAAATTTACAGAGAGGCAGACAGACCGACCGACAGACAGACAGAAACATGTTTTTCGTTCAAATTTAAAATCTCGACATTTCATGACATTCTAAATCTATTTCAAGAAAAAAAAATTTGGAATTTTTTTTTACGATTCCTATACTTCCAATCCACTACGTGGATGTGTTGAAACATGTTAGAAAGAAATCTGAGGCCTTGGTTTCTAGTATATACACCAAATTCCAAGTTTCTGTACTCTTACAGCTTGCCTTACTTATTTTTCCCTATTTACCTCTACTTACACCCCACTTCTTCATCGGAATTATGTCAAAATATAATCTAGTTTCAGATGGCGCTATAATACATACGTGTACGTGTACCAAATTTCAAGTGAAAATCTCAATTTAATTTTATCAATTCTTTTAATAGGGGAGTGGGGGTGGTGGGGAGGATGGAAAATATTTTAAAAAGACCTGAGGCCTTCGCATTCTAAATCTATTTCAACAAAAATCTTGAAGTTTTTTTTACAATTACTATACTTCCAATCCACCACGTGGATGTATGTGTTGAAAAATATTAGAAAGAAATCTAAGGCCTTGGTTTCTAGTATATACACCAAATCCCAAATTTCTTTACTCTTACCAGCTTGCTTTACTCATTTTCCCCTATTTACCCCTATATAACCCCCAACCCTTGCTCGGAATCATCTCAAAATATAATCTAGTTCCAGATGTTATAATTCATACGTGTACCAAACTTCAAGTGAATATCTTAATTTTATTTTATCAACCCCTTTAATAATGGAGTAGGGGTGGTGGGGGGGGGGGGGAATATTACAAAAAAATCTGAGGCCTTAACTTCTAGTACATAAACCGAATTTCAAGTTTCTGTACTCTTACCAGCTTGCTTTACTTATTTCCCCCTATTTACCCCCCAACCCTTCACCGGATATGTTCAAAAAACAATTCAGAATCGGTTTCAGTATGTCAGAAAACATGGGATAAGACAGTTCTGATCAAAAGAACAGCCCCACCTTTTGTTTTTAGTCGGCCTGTGTAATTATTAAGAAACGTCAGCCAATGAAAAATCAGCATTGCAGATTTCAGCCACTATTTTTTTAACATATAAAGGAAGCTTCCTGCTAAGTGGCTGACACAATAGAATAATATAGAAGCGTTCTCGTACCCCATTTTTGAAAATTCACCCCCTTTAAACGCAGCAATACACATGTGACTGAAGTTTGTTTTATTGTTTCCTATTACTCTGTAAAACTTGATATAAGGTACACCGACAATAAAATCACTTAATTTTTAGTATATCATAAATTAATAGAAAACAATTAAATAGCAAAAAACGCAGACACATACATTTCAGTCGACTGAATTTATATCAATGTCATATTGACAAGCAACGTTTAAAACAAGTGGCTGACACAATAAAATCATATAGGAGCGCTCTTTTATTGCATTTTTAATTTACTGTTAATTAAAAAATCAGCAACGCCGTAATGACTGAAATGGTTTTTCCGGCTTTTTACTATTAGATCTTTACAATGTAACTTCACTCACACAATAAAATCATATAAAAATTTCTGCCACCAGCTCCCTATCTATTAGGAATATGCGGGGTCCTTCGATCCCGTTTATTATTATGCGAAATACCGGCTAATTGTGTAATGTTATAGAAGCTACGTAACACCGGTCCTGTCTAGGAAAGACTTAATTCCATATATTTTACTTAATCCTTGTGTACAGCATCCCAAGAAAAGAACATAAATACGTGAAAGAACGCACGTAGTTGTTTGTAGCAAAACCAAGATCCTAACGACTCATATTATAATGTCGAGTTATTATCAATAACAACCCGAAATTGGATAATTTTGCTCCCTGTTATGAGCTTCATTAGCAACCGATTGTTTGCGATTGTGTTATCTTCGAAATTATTTAATTCATCGAGATTGCTGGTTCTGGTAAATATAGCGTATCTGTTGATGAAGCTTTATTGAAAATTATAATATAGTCAAAGGACATAATTATAACGAGGCTGCGAAACCGGCTTTGGTGTGAATTTTTAATTGGTATTGCACAACTAAAAAACATACGCATTAGCTTCATTTCTAATAGATATGGACGCACGCCCCTAGTAGCACAACATATTGGACCAATATGTAATCCATATAGGACCAATATATGAATATTGGTCCTTGAAGATAATTGATTGAAATTTAGGATATACTACATACATTATAAGCGACACTTTTTGATATACAACTGATTTTTTTTCACTTCCTGTTTCTCCGGAAGTGACACTAACTTTAGATTTTTAAATGGAACTGCATAATTTTCTGAATCCAACGATGTAGCCCAGAGGCAGCGACAGATTTTTCGCGTCAATATCTATAAAGCTAGATTTTTTTCCAAAGATAGTATCTATAATGAAGGTGCAATTCTACCAAACTCTTACAGCCGGTTTTACAATCGCAAGTTAACTTTCATGTTAGTTGACTTTTACTTGCAGGTTAACTATAACTTTACCGACACATGCGTTTTTCAATATAAAGTTAAGTGATGATTTGTAAACGAGAGGTTGTGAATAAAATTTATAAAGTTGGTACTGGAAAAATGGGTAATATACATAAAATGTATGAATTTTGGTCCAAAGTCACGTCACCTGCTATCAAATATAAATGTCAGAAGCAATTTATGAGTTAGTGGTCTATTACTAAGTAAGTAGGTAGTATTTAAAAAATCTCTTCCATCATATTCTTCGAAAAAGATGGGTCTATACAGGATTACCTTGGCTACTCATCACTGCTATATGCATTTACTTCGCACATATCCATTTTTAGGCAAAATATCAAAAAATTATTTTGTGACAGTTATTTTATAGGTTATAAATTGCCAGTAAACTGCCAACTTCAAGTTTACCCACACCTCATCTGCTAGTAAAGTTAACTACTAGATAACTACCACATCGAAGATGACCAGATATTGTAAAACCCAATTTCTATAATAACCTGAAAGTTAACTCTGACTGGAAGTTAACTAGCGATTGTAAAACCGGCTGTAAGTGGTGCATAAATGAGTAAAAAATTAAACATTTAAAATTTCGTTTTTCGAATTGTCACGAATTGTCAAAAAATTATGATTCGCCTTCGCTCCTGCCGAGCCCAATTTTCGATTTTCACCTCGCGATTCATGTTGTACGGTCATTGCCGACCTTCTCGCCATCGAGACAGAGTCTCAGATCGCAGTATTTGTTCAGTTCTTACGTTTGAAAAATTGACTTGCGGTTGTGCTAATCGGCGACTATTTTTAAGTGGTTTCCCGAGTTCGAATCCCGCCCGGGGATATATTTTTTTTTTCGTTCTCAATTTTTTTGCAAATATTTTTTATTCTATAATTGCGATTTGCTCCGTTCTATTGCATTTTTCGGAGAAGTTTTGCATTTTCCGCCGCGGAATATTAATCTGCACTATTTGGATTAAAAATCACATTCTACCTCCGCTATAGGGTGGCTAAATCTTTGGTAGACCTTGCAAAAACGGCAATACGTAGTCAAATCACGGCAATTATATTCCTCATTAGTATTACTGAACAGGCAATATTTTTATAGATCTGTTAATAAGCTTTTATTTACTCCATTATATTACATATTTCGGTAAGGAATTTTCTGATTTTTAATCGAAATAGTGGAGATTAATATTTCGCGGCGGAAAATGCAAAACTTTTCAGAGAAATGGAATAGAACGGAGCGAATAGCAGTTATAGAATCAAAAATATCTGCCAAAAAATTGAAAACGAAAAAAAAAAGTATCCCCGGGCGGGATTCGAACTCGGGAAACCACTTAAAAATAGTCGCCAATTAGCACGACCGCAAGTCAATTTTTCAAACGTAAAAACTGAATAAATACGGCGATCGGAGACCTGTTCTATGTCCCGATGGCGAGGAGAAGGTCGGCAATGACCGTACAACGTGAATCACGAGGTGCGAAGGCGAATCGTCATATTTTCACAATTCGTGACAATTCGAAAAGCTAAATTTTCGTCCCTCTATTTTTTTCTTTAATTTTTTACTCATTTATGCACCACTAAGAGTTTGGTAGAATTGCACCTTCATTATAGATACTATCTAAACTCTCTTTGGAAAAAATCTAGCTTTATAGAAATGATTTAACGAAAACTGTCGCTGCCTCCCGGGCTAATGCCAAATAAGTGATATTTCAAACATCAGTTTCTTTTATAATATAATTTTTAGTTTTCCATTTAAGAATTGGTCCATGATGGTTCCGATTTATTCTAAATGAGCCATGTAATGCTACAAAAATCGAAATCCCGTTAAAAACACCAAATTAAGTGATTTATGAGCAAATAAATTTTTTTTAAAATTTTTTAAAAATGGCCGCGTCAGATGAATGCGATGTAATGAAATTACTAAGTAGGCTATGGAAATTATTAGTAAGGTTGTAGACTTGTCTGTAAAGCAGAAAATAGTTGTTTGAATTACTGATAGGTACCAGTATTTTCAGTTTTTTTTTTCTTCAAAAAACGGAATTTCATTTTCATTTCCGTAGGGGTCCTATGGAATTTTTTTAATGGAACTATGCTATTTCTTTTATTAATCAATCATAAACTATAATTTTTTCGCCATTAATCATTTCTTAACGATATCCTTCGCAATAATAGAAATATTTTTAAAAAGTATACACAAATTATTAAACAAGTAATGTTTTTAATAGGTATAACGTTACAACCATGAATAAATTACCAAGAATAACAAAACTATTTAAAACCTAAATTATAATAAACCATTATAAAAATTGTTCAAACTCTTCACCGTTATGATTAATACACAGAGTAGCGCGACTTATCGTTGCACGTCTAACATTTTGTAATTGTTATTTGTGAAATTCGTGTCGAACTCTTTCTTCCAGATCTTGCCTTGTGGTTGGAACAGTCATGTAGACTCTATTTTTCAAATGCGCCCAAATAAAAAAATCGAGTGGGGTTAAGTCAGGCGACCTTGCAGGCCATCTGACTGGACCCCAACGATCTGGAAATAATTGATTTAAGTAATCCCTAACGATAATAGCATTGGTTCTTAACTCGTTAGAATACATTTATAAAAATTTTTTGTGATGATAATAAAAGACACCAAACAGCTTCTTTATGACCTTTGTACATAAACTGAAAACTAATTGCGGCCGGTCTCTTTTAAACTTTCTTGCAAGTTTTTCATATGGCTGTATTATACAGAACCTACTATAAAAAGCGACAATTTTTAAATGGTAAACTTTTTTGTACACTGTATTATAAACTCAATACAAAAAAACCTACTGGAAAGCCGCATGGTGTCTCTACGGAAAAAGCGAAATTGGCTCTCGTCAGCATCTAGAATTGCATAGATGAAGTCGGAAATTCAGCTCAGCATGAGCAAACGAAAAATGGCACTTTTGACGGTTGGCTCGCACCAATAGGGGGATAGGGACTACGCTAGTCATTCGAGCGATCTCTACAGTTGCTGGCTTGAAACGCAGTGGATTAGAACATCATTAATATTCGGAGTATCAGTTCAAACTTTAAGAAGTGTATATAAAAGAAAACCAGTTTCTGTATAGTATATTTCCTTATCAATACCCATCCTTTATTTTAAATTTTAGTTGTCATCCATTTACATAATATCCCATTGACAAAATTACCAGCTGGTACTCAATTTTCTTCGCCGGTTTCCCAAAACAGACTATTAAATTCGTACCGTATAGAATCATTTTTCTATGCACCTGACATCGCATCGATACGCCTATGTGTAAATCCTGACAGTAAAATAGAATAAATCTTTAATACAGCGCCGGGTAAGATAAGATTTTCGGCAACAGGTTCTTATCAATTGTAGGTACTAGTAGCTATTAACTAAACTGCAAAAAGAGGGAACAGATAACTGTCGATTAAACCAGTCCTTTCTTGAAATGACTTGTTGTTACCTTTTTATTAAAGCATAATTTAATATTCTGTAGCTATAAACGTACCAATAAATCAAATAAATAAAAATATATTATATTTCGCGCCTCGTTCTTTAACTCCCATACCTATTTCTGCTAAACTGCACATTTCATTTTTCCTCGAATAATCCGAAAAGTATTAGCGAAATTTAGCAAAAAAGTTTTTTTTTATGCAGGATTAATAGTTTCTGAGACATGAAAGTTTAAAGTTTGTGTTAAATATCCCAGAAATTATGGCACTTAAATCAATTAGTTAACAAATTCAAAAAACCTCCGATACAAAAACCTTGACAAAATAATTAATGAGAAATATCGGGTGTAACAGGATCTTTTCTCCTTTAGTTTTGTAGATGATTGTAATTTAGGATATACTACATAATAAGCGGCACCTTTTCACAAACAATTGATTTGTTTTTCACTTTCACTAACTTTCGATTTTTAAATAGAACACCCTGTACATTATTCCATTTTTAAATTCTGCATAATTTTCTGAATCCAACGATGCCAAATAAGTGACATTTCAAACATCATTTTTTTTATAATATAAGTTTTAGTTTTCCATTTAAGTGTACCATGACGGTTCCGATTTATTCTAAATGACCCGTGTAATGCTACAAAAATCGAAATCCTGTTAAAAACACTAAATTACGTGATTTATGAGCGAATAAAATTCATCAAAATTGTTTTTGTGGCAAAGCTAAGTTTTTTCAAATGGAACCATATCGGTACCATGGTACCATTTATTAGTACTATTAATAAGGAATTTATTCATGTCATTAAAACGTGCGATAAATACAAACAAAATTACAGCTAAACTGAAATGAGTAAATAGTATTTAACGGGTCCTTTAATATGTTTTTTTTGTACATTTTTTGCCGTTTTCGTTATTCGACATGACAAGCAATAAAACCTCAGTTTGGTATCAATTGTCGTCTAAAACGGAGCATTTATCACACTTATCACAATTTGTATTGAATTTAAAATATTTGGACTTGTACAATATGAATTTTAATAAAGCGGAACTTATTTATCATCAACGTTATCCTGAAGGAAGGATTCCTGATGTTAGCAGCTCCCAAAACCTTCTCGATAGATTTCTGGAAACTGGAAGTGTCGAATATAAAAAAAAGTAAAAGAATAAAACGTGTTGTGAACTACGAAAATGAGTTTTCTGTGGTGCTGGCAACGGTTGAGAATCCCATGTTAGTCAATGGTAGGAATAAGTAGACAAGTCTGTGGGTCGAATCTTAAAAACAAATAAGTTGCATGTTTATCATATTCAAATGCACCAGGAATTATCTGACGATGATTTTCAAAAGCAAAATTACAATTTTGTAATTGGGCCAGAGGTAAACTGCAAGATGATGTCAACTTCTTCAATAATGTTTTATTCACTGATGAGGCAACTTTTCATAAAAATGGATTTGTTAATACGCACAATTTCCATTGTTATGCTTCGGAAAATCCTCACTTTTTTATGTAAGTTGATAACCAACACAGATAGTCTATAAACGTTTCGGGGTGAATTATTGGAGAACATGTAATAGGGCCACATTTCTTTGATGGTACATTCACTAGAGCTATTTATCTTAATTTTTTGGAAAACTATCTACCACAATTATTGGTAAATCTCCCTGAAAGAATTCGAAATAGGATGTGGTTTCAGGAAGATGGTGCTCCACCACATTATTCAAATTACATACCACTTAAATAATACCTACCCTCATCAATGGATTGGAAGAAATGGACCCACTAAATGGCCTGCTGGATCCCCAGATCTTACAAAAATGGATTTCTTTTTATGGGGATACGTGAAGGAAATTGTTTATAGACACACCAACAACAGTACAAAGGATATGAAGGAAATAATAATAACTGCCTTTAGATCTATCACACCGGCAGCTTTAGAAACAGTGGGAATCTCATCAAAAGCGCATAGAGATGTGTGTTAATCAAAATGGGCAACACGTGGAACATTTATTACAATTTTTTCTACTGAGTTATTTGAAGAAACCTCTTTTTTAAAGTTTATTCTTGAATTTTGTAATTATTGCTCAATAAAACGAAATTGGTTGCAATTAGCCATAGGGAAGTACTTACAAAAAATGTTCGTTTTTCATTTCTACATCACATCATTGAAAAATATACAGGGTGTTCCATTTGAAAAAATTTGAGAAAATTCAATTTAAAAAGTGCTTAATTGAAAAATCATTTTTGGCCACCCTGTACAGTTTTAGGAAATGAAAATGTTTCAAAAACATTAATTAGATGTCTCGTAACTAGTATTCACAAAAGTTTTTCTTAAAACCCATAACTGTGACTGTGGTGATTTTTGTAATATCCATCTGCAGATTGCATTATTTCAACAAAAAAAATTATTACATCCAAGTGATATTCAATGCTAATATAGAAATGAATAGAGCCTAGAAAGAGGCTTCAAAAAATGTACCGTTATACATAGCATTCCATTTTAAAAAAATGCACTTGGTCTTGTAATTTCGTCTTGGCTCGTCCTGTATGTTCGAAAATAGTTTCCAGTTATAGCCTTTTTTTATTTAGTTTACTTCCAATTTTTTAAACATTTTCTAGCTATCGTAGAACTCGAGAAATCGAGGTCCGAAGCACTATTGCCCCACCCTCTATATTATATACAGACTGTCTATTTTACGAGGGCCACACCAAATATCTCGCTTAATATCTATTGTAGAAGAATAAAGTTTTAGAAACAGTTATCCCATTTTTTGTGAGCTATATTTCAGTAAAAATAAATTTGAAATCCATAGCCTACTTTATGAGATATATTACAAAAACCTGAAAAATAGGAAAACCACAAACGGTTATAGCTTCCTTATTTGAGGAGATACGAAAAAAGTTAAAGGAATGAAAGTTGACGGCAAAGACAATAAGAATAATAATGTGTAACAAAAAAATCGAAAAATGCAGTTGGCTTTGACATACGCTATTGTGCAAAAATGAAAAATACATATCTCAAAGTAGGCCATGACGCCATTAATTCCGTTATTTTTTTCTCATTCCAACGATATAAAACATGTCACAGAAATTTTAACCGATAGTGTCAATATTTAATATTTTACGAATACCACAATTCATATAATTGAATCGTAACAATCAGCTGTGCCATAATCAGTGAAAAACAACGTATACAGTTATTAATAAATTTGACAGATTGTCGCTGTTGTATGCTGTATGTTGCGTTGTCGAGTTCTAAGACAAATTTTATATCAGTAATTATGGTGTACACCAATAATAACAAATTCGATATGATTAGCATTTATTGTCAGTGCAATTTTGACGCTGAGATGGCAGTCACGGTTTACGGAGATAGATTTCCAGATGCTCCGCAGCCAAATCGAACTATGTTTAGGAAGTTGGTTCAAAATCTAAAAACGCACGGTTCATTTTCAAAAAAAGTAGTAAGGCGAGCGCATGTTGCGGATAATGTAAGAAAAGTGAATAGAGTAAAATATTGAAAAAGACGGATTTCGATGCTACAAAATGAGGAAAGTTC
Organism: Stenurella melanura; assembly: GCA_963583905.1. Taxonomy (NCBI): domain Eukaryota; kingdom Metazoa; phylum Arthropoda; class Insecta; order Coleoptera; family Cerambycidae; genus Stenurella; species Stenurella melanura. The sequence goes on from OY757315.1 coordinate 19,927,207, forward strand.
AACATTTAAATGAGGGAGATAAGCCAAGGAGAGTAAGATTTTGTAGATGGTTATTAAATAAGAAAAGGAATGACGCGCTGATATGTAGCAAAATTCTTTGGTCGGACGAATCAAATTTTTCTAATAATGGATTTTTCAATAGAAATATGCATTATAAGTGGACACGAGAAAATACACATTGGTGCAGAGAGACTGCTTTCCAAGAAAGATTTTCTACGAATGTTTGGTTGGGTCTTTTAGGGACTAAAGTAATTGGACCTTATTTTTATGATGGCAAATTAACCGCTCGTAGATACCTTAATTTCCTGCAAAACGAATTTCAAGATTTTCTTTATGAATTAACAGTGGCAGAAAGATTAAATTATTCATATTTTCAACAAGATGGGGCTCCACCTCACACTGCTGTAATATGTACAAATTATCTAAATCAAGTTATGCCAGATAGCTGGATAGGCACCTATGGACCCATTCTATGGCCAGCTCGATCACCAGATATTACTCCCTTGGATTTTTTCGTCTGGGGTTACATTAAAGACAAGGTATTTCAAACTGCCCCTGAAAATATTGAGGACATCAAAACCAGAATTCGAAACGCATGTGAGGCAATTACTCCTGAAATGCTCCAAAATGTAATGCGTGACGTGTCTCGTAGAGCACGTTTATGTGTCAGAATGCATGGTGCACAATTTGAGCATTTGTAGTTAGAAAAATAAATACACACAATTTCTTTTCAATATATAGTAGTAGGTAGTACTGTTATACATAGTTTTTCGTTTTTTTCTTTGGATGTTCGTTTTGTACTTGTATTTTTATTTATGAGATATTTATTGGTTTGTATTAAATTGTAATAAATAATTACGGAATTATAATTTTTATAAAGTGAATTTTTACTATTATGGCACAGCTGATTGTTACGATTCAATTATATGAATTGTGGTATTCGTAAAATATTAAATATTGACACTATCGGTTAAAATTTCTGTGACATGTTTTATATCGTTGGAATGAGAAAAAAATAACGGAATTAATGGCGTCATGGCCTACTTTGAGATATGTATTTTTCATTTTTGCACAATAGCGTATGTCAAAGCCAACTGCATTTTTCGATTTTTTTGTTACACGTTATTATTCTTATTGTCTTTGCCGTCAACTTTCATTCCTTTAACTTTTTTCGTATCTCCTCAAATAAGGAAGCTATAACCGTTTGTGGTTTTCCTATTTTTCAGGTTTTTGTAATATATCTCATAAAGTAGGCTATGGATTTCAAATTTCTTTTTACTGAAATATAGCTCACAAAAAATGGGATAACTGTTTCTAAAACTTTATTCTTCTACAATAGATATTAAGCGAGATATTTGGTGTGGCCCTCGTAAAATAGACAGTCTGTATATGTGTATACTTTCTGATACATTCTTTTTCTTAATTTAGTATTACCTTTCTTATTATTTTCTCCGCTTAAGATTAAATTCAGAGGTCATGTTCCTGGCATCACAACCCCCTCTTCGGCATTTTTCCTGGAACAATAATTATTTTAGCATATTATTAATATTTACACACTTTGCTCGTTATTCTATTGGAAAATTTGGAAAATAAAGACTTTTATCACATTTTTTTATATTATTATTATTATTATTATTAAACGTCTTTGATTAAGTTAACGACATGGTTATCAGTAGGTGGTGTCCGAGAAGGGCAAAGAACATTTGCGTCGTTTTTGCATTTGAAAATAAATTGCGAAAACCGCGCAGATGTTCCTTGCCCTTCTAGGATACCACCTACTGACTTGCTATTTATGTCTGTAACTTACGAATATGCACGCCGGAATTGCCAACCACCTCTCGTTCCCCGTTCGCTACGAGTAACCAGTTATTTTAGCATTGTGTGGGTACGTTGCCTAAAAATACGACAAAATAACAGTACGGAAATAACGACCCATCTCTAGTCAGTAGCACGTTGTAAAAACGGAGTGATTATTTACAATTGTGAATCTTCGGTTATGTTTATCTGTGATTGTCAAAATGAAAATATTCTTGCAAACGCGTCTGAGTACGCCCCTTATAAATAATGAAATGGCGCTTTGACATCCGAACTCTGGTTATCAGATACGGTCGAAAAAATGTACCACCTTACCTACTTAGTATGTCATTAATTAAATTAACTTGCATCACAAAGTAACTAATATCTAGCTTTAACTTCTTTAAAACATATTTTTCATTTTTGGTTCCCATGCAGGCGTGTGCAAATTTAAAAATGATTTATTGACCGGTCGTGATTTGACATAAACAATGTCGCATATTACCTTCGCGAAGTTTAGTCACGGAGCTGCATATATAGCAAAGTGAGCACATTTTTTAGAAATAAACTTTCGTGTCCTCGATCCTCTTATCGGAATACAGAACACAATTTTGTATTTTTAGTAAGTAAGAATTATAACTTGAAATTACTACTCAGTACCGTTCTTTCAGAACATCACTATTATGCTTCATTACTCTCTATAAGTCTTCCTGCATGCATCTTTATCTACTGCTTATAATCTATTGTCACTATTAACATTGGAAATGTTTAAGGAATCGGTAGTGTAAAGCTAGCTGTTAGGAAAATATGTAGAAGCTAACAGAGGATCCGTAGAAGCTACATGAATCCTGTGTAAGGCAGGTTCAAACGTTTAAAATGTAACAAATGTTCGGTCGCGACCGCTGGGCGGGGGACTAGACCGATCGTAGTGTGGGCCTTTCTGCGTCGCATAGAGGTGGTCCGGAGATTCCATGACTACGAAGGTGGCAACCCAAGTAACAATTGTAGTTTTAAAATAATCTATAATTTATCCTAAAAACTTTTTTCCAAGACTACCTATAAACGTAAATAATTTGGAAGGACCCTATGAAGCCAATTTAAAACCTTTATAAGAGTACAGGGGCCCATCTAGAGAAAGGCCCACATGCCTCTTTTTAAAACTACCATTAAAACTTTCAAGTTTTAATGAATTATCTAAAGCTTTACTCAGAGAGTATCTGAAGAATGTTATAAAGCCATACTTGGTTTAGGATAGGCACTACCTATATCAAAACTTAAAGACACACACAAATGCTTTGAGCTGACTTTTTGTATTTAATGAAGTAAAAATAAATGCAAATAAATCTATTCTACATTTCAGAAAAACAGTTAAAGATGGACTAGTTGTAATGAATTGATGGCACTGCTTATAGTGAGCTAAAATTTTCAACGAGGCTAAGTTTACTGTAAAACATGTATCTAGAGAGCTTTAGCACTCCCCATAATACCGTTTAGTATATGTAAATTGTTATTATAAAACATTTCTATTAGATACAAATTACATTTTTTTGTTCAATCTGGGACATTCCAAATACGGCTGACCGTTATATTTCTCGACGGCTGGAAATAAAATGTCTGCTGTAAGTATAAACCCTATTAGCTGTGAATATTTCTTCTTCAAACATGTCTTGTCTTAAAATGCCTATTACATTACCAATTGCTCTCCAAGTATGTCGATTCATTCTTGTAAAAGTATTTTTTAAGCCTCATTGGTCTTAACATATTTTTTAAAACTTGTAGGCTCATCTTAAAACGAATTTTAAACCATTTAAGCTCGTAGCACAACCGCTTCAAAACCTATAGAATTTATGGTGCTCGGATAATTTAACCTCAAAAGTCAGTTTGCCGAGAAAGTTATTTTCACTACAACTTGCCATTATTATAAATTCACCCACAGGCACATCATACACAAACAAAATGCCGACGAATATGTAAATATCTTATCACAGTTTTAAAACTACCTATTTTAAAACATTATAGCCTGAGCAAAGGTAAACCAATTTTTTTATGTTTAAGGCTGATTTATTACAGATGTTTGTTTGCTTCATTAAAACTCTTAGTAGAGTGCAAATTAATTTCTATCTTTCCCCCCGCTGGCACTTTTAGAGTAAAATATATGACCTTACCAGATATGTTACTTATGTCCTGTAGATTATGAATCCACTTGTCGTCAAAAAATCGTCACGAATATAAGGGCACAAATCAAAATTTTCTAACTAACCACACCACGCGATAGAGTCAATCATGAAGCGTATTTTATCCAAAAATCATTATATTCTCTGTAGAATTTCTATTTTTAAAATAAATAAAGAAACGAACTTTTACATAGGCTTATATGGCAGTAAAAATCAAAAATCCTCATTTTCTCTGTTCGACTACGGCTGAAAATTAATTAATTTTCGTCTACTTTTCCATTCCCACGACGATATCTCCCAAACTATTATATTTATCAAAAAAATACATTCTTTATAAAATATTTGCCATATATTCCAGATTACAATGGTTTTTAAATCAGATTTTTTGAGAATTTAATAACCATGATATTTAATAATGTGTAGCGTGATATCAATTTTCGAAGCTTATCAGCGGCATGCGTTTGTTAAAGATTCTCGCTCTCCCACTCTTTAAAACTGTTTCAACACACCCGCTCCGGCCTACCGTTAGGTAGATTGGCGCATAGTAGCTCTCGTGGTTCATAATATTTTGAAATTTATATCTTGAAAATGATTATTACTACGAAATAATGTCAATAAATGTCAGTATATTTGTCGAATATTAATTCAGTGTTACATGGACTTACATAAAAATTATGGCCTACCTAAAATTATTGTGTAATAGATTAACACATTATAAAAAACTCCCTATAGTTCACTGTTTGCAAGATACTTTCAGCTGGTATGTATTTTAAATTTTCTACCATATAGGTAACTGAAGAAGAAATGAAAATGGAAAGTACTACTGATAGCGCAAGTTCGGAAAGTGAGATTGAGACAAAAATAAAATTTAAAGAAAAATAGATTCGTAAAATATTATGCTTAAATTGTATGAAACCGGGCCCTGTAAACAAAGGTTTTGATATATCGTTTGCAATATTTATTGATTGTTTAAAACTCCGTGAAAAAATAAGTACCTAACCAAAGAGAAGATGATGTATATTCTAGAACTATGCGATTTCGAAAAACACATCATTTTGGCTGTTTGGTTTGTCACCGAAATTGCTGTTCTAGTTTTACTGGCAAAAGAAATATGGAACATTGAAGGAGAAAAATGGAGAAAGAGAAAAAAAATAAAAACAGTTCAGGTGGATGGAGTGCATGTCCAATATCTTCTTCAGGCGTGTCCTTGCGTAAAATGAATTTTTTTTTAAATAAAATAGCTTTCTCAAGTAATGACCAGGAACACAGAAAGAAAAATAAGACTATTAGCCCACCAAAATCCCATAATTTTCTAAAGAATTTGTGCTAACGATTTAAATGCTATAGAAACTAAATATCATGTTCAATATTTCCAAGGTCACAATAGAAAATGCAAAGTTTCATGCCTCGTTTTCTGAATTAACATATTTTTCGTTTCTCTTTGTAGATTTAACAATTTTGAATCCTTTGCCGGTAAATGTATTTATAAGTAGTCTACTGATCTCTCTTTTAGACCTATATCTATCCATTCTAGATACTTCTCATCATAAATTGACGACATACCATACCCTTTTTGCTTTAAAAACCGTTTCTCAAGAATTTTACATATTTTAGTAGAACTCCCTCCGTTCGTTGTCTGTCCGTTTTCCACTTTTATTTTTATTCTTAGATAGACCTCTGCATTTTATATAGCGACTTTAGAAACATGAAATATGACATTCAATTTCTATAGGTATTAAATCGTTAGCACAATTTTTTTCGAAAATTATGGGATTCTGGTGGGCTAGTAGTCTTACTTTTCTTTCTGGTTCCGTGGTCATTACTTGAGAAAACTTTATTGTTGTACTTCTGACAAAAGCACATTTCTCTATTTAAAAAAATTATTTTACGAAAATACACATAGGAAAAAGTTGATGGACAGGCATTGGATCCATCTGAACTCTTTTCAATTTCTTTCTCTATTTATGTTCTTAAATGTTCTATATTTCTTTGGCTAGTAAAACTAGAATAGCAATTTCGGTGCCAAACCAGTCAAAATTGTTTGTTTTTTTGAATGACGTAATGCTAGGATATAGATCATCTTCTCCTTGGTTACTTATTTTTTCATAGATTTCTAAACAATCAGTAAATGTTGCAAACGATTTCTCAAAACCTTTGATTACAGGGCCCGGTTTCATACAAATTAAGCTAATATGTTACGAATCTGGTTTACATTCAATTATATTTTTCTCAATCTCACTTTCAGAACTTGTGCTATCAGTAGTACTTTTCATTTTAATTTCTTCTAAAAAGCATATACATCAGTTACCTATATGGTAGAAAATTTAAAATACATACCAGCTGAAAGTATCTTGCAAACAGTGAAATATAGGGAGTTTTTTATAATGTGTTAATCTATTACACAATAATTTTAGGCAGGACATAATTTTTATTTAAGTCCATGTAACACTGAATTAATATTCTACAAATATACTACTTACATTTATTTCGTAGTAATAATCATTTTCAAGATATAAATTTCAAAATATTATGAACCACGAGAGCTACTATGTGCCAATCTATCCAACGGTAGGCCAGAGCGGGTGCGAAGTGGGGTGTGTTGAAACAGTTTTAAAGAGTGGGAGAGCGAGAATTTGCAACGAACGCATGCCGCTGATAAGCTTCGAAAATTGATATCACGCTACACATTATTAAATATTTTTCTTATTAAATTCTCGAAAAATCTGATTTAAAAACCATTGTAACCTGGAATATATGGCAAATATTTTATAAAGAATATATATTTTTGATAAATATAATAGTTTGGGAGATATCGTCGTAGGAATGGAAAAGTAGACGAAAAATAATTAATTTTCAGCCGTAGTCGAACAGAGAAAATGAGGATTTTTGATTTTTACTGCCATATAAGCCTATGCAAAAGTTCGTTTTCTTATTTATTTTAAAAATAGAAATTCTACAGAGAATTTAATGATTTTTGGATAAAATACGCTTCAGGATTGACTCTATCGCGTGGTGTAGTTAATTAGAAAATTTTGATTTGCGCCCTTATATTCATGACGATTCTTTGACGACAAGTGGATTCGTAATCCACAGGGCATAAGTAACATATCTGACAAGGTCATACATTTTACTCTAAAAGTGCCAACGGGATCGAAAACTAAGCGACTTTTGTCAACGCGAGCACTCTACTATCTAGCAAGTAGTTGGTTTTATGAAGGTTCGACCTGAAATTTAAAGTGATTTAAAAGCATATTAGATCTATAGCCCGGCATTAACAACCACCTCAAATTAATTTCATAAAGCAATGATAAAACCACAACATTTGCTTAATCCCTATAAAACTTGGTCCTCCTAACTTGAATTTAACAGCTATAAAGCTTTATTGAAGGCTTGGCAAATAAGCCAATAAAGGCTAAAAGATAATTTAGTGTTAATGTAAGTTCTTGAAGGCATTTTTAAAGCTTTCTCTGAGACAAAACTATCTTTAAGTGCATTTGGCATTTAATAAGTCTGGCACAAACCAGTAGTTTATTAGGTGACCATTATAAAACACTGATAAAACCTAAACAAATCTAAAGAGCATTTAAATTTTACTTGGGAATGGGGGAGGAAAATGTTGGACTCTACATTTTGACTATTTTTATAAGACTGTCGATGTTTAAGTGCACCATAAGTGAACTAAGCGTGAACACTAAGTTCTCCGAGACTCTTAGAGTAAGGAGTAATTTCGTGTGTAGGGGTGGTAAGCCAATATATGGTTTTCAGAAGCGACAAAAAAAGAAAAATACATAAAAATGATTTTGTAAATGATAGCGAGTGTTATTAACAGGTGGATAAGGGATGTGTGGTTGGGCGATTTCCAGAGTTGTTTGGTAATTTGGGGGTGGGGGGGTGGGGGGGGGGAAGGAATATGTACATGTGAATTTTCTTCATGATTACGTTAATTTCCAAATTATTAGAAATTTGACGTATATTGTAAATGTTAATGTAACAATATAATATTTTGTAATTTTTAATGAACTGCTTTCTATTCATAATTAACACATCAGATTTTTCTTATTTAAGACCGTAGGCTCCTTAATTGTCAATTCTTGCTACGTATCATATTGCTTTATGAAGAGAATGTCAAGTGTTTTTTTATAGAGAATTATTCTTATCTTTACTATTTGATAAAGTTGTAATGTACTTGAAATATATTTCTGCATCTGCAAAGGCTTCATTTATTATTTATTTACGTCGATAAATTATTTCTACCTTTTATTTTTAGCAAAAATTTGTAAGATCTTTTACTATGACTATAGTCCATTTAGAAATAAAAGAGAGTAATAACACTCTCAGATAAAAACCGGCTATGGGCGAGCTAATACATCTTTTCACATTAGATTCAAAAATCATAATTCAAATTCTAATAAATTTAAATTAAAATAAACTGACCTTTTGAGAACAATACGTATACGAAGATTTGATTACATCAAACAGAATGGATTGATATAGGTCTAACCTGTTCATTTAATAGGTTATTTTCCGGAAGACAATGTAGACTGTGTTATATCTTCCAGTCCCAGAGCTGACCTGAGTAGACGGTAGACGTGCTAGTACGGTGGAGTAAATGTAAATCGACATTATGTGTTTAGTGACCAGTGCACTAGTAGATAGAGCAACTGGTGGATAGGGATTGGAAAATCGACTATCTACAGACTTTTGAAAGAAAAGAAAAAGAAAAATTAACGTGAGACTGTGAATGTCCCAAAATCATCTACAGGGGGGCCAAAAATCGTTATCGAGAAATACTTCGTGAAAAGTGTACTCATTTTATTTAAACAGATAATATGCCAATATCGAACAAAATTTTATGTCAACTTTCAGAAGACAAACGAAATATCACAATCGGCAGAAACAAACTCTAGGAAGTCCTATAACAGTTGAGTTTTTGCTAGGAAAACGGAACAGAAAGTCAATTTTTATCGATAAATATAAAATTATTTGCTGGAGAAGAGCCGAAGAGCCTATCTAAGATCATTTCCAAAAAATCCGTGTAGAAGTGAAGAATATTTATTATCTGGACGAAATTTGGGCAAACGAGGGATACACTGTGACAAAAATATGGCAAGATAAGAAGGTGAAAAGTTCTCTTCAATCATTTTTGGATGGACTGTCAACATGGTTGAAGGCATCTTCAGGGAAAGAAAAGGCAGACGATTAATAGTCACGAATATTGGCAGTGCCAATAGTTTTGTGGATGGCGTTTTACTCTCATTGGAATATAAAAATACAGGTGACTGTCACGAATATATGAACGCAGATATTTTCGAAGAAGAATTTACGCAAATGTTGGATCCATTTGGCACTAAAAAACAGAAAAAGATAATTGAAATAATTTCGTTCTAGAAATATACAATTATCCGCTGAACCTCTTCAAAAACCATCCCTCAAGAGTTTATATTTATTTGATTACATTTACTTTTCGTTGGTTCATAAATCTTATTAAAAAGTAGTTAACGTAATTTTAAAATAATATTTAATTGTCAACTCCCTTAAAAACCATCCCCTTGGTCCTTAGAATATTTTCCGCTTTTCTAACGAATATTTTCTGTTTATTTGCAAATTTGTGGAATTTTGTCCGCCTAGAACTTGAAAATTGGCAACTGTGGGATGTAGGAAGGCGAGAGAACTCGAATGGCACAAACCGTAGCTCTGTAACTAGGTCAGTTTTTGAGACACGACCTCGGAAAGCGGTACAAAAATTCGATTATCACCATCTGGTGACTTCGAGCGGGCATATCGTCTAGAAAAAGTTACAGCGCTTTATGTGAAGAGATGTCGAAATCGGTTAAATTATGGGTTTTTTGAGGTTGTGGCAAAATCCTGATGAGATGGAGTTAAACAGATCTCGCATTCGGATTCAGCGACCCCAAAAATATGTAGTAAACACGGTTAGATCCCCAGAGCAGAAAAAAATATTTTCTGTGTGACTGTGTAATGCTAGTTACCACTCAAAGCTGTTTGAGAGGACCTCCTACGACTGCCTAGCGGAAAGCCGATATGTTTCAACGCTAATCCAAATAAAAATAGCTTTTCAAGTGAATATGCTAAAAATGAATTTTTATTGGGCCCTTTATTAAGATAAAGTACAGCTCGCCAACATAATAAAATATATAACAGAAAACAGACAAAAAATTATCTGGTAACCAGCACCCCGACTATGATTTATAGAATTTGCATTTACTGACTTTAGTAGTAACATTGATTAATTTCTAAGTAATCAATGGTAGTAACAATATTAATACCGTCCCGATTTGGATACAGCATCTTAAAATACGTGATTTTACTATTATAGGTAATAAAACAAACATCGATCTAATAGTTATTTGATTTACACGTGGATATAGAAATAATTAAGACTATGTCAAAGATCATTACTCTCAAATAAAAACAGCTGGATTCGAATTAATTCATCTGGTAGTTTCCCCAGACCAGAGCGGTTTTATTATTGATATTGGTGTTTTTTCAGTATTTAATAAAGCTAATTCAATTGTCATAGGAGAGTATAGGTCAGTGGGTTCACGAAAAATACTTAATTGATCTCATCAATGAGAGGTCTTAGGGAACCTATAAAACCTATGAGATAAGACCGATAATTATTGCAAATTTGGTTTTAATATAAATTATAACTTTAGCGGTGTTCTGTAGCCGGTTATACTAAAATTTGGGAGGGATATATTAATAAAAATTTCATTTCTCCCTATCACTCAAGAACGCCTTGAAATATTTAAAATATGAAACTTATTTTGACTGGTTCCTCATCGAGGACTACCCCGCGGAATGGGTGGCAACCCCGATACTCCTGTTCTCGAGAAATTTTTGTCCAGTAAACGTCACCTTGCATTTTTTAAGAACGGCTTGAGATATTTAAAATCTCTGCTTTTATTGGTATGGTTGTCAACCCCTGTACCTCTTGCCTTTTATGTCGAAAAATTTTTGTCTAAAGGCTGCATGATTCAGTAGTTTATACTCAGGCTATTTATCAATGCAATTTTGTATTTATTGCCTATAGGTAATAAACAAATCACATTGACAAGTTTTTTATATACCTACCAAATAAAATTCGCCTTCAATTGTGTTTCTCACGATAAACTAATCGAAAAAATGCAATTATATGACATTAGAGGGTTACCTCTCTCTTTAATTCCTATTTGCACAAGCGCCAGCAATGCGTAGTCATAGGAAATGGCATGACACATTTTCTAGATATTAATCATGGTGTACCCCGAGGCTCTGTCATGGGGCCGCTGTTATTTTTTATCTATATTAATGGCTTCCTGCAATTTATGTTGTCTACTAAAGCAACATGTTTGCTGATGATATCACTCTCTTGTGCTCTGACCGTAACACTGCTAATCTGATCCAACTAAGGTCTGACATAGAACTCGAGGCGAAAAACTGGTTCACTTTCAATAAACTAACACTTAATCAAGGGAAAACGCAGAGACTTATATTTGCAAATACAAATTTATCAAAAGGCGCTCACGTTAAGCTCCTCGGTATATACCTAGATGACAACTTTAGTTGGGTAAACCATATTGACCAGTTAAATAAAAATCTCTCATCCACTATCTTCCTCATCGGGAAATTAAAAAACATTCTCGAATTCGACACCCTAAAAAATGCTTATTTTTCCCCTTTCCACTATAGACTTTCCTACGCAGTGATCCTATGGGTAACTCTTGCCACGCACCAAAGGTTTTTCGTCAACGAAAGAAGGTTATAAGAATATACTCGTTAGTGCTGGGTTTGCGGATCATTGTCAACCTATTTTCATCAAACTGGGCATTATGCCTCTGCCTTCACTATTTATATTTTATGGAGATTCACAGGAATAATAAATAATGTTAGTTTAATCAACAACTCAATAAATGATTCAATAAAAGTAAATAAATATCATTTAACCTACGGCAATGCTACCCGCAATATTAAGAATGAACCAAGAGCTTATAACTTGTAATGGTGAGATAGGTAAACAATCGACTACTTTCGTTTGAGGTAAGCGCATAACAGCTGGTTAACTATATTCGTATACGGATATCGTTTGCAATATTAAAGCTCGACTCTTATTCTATCACCTTTGTTATGATTTATCCTGGTAGCAACGCTTTAAACTGAATTTTTAAATTGACAATAGAAGCACTGTACCAAGTCAATAACTTAAACCGTTTCGGAGAAAGTGCACAAAAAACGTAACAGACAGACCGACAGAAAAACTTTTTTCGCCCAAAATTGACATCTTTACATTTCATGACATTATAAAATTATTCCATTACAGATGTAGAAGTAAAATTGAAAGCTTAATCAATCATTTCTATTTTGATCCTTATTTTTGTCGTATATGCCAGAATTTCTAAGATATCTAACATTTAAACTAAATATTTCGTCTTATAAACGCTCGGACGCCATTTCTAAACTTCCATGTCTTCGAAAAGATTCTACAGAAAACCAGATTAATTGATAAAGCGTAGCTTTATTTTTGGACGCCACACTTTTCCTCTGAAACCAACATTTATAAAGATTTGCAAAAAAAATCACCTTTCTGGAAAATAACTGTAAGTTTAAAATGCAATTTTCTCTAAAGCAAGTACTGTAAATGAAAAACAGTATTTGTGATTTATTCTTAATTAGGTCCTGGTGTGTAATAACAGAAACAGAACGACGATGGATTTAATAAAATTATGTGAAGACGCACATTGCTTAGGCCATACTCATAACTTTTCTTTTTATACTACGGAAACAAAATCCATTCGTGAAAGTCGATTGAAATCCATTATTTTGGTCGTTCTCAATTTTTAATCCCCGATACAAAAGGTAGGGTGTTGTAAGCTTGATGTTAAATGGGCCGTTTGACGCTTTTTTTGAAGGCGGTCTTTTAGAACGAAATTCTGTTATTCTGACAACCTGTTGAAAAACGTGTCTTTCGCAGATATGATCGACTGTTGTACTTTATTTATAACCCCAATTACTGGAAATACATCTGTAAAAGATGTTCTAGAAAATTTACCAGCAGTTTCGTTTGATGACTCACAATTTGTTGAGAAAAAAAATGTACAATTCAAGTATTTCTTACTAATGAGAACTGACTTGCATGAATATCCCATTGGCGTGCTAACCGGACATTTTCAGTATCACTTTAGTTTTTCTTGATGTCAGCGTGGAAAGTGACTGTTTTCGCAGTAGTTAGATTGGAAGAATAATCAGAAAAGGTTATTTGAATAGCGAAAAAGGATTTTATAGGTCGACGTTAGTAAGTTTACTGTTATTATTATTAAGTACTTTACCAATTATTTTATTTCATACATCGGAATCACAGAACTTCTTTGGATAAAAACTGATGGAAAATTACGATGAAGTGTACGAAAAAATTATATATTTCATTGTAACTGAAAAAAAACCTAAAATCTGACACCCTTTGTAGATACCAAAGAAACACATCATAGACTTATAGCTGTTGGCAAGAGAACCTTACAGAAGTCATAGGCGTGCAAGAAAGTCCGTAGGGATAGTCACTAGTGAAAATACTGTCACTCATATTTCAAAATACTGTCACTCAAAAATAATAAAATAACAAAAAATGGATCAAATTTAGTCTACTAACTTAAGCTGGGTAAGGATATAAATGAATGTTAAATGAGGTTAATATGATCCATGATAATTCTCGTCAGCTCGCTTAAGTTATTTTGATGTATATCACAATACATAGCAACGCCATTAACACTATCGCACATTGTATATACAGGTGATCGTGACAATGTATTAGTTCTAGCGATAGATAAGTGAAAAGTAGTCGAGACTCTTGAGGATAAACGCGGAACTTGAAATATTATTTCGTTAAGAAGGCCTATGCAATCAATTTTATTATGCAAAAGTTTGTAAATAAATCCTACTGCAAATAACACTCTTCTTAGATGAAGCGATTGAAAACTCATTGAATTTAACAATAAGTGCTGAGTGTAGCCCTTTTCGGGGTACACTCCTGAGATTTTATATTGAAAGAATTTGAGAAACTTCCTCTGAACATTTTCAACGACCAGTCCATGTACATTATAAAACGGGTGCCAGATTAAGGAACCGTATTCTAACTTTGATCTGACATAAGCAAAATAAAGTACTTTTAACGCAGTGGGATCATGAAAATTGCGACAGTTTCGTATTATAAAACCTAACACTCTTAATGCGGAGGTTGTAGTCTGGTTAATATGATCAGTAAATGACAGTTTTGGGTCAAACACTATACCAAGATCTTCTATGGATTCACATCGGCTTAAGCTTGTGGACTTTAGCTGATAAGTAAATTCAGCGTAATGTTTCTTTAGTGTAAAAGTTAAGCTTTTACATTTTTGAGTGTTTAAATGAAGATTATTTTCGTCACACCAAACTTCAATCTTTCTCAACTGGTTCTGAATAAATAAGCAGTCTTCACCATTCTCTATGATATGGTAGATTTTTAGATCGTCAGCAAATTGCACCGTTTCACAATCGATGATCTGTACAAGATCATTAATGAAGAGCAAGAATAATAATGGACCAAGGTTGGATCCTTGGGGTACTCCGGGAGTAGCAATAAATTGTTTAGAGTCGAACCCGTTGTACGATACATACTGAACTCTGTTCGTCAAGTAAGACCTAATCAGTGTTATAGTGATTCATGAAATCCAAAGTTAATTAGCTTGGTTAAAATTATTCCGTGATTTATGCGATCAAATGCTTTAATAAAGTCGGTGTATTTACGTTTACCTGGCCATGGTTATCGAGTGTATTAGCCACATATTGGGAGAATATTGCTAAATTTGTTGTGGTAGAGCCATCCATAAAACCATGTTGGTGTGGTGACATTAATTTTTTTTTTTACCCCAGGATAAATATAACTATGGAGTGATATCTCAAAGAGTTTTATAAAATTACAAAGAATAGAAAGAGGTCTATAATTAGTTAATTTGGAAGGATCGCCAGATTTAAGTATCGGACATACTTTCGCAGTTTTCCAAATGCCAGGAAAAACGGAGATTTTTAAAATAAGATTGAAAATAAAGAGTAAAGGAGTTATAAGGGAATATCTACAGTCTTTCACTAAAAAACTAGGGATTTGATCGTGACCTGACGTCATTTTATTTTTCAATTTATTGGCAGAATTCAGTAAGTCCTTTTCAGCGAATTCACGTGTATTAATGGCATCTGTATAATTACAACAATTTAATTCAGCAAATGTATGAGGGCTGGTTGATGTTGAGTAAACGCTACTAAAGTAATCGCTGAATCCATCAACAACAGGATGAGGACCATCAAAAACTACATCGCCATTAACTACTTTACCTGGTATTCTAGATTGTTGTTTTTTTGCGTGAATATAATTCCAGAAATACTTAGAATCATTTTTAACACTACTTTCAACTCTGTTGAGGTATAATTTTTATGTTACTTGGATGTCTGATTTAACTAACGATCCAAATATACAGACTGTCTATTATAATATCTCGCTTAATATCTATTGTAGAAGAATAAAGTTTTAGAAACAGTTATCCCATTTTTTGTGAGCTATATTTCAGTAAAAAGAAATTTATAGCCTACTTTATGAGATATATTACAAAAACCTGAAAAATAGGAAAACCACAAACGGTTATAGCTTCCTTATTTGAGGAGATACGAAAAAAGTTAAAGGAATGAAAGTTGACGGCAAAGACAATAAGAATAATAACGCCATTAATTCCGTTATTTTTTTCTCATTCCAACGATATAAAACATGTCGCAGAAATTTTAACAGATAGTGTCAATATTTAATATTTTACGAATACCACAATTCATATAATTGAATCGTAACAATCAGCTGTGCCATAATTAGTGAACAACAATGTATACAGTTATTAATAAATTTGACAGATTGTCACTGTTGTATGTTGTATGTTGCGTTGTCGAGTTCTAAGACAAATTTTATATCAGTAATTATGGTGTACACCAATAATAACAAATTCGATATGATTAGCATTTATTGTCAGTGCAATTTTGACGCTGAGATGGCAGTCACGGTTTACGGAGATAGATTTCCAGATGCTCCGCAGCCAAATCGAACTATGTTTAGGAAGTCAGTTCAAAATCTAAAAACGCACGGTTCATTTTCAAAAAAAGTAGTAAGGCGAGCGCATGTTGCGGACAATGTAAGAAAAGTGAATAGAGTAATGAATTATGTTAACCAAAATGAGGAAACCTCTTTGAGACAAATTCAGAGAAACTGTCGCATAAAAAAAGACAGTGCAAGAAAAATATTGAAAAAAAAACGGATTTCGATGCTACAAAATGAGGAAAGTTCAACATTTAAATGAGGGAGATAAGCCAAGGAGAGTAAGATTTTGTAGATGGTTATTAAATAAGAAAAGGAATGACGCGCTGATATGTAGCAAAATTCTTTGGTCGGACGAATCAAATTTTTCTAATAATGGATTTTTCAATAGAAATATGCATTATAAGTGGACACGAGAAAATACACATTGGTGCAGAGAGACTGCTTTCCAAGAAAGATTTTCTACGAATGTTTGGTTGGGTCTTTTAGGGACTAAAGAATTGGACCTTATTTTTATGATGGCAAATTAACCGCTCGTAGATACCTTAATTTCCTGCAAAACGAATTTCAAGATTTTCTTTATGAATTAACAGTGGCAGAAAGATTAAATTATTCATATTTTCAACAAGATGGGGCTCCACCTCACACTGCTGTAATATGTACAAATTATTTAAATCAAGTTATGCCAGATAGCTGAATAGGCACCTACGGACCCATTCTATGGCCAGCTCGATCACCAGATATTACACCCTTGGATTTTTTCGTCTGGGGTTACATTAAAGACAAGGTATTTCAAACTGCCCCTGAAAATATTGAGGACATTAAAACCAGAATTCGAAACGCATGTGAGGCAATTACTCCTGAAATGCTCCAAAATGTAATGCGTGACGTGTCTCGTAGAGCACGTTTATGTGTCAGAATGCATGGTGCACAATTTGAGCATTTGTAGTTAGAAAAATAAATACACACAATTTCTTTTCAATATAGTAGTAGGTAGTACTGTTATACATAGTTTTTCGTTTTTTTCTTTGGATGTTCGTTTTGTACTTCTTTTTTTATTTATGAGATATTTATTGGTTTGTATTAAATTGTAATAAATAATTACGGAATTATAATTATTATAAAGTGAATTTTTACTATTATGGCACAGCTGATTGTTACGATTCAATTATATGAATTGTGGTATTCGTAAAATATTAAATATTGACACTATCGGTTAAAATTTCTGTGACATGTTTTATATCGTTGGAATGAGAAAAAAATAACGGAATTAATGGCGTCATGGCCTACTTTGAGATATGTATTTTTCATTTTTGCACAATAGCGTATGTCAAAGCCAACTGCATTTTTCGATTTTTTTGTTACACGTTATTATTCTTATTGTCATTGCCGTCAACTTTCATTCCTTTAACTTTTTTCGTATCTCCTCAAATAAGGAAGCTATAACCGTTTGTGGTTTTCCTATTTCCAAATTTCTTTTTACTGAAATATAGCTCACAAAAAATGGGATAACTGTTTCTAAAACTTTATTCTTTAACAATAGATATTAAGCGAGATATTTGGTGTGGCCCTCGTAAAATAGACAGTCTGTATATATCTAGTTTTGCTTGTTTGTGTTTTTTACGGTAGTAATTTTTTAGTTTGATATTGTTGATTATTGCAGGGGTATACCAGGATTGGATATTTACGTTTATAGCTAATAAAAGTTAGCACTTGCTTATCAAATATGTCTCTCGTCAGTCTGTCATAAAAATAAGGTCGGAAAATAAAATTTTCTTTTTTAAAGTACCACTAAGGCAGTCGTTCCATTTAGAATTAATTATGTGATATGTTAAGCAAACTGTGATTTAGTTATCTATGTAAATTTTATTATTCATTGAATTTTTCGTGAATTAAATTTGTCCAAAATTGAACTTCTTTTTATTTCCAAGTCAATTATTGTTTGATTTTTACTGGTCAGTAGAAAAGTTTTTTTATTAATTAGGGGCCGTTCATAAAATACCTTCGCAAATAAGGGGGGGGGAGAGGTATTGCTTAGCGTGACGAGATGTGACAAGGGGGAAGGAGGGGTTCTAAGGAAATGTGACGTTAACAGTGAATCAATTTTATTTTTTCTCTTAACTTTGCAGTTTTTAAAAAAAATTTCATTGGGATAGAAAGTCATTCCCAGGCCCGTTGAGAGGGGGGCGGGGGTGTTTCCTCCGGGCTCGGAGGTTTTTGAGGGCTCGAGTATTATTTGAAGTTAGAGAAGCGTTTGCATTAGGTTAAATGAGAGAGGCATATTTTTAAATGATTAGTTTGATGTAAATAACAAAGAGTTTTGAATGACTAAATATGAAATTGCTGCCTCCCCGTTTTTCAGAACTGCGACCGAGGATAAATATTTAATTGCAAGGAATATCACCCCCCGCTCTTCAAAATCGAGGAAAACATTCGATTTTAAGGAATATCCCCCACCCCGCTCTTCAAAATTTCGATCGAGGTAAATATCTAATCTTAGGGAATATCATCCTGTTCGAAAATTTTATTGAGATTTTTCTCGACGGCCCTGCCTGTAAATAAACATATGGATAGTCAAAAATTAATGTTTCAGATTGAATACACTCATTTATTTACTTACGTGCTCATAACAAATATTTTAAATTATTCATGTGTACGCTATTTTTAATCACAAGAAATCGTTTATGGGGGGGAGGGGGCTAGCATTTGTGACGTAATATTTGTTAGGAGGGTCTATGAAAGTGTGACGAAGGGGGAGGGAGGGGTCCAAAAAGGTGAAATTCTGAGTGACGTATTTTATGGACGGCCCCTTATGTAAATTTTAATGAGATTCAAACGGCATTAGATTCGTCGGAAAATAATACGCTGATTTCGCCTTGGAAAGTTGGTCAGCTTTCTGCGCTATATTTTTTTCTGTCAGCTAAAAGTTTTCGAGAATAAAAAGTGTTCAGAAAACCATTTTTATCTGACAGAAGATAAGTTCGAAAATAGTTATTTTTGTAACAAGTACCTAAAATCATGTTTTTTGGTATGAATCGTAGCCGGAATAGCCGATGAGCCCAAAAAACTGAGGTACTTGTTACAAACAACATATTTTTGTTAAACGTCCCTAAAACATATTTAAATTTTGATCAGAGCAAATATGTCTCGAAAATAGTTAGCTTCGAATATTAATTATCATGCGACCATAGTAACCAGATTGTTTTCGAGGATGCTGAATACAATGGCGGTGGTAGAATTTCTCTTTGGGGTTGCGCAAACCCCCAAACGGTGTTAAACGCCCAAGATATAATTTTCACGGTTCAAAAATATCTTACCCCCCGTTTTCGAGGATGCTGAGCACGATGGTGACGCTGAATATTTATTCCGACCCTCCGCAACCCCTCCAATGGCCAATAATCACCCACGAAAGGGGTGAACATCTTTTTTTATATATATCAGCGAAAAAACGTATATACCCCCGTTTTCGAGGATTCTGAGCACGATCTTGATGCTGAATATTTATTCCAACCACCCGCAATCCTTCCAATGACCAATAATCACCCCCGGAAGGGGTGAAAATCTTTTTTTAATATCAGCGGCAAAATGTATATACCGCCTGTTACCGAGGATGCTGAGCGAAAAATAATGATACCTCTCTTATTGATTGTAGTTGTCTTTCTTTTCCCTTGGAATTGGCATTGGAGGGGTTTGAAAAAAAAATCGAGTACCACCACCTTGCTCATCATCCTCGAAAACAGACGGTACATACATTCTGATGCTTATATAAAAAAAAAAATTCACCCCTTCCGGGGGTGATTATTGGCAGTTGGAGGGGTCGGAATAAATATTCAGCACCACCATCGTGCTCAGCATCCTCGAAAACGGGGGGTAGGATATTTTTGAGCCGTGAAAATTATATCCTGAGCGTTTAACCCCTTTTGTGGGTGGGGTTTGGCCGCTTGGGGGTTTGCGCAACCCCAAAGAGAAATTCTACCACCGCCATCGTGTTCAATATCCTCGAAAACGTGGGGGGGGTAGAGGTAGTCTTGTTACGGCTCAAATTATTTACCAAAAAAAAAATTATTATGAACAACTATACCTAACTGCTCCTACAACAGTACCCATGTTCACCAATGCTTAAAATGGTCTAAAAAGGGCCCACAAAAGGCGAAATCAGCGTATTATTTCCCGACGAATCTAATGCCGTTTCAATCTCATTAAGATTTGCATAATTAAAAACGTTATTGCAATTTTTGTTACTTGCAAATTTTGTTACCTAATTTATTGATTTTTTTTTAATAAGAATAGGCAGTAGTAACCAAACCATGTAATTTTCCGCTAAAATCATGATAAAAAATGTTTTGGTCCAAAGTTATAAGCAAATTAATATCTTTTTGCAAAACGTCATATTTTGCAAAATTCTGCACTTATGATCAAACAGATACCGGGAGTCTATTTGGTAACCATTGAAGTGTATGAAAACAAATTTTGAGCAATCTAACTGAAGAATTTGCATGGTTATGCAACTCTGAATACGGAACTCTAAATTAGCAAAAATTCGCCAGTTTTTTTTGCTATGTAAAAATAGTATTTATTATTGAAGCGTAATGGAATCACCTTTAAAAGTACATGTTTTCCCAAGTAAAATGAGTTTTGGAAAGTTCAAATCGGACGATTAGAACGGAAGTTATAAAGGCCTATAAACAATTATGAATTTTGCGGTAATTTTGCAATAACAAATTTAGCGGCGGGTGAATTACATCAAGAGTATTTTTCCCGTAATGTGGCTAATTTTTTACCATTTTTACAAAAAAAATCGGTGTGCTAAGAGCAACAACACTTTTACAAATTAGCGTCACTGATATTTCAGATAAAATTCATAATATTAGGGACTTAATTGTTTATCGAATTGATAATTATTTAATATTCACTATATTGATTCTTCAAATGTCGCAAGTCGCACACTCTTAAAACAGTTATTTATTGGAAAATAAAACAATATACAGTCCGTTTAAAAAAACTGAAAATGATGTCAAATCTAAAAAATATGGTAGTTATTGTAAAGGAACAGTTCAGCAAATACTTTCGCAAAAATGGGTTATTCTTGACCCCCTCCCCACATTTGTAACATTTATAAGACCCCTCCCCCTTACACACGAACGTGCGTGTGCAAAGTTCCCCTCCCCTCCTCATCTAAAGAAAAAAAAAACTTTATTAAAAAAACAGACTTGACTTTTTTGAGAACGTTCACTTTTTGTGAACCTCCTCCCTCCCCATCGTTCACTTTGTCACATTTTCGGTGAACTCCCCCCCATACAAGCGAGACAAAAGAATTAACAAATGTCTTAATGACCTTTTATTCTGGTTATATTTTACTTGACCCGTATAAAATGTGTCTCAAATTGAAGCTGCAAGTATTGATATCTCCGTTATTATAAAATATAGAAAGTCTGCTATAAATTAAGAATTTTGATTTTAGGACATTGGAAAGAGAATTAAAAGAACTATCGAATACACAAAAATCCAATATGGCGTCCATATAAAACATAAGAAGTGTAGTCAATATCTCAAAAACAAAACAAAACATGTTCTGACTTTCCATGGACAAATGTGACTCAGATGAAAGATTCAGAGGAAGATAGTGCCCCACAGCCGCTCTTACCTTCTACACCATTAAGTAAAAAAAGAAAAGTAGTGCCTAACTCCAGTTCTGGATCTTTATCTTTTGTTGTACGTACGACCAAGTTTAATAAAGAAGAAATAGATAAACAAATTGCTAGAGCTCTTTAAGCGACAAACAGCAGTTTCATGGGTATTAAACAACCTGAAGTAAAAAAGACAATAACGCTTTTATGACATGGTTATGTACCACCATCTCGATATGATGTGCCCAACAGACTGCTCCATGAAGTGTATAACGAGGAAAAAAGTTAATGTTTTAAAGATTTATCAGGAAGTTCAATTCGTCTGTCATTGGACGGATGGTCCAACAAACGCAATCAACCAATATGTGCAACTGTAACTACGGAAAATGGGTCTTCCTCCAGACACATCTGGAAATCCACATATATCTGTATATTTAACGGAACTTGCAATAAACTTAATTAAAACTCTAAAGACTGACTATACCTGTACAGTAAGCAGTTTTGTGACGGATAATGCTGCCAATATCAATGCTATGAGAAATCAAATTAAAGAGTCAACAGAACTAAATGTTATTACTTACGGTTGTGCTCCACACATTTTAAACTTGTTATGTAAGGATTTAGAAGTGAAATTAAGTAACACGTTACGTTCGTTGTGAAATACTTTCGAAACAATAATTTTACCTCTGCGACATGCGCAAAAGAAGGAGAAAAAAACTTACTTTACCTTCTGACGTAAGATGGAACTCACTTGCCGACTGCTTAGAGGGTTTCGTTAAATCATGGTCCACACTTTTTAAAATTAGCGAGGAACATAAAAATTAAATTGACAACATAGTAAGACAGAAAATTTCAAACCTTTATTTAAAAAGAACTGCTGAAGATTAGTTATCACTACTAAAACCTCCAATCTGTTGCACTAGATAAGCTTCAAAGAAACGATGCAATTTTATCAGACGTCGTAGAACAAAGCATAAATTAACAGAAAGCGAAAAGAATCGTGCTTTAGAAGCCGCTAATGAATTATATCCCGAAAGTGATTTACTACCAATGATTATTAAATTTCTGGCAAAATCTGAGCCTTTTGCCGATATTATGTTTCATGAAAAAGAATTAAAAACACAAAACCCTTGAACTGGTGGAAATCCCAAAGAAATTCGTTCTAAGATTCGAAATCGTTTAGGGACCGAAAAAGCAGCTAAATTAGTTTCTTTTTACAAACTTAATAATAATTAACCTAATTTAAAATTTTTGTTTTGGATTCAATCATGTTTTATTTTCTTTTAGAGTTGGTTCTGTTTATGTTTCTGCTTTTAAGTAGGCAAATAATTTATAATGTACTTTAAGAAGGTAACTTTTGTTTTCTATGTGTAACCTAACAGTTCTTTTGTTCTTTTTATTTGAATTTTTTGTAATTTGTATCTAGCTTTTAAATAAACTGTACTTTTTATTTGAATTTTCTGAACTTTGATTTACTTGGATTATTGGCTTTACACAACTTGATTTAAATTATGATTTAAATTTAAAAAATCAGTTGATTTAAATCACGATTTAAATCAAATTGATTTAAATCGTCCCAACCCTGCAAAAAACCACAACTGAGGATTTCAAACACTAAAAACCCCTAAAAGCATCACTGAAATGTCCAAAAAATTCTCTAAAATTTTCCTAACTAAACCCACCTTCTATCATTTATAATAACGGAGATATCAATACACGCAGCATCATTTTGTAACACATTGTATAGGTGGGTACGTAGATATTCAACGCTGTTATTACTACGCTAATAATAAAATGAACATTTTCTCTCGTTCGTGAGAACGATTGACTAACAAATTACATTTTTTATATAAAATCCACATGTGGAATGTAATTTTTTTATTGAATTGATTAAATCTTTCGCGACGTCAGGCCGGTCCTGGAAGTTGCTGTAATGTCTCAAGTCAAGTCTCAGATATATAAATGATTAGAGGGTGGCTCTTGTCATTCTGTGTTGAAAATTCCCCGCGGCAAAATGGTGAGTACCTTACTCAATTTTTGTTATCTTGCCAATGTGTCGTTCGATGATTCATTCATGCGATCCTGATTTTCAAAAGTGGCGCGGCCATTCGATTTAATACCCACTTTGTGCTTGTTTGTATTTTTGATAAACATTTTTTTTATTGTTCAACTTTTTCAAAGCGATGATCCGCTTTACTTAAAAATTGTCTTGTGCGGTTCATTGAAATATTATAGAAATTTTTTTGTGAATTCGATGAGTTTTTAGTTCGGTAAATCCAGGCTTCGAGCATTATACTGGAAAGCTGATAGGTTTCTTTAAATAAAATGTTGTTTATTTATGAGTAACTCCATTCAGTATAAGTTATTTTTTAAACAATATCAATTTTTTTCAAAACGGATGAGGTTTTCAATTTAAGCCACATATAAGTTTTTTTTAATATCTGTTTGCTCTCGATTGGCTTAACCGTTTTCAATGAAATGTTTTGCAAATTGTAGACTATGGCTCAGCGGTGAACTTATTGTAGATTCATCAAGTTATGTTTAGTACAAGGTGAAAAAAAAATCGGAAAAACATGTTTATACTAAGGATTTTTACAAACTATAGGGTATTATTCAGGCGGTGGATCCACTGTAGTTTTTTAACAATTTTATTTCCTAATTTTTAGTTAATTTTTTTTGAGATTAAAATTTTTTTAGTAACATTAAATAAGAAACGTTGCGATCTGTAAATTTGCATTTGAGGTTTTGCTCTATTATATACAGGGTGTCGTCCCAGGTGTGTACATGGCGCTACCATAGGTTTTAGCGGCCATAATAAGTTAATTTAACTGGATTTTTCTTTATTCTATGGTGTCTTGTTTAGTCCCTTGAGGGCATTAAAGTTGACAAAATTTTTTAGTTTTTTTTCAAATAATTTTGAAAAGCTTTGTGTTTTTGCGTATAGATGCCACTTTGTAAAATCACTGCTTTCATATCCAAATTTTCCAACTAAGTCTCTTTAAAGGAAAATATCTTGACTATATTTGCACTCTAGTAAGTATGTGGAGATAATTGGTTATAGAATTTTAATATTTGAGGCAGATGTCATGAAAAAATTTGAGGCGTTGAAAAGTATACAGAGATCTGAGTGCTTGGCTTCTAGCATATACACCAAATTTCAAGTTTCTGTACTCTCACCAGTTTGCTTTACTCATTTTCCCCTATTTACCTCTACTTATTCCCCACGCCTTCAACGGAACCATCTCAAAATATAATCTAGTTCCAGATGTAGTTATAATACATGCATGTACCAAACAATCGAAAATCTCAATTTCACTTTCTTCTTCTTCATTTCAATCCTTTTAATAATGGAGCGGGGGTGGTGGGGGAGTTAAAAAATATTATAAAAACATCTGAGGCCTATTTTCCCCTATTTATCAGATCAAATTCAACTTTGGTCATTTTCTAATAAAAACTTGAACATTGCAATAGGCATTAAAATGTGAATTCCTGAGGCTTTTTCGTGGGTGACATAGGGTTCTTATAAGGTCCTATAAATCATTATTCAAGTATTTTCCCAACGTAAAACTTCTAATCTTTGATGATTCTTTATCATTTACGTATCTTGACAATGATTAAGTACATTTCGAAATTACGCTGAACTAAAACTTTGACATTTGCTTTTAATAACTATAATAGGGTCACTACATATCAGTATTGTGATATAACAAAAATTGCTCTACCAGATGTTTATTAATATTTTTATTCAACACTATCACTATATCTCAGATATCATCAAGAAAGTTGCACTTGTCATTTCGAAAATTAGACTAACGACACTTTAACTTTGACCAACTGAAGTCGAATATCACTTCGGTCAAACAAAAAATCGAGTTTTCTACTCATACACTCCACATTGTCTCTTTATTTTGTCACGTACAGAGTAACAGTGGAATAAATTAAGCCTAAATCTCCTAAAAAAGAATTGTCTTACTAATAGCTTTGTTTTTATTTGTCGTAAATAATAAGTACTTATAGCAAATAGTTTTGGATTAAATTCGAGTTCCAGAAGACATTTGTTTAAACAGAAGAATGTTTAATATTGTGCTTTTGGCAGTTTTTCTTAAATATCTCTGCTTGTGCAGCTCGAATCGCAATGAAGAAAAAACAGATTGTCCATAAAAACTAGACTTGTCCGAACCATTTCATTCAGTTATTTCTTGCAAATAAAAACGGCTTCATATCCATTTGTGTGTAACCTAATTTCTGAAAAAACAGTTTTTAAAAAACGTATGTCGTTTGTGGTCACACTTAGAAACTATATATGAGAACTAAAAGAAAATGAATTTGTCTTTATTATTGGACAATTCTCATTCTAACACTGGTTTCCACACAGTCCCCTGCGGCTATGCAGAGTAAACCAGTATCCACATAACCCACTACGACCACGAAGATTCAGTTAAAATGAGAACAAGGCCTAAAATGAGTTTATTTACATACCTCGTCTTTTGGGAAATTTTTCATTTAAGGTGGTCTTTCCCTAGAAAGAGACATCCGATAGGGAAATATTTATTATTATTGACCATAACTTTTTTCTCTTAGTATGTATATTAAAAAAACTATAACAGTACCTAAGTAGAACCATAACAGAGACTATTACTATGAATTTTCACTCAATAATTTCAGTGGTTTGCATAATAGCTAGATTTAAATTTAAAAATTATGTTAATCTTCCTATTTCGTAGTTTATAATCTAGCTATTTTGCAAACCACTGAAATTATTGAGTGAAAATTCATAGTAAGAGTCTTGTTATGGTTCTACTTAGGTACTCTTATAGTTTTTTTAAATATACGTACTAAAAAAAAAAGTTATGGGCAAAAATAATAAATATTTCCCTGTGGGATGTCTCTTTCTAGGGAATGGCCACCTTAAACGGATTACATTTTCATGAAATTTATCATTCTGTTTTTTGGAAAAGTTTTTCGTCCTTATTCTGGAGCTCATCAGAAAGGCACAAAGACACTCATACGATGTTCCATGGATGGAACATCGTATGAGTGGCTTTGTGTTTTTCTAATGAGCTCCAGAACAAGAGCGAAAAACGTTTCAAAGGCTAAGCATTTCCAAAAAAACAGAAAGATAGATTTCATGAAAATGTAATCCATTTGAATGAAAAATTTTCCAAAAGACGAGGTATGCAAATAAATTTATTTTAGACCTTGTTCTCATTTTAACTGAACCTTCATGGCCGTAGGGGGTTATGTGGATACTGGTTTACTCTGCATAGCCGTAAGGGACTGTGCGGAAACTACTGTTACAATGTGAATTGTCCAATAAGAAAGACAATTCATTTTGGGATTTTAATTTCTAGCATAACCAGAATTCAGGTTATCGAAAGAATGCAAAAATTGTAAATCAATAATTTTACAAATAGAAACAGTTTTTCTTTTGGTTCTCTTTGATAGTTTTTTTCTGCTGTTTGCAAAATCCTATAAAGAATATGTTTCGTTACAATTATAAGCAAACAAGAAATAATTCACTTTTAAACACACTTAGAGT
Source organism: Stenurella melanura (assembly GCA_963583905.1). Classification (NCBI taxonomy): domain Eukaryota; kingdom Metazoa; phylum Arthropoda; class Insecta; order Coleoptera; family Cerambycidae; genus Stenurella; species Stenurella melanura. Next base: position 19,954,441 of record OY757315.1, read on the forward strand.
TAAACTACTGTATCGATATTGGTCCAATCAGTGCAAGCTCGTTAAATAAGTGGAGAATAATTTTTTTCGTCTAGAACGATTAGAACGATTTTGATTTTTCACCCATGGATACTCCGTTAAAGGATGCAGGGTTTTTAATAAAAAAACACGTTTTTTTTTTAATTTAAAACAATTCAATGTGTTTTAGACACGGATTTTTAATTGTTGAAAAAAAACATGTTTTAAACAATAAAAAATATGTTTTTAAACTTAAATTTATACGGGCGCGTCGACCCAATACATTGTTTATTCTATAAGCCATGCCCATATTGCATCATAACAAGACGAGGACGATACTTGATAACGGCTCGGCCAATTCGGTGTAATAAATACGTCAAGTTGTGCAATAGTGCAATAATTTTTTTGGTGATTCGTTATTGACTACACAGGCACATAAAAAAAAAGTCGAGTGGGAGAAGGCAGACCTAATATTCCCATGAATTCTGACCTGAACACGAACCCGATGTCCGTTTTGCCCGATTGGCTCTTGCATTCTCCCTAACCTCAAAAAACACCGTAAAGATGCCCGAAAAAACGAAAATCTGAAAAAATTCAGGGGTACATAGGATGGCAATAGAAATCGAATGGCGCAAACCAGACATCCCTGCGGTCCTTCGTTTTCGAGATAGAGCAGCTCAAAGTCACCGGAAGGAAAAAAATTGTTTTGTTCGCAATTCTCGAGGCTCTATATCGGAAACCAAAAAAGCTATAGAATTCTAGTTTGCGCCATTCGATTTCTCTCGCCATTCTACGTACCTCTGAAATTCTTCAGATTTTTAGCTACACTTTCATTTTCTCGGGCATTCTTACGGTGTTTTTTTTTTTTGAGGTTAGGAAAAATACAACAGCCAATCGGGCAAAACGGACATCCGATTCGTGTTCAGCAGGTCAAAATGGATGGGAATACATAGGTCTACCTTCCCGCACTCGAATTTTTTTGCTATTAATCGCTTTAAAATTAACACTTAAGAAAATAAATAATAACGGTATATCTTCTATATAACAGTAATATGTTTCGTTCGTTGTACTTATACTACCATATTATTATAACTAGTTTTATTGCATTACATAAAAGTTTTCATATTTTTTTGTTTTATTATATTTTTTTTACCTCATCAAATACAACGATGTTCTGAAAATTGTCCATCAAACACACTGAAAAAACGCATTGAAAAAAATCATGTTTAAAACAATTGTTTTAAACGTGTTTAAAACAAATGTGTTTAAAACAGGTCGCTGTGTTTTAAACACTTACAAAACATTTGTTTAAAACATTTTGTTTTAAAACTGCCAACCCTGAAAGGATGGCATGGAAAATTCCTCATAAAAAACACAGGGAGGCAGGTTGAGACAAAAAAATAAATAAATAAATGTAAATATGCAGAAATACAGACCCTTCTAAAAATATATAAAACACAACCCTAATGAGTGAACAAAAAAAAAAAATTATAAATTGGCCGTATATTTTAAATTTGGCAAATGCGCTAGTTTTTCGAACTCCTTAGTTCTCATCAGCAGTATGTAAAAAAAAATATTGAAAGAATTATAGATTAAATAAAAAATTGTTAATAGACATCGTTGATAAGTAGTATAATTAGAAGTAAACAAGCATTACACACTTAATCATTTTTATCCTTGATTTATTATTTCTTTAAATGTGCCGGACCCCGACATACACATAAGGAGAAATATTTGCACATTTATTAAATAATATACATGATCTGCGACATGAACAAGTTCCGACAGGTTGGAAATATTAATCACACGATCACGTGGCTGCAGTTCAATGTAACGGAAATATCACAAATTACTCATTCCACGTAAAAATGTTGAATAATCTGTATGTAATGCTAATACTGATTTTTTTAGATGGTTTATAGACATATACTTCCTGATTTTATTGAGATTAACCTAAACCATCGTTGATCTCATCGATTCGTAGCGAGAAAATTTCCACTATTTATTAATCTTTAGGTTTTTATGCATTTGTATAATATAATAAAAATAGTAAAAGAATTATTCTAAGTTGGTGTCTCGAACAAACATGCGTTGCTCTGTATGTATAAAATAATTATAGACCAAAATGGGATTCTTTTACAAATACATATCTCAAAACCGCTGCCTAAGGAATCACTACTTCCACATCCAGATTCTTCATCCAAGTCACTTTAAATGAAACATCTTGACTATATTTGCACTCTAGTATGTGGAAATTATTGGTCATAGAATTTTAATAATATTCGGGGCAGATGTAATAGAAAAGTTTGAGGAGTTGGTTTCTACCATATACGCTAAAAATGACGTTTCTAGTTTACCCTACTTATTTTCCACTATTCACAACCTACCACCTCCGACTCCTTCAATGGAGTCATCTCAATCAGATGTCACTACAATACATACGTGTACTAACTTTCAAGTGAATATCTCAATTTGATGTTATCAATCCCATTAATAATGAAGCGGAGGTGGTGGTGTTTGAAAGATATTAGAAAGAAATCTGAGGCCTTGGTTTCTAGTATATACACCGAATCCCAAATTTCTGTACTCTTACCAGCTTGATTTACTTATTCCCTTCGACGGAATCATCCCAAAATATAATCTAGTTCCAGATGTCGTTATAATACATACGTCTACCAAATTACAAGTGAATATCTCAATATTCAATCAACCCCTTTAATAATGTAGTAAGGGTAGTGGAAAGGTTGAAAAATATTATTAAAAAATTTGAGGCCTTGGCTTCTAGGACATACACCGAATTTCAAGTTGCAGTACTCTTTCCAGCTTGCTTTACTTATTTTTCCCTATTTACCTCTACTTACCCCCACTCCTTCAACGCAATCATCTCAAAATTTAATCTAGTTTCAGATATAGTTATAATACTTAAATGTACCAAATTTTAAGTGAAAATTTAAATTTAATTTTATCGACTCTTTTAATAAGGGAGAGGGGGTGGTGGGGGATGGAAAATACTAATAAAAAAACCTGAGACCTTCGCTTCTAGTATATACACCAAATCACAAATTTCTGTACTTTTACCAGCTTGCTTTACTTATTTTCCCCTATATACCCCTATTTAACCCCCAACCCTTCAACGAAATCATCTCAAAATATAATCTAGTTTCAGATGTCGTTATAATACATATGCGTTCTAAATTTCATGTGAATATTTCAATTTTATTTTATCAACCCCTTGAATAATGGAGTAGGGGTGGTGGGGGGCTGAAATATATTATTAAAAAATCTGAGGCCTTCGCTTCTAATACAAACACCGAATTTCAAGTTTCTGTACTCATACCAGCTTGTTTTACTTATTTCCCCCTATTTACCCCTAAATAACCCCCAACCCTTCAACGGAATCATCTCAAAGTATAATCTAGTTCCAGATGTGGTTATAATTCATACGTGTACCAACTTTCAAATTAATATCTCAATTTAATTTTATCAACCCTTTTAATAATGAAGTAGGGGTGGTGGGGGTTGAAAAATATTATAAATAATCTGAAACTTCGTCGATGATATTTTGGCTTCTAGTACATACACCGAATTTGAAATTTCTGTAGTCTTACCAGCTTGCTTTACTTATTTTCCCCTATTTACCCCTATTTAACCCCCAACCCTTCAACGGAATCATCTCAAAATATAATCTAGTTCCAGACGTCGTTATAATACAAACGTGTACGAAATTTCAAATGAACATCTCAACTTTATTTTATCAACCCTATTAATGGGGTAGGGGTGGTGGGGGGTTGAAAAATATTATAAAAAAATCTGAGGCCTTAACTTCTAGTACATACACCGAATTTCAAGTTTCTGTACTCTTACAAGCTTGCTTTACTTATTTTCCCCTATTTACCCCTATTTAACCTCCAACCCTTCACCGGATATCCTCAAAAAACAATCCAGTTCCAGATCTCGTTATAATATATACGTGTACAAAATTTCAAGTCAATATCTTAAACCGTTCAGGAGAAAACGTGCGGACAAAAAAAAAGTTAGACAGACAGACAGACCGACAGACAGAAAATTTTTTTCGCTCAAATTTAAAATCTCGACGTTTCATGGCATTCTAAACCTATTTCACGAATAAAAATTTTTGAAAATTTTTTTGCGATTACTATACTTCCAATCCACTACGTGGATGTGGAAGTAAAAATAATAATTTCAGTAAAAAAAAAAAAACGAAAATTGTTAAATTCTATAAAAAACAATAGCACTCGTGTTTTATTAACATAAATGTATTAGAAATTATTTCCTTTGAAAGCAAAGCGGCAGTATAATATCGGAAGATGATAAATCCACACGTAGTAGTAATACTACTCTACCTATGATTTGCCTAATTGAGAATCAGCTTTTATGTAAAATGCGCACGATTAATTTAGTCGCATTTATTATACTAGTACAAAACATTTGAATTTCGCTAGACAGTAAGTGTTTTTAGTAGGAACTAAGCAATGTTCGGAGGTATTTTAGTAGAATTTAAATCATCCAGAAATTCTGCGGTAATTGCAAAAAATCGTTGTCATTATCTAATACAATTAACGTGTTAACACTTAAAATTTCTCAAAAATTAACAAAAATCATGGCTTAAAAGTAGACATCTTGTAGGCTCAAATCATGTGTTTGGTTATTGCGATCATCATCTGTTATCAAAAGAATGTTTATGTTTAATTTCTTTAAAAAAAAATTGTCACAAATTGGAACTTGCCGCAAGAACCTCCTTGTAACAATTTGGGTAAATCGTTCCGAGAAAAATACGCTGATATCGATCGATATCCATTACTGCTACGTAAATAAGAAACATTACCCTTTTGATATAAAGCAGATTTTAAGAAAACAATTGTATTCTATAATATTTATATTTCGCATAATCGATTATTTATAAATACTATGTAACCTATAACACGAAGATAAAACCATTTATTTACAAACCGGGCAAAAAATGTATACTAACTTTGCAATCATAGTAGCTATTTGTGTTAAACGGCGAAAATAACTTCATTCATCATTACTCGTCGACAATAACAGGACATAATCACATTCACAACGTAATTTATTGAAAAGAGCGTTTAAAAATGTCTGCCAATGACGATATCTTAATTTATAGGAAGACTACGACTTATCAATATAATAATTCAATATCTAAAATACAATATGCAGGTACTTACTGTCCAACTGGCAGCAACGTCTGGAGTTCCTCAAGGCTTCAGTTTAGGACCCCTGTTTTTTTCATCCTTGTTAATGATATCTTTAAGGGCCTGCAAAGTAATGCTTTGTTGTATATCATCGATAAGGAATGCTATTTAAATGTCGAAAATTTCATTTAAATGTTAATTATGAACATGGCTCGGATGTCAGAACGCCATTTCACAATTTATGAGGGGTGTACTCAGACGCGTTTGTAAGAATGTTTATCTACGATGACTACCGTAAAAGAAAGATTCGGTCTTTTAAAAACTTTGTGTTTTGCCTTCTTCGTCACTAATTCTGCTTACAAGCAACATTACTGGAATTAGAGAGCGCACTGCACATTTTCATATAAAACACAAATTACCATACCCTCTTCCGGCAACCTACGTAACTATAAAATATTTTTATCTATATAAAAACTGTTAAACTCAATTTCTGATCTTTAACTTTTTCTTTCCCTCCTTCGTCCGTTCGTTAATTTTTGTTGATTTTTCCAAATTTTTTCCTTAAATTATAACAAGATATTTTAGTGATGTTACACGTCTTAGAGACTAACTGCTTATTTTTATTTTGTTCAGTTATTATTCACCGTCTAGAGAACGATATGGTATTACACTTTACAATGTTCAGCGATAGTTCATTAAATAAGCTTAAGGTAGAAATCATTAACAAAGGAAAATGTAGGGCCTAGAAGATATCCTTGTGGAATCCCAGAAATGACACAAGCTGTAGGCTGTAGAATATTTGGTAATCAATGTTTCCATCCCCATTTCAAAACAGAAAGAGAGTATAATTGTATTGTTCCTTTACTTTGTGGGTAATATTCCCATAACCATCAACTAAAATTTTGACCCCTTCGGTAAATTTTTCCGATTATTTAAAAGCTGCTGATAAAGATTACTCATCAATGAAGTTCAAAGTACACGTATCGCGTAACATTGTGTAATGTGGAGTAAAATTATCAATAAAAAACTAGCGCCGAAACAGTGTGTACATAGGCAGGTACCCTCTTATCTGAACAAACAAGAATTACTCCGAAAAATTGAATGTAATTGATAAGTTTTTACAGGCACAGTAAGCCTCCTTTACGTCAATCGTATTTATTATACGATAAAAGCAGCTGGTAAGAAATGAACCTTTAAAGAAAATATTCCAGCGATAGCTTTGACCACAAATTTCAAATTCAATAGTTGACAATGAAATTCTGTTCATTGACAAATTCAAACGTACTCGAAAAATATTTTTTTACGTACTTTCATCGAATCGTGCTGAATTCAATACCTCCTGCCTTTATCAATTAAAAATCAGCGCAGTCTTTCCTCATAAGTGCAGAAAGTGTGGTAATAAACTGAGCGGAACATTACTTGCTATATTAAGACTCGTGCCAAATTTATTTATCTTTAAGAGATGTTATATAATTTATTTAATGTTTTTCCTTAATCAATGACTTCTTTAAATAAAGCACAATAAAGCATAAAATATAGTTCTAAATTAATCAGTAAAGCCAGCATTGTTCACCCTGCAAGTTGTTTTATCCAATAACTGCTAAACTAATTGGTAACATTTTTTCACATCGAAAACTTCTAATCCTAGAAAAAAAGTATAAAATAAAAACAATGCTTCCATCTTTATCTCTTTCCAATATACTTGACACCTATTTAAGAAGATAAAAAGTTTTCTCCAAACAAGAACACATGAGCTACCCTCTACAATAAAAATATATTCCATAATAGTATACCAAGTGTTCTATTTTTCACGTCACTACATTTTGTCAAACTCAAACCTCAAAAACTTTTTAAGTTCAAATGGAACATATATTTTTTTACATCACATTATGTAAAACCAAATTCCCTTTTTTTTTAGTATAGGCATTGTAGGGATTAAAGTTACAATTTTTTAAAATATTGGCGATGTTTTAGTAAATTTTTAGTAAAAATTGTCATCCGCTGCTTAGCCATGATTAGAAACAATCATTATTGTCAGACATTCTCTTATGTCAAAAAATTCCAGCACGTTTAAATTACACCCACGAAGACTTTTTAGATTTGTTTATTATTTATGGAGAATGTGATAAAGTAATATTAAGAACATGTAACATATTTGCTACTCGATACCCACAAGAACAGAAACCATCCACCATGCACTGTAAAACACATATTGGATAATTTTAGAATATTTGGCTCTACCAAGGCAGGAATTAGCTGAAGAAGAAATCTTTCTAACTTACTATTTAAATTTTCCTCGAAAAATTGTAATGTCACCACTCAATATTTCGCTCCCTGAATACATGAGAATTCGAGTTACTCCAGTAATGGGAATTGTGTAGATTAAAAAGTCAATTTTTGGTAAATTTAGCATCATCTGCCCATATATTTCCCAAAAAATAATTATTTATCCAACAAATGAAGAGAACGAGAAAAACGATTGACGAAAATTGAATGCCAAATAATTATTTAAAATAAGAAAACATATTGAAAGATAACATTTTAATTAAACTACTCGACAGATCATAAACTTCAATAGGTTCTATTTTAATAGTAGATAGATTACAAAAAAATTAAGTATATCCATTAAGGATTACGACCTGTACAGTTTTTCTGAATACACAGATCAACTGAAGGAGACGATCGCAATTCTGAATAGGAATTTTAGAAGGATTTTAAAATATATTTAATAGTGCAGTCAATAGAGACTGAAAATATGCATTATTTCGAAAAAATTCCGGAAACTTTTGAGAATACATCTCGGAACATGTCAGGAACAACACACTAAAAGTTACGAACAGCAGTCCTTGAGCGTTATTTGTTATTAAATAAATTAGTTGCAAAACACCAGTTTGTGTAAAATATATCTTAAAATATTTTTTTCTTAAAAAAACTAATAGAGCCATTCGAAAGTACGAGAAAATTCACATAAAAATGTATATGAAATTTTTTTATAGAGTCAATAACTCCACTAAATTTGTTTTGACTAATTAATGAAACTGAGCTCAACAAAGCCTAAATGAAAGAAGAGACATGTGGCCATTGGATTATTATATTTTCAAATTAATGACTGTATGTAGAATAGTATATTATGTAATTTTACCTTTAGTTTTAAGCTAATTTTAAATGTATGTTTTTTACCTTGTTAACGTTGTTCTCCTTTTATATATTTTATATAATTTAGAAATTTTAATGTGTCTCTCTTATCTTATTTTATTTTAACTTTATTTGGATATTTTGTAATCACTTCTTGACAATGCTAATGTATTTTCTTTCTTTGTAAGATCTACAGCAATAAAGTTTATTATTATTATTATTATAGTACATACATGAATTTGGAACAGAAAGACATTTCCGAGGAAATCGGTAAAAGCTCTACCATTGCTACAGTTTTTAATATATAACCCTGAAACTTTCACATGTTACTCTTGAAGTAATGTGTAAACGGTCCGGGGAGTGAAAAAAAACTCAAAAATTTATTTTTGAAGATGTGCACTTCCAAAATATCAAAATTTTGAGAGAGTGGCAAAGTTTGATATGTATAACTAACTTTAACCACCCATTACTCTAGTTTAAATAGCGTTATTAGATTTCTGTAGGTGCGATTTTTTAAGCTTGAAATGTGTATTTTAAGATGCTTCGAGGGAATTTATTACTTCAAAAGTAATATGTGAAAGTTCCAGGTTCTTTTACCGATTCATCGGAAATCTCCGACTTCATGTACATACATACATTTACTTACATTCATTTTTTTTATTACGAAATATAATAATCCAATAGCCACATGTTTCTTCTTTCATTTAGACTCTGTTGAGCTCAATTTCATTAAATAATTAGTTCAAAAGTTACAACAAATGCAGCGCGCCCGAGGCCGCGCTCGTTTCGCGCGACGTACTTACGTGTCGCTGCGTTTCATTTTCGTGTGTTAAACAAAAAATCTGGAGTCTACATTTTTAATTGTACAAAAAAACTTCATATACATTCTTGACGTAAAATTTCCCGTACTTTCGAATGGCGTAATTAGTTTTTTAAGAAAAAAATATTTTAAAAGCTATTTGACAAAAACGTATTTTGCAACTAATTTGTTTAATAACAAATGACGCCCAATGACTATTGTTGGTAACTTTTGGTATGTTGTACCTGACATATTCAGAGATGTATTCTCAAAAGTTACCGCTTTCCAGAATTTTTCCTAAGTGAAAACCCCTATAGACTCCACTGTAAGAAATATGTGAAAACTATAAATCCTGAGATAACGAATGATATGGCAATAACTAGTGCGAAGGTTATTGAAGTAAGTAGACGATTTTAATTCAAAATGTAACATTTACAGTCAATGATTTTGAAATCTGTATATCACATTATCCTCGTAAAGGTATATAACGCAGTTCTAAAGAAAAATCTCGAGCGATCGACGAACCTAACAAATATAATTTAAAATTTTAAGGAAGTAAAGTCCTTTGGAAACCCGGATATCGTCCGTAGTAGCTACTAGGGCAAGCCACGTGCGTTCATTGAGGTTAACTTGGTGATATATCTCTCCGGAAACCATAATATTTATGAATGGCTCAAGTTTTCTGAGAGTAATTTTAAAATCTAGAGATAAGAGCCATTCAGGTCATTTCGTCAGGGAAAATTAAGGAAGAATTTGTCATTTTCCTGTGCCGTGAACTCGCTAGCAGCCATTTCTATGTTAAACGCTGGACTATGTTAAATTTTAAATTAATTTTATTCAATGGGAAGCTATAGAAAGTCTCATATTACGATACGTAAATTAAGAGCGAAGACAATTACCACAAATACAGAATTCTTTTACTTCAATTTTTAGAAATGCATGTTCATAAAGTAATAAATAATTTTCAACAAAAATGTTATAATACTGCACGCATATTTAAATCACAACATGATACCATTTCTAGAGTAGAATTTTTTCTTTTCAAAAAGCTGTAAATAATAATAATAATAACAATAATAATAATAATAATATTAATAATAAGTCAAATGGACTGTAGATGAGCTGCGCCAATTGGACAGAGGTACCCGCAAGATGATGAATATCCATAGGAGCATTCATCCTAGATCGTCCGTTCCTCGTGTGTACCTCCCACGAAATCGGGGGGGCAGAGGGCTCTTGGGGTTGGAGTGTATGCATAGCAGAGTGTCACTGAGCATTGCATGTAATGTCCTTAGGAGCTCAGACCCGCTCCTGCAATTAGTGAGAGATCACGAAAACGCAGGGGTGGGTGCAGGATTGTTTAAGGCAGCAAAAAGAGCCGCAGATGAACTTGGTCTCGTATTCGACGATAGGCGAGGTGGCCGGCGCGGTGCTGATCCAGAGTCAGTCACTGAACTACAGCCAACTCGTCTGAAGGCCCAAATAAAAGCTGCCGAGCAGGAACTTCTGTTTAGGCAGCACGTCGATAAACCCATCCACGGTGTATACTATAAGAACGTAGAAACACTGGGTTTATCGACCAGGCTGACATTTGCCTTTTTAAGGTCAGCCGGGCTAAAGTCGGAGACCGAGGGATTCATTGTGGCCTGCCAAGATGGTGTAATTAACACGTTGGTCTACCGAATCCGCGTAATGGGTGTAGAGGTACCTGATATAAACTGTAGGACCTGCCATCAGGCGCCGGAGTCGCTCATGCATTTACTTTCTGCATGTCCGATATATGCGATTTCGGCCTACATCCAACGCCATAACGCGGCGTTACGGGTGCTGTACTATCATCTACGGCACTCGTACGGGATAGACCAAACACCAGTGCTGCCTTACGTCCCCGGAGATATTGAGTCCGTTGTCGAAAACGAGAGGGGCCGAATTTATTGGAACTACTCGTTTCCGACAGTCAGGCTAATTCAGGCCAACAAGCCTGACTTAGTCCTCCTCGACCACCAAAACAAGGTGATGTTTGTGATCGAGTTCTCGGCACCTGCTGAGCCAAACATCGCTGTGAAAGAGGAGGAAAAACGGACCAAATACCGTGATCTCCGGTACGAGCTCCAAGTGCTACTCATGCTACTCAGTTAAGATGGTAGTCCTAATAATCGGTGTACTCGGTGGTATGAAGCCTACGCTGCTCTCGGAACTTAAGACCATACCTGTCTGCCAGAAATCAGCAGAATGGCTGGCAGGCCAAATGCAGAAGGCGGTTATCCTGGGGTCCCTCCGCCTATTTAGGGCACACGATTCTGGTATTTATAGTCATTAACCCCACAGGTCGTGGGGAGTGGAAACACGGAAGCCCTGTCCGGCAACGGATTAACCGAAAAAAAAAAAAAAAAAAAAATAATAATAATAATAATAATAATAATAATACTAATAATAATAATAATCCTAAGAGGAGGTATCATTTAGGAGAGGAGTTTTCCAGGGCGACTCTCTCAGCCCTCTCCTATTCTGCATCTCACTGCTGCCGTTGTCTGTAGAACTACGTCAAACCCGCGGATACCAATGTGGATCACCCAGCAACCGGAGGCACAAGGTCACCCATTTATTCTATATGGATGACCTAAAACTGTATGCCTCCGGAGAGGGCGAACTCCAAAACTCTCTTAGGGTGGTCCAAGAGTACACGCGGGCTATTGGCATGGAATTTGGGTTGGACAAATGTGCAGTCGTCCACCTCAAGAGAGGACGATGCGGGCTATTCCCTGAAGATGCGCAACTGGCAGACGGAAGCATCCTAAGACATCTGGATGCCGGAGAGACCTACACGTACTTAGGTGTGCAACAACATCACATCCAGGACGTAAAACAAATTAAGGACACTCTCCGCGGCAAGTACAGACACCGACTTCGAAATATTTGGTCTTCCGAACTTTCGGGAAAGAACAAGGTGTCTGCGACTAATATACTTGCCGTTCCGATTCTGCTCTACTCCTTTGGAGTAGTCAAGTGGACAGTAGATGAGCTGCGTCAATTGGATAGGGATACTCGCAAGATGATGCATATTCACAGCATTCATCCTAGATCGTCCGTTCCTCGAGTGTACCTCCCACGTCAACGAGGGGGCAGAGGACTCTTGAGCCTGGAGTGCATGCATCGCAGAGTAGCGCTGAGTATGGCATGTAACATCTTGAGGCGCTCAGATCCACTCCTGCGGTTAGTGAGAGATCATGTAGAAGTGGGCGGATTTTTATTTAAGGCAGCACGCAGGGCCGCAGATGATCTCGGTCTCATTTTCGACTTCAGGCGAAGAGGCAGGCGAGGTGCTGATGCACAGTCAGTAACTGAGCTTCCGCCAAATCGCCTGACAACCCAAATTAAAGCTGCCGAGCAGAGAAATCTGTTCAGGCAGCACGTCGATAGACCCATGCATGGAGTGGTCTACAACAACATAGAGACACTGGGTTTATCGACAAAGCTGACCTTCTCATTCCTGAGGTCAGCAGGGCTAAAGTCGGAGACCGAGGGATTCATTGTGGCCTGCCAAGATGGTGTTATTAACACCTTGGTCTACCGCAGTCGTGTTATGGGTGTAGAGGTCCCCGACCTAAATTGTAGGACCTGCCATCAGGCGCCGGAGTCGCCCATGCATTTACTATTTGCATGTCCGATTTACGCAACTTCGGCCAACATCCACAGACATAACGCGGCATTACGAGTGCTGTATTACCATCTTCGGCACTCGTACGAGGTAGACCAAACACCAGTGCTGTCTTATGTTCCCGGAGAGATCGAGTCCGTTGTCCGAATTTATTGGAACTACTCGTTCCCGACCGTCAGGCTGATTCAAGCCAACAAGCCTGACATAGTCCTCCTCGACCACCAAACCAAGGTGATGTATGTCATCGAGTTCTCGGCACCTGCCGAGACAAACATCACCTTGAAGGAGGAGGAGAAACGGACCAAATACCGAGATCTCAAAAATCAAAATGCCAAAAATCAGCCGAATGGTTGGCAGGCCAAATGCAGAAGGCAGTCATCTTAGGGTCCCTGCGTCTACTTAGGGCACACGATTCTGGAATCTACAACCACTAACCCTGCGGGATGTGGGAAGTGGTTGTAGATAATTCGCTGGCGCTTCCCCTGTGAGAATATCGGAGACACGGGAGAACTGTCCAGCATCGCTAACGCGAAAAAAAAATCCTAAAAAGGAGGAAGATAAAATAATAATAATAATAATATCCCTGCGGGATGTGGGGAGTGGTTGTAGATAATTCGCTGGCGCTTCTCCCGTGAGAATATCGGAGACACGGGAGAACTATCCAGCATCGCTAACGCCGAATAATAATAACAATAATAATAATAAATGACTTTATTAAACAGAGTTTGTTTACATAGACGAAGTTCAGGTGGCATACCACCTGTTCTTCCACTTAACCGTGACGAACTTAGAATTATAGTACTTACATATAAAATACATTAAATACTTCAATGAAAAAAATTCAACAGCACACTTCCACTCCACTGCGTGGATGTGAAAGTAGTTATAGACTTAGTATTCTTAAGTGGAAATTGTAACTTATTATACAGTTTATAAATATTAAAAGAAAAGCTTCATTTAAAACTTATATTGACATTATGAGCACATCTGTGCGAAATTTAATTTTATTATACAGATACGATTTATTGCTAAGAATTGTAATTTTATTAAATAACACCAAAGAATGTAACAATCGCCTTTCCAACATTGTTAGCCACTTTATTGTCCTTAATTACGCAGAAACTCCCCTACCCTCGTCCACTAAACCACATACGAGGCGAACACAAGAATTCTGAATTCGTTGTATACGTTGACTGTCAGAATTGGTAAGACATGGACGATACACTACATCAGCGAAACTGAAATGTGTCAACACCAATGCATCACATAGCATTTTTCTGGCTGAGGAATTCAGTATCTGCCTTTATACACAAATGAGTTTTAAGTTTGCAAACGTTTAGAAAATCTTAGATCAGCGTCTATTTCAAGTCCTAAATTCTCGTTGAATTAGCGCACTCAATTTTGAAGACATTTAATGTTATAATCAGATTATTTTTAATTTTTTGGCGTGTTCTCTTTCTACCAAATATCATAATCTTAGATTTTAAAGGATTAATTCTAAGACAATATGTATCTGACATTTTTATCGGTGATCTTAAAATCACGGTTCATTATAAAATTTGCCTCTGTAACATCCTTAATTTCGAATGATAAATATAACTGCGTATCGTCTGCATGGAAATTTATCGAGCAGTTCTTTATACAGCTTATCAAATGAGAAGTGTACATTGTGACAAACAGGGGTCCTAAAATGGAACCCTGTGGCACACCACACTCAATATCTCTAGCAGATGACATTTTACCATTAAGTATTACTTTTTCCTTTCTTCCAGTTAAGTAACTATCAATCAGATCTATAAATAAGATGGATTTTTTTCTGTATTTTCAACAAGTGATGTATGACAAGCATTAGGCATTTATACTGCTCCTAGCGCTGGCGTGTAAAATCAATTCACTTTTGCAGCTCAATTTTCGGACGGCACTGTCAACCCTACTGAACAATTGTATACCTGATCGACTGTTAATGTAGGAAAATAAGCAGGTTTATTCACCTTATAAAAAACCTAATGATATACGCATATCTGGATATGATTTGTTGTTGATTTATCTTATCCTCGTATCGATTTCAAACCGTATGTATATTGCTAATAATTGCAACAGTTATTTGAAATCAATGTAATCTTAGCAGATAAACGTTTGATGAGTTAGACCCGCCCAAGTAATAAATATTATAGTTGTATATTACGTACGAATTGCACAGGATATAAGTATACAGGGTGTGAAAAAATAAGTCACCTGTAACTTCGCAACGGAATCTTACAATTCACTTTTCACCCACTTCCAGTTGTCGTATTGACTTGAAATTTGGCATGGGTATATGGTTCACATGACAATTTGATATTTTATAGAAAAAAACAAGATGCCGTTTCAAAGATGGCGGGCAGTCTATTGGAACAGCACGGAACTAGGGGATCATACGAGGTATTATCAATAGATCGCTTCACATTGAATGAGAGAGCACAGAACTTTACAGATTTATATTCACCACTCCTCGTCTATAGTCCACGTGGACTTGATCCGCCTGTCACATAGAAATATAGGTGGGATTAGATGCTTAGTGAATATGATTTGTCAACACCAACCTGGTTCAGAGTTTTTGCATGCCATAATATATAAGTAAAACAAAAAATACGGATGAACTATTTGTATCATCGTATGATCTCTACGAGGCAGTGCAGTACAGCCAGGCAGCGATAAATTACTTAATTCTAGTAAATATTTGAACAAATTATCAGTTTTATTACTGTGTTTGAATGATTTTTTGCTATTAATTGTTTAAAATGGCATTTTGGAGGCCTTTCGATAGTAGTGACAACGAAACGGGCGATTTTGATACAGAGCCTATACAAGCGGAATTTAAAAATAAAGACTTCCGCGCTCAAATTCAAATGGTTATTTTGTACATTTACTCGTGTTTTAAGGGCGGAAATTATTGATTCTTCATATATTCAAATTGTGAAGAGGATTTGTGAATTAACCAAATTTAGCCGTACTACAATTTTAGGGTTATTAGAGCCGGGGATGTAGTTGATCATCTATTAAACGGAAAAGAGTTCGTCGATTTGTGTATGACTTTTACAATGAACAGAAGGTGCCCACATTAGAAATGATTAGGGATAAGTTACGCGACTATCCAGATTATAACTATAAATCATTAGATACTTTGCGAAACGTTTTGCTCGATTGCGGTTTAAGTACAAAAATTGGGACAAACGAATGGTAATTATGGAATTAGCACGTATCGTTGATCATCGACACGAGTACCTGCGTAATATAAAAGAATACCGAGATGCAAATATAAAACATAATTTATCTTGACGAAACATGGTTTGACACCCATGATGTAGTTCAATACGGTTGGGCAGATAACACCAAAAAGTGTAATTTAAGTGCTCCATGTTCTAGGGGAAAAAGAATTATAATTCTACATGCTAGAAGTAAAAACGGTTTTATTCCAAATGCGTTGTTGTCTGCTAAAAATACCAAGCAATCCTCTGCCGACTACCACGAGGATATGACAGCCGAATTATTTGAGAAGAGGGCAAAGGAACAGCTGTTACCAAATATCCCACCAAATTCTGTAATTGTTATGGACAACGCATCATACCATTCGCGGCAACACACAAAAATTCCGAACACCAACACATGAGAAAGGCGATATCATTGAATTTATGAAAGGCAAAGGCTTGGAAATACCAGAAAAAAAACACAAAAAACACTTTATTAGAACTGTTTGGAAAGCAAAATTTTAAAAACGAATATGCCGTTGAAAAATGAAGCACACGATCATACTATTTTACGTCTGCCTCCATATTGTTGCGTTTTCAACCCCATTGAAATGGTGTGGGCTGATGTAAAAACAAGACTACGTCAATACAATCAATCCCCACAATTAAGTGAGTCTGTCTTAAAATATAAAGATAATAGTAGACGAAATAGGCAAAAGCAATATATGGAGGAAGTGTGTATCTCATGTGATAAAAAAGGAAAATGAATATTCTATATTACCACCTATTATTAATCCAATTATTATTAATGTAAATACCGATTCAAATTCTGAAAGCTCGGATAGTGACGAATGAAATATTGTTTATTATCGTCGGATTCGACTAAAAATCGGTATCTGACAGTTATCGGTATCTGGGGATTTTAGAGGTTGCAGAGTATAAATATTTAGTCGATATTCAAGAATTCAAAATGGACTTCAAGGTGAATTGATTTTGTCATTTGTGGGTAGGAAATTTTATCGAACAACATACTAATCTAATTGGGACATAACTAATAAGGCAATACAATAATAAAAATAAAATAAAAACATAATTTTGAAAACCAACTGAAACTGTTAAAAAATGCACTAAAAAGAATGTGCAGAAGATCGTACTGTTGGAAATGGCGCACACCAAGAAAAATCCTGGAGCAGGAGTCTCTGTGATTCCTTGTATTACAATTACGTGTCAGTTATATTAATTACAACAAACACATTTTCACTGATTTAAGATTTATTATTTACTACAATAATTTTGATGGACAACTTGGTTAGAGCAAATACATGTCTCGGATGCAATTCGTATTAGTGTCCTTCGAACGATAGACTTATTCTCAGACATTCAACAACTGGCGTATCTGCTAAAAGCCACAGTTGAAACCAGTGGGTTTATTAATATTCTGAAGCTAATGAACAATTATTTCTGTTCAAATAAATAAGAAAATTGGAAAAACTTCAATCAACCGAACAAAGCGGAAGATAAAATTAATCAGGGATTTGCGTGGGCATTGCGTATACTTGTACAGGGCATTGGGAATTCGTGATTCAACGGTTCAAGTTCTGAAACAAAAAATAATTACGTTTTGATACATTTTCCGGGATGACCCTTGTGAACTGCCCCATCCTTAATTTACTCGTTTATTATAAAACTTTTAAGTAGTAAACCTGTATGACAATTCCCAGCCAACAATAAAATTATAATGCAAAAACATATGGAGTTTTTAAAACGTATTTTTGTGTACAGGGTGGGGCAATGATGCGTCGGACTTCGATTGCTCGAATTCTTTAATAGCTAGAAATTAAAAAAAAAAACAGGTAAACCAGATAAAAAACTCTATTGCCGGAAATTATTTTCGAATGTACAGGGCGAGCCAAAACAATATACAAGATCAAGTGCCAAAGATAAAGTTCTGTGTAAATATTTGTACCATTAAAAAAGAACAGTATGAGAGATAAAAAGTTCCCATTCATACCTTGTTCCTGAATGATACTTATATTCATAAATTTACCTTATTGAAGGGATGTCCTTGTGGAAAAAGCGCGTAAAGATAACACAGCCCCAGAAAAAAAAGTTGTTGATTTGGATGACTGACCATGGTATTCCTGTGTATTTTGATGATAAAAACTTCATAGTCAGGGCGCAGCGGGGCGGAACATAAATGAGTATAGACAGGACTCACCTACGCTCGCTCCTAGTCCTACCATAACTTATAATTTGCTAGAGAAAATTAATTTTTACTTTTATATCCGAGCCTGCGCATTGTCAAGAAAACTTGATACACCTTTAGTGAAAAATATTATTAGTTAAAAATTATCTAATTAAGACACAATAGAGGAAAACAATTTTAATAGTATTTTTTACATATTTTTTTATCGAACGAGGTAAAAGCCAAATTATTTTTTACAGGGTTGATAAAAATCAGGATTTAAAAAAAATATATAAAAAATCATGATTTAAAAAAAAATCAAAAAAATCATGATTTTTGGTAGTAGAGCTACATGTAAAAAGTGCAAAGTAGAAATGCAAGGGCTTGTGGACCCACTGAGAGTCCACTGGAAAAATGTGCTTCGCGTAATGTAGAAAGTGTAGAAACAAATAATGAAGGTCCCTCTACTTCAGGAACAGTGTCCAATGTAAGTATAGTGTAATTTTATTTATATTTATAACTTCTTAGTAAGACAAAATATCAAGAGAACCTTTTTTTAAATTTACAAATTTAACGTGGGTCTATTTCTGCGACTAAGCCCAATTATGCCAGGAGAAGAGCTAGATTCAAATTTTTAAAATGATCTATGCATTTTCTAGATTTGTAGTAACTTTCCATGGACAAATGTGACTTCTTCATTCACTCCTAGTTTTAAGAATAAAGTATAGTATCTATACCTGTCTGTGTGTAGCTGGATTTAAAAATTAACAACATAACAATCTTGTTTTTTATTACAGGCACAATTGAACACGTTACAAGATGCAGAGGAAGATAATGCCCCACAGCCGCTCTTCTACACCATTAAGTAAAAAAAAGAAAAGTAGTGCCTAACTCCAGTTCTGGATCTTTATCATCTTTTATTGTACGTACGACCAAGTCTAATAAAGAAGAAATAGATAAACAAATTGCTAGAGCTCTTTATGCGATAAACAGCAGTTTCATGTGGTGTATTGAACAACCTGAAGTAAAAAAGGCAATAACGCTTTTACGACCTGGATATGTGCCACCATCTCCACATATGTGTCCAACAGACTGCTCGATGAAGTGTATAACGAGGAAAAAAGTAAATGTTTTAAAGATTTATCAGGAAGTTCAGTTTGTTTGTCATTGGATGGATGGTCCACACACACACACAATGAACCAATATGTGCAACTGTAACTACGGAAAATGGATCTTCCTTTTTAGTAGACACAATAGACACATCTGGAAATTCACATACATCTGTATATTTAACAGAACTTGCAACAAACTTAATTAAAACTCTAAAGACTGACTATACCTGTACAGCAAGCACTTTTGTGACGGATAATGCTGCCAATATGAATGCTATGAGAAACCAAATTAAAGAGTCAACAGAACTAAATGTTATTACTTACGGTTGTGCTCCACACATTTTAAACTTGTTATGTAAGGATTTGGAAATTAGTGAAATTAAGGAACACGTTACGTTCGTTGTGAAATACTTCGGAAACAATAATTTTGCCTCTGCGACATAAGCAAAAGAAGGAGGAAAAAAAACTTACTTTACCTTCTGACGTAAGATGGAACTCGTTTGCCGACTGCTTAGAGGGTTTCGTTAAATCATGGCCCACACTATTTAAAATTAGCGAGGAACATAAAAATGAGATTGACAGCATAGTAAGACAGAAAATTTCAAATATTTATTTAAAAAGAACTGCTGAAGATTACTTATCACTACTAAAACCTATATCTGTTGCACTTGATAGGCTTCAAAGAAACGATGCAATTTTATCTGACGTAGAAGAATTTAAAACAATTGAGTCGCAATTTGACGAAACTGAAATTACCTTAATGCAAATGCAAATATTTAGATACCGATACGACCAGTGTATCACCTCATACCATTTGCTAGTCTTCATTCTAGACTCTACGAAAACAAAGTACAAATTAACAGAAAGCGAAAAGAATCGTGCTTTAGAAGCCGCTAATGAATTATATCCCAAAAGTTGTTTACTACCACTGATTATTACATTTCTGGAAAAATCTAAGCCTTTTGCCGATATTATGTTTCACGAAGAAATTCTTAAAAACACAAAACCTAGGGATGGGACGGATGTGCTTTTGGCCGGATAACCGGATACAGTATATCCGGCCAGTGCAAAATCCGGTCCGGCCGGATATTTTGTTTTTTCAAGCAGTCGCTTTATCTATGAGCAGACCGCGATATTTACAATTAAATTCAAGTCGCACCCGTATTGTCCTGTCCTGCCACTCATGCACATTGCTGCAAGTAGTAAAACGTAATTTTTTCATGATCGTAGGTATAGTAAGGACCACATTTAATCCAGCGATACAAAAAAGCTCGCAAAAAAACCTAAAAGATACCGACCGCTTCTTATTAGTATGCCGCCGGACAAAAGTGTGAATTTGATATATTTATTCTTAAACTTTTATGACAAAGAAACAGTTACCTCACCCCTGAAAGTCCACGTTGACTAGATCGCTTATTTCAACGAATCATCTATTTGGTAGGACAAATTTCAACCAATTATATTCAGAGGGATTGGTCTACGTTCTTAACTCGTTAGGAAATATTTATGACAATTTTTTGCGATGATAATAAAAGAAGCCGAACACCTTCTTTGACCTTGAAGCGATATCTCAATGAGCATATATCTAGTGGTTTAGGTACAATGAAATCTGAATTAATTGATGAAATTAATATTCGATTTGGCAATATTGAGTCTGGAAAATATTATAAAATTTCTACAATTTTGGACCCAAGATACAAGTTAATTTTTTTTAATGATACAAATAAAAAGCTTGTACAAAATGAACTGATTGAATTGATATTATGTCAAAAACAAAATGTTGGGGAAATTAGAACAAATCATGAAAAGGGAGATTCAGGTGGCTTGAAACTATTAAGTGAAAGTGATGACGAAGATGATCAACCACTTGCAAAAGTTGCAAAACTTAACAAAATATCGATTTGGGACTGTTACAATAAAATTATCAAAAAGCCCAAAACAAATGGAAATGTTTCTCTGTCATCAAATTCACCTTCTAAAGAAGTCGAGTCATATTTGGGTTTACCCGTTATTGATAGAAAGAGTGATCCAGTGGAGTCAATATGGTGAGCAATTCCCCAGGCTTCAAAAGTTAATGAAAACCTATCTGTGTGCTCCAAGTGCTAGTGTATATAGTGAAAGATTATTTTCTGAAGCAGGTAATATATTTACTAGTGACCGTAATAGGCTGAACGCCGCAAATGGTGAAACTTTAATGTTTGTTCACCATAACTTACCATTAATTAATTATCGTTATTAGTATTAACATTAACCCCTTCTTGCCACTTACAGTTCAAATCGCGAAAATTGTGTTTTAGTTTCCATTATTTTATTACTATTTAGTATTTATACCATACTTACCTACTAGTCTGTTAGGACCAAAGAATTTGATTTTAAATTTTAATATTATTTATATTATTTATTATAAATTAAGAATTTATGTTGTTTTTTGATTTTTTGATCTCTTGTTTTCAGTGTTATTTAATATATTATATATCCATATTATCACATGTAGGCCTATTGAAGAATTTAAGACTTATTTTTTTTATATTTATTTATTTTGTTTGTAGTTTCTAGGTCATTGTTAATTTTATAAATATTTTGATATATAACTGACAATTAATAAATAAATAACAGTTATGTTTCATGCATTTTGGATAGTTTTTATTTGGCCGGATGTTGACCGGATATTTTTTCATATCCGGCCGGAGCCGAATATCCGGTTTGGAAGCCGGATAGGCCGGATGCAGTAGCAGGACCGGATATCCGTCCCATCAACCCTTGGACTGGTGGAAATCCCAAAGAAATATTGATATTATTGACAAATTATTCCCGATTATCAAGCAATTATTTTCTGCTACAGCTAGTTCAGCCTCGGTTGAGAGAATATTTTCAACATTTGGTTTGATTCATTCTAAGATTCGAAATGTTTAGGAACCGAAAAAGCAGCTAAATTATTATTTTTTGTACAAACTTACAATAATTAACCTAATTTAAAATTTTGTTTTGGAGTAAATCATGTTTTATTTTCTTTTAGAGTGGGTTCTGTTTAATTTGTTTACTTTATGTTTCTGCTTTTAAGTAGGCACCTAACTTATAATGTACATTTAAGGTAACTTTTGTTTTATATGTGTAACCTAATTGTTCTTTTCTTCTTTTTTGAATTTTTTGTAATTTGTATCTAGCTTTTAAATAAACTGTACTTTTTATTTCAATTTTCTGAACTTTGATTTACTTAAAATTATTGGCTCTACACAACTTGATTTAAATCACGATGTAAATCAGATTGATTTAAATCGTCGCAACCCTAATTTTTTATTGTATTATAATCAGAAATATTGCCCATTTGGGCAAAATAATTTGAAGAAAGAGGCCATCTAGCATTATATGTTCAAGAATAGAGTCATATGCATCTTACTTGGTTTTAACATAAAGAAGTAGCAAGTATTATTAAATTATTATTACGAAATCATAAATAATTACAGATAAACGTGTTATCTATTTAATTTATGGGCAAATTGTCATTATCTTTTTATACATATGCAATTCCGATTTTATACAGAGCCGCTTTGACTGGAGTGTCAAAGTTTATAAAAATTATTACTACAGCATATCTCGGGCTTCAATAAAAATACTATTAATATAATTAACTGTGTAAATCACATTTAATTTCACTTATTTGTCAATGTTTTGTTCCTGAACCAGTTGTGGTCGGAACAAGATCGTTTTGTTAGAAACTTATGCGAGATTTCTTTCCCAAGCGCCCACGCGGCCATAGTCCTGTTGAAAATGAGTTGTTTGTTGCCCACAATGCGTTACGTGCAATTAATATTAAGGACAATTTGAGCTTTTCAAATTACGTTACGGGGCCCAGTCAGTTTCACAATTCTCTTAAATTGGTTTATAGTGGAGTAAAAAAGGACATAGTTTTGTCACAGCAAAATTATGATTTCATTCTGGGGTATCATCAGGAGTATATATCTGACTTTTGGACATTCAAAGCCTATTGCGTTTTTTTTTATAAACAATTTAGCTTTTTGGACAGCGTTTTTTTAGGTAAAAAGGTGAATATCTCCGGTTCTAGAAGTCCGATCAGGACAAACAGGAAACCAAAATCTTCATAAATAAAATTTCAACAAGTCTGAGTTGGTTTTGGGTGATTTGAGTACGTACATAACATACAAAATTGAATAAACTGGATAAAAAGCGGTTTTTTTTTCATTTTAACGCCCAGACCAAACCAGCAAATTTGTTTTATAATTTAAATGTTCTACGATTATTTTGTTTTATTGTTATTTTATTAATGCTTCTAAATGCCGATTGATTGTATTAGAGTTCCAGAAAATACTATTTTGTTGTCTGCAACTGAACTATTTTATAAATTTATCATTAAAACGTTTCTACAGCAAAATTATAAAATATCTGATAATGGAGTTAAGAAATTTTTGTAAATGTTTTCGTGACTAAGTTATAAAATATTTCAGCTTATAAAACGAAATCGTTTTATAACGATTTTTTAGTAACGTTCAGCAACATTTTTAGCACCGTTATAAATATACATTCGAATTATTTTATAATTGTTTCTTATAAAACGGTTATATTAAAGATCTACTTGTGACAATTTTGCTTTAAAGAATAAATTGTTGCCCCAGAGCATGTTATATAATTAATATGTAGCATTGTATTTGCTGTAATATGGAAACAACAATAGTCATTACAAAACAAAATTGTTTACTTGATGATAAAAATGTGTTGGCTAACAATACAATAAAACATATTTGGGAAAATTGATTTCCTGCGTTAGCTGTGTATTTATATTTAGTCATAATTATTAAAGTCTGTCTTTTAATGAAAATTTGTCATAATTATAGTATACAAATTTATAAAAAAACTATTCTTCCAAAATTTTGGTTACCAACATTGACAAGAGCGGTGCAATCTTGACATCATATAATGGCAAAATTAAAAACATCAAATTTAGGACAATGGAGAAACATAAAAATCAAGTTATAAAAATATTAGGTACATGTATTAACAGCTTAGTGGTTTTAGCAGGGGCGCGTTTAGATAAATTGGGCCCCTAGGCGCTGTGAGATTTGAGGGCCCCTCGATTAAAAAAATATTAGATCTAAAGATTTGAAGGCAAGTATATTTTTACAAACACATATTATCATATTTTTTTCCGACTTTATATGTTAGCAAACTTGTCAATTTGAACGTTTGATATCACAGTTTTGTGCTTCCTCTGATACGGTATACAGAAGAGAGAAATTTTGAAGTCGCTGTTGCCCCGAATTACGTCGTAGGTAGTTATTAATTCTTTTGAGCGCCGAAAAAGTGCGTTTACATGAGGGATTACTGACCAGAATGGTCAAGTAAATACACAAAAGGGTTTCAACATTAAAAAATGTCGCCTGCAACACATTGAGAATAAAGGACTCCGCAGTTTTTTATAGTAAGAATAGGTTTCAGTAGATTGTGCTGAAACTTGGGGAAAATATTCTCCTGGACCCCCTGATTAAAATTCTCTCTGACCACCAGTCCGACCGAATTCGATTTTTTTATCTATCTATCTATACTTATAATCTATGGCTGTGGCTGCAAAGCCATTCGCACAACACCGGATTTTCTTTTTTTTTATCTAGAGGCGACTGAAACTGTGAACATCTTCGAAGGTCTGCGTAAATGTTCCATACAAATTCTGAAAATATTCATGATGATTTCTTGAAGAAAAATAAGCATCTTTTGTCTCTTGGCATTTTTTTTCAAAGTGCTTCCTTCTCCCGGAAAAAAATAACAAACAAACAAAAATATTTTTTATATTTTTTTTACGGGAAAAGGAAGCACTTTGAAGATAAACACCAAGAGACAAAAAAATGCTTATTTTTGTTCAACGAACACGCCTACCGGTTTTCAGAATTTCTTAGACAAAAATAATTTCGACCAAGAATTTCCCTAAAATTTTATTTTTTTCTACTTCAGAAAGATCCCAAAATATTCAGGCATGTTCTTTAGGTAAAAATAATCAGCTTACGCCATTTCAACTTTTTCTTCTAAGTGCTTCCTTTTCCCGTAAAAAAATTGCAAAAAATGATTTTTTTCTCTTTGTTATTTTTTTCCGGGAGAAGGAAGCATTTTGAAAAAAAACACCAAGAAACAAAAGATGTTTATCTTTCTCCAAAAAATGAGTATGAATATTTTCAGAATTTTTATGGAACATTTAAGCAGACCTTCGCGATGTTCACAGTTTCAATCGTCTCTAAATCAAAAAATCGAACTCGGTCGAACTGGTGATCAAAATGAATTTTAATCAGGGGGCCCAGGACAACATTTTCCCCAAGTTTCAGAACTATCAACTGAAACACATTTTTACTATAAAAAACTGCGGGGTCCTTTATACATTTCAGCAGGCGACTTAAGTCGGCAAATATCAAAAATTGATGCAATTTATCTGGAGATAGCTCGGAATCTATTTCGCCTCTATAGGTTGATACTAATGCATTGATTATTGTAGTGCACTGATTATTAGCTTGTTTTGCATCGTCATACTCTTTTTCCAAATTTTCTTTATTTTCAGATTCTTTTTCTATTTGTTCATCATCGCCAGATTCACTAGAATCGTTTCCTAATGGTTCTTCCTTTTCGCAGTCCTAATCACTGCTTTCAAAATCAAAATTTTCTCAGTTATTTTCTCGGGTTTTATATATTGTTCTGTCTCAGGTTCTTGAATTTTCGCATCATCATTATCAGTAGATTTATTTTCATTAATGTGAAATATACCGAAAAGCTGATTCGTCATCTGGCACGTGCCGACTGCCGAAACTTAAATAGTAACGTCTGAGGAATTGCCAAATGGGTATGTTAATTAATTGCATCTTTTTTTAATACACTGAAAAAAATATGTTCGAGAAACCAATGAATGAAAGTTCATTGAGAATTTATGAATCTGTTTATTGATATAATGTATATGTTCATTAAGACAATGTACACATTTATTGTTACTATGTAAACGTACACTATATTAATAAACGGATTCATCACTTTTCAGTCGATGAACCGATTCATTAATATTACGAACATATTTTTTTCAGTGTGATACAGTGAATAAAGATTAAAAAACGAATATTCAAGAATATTCAAAAACGATAAACACAAACAATAAATTCCTATAGACTTCTACATTGAAATATGAAAAAAATTGAAATCGAAAGGAAGAAATTAAATGATTTCAAATTCAAATGATATAAAATGTAAATAAACGACAAATGTTCGTGAACACACACTCGCATGAACCATTCTTATTTTGTTATTTTTGCTGCAATTGAGATCTGATGAGGATGATATGGAAAAGGGAAGAAATGTATTTCATGATCGTTGTAATTATCATTATTGCTATCGGAAAAGCGGAAATAAATAACGACGTAACAAAGAAACAAAATTTTTACATCGCTTTTTTACCTCAATAAATCGGGAAATGGGGGCCCCTGGAAAAGTGGGGCCCTAAGCGCGCGCCTAGTGCGCCTAGGCCTAAACGCGCCTTTGGTTTTAGCAATAAGACACAGTTTATACTACTGTAAAATGAAACGACGCATTTCACTCACTGCACTGTTAACGTATCAG
Organism: Stenurella melanura; assembly: GCA_963583905.1. NCBI lineage: Eukaryota > Metazoa > Arthropoda > Insecta > Coleoptera > Cerambycidae > Stenurella > Stenurella melanura. Next base: position 19,981,328 of record OY757315.1, read on the forward strand.
GTCATATGCCAAAGTACTGTTGCTTCCACTAGTAAAAGTAACGTGTTTTTTGCAATAAATAAACCATAATATGAACCGCTCTGGAAATAAGGTGATTTGCTGCTACTAATTTCTAGGTTATATTTATGCAAATTGAACCAATTCTGTTTCCATGGTTGTTATTACAACTCAGTCCTTTCAGATTTATCATAAGAGCTACAAAAGTATCGCGAAAGCGAGTGATCTATTTTATAAGATTCACGAAAAAGTTACACTAAGGCGCATTATTTTATAGGAATCGTCTAATAACTTAAATATCGTGAAATGCTTGCTACTAACACAAAAGTATTTTATAGAGGGAGACCATCTTCAAAGGATCGTGATGGTAAATGTGACAAGATATGAAAATTTAAAATATCAAATGTTTATTAGAATTTATGGAGTCAGAAACGTGATGACTATACAGTTGTGACTACTATAATAAATTAATGAAGTTACATTGCAGAACCATCTCAAATTCATAAAATCAATATTTATAACAAATATATTATTTTTGGGTAATTTAACCTCAAAAGAGTGAACACTTGGAAAATCGGTATAACCTTTGGGATTAGGCACCAATGCAGACGTTCCTTGGTCCTAATTGTAGGTTCTCGGACACTAATAGACTCAAATTGTAGGATTTTATCTCTATTTCATAATCGGGAAAGTATTTGTTTAAACCTCTTTACACACAAGTGTATGTACTTTATTCCCAATGCTCATGATTTTTTCAGATTTTTCTGAGCGATACTCTTGGAGATAGGGTGGGGGGACAGCGATTTTCAAGCGTTTTTTCGGTAAAGTGTTCAAAATAAATCCAAGGAAAAATCAAATCATATATTTACACCTTATTCCCACTACTCATGATTTTTCTCTGATTTTTCTGAGTAATGCGTTTGGAGATAGGGTGGGGGGACAACGATTTTTAAGCGTTTTTTCGGAAAAGTGTTCAAAATAAATCAATGAAAAAATCAAATCATATATTTACACCTTATTCCCACTGCTCATGATTTTTTCAAATTTTCATGAGCGATACTCTTGGAGATAGGGTGGGGGGACAATGATTTTCAAGCGTTTTTTCGGTAAAGTGTTCAAAATAAATCCACGAAAAAATCAAATCATATATTTACACCTTATTCCCACTGCTTATGATTTTTTCAGATTTTTCTGAGCGATACACTTGGAGATATGGTGGGGGACAATGATTTTTAAGAGTTTTTTCGGTAGTGTTCCAAATTAATTCATGAAAAAAATCAAATCAAATATTTACACCGTATTCCCACTGCTCATGATTTTTTTCAGATTTTTCTGAGCTATACTCTTGGAGATAGGGTGGGGGGATAACGACTTTTAAGAGTTTTTTGCTTAAACATCGCTGTAAAGTGTTCAAAATAAATCCCATGAAAAAATCAAATCATATATTTACCTTATTTTCACTGCTTATGATTTTTTCAAATTTTTCTGAGCGATACTCTTGGAGACAGGGTGGGGGAACAACGATTTTTTACCGTTTTTTCGGTAAAGTCTTCAAAATAAATTCATGAAAAATCAAATCAAATATTTACACCTTATTCCCACTACTTACGATTTTCTCCAGATTCGTCTGAGCGGTACTCTTTGAGATAGGGGGGGGGGGGCAGCGATGTTTAGGCGCTTCTTTCGGTAAAGCGTTAGAAAAAAGATCCATAATAAATCAAATTATATATTTTCACCATATTCCCCCTGTTCATGATTTTTCTGAGCGATGTCTAAGCGTTTTTTCGGTAGTGTTGGAAAAAAGATCCATACATAAATCAAATTATATAGTTTCACCTTATTCCCACTGTTTTTTCAGATTTTTATGAGCGATGTGTGTGTGCATGAATGTTCAAATCTGGTGATCGAATTCTTGACCACTTCCCGACATCCAATCATGCTGAAATTTTGCTCACAACTTTGGTTCTGAAGACAATACAATATAGTAAATTCAATATTATGGTAGATCTTCGACCCCCACGATATGGGTATCGAATGAAAGGTATATGAAGTAGAATACAATAAGCTGCGTGACGTTATTCTAAATCCAATATGGCGCCCGACACAAAATGGCGGACTACTAATTACACCCTTGGTGTGGGTATCAAATGAAAGAGTTTTGACAAGAGTAAATGATGGCGTGTGAATAAAAAACGAATGAGGCAGACGGGAAACTAAAAAGTAAAAAATAAATATATAATTTTTTTTAAACAATGGTTTTCTTTCAAAACTGAATTGCACTAAAAAGTAGAAAATCATTTTTATTCAGCGATTAAATTATAAAATAATGATGAAAAAGAAAACCATTGAGCGCTATTACAACAAATAATTTTTTTTGTAATCGTCTTATTTATATTAACGTCCTGGCGGAGTTTAAATAATGCTATTCCACCACTCAACCAGGACACGTATACATAGACATCAACACAACAACCATTCCCTGCGATATTGCCATCTACCGCAGCTGAGACTCGAACTCAGGATAGATAACAGCAACTAGACATGTTGTGCCACCCAACAGCGGTCTAGCTCAGTGCTACCATCTCGGTAACAAAAAAAACGCCACTAAACATCCATACCCTGGCTAGGATTCGAACCCGGGACTCCGTGGTCGCAAGATAAGCGCCTTAACAATGCGCCACCATCATCATAACAAATTTTTTAACAGTTTGCAGTTACAATAATTGCCTCTCGGGATCGAGATCCGTAGCCAACCGTACAACCACGTCGCGCAGCACCGTGGTGTTAGTGCGGTTGGGCGGATCGCGACCGGTTCGGCTCAATAAAACTTAAATAGCTGAAACTCCTGCCGCCTGTGGCGGCTTAAATTTAGCGCACTGGCTGTTTTGCCTGCTTAGCAGGCTTGAACTTTTAAAAACTTATCACTATTTAGCGTTTGTTCGCGTAGTTCACTTTGTTTGAATTTTGATTTGGTGAGACGGGAAAAAGCTTAATGAAAAAACCCGTTCGAGGCAGCATTGCGCCACCGAGACGGCATAACGTTTTATCATAATGCTGATTATTGATAAAGGTAATAATTCTATATTATGAGCGTCCAATGGTTTTCTCTTTCTTCATTTTGTAATTTAATCACTGAACTAAAATTATTCTCTACTTTTTAGTGCAATTCAGTTTTAAAAGAAAACCATCGTTTAAAAAAAAATTATTTATATTTTCGCCTCTGGCGTTTGATCTGGCTTAATGTATAAGACGATTAAATAGTTCTACATCGTTGCCAGAGTGAAAACTTGGAGGAAGATCGCCATATTGGATCCGTCACGTTAAATTTTCAGGATTTGGATTTGAATTTTCTCATCAACCTTAGTTGGCAAAGAATGCCGGTAGCGAATTTGAAGATTCTAGATGTTTGGGAAGTACAAAAAAAGCCTCGGATACTCTTTGCTAAGACACATCAAGAATTTCACATAATAGACAACGCAGAATAATGCGCTAACTAGGATCAATTATTATTACCTTATGTTCGTATAAGGCATAAATCAACCAATAAATACAATTACTTAAATAAATAATTTGTTTGAGCAAACAATTTTTTCAAATATTTGCCAAAAATAAAAAGCTATTTTTATAATTCACAGTTAATGCTACAATTTTTAATAGCTTTACATCCTAATTATAGCTCCTATGTAAATTATACTTTGACGTATTTTCTATACAATATTTTAATACAGTATTTATTTATTATATTGCATTTATTTAGTTTTACCTGTCTGAAAATTGAATAACAATTGAAATCATTATCAGTCACTACATAAGTAGTAGTACTAGCCCGTAACGCATACACAGTACACACGACACGACGCATTTTTTTCATTTAATGCGTAATACCTCACATCAAAGACGGGTCCTCCTATTTTTAATAATATATTACTTAACAAGCGGTAATGTAAGTAACAACACACGCAGATAAAATTTGCTCACGAGCCGCAGGCGAGTGCTGTAAATCATCAAGTGTGTTATTACCATTACCTCAAGTTGAATACTATACTTTATCTATGATTGTAACAATAAATATTAATATAATAGTTTGACAGCTTCCAAACCATTCAAACGTCAAATCATCATCATCCATCCCTCAATAATAATGGACCATTCTATTTTATTTTACGCGATACATCGATTGGATAAGCTAGGCATGAAGTTAAAGGTGATTGGTGTAAAAATAAATCACAAGGGTGCACAGTGGGCCAGAATCCAAAATTTCTGGCAAAAATTCTGAAACTCTGCAAATGTACTTATTGTGTATAGGTCTTTAAGGGAAAGCATCCGGATGCTTCCGTCTGCGAGTTGCGCGGCTTCAGCAAAGTCCTCGCATCGTCCTCTCTTGAGATGGACGACGGCGCACTTGTCCATCCCGAACTCCATGCCCGCGTGTACTCCTCGACCACCCTTAGAGCATTCTGAAGTTAGTGCTCTCCGGAGGCATACAGTTTGAGGTCATCCATACAGAATAGATGAGTGACCTTCTGCCTCCGGTTGCTGGGTGGTCCACAATGGTACCCCCGAGTTTGGCGGAGTTCAACAGATAACGGCAGCATTATTATTATTACTACTTTAGGGTTATTATTATTATTATTATTATTATTATTATTTAATTACATAACAACACGTCACTGCAAATTTCCTGTTTTAAAATATATGTTTTATTCACTACCTAAACCTACACGCCACAAAAGCGTAACATATCTGATTTTTTCAAATTGTCAATGCTGTATAAAAAAAATCGAAGCTCCCGGAACAGCACGTATTAAAAGCCATTTTTTGTGTGCAGATACTAGCTTTCACGACTGATCAATTGATGTCAAAAACACAGCGGGGTATAGCGGGTTTCGATTTGTAGCTCAACAGAAACTTTTATTTCTCGTGAATTTTAAAAGCGTCGGTATTAAGTATTTTTAATGCACGTTTGACAAATTAAAAGTGATAGGTTATTTTAAAAACATGTAATACTGTGTTGTACTTACCCAGAGGAAGAGGTTCCATCTTGATTTTCGTTGATAACGTCTTTCAAATTCACTCACGACACAGCGAAAGTTAACTTGTCTTAAAGTAGCGAACTGTACACACCGATAGCACTCCTCTACCCGTACAGGGCAAATTTGCCTACCATAAAACCCTTTGTATTGTGCTCTGGAGGTTTCTCTTTCGTGATAAAACTAGTTTGGGAACCTTCTGAGAAGTTGGTAATTTGCAATTTTGGCCAGCTTTTAAGAATTTTGTTTCGTATCAGACGATCGCACAGTGGAAAAAATGTGCTCCTTTTTAGGGCAAAAATCTGCCGACAGCAGACATAAAATCAATTTAAATTTAAAAAAATGGAAAATACTCTAAGACATTGTACTTTAGAATAATGCCGCGGCAAAGTGGCTTTGAGTTAACCTAACCCATTTATTCGCAGATAATGTTAGGGTTAAGACGTTTAGGTTTATGAGTGTTATTTAATACATACAATTTTAACTTATAGGTTATATTAGATTTAAAGCTGTTAATTAGGTTAATCTGAATGCATAGGAATAGGATTAGGTGGATAAAAAACTATCCTTATATTTTTACCTGTCAGTAAAATAATATTTATAAGTCCAAATGCAACTAGTGATGAGTGTTTGGAATATCGTAATTTTTAGATCAACCCCATCGATAGGATTCGAGTAAGGTTAAAGATGAGATCAGCATAAAAAAACCCTGAAAACAACTTTTGATCACTCACACTTTATTTCACTTGAATCTCAAATTTTCGCCACCTTAAACCTTCAACTCCTATTTTAACCCCTTAAAAGGGTTATGGTTGATACTTTAAAAACGACTCAAGAAATTTAAGCAATTAACTTATGATCCTATAAAAATGAATTTGGTACCCAATCTACATCTACACTACTTCGTTTGTTTGTGACTCTCGACCAAGGAGGTAAACGCGGAATAAAGAGACATCTGCGAATTCTAGGTTAGGTTAAAGTACAATGCCATAAGGGTATTTTCCATTTTTTTAAATTTAAATTGATTGATTGATCTACTGTCAGCAGATTTTTATACAAAAAGGGGCACATATTCCCACTGCGTTGATGAGAGTTACGGGTACTGTTGATGCCATCACGTGGATATAATAGCTTCATTGATAAAAAGTATACAACGGACGAAGTAACGAGTAGCATTTATCCACGATGCGTCTAGTATGGTCTCCCAGTTGCAGATGTTGTACCTACCCGCTGCAGCGTACGGTATGGGTATAAGCACTGCTCAGTGCTCATGTAGTGTGCGGATCACTCTTGAGGAATTTCAGGAGGAATTTCAAGTTGAAAGGCAATTCATCGCGGGCACTAGCTCCCGAAAATGTAGATGAAGTGGAAAACATTCTTGATTAGTGGAAGAGAGCCCTGGTACTAACAAAGGCTCTCTTTCACTTCATCTACATCTTGTCCACCAGCACGTTCAGATGTGATGTGAGCCGTGACAAAAACTTCTCTACTTGGAACTCTATGGTTGGTCCAGGAGGCGACTGCAAATTTGTGCGGGGAACGAGTGGACGGGATTTAGCAGTTTAGAATACTGCAATAGTATGCCTTAAACTCATAACCGCTGGTCGGCCGATCACGGTCCCTGGCGGTAATGAGTAATTACGGTAATTGTTTATTGGGGCAATGGGGCGATTGTGTAAATTTCTATAGTTTTAAGAAAACGTTCTAATTTAAATACGAACCTATGAAATGTTTCTTTGTTTTAAGTAAATCATTTATTTAATTGTATAAAATTTTACTTAATTCAAGTAAATTATTTATTTCATTTTATGATTTTTTAAATTGTTTCTAAGATATTAAATTACGTAATATCAAATAAATCAATTTCCTTGAAGTAAATAAAGAATTGTTTGTTTTAGAGGAAAAAAACTTTGATTCAATAAAATCTGATTCAAATACATGGATTTACTTAAAACTAGTAAATTTTTTCTGACTGTATGATCGGAATTCATCGCGTGTTTATGATGGCATTTTGCTTTTATAAAATTACAATTGAAAAAAAATATCTACGATGTTAATTAAAAAAATGCATACACCATTTATTGAAATAAATATACGTGTTTCATTTTGAAGTTACACTTGGAATAACTTTAAATTTGGATCGAAGAAAAAAATTGTCCGAATGAAAGTAGTTTGTTTTGGAAGGGCACATATGCTGACATTTATCAAGGGCCTATTAAGGCCACCCTATGTAAGATATGGCCACCAACTTTGGTTTTTTAAGAAACCCCATTAGTGACTTTTACGATTCTCAGTGCTTGTCCTATTAATTTTTTTTTGTTTATAAAGGGACATGTTATGGCACTAACCAGGGGCCTGTCAAGGCCACATTTGGTAAAATCTGGACACCAACAACACACCGAAGGAAAACGTGCTTCCTTATTATAATCTCATAAACATAGATATTATTCGTTTCGAAATTCTGTAGAAAACAAATTATACATATTTTGAGTAAAAAATTTTTAAAATCCCCTGTTTTATTCTGTTGTTGGAATAATACCCCCTTAAGGTGGCCATTCCCTAGAAAGAGACATCCGATAGGGAAATATTTACTATTTTTGGCCATAACTTTTTTCTCTTAGTACGTATATTTAAAAAAATTATAGACTACCTAAGTAGAACCTTAACAAGAATATTACTAATAATTTCAGTGGATTGCAAAATAGTTAGATTTAAATATTATGCCAATGTTCCTAGTTCGTACTGTTAAATTAAACTGTTTTACAACCAAGGACATCACCAGGGGTGGGGGTCGGCCGACCGAGCATTTTAGACTCGAGATTACAATATAAAAAAAAAGTTTAAACAAAAAATCGTCCACTCTGTCACCACAACCCCCCTGTGCCCCCCACGACAATTAGTGTAATTACTCATTAAAGCCAGGGACCGAGATCGGCCGACCAGGGTTTTATGAAAGGAAAAATTTTGTTCTTTCGAATAGACCAAGGCCGACCTGATCACTCCTTGGGGGAGGCTAGGCATTAAAAATTGCATTGTTGTTAATGGTCGGCCAAGGCTATCGCCAGGGGTGGGGATCGGCCGACCGAGCATTTTACATTCTTTGGATCATAAATAACAAATTAGTTTTTAAAAAAACTGTCCACTTTGTCACCACAATCGCCCCATTGTCCCAATAAACAATTACCGTAATTACTCATTACCGCCAGGGACCGTGATCGGCCGACCAGGTTACGAGTTTAGGGCATACTATTGCAGTATTCTAAACTGCTAAATCCCGTCCACTCGTTCCCCGCACAAATTTGCAGTCGCCTCCTGGACCAGGTGTGGAAATCGTTATCGATATTCTTCAATGCAGTGCGAGCATGCCCGTTGCAAACACTACAAATAAATTCCATATTTAGATGTTGAAGATGGGAGTAGATGTGTGGCATTTGTGGAGTTTGGTTCCTTTCTTAAAATTATACTAATATTGACAACGTTAAGGCTATGATTACGAGAAAATATCGATTGTGGAAGCCGTTAATTATGATGGTATGAGAAAGCGCACTTTACTTTGTTTTTTACCAGTAATTTATTAAAACATGCACATTACTGCAGTTTCGGCGCATTAACGTGCCATTTTCGTTTGAACCAACGTTTGAAAACGGCACGTTAATGTGCCAAAACTGCAGTAACGAATATGTTACAATAAATTAGTGATATAAAACTAATTTAAGTGTCCTTTTTCATATCGCTATGATTATGTTCAATAGCATGTCATGTGAGTGCCATAGTATTTCGGTTTAACGTATTTAAGTTACATTAACTATATTTATGTGCGTATATTCTTTCATATAGGTACTGCGTTGTTTGGCCGATGTATTATTTATTTTAACAGCGCAACTTTAAAACTGAAGTCATTGTTAGAGATCTGTCAGTCATTTAAATGCCGCCTCCGAGTTCGTATGCTAATAAGCCCAACTGAAACAGTTTCAAAGCGATCCAAGTTGGACACAGTTCAAAACAAAGTAATCAAGACGCGATAAAGTACAAGAATAACCCCTGTACTACAATAGAAACACAGCGTTGAAGTCGTTGGGAGTAGTCGACTTGTGCGGAGACCTCAAACACCACGTAACCAAACAAGAAAAAACATAAAATATATATATGATAACTTAAAATCGCGCAAAACATGGTAATCATCGCAACATTGTAGAGAACCTGCTTTGAAATTGTTGTGAACTGCTACAATGTGTTCATTTTCAGTGGTGCAGCCGAAAATCTTTATCGGGATGGGTTACACTCATAGTCCAGTGAAATCCACACTTCATCTTCCGAAAAAACGAATCTTTATTCTACGTGGAATCTATCCCCAAAAAAACATTATTGATGTAAAAATTCTGCCGTCTTCTGCTGTTAGTCTTTAGTACTTGTTGATGACAGTTGTTTTTGATATAATTTCTTTGTTGCCGTGATCACAAGGAAAAGGCGAACCCAAGTAACAATAATTGTAGTTTTAAAACAATATATAAGCTATTCTAAAAACTTATTTCCATGACTACTTATAAACGTAATTAGTTTGGAAGGGCTCTATGGAGCCGATTTAAAACCGTTATAAGATTATAGGGGCCCATCTAGTGAAGGGTGTACATGCCTCTTTTTAAAACTACTATTAAAACTTTCAAGTTTTATGAATTATCGAAAGCTTTACTCAGAGAGTATCTGAAGAGTATTATAAAACCATACTTGGTTTAGGATAGGCAATATATCAAAACTTAAAAGACATACACTACAGACAAATGCTTTGAGAGGGACTCTTTGTATTTAATGAAATAAAAATAAATGCAAATAAATCTCTTCTACATGCACTATGGGCCGCTATAGTTATATATAAGTTATAAAATGGGCAACTGGCGACTACTAAGAATAGTTCAGAAAAACAGTTAAATATGGACTACTCGTAATGCACTAATGGGACTACTTATAATGGGCTAACATTTTCAAGGAGACTAAGTTTACTGTAATACATGTATTAGATAGTAAAAATTCCTGAGTTCCCTAAAAATACAATTTTTAAAAAATATATAATTATTAATATTTTTTGTGACTTGCACAGTAAAGAGAGCTTTAGCATCTGCCCATAATATGGTTAAGTATATGTAAATTGTTTTTATAAAACATTTCTATTAGATACAAATTACATTTTCTTGTTCAGTCTGGGACATTCCCAATATGGCTGACCGTTATATTCCTCGACGGCTGGAAATAAAATTTCGGCTGTGAATAATTCTACTTCAAACAGGTTTTGTCTTAAAATGCCTATTACATTACCAATTGCTCTTAAGTATGTCGATTTATTCTTGTAAAAGTATATTTTAAGCCTCATTGGCCTTAATATATTTTTTAAAACTTCGTAGGCTCATATTAAAACCAATTTTTAACCATTTGAGCACGTAACACAATCGGTTTAAAACCTGTAAAATTTATGGTGCTAAAAAGTCAGTTTGCCGAGACGCTATTTGCTATATGTCCATTAAAAGCTCGCCTCGCCCGTTTTTAATGAAGTGTCTTGGTTTTACTAGTGATATTTTAATTTTTTATCATCGATCACTGCTCCACATACACAAACAAAATGCCGACGAATATGTATATATCTTATCACACTTTCAAAACTAACTATTTTAAAATATTATAGTCTGGGCAAAGATAAACCAAATCCTTTTATGTTTAAGACTGATTTATTATAGATGTTTGTTTGCTTCATTAAAACTCTAGCAAGCAGTTGGTTTTATAAAGGTTCGATCTTAAACTTGATGATTTCAAAGCATATTATAGCCCAATATTAACAACCATCTCAAATTAATTTCATAAAGCAATGATAAAACCACAATATTTTCTAAATCTCTATAAAACTTGATCCTCCTAACTTGAACATAACAGTTATAAAGTTTTATTGAAGGATTGACAAATACCTTGATAAGTCAATCATAAGCCAATAAAGGGTAAAAGATGTAAGTTTTTCAAGGCCTTTTTAAAACTTTCTTTAAAAGCCTCTTTAAGTGCATTTGGCATTTAATAAATCTGGCATAAATCAGTGGTTTTATGAGGTGGCCTTTATAAAACACTGATAAAATCTAAATAAATCTAAAAAGCATTTAAATTGTTACTTGGGAACAAATTCTTACACTTGTAAAGTTTTTTGGGAGATGTCACTACTCTTTTTTTAATGGTCTTATTTATATTAACGTCCTGAGGTAGTTTGGCTATTGCTATTCTACCACTCAACCAGGGCATGTAGACAGACTTCAACAGCCATTCCCTGTAATATTGTCATCTACCGCAGCAGTGACTCGAACTCAGGAGAGATAACAGCGACTAGACATGTTGTGTCCCTCACCAGTGCTCTAGTCCACTGCTACCGTCTTGCTAATACATTAAAAACGCCACTAAACGTCTATACCCTGGCCAGGATTCGAACTGGAGACTCCGTGATCGCAAGTCAAACACTATAGCACTGCCGATTTATTGTAATAAATGTTGTATAACAGTTTAATTTTTTTCTAAATAGGGCAGGAACTATTCATAATAAATATATGTATAGGGGGTTTAATGAAAACCTTTTTTTATCTGCCATCCAAATATGTAGACATATACCGGGTGTTGTGCTTATAAGAAAGTTGCTGTCACTGCCCCAAAAATCGGAAGCGATTTTGAGAGAGCGTGCAGACTAAAATACAACACTTTTTCATCCCGTTAATAGACCAGTGATTTTCGGCCAAAAATAAAAGTGTTTTTTGTAAAAATAGTAAAAAAATTTACAGAAATCGCCATCAAGCAATCTTCTTACACATTGGAAATGAACATACTTATCATAAATAAAATGAAACGCCTCATCACTGGCATATACAAGTAAATACATGTATTTATGTATTTATACAAATACAACTTGAATTAAAGAAATTCTGGTATATTACTACATTTCCAACTCGGCTCCGCCTCGTCCCCCACCCACCGCCCTTCTTCCCTCCCGAAAACTCTCAAAAATGAGCAGCGATCTTATGGGGCGGCCCCCTTCTACGTCCAATTGAATGCCCAAAAGTTTTTATTTTTATAACCATTCAATCATTTTAAGCAGTCAAAACGTAGAACTTCAATATTGACCTCCCCCTTGCCGCCCCCTTAAACTTAGAATGCCCGGACAACTTCTGTTCGATACACAAAGGTCCAACCTACACAACGCCACTCAAATCACCGCGATCTGACCACCCCTGCGCCTAGCGGTCGCGTCCGAACATTTGTTTCACTTTCGATGATGTATATGTCCCCCTATATCTACCATTACATTCCCGATTCCTTTAACATTTCCAATGTCAAAATAACTATATTACGGAAAAAATACTCTTGATGTAATTCACCCGCTGCTAAATTTGTTATTGCAAAATTGCCGCTAAATTCATAAATGTTTATAAGCCTTTGTCTTTATAACTTCTGTTCTAATCGTCCGATTTGAACTTTCCAAAGCTCATTTTACTCGAGAATGCATGTACTTTTAAAGGAAATTGGTTCAATCATCCTTAAATAATAAATACTATTTTTACATGGTTACCAAATAGACTCCCGGTGTCCGTTTTATCATAAGTGCAAAAATTATGCATAATATGACGTTTTGAAGAAATAATAATAATAATAATAATAATAATAATAATAATAATAATAATAATAATAATTTGTTTATAACTTTGGACCAAGGCACCTTTTTATCATGATTTTTACGGGAAAATGCGCATTTTAATGAGATTCAAACGGCATTAGATTCGTCGGAAAAAATACTGTTATGTATTACACTCCCATGAAACTGGAGACTGATACGCCTATGCGTAACATAGTGACTGAAAACTTGTAGAAAGAGATAGAGTTTTCTGGAATGTGGTGGAAGAAGATTCTCGATTGTGTTCTAGATAACTCTGGAGCAAATTTTGGAGTATATAAGGCGAGGTTCCCGGTGCAGGAAGTAGTTTTATTATTGGAGAAGTTTTATAAAAGTGAAGAAGTTGAAAAGTGAAAAGTGAGGTTAAATGAGAAGTAAACAAAGCGTAAAGGTTACTTTAATAAGAAGTTTTGTATAATCAGTAATATATTAAATAAACTGTTAGTGGTTTACCCCTTGTTAAAATTATTTAGAACCCACGGATTCATACAGGGTGTTTCCTAAAAGGATGAAAACTCGTAACAATGCGTTGATTTCACCTTTTGTGGACCCTCTTTGGACCATTTTAAGCCGAGATATCAACGACTTTAATTTTGGCACTGTTAAGACGTTCATAATTAACAATTTCGAAAAATTCGAAATGGAGGTTATATGTCAGACTTTTTACTATCTGAAGTTACATTTTTATATTTTTTCGTAAGTATTACACTGAAAAAAAATATTATGAACAACTACGACTGTATTGAAACATTCTTTATAGGATTTTGCAAACAGCAGAAAAAAAAAATAACTATCTATAACTAAAAGAAAAATTTTGTGTAGAAATATTAATGAAATCTTTGCATTCTTTCGATAACCTGAATTCTGGTTATGCTAGCAAATTAAAATCCTAAAATGAATTTGTCTAATTTCTTATTTGACAATTCTCATTCTAACACTAGCATCCACAGAAAGAATGCAAAGATTTCATTAATATTTCTACACAAAATTTTTCTTTTAGTTATAGATAGTTATTTTTTCTGCTGTTTGCAAAATCCTATAAAGAATGTTTCAATACAATTATGAGCAAACAAATAATAATTCATTTTTGAAAAACTACGACTGCTCATACAACAGTACTCATGTTCAGTGATGGAGCTGATATTAGTAGCGTTATAAGGTGTATCTTCGCCTACCAGTTAGCGGCGTGCGTGTGAGTCGGAAAAAACACGAAAATGGTAAATATTTTGAGCCGGAATGAAATTACCTCCCCCTCCCGTTTTCGAGGATGCTGAACACGATGGCGGTGTCAGAATTTCTCTTTGGGGTTGCACAACCCCTCAAACAGGCCAAAAACCACCCCCTAGAGGGGTTAAACGCGATTTAATAGGTTTCCCTTCAGAAAATAGTACTTTCCTCCCGTTTTCAAGAATGCTGAGCACGGTGGTGGTGTTCGTAATTGCGTCCGACCCCTACCAACCCCTTCACCGGTCAATACTCGCCCCCGAAAGGGGTGAATTCTTTTTCTCGGATTATCAGCGGCAAATATATATTCCCCCCCGTTTTCAAAGATGCTGAGCACGGTAGTGGTGTTCCCCATCGCGTCCGACCCCCTACCAACCCCACCACCGACCAATACTCGCCCCCGAAAGGGCAGAATTTTTTTTTAGGATTATCAGCGGCAAATATATATTCCCCCTCGTTTTCAAGGATGCTGAGCACGGTGGTGTTCGTAGTCGCGTCCGAAAGGGTGAATTTTTTTTTCGAAGAATATCAACCTTGTAATTCTACTTGTAAGAGGCGTAGGTTAAATTGTTCGAGATAAGGTATAAACGAAAAATATATTTTATTGTAAGCGGACTTTAGCTTTAAGTAGTATAACGTTATATTTAGGTATCAATTATTGTAATTTAAGAAAAGACACTGTAGCAATTTGATTTCATGCAACGCAATAAATATTCACAATTATTTATATGTATGTAACAATTATTCAACAGGCCTACTGGCGGTATTTGATGATATTTTTTCAGATGAACAGGAAACAAAGGACATCACAACCAAGAAAAGAAATAAGATTATTCTTCCCGTAAACAGCAACCTCGAAAACGGGGAGGAGAGGGAAATATATATTCCGAAAAAAAAAAATTACCCCTTTTGGGGGCGATTATTGGCCGGTGGAGGAGTTGGTACGGGTCGGAGTCGATTACGTACACCACCACCGTGCTCAGCATCCTTGAAAACGGGGGGAATATATATTTGCCGCTGATAATCCGAAAAAAAATTCCCCCCTTTCGGGGGCGAGTATTGGCCGGTGGAGGGGTTGGTAGGGGTCGGACGCGATGGGGAACACTCACACACGCCACTAAGTGTTACCATATGTTTTTTTTTTCTTTCGATGCGATGCATTGGTATACATTTTTAATTAATAAATATATCTAACATATAATCTCCATTTCGAATTTATTTAAAATGTTAATTACTAAAGTCTCAAGAATGCCAAAACTTAAATCGTTGATATCTCGGGTCCAAAAAGGGCCCACAAAAGATGAAATCAACGTTTTTTTTTCCAACGAATCTAACGCCCTTTGAATCTCATTAAAGTTTGCATAATTATACAAGTTATTGCAATATTTGTTACTTGCAAGTTTTATTTTTCATAAATAAATAACGTTAATTTATTGAAAACATTTTTTTTTAATAAGAATAGGTATACCAACCAAACCATGTCATTTCCCCAAAAATCATGATAAAAAAGTGCCTTGGTCCAAAGTTAAAAGCAAATTAATTTTTTTTTTTTTTGCAAAACGTCATATTTTGCAACATTTTGCACTTATGATAAAACAGACATCGGGAGTCTATTTGGTAACCATTGAAGTGTACGAAAAAATTTGAGCAATCTAACTGAAAAATTCGTATAGTTATGCAACTTTGAATACGGAACTCAAAATTTGCAAAAATTCGCCAGTTTTTGCTATGTAAAAATAGTATTTATTATCCAAGCGTAATCGAACCAACTTCCTTTAAAAGTACATGTACTCCCGAGGAAAATGAGCTTTGGAAAGTTCAAATCGGACGATTAGAACGGAAGTTATAAAGAAAAGGGCTTATAAACAATTATGAATATTGCGATAATTTTGCAATAACAAATTTAGCAGGGTATTTTTCCCGTAATAAGGTTAATTTTTTACTATTTTTACAAAAATAATCGGTGTGCTAAGAGCAACAACACTTTTATAAATTAAAGTCGCTAGTCTAGATGTGAAGCCGGCCGGCCTTGTTGAGCTATTGTGGCCCGCCACTGTTGCATTCTAAAATAAATTACATGCAGAAGGCATAATTAAGTGTCAAAGAGGCTAAATTTATGACTTAATTCCAATGAATTCAAACCTCAAATTAATAATTATCTTGTTTCGATATGGGCCGCAATTATATACTTAAAAAAATTTAAAGTGATATTAAAGAATGCAGGTATATCATTAAAGGGGCTATTAGCATTTACTATCATTTAAGAAAATGTTAATTGAATGTCGATCTAGTTGCACGAAAATATCAGGGGGCCGGACCACAAAAAACCCTTCTTGTTTTATCACATTATGTAATTATTAGTGATTGGAGATATTCATGTGGCAGTTTGCATAATTCAGACTATTCTTCATTTTAAGAAGTAAAAAATGCCTTTCTGGTTTTATTACATTATATAATTATCAGTGATGGGAAATATTCATGGGGCAGTTTGCATAATTCAAGCTATTCTCATGTCAATAGGTAATGATTCATGTTTTATCTTATTGAACTCCTTGGCACTACACAGTGGAAACGAAAAACAAGAGACAATGTTTCCTTTTTCCTAGAGATCGTCTTCGCACAATTTTAATACCTTATAGGTTAAAAATAGGTTCAATTTTGGAGCCAGCATTGTCCTTCATTTCTAATAAAATAATTTATTACAAATACATCAATATGCAGATTATTTATTTTTGTATTTCAGTTATGCTGTTCTACGTAATCCTACATACAGTGAGCACGTACAGGTTGGAATAAATTTATTAAAATAGTTACAAAACAAGTGACAAAAATTCGCTCAGACCCGTCGATTTTTAAATACATTTTTCAATCTGTTTGTTTAAAAAAAAGTGCTGCAAATATTTTTTTTAAAGTTATGACGTCATCACCATTTTTTTTAAATGGCAACCCCCATTTTTTAAAATGTCATTTGAAAGAGCACATTTTTCTGCGTACAGTACGTTAAATTCTAGAGAGTATTGCATGACGAAATTATCGAGAAAAAAATCTTAACTACTTATGACAATGTAATAAAACAAAAATACAAGAATTTAAGAATACTTACAGCAAAAAATAATTAGATTAAATGTTCAAATTGCACGCCATTTGCTTCTTGACGATGTCCTAGTTGAAACTGAAATTCTCGCAAAATGTTAATAATTGTTTCGGGCCCAATTTTTCCAATTTCGTAAATAATTCTGTCTTTTAAGTCCTCAATATTGTTCGGTCTATTAAAATAAACTTTGGATTTAAGGTAACCCCATAAAAAATAATCCAATGGGGTTAGGTCCGGAGATCTAGCTGGCCATTTTATTGATCCGCGTCTACCAATCCATCTGCGTGGGAAAATTTCGTTTAAATAATTACGCACTATTACCGAATAATGTGGCGGTGCGCCATCCTGTTGAAACCATATGGAGTTTTCCGATACATTAGGGTTTTCACCATTTGGATACAGTGCGACAAGTTCTGGAATCATGTTTTGTTGGAGCAGCTCCAAATATTTTTCGCCATCTAATGAACCTTGAATAAAAAATGGACCCAATATTGTAGTCCCAACAATTCCAGCCCACACGTTAACTTTCTGTGGAAACTGAGTATGGGCCTCCACCATCCAGTGTGGATTTTCACGTGACCAATATCGACAATTTTGCCTATTCACAGCGCCATTTAAACAGAAGGTGGCCTCGTCAGAGAAAAGTACTCGACTTAAGAAATGTGGATTGATATTACATCGTTCCATCATGATTTCGCAAAAATCTACTCTGCGGTCGAAATCATCTTCGTTAAACTCTTGAACTAAATTCACTTTATATGGGTGCCATTTATTCTTCTTCAAATATTTTAAAACAGTCGACTGACTAATTGACTGTTCTGCTGCGACTTCGCGACTTGGTTTGTGAGGATTCTCCTCCATTGTCAGTAAAACATCTAACTGTTTATTTTCTGAAACTGTAGGACGACCTTTCGTGAAATTATCTCTTACATGACCACAATCTCGGAACTTCTTTTTTATTTTGCTAACAGTTGATTGTGTAATAGGTCGATTAGGGTATTTACCATTAAATAATTCACAAACCATAGTTTGTGTTCGGGACTTGTCTCCATAGCCAATCAAAATTTCAATTCATTCTGTTTCACTTAAACGTTGCATTATCAGCACTTTCAATACGATATCACAAGTAAATACTAATGAATGGGCCTACCCCTTTCAGCGCGGTGAGGCTAATATAATTTAGTGAACTGTACTTAGGTATAATAAAAAAAATAATGTGTCGGAAACTTACACAGTAGGTTTGATGGATTCTCCGTCGTCGATGTCGGCCCAGGCAATAGGAGGGACAAAGGGGGGCCAAAAGGAAAAGGAACAAATCTCCGACACACACAATTAACATAACAATTATTAAATTAATTTAAGAAAGAACAATTATAATTCACTTATCACTGATAAATAACTATAGCGTTCTGCGGCGTAAGTGAGTATTGTCTTACTTACTATCATACTACTGTCTTTATGCGGGTCGCGCTCGACCCACACGGCGTTAAAAAAACTAGCTAAAAAAAAACTTCTTAGTATTACCATAAAGAATTCAAAAAATATATTTTCCTAGGTATAATACTACAAGGCGCGTAACCAACTAATGTGTTAGAGCCAGGTCCGCGCTGCTAGGTAAATGAAAAAAAGGGCACACAAAAAAAGTGTAAGTTGTAAAAAGTTTCGACGATAAGTAATGAATGTGTTCTATTAATGTTAAATGTTTCTTTCTCGATAATTTCGTCATGCAATACTCCCTAGAATTTTACGTACTGTATACAGAAAAATGTACTCTTTCAAATGACATTTAAAAAAATGGAGGTTGCCATTTAAAAAAAATGGCGATGACGTCACAACTTTAAAAAATTATTTGCAGCACTTTTTTTTAATAAACAGATTGAGAAATGTATTTAAAAATCGACGGGTCTGAGCGAACTTGTTAAAATATCTCTCAAAATATCTTAAACCGTTCCAGAAATCGTGTGAACCAAAAAAAGTTACAGACCGACAGACAGGATTTTTTTTCGCTCAAAAAGTGACCACAAAATCCGCCTGTTTTTGGGTAGCGGATTGTGAGCTTGGGAAAATCGTGAAAAGGTTTAACAGGCCTCAAATTAATCGTCATTAAAAACCAAAGAAGGCAGGTTTTTTTAAAATGTTCAGTAATTACCCCTATTTGTTGGTTGAAATGATTAAATTCAAAAACAATTCTATTAGTATTATTTCTATTAAGTCAATGTTAAAAAAGCGAAATTATGTATTTTCTATACAATAATATTCTAAGGGTTAAAAATTCACGCATAGGCCCTCAAAGAGGGTGAAATCATCCCCAAAATATAAAAAAAATCAAACATACCTTTAAAAATTCTAAAAATAAAATATTTAAATGTTTCAAGTTAAGAAAAAGAAACTTCAATAGGATTTTTAAATTTTTTAATGTTTCTTCTAGTTGCTTAGGGGTACCTTGAGTCCTTAGAAAGTGCATTTTCGATAAAATTATTAACAAAAATACTTTCTCATTTGTCATGACTTGAAACATTTAAATATTTTATTTTCAAAATTAAAAAAAATATTTTTGATTTTTTTGGTATTTGGGGGTGAACCCCCTTCGAGGGCCTATGGGTGAATTTTTAACCCTTCTTGATAGAGAATACATAATTTCGTTATTTTAAGATTGATTTATTAGAAATTATACAAATAGTATTGTTTTTAAATTTATTCATTTCCTGAATAGGGATAATTACTGGACATTTTCAAAAAACCAAGAACAACGCCTTTTTTGGTTTTTAATTTGAGACCTGCTAAATATTTTTATGATTTTTCCCAAGCTCGCAATAAACTACCCAAAAACGGGCGAAAGAAACAGCGCTTTTTTGGGGTCACTTTAAAATCTCGACGTTTCGTGACATTCTAAACCTATTTCAACAAAAAGAAATTGAAAATTTTATTACTGTTACTATACCCCTAATCAACTACGTGGATGTGGAAGTAATTATATCACATAGGTAATATACATGGTGTTTCACTTAAAAGTCCCCAGGCCATTATCTCTAAAACTAATAAAGATATTTTATTTTTGTAAATGGCAGATGATTGATACCAAAGAAAGGTTTAAATAACGGTGATTAGAATTTTTCCTCAACAGCACACAGAGATGGCGCTGCGATGCAAAACTATTTTTTGATGGCTGGAACCTTGAAACATAAGTCATGTGATTAAACAATAATTTGTGAATAATTTTGATGGTATAGAGAAATTACAAAAAACAAGCCGTTTTGGAGTTACATGAGTTTCTTTCATTAATGCCAGTACACGTGAATTTTGATAAATCCCTATAATTTATTTATTATTTATTATAGAATATTGGTTACCAAACACTTTTTTTCAAGATAAGGAAAGTGATATAATACACTATCATAAAATTATGTTTACCACTTCCGGCCAAACCGGAACTAACATGATGAACCAATATCCATATGTTCCTACATATTACATTTTTTTTTTCTAATAACGCTTCTAATAAAACGGCTCCCAAAACTTAAAGTAAGTAAGGCAGCAAAGAAAATACACACTAATTTAGAATGGGCTAAATTTATATTAACAATTCAGTAAAGAGCGTAAACAAAAGTTTTATAAACAAACATTTAAAAACTATCGAAATATTATTAAAAATGAAATTAAACTAATTTCTTTCTTATTAGTAGGTACTTATTATATTAAATGTTCAAAATTTCTCCCTTCTTCATGAATACACATATTGTACCGTTTCAGTAACTCTTCATTGCAAACTTTTTGTAACGTATGTCTATTTATAGCAGCAACACTTGCATATATTTTATTATACAAATCGGCCATATCCTCAATGGGTTCAATGTACACTACACTTTTTAAATACCCCCAAAGGTAAAAATCTAATGGAGTCAAGTCAGGTGATCGTGCTGGCCATCCGACTACTCCATTAGTACCAATCCATCTCTGAGGGTACATTTCATTAAGACAATCTTTGACTAGTACTGAGTTATGGGGTGGTGCACCATCTTGGTGAAACCAAATATTCTCCTGGTTATGAGGGATAGTCTCTAATAATCCTGGCAATACATTTCTCAAAAATATCTCATATTTTCTTCCATTTAAAGTCCCATGGAATAGATATGGTCCAATAATATATGAATTTAATATTCCACACCACACGTTAACTCCAAAAGTTACCTGATTTCGGGTCATTCTCATCCATCTAGGATTATTTTGTGACCAGTATCGGCAGTTATGCTTACTCACAACTCCGTTGTTGTGAAAACGGCTTTCATCGCTCCAGAGCACATTTTTAAAAAAATTTGGGCATTCTTCAGAAAGAACTGAAAATTCAGCTAGAAAATGTAATCTTCGTTCATAATCACCAGGCCTTAAATGATGGATCAATTTTAATTTGTATGGATGGTATTTATTTGATGTTAATATTCTATGGCACGAAGATATCGACAGATTAGTTTCCAATGCCAATTTCCGGAGAGAACATTGAGGATTGTTGACAACACTATTTAACACCAAGGCTGTATTTTCATCATTTCTAACTGGCCTATTTCTGTTACGAATAGTTTTCTTAAAACTACCCCAGTTTCTTAAATTTTTAAACAGCATGATAAATGTTTTTTTATCGGGTGTAGGTCTATTTGGAAATCGTAAACAAAACAATCGTTTTGCTTGTCGGGAATTTCTTTTGCATTCACCGTATATTAAAATCATATTTAACTTATCTTCATTGGTGTATCTAACCATTTTTTAATTTTTTTTTTATTGCCTTATTTGGATTAATTTGCTTTGAATTGTTTCTAAGTACACTATTTCTGTTTGAAACTATGATTGAAATGCACCAACTACAAACTTTGTTTAATAACTGTCAAACTTAAAATTAAATCAAAGCCTACTAATATCTCTTAAGTAGATTTTTCATTACCATTCTAAATTAGTGTGTATTTTCTTTGTTGTCTTACTTACTTTAAGTTTTGGGAGCCGTTTTATTAGAAGCGTTATTAGAAAAAAAAAATGTAATATGTAGGAACATATGGATATTGGTTCATCATGTTAGTTCCGGTTTGGCCGGAAGTGGTAAACATAATTTTATGATAGTGTATTATATCACTTTCCTTATCTTGAAAAAAAGTGTTTGGTAACCAATATTCTATAATAAATAATAAATAAATTATAGGGATTTATCAAAATTCACGTGTACTGGCATTAATGAAAGAAACTCATGTAACTCCAAAACGGCTTGTTTTTTGTAAATTCTCTATACCATCAAAATTATTCACAAATTATTGTTTAATCACATGACTTATGTTTCAAGGTTCCAGCCATCAAAAAATAATTTTGCATCGCAGCGCCATCTCTGTGTGCTGTTGAGGAAAAATTCTAATCACCGTTATTTAAACCTTTCTTTGGTATCAAATATCTGCCATTTACAAAAATAAAATATCTTTATTAATTTTAGAGATAATTGCCTGGGGACTTTTAACTGAAACACCCTGTATATCTTAACGAGTGAGATTCACAATCAAACCATTTTTCCATGCCTAAACGCTCGTATCAACACATTTTTTTCTAAGAACTTTTAACAGCGTTTCTCAGCAATCCAAACGCTGCGTACTAGTAGTCGGTAAATGATAAAAACAAACGATTTTTAAGAAAAACGAATTCACACACTGATTGACAAATCTAACTCGTCTCAAATATTTGATAAGCTTATATTACTACAGACTGATAAATCGGGGGAGTTTAACAACAATTATGTTCCACAAGGCATATAGTATAAATACTAGAGTAAACGAGTAGGATAGCACATAGGCCGCCACACGCTTGCTAGGTATTGTACTCGAGTACGGATGTCTGATGTAACTTCGTCGAGATTTTCACTAAGCTTTGCGCGTTCTTACTTTACACTATTCGCAAGTTAGCTCGATTTAAAAAGTGCGCGAAACATCGGAAGTGCAGCTAGTGATTCGACAGTGATAATTTTCGACAAGAAAAGACTTTACCTAACGTTTATTAGGCTTTTTTACTTATACAATGGTGAGTGCGATACAATCTTGTTACATTTTATCTTTAAGTTTCTGGAAATCAAAGCAATTATTCATGTGGTGCTTTTTGACATTAAAAACTAAGCAATTTCGTACTGACTAAGTAACTATGAACCGTTCATTTGCTTAATATTTAAATAATATTTTTCTAGTCAATAGCAATATATGAAACAATATTATTTAAAACAAGTATTTGTATATTTGTATTTTTTATACTAGTGTGCTGATTTTTTCTGTACTATATATGACATACAACCAATCACAAATAAGGTCCTTTATATTAAATAGAATATTCCTCAACCCCTGCATCCTCACCCTCTGATTAAAATTTTTATGGGTTTCGGAATTTTTTTATTGCTTTAAAAAGTATCTATCTCTCTTTAACTCAGAGGGAAATTTTATTTTTTGGACAAAAGTATAAATAAAGCTTGATGGCTTTAAAATATTTCAATAAAATTATTATAAATCCAAATATTTTTCCTCGATATTGGGCATCATTCATTGTAGTTTCTTTCACGACAGAAGAGGGTAATATAGAAATTTTACCCGATTTTACTATCAATAGGTATTGGGTTATGTAATTCATAATTTTTAGGGACTCTGTTTTTTTAATTCTGTAATTTTGTTCAACTTTTTTAATTAGTCGAGTGCAATTACGTTTTTTCTTCGGAACCCAGTTACTTATATTGAATAGATATTCATGATTTTTTTTGCATTGAGTTTCTAATACCGAGTACAAAATAGTTTACCCTTTGAAAATTGCGGCTTTTTATTTTGTGGTGATTCCCACCCCCTAGAGGGGTGGGCAAACAGGTAAAATAGTAACCACCGAGTCTGATATAGAACCAACAATTTGAAGATTACGATATTAGCTTTAAAAAATTGTTAACATATAAGACTATTCGTAAATAACTCAAAAGTCTTACATTTATGGAAAAAGAGGTATGGTACAAAAAATAAAATTATGAAATTATAAGTATTGTTTTGTTTATTTCTGTACGATGAATAGTTCTAAAAATGGCGCTCCAACGTTTATCAGTCGAGACATAATGTTTAAATCTCAAATATGTCTAAAACAGTCAGTATGATGTTAAAGATACATATAATATAAATTAATGGGATTGAAGTACTCTTTTACAGGGTTTTTTCTATCCGTACAGCTACATTTTACGATTTTACTGAAAAAAAAATCCTCTCTTCCCTAGTAACACCAATATTGCACCAATATATAATCCATACAGGACCAATATGAATATTGGTCCTATATGGATTACATATTGGTCCAATATGTTGTGCTACTAGGGTTTTTGTAAATGACTCCAAAACAATTGCATTAAAGGAAAATATGACAATATAGAAAAATATAGCTTGAGAAGGGATATATTAATTTGTTTTTTAAAATATTTGTAGAATTAATAGTTTCGGATATGAGAGTACAAATGTGGGGCTTGAACTTTTAGTGGCAAAGCAGTGCAGTAAAAAAAGCATTTTAATTTGCACAGTCTGGATACAGCAAAATTATGATTTTGTCCTGTTTGTGGCATCACCGGGAGTATATTCCTAAGTTTTGGACCTCGAAAACCTTGTGCTACTTTTTTCATAAACAATGTAATTTTTTTTACTGCGCTTTTCGAGCTTAAAATGTGAATAAATCCGGTTCTATAAGTCGGATCGGGGCAAACTAAAAACCAGTCTCTTCGTAATAAAATTGCCAATAAATTGTCGTTGGTTTCAATTCTCTGAAGTACGTACATAACCTACAAAACTGAAAAAACAAAAAAAAAACAGTGTTTTTTTCATTTTAGTGCCCAAAACCGGCAACTAGACCAATTTGCATCAAACTTTCAGACCATATACTTTTTGATGTAATAAAAAGACCCTGAAAAGTTGGTGTCAAAATATTGAACCCATTGGCCAAAATTGCATTTGTTATCTAAAATTTGAAATGCCCGCCATTTTATGTCAATAGGTCCAAAATGATTTTTTTTTTTTTCGAAATGTAGATCACGACGTCAGCTTTCGAGTCCAATTAAAAAGAAATGTTTTTAATGTAATTTTGGTTACTTTTTTTACATTTGTCCATAACTTAAATAACAACAATAGAATTTTTTCGGCCATTTTGGAAAACAAATTAAAGTTTTTTATCAGATCTGGTAGGGAATTTTGGGTCCATTAATTTGAAAAAAGAAAGTTCATTTTTGTTAACGTGAACTCGAGATATTTAACTTTTTGCATTTTGGCCATGCAATTGTTAATTACCAAATGCATATCTTGAGCTAAAATTTGAACTGTATCATTCTGAAACCTATTCATTTCATATGATAAGTTCAAAAAATATTTAAGTTTTATAGAAAGTTATTTACAAGCATTATAATATAAGTATTGTTAATTGAGCTAAAAAGTGATTTCTTTGATTTTGTATATTTATAAGAATAAAAATGTTTATTTAAAAGAAAAAATGTATTTATTATATATTATTAATCCTCGACTTTTTCTAACAAGTGTTTGTATTACAATATTTACTATTTCCTTTTTTAAATAAAACTTAATATTTAGAAGACAATATTTTAATCTAAGTATTCATATTTATATAGAAACATACAAAAAAATATATACAGGTTTATACGTTAGCAATCGTTGGTATATGTGTACCTACATATGAATTTGGAAATAAAAAATACTCATTTTCATTATTAACAAAAAACTAAGTTGATGATCGCATTGCGAGGGAAAAAATAACGTATTTAAAAGAAAAGTTCTCCGAATTTTAAGAAACAAGGAAGTTATTGCATTTTGCAACTGAGTTTTATGAAAAAATCAAAAAAATCACTTTTTAGCTCAATTAACAATACTTACATATCTCGAGTTCGCGTTAACAAAAATGAACTTTCTTTTTTTATAATTAAAGGACCTAAAATTCTCTACCAGATCTGATAAAAAACTTTAATTTGTTTTTCAAAATGGCCGAAAAATTGTAATTGTTGTTATTTGAGTTATAAACAAATGTAAAAAAGTAACCAAAATTACATAAAAAAAAATTCTTTTTAATTGCATTAGAAAGCTGGCGTCGAGATCTACATTTTGAAATGAAAATTTTTCATTTTGGACTTAATGGCATAAAATGGCTGGCATTTCAAATTTTAGATAACAAATGCAATTTTGGCCAATGGGTTCAATATTTTGACACTAACTGTTCAGATCCTTTTTATTACATCAAAAAGTATATTTTCTGAAGGTTTGATGGAAATTGGTCTAATTGCCGGTCTTGGGCACTAAAATGAAAAAACGACTGTTTTTTTTGTTTTTTCAGTTTTGTAGGTTATGTACGTACTTTAGAGAATTGAAACTAAAGACGATTTATTGACAATTTTATTACAAAGAGACTGGTTTTTCGTTTGCCCGGTTTCGACTTATAGAACCTGAGTTATTCACATTTTAAGCTGGAAAAACGCAGTAAAAAAAAATTAATTGTAAAAGTACGACAGGGTTGTCGAGGTCCAAAACTTAGGAATATACTCCCGGTGATACCCCAAATAGGATAAAATCATAATTTTGCTGTATACAGACTATACCTATCTCTTCATTTTTTTGGCATTTTTTTACTGCACTAAAGATATATATTTTAATTTCAATTTCTTCATATCTTTTGACAAATTGCAGCTCTCAAAATTAGGTAATACTATATATTAATAAAAACTACCACAGATTTTTTAAATTTCTATTCTATGGCCAATGACAGAAGGAATATCCTAAATTTTTTATTTAAAAATATTACAAAACACTCATTATTTTGCACCTAACATTGTTATTTTTCAAGTTATATGGATAGAAAAAGAAAACAAGCTAACTAATATACTCTTCGCCAATTTACTGCACTTTTTATATAATTGTTGCACATTCTATAGGATACTCTTCGCAGTTTTTTTGTAAATAGTATTAGTTTTAGACATTTTTAGTTTAATTACAAAACATTAAAAAAATATATATTTAAAAAATTAATAACTTCCTTATTTATTGATCGATGTTGTTCAAAAACAATAGGATTCTTGCTCTAGTTAACACTAACTTACTGTTCAAATTTCAATACGATCGGACTTTTCGTTTTTAAGTTATCGCGCTTACAAGAAACGTGACGGACAGACAGACGGACATTTTGAAAATTGTTCAGAATTCGATTGCCAACACAGTGATACGAAATTTTTTCTCTACGAGCAATTAGGGACGTTCGGATACCTCAAAAGTATCGATACGTGTATCGATACTGGTATCGAATGAAAAGTATCAATACTGGTATCATATAGGCAGAAAAGTATCGATGCCTCTCTGGAAATGAAAAAGTTATTAATTTTTTAAATTTGAAAAAAAATTGTTTTGTAATTAAACAAAAAAAATTCTAAAACTAACATTATTTAAAAAAAAATTGAAACTGCGAAGAGTATCCTATAGAATGTGTAACAATTATATAACTAGTTTACTTGTGTCTAATTACACTCGACTAAATAGCAAAAATTTAAGAACTCTTAATAAGGGTCCAAACCAAAAAATATGACCAGGATTGTAAATTCGGTTAATTACCATAAAATGTAAATAGCAACTCAAGTCAAACATCTTTAAAAATTGTTTAACGCACAGGGGTGTAGTTTTTGGGGGGGGGGAATGCAGAATGTGATAAAGTCCAAAATTATTGAGCAGCACTTTTAAGTTGAAAAATCATTGGAATATTGAAAATAGGTAAGGTAAAAATATAAACCTACCGCAACTCAACGCCAAAATCTGCCAAGTGTAGGTATATATTAAAATATCAAAGTCCCATAATAGCAGATATTAGCAGCCATTCTTTTCAGCACACTATAATCTATCGATTTATATCAAGTTGAAGGTTAGATGTATTTGGTTCAGGTTTGTAGTTCAACATAAACTTTTATTTCTGCAATTGCAAACTGATTGAGGATATAAACTTTTTAAAAGATTTCATTTAACTTTCAATCAAAATTTCGACTAATGCTAATTAAGCTGAAGCTTTGAAATTTTGCACACTTTTTCCTCACAGCTTCCTTGACATGAGCATCAAATGAAAGGGTTTTACAAGTAAAATACGATAAACTATGTAGCGCCATTATAAATCCAATATGGCGGATTACCTTTTTCTTCATAACCCCCTTGATATGGGTATCGTTTGACAAGTAAAATACGATAAACTATGTAGAGCCATTATAAATCCAATATGGCGGATTACCTTTTTCTTCATAACCCTCTTGACATGGGTATAAAATGAAAAGGTTATGTCTGCCTGTCTGTCTGTAAAATAAGTAAAAACTAAATAGTAAAAATAAAATTATATATATAAAAATTATTTTTAAATGAAGACTTTGTTTTAACGATATTTTTACATACGAGGACATACGGACAAACACACAACTGAATTGATAATCTCCGGTTAAAAGCACATTACGGATGCTCAATCAAAATTGAATTTAACGGGTATACGGGTATTTTGGCATTTTTATTACTCTCCAGCAGAGAAGAGTGCATAGAGGTAACAATTTTATGATTTGGCATACTGTTTAGTCCTTCAAGCCTATTAAAGAAAATGCAAATAGACATAAGCACATTTAAAAAATCTATAGAAGTATTTAGATAAAGTTCCCCTCTATTTGTCAAATTTTATTTATTAATTACACAAGTTTACAGGTTTTTTCCCTCCAATGACGAAAGCGGTTCATTTGGGGGTTTGTGTGGTCGCTAAATCCAAATTTAAAGTAAAATAATTTCTCTGACGTCATATTTTTGAACAAATAAGCAAGAAAATCTAAAAATATACCGCCTTTACTCTTTTTTTTGTATAAATTAGAGTCACTTTCTCTTATCATCAGCCAACAACGGTAGTCCTCTAACATATAATCATCCCAAAATCCCTAGTATCGCTGCTCAAACTACTCATGAAAATGTTCACCTTGTTCATCACGTATGCTTCCTAAATTCTCAAATAAAAAACCAAGATGTGAATCCAAAAAGTGAGTTTTTAAAAACATATTAACACCCATTTTGTAGTAATTAACCAAAAGTTCAGAAACAATTTCTCTATAGTTCTTACTTTTTTTTATTTCCCAAGAATTATTTCACCACCATTTAAAAAAATGTGCATGCAGTCTCTTTAACCGCAGATAAACAGTTTTCTTTGTCACCCATTAAAATTTTTCTAATTAGTGAGCAAACAAATATGCCTTCTTTAAATTTGGCTTCGGACAAACATGGAAAAATATTTTGCAAATATGCAGCTCCTTGTTTTTCAAGTGCTTTTACAAAGTTTTTCATCAAGCCTAGCCTAATGCGAAGAGGAGGTAAAATTATGGTTTTCGGTGGATTTTTTTCACAATCCATGACACTGATAAATAGAAAGACATACTAAAGTGTACAATATATTGAAATCTTACGTCCATTATCACTCTCAGTTGTGAAATTTGTTTTGAAAAAACTTAAATTAACATCAGTGTAATTTTCCGTCTTATTTTTTGCCTCCCATGCTTGATATCCTTATAAGAAGGGCGTGTTAGTGCCTCCATTTTACCCAAAATGAGGGGTAAAAATGGGACACGGTTTTTAAACTCTTCGCAAATAAAAAATGAAAAGTAATTGCATTGGATCGGCACATTTTTAAAACCGATAATATCGCGTGTAGAGAAAAAAATGTTCATATCACTGTGTTGGTGATCGAATTTTGAACAACTTTGAAAAGTTCCTCTGTCTGTCACGTTTCTTGTAAGCAGGTATTTTAATTTGTTTTTAACATTAAATAAAGTGCGAAAAAAAGTTCATTTTAAAAAATGTCTCGTCTTTACCCGACCTGTCCCTACCATATTTCAGGGTACTTAAAATCTTCCCTTTTTAAAAAGCTATAATAAAACTGATGATGATTCCTTGCAGAATGAACCAATTAAAAATTCAATCTTAACGGAAAAACACATGTATTAATCAAGACAACGCAAATGACAGTGTAATTAATTTTTTGTACCATTGCACATTATATAAGACATTAAAATCCGCAGAAGAGGCAAAAAACCTTTATGAGTTCAAATGAGTTGTAATTTTTCCAGCCTCCTTAATCGTACCTACACACACAGCTATAATTACATTCATAAAAAAATTAAGGCAGCGTTTAATTATGCCACAAAGAATGGTTAAGTTGGAAACGTGATGAATCAACTGTTTTTACACCCTGTGTATAATATACTACCAAGGCAGTCCGGAGATTTCCTGGAAGGAGTAAATTTACACCAAGAATGATGCAACACAGCAATGATTTTCATTCATTAACCCATCTTTCAGGAAGTCACCTCGTAGGAGGTAGCGACCCTAGTGGGTCGGGTCTCTGCATTAGTGACACGAACTCAAACTGAAAATAAATAATTTAAAAAAACAGGCTGTTAAAAATTAACTGAAATCGTTTAGAGAATGCACTAAAAAGAACACAATAATAATAATATCAATAATAATGAGTAACACTTTCTGTTTTTCTAAGTGTTTTAAGCGTTTCATGATAAAACCTTGTTCGTCATCTTTAAGCCGTCATTTTGAATTCTTGAATTTTCACTAAATATTCATAATCTGCGATTGTTTGAAAAACAATGTAAAGGCATCCCAAGTAACAATTATTGTAATTTTAAAATAATCTATAAGTTATTCTGAAAACTTACTTCCAAGACTACTTAAAAACGTAAATAGTCTGGAAGGACTCTATGAAGCCGATTTAAAACCTTTATAAGAGTACAGGGGCCCATCTGGAGAAGGGCACACATGCCTCTTTTAAAACTACTATTAACTTTCAAGTTTTCATGAATTATCTAAAGCTCTACTCAGAGTATCTGAAGAGTATTATAAAACCATACTTGGATTAGGATAGGCACTATATCAAAATTTAAAACCCATTTTAAACCATTTGAGGACACAATACAACTGCTTTAAAACCTATAGAACTTATGGTGCTCGGATAATATAACCAAAAAGAAGTTTGGCGAGACCCACCCACAGGCACGTCATACACAAACAAAATGCCCACGAATATGTATTATAGCTTATCACAGTTTTAAAACTACCTATTTTAAAATATTAGAGTCTAGGCGAAGGTAAACCAAATTCTTTTATGTTTAAGACAAAATACGTTTATTTAAGCGCCCAATAAAGCACAGAATTATGTATCAACTTCTAAGTTTCAATAAAAAAATAATCGTATTGGCATATTATACATTAATAAAAGTTGATAAAACAATCAGAAAAAAATCATTGGAGCCTTGTTGGACTTTTATTAAAAAATATTTACTCTTGAATTTTTACTCCAGCCAAATAGACAGTGAACTTTGTAATAATTCACATAGAGCTTGAATACACTATTGCAAATGAAATGTCAAAAGTCCCCACCGATCCCCTGTCGGTTTTTCGCATATTTCACGTAAACGATAAGTGTCGTAAAAATAGATCATACGAAGTTTGTATATCATGGATTTATCTATAAAAACTGTTTCAATACTTTTTTCATACGAATCATCATTCATGAGATATCATGATTTCAGAACTCGGAAATATCGTACTCTGCATAATATGCACACATTTCCGCGCCACCTACGAGGTAGTGTACTTGACGCATTTTTTATAACGTGGTTTCCCCAGTAGGCATAATCCACGATCGATTATGATCAAGCAAGTCTGATCAGACAGTTTCCTATTGATTTAAAAAATGGTACTGTTGGTATAAATTCTAATATAATCTTTGAACACCCATTAATAAAATCCTGAAGAGTACCTAAGTGCAGATTTTTTATTTCAAAGCTTACATTTTTAATGGTTAAATAGCCGGGTGAGCGCTCTTTCAATTGTTTATAAGTCGGAAACGATCAACTTTACGAAAAAATTACAAGAGACTTTTTGTTTAAAATGACGGAGACAACCTAAAAATAATTCATTCCGGCCAAAATAAGTGATTTTTGTAATTTGTTAAAAAAAATAGTTTAAACAAATTACGAAAATCGCTTATCTTGACCCGAGGATTTAAAAACATTTTTTTGGTCATTTTAAACAAAAAAGGTCTCGCTATTTTTTCGTAAAGTTGACCGTTTCCGATTTATAAACAATTGAAGGAGCTCGCACCCGGCTAAAAACGCCTATTTAACAATTAAAAATTTAAGCTTTGGAATGAAAAGATCTACACCTACTTTTCAGAATTTTATTAATGCCTGTTCAAAGATTGTATAAGAATGGGCTTGTTCGGCATTTTTTTTTATTTCGTAAATGGTAAGTGCAAGTATAAAATAATGGATCTGCAAAAAATCAGAATCTTATTCGCACGTTTAGTATCTTAAAAACTATTACAAATCTCCACTTCGCGAGAATGGGGCGTGGCTAGGCGCTACGTCACTATACGCATAGACTCGGCGAGCTCAATAGACTTGATGCTCCTTAGTTGTTATAATTATAAGTGTTTTCGAAGTATTGTTTGTTTTGCTTACTTTTTGATAGTAGGGGAGTACGATTTGGTGAAATGTCAAAATATTACAATTTTCTCTCGCTTCTGTCGGGACGAATTTTCGATTTTGACTCTACAATTTACGATTAGGATTCATCGCCGACCTTCTCCTTTCCGTAGAGACATAGAACGAACTTCCACTCGACGTATTTATTTAGTTACCAGCGTTTGAAAATTCCATGTATTTCGACCTTTCGAGTTAAATTTGAAAGGTCCCAGAAAGCCACTTTTCTTATGTCATTTGCGTATAGTGACGTCACAAATGGGCGCTCAGTTTTTGCAACTAGTGCTAATTTCAACTACTTATATCTCGAGAATGGAAAGTTAATAATACGAAATTTTAAGTGCATAATGACAATATCGAGTACTATATGAAAAAGTATAAAAACCATATAAAAATAATACCATGGAACAAGCCCATTTTGGTGAACTCAAAAAATTTATTTCTTAATATTGTATTTTAATATTGAAAATGACCGTTTTTGTGTTTTTCAAACATTAAATTATTTATAAGTCGGAAACGGCCGACCTTACGATAAAATGACAAGAGACCTTCTTTGTTTAAAATGTCCTGAAAAAACTAAAAAATTCAATAAGTGATTTTTGCCAGTTACTTATTTAAAAAAAAAATTGGGACCAGATGTTCGTCTGGCAAAATCTTGATCCTTATCCAGGGGCATGTCCCGAATGTGAATATGCACAAAAATAGTTGGAACATTTTTTCATATGAACGCAAGGTTTTCGCCTTGTCTAAATAGTAAAGCGACCCACGTTGCTCGGTACCTGCCGACAACGCACCCCCTTTTTGTACCTTTTCAAGCATCGCAAGAGTACAGGTAAAGTCACTAAAGCATTTCCATTTCGACTGGCAGCAAATACAGAGTGTTCAATAGTACCGAGTAGCGTCATCATGCCTATCCTAATATTTATTTTATTTCTGCTAATAAAAATAAGTTATCGTTCGGGGTTAGCGATAATTAGGGTTATTTAAAGCGCCGCGTCCCGATAATTAAAAATGATGAGTGATTTTGTAACGCTTTCAATTGATAATTTAAATAAATTAATCACGGGTGGCCGAAAGAATGCCGATGTTGTGTCAATTTACACATTTCTTATCTCGCGACTTGCATCGGGCGATTTTAACTTATAAAACAAAAAGGTCATATTCCAAGGCGTTTTGCAATACTATATAAATACATATACCGAAAGCATTAAAATATTAACACTGCTTTGACTATCGTTTAAATGTAATGTTTAAATTATTAAAATTACAGTGGTTGTAAGTTGTCTATTCGTGGATCATTTTTGCCTAAAAACTGGTTTTCACATACGTGTATTCTGTTTATTGATTTCTATTTATTTAAATGTGTTTAAGCATTATTTTTTAAATAATTAGAAACACATTAAAATATTGGAATATACCATTTTCTTAGTATGCAAAATAAGCACCAAATAGATGAGTATCTAATAAGAAATGAAATCAATATTTTTTATTCCTGAATTTTCAGCCCAATATTTTAGAAAATATTTCTGACCCATCCTGGGTTCCGTGCGGAATACAAAACTCTAACCACACCTGAGACACGTTTCTAGCTATGACAACGTATACGACAGATGGAGAGACGGACAAACGATCCATTTGTAGGGTCTCGTTCTTCACTATTCAGTACGGAGCACTAAACTAACTGAAAAAAGAAAAATGTTTTCTCTTATGAACGTATTAGCGGAAAAAGTGTTTACACTTTCGCAAATATAAGGATCTACCATAAATAAGGCAAAACATAAAGAGTTTTACTCTAAATACTCTGCAACATCGTCGTCAATAATCTATTTCTAAGGCTGTTAAGTATCTCTCCTTACTTCCTTGATCAGTTCCCAATATTGGAGAATCATATTGATATTATATTGGCAAACTATCTTTTAACTCATATTGCAAATAAGAGCCGCCCATAAAATTATTTTGTTGTATTGTGACATCACAATTACTTTAGCCCCCTCCCCCTCCCCTGTCACAAAGTGTCACAACTTTCAGAACCCCCCCTAAAACGTGACATCATTTATGGATGGCTCCTAAATACTGCTTTTGTAATATTAAAATTTCTGAGCTCAGCTGAGCTTGACTAAGAAATGTCATTGAATCGATATCGATAGATAATGACGGACATTGGTTAGGCAGTCAGGCAATTCAGAATCAACAATGTATGTGCCAGTCTATCAAATGCACGATCGTCGTCAGCTTCGCTGAATCCGAGAGACGGCATCAATAATTCGGTAATAACAGTATACGGTCCATCCCAAGGTGGTTGAAATTTCGGTGACTTTCCTTTCTTTCGCTGTGGGTTGTATGGCCACACCAGATTTTCAGCCTTGAACACTTCTGAACTACCCTTACGGTCACATTGAGCCTTCATTCGGTCACTGGCTGGTGATGACTCCGCTATATCGTTAGCCAAGCTCTTGAAAGGAGCTCGGACGTTGAACTGCTTCATTTCACCCTTACTTTTAGTCTGTGGTCCCTTACTGGCTGCACAAATCTTGCATTTGCGACACCCAAGCTTCCACACCCTGCCGACTTTTTATCCAATAAAATCGGTCTCTTATTTTCCTCAGGGTCTTGTCAACGCCGAAGTGTCCACCGGATCTTCGTTACTCGACACGTGGGAATCACTCGTTCATGACTTTCACTGAGTCCCACTGCGCCCACAATGCCTTCAGTCTCACTCCTTTGTCTGAAACATCCTTCCATTTTGGGCGAGTTCCCCCTTCTTTGACTCTCAATATAGACCCAATTTCCTCATCGTTCAGTTGATCTAGTCTTAGCACTTCATTTGTCGTATCATCCGGAACCTCCACCGTAACAGTGTTGACTGCTTCCGTGACCTGCAGTATCTTCTCCTGATGGCAGTACTTGCAAACTGTCTTGCACCTTCTTCCGGATAAAATCTCTGCATCTTTTTCATATTCCTGTATTGGTGGAGTTGTCAGAGCGCTTCGAAGCTGGGAAATCTTTATTTCTCTAGGGGCGCCACGTTCTCTATCTGACACAGCCTCTCTGGTACCGGATTCCTTTGGCTTTCCCTTCGGCTTCACAGCATCTCCGGTCACTCTCTCCAATTTCCTCTGTGGAAGTTCTAGTTGTATATGTCCTAGTTCTCCACACTTATAACATTTCATGCGTCGTCCACTTGGCCTTCCCCTACTTTGTTTATTCTGAGTCTCTTCGACCAGCATTCACTCTCCTCGAGTTCAGCTCTCGATAGTCTCGCTTGATATGTCCTGCTTTGCCGCAGTTGTAACATTTAACACCTCCACTTGGCTTTTCCATATTTTGTTGGTTTTTTGTCTTCTTGGAGCATTTGATTTCGCTAGTAATTGACTGATCGTTTTATGTATATCGATCAACATAGGATTCTAGTTCTCCTTTTCTGGCTGCGATTCCTCAAGCGTCATAGCCCGAATTTTTAACTTTGGAGTATTTTTATAGGCGACTTTTACTTCTAGTGCACGCACCAAGGCTTCGCTGCTACTATTATATCGGGATAGCTCGAGGGCTCGCCTGATCTCCTCGTCCCTTTCCCATCTAGGAATGCCCAAACTGCCAATTGCCCTTTGAATTCTCTTGGCGCATTAGGATACGCCAAGTGTGCCAGTCTTTCCACCGCATCTTCTTTCTCCAACTTTTTGAACACGCAATTTCAGCTAGGCCTGGTATACTTGGGCAAGGTGTTGGTCGCCATATCGCAGATCTAAGGCAGCTTCTAAAACTCTAAAGTTTTTTTGTTGCTCTACTGGAATTGTCTGGAGCAACTCCGATGATTGGCCTCGTAAAGCCAGGACCAATGCCATAGCCTTCTCTTCATTATCCCAGTTGTTTGCACACGCTGCTGCCTCAAACTGTCTCTTGTACGTTATCCAGGAACTTTGACGGTCAAAGGAGGGAGGTTTTAATTGCTGGCCTGATGATACCACTTGGTGGCTTCTTCTATCGATCAACTGTCGTTTAAGTCGGTCTATTTCTCCCTTGACTTCTTCATCGAACTTATTTACTTTTTCCTTACTTCCTCATCAACCTTATTTACTTTTACCTTAGCCTTGTCCATCTTTCCTTCAACCATATCTACTATTTCTTTGACTTCACGTACTTCTTGCTCGACTTTATTTTTAAGTTCTTCGGCGACTGAAAATATGGCACTCTGTTGGGTCTCTATAGCTTTCCTTAATTCGTCATTTTCCTTTTATCGCTGCTTCTCTTCTTATTTTTCCTCTTAACGTCGTCTGTCAACAAAACGAAATAGTATTTTCATAACACATTCACCAGAATTTTTATGGGATTTTTTTCTCGTCACTTTTTACTCCCCCTTCCTCCTTTTCGGAAAAATTCGAATCGCTATATCTTGGAAAATCGAATTTTTTCGAAAATTTTACAAGAGTAAAAAGTTGTTATTTTTCGTCAAATTATTTAATTTAATTTACCTCAATTTTGTCAGTTAACAAATTAGTAACAAAATCATTGTTTATAACATTTTCTTTTTTTTGAGGATGATCTAGACCTCAAAACGAACAAAATTTCGTAAAAATTCATTCATTCGGTAAACTTTTTAGTCAGAAATGCTAATTTGTCTACACTATGAGTCCTTTTCCAGTTTTGAGGAATTTGTTCATCTTTGGGACACCTGCTAACATAGTCGTAAATATTTCCGCAACGCAAGAAAGTTGGCAATTGCCTCCCACACCTTTCAATTTTACAAGTTCACCCAGCCGTCGACTTCAATCAGTACATGATTATTTCCACATTAGCAGAGCATCTACAATAACTTTCCTTAAATTGAAAGGCAAAAAAATATGAGTTAAATAGACTTGAATTTCAAACTCCTGCAGTGGGTAATGTACGTTTTTCTGCGGCAGCATGACTAGTTAATTTGCCTTTAATGAGCTTCTTGTCTTCAAATGACACGATGGGAAATTGAGCAATATAAGTGAATACAAAAAATTGTTTACTTCAGATTAAGTTTGCGATTGCCAAAGAAAAATGGAACAAAACTTCCATATTCGATTTAATTAAAGTATCCGACTTAATTACTGATTAGCTTGTGACGTTAATTAGTCCGATTATTAATTAATTTTAATCGAAGGGTTCCGAGAAAATGTAAATACGATAACAACTACACACATCCGATTGTTAATTTTCAATAAGTTTGCAAATATTGATATTGAAAAATATGTAAATGTTCCGTATTCTACGTATAAGTAGAAGAAAGGCAAATGGACCACGTAGCTAAATAGGTACATTTTAATATCGAAATAAGCTTTCTAGCAAGCTCATGCACCCCTCCCCAGAATAAAACCTATTTTTTTTTAATAGGCTCGTTCGGTATTTTCTTTTATATCATAAATCGTAAAAAGTATGATTTGACGACGAATATAATTTATTCCCGTGAACTAACACCACTCTAAATATGAAAAACGTCTATATGAAATATTTAAGTTATTTTTAGTGGTAAATAGTGGATATTCATCCGTCAAACGGACTATGTCAAACCACTAAGTCTTACAATTTCCTAATATATACATATTACACGTTTTAGAATATAATGAACATAGGATCGCGTACCTCAATCGGTAAGATACTCGAGCAGCAATAAATGTAAATGGGGTAGTTGGGAGTTCGATCTCGATCCCCACTTCTACTTTTTTTTTTATAAAATATCTTTTATTACTACTAGCGAGTTTATCTCTAATAAAATCGATTTTCTTACGTTATATATTAATACACGAATGGCGAAACGTGCGTCGAGTAGATAAATTGTTCAAGTGTAGTGTTTTAGATAAAATCTCTCTAAAAGTGTAGTGTTGTATTGTTTATGAAAACGTGTCGTAAATTGTTAAGTGTATCGTTGAAGTGTTTTAGTGTTTAAGTTTTTGTCGAAACTAATCAAATATTTGTGAAATAGACACAAGAATTTATGATTTTTCATAGCAATTAATTAATGGTAGGGGTAAAATTTGCACTTTTTTATTTTCCTCACATCCCCATATTGATATGTGGGGTCCTTGTTGTATTCTATGCACTTTTTCTTAATAAAATTTTTCGATATCTTAACAATGACCCATTTTTCGGTACCACCGTCAACTATTTTTTACAGTCCTGCCAAACCGGTGGTCACATGATATGTGTCAAACTGTAAATTTTTTTGTTGTCGGACATGCATAAACGATCCCCCAATAGGGTTTTTTAGAAATGTCAATAATACAATTCTTTCCCATAGCCAACTTTATGGCGGACACTTAAATGACGCAGTTACTAAATTAATAATCTTAGCATTTTATGACATCTTTCCTATTTTTTTTATAGTTATTTAGCGACATGGTTGCTGTTACAGGAAAGAACTGTTTGAGAACTACTGGCATTTCTTATGCATCAAATAAAATCTTAGTTCAAACGTTTTAGCGGCCATGACACAAGTCAGCTTAAATTGTACCCGACTCTACTACTAAACTGCTGTTAGTGCTCCCGGTATCTCGGTAGATCTCCGACTTCAAAGTTGCGTATAGTGACGTCACAAACAGGCGCACTGGAACGGAAAAAGTTAATAATATGAAATTTTATGTGCATAATGAGAATATCGAGTACTATATAAAAACGTATAAAAATGATACAAAAAGAATGTCGGGGAACAAGCCTGTGACTTCCTTTCTTGAACTATTGTTATTCCTGATGATGAAAGTGGTCCAGAAAGATGCCTGTCTCCAGAATTTTGGCTGATCTTTCTGAACAAAAATCTTCATGGGCACAACTCAATCCTACGCTTAGTTTCCATGCTACAGAACTGTAAAACTGTAGTTAATGTACTAAATATAGGAAACAGTTAACGTTTTTTAAATATACCTTATAACTTTAAGTGATGAAATCTTACTTTTAGATGCAAACAGGAGTGAATATTGACTTCTAAAAATGTGTATCGTTTAGATCAATCATCAAGTATACCTGTGTTACCTGCGAATTATTAGCGGAAAAATCACTTAAACTTTGGATATGCAGCTTTTCCTTCATTGAAATAAAATCAATTTTAATTCCTTTAGAAAATATTTCTCTAATACCTTTTTAAAATTAATTTATTTTATATTATTATATCAGTTTTTTTCGGGACTATTTTTACAACAGTTTTTTTAGAACTGCTTAGAACTATGGCTTTCAGAGTTAGAAATCAATGCTATGATTGCTATGTTTGTGATCGAGCAGTGCTGTCGGCGCAATGTGCTGGCATTGACAACAGAGTACTTTTCATTTAAACTACTTCAAGTATCAAGTACCAAATAGCTAGTTGGGGAACTTGTTGCATCAATTATCAATTGCTTTTCAAAAAGCAGAATACTTTAAGTATCAAGTACTTCGAGGTAGTACTTGCAATTTTGGGTGCAAGTACTACTTCAATTAGTCATTTAATTTTAATAAGTACATGTAAATACTTCACGTATTTTCTTGTATCAAGTACTGTTTAAAAGTAAAACACTTACAAGTACATTTAACTACTTCAAGTACTTTAATTTTTTTTATTTTTATCTAAACCAATCTTTATCTGTTCATATTTCTGTACATTGACATATTTTTTTTATCTTTAGGGTACATTTAAATAATAATACAGTTTTTTGAATACGCTTTCTTTATTTACTTAATGAGAAAAATTAGCTCCTAAAAAAAACATGTCATTTCATTAACGTATTCTAAAATAACTAAGAACATTTCTTGAATATTATAGTCTAGTAGATAGCTCGGTATAAGGGGCCTGGGATATAACATGTTTATCATTGCTGTTATGTTTTAGCAAATATTTTTCTGGGTATTTTATCTTATGTGAGTCAGACCTGCCCCCCTGCCCATTTTGGCGTTAGCCGCCCCAGAAAATATTCAATTGTGGAAGAGTATAACACTTTGGGGCTTGGTGCTAGTGAAGAGGAAACGTAGTAATAGTATAACTTTCTGACCAGGCGGAAAATTTTCGTTGTCAATGGTCATTGCTGGAAAACCATATGCCAATATTTTCTGCTTGCCTATTTTTCAGATTTTTGGTCAAAAATTGAACTTTTGGACAAAAACGTGCCAAAACTGGGGTGCTTTTCAAAAAAAAATGTTGGCACCTTCTCAAACTTGTAGTTTCTGTACCAAAGATAGTGAGTGCCAACATTTCTTTCTCAATGTAAAAACACATTCAAATACTTTATGTTAAAAAGGATAATTAAATGTGTCATTTTGTATCCTGTTTGGCATAATAATCGGTATTTCACGGTATTTGAATGTTTGGGGGGGTAACGCTGGGAAAAAAATGTTGACACTCACAGAGACTATTCTTTGGTAAAGAAACTGCAAGTTTGAGAAGATGCCAACATTTTTTTTGGAAAGCACCAGTTTTGGCCCGTTTTTGGTCAAAAGTCCAGAAATTGTTGGCATATAGTTTTCCAGCAATGAGCATTGACAACGAAAATTTTCCGCCTGGTCAGGAAGTATACTATACTGTCTAATACAAACTAAAGGCAAATGCTCTTTTTAGCAACCGTGAATATCACTTTCTGCAGGTTTCAACTGGATTGTAAACTTACTTGAAGTACCTAAGGTACTGGAAGTAGTAATCAAGTATTTTAAATACTTGAAGTAAATTGTAAAATACTTCAAGTATTGTCATTTCGTCTAACAAATACTAAGTACTATTCTAAAATATCTGCAAGTATTAAGTACCAAGTACTCATTTCTTCGGGTATTTGAAGTAAAATACTTCAAGTTAAAAAAGTAATGGAAGTACAATTTATACTACTTTTACTTGAAGTAGTGCCCAGCTCTGATTGATAATGGAAATAATGCACATAAACGTCAACTTGCTATTGAGTGGCGAAATGTATATTAACAATTAATCTAACGTTACACATAATTTAAATATACAGGAAAATTATGCTTTTCAATGTTTCAAAAAGTTTTATTAAAACTCTACACGTGTTTCGGCTTATTAGGCCTTTATCAAGAGTACAAGATATTACTAAATTTAAAATGTGTTCCTTACTTATTTATACCTAATGGAAGGTATAAATTATTCAAAGCTTTTAATCTATTTATTACATGCAAATAGTTATATGATTCCTATCCTATGTAAATATACTACAAATAAGTTCTTAATGTTAAATTATTTTTTCTAGAATATTATGACCCATAAATAATGTTTGATCATTAGTTACATTTTTATGCTTTTTGACAGCTTTCATGATCTCAAATTGTTCTAGTAAATCTAACTTCTTTCCTTTATTTTCTGTATGGAGTAATTCGACTTCATTAAAATTAACAAAATGATTATTTTCTTTGCAGTGTGTTGACATACCGGTGCTATGTATACCATTCATTATTGATTTTTTATGTTCAGCGAGACGATTTTTT
This sequence comes from Stenurella melanura, assembly GCA_963583905.1. NCBI lineage: Eukaryota > Metazoa > Arthropoda > Insecta > Coleoptera > Cerambycidae > Stenurella > Stenurella melanura. The sequence goes on from OY757315.1 coordinate 20,023,348, forward strand.
AATTTACGACCAGTTTGACCGATATATATAGCATCGCAGTCATTACATGTTAATTGATATACACCTGTTCTTTCTAATAAATCTCTTTTATCTTTATTATTAACTAACATTTTCCCTAGATTATTTTTATTAACAGAAATAGTTTTACATCCTAGTTTTTTCAGTTCATGACTAATTTTATTGCTAATCTTAGGCCTATAATTAATACATTTATATATGTCAGTTCTTTGTGGAGTATCAGCATAAAATTCTTTAAGTAACTTTTTCTTTTGTTTATGTTTTATTAATTTATCTATGAGGTTTTCACTATAACCGTTGTTTCTAGCGATTTCTTTAATGGTGTTCACTTCTTTCATAAAATTATTCTTATTTAAAGGGAAGGTTAGCAGACGGTGGATAAATAAATGGAAAGATGCCATTTTTATTTGTGATGATTGCTTAGAGTTCTTGTGAATGACTGTGTCTGTGCAAGTTGGTTTACGGTAAATGTCCAACTCTAAGCTGTTGTTTCTATTTTTTAAGTTAACGTCCAAGAAGTTTAAACCTTCCTCGTTGACATTTACTGTAAACCAACTTGCAGAGACACAGTCATTCACAAGAACTCTAAGCAAATAAAAATGGCATATTTCCATTCATTTATCCACCGTCTGCTAACCTTCCCTTTAAATAAGAATAATTTTATGAAAGAAGTGAACACCATTAAAGAAATCGCTAGAAACAACGGTTATAGTGAAAACCTCATAGATAAATTAATAAAACATAAACAAAAGAAAAAGTTACTTAAAGAATTTTATGCTGATACTCCACAAAGAACTGACATATATAAATGTATTAATTATAGGCCTAAGATTAGCAATAAAATTAGTCATGAACTGAAAAAACTAGGATGTAGAGGTGTTTCAGAATCTCATGAGCTGCGAAATGCGCAAAAGGCAAAGTTTAATCTGAGTTATAAGTATGTTTTTGAAGACACTGGAGGCTGCCTTGCTGTATACATAAACAAGAGCTCGGGATAAATTGTAAACAATAAATATAATATTTTTAAGAAGTGTAACTGAGTCAACAGGACGGATTATGTCTCTGCGCATATGAAAGTCACGGCTCATGAGGTTTTAAAACACCTCTAAAACTATTTCTGTTAATAAAAATAATCTAGGGAAAATGTTAGTTAATAATAAAGATAAAAGAGATTTATTAGAAAGAACAGGTGTATATCAATTAAAATGTAATGACTGCGATGCTATATATATATCGGTCAAACTGGTCGTAAATTAAAAAATCGTCTCGCTGAACATAAAAAATCAATAATGAATGGTATACATAGCACCGGTATGTCAACACACTGCAAAGAAAATAATCATTTTGTTAATTTTAATGAAGTCGAATTACTCGATACAGAAAATAAAGGAAAGAAGTTAGATTTACTAGAACAATTTGAGATCATGAAAGCTGTCAAAAAGCATAAAAATGTAACTAATGATCAAATATTATTTATGGATCATAATATTCTAGAAAAAATAACTTATTTGTAGTATATTTACATAGGATGGGAATCATATAACTATTTGCATGTAATAAATAGATTAAAAGTTTTGAATAATTTATACCTTCCATTAGGTATAAATAAGTAAGGAACACATTTTAAATTTAGTAATATCTTGTACTCTTGATAAAGGCCTAATAAGTTGAAACACGTGTAGAGTTTTAATAAAACTTTTTGAAACATTAAAAAGCATAATTTTCCTGTACATTTAAATTATTGAAGAATGTTTCACAAGGAACCAACCGTAGAATCAACCCAATGTATTAACGTTACACATGTCTAGATGTTTATTTTCACTCCCATTTGCATCCAAAATAGAGTTTCATCAATTAAACTTATAAGACATATTTAAAAAACTGTAACCATTTCCTATATTTGGTGCATTAAATACATAGCTTTAAAGTTATGTAGCATGGAAGCTATAAGCATAGGATTGAGTTGCGCCCATGGAGACTTGTTCAGAAAGGTCAAAACTACAACTTGCTAAAATTCGAACAAAATTCGTAGAAAGCCACTGACCATTTACTTTGCGCGGGTTTCCTTAGAATATTTTATTCATCATAGTTTCAACTACTTGCAGTCTCAGTTTTATGGAAATCAACGTGAAATCATTTAAGCGTTATCGAGTCTTACTCGAGAGCATGAATTTTCATTTTTTTCTTCAGAAACTACAGAAGCAATAAATTGGGTTGCTAAATTTTCGCGAAATTTGCGTTGAGGCTTATTCTGTGCAAATACAGTTTTAAAAAATTGGTACTGGGAGGATTCTCGCTTGTCGTACTATGGTACATTTAAATTCAGTTATGAATACTCCAAGATGGTCGTTGATAATCGCCAAAAAGCATAAAAAGTTGTATAGACTTAGACGATCTGTCACTTCTCAAATTAAAACGGTTTTTCAACGCGCTTATTTTTACCAATAGTTAAAAAAATCTTGTTCGGAAGTTATTTTCGGAGAGGATTTTGGACTCCTGCTGATTTATAGCAGTCTGCTTGTCTGTACTATCAGACGATGCAAAATTATGATCGTGTAAACATGGCAATAAGCCAACTGTTATTTCTCGGTGATTTGTATTTCTTATTCCAAGCCAATTTTCCTATTTAACAAATATATGATCTGTTGATTGTCTTATGTATTTGTGTAACTCTCTAATCGAAGAAAAAAAGTGTAACTTACGAGCATGTATCATCATAAAATACTTCATTTACTTCTACATCCACATAGTGGAGTAGGAGCATAGTAATCGTAAAAAAGAATAATTTTTTTATACTGTGTCTGTCGGTCTGTAACATTTCTTTGTGCGCACGTTTTCTCTGGAACGGTATAAGGCATTGACTTGAAATTTGGTACACGTATGTATTATAATGAGGTCTGGAACTAGATTATATTTCGAACTTGTTCCAGTGAAGGGTAGGGGGTAAATAAGTAAAGCAAGCAGAAAGGGCATAACCGTGTAAGCATGGCAAAACTGCCCTTGAAGTAAAATTGCTACTTTTTTTTGTATAGTGTATATAAGCAGTGAATGTAATTCTGCAAAATTCTGACTTTTTAAAACTTATAGTTTTCGAGTAAAAAAAATCTATTCTCAATCTTTTTATTTAGTTTTTTTTTGGCAAATTGCGTTTACCAAATTTTTTGGTGCTTTGTATATAGTATATATCTACTTCAGATGGATTAGTAATAAAAAAAGTTAGATTATTATTCTTCAAAGAAATATGTTTTTTAATTTTTTAATTTTTCAAAAAACATTTTTTGATACTTCTGCATTAGGGACACCTATCAATTTTTTAAAAATAATTTATCATTTAGTGTTCTATAACATAGATTTTTATGAAATACTTTGAATTGGTACAGCATACTGAAAAATAAAAAAGTAATCAAGTAAGTAGCATTTACATACCGGGTGAGTCACGAATTGCGCTCGCCCCGATATTTCCTAAAATATTTGGAATAGAAAATTGAAATTTGGAGGCCTTATTACACGACTAAAATGCCATCTTTTCAATAAAAAAAAATCAAATTTGGTGCACATCCGGTTTGACCGGAAACGCCCACAACTTTCGATTTTTAAATGGAACACCCTATATATTTTTACATTTTTGGAATCTAGAGGAAATTTTGAATACAATACATCCATTTTGGTCACTTTTTGATAAACATTAAAAATTTTATTAAAAAATCTATTTCTGAATCCAGAGTGCTGTGGTGCCCAAAATATATTTTAGTTTGTGTGCTACGTTACTATTGTTATGAATTACACCCCCTTGGAAAAGGAGATGGTACGCCTATGCCTAGTGATTGTGACTGGAAGCCAAGAGAATAAAACGGACTTTTCTGGAATATTGTTGGAGAAGATTCTTGATTGCTTCTAGATGGATCTAGAGATTCCAATTCGGAGTATATAAGGCGCGATTACCAGCGCGGAAGGGGAAGTTTTATGAAGAAAGCAGTTTATAAAAGTGAACAAGTAGAAAAGTGAAAAGCGAGGTTAGATAAATAGTAAATAAAGTAAATTTGAAGTATTGTAGTCAGTAAATAGTTAAATAAAGTGTTAGTGGTGTTTATCTCTTGTTGAAATTATTTAGAACCCACGGATTCATACAGGGTGTTCCCAAAAAGGTGGAAATCCGTAACACTATAAAAATAAAAAGAGCAACATGATTGCATTACTTAATTCTCTAGAGGCGTTTAAAATTTTTAAATGTGATTTTTACCCACTAACTCGGTTTTTTAAATGGGAATTTAATCGTTCACCAACATTTTTAAATACCTCATTCTCATACGAATCTAATGATACCAAAATTTTGAAAATCCGCTCAGAAATATTTGAGATTTCAGCCAAAATACAATGCAACCAAGCTTTTAGAAACATGCGGCTAATAGATAATAGATTAGTGGGCTTTGGAAACTAAAATGGCACATTTCTGTGTAAATCTGGTAACCTAATAACATTGGAAAAATCATAGTAGCCATTGAATGTAATAAAACAGTATCAGCTGTCAGACAGATACAAAATAAAGCGTTGAGTAAAAATTAAAGAAAATGAATAATTTTAGTAGAAATGAAAAGGTCGATATGTTACTGATATATGGAGAGCGTCTCAAAAATTCAACTGCAGCTGCAGAACTGTATCAGCAACGATATCCCAACAGACGTCATCCAAGCAGACACTTGTTTGCCAGAATGGAACAAGAATTAAGGAACGAACCCAATCAACAAGATGACCATCAAACATTTATTGTAAGTGAGGACAAAGAAATTGATGTATTAGGATTTGTGATGGTACACCCAACAACATCAACAAGGGAATTGTCAATGGAATGCGACATTAGTCAGTCTTCGGTTTGCAGAATTTTTTTAAAGAAACATAAGTTGAACAATATCTATAAATGTCAATTTATGGTTTAATTATATTAATTATTTTAAAGATACCTACTGTTACCTAGTTTAAGTTTAATTGTTCAAACGGAATTGATTTTTATTTTTTTATAGGCCCGATATTTATGTTCATTTAAATAAAACTCTGAAAACGGAACTGATGTCGCATTCTATTGCAAATGTCCTTGTGGATGTAATTGTGTTTACCTCCACATACCTATGCTAAACTTAATTGTAACGTTCTTTGCGCTCACAATTATTAAATGTTTGATAGCTCAAGATTGCCTATAACTACACGAGTCTGTCTGACAGCTGATATTGTTCTATTACATTCAATGGCTACTATGATTTTTCCAATATTATTAGGTTACCAGATTTACACAAAAATGTGCCATTTTAGTTTCCAAAGCCCACTAATCTATTATCTATTAGCCGCATGTTTCTAAAAGCTTGGTTGCATTGTATTTTGGCTGAAATTTCAAATATTTCTGAGCGGATTTTCAAAATTTTGGTATCATTAGATTCGTATGAAAATGAGGTATTTAAAAATGTTGGTGAACGATTAAATTCCCATTTAAAAAAACCGAGTTAGTGGGTAAAAATCACATTTAAAAATTTTAAACGCCTCTAGAGAATTAAGTGATGCAATCATATTGCTCTTTTTATTTTTATAGTAACGTAGCACGCAAACTAAAATATATTTTGGTCACCACAGCACTCTGGATTCAGAAATAGATTTTTTAATAAAATTTTTAATGTTTATCAAAAAGTGACCAAAATGGATGTATTGTATTCAAAATTTCCTCTAGATTCCAAAAATGTAAAAATATATAGGGTGTTCCATTTAAAAATCGAAAGTTGTGGGCATTTCCGGTCAAACCGGATGTACACCAAACTTGAATTTTTATTGAAACGATGGCATTTTAGTCGTGTAATAAGGCCTCCAAATTTCAATTTTCTATTCCAAATATTTTAGGAAATATCGGGGCAAGCGCAATTCGTGACTCACCCGGTATATTATAATATATTATAATTATTATTTAATATACACGTTTGACAAGAACCTTCCATAGGACAATTAATAAAATAAATAACAGGTGATACGTGTGAACAGCAACCAACAGTTCGCAGTCCGCTAGCACACAAGTATTGTTTAATGCCTTTAAATCCTGCACTATTTGGCGTATACTGAACAAAGCATCTGTAAACTTTTTTGAAAATGTGACGAGACTGACCCTGAATCTTTAATATATCCGATTGTTCTTATTACGTAGTATATATTTAAAGAACCATCATCGTTTAACATCTCAGCTAAATATGAAATCGCCTGGCCGAACTGATAAGTAAGTACCAGTAAATAAAATTTTCATGTCGGATTCTGTCAACTCGAGAAAATCCATAATGGCAGAGGATGAAACAACTTCGAAAGGAAGTTTTTATTCTTTACTTCTGTTCCTAATGTATTTTCTTCGTTTTGTTTTATTAACATTCTTTCCAATATTTCATTAGAAATAGTGCTGTCTGAAGTTAGCCTCTATCTGAAACGATTTAATAGGTATGAGGCTATACGATAGTAGCTGGGAATAGTTTGCCTCTTGCGTACTGAGCTGTTTTCTTTGACCTTTGATAGAAATTTCGATTTCCTGTGACACTTACGATGTGGTCAAAACGCCAATCTTCCTTCTTAAATAGAGTTGGTGGTACCTACGATTTATTAGTACTATTAATAAGGAATTTATTCATATGTCGTATTAAAATGTGCGATAAATACAAACAAAATTACAGCTAAAAAAAATACAATTTTATTCTAATTACCTTGTTACACATAAGGTGGCTTTGGAATACAAAAAATTAACACAAAACATTACAACAGTTGTTCAAAATGCTGTCCATTAACGTCAATGCACTTCCGAACTCGCATAGCTGTTTCTCGAAGAACGCTCGCCAATTGCTGGGCTGTTATGCTATTAATTGCTCGCCTTACTCCAGGTCTTCACGGGTTGTAACGGCGGTCGCATTGACAATATTTTTTAAATGACCCCAAACAAAGAAATCAAGGGGTGCTAAATCAGGTGACATTGGAGGCCACCTCACAGGACTATTCGTCGAAATTACGTTTTCTCCGAATCTCCATTGAAGATAATCAATTACTATCCTTGAATTATGGGGTGGAGCGCCATCTTGTTGAAAATACATTGCCTGTCCTAAATCTAAAGGTAACTCATTTAAAATGTCCTCAATCTCATTATCCAGGAATCTCAAGTATCTGGCACCAGTCAGAGGTCCTTCAAATATTATTGGACCAATGATTCTACTACCGATTATTCCAAGCCAAACATTGAAACCGAACCGCACTTGAAAGTTACCCTCCCGTAATAAATTTTGATTTCCTTGTGACCAATATTTTATATTTTGTAGGTTAAATAATCCCAAATTTGTAAACCTTGACTCGTCCGAAAATAAAATCAGTCCCAAAAAATCATGGTTTGGCTGCACGTTATTATACAAAATCCAATTGCAATATTCCATCCTAAGTTCGTAATCACTTTCGTACAAATGCTGGTGCAATTGGTATTTAAAAGATTTATAGTGGTATTTGTGCAAAATTCGGCTTACTGTTTGGTGACTGATGTTCAATTCAAACCCAACTTGCCTTAAAGAAACAGTCTTATCAACTCCTATTCAAGCCAAAATATTAATTTCCGTTCCTTCGTCAATAATACAGTTTTCTTCACTGTTGAGCTCTCTTCGGAATTGGTTTTTAACATGTTTAATCTATCAGGATATTGTTGGTCATAAAGGTCCATAGCTGCAATAGCATTTTTTTTTACTTTCCCCATAAATAATTAACATGTCCACTTTTTCATCTCTTGTAGGTATAGATTTACGGTATTTTGAACACAATTAACAAGAATTTTAAACAATTTTTAAAGACACAATAAAAACACCACTAAACCAACAAATGTTTGACAAGCTAATTCATTGTTTTCAAAGCCACCTTAGTTACTTCTTAACATTTAATTAGAACAAAACTGTATTTTCTCATTTTCTTTCAGCTGTAATTTTGTTTGTATTTATCGCACATTTTAATGCGACATATGAATAAATTTCTTATTAATAGTACTAATAAATGGTACTTCGGTACCGATATGGTTCCATTTGAAAAAATTAAGCCTTGCCCCAAAAATAATTTTGGTGAATTTTATTTGCTCATAAATCACGGAATTTAGTGTTTTTAACGAGATATCGATTTTTATAGCATTACACGGGTCATTTACAATAAATCGGAACCGTCATGGCACACTTAAATGGAAAACTAAAAATTATATTATAAAAAACAATAGAGCAGTAGCAGCTGACGTCACAACATGGCCGCCAAAGTTGCCTGGGTGGTAATAACCTAGTTTTGAATTTGTGTGCTTTCTGATTAATTTGAGTTTTTAAAGAATTTGTAGTGCTTTTTTAAACGTTTTTTTCGTGTCACATCAATTTTGGGTGTTTTTCGTCTATTACACATTTCGCGATTTATTGATCTGACTTTAATTTAGTGTTTTATTTGTGTTTTTCAACCGGCGTGTTATCTTGCGTACCTGTCAAAAGTTATTAATTTTCGATATGGTAAGTGAATTTCAGTGAATTTATTATAATTTTATTTATATTCTACATTTTAGGAGTCCCCTCATTACATTTCTAAGCTGAAATGTATTAATGGAGCCAACCTATATGATTTAAAAGTGAGAGATTGAAACTATTTCGTTGGATGATTTTTCAAAAATATAATATAGCATTGAATTAATGAACTATTGTGACCCTTCTTGTAAATAAAATTTATATCTAAACTGTAAGACTATTATTATTCATACTTACCCTTATAATTATGTATAATATGTATAACTTGAAACATTCAATGATGGTAGACGATGCTGTTAAAAGTGTGTTATTTTTTAAATTCTGTTGTGTTTAAGCTCACTTACCTTCACTGGTATTCTATTTGTGTACATTATCAATATTTTGAACCTCTGTAATTATAATTGTAAGAGTCAGAACAGATACCAAACTAGGTATATAGCTATATAAAGTATTCGGAGCGTATTATGTTGCATTTTTGCTCGCAATTTAAATTAAATGGAAACTGAAATGATCTCACAGTCCTATCTTTTTATCAGATTTACTATTACTCCTGCATTTCATAATACAAACCTCTGATTGTTGTTATTAATGTGATAAACACTTAAACTCGTTACAAACTTTTGAGCCTAACAAAAGTAAGATATAAATCAATAAAAAGTGGAAGGGAAATATTTTAAATCGTCAAAAAACGTAGATTTTACAATAGGTTTATAAAACCATTAATATATGATTAATATATTGGCATAAATCAGTGAGTATTTTGATCACTTTTAACCTAGTGTAATAATACTACCTAACCTATGTCACTGCCTAGCTATAACTGAGCGTATATTAATTAAACATTTACTAAAATATGTCTTGATACATATGTACAAAAAATGTAAAAAATCCAATATAGCCTTTATTTTCACTAATTTATGGGTTCACAAAGATGTCAACGTTCTTGACACCAAACTTTACACTGGTAAAAACAACACTAATAAAGTATATATAAAATTTTCTCTCACAGTAGATTTAAAAAATATATATTTATAAACATCACTACATGTCTATCTGATGTTAAGAAATCCTCCACTTTAATTTATATTGAACGAAAATTGACCCCAACTCAAATGTCAAATTTCTGAATTTACCACCCAGGCAACTGACAGCTGGCAATACTGTGACGTCACTGCTAGTGCTCTATTATTGATGTTAGAAATGTCACTTATTTGGCATCGTTGGATTCAGAAAATTATGCAGAATTAAAAAATGCAATAGGGTGTTCCATTTAAAAATCTAAAGTTAGTGTCATTTTCGACGAAACCGGAAGTGAAAAAAAAATCAATTGTATGTCAAAAAGTGCCGCTTATTGTGTATGTAGTATATTCTTAATTTCAATCAATTATCTTCAAAAAAGGAGAAAAGGGGGGTATACCATAATCCTATTACACCCGTATATAAACGTATAAAAAGCCGTATAAAAAGAATATCATGGAACAAGCCTACCTACACCCTGAAATTCAGAGTGATAACTTTCCTTCGACACGAATTTTTCAAAAACCGTTTAAGAAAAGTGGTCGCTATGAGGCATAAAATTAAAAATCGTTAATTCCATTTTTTGGAAATTCATATGCAAGATCTAAAGATATTATAAAACATTGCATATTGTAAAAAAATATGTTTTATTATACTTTTAAAGCGCCAAGAAACGAGAAATTGGCGACTGTTCAATTTTTAAAAATTAATAACATTCAAAATATGAACTTTACGAAAAAAAGATATCAAACATTTCTTATTGAAAATCGATCAAAAAGGATTTAAAAAATTGTTCTATTGGAAAAACGTAACATTTCCTTTTGCTATAAACAATATCAGACCAAGTTCCCGTCTAGTAACATGGATTTTGATAATAGGCACTGTCTGATTCCAGCAAAACTGCATCCGGATGGTATTTGATACTCATGCACCCATACCACCTGCTCTATGTGCGATTGTTTACAGGGGTATAACCTCACCAAATAAGAATGCAAATGCGAGAAATCATTTCCCAAAATTTGTCATCGAGTTTTGAAATACCCTGTACAATATGTCACCAGTTAATGTCTACTCATGAAACAGCAATTTTGTCCACATCTAATTGCCAACAAGTAATCAAAGCGATATTGCAACAGTGACCTCGTTCTTACGATTTTTTTCGGAATTATAATAATTTTCGAGATTTAACACGTGCACTGTTTGGCAGCCATCAGCTCTATTAATCAATTTTTTTAATGCAGAACACGATTAAGAATTTCAAGGAAATAAACGATTAATAGAGGCTAATAATACGTTATTTAATCGTATGATGAATGAGACAGCATGGTGCCAGCAGAGAATTCTCAGAATTCGTGTTACTTAATAGCAGAAGCAGTGTGAGTCACATTTAATTCATCAGTTTCTTGAGAGGTATTTGCTGAATTGTCTAATAGCCTGCTGGATTTTTTCATACCTATCTGTAGTATTGAATTGCTTGCGTCATCTGAATTATTGGCAAGATGAGGTGATAAAAAATCGATTAATAAGACAAAATGTTAAGTTGATATACAGGTTGTTTAGCCTTCATCGTCTTTTTTATGTAGATACCCTTTTTATACCTATGTAGCTTCTGCAGGTGTCTTATAACATAACCGGATATGTTTCCAAGTAATCACATTGATTAAGTTTATTTGATAGTAGCCTGTACTTCGCCGTGAATAAAAATTATGGTTTAGTATTTCGTAACATTATGTAGGAAATAAAAATCTTGGAAAAGACGCTCAATATGCACAAATGTAGGAAACGTTAGAACGTCGTGAAGATGCTTTTGATCTTCATTCATGTACATTTCTGTCGAATTAGCCAATACATAAAGACTGGCTTTCTAATGAAATAAGAAAAGAGAAATAATAGATCGGATGTGGTTACCCTCTATATTGATTACAAATAACTTTTTTGTTTAAATTGGCCATTTATTTTTTTAACAAAATTAATGATAAAATATAAGTAGTAGGTACAATTGGTGGAATTTATAGCTTAGGCTCGTCCCCCCTACTGTATAACATGTGTATAATAATACTCAAGTTATCCGACGTCTATGGTTCACACTATATTTATACGGTACATAAAATACTCAAAGCTGCCGACCGACCCAATATAAGGGAATACCGGGTATGATTTATTTTTCCATACTATATTAAATGATAAATATAATGTATTAGCTAATAGATTAACCATTATTAGTGTGATTCTCCACAAAGACTACTTTTTGAAAGCTTCGGCGTTAAAAACTAAAAATAAAAACAATAAAAAACAGTTTTAATTATAAAATTTTATTAAAATATTTATCTAAACAGAAATTGTACTTATGGAGCACATTTGATTTTTGATATTATTGGACTTAACAGATTTAAAAAAAAAATGCATTCAGAGGAATGATTTACGAGCAGAGGAATGAGATTTTCTTAAATTTTTCGTGGAAATAAAAACTAAAAACAAAACTCCTGCTCAAAAACATCACATATACTTTGAAATTTGTAATACATTTTCGCACACTTTCAAATACATCACTTTACCTCACCGTCATCACTTAACTCACTTTGAGCAAAGAATTTATATAAATAGAAGCAGATACACATTTACAAGTGTGTTGACAACATAGTTCAGACATTACATTTTATAATCATCTCTTTCTTTATGACCAAAATTACTATAGCCCCATCTTTGTTGCAGCCACCGTCATGTCCGTCATTTTGACACGACAAATAAATGTAAATATAACCTTAAACGCCCAATTTGTGAACCATCTTGATCTGTAAATAAACTATTTTCAAGTGCTGAGGAGACAAAATATGACTTAAAATCGCACCAAATAACGTTCATATGCTGTTTCTCTAATACGATGACAGTTTAAAGACAAAGTATATGTCGGTCGTCAACCTATTTTGAGCTGTATACATATTTATTTTCCTAAAATTAACATTTTTATTTATCGTCAAACTACAGCAAAATAATTAATTTTAATGGGCCATGGATTCGGAAAAAGATGTGTACTAGAGTCAAATTAAGTAGAGGTTGTTTCATTTAATAAGCCGATTCAGAAATTTGTTTTCATCTTACGAATCAGAAAAGAAGTACCTAACTAATTTACAGGAGATCATGCGGCAGTTCATTTCTTAGGATTTGAAGTAAATGGCCCCTTGGTTCATTTATATTTTGACAAATTGACCTAGCTAGACTTTTTTATTTAAAAACAATAATATACCTGCTGTGACAAAAATAAAACTACTTACCAACTGGTGCTGGTGTCTATGCTACACTCATATACCACGGCCTTGGACAGGCTGCAACAGAGATAGCGTTAGGGGCAATGTTGTATCTTAGAAAGAAATGGCGAGAAAAAGGTATGTTGGACATGTTGGCAACAATATCGTATGACTTTTACATTTTATTTCTGCTTCTATTTATATAAATTCTTTGACTGTGAGTGACACCAACATAACGGTAACTGTTTATTTTAGTTTTTGGTTCTATTAAAATGTATAGTCCAGTTTTTATATTTCTGATGTCAACTCTAATCCATTTGAAAAGAATCCACACGCTATAAGACAGAATAAATCCCAACATCGATTTGCTGTTAATATGTATTTGGTGCGGTATTTTCAACAATCATTTGATTGGACCACATATTCTCCCTGATAGATTATCAGGTGAACTACATTGTTCTTAAAATTATTTTACAATAGTTCACTTACCTAGTCTAGAAGTGACAGAATTGTCACTGCTGCAAGTTAAATTTTTGTTTTAATTAACGTTAAAATAAATATTCAAGTTCCAACTGTCTGAACCATTTTAATGAAATTGGATTTACGGCAAGTAATCAAGGTTGATGAATGAAATGCGCAAACACATTAAGTGAGCTACTCTAATCAGTTTTTTCCGCTCTTTTCGAATATCGAAACAGATCTGCAAAATTCTGTCATACAGGGTGTTGATTTGACATACAACATATTGTCAATTTTTCATTAAGCCGGACCTGGATTTCTTTTTGGTTTATTATAAAGTTCTATTAAGAAAAATAAGTGAAACATACATTCTAAGTATGAACCGATTATACAGGGTGGTTCAATAGTTATGATCAAAGAAAGATTTGGCCAAAATCAATAAAACATCTGGTATCTCAGTAAGGAAGAACGATGGATGTATTAATGCAGGGTGATTTGGAACCTCCAAAATGCTCCCTGATCCACAAGTAACGTGTGCCTTTAACTTTGAAATACCCTGTATAATCTCACTTTTCTAGAAGGTATTAAGAGTAGGTATGCCTCGACAAGCTGCTAAAATTTGCAACAGGGGAGGTGAAAGGGAAACTCCAGTGGGCGGTCCTTTAAAAACGATAAAATATTATTTTATGTGTTTATAGTACTATGTAGTAGTAAATAGAAATGAATGACCGCGATTCCACTTACGTATAAGCTCGAAATTAGTTCATGATTGTATATAAATTCTACCTGCCAAAGCTCAAAGGTTATGCCGACACCCGACACATCTATCCTATCATTCTAACCTAAATGCGTTTTTAACATATTATTCCTTCAATAAATACAGTATTTATAATTTAGTAGACGGCTAGGTATTATGCTTCCCTAGAATTTTAATTTGTAATACGGAGTATACGAGTATATCTATATTTTTGCATAATGGAAAAGATATTCAATAATTAGTAATCTGCATTAATTCATAATAATCGTCAATAAGGAAATAATAATATTAAATAAAAAGAATAAGAGTTGATGAGGTCCGATAAAAATTATAAACAAAAATTAGTGGTATGCAATATTGCAGCTACGGACACACGTTTCAGAGTTATTGCTCCTCATCAGCGTAGCATGGCATAAATAATATTGTTATATTGTTAAAAGCAAGACCAACAAAGATAGGAAAGCACAGTATATTGTAGGTACTCTATTTTGTACCTTCGTACCTCATGTGCCATATATGAAGAGCAATAACTCCGAAATACGTGTCCGTAGCTGCAGTCTTGTTTGTTATTATATTACTAATTCTTGTTTATAACTAAATGGAAAACTTAACATTTTAATGTTATTTAGTTTTCGTATGTGTAAAGCTTAGCTGTCACATCATTTAACAAATCAAAATTTAATCTCTTGGATCCTCAGGGGATTCCTCAGGACTACTTGAATTTCTATTTTGTAGTCTCCCTCAAATAATGGTAAGTTGTTTTATCCAATAAGTGTTATGCGTATAGTATTAGTTATTTATTGGTCTAATTTGTCTATACGCGATATTCTTAGAAACTGTTAAACAGAAAAAAAGTTTCAAATAAAAAAGGTGTCTCCATCTTTATTTCTTCTCAGCATAGACTTAAAGGGTTTTCCGTTCGTTAACTGATCCTTGCAAATACTCACATTTTATCGACATGGTTTTTGAAAAAAAAACGTATTTTTTACAATTATTAAAATTTGACCTTCATATTACCACAGTTCATTAATAAATATGTAGTGATGACATAGTAAAATTGAGATCCATTAATGTTTTCGTTTTTTGAATTATGGCAAGTTAAACAAAAAAATAATTTTAATTATTATTGTTATACATCCAATAGACGCCGAGAATAAGAGAAATAATTCGCAGAAAATCAGTGATAAGTAATTATTTATAAGCATTAAACTATTCAACGGATCATTATGAAATTCACTAGTTGTCTATCGAGAAGTAAACCACCGTCGGCACTCGTTCTCCGAATTTTAGGCAGGCTGTCGGCAGCCATGGCAGTGGCGGTCACATAATTGAAAGCCCCGCAAGTGCGGCTGGTTGGAGTTACGCAGGCGCCGCAGGCAAGGCAGTCTCGACAGTTCGTGTAATTTCTACAAGTGGTTGACCTCTCAGGTACTGTTTTGGTAGTATATAGTATAAAATAAGAATTTCTTTACAACCATAACCTGAAATTTGCAGACGTAAATGTAGCAAGCAAATGCCAATTTTTCGAAGTCAGTAACAAGTAAATATATCGAGAATAAATAAGATTAAGGATAGAGGCAACCTTTTATTTGAAATTTTACTTTCTAGGAGTAGTAGTTCTCGATTTGACCAAGGAACTAGTGTTATATACTTAGCACATATCACATATTAGCACACATTATATAAAATAACTTGACTGGTGTACACTTAGTTGTACGAATTATTATTCATATTTCTTAAAAAATATATGGATGGGGAGAACTTACAAATTTGCTTTTATAGTAGGCAAAAGTTTAATGATAGATGTTTTAAACTAAACCCCGCATCAAAATATCATTAATAACTTTAGACATAGTAGGTTATTTCTCAAAAATATGGATATCTCTGGTTTTACTGGTTAGATTTTAAAAATCCAAAGCATCAATTATTTGTATCAATGA
This sequence comes from Stenurella melanura, assembly GCA_963583905.1. Classification (NCBI taxonomy): domain Eukaryota; kingdom Metazoa; phylum Arthropoda; class Insecta; order Coleoptera; family Cerambycidae; genus Stenurella; species Stenurella melanura. The sequence continues at coordinate 20,039,318 of OY757315.1, forward strand.
AATTTAATAGTGCATTTTTTTTTAAATACGAATGTCAAAGCGATTCTAAAAATTTGCAAAATTTTGAAAGTAAAAAAGATGGCTAAAATTTGTATTCAAAAATGTTTTCTCTACAAATTTTTATAGCAGAGATAAAAACCTGCAACTTGAGTCTTAGAACGTCTACATTGGTGCGCGATCTCAACAAGAAAATATTTTCATCATCGGTCCACATCACCTTCTGGACAATACTTTTAGCTCTGATTTGTTAAATTTTCACGAAGTTGCTTTTTTCTAGAAAATATTTTCGGGTTTAAAGGAGTAAGTTGGTTTCTCTGTTTCTTTTTACATTTCGAGCCTAGATTTCATTATTTTGACAGATCGATAGATAACTTTACTGCCGACAGTTTTTATCCCAAACATTTCTTTCTATTTTTCCCAGAAATAAAAGTTATTATGAAAAAAATCCTGTTACTTGGTCTAATGCAACAAACTGATGCGTGTGACTTGATGAGAAAATGGGAGAATGTGTGCTTTACTTTTGTGTTTCTAACTCCTTTCATTGCAAATCGCATCGCCCCTTATAATTCTATATTCATGTGTTTACGACAAGAACACATCTTTAAAATTTAGTATCAATTGTATTGTCCAATAAATGTTTTCAAATATACCAGCATACCACCATTTTATAAAGAAGAATTGAAACACAATTACACATTATTGTTAGTGCATGGGTGGCTACATATAACTAGTTACTATATTGTTATAATTCCGTACTTGTAGTATAATCAAAGAGTAGAGTACCTGTTAAGTATAATAGTAAATTAATGGAATTTGGTATTTTATTGGGCGTCCCGTGTTATTAGAAATGATTTGGTTTAATTTCTTATTTCGTTCCCTCGTTATATTTTCTCATTCATAAAATAATTCTGGGTGAAGGGCGGAGCTTAAACAATAATAAATCCAGAGGGAGCTCGTATCAGTGTAACATTTGTTGCAAAATGTGCCTTTGCACGGTTCCGTGCTATACATGTTTTTGCAAAAAGTATTATGTTTTTTGGAAAAATAAAAATAGTACGATACACAGAAAACATGAATAAAGGTTTGTATCGAGTCCTTTTTCTCATATTTTGATTCTAAATATTTAAAAAAAAATCAGCAATTTGCTGCTAATTAAAACAAATCTTATTAATTAATACCATTTTTTCTCAAAATATTAAAAAGATACAAACCTAGATTGATATGTATTCTTCTATTTTTCGCCTGTACAAATTTCGTAACGGCAATAGTCTAATTATAATTTGTCGCGGACGGGGCGGCGTTTGAGAGTAATTTATTTCTGATTTTTAGACGGCATACCCACTCTTAAGTAAGCTTTATTTATTTCATAAACAAAATTTCAAACAGCATTCATACCAGAGGACTGATTGTTATTGTGTGACACTAATTAATTATATATTTATTTATAACACAAAAACACTGCAATATTTTGAATACCTGGTTACTGAATGGAAACTTATGTAGTCCTATTGTCATCTAGTGGTAAAGAATCAGTTTGATTTTAGGCAGAGGACTATTAATTTCAACTACAAGAATAAGGGTATACAGGGTGTAATTAGTTTCATGTCATTAAAAAAAAAACTGGTAATAGGGACCAACTAGACAAACAGAAAACCTATATGACCTTTTTCTCTAGGGGCACTTTGAAAAAAACTGACCTGGGTTTACATTTTTAATGTTAAGGTAGGAAAGATTTGAGAACCACTGTTTTTCAGGGTCAATGGATGTTATAGTTCCAAATATTAGAAATAATAAAAAACTGTAATACCCGACTTGTGTTCCCGTCGGTAGAAGTGCGGCACTTTGATGGGATTATTTGTATCGAACTTTTTATACCACTAATTATGAAAATGTAAATAATTCCTTCTCTTTCGGCACAACGCAAGCATAGCATGGCCGCAGGGGTTTAAATAGGATTTGTTTACATGTGTTTTTTAATTTGGAACAAAGCTATTGTAGCTTTTATTGTCGTTTATAAGAATTTATAAAATTTAAAAGTGGTTTATTAACATTTGTAATATTGTGTTAAAAGCTTAAAAGATTAGTAATTGTTTTATGAAATTGGAAAACGAACAGTTAGACGTCCGAGATACGATAACAGAAAATAGTTGTGTATTTTAAGTTAGGAAAAAATCTGATTTTTTTAACGAATTGAGCGCATAATTTTTCCCAATCAGGTATCGAACACTAAAAATCAAGTCTTTGGTCTCTATGAAAATCAATGTAAACAATAATAAACAGATAAAGCAAGACAACGAATACTAATAATAATAATCATACCTTTAATGCTCAATAGGTAACACCCAATAACTGAACAATTCTTTTGAATTTTTTACAAAAATTGTTCGAAATGACCTCCATCTCCACGTATACACATTTCGGTACGTCGAACTAATAACATACTTACTCCGTTCAACACATTTGGTAAATTAGGATCATTTTTTATGGTTTCTATGCACATTAAAATACGTCGTTGCAATCGTTCTAAAGCTCTTCCGCACCTGCTGCATTTCCACCACTTTCTCCATGTATCAAGTCCATATCCGCGAGCTCTGGATAAGTGTAATCTCCCATAATGTCCAAAATCTGCGTTTTAAAACACCACACTAAACTGTGAATTAACGTTATCAATAAAGAAAACAAAAAGAAAAACTTGGTCCAAAATCCAAAAAGTAACACAAAAAGCACGAACGAGAAGTCAATAAAATAAATCTTAACATAAGTGGCACAGAATTCAAAAAGAAAAGCAACAGACAAAACCAAGGAACGGGTACGTCGCGTCATGCGTACGTTCTTTACCAAGTAAGGACAAAACTGAAATTATTACTTGAGAATATTACAAGGGAGAGTATAGCACGCCTTATAGGTAATTGGCCGCGAAGAAGAAAAAAACATGACGATATCCTCTGTCGGTCGCTTTTAACCGCTTCGTCGGCATACTTATTTGCAAGAATGTCAGAGTATCTCGTGCGACAAGACGCGAGGCAATAAAACCTACACCAATATGCGAGCAGTTCTCAAACTAGGTTAAGTATTTTGGAAATTTTTGTTTATTTTTTTTCTCCAAAACTATGAGCTTTAGACCCCATGTTATACAAGGTTTTTTGTTTGTCTTGTCATTCCCTACCACCAGTTTTTTTTAATGACATGAAACTAATTACACCATGTATATTCTTCAACATTTCTCCTAAACTAAGATAAATATTTTTATAATAATGTCGAAAACAAAAAACTTCCGTGATAAAAATGCACGTAGCTTAAGGTGGTGACAGCCAGAGGACATGACTTTTTCCAAATTATATAGTTAAAAAAAAATTAATTATATATTTTTTGTAGTGTAATGCATAAAATAGTTTAAAATTAATGTTTTGGTTTTAAATTCATAAAAAAAAAATCCAATACTAATTTGCTTCGTGAACGTTCAGACCGTGATAACATCAAAAAGTAACATTTGTAAAGAATTACCCATGACTCTTATGAAAAGTATGTTCTGGCACGAATAAAATAAGACATACACGGCAACACGCCTCTTTTAATTAGGATTTCCAACTCTTGTGATACTTTTACGCGAATCGCCCCTAACTAGAACAGATAAACAGAGCCGTACTATGAATTTATCTGTTAATGTCGCGAAGGACGCGCAATGCGTCCACCAATGCATCAGATGTCCCTATCTTGACGCAAAAGAGAATAAGAATTTTTAATCTACTAGAAACGTCATTAAGTTTCCACTAAAAACATTATTCTTAAATCTCTAGTACTATTTTGTTCATTCTAATACGCAAAAATCTGAAGCACGGCAGTACTCTTGTCAGCAGGTAATAGCGGCGACTATATTTTGCTGGTTTTTATGGCCTTTTTTATGTGCACTAAACATATGGAGATAACTATACCTATGTAGATCCTGTTGGTTCATCTCGTCTTAGATTCCGATATCATTGTGGTAAGAGAAATAGGTATAGTGAAAAAATAAACAGTATATTGCATTCAATCGGCACATCTCTAAAACTGGTAATATTGCTCGTAGAGAAAAAAATTTCATATCACTGTGTTGGTGATCGAATTCTGAACAACTTTCAAAGTGTCCGTTCGTCTGTCTGTCTGTCCGTCCGTCATGATGTTTCTTGTAAAGACGATAACTTAAGAGTGAAAAGTTCGACTGTATTGAAATTTTGACAGTAAGTTAGTGTTAGCTAGAGGAAGAACCCTATTGTTTTTGAACAAAATCGATCAATAAATAAAAAAGTTATTAATTTTTTAAATGAAAAAAAAATTTTGTTTTGTAATTAAATAAAAAATGTTTGAAACTAATATCATTTGCAAAAAAAACTGCGAAGAGTATCTTATAGAATTTGCAACAATTATTATAAAAAGTGTAGTAAGTCGGAGAAGAGTTTAATGGTTAGCTTGTTTCACTTTTTAATTAACTGACATGATAATGATTTTAGGATTTCTGGATTCAATTGAAAATGGTTATCCATTATCCAAACCAAAAAAAACAAAAAAAAAAAACAAGGTAAAACAGTGTTATAATTAAACTACATATAAAATACAATATACTAAAAAACTCATAGCCATACCACTAAAAGAGCGGGTATCAATTCCGGATCATTGTTTAAATCCCGGGATTTTCGAGACAAATGTCAATTAATCCCGAGATCTCGGGACTAAACCCGAGAAAATTCAAATGTTTAATTTTAGCGGTTTAATTATAATTTATCAATTTTAAAGGCAAAATGGAACAAAACACAGAAAAACAAACAAACATGTATAAAAATTTACAGATTTTTGAAAAACATCGCAAAGATATCAAAGCGTACTACACTAGACGCAGCTGTCAAGCATTCGACATTAAACTCCGTGCGGCCATGTTGCCAAGTCTCGTGGTAAATATTAAAATAATGACATGAATTATATCTTTAAAAAAATTAAAATAATTATTGCCATTCTAAGCAGTGTACTTTATTTTTTGTAACTTATTCCGAGGTACCCCGGAATAGGACTTTTAATCCCGGGATTTTCGAGATTGGTTTTTGGCCGGGATTCCGGAGTCCCGGGATTTCGGGACCACGGGATTGGCAACCCTAGGTAGGAGCCAAGGGTTGTTTACCCCAAATCAGCCTTTTAGAAAACTCGACGTTAAAAAGTTTTTACTTTAAACTATTACCCTTTCAGTGTACCAGAATTGAAAAAAGTATCTACAGTCGTTTGCACAATATTAAAAAAAAATCATACATTTTTAATTTCAACTTTAGAGGGCTGTATCTTCATAAAGGTGCAATTTTATAAAGATAAATCAGGTTAAATCGACTTCTTATAAACACCCTGTATAGAAAGTATAAACATAAATAATTGGCCCCGTCCCGCCCTACATCCGCGCTTAGGTTTTTACCAATATCCTAAATAGATTTTTCAAATATTGGGTAGATTATTTTAATTGTAAAAAATTGTTAATAATCCGGACATTCTATAATTAGGACGATCAAACGCACGAAAATTAAAATTTAAACGCCTCCTCAGCGTTGATAGTCATTAAGACGCAAAATACTACATCGTACGATAAAACTCTTTACTCAATGAGTCAATGAATTTATGAATGAACTTTCTTAGCGCGGTTATCGTTTATCTCTCTTTGAACATTAAACTGTTAACATATTTACTGAACGATGTAAAAAATCCAATGTTTAATATTGATCGAAGAAAAATTATACGTGACGTTAATCGTGTGATAATTCTGATATATGTGTTGAATATTAAATTCACACAATCGCAGAGATAAGAGCCGTAATTCTTTGACATCGTATTTTAGAACAGTTCAGTTAACTCTTGTTTTTGATTGGTTGGGGGAATTTATATCGACATTCAAAATCAAAAATGGGAATAATTGCAATGATCCAAAAATATTTGTCAAAGAAATACGGCTATAATGACAATACGTGTTAACATGCCAGGACCGGACTCTGAATTAATAGCAGATTTTAGAAATTCGGAACTCTGATGTTATTGTCGCTGTACTTTTATCTATACCGACATTCTTGGCCATTCTGCATTTCTGCGTGTTAATATAACTCTGTATAGTTGTCTCCATTTGTTTTTCTACACCTATTTAATTATATGACAATAGGCTTGTTTTATATTATTTTTATATGGTTTTTATATAATACTTGACATTCTTATTATGCACTTAAAATTTCATATTATTCACTTTTTCCGTTCTCGAGATATAGGGGGTTGAAATTAGTAATAGTTGCAAAAACCAGTGCGCCTGTTTGTTACGTCACTATACGCAACTTTGAACTCGGAGATCTACCGCGACCACTAACACCCGTTCAGAAGTAAGTAAATGCGTGAGGTTGAAGGCCGCTGAAAAGAGGAACAGTGTCGTTTTGTTCTGATACCAAAGTAAATGGGCAAAACCGGCAGTCCGGCTTGGCACGAATGGCACGGGCGACCGAAAGAGGCTTTTCTGTTAAAAATTGAAAAACGTCGAATAAAAAAATAATGCCGAACAAGTCCATTATTAGCATTTTTCGGTGAAAAATCGTATATATAAGTCACTCTAATGAATTATCGATTCACAATTCACTGCATCCGGCCAATCACAAATACAAATTCAAAAATCAGTGTTTCGCTGAACCAAAGATATTTTAAATGGGCCGCGATCAATTCTTGCTGCGATTTACGACGACACAATGACAGTGACAACCAAGTGTATCGCCATATTGTTCGTTTTTACGTTTTCCAACGTATGCACTTCTTGCGAGTAGGTATCGATTAATGTCATCAAATTTCAGTTTAATCTATTTGTGTAATAAGTGTAGAAAAAGCATAGTTATTCACTCAAATGATTTAAACCACTCGCCTACGGCTCGTGGGCTCACACGTCATCTTCGTGAATAATGGCTATCATAATCGCTCATATAATAATTTACACATAAAAAAGCCATAAAAATCAGCCATCAAAATATCAAAGACAGCGCTGTTGCCTGCTGGCAAGGTACAACAGCGCCGTACTTCAAACTTTTGCGTATTAGAATGAACAAAATAATACTAGAGATTTAAAAATCGTGTTATCGGTAGACTTAATGACGTTTCTGTTAAATTAAAAAATCTTAACTCTGTTCTGCGTCAAGATAGGGATATCTTATGCGTTGGTGAGCGCACTGCCCGTCCTGCGAGACGCTGACAATTTATTTATCAAATTATGGCTCTGTTAATCTGTTCCCTGGGTATGCCGTTCTAATTAGGGGAGTTGTTCATTAAACTAACATTATTTATTATAAATAAATAATTTACTTCGTGCTTATTGCCTATCAATTAATATAAAGTAGTAAAACAGTATTTACAATAATTAAAAAGTATTTCTAAAAATTCTCGGTCAACGCTCATAATCATCGCTCGTGTTATGAAGTATTCCTTTGTCGGTCTTCTTTTATCATTTTCAAACTGACTTTGGAGTTAAAATTTGATGTAACCGCATATTAATACATGGCTATCTAAAGCGTTGCAAATGTTGCAATTATATCTATAGCTAATAACAAATTGTCACCCATACGCAACGGGGGAGGCAGTACGTTCTTGCGCGTTTATTAGAACATACTTCTTTGAATATCAATTTTTGGAAAAAATATAAAAAATACTATCTTGTAGCTAATAAAATGTTCTCTAATTCGCTCTAATTTGTTGCTCTACCATTAAAATTGACTGGGCATTTGAAAATATTTTCGAAAGTACTGATTATTTAAAAAAATGTTGTTGATACGTTCTCTGAGCCCTATCACTATAAAAAAAGTTTTAACATTGGAAATGTTTATGTTTTCATATATGGGGTAGAGTTACCAAGTTTTGTTCAAGATCAAAAGACAGCGGTGTCGCGGCACAGTAGAGAGAAGACCAGTAGGCTCACTTACTCTTGAGATTTGTTGTAATCGACTTTATTTTTTAAGAATCTACTGCACATCCGATATTTGTACGCTCATCTACATATACACTGCTCGAGCTAGAAAATACTAATAAACTGGCCAACACTTACAATGACACTAAATTATTTTTGCTCGAAGATATCCTTGGCAGATGATTTATTTTGCGATTGAATTCAATCAATAAGAAGATTTGAGCTGCTTTTACTTAAATGTATTACATAACATCCGCGTCTGACGTCACAGACTGAAAATGTATGACTTTATATTATTCAAACAAAAATTTGTACACGGCTACCGAAAAGGCCGCGCTACTATCGATTAGGCTGCTGCGCTTGCCAATTACATTACCTACCGTGTCGGGATATTACCTAAAAGTTGTACAGCGATGCTGACGGTAGAACACAAAAGTGTACAGCTTGCTACAAATAGGTGCCTGCTTGCAAATAAATGATGTGTTAGAATTGTTACTAACTGATATAGGTTGTCTGTTGTACAACTTGAGTGACAATAATAATATCCCTTTATTTTAAAGTAATGTGTCGCGGTCGACTGAGACTATTATATGCAACGGCTGATATACGCAAATGTAACATGGGTTGCATATATTACAGGGGGTCAAGTTACCAGTTTTCATTTAAGGTGGAAATACAGCGGTGTCGCAGTCGAGTGAGACTGCGTACCTATATGCAACGGCTGATATACGCAAATGTAACATGGGTTGCATATATCACAGGGTGTTAAATTACCAGTTTTCATTTAAGGTGGAAATACAGCGGTGTAGTGGATCGTGCTATTTCCGGACGAGGCGAAGCCGAGTAACGGTACCAGAACCGTAACTAATTTAGAGAAATAAACCAATTTCCAATTTTTTTTTTAAGGTTATTATGATTCTATGGTCTTCTACGGGCCGGATCTGAGCGGGGGCAGATTATCCATTCTTATTAGGCTACGTCCTTTGTTAGGAGGAAAAAAAATATGTAGGAAAAAAATGTATTTTAAAGTCGTTGCGTGTACATCAGTTTAAAATATATGTAACGATTAGCCTAATTTAAAAAAAATAGTATTGTGTTTTCTTTATAAATTACTTATGTTTCTCTTTCTTCCAGATGATCTTATCAGTATTACTTATCGCCATTAGCCTGAACTTGGCTCAATGTAGAAGACTGACCGACGATATAGACAACGAAGTTAGCAGTAACCCAGCCGCCAACATAGGCTTCCGGGAACCCAAGGAATACGTAAGAATAAGCAAACCCTCCGTGCCTGTCATAAGCAAGAAAGTCGGTGCCCACGTGGAACTCCACTGCGAGGCGATGGGCTCTCCCCCACCCACCATCCAGTGGTTCAAGAGAAACATGAGGATAACGGAGGTAATTCGAAACGTTCTTCATATAATATTACATTTGGTTTAATTCATGAAAAACCGTAACCCGAATATCTCTGTTGTTATTGGTCCAATTGAGCTGAAATGCTTTTCTGACACTATTGGTATTTTATACTTTATACTTAATGAGAAATAAATAACGGGAAACCACCATATAGTTAAAGGACCCTATTGGTGAATTGCTAATTATATTTAGCCGCTGCTTTGGATAAACCTTGAGATGACCTGAATACGGTATTAAAGCCAAAACTTAATAATACATATCATTACTCTTGTACGTTCACACTCAAAAAATAACTAGTGTAACTAATGCTGCTACTCAATGATATTTTAGAATTAGTACGAACCAATATACTCTTCAATAGTCTGCATATTTAAAGTGTCGCAAGGTTCTAACCTGGGACCTGTACTATTTTTTTTATATTTAATGATGATCTTCAGATCAATATATCAATATGTAAAACTCCTGTTTTCAATTCAACCTCTTTTCAGAACGAAAGCTTCGAGACCAACAACGTCGACCAAAGCCCTGGCTACGCCAAAGTCGCTTCCCGATTAGTAATAAACTACATACTGCCAAGACACCAGGACATTTACAGGTGCGTCGCGGAAGCAGGCACGCAAGTCGCTACTACCGTTACAAAACTTATCGTCAGCAACAAAGAAGGAAGAGAGATGAATTTCACCCAATTAATAAGCGCAAAAATTTTGGGAGCACACCACCTACCCAGAGTAACCTTCTGGGCGAATATGTTAATGGATGTTATTGGTAAGTTTCTAAAGTTTACTTCGATCGATTTCCAGGAAAATTATATCTCAGATATATAAATTGATTTATTAGTTCTAATATTAAACATTAAATGTTTACGCTCCTGAACTTTGTGGTAAAGGCACCAACTTTAACTGTTGTTTTTTTCTAGGATCTGATGTAATCCTTCCTTGCAAATCCGTCGGCAACCCAAAACCCAACTTGATCTGGATCGATCCCAGCAGCAAGGTTATCGAAAACGACGAGAGGTTCGCAGTATTACCTAATGGTGAACTCCAGATAAGAGCAATCGAGTGGGCCGATATGGGACAGTACTCGTGTGTAGTGGAGAATTCTGTTGGTCAAGATTCGGTGGATACGTTTTTATATCCCATGGCGGTAAGTACCTAAGAATCTAATTTTAATAAGAAAATATTTGGGTTAATAGTTAGCACCAGAATTGTAACAAAATAAAGTGTTATAGGTTATAGGTTTCCTTTCGTAAATATTGTATTGTATATTGTATGCATTTTTTTCAACAGAATAGTTAGTCATGGATTTAGTTTGGAGGCAAAACTCAAACAAAGAGGAGTTTTATTATAACTGGGCATAACTCGAAAATGGGAACTTAAAAAAAAACCCATATCTTAAGGTAGTTATATTGCAATTCAAAAAATCACGAAACTTGCCAGAAATTTAATTCACATATCAATAAACATTCTGGTAAAATATGAACTCCATTTACCGTTCCCTTTCCAAGATTCATTCGCTCAAAGTTCGCATTTTTTATCGACGTTTGAGATTGCATGGACGCCATGCGAAATAAATTGATGGCATGACACTATTCTCCCTCTTACGACTGATCCTGTGATCCTTATTTAAGAATGAGCTCAAAAACGAGGCTAATTTAAATTAATTCCTGACGAAGCACGTATATAAATATCGAGATGATTCACCGTAAAATAACGTAATGGCGGCTACCCGAAAATGATTGAAATTATTGAATGAAGGACATGGGTAATAGATGTGGCAACGTCGCACTATTTCTAATACTTGGCGCGGATATTGGGAAATACTTTGCGTTTATTTTAATTGCAGTATCATATAAGAAAGTAGATGATTTACAAATTTTCATTCCGATTTTATTTATTTACTAAAAGAGGTAAACATATATTGACATTAGTGACGAGTCGATCAGCTGGCGTCAGAAACTATATGCGGCGTAGCCAAATTTTTCAAGAATACAATTTTTTCACGAATCAAGTTCCGTTTGTTTAAACTTTTTGACTCATGTCATACCTATATACATGTATACTGATTTGTTTATTTTTGGTTTCAGGAGTCTTCAGACTAACAAGCGAACAATGGAAATTCTCCCTTCCAAAATCTGATTCTAGTCAAATTTTCTTAAACCATTCCAAGATGAGTGTAGCTTGGATATTTTTATAAATTAATTTATAATTAATTAGTATTTATAATTTAGGTATTAATAGTATAATAAATTGTGTACTTATTTATATTAATGTATAAAACATGAATTTTTAAACGAATGTAAAATTAAACATTCTATCTATATGCAGGTTGTTTCATTACATATTTCCCTTCTATTTTACTATAATACAGGATACGGGGTTATTCTTTTTCGCAGATTTAATGAGCACCAATATGATATGTTTACATGGTATTTAGGTAAATATCTATACAGTGCGCAATAGCTGCTATCACCGTTATTATAAATGGAGAGATCATTTTTTCGGCATTTTTAGTTTTGGAAATAAGAGAGAAACGCCACAATTGTGCATTTTTTGAACTCCCTCATATTTCTCTATTTATCCAAAAGCTGCCTAGCAACGGAGAAATAAGCGGAATTTTGACTGCTGGATCCCTGACTAGGTAGGGTGAAAGAAAATATTGTATTTTGTTTTTAAGATATTGATTATAATTTTTGTCTTACACGGACGCTACTGGATATTTTGTGGAACATGGTGCTTTTAATTCTCCTTCCAAAGATGTATTTCAATAACACGGCAAAATTAGTTTGTTAAATTTTTTCAAGATGGCGGCGATTCTAAAAGGGGATAAGTCAATTTGGGATTCTACTTTTCTGACTAATAGAAACAGCATATTATAAAAAAATTCAGTCTATCCGCAATTTTTTCGATCTATCCCCTTTCATATAAGAGGTTGACTGTGGTATTAAGATGACAAATGACGAAGTGACAGTCGGCTTAGGTCTTCATAGCAGAAAATGTAAAATTAGTAGAGAGGCTAGAGCCCGCTACGATGCATTTTAAAGGAGGAATGGTCGACTAAAGGATATACAAAAACGAAAGAGAGATTCTTATGTAAAATTTTCCGCTGGATTCGAATTTCGATTTCGCCAGTTAATTCGGGAGTTGAAATTGGAGAAAAAAACACATTTTTGTCAAAACTCGGAAAAGCAGGAAAATGTGTATTTTCCTAAATCTCACTCAGTATCTCGAGCCTTCTGAGATATTGATTATTGACCTCAAATTTTATAAACATATTCCTCTGATCTTGTTCTTGATTGATGACTGAAGCAAAACTTTTTTACCGTGATATCTTTTTTGTTAAAAATATATAAACTATTAGATGTGATCAGCAAGAAACAATTTTTTTATAAATATAGGCAAACGCATGGCAGACCAAATCAAATCTGTAAATGAAGTATACTTAAGTCACATCTCTAATTCGTCTGTTTCTCTACCCAGTTAACCACAATGAACTTATTAATCATATACATTCACTAAAGAATAATAGTGCTCCTGGGATTGATGGAGTGCCATCAAAAATCATAAAAGACATGCATATTTTTATTATAAAACTACTTCTACATATTATAAACCTAATTTTCAAAACAGGCACAGAGTTCCAATTCAATTCAAAACGACAATTGTTAGTCCTATCCACAAAGCAGGAAGTAAACACGATATTAATAATTTTAGTCCTATAAGTGTAATGAACAACTTTGGTAAAATATTTGAGAAATGTCTTAAACTTCGACTGATAAAATTTTTCAATGAAAATAGTATACTATCAAAAAATAAATTTGGATTTGTTGGTGGATATATAGTACCTGTGATGCGATGTGTGAACTTGTGGGTCAATAAACTACACACCTCAATGTTGGCGAAAACAGCATTGCTGTGTTCTTAGACATGGCAAAGGCGTTTGACACCGTACCTCATGACAAACTCCTTAGTATACTTGAAAACTATGGGGTTAGAGGTGTCGTGTTCAATGTCTTTAAATCATATTTAACTCCTTTTGTTCGACGTAACCATAGCAACCGAACCACTAACAGCTTCTGATTCGTCGAAAGCCGTGCGGTATTATACCATAACAGTGTGTTGGAATTTGGAATGATACTACTTGTTCCGACACAATTTTTAGTTGTGGAATTTGTAATTTCGGAAATGGTGTTAGAGAATAGTATACCTATTCTAAAAGTTCTCGAATAGCCCATATTCTACACGAGCGAAGTGTTTGTACTCCGAGCCGAAGGCGAGTATCTACTACGGTTCGCGAGTGTGGGATTATGCCATATACTTATTTACTATAAGTATATGGATTATGCCATTCCAAACGTGTTGTAGATTAATACTTTCTCTAACAAGATTTTAGAAATTATGCAAAAAAACTTCAAAACGATGTAAAACGTCAAATGCGAAGCTAGCCGTAACCATCCATAGCAACCGAACCACTATGTGGCTTAACGGCTTCTGATTTGTCGAAAACCGTGCGGTAAGTATATCATGCCATAACAGTGTGTTGGAACGATACTTGTTTCGACACAATTTTTAGTTGTGGAATTTGTAGTTTCCGAAACAGTGTTAGAGAAATGTCATTTCAATGAGTACTTGTCAATAATGTAATAAAAAAATGCTGCTGAAATATGCCATTTCAACATTTGTTATTAACAATAAATACAGAACAAGTGCTAACACTGATAACTCGTACATATGACTGCATTGACTGCAAAGAAGGCGCTGCTGAATAAGACGTCTTGTTCTGTTATTAATACTAATTATCAATTATCACAAAATATATTAACGCGCATAATCATGAACTGTGTAATTAAGAACAATAAACTAACACTTTACCTGCTTCACTGATAAACAGATTCATTTTTGACGTGCAGTAAAGCACTTCGCAAGAATTTGCTGTAGTCGGCAGTTCACACGAAATTCCTTCGAAGTTTCCCAGCAATGTTTATTTACACTACACCTTAGCGATTTCTATAATCAGCATATTTTACTACAAATTGTTTATGCGAAACTACAGAAATAAATATAAAAAACCAGTACGGAAGAAAATCAAACTACTCCGAACCATTTTGAAACCGTTACTACGCATGCGCATTGCGCATGTACCCAGTAATGACAATGGCATACAGGGTGGGCCATCATTACTTAGCATATTACAGGCATACATGTTTTATTTGTGCCCTGTAGTATCGGATGTGAATCTCATAGATAGAATTGACTGAAAATATTGCCGCTTGCATTGAGTATATACGTAATGCGAAATTATTGGAAACATTTATCTAAAATTAGGTAGGTATAGGTATTGAAATTTACAGATAATTTAATAATTTGTGACACATGCACCGGGACAACTAAAGTAGTGTGAAAAATAGTACTTTTCTGTCGTCTTTTACTGAAAATTGGTTCGAGATAATCGACAAAAGCCAATAATTCGTTGTAAACCTTGACAAAGTTAGTTAAAATAAGCAGCAGAGCAGGTGGTAAAAATAGCTGGACATTTCAGTGGGTACCAATTTCTTAAGATCCTGCCCAGCATTAGATGATTAGCACTATCAAGATATATTGAAAAAAATGCATGATGATGTATCAAACAATAGGTTGAAAATGTTTCTGTTTTTAACATAAAATGGGCTTGATTGCTTCATAATGACATGGATTACTCTAATACACGAATTTCTGTAGAAAAAGAGCAGAAATTGTTAACTCTACACTGCCACAATTGCTTGTTCTGTCTTCACCTAATTATTGTCTTTAGTATCTTGCGTAATATATCAAAATGATTTCTATTTCTGTTAATGACATATAGGAACTATACACTATCCAGATTAGAATATTTCAA
Organism: Stenurella melanura; assembly: GCA_963583905.1. NCBI lineage: Eukaryota > Metazoa > Arthropoda > Insecta > Coleoptera > Cerambycidae > Stenurella > Stenurella melanura. The sequence goes on from OY757315.1 coordinate 20,054,538, forward strand.
TTAGAGACAAGAGCAAACGCAGGCTTGTAGCCAGAAATAAATCGTAGGGGGGCTTACACCTCTCAGGGGAGCTAACAAATTTCTTAGAACACTACCAGTTGACTATTTCCTCTCATATGCCGGTGATGTGTGACCTCAAACTTTCATTACCTTGTCAATGTAATTTTCGACAAATTCAAAATTTTAAAATAATACACAGACATTACGTCTTTAAAATCAGATCTTCAATGATGCTTTTAGTAACGTTCATACAAAAAATTGTTTTTTTATTCATCTTTAAAAGTTTACACAGAATGTATAAAACTTATCAGACTGGTCAGTTACTATAGTCTGTTTTTAAACCAGGAGGAGTAAACATGAAAGTTCCATTTACACCATAAAAGTAACTAGAAAATACACTAAAACCTTTTTGGCGTTTTGGGCAACCAACAATACACGACTACAGTGTTTTCGTGTGTATTTTATTAGATTATATAATGCATCGACCTCTATTTGACCTCTAGATATTTCATGTAGCATTCATACCATTTACGCAATATAAAGGCGCCAAGTAATTAACCACTTTTACCTTCAGGTTTATACAAAAGGGATTAAAAAGTGATATATAATGTGTAAACGATAAAATAGAAATTATAACCAAATAATTTATGACATGTAATTAAAATTTTTATAATATGTCAAAATTTACTACTATTGTCTTGTGTAAAACTGGCGACGGCCTGTCCAATCACAGATGTATAATTTAGCGCGTTAAATTTAAAACGCTCCTCCTGGTTTAAAAACAGACTATAGCAAACACAACATATTCATTACATCTAGACATTTAAAACAGTAAAGCACATACAAATAAAGTGTACTATTAGGAGTGCAAAAACTCATCCACAGAATAAAAAGTCTTATTTACTAAATAAATATGCAACGAATGTTTAAAATCATTAAAGTTTTCTGTTACTCCCCAAATTCGATACAGTTTCTCCAGAAGCAAATTGTGGTCAACAGTATCAAAAGCTCTAGTTAAATCAAAATATAAGACAACTGGATATTGTTTGTCTTTTAAATAATCACATTTGTACGCAGATCTGATATAGCAGTTGATTGAATGATTTGCCACTGTAAGGTGGGCATTGCTGCCGATTCCGGCATCCATTCTGGATGTTTTATATACCGCCGGACCAGCTCTTTTAATTCTTTTTCTGACTCTTCTGTTTCTTGTTTCTGAGTCTAGCAGAGTGTGTACCTCCTCCTTCCTGCTTACATCCATTTACGGTTTCTGCATCAGTGCATTTACCTTGTCTGCTTGCCAAGATATAAATCAGCTCGCCACAAGAAGATTTTATTTATGAACCATTTCGCAGGTAGACAGCCATTTAGAGTGGAAGTGTAAGGAAGAGCCCCTAGAGAACCTTTGAAGACAAAACAGTTTAAAATTATAACAAACATATTAAGTCATATAGTAGGTATACTTAATCACTAATATTACATAGAATGTATAAGACATACTTAAGTTGTTTAAGACAAAGTCATTAGAACAAAAATTTGACAAAAAGGAATGAGTTACATGGATCATTTTTACTGTTACTTGGTATCTACCCCTCAATTTATACAGAGATTTATACCCTCTTGAAACACCACAGATAAACATACTCAGTTTGTTATTGTTTATGTGTATTACAATTACATTTTTGTCTGGTCACTCGTTAAGAATTCATTCATGCTATAAAAGGCATTTATAAGCAGGTAAGTTTTTATTCTGTTTTTGAACCTGGAGTGATTTAAGAGTTTTACGTCAGGGGGCAGTGTGTTGTACAGTAAGATGCCATAGTACCCAGTGCCATCCCTAGTTTTGGTGAATACTATGTTTATTCCTTATGTTGCAGGAATGTAAATCATTGAGAAATGAATATTCATCTAAGTTGTTCTTAACGTAGAGGAGACATTGTAAAATGTAGGTGCATGGTACGATAAGTATGTTTAACATTTTAAAATATTCTCTGCAGTCGTCTCTGAATTTAAGTCCAGCTATTATACGTAAGGCCTTTCTCTGTATCGAGAAGACATTGGCGGATGACGTCGCGTGGCCCCATACAAGTATAGCATATGATATTACAGAGTGTATCTAACCATGGTATGTGACAATAAATGAATTTTGGGAGATTTTGCCTACGATGTTTCTAAGTAAATATTTTTAGAATTTTTTTTGCAGACATATGAAGTGTGTTCTTCCCATAATAATTTTGGATCTAAATGGAGACCAAGAAATTTAGTGCATACAGGGTTTCTTACTTCATCCATATTAGATCTAGGACAATATTTGAAACGCCCAGCAGACACCAACTATTTTGATTTCCATCGGACTCTCGACTATTTAAAAATAGATTTTGAATTGATAAATTAAGTTAACATAGTTAATAAATTAGGTCAGTACATTAAGTTAATAAATTAAATTAATATAGCTTAGCTTTCTGTGATCCCCTGGTTTTCGGTTGCTGGCTTATCCTCCCTTCTTGGATTTGATTTCATGCACTTCACTTCATATATGTCACTTGAGGAGGTCCATTCCAAAACTCACCTTATCCATGTCAGCTGATTTTCCAGAAAATGCGAAAAATCGATAATATTCATATATACTACTAAAAGTATTGATTCGGTGTTGCTCTGTATGGAGGAAGTATTTTATTTTTTGAAATATATAAATATTTTCGCCCAATTTTCAATAATTAGAGATATAAATTTGGATTAAGCAAGTTTCGGCATAGCTATTTGGATAAGGCGAATTTCGGAATGATACTGAAACAATACCTAAAGCCACTTTTGAAAGACAAATCTTTATTATAAGAATAAAAATAATATGAACTCTGAAGTTTATTAAAAAATATATTATATTTTTACGGTTTCAAATTCTTCTTGTCCCCCTCACACAACTGCTCACCAGACTCCTCATTATCATTCACAGCAGGATTTCCTTCTTGCTCTTGGATGAAATGTTGAAAAAAGTTAGTTCTTCATCATGAAACCAATTTTGGCCAAAATGGGCAACTAAAATAAGCTTCTTAACATCGGTCAGTTTATTGGGATTTATTGTAATCCCCTTTTCCACCTGTGAAACTTTCATTTGACTAGATCGCTTTCCTCGTTTAAACAGAGATCTGGCTTCACCCATGTCCACCATGTAATTTCCTTCACCCCTAACAGTGACAATATTATCCTTTCCATTTTTCTTCTCAATAAAGAATCTCTTTGCCGAAGAGAACTTGAAGTGCCATGATTGGACACTTTTTAGATACTCTTTGGTCATGCCTTTCCAGTTTTCCACTCCGGTATCATGCAATTTCGTTACAGTGCCATGTTCTCTGGATAATTTATAACTTGTTTATTTATTATTTCTACTAATACCATCTTATTTTATTAAAAACTCTTCACTTACCTCTTTATTTTCGCTAGGGTTTTCTTCCATGTTTTTGGATCACTTATTCGTTTTCTCCCCCTTTCGAGCTGAATTGGTTTCACGGTACCGTTGAATTCTTCCATTACGAATGATAAAAAAACAGACAAAAATTTGTTGAGGTCCTCTATTTAATAATGCAATATTTAGATGATTTTTCTAAAACAACATGGAATAACAACTACAGCATGAATACTGAATATCCGGAATAGCAAAAAATCTTTTTAGGTAAACATTGAAGTCACATGTCCGAAATGGACAAAGCTGATTGGTTGCCAGGATAAGGCGAGTTCTGGAACGTACATATGATAGGCAAAGGCGAGTTTTGGAAAATCAGTCAATTTTATGTATGTATTTAGTAAAGGATAAGGGGACTTTGAGAACGTTCAATTATCGCTCACTTATAAAGAGTCATATATAGAAGCCATCAGCGCCGATAACTCATTTTTTTTTAAATACTGATAAGGCGAGTTTTGGAATGGACCTCCTCACTTAGTTTGTTGATGCAGGGTAATTTATGGGTTTATGAGCCCCTTTCCTTTGGTATCTACCACTGAGTTCAGTCGGTCCGATTGCACGTGTTTACTTTCTTTTAGAGTTCTATTACCAGATGTTTTATGCTTTTTTCAAGTCGTTTGTATATGCTTTTAATGATGTTATAATCAAATATTAGCTATATGAAATAGCCAGATTTATGTTATTTTATATTAATTAATGTAGAATTGTCCACGCTTTAATTCAACATAATTTCGCACAATTTTAACCGATTTTATTTGAGATTTTGTAGGAGACACCTAAAACGCGTCTGCCTTCGTCTCTGACCAAACTCGTTCAGACCTGATATAACAGTTCATGTAGATTTATTAAGCCTAAAACAATTTTGCCAATTTGATAGATTATGCGCTTCTAAAAATATATTTAATCTTATATTAAAACTGATGTCAATAACCTTTGCACACAAACATTCCGATAATTATATGTCCCATTTCTGGATCCTTTATTCTCAAATATCGCGATTGATTTTGAAATTTTTAGTGCGTGTGCGTACTTCCTCTCACAGAACGATTCATTAATTATGTAAGAAAATGGAATACTTACAATATTGTTGTGTGTGAATATACATGTTAAAAGTGATTTTATTTTATTCGTAACTTCCCCACTCACAAAACAGAAGTTCACTTTTAACACTTATATCACAAATAATTATTTTGGTTACCAATCGTTGTTTGTGGCGACTCATATGAAATAAAAGACAAACGTTAAACAATTATTTTTTATTTGAAATACTTTTCCCTTTAGGAACCAAAATTTCTGAAAGTCAGTCTTAATAATAATAAAACCTTACAAAATAAAAATAATCTAAGTACATATAAATTAAAAAGTATTTACAATAAAATTTTATACAGTGTACTACAATAATTATGTACAAGGCTTACGAATTAATCAAAAAAAAATTACTGAACACAAAAATAACAATCGATTTATAAATTAATGTCCTACAATTACATACAAAATTATATGTAGGATAATGGAAAAACAATAAATAATTACACCTATTCGTATCAATAAAATTAATTTCCATAAAAAATACGCTCCGAATCGAAAAATTATCAGGCAAAAATATATATAAAAAAAATTGTATATACAGGATGTCGGACAGAAATCCAAATATCCAAACTGAACGAAAAACCTCCACAAAATTATTAATAAAAAACAATAATACAGGATTCGCTAATTCTTTTCGTCCACTTTGGTCTCTGCATCTTGTAATATATCGAAAAGATAGAGACGTAATTAAAACATTGTTGACACAACAAAAAAACACAATCAAATTTTGAGAGTTAACAGACTGTTTTTTCTGAAATAAAAAATATCGCCATAAAAATCCTAACAAATTTCCTATATTACAGCCCAAAAAATATACAATGTAATAGCACATCGAGACAATCTGCAAAAACTGTTACAATCTACCTCAAAATATATTCATTAAAGCACCATTTATGCTTATTATTATTATTTCATTATTATTGCTAAAAATACTGGCCTATAAAATAACAAATAATATTTAGCTGCGCTACTTAAAAAATGAGATTCTCACTAAACTGAATATGACACAACTTTTTCCATAAACACCCTGTATTTCTTGCAAAATAAGAGAACCAATAAGTTTCAAACTGTTAGTAACTAAAGTGTTGCACTAGGGGGTGCCAGGCAGGTCACACGCACCACACCTCAGCTAAATGGAACATCTTTTGTAGAAACGGGTCTAAGTAAAAAGCGATAGTCTACATGGAATCTATATTTGTCAAAAATTGTCAATGATGGCTAAAGGACTTCGGTCAATGGCATTTTGGTTTATACAAAATACTTGTATTATTACTTGACAATTTACTCAAAGTCGAGTAAACTTAATACCAAACAGTGGTATACAAAGTGTATTTGAAAGGTTTGTACCAAAAGCCCTGCAGAGCAAAAATTATATGATTAAATCAACTTTGCCATTATCCAAATAGTTTTGTTTATGTTGCTATTAAGGGTCATTCTTAGCAATATTTTTAAATAACAAAAGAATGCTCTCAGTTTCGGAAATTGGTCATTCGGTTGTGAATTTTCTCAACAGTTCAGAAAATGTTCAACTTTTTTGCCTCTTGTTAATTTTTGTTATTAGCCATAGTTAGGCTCGCAATCCCTTTGCTCCAATAAGTTACTAAATCACAGTACATCCATCAATTTTGACATTGTTGAGATATCAGTAGTCATGCTTGATGCCTTGATAAACTGGCCATCACATTCTCCTGATATAACACCATGTGATTATTTTTTGTGTATGCATGTATTTAATTCTGATAAATATAAAAGAAGTGGAGACGAGTTAAAAATTATGTAAAATCTTTAAAAAATAATGCTGAAACATTGTAAAGCAAGTAATTAAGTTTGATTTTTGTATCCAACAGTTGCTGTATTGAATAATTACTGAAAGATTTCCAGGTGCATTTTCCTAAGATAGAAATAAATACTTTAATAGGCAAAATAAGAATGAATGAAGATTGTGTAAAAAAGGTTTTAAATCATATTTTGCAAAAATTTGGGCTTCTTGGACAATACTGACGATCAAGATTATGTCAAAAAACGCCTCTGTGTAATAAGTTTCATAAAAAAAAGTTCAAAACATGCTTCATTAAAAAAAAAATCTTAAGAAGCTCTTTCTCTAGTACTTTTTGAAGGAGATGAGCTGGTTGATAATGTCTTATTTTTGTAGAGACCTTTGTACTTCAAATTTGGTTATTAATTTTTTAGATTCTAAGAATTTTATTTGGGCAGATAATTTACTAAATATGCTTTACAACACAAGGCATCAAAATGACTTGGGATATAATCTCGAATAGCAACATTTTACCTTAAATTATCAAAGCTGTCGAATATTTTAAACAAATATTATTAATTTAAAATTGATAATAATAATAACACCACAGGTAATCTGGCTTCCTTTATAACTAAAGGTTAAAAAAAAATTAAGATTAAATTCTTTTCTGTCTCACGAAATCTTAAAAAAAAAAAATCTCTAAATTTAAGCAAAATCACGCACTATTAACACGTCTTATAGACCAAGATCCCAGAGCCGCCAGACTTACGTCTTTTTAGCAAAGCTAATATTTTGCAAATAAATAGTGCGATATGTGGTTAAGAACATATGCATAATTGCTAGCTTGAAAGCGGGGTCCATTTACAGGTAACCAGGTGCTAAAGGTACATAAAAACACTACGAACTTACGTCATAGTATGATGGCTGATTTCTATATATGTTTGAGAGAATACTGTTATTGAAAACCAACATTCATTATTGCCGGACACTTCCCGTGAGCCCTAACTTCTGCCAGATGATTTAAAGTTCGAAAAAGACCAAGCAAGCTAGCTAATTAACTGAGGACCCTCTAAAGCTCGAAAAACCTAACCTAACCCTACCTAACAAAACATAATAAATCTCTTGTTTTGTTTCGTTTTTTTACATAGTTAGTAGTAGATGTGATTCCACAATTAATTAGTTAGCTAGCTTGTTTTGTCTTTTTCGAACTTTAAAGTGTCTGGTGGAAGTTAGGGCCCACGGGAAGTGTCTGGTAATAATGAATGTTAGTTTTTAACAGTATTCACTCAAACATATATAAAAACCAGCCGTTATACTATGACGTAGATTCGTAGTGTACCTTTAGCACCTGGTTTCCTGTAAAAGGCCTCCGCTTTCAAGCTAGCAATTATGAATACGTTCTTAACCACATATCACACTATTTATTGTCAAAAATGACGTAGGTCTGGAGGCCCTGGGATCTTACTCTATTAGAGACCATTAAGTTTCCCATTTATTTCTTATGGGCAAGGCATTCTTTTGCAATAGAACCGTTAAATGTAATAAATTAAAAATTGCATATAAGTTCCCTCCCCCTTCAGAATTTCCTAAAGACAAATTAATAATTCCTTTCTAAATTAAACTCTCATAAGACGTTCTTATAGGGCCCCAAAATGATCTAATAAGGGCAAAAGCAGAAATTGTTATTGATTAGTCACATTCTAGTTTTTACTGTTTCACAAATTTTTTAAACAATTATAATTTATTTAAGGACGTTTTAACCCATTGCGTTTCAAGTGAACAATTGTAGGGATTGCTTGAATGACCAGCGCAATCTCTACAGCTGAAAACAGAAAGAAAACATCCTTTCAAATTAGGAAAAATTAAAGAAATTTTTCGTACAGTTATGAGACCTGTAAAAACTGAAGCATTTGGGTTGTCTAAACATGATATTCAACAGAAGCTTTTTGTAGAATATGAAAACGAGGTGTTTTGCAATAACACAAATCATTTTTGTTCTAAGCCGCTTTTGTTTAGCTTCGTATCTTAGTAGTAATTAAACAATGACATTTATTTTAAGACCATTATTAAATATTTGAAACAACAAAATATTTTCATTTCCGCTATTAAAGATTAACCAATCAGAGCCCACAAAATAATCATATGGGAATATTAATTATCTTTACCAAATAGTTCTGTACTTCGAAACAGAATGAGGTAATTCAACGTAAATTACTTTCAATGTAATTTTCAAATTACTGCAATTTTGGCACTAAACGTGCCATTTAAAACAATTCAAAAACAAAGATTCGCCTTTTGAATCATCTGAAAATGGCATGTTTAGTGTCAAAATTGCAATAACTTGAAAATTACAATAAAAATAATTTTACAATTGCTTGAGTCTACAAAACTATCTGGTAAAGATAAACACATTCTTTAAGTAACCAAAACTGTGTGCATTCAAAGAAAGTAAAAAACAAATACAAATAAATTACACAGACCTGCAAAAAAACACTTTTTTGCTTTTCTTTTAACTCAAATAGGTGATTCCGAAATTTTTGCGCCATCACGTCACAATTTTGAGAAAACCTAACCTAAAAGTGTTAAACAGGCCATTTCTGCCTATATTCGTGTCCTAATAACCGGACAACGATACAAGATTGAGTAAAACGGACCAGACTATCTTATTCAGCTGTCCAAAATCTTCAAAAACCAATAGTAGTAATAAAAAAAAAACAAGTACAGACGGCGCAAACATTATTCTATTTCTGAGTTTAGCCAGAAATACTAGGATTCTTGTGGTGAGTACATATACAAGTAAATCGGACCTAAATAGCTAATTCCATAGGATTTTGACACACTAAACCCAATGCTGTTACCCGTATTGCTCTATCAAGTCAGGATTTTGGGAAAACATAACCTCAAAATTAATAAAATAACATTTTTATAATATTATTTTATCCATTTTGCTACAGCAAAATGCTGACCTCATAGAGCAAAGCAGATAACGACAAAAAGTATTTCTTGCTAAACTTAGAAATAAAATAATGTTTACCCCATCTATAGTTACGTTTTGTATATTGTTACTATTGGTTTGAAGATTTTGGACAGCTAAATAAGATGGTCTGATCCGTTTTAATCAATCTCGAATCGTAATCCAGTTACTGGGGCACAGATATAAGCAGAAATGGTCTTTTTAGTACTTTTAGGTTAGGTTTGTTCCAAACGGCGCAAAACGGTCAACGACATCATGTTCAGCACGTTAAAATCCTTCGGAATCGCTTATTTAAATTAAGAAAAAAGAACTTTGCGGGTCTGTGTTATTTAGTTGTAACAAACAACTACTTTTCAAATAGTACACGTTATTTAAATCAACAAAATAATGTAAACTTCTAAACAAAATATATCGGCATTTAGATTCCACTCACGTGACTTGACAAAAGAATGTTGTTACGTTGAATAACTTCTATATGACACTTTTATTCGTTCCAGTTACATACAATTTGTTTAAATTAAACTATATTTTCTCCGGGTGATAATAAAAAATAAATGGCATGGCAAAATAAAATATATAAATAATACTTTAAACAATTTGAAGACAATTTCAACACAAACTAGAATCTGACCAATTAACAATTTATGTAAAGAAAATCGTCAATAAACAATAATAAACGTCAAAAATATTCCATACCTCATTTTTTTGCCCTTATGATGTAATTTCTGGGGCCTTATGAAAGGGTCTTAGGCATGGAGGATTAATTAAAAAAAGAATTATGAATTTGTACTCTCTAGGCAATTCTGAGGAGGGAATTTATTTCACTACACTTTCAGCTTCCGTTATGTTTATCTGTGTTTATCAAAGTGAAAACATTCTTACAAATGTGTCTGAGTACGCCCCTCATAAATTGCGAAATGAAGCTATGTCATCTGAACTCTGCTTATGACCGAGCCACAACCTACAAAATTATAAGTTAGACAACCTATCGGCTTTTTCTTTGGACCCTGATCTACAATGAAGTGTCCGTTATGGAGGATTCCGAGAGAATTCCTCGCCTGGCTCCCTTATTGTTATAAACCATATGCTGCTCTACATTTGAAGACCTCACTTTTTAAATAAATTGTTCAAAAAATATTTAAAAGGCCAGTCAGGCTCACAATTCGTTACTTTCGGTGACGACACATCCAAAATCGTCAGTGGGCACCGAAAACGTTCACCTTTGCACTCGGAAAAGGTGGCGGTGAGGAAACACCTCTCATACTCTTCAAAGGTGGAGCAGGCATAGTTTTGCAATTTTTTATAATATTGCACTTACTGAAAATAAATAAAATAAGTTAGGCCCCATCAGAAATCACTATATATAATAAATTATTATCCTACAGCTGCTACTTGCAATATTTATCACAATAATTGTTATTATTTTTTTGAAAAACAAAAAAAAAACAGCCTGAAAACCTTTTATCGGTGGTGTCAGACAAGAGAAAACTTGAGCAAAAAAGGTGTACTAAAAAAATAAACGGACAATCTGTAAAAATATAAATAACTCTCAAATTTAATTACTCAAAATCATCACAATGCGAAAATTGTCCTGGTACATTTGCGATTTAAATAATTTCACGTGCGAACCGAGAATTTGTCATTTTCAGGGAAAATATTGGAGAAATTCAAAACAAATATTTTCTAAAACTATGTTCTCTTAACATACGAGGAGTGCCCAAATTCAAATTTATATCATGCACCCAATAACGAGGCATGCACAGAATGTGTATGACCTTGAAGTAGTTTGCAGATAATGGAAACAACAAACACAAAGCAGGAGAGTGAAACAACAGATTATTATTGAATTTCATAACAAAAGAAAAAAATCCTTGTAAGTTTGTAAAAAACAAGAGTCGCTTTTGCCTCCATTTAAAGAAAAATCACCCTTCCAGCCACATTTCAGTTTTGCACTCAGATTTTCTCACAGAAGAGTAAATGGAGTAATATATTTGATAATAGTATATTTTGTAGATTTCATGGACATTAGAAAGTTCTAGAAAAAATAAGAGAACACCACATCTAATATTTGTACAGGTCAGGGTTTTATCAATTTCTTATAGCAGAATACACAATGGTGGCGATAGGGAGATTTAAGTCAACTGTTCTCCCCCCATCCACTACGTAATCCAGATCTGATCCCATCGGATTTCTATTTTTTTAGACCTTCGTAGTTTCTAATAAGGAGGGAGAACTTTTCACACGAAATGAAGAAGCCATTATTTGTTCGTAAGCCAAGACTTGTGTTTACGAACCGAATATGGAATCTACCAGATCTGTGCCAGAAATATTGAAAAATTTTGGGGTATTAGCACGTTTTCTGTACTTATAATACTTGAATTTGAGCCCTCCTCATCTGTCTTTAAAAGTTGTGTTATAATCGGTAATAGTTCAGTTATCAAAGATCTTCACCTCGGAAAAAACAAGAATGGCTGAAATTGGCATGCGATGTTTACAAAATACATTATTTAAAAAACAATAGTAATTTATGTTTCAAGACCGGATAGAAGCGTTTTGCATGTCAACCCAAGCAAATTCCAGAGCGAGTCTCAGGCGAGTCCTGAAAGCTTGAGGAGGCCTGCAAAACACTATGTTTCGATCATGTAACGTACAATTTTTTTTTCCGACTACTTTCTGCTTGTAACGCCTCAAAATCTGAATCTATATTTTTCATAACTTGCGAATGGACTTTTGAAAACTCGTAAAAGTTAAGTGTATTTATACAAGTCAGAGAGGTCATAAAGTATTTCAAAACTTTCATCATTTAACCATCTTTCTATGGGGAATAGTAACTGTCTATCTATTTGACACTTAATACAAGCTTATTTCTATGGCAACAAGAATGCAAAGCCACCTATACCAAAAATTTGCAGCAATTTTTACTTCATGGCTCGGAAAAGAGATAACAGGGATCGGAAGAGCTTAGCCGATCTCCGATGCCCATTTTCCGGTCTAGGCTGGAAAACGTTACCTTTTGTCCGAAAATTTCTCCAGAAAGAGTCGGTTGAAAAAAAACGTGTACAAGGACCGCTTCATTGACAAAATTGAGTTTCAATATTAAAAATTTTGTTTTTGTTATGTATATCGAGAAATACTTATCGGACAAATGAAAAGTTAAATTCTTTCTTTAAAGAGGATATTTTAAGAAAAGGTTATTCGATTTTTTTTCATAACATAGTTATGTAAAATGAGGTGAAAGTGCACTCTGACTTTACGAATTAATTTTTACATATGGAAAGCTAAGAAAAGAGATGAGAAAACTACATAAAATGTACCAATCTCCATCAAAAATAGGCCTAAAAAAAAATCATCTTAAAGAAGGCTTTTTAGGGGCACTGAATAATTTCACTCCACGGAAAAAACACGTTTAGTTAAAATTCTGTGTTATCTTCAAAAATTGATCAAAATATATCTTGTTGGACAATACTATATGACACTATTTAATAACAGATAAAACCATATTTGGTTTATTTCTTTTAAAAGAGAACTTCGACACTTTCGAAAGTAGCTGTAAAATCGCGAAATTTAATCCTAACCGTGGTTTTTAATTTCACAATTATTTTTTGTTTAAATTCACTTTTATGTGGTTACGTAAAAAGTTTAACCGTTTTACTTTTTTAAACAGTATTCGGTATAATATTGGAGCTTGTAACTCATGGATTTTGTTCGTGAATAGTTTCAACTCATAACAATCAATTTTGACCAGCTCCTTTCAGAAAAAGTAACGTGGGTTTAAAAACACGCAAAATCTAGTAAGAAAATGTGCCAAGTAATATTCGGGAATCGTCTACCGTGACATTGCACATGCCGCCGCTAATTTTACTTACTGACATTTGTTCACCTTGTGGCGTGTGACTTAGTTCAAGAACATCAAAATTTAGGACTTTCAGCCAGCTCCACAAATATACCCAAAAGGTTCCTTTAAGTGAATTTTATTATAAAGTCGACTTTAAATTCTCTTTAGAAAGTTCTGTTCCATAACGTACATTGATTCAACTTAGATAAAGTTCGAATTTTGGAATATTTTGATCTGTTGGCTACTCTGAAATGGTAGTGTAACATTCCACTAACTGCTTCATGGACTTGTCGCGAAGGACGGGCAATGCGCCCCCCAAAGAATAAGATAGATATTCCTATCCTGAGCAAAACAGAGTAAGGTTTTTCAAATTTATCAGAAACATCATTGTTTCCAGCAAAAACATGAAATATCTAGTATTATTTTGTTCATTCTAATACGCAAAAATTTGAAGTAGGGCTCTGTAGTACAGCTGAAATTGTGCTGAATTTGTTATTTTAGAGACGAGTATACCTATTTAGTGGATTTTTGACTTTTTTAAAAATAAGAAATAAAAATACACTACATAAGTAACAGCCAGTACCATAAATAGGGCCAAAAGGATCCATTAAGTATAGGATACGTTATTGTTAAAGTTGACTTTCAATAACCTTTAAAGTCTGTCGTGTACCATAAAACAAATTCCATCGCTCCATTGGTAAAGTAGGCTTCTTTTGCTATTGTTATGTTGGGCGAACTGAAAAAACCACGATAATACTGATTTATGGAGTTCATACGGCGTTATGTGACCTAATTTTAGACAGCTTGTCCATATAATCTAACTTTTTGCCCTGACGAGGACTGTTTCTACTGTTTTATTTAGTTTTCGTCAAGTTTGTGTTAATCCATATCCATAGATCAATCTTCGGTCTTCACAAAACAATATATTCATCGTCTTCTTCAGAAAAACTGGAACTACTGTTTGAATCAAATAACACCCGATAATCTACCATTTTATTATATTTTAAGCTTGAATACGAAAAGAAATGTTGCTGCCATTCAAATTTGTAGGTTATGTTTCACAATAAAGTTGACTTTAACTATGCGTAAAGGGTCAAAATCGAGACTTTACCAAAAAGGAAGCTTTTTTACTTAGTGCTCCTTTCAAATTGGTTTATGGTACAGGTCTGAAGGATAAAAATAAGCTTTTACATTTAAAGGATGTTTTACTTTCTTTATGGTACTGGCCGTTAGTACTCTTTATGCCAAATAGCACGCACGTGCAAGTTCACTAATATGCCACCAGCTGGCGCCGGACCATGAAACAGTTAGCGATTACCTATTATAGAACGGGCGCCTATTACCTATTATAGAACGGGAATGCAACTGTTGGCATCTTTCTAAACTGCGGTTCTCTAAACGACAATGCTGAAAATGTGCTGACCTTCAACTGTTGGGTGTTTCAGTCAAAAATTTACGGTGAGTATAGTCAGTGGTAAAATTTAACCTCAATTTGTTTCATTCTAATCATTCTTCGGCGTTTGTGTTCTGCCAGTAATAGTGTTTGTTTTTTCAGATACACAGAATAAAACAGGTATTGTCGTGAGCAAAAAAAATGACGTCTTATAACGTACTTTTTCTAAAATCTTGTTGTGTACATCTAACTAATTTTTGTGACATCGGCAGTTAGTTGTCAAAATTCATTGCACATATTCAAATAGAAAGATTTACATTAGAAAAAAATAGTTGTCCTATTCTTTTTTGCACATGACAGTACCAATATTAAATGATTATTTAATAAATAACCACAAAGGTTTTCTGTGACATGGACATAACCTCAATTGCAGTGACATTTAGCAACATGCTTGCATCGTTTACCGCTGCACTTACAGCAGCTTACTAAAATAAAACAGTAATCAGGTTGTGTGATTACCATAACTCGGATGTAGCGGCCGGAGTCCACATATGCACATATTCAAATAGGCAGATTTACATTAGAAAAAAATAGATGTCCTATTCTTTTTCGGACACGACAGTACCAATATTAAATGATTATTTAATAACCACAAAGGATTTCTGTGACATGGACATAACCTCAATTGCAGTGACATTTAGCAACATGCTTCTATCGTTTAGGGCACTTACATCAGCTTACTAAAATCAAACAGTAATCAGGTTGTGTGATTACCATAACTCGGATGTAGCGTCCGGAGTCCAGGGCTGTCTTTTACAGATAGGTAGGTATAATATTGTTATACTGTAAACACCTACTAAAACATTCCCAAACTACAAACACAGAAAGGCATGTATTAATTGAATTCTAATCATTTTACCATGGTAATGCGTTTTGTTGGTGACGCACTATACCTATGAGATACAAACGTAAAGCGTAATAGATTCTATTAACTTGTAGTGCACGTGCACTTTACGCTACCGGATGGTGCGGGAGGGGGAAAATTACGACACTCACGATGAAACAGTAGGTGACAGTAGCAGACGTAACATCGCGTGTGTTGGTCAGTGACAAATATGCAGAAAATACGGACTTCTTATTATTCTTTACTGATGATGGAGTGAATTATATGAAAGCTGCTGGAAGAATTTTGAAAGAAACATATAGGAATATGCTGCATGTAACATGTTTAACACATGGGCTGCATAGGATTTCTGACACTATTAGGAGGTGCTACCCTAATGTTGATAAATTAATATCTAGCGTAAAGAAAGTTTTTCTTAAAGCATAGGTCGTGTAGTTATTTCATGATATTCTACCAAATATTCCATTTCGAAAATGTGAAATACGTAATACAACAGTTAAATCCAAATGACGCAATTGACATTTCACAGGCGCACCAGGCAATTCTGGATCCAACTGTTCAAAAAAATTTGGAGACCATACACGGATGTTTCTCACGAATTCCTCTAGCCATATGGGACCTTTAACATCAACCAACATCAGCTTTACTACAGTTGATGCAATAAACGGTGTGTTCGATCTTCGATAATATATTTTTCAATTACAGGGAGACACTGCTGCGACAGTACAAAAAAAATTCATAACTGTTAACAAAAATCCCGGATTTATTACGATGACAGGTGTAACAGACCTTTTACAAGGCAAGGAAGTAGACTTTGCTACACCTGGCATGAATGTGGTGACTTTGCGAAAGTTTTGATATTTTAAGTATGCCCCAGTTACATCTGTCGACGCTGAGCGGTCCTTCTCGCAATATAAACGAATTTTTACCGAAAGGCGAAAGGAAACATTTAGAGCAGATATTAGTGATACACTTTTATTCTTCAACCACCGGCACTGAAAAATACTTGTGCGTTAGTTTAGTGTGAAGTACAGCCAAACGCGGATCCACCCTTGTGGGCACGGTGGGCATGCCCACAACCCTAATTGAGGTCGACAGGTTATGCCTTAATAAAATAAAATTAAAAAACCCACGTTATCAAATTTTTGTCGTAGTAGTAGTAAAATTACATTGAAATGTAAGCAGAGATTTTGTTCGCTGATCAGTGATCATTTTGTTTATCGGAAATTATTTTATTCCTTCATTTAATTACAAAGAGTTAAAAATGAATCGTAATATTCTTAATTGTAAAAAAATGGAAGAGCGAGTCCGGAGTCCGACTCGCACTTTACCAATTTTCGTGTGACTGTGACCACAAACTTTTTTGGGGGCTGGATCCGCGCCTGAGTACAGCCCCCTATGCCACCAGTTATCTTCGAGTGAGTGTTTATACTAAAGTGGAGTTATTAGTGTTATTACCTTTGGATACTACAGAATTCGCTACAAGAGATTTCAAGGTAAGATATCGTTTCATACGTGTATGCAACTCTTTATGCGCTGACACATCATCATTTAAAGCCAACCCTGGTTTTACGTCATATCTGGCCGCTAAATTCGAGGTTTGATCTCAGCAGTTGCATTCCCACTGTGACTGCCTTCTGACAGCATTTCATCATATTTATCTCCTCCTAACCTAACATTTTATATCTGTTGATTATTATAATAATAATAATGTCTTTATTAAGTAACTAGGAATTATAATAATTTATAAAAAATGGTGTACATAAAAAATTCACAAACAGTTGAAATCACGAACTTTGTCCGTCACGTTATCAATGTACTTATCAAAGACATTAGATTTTTCTGTCAGCTTAAATACTAGCACATTACAATGCAAATAACAGAAAGTCACGTCGGAAGCATTTTAGAGACGAATAACACAACCGCTTGTTGTAGCAGCAACCAACGTTCAGCGTTTTGTCAGTTCAGTAGCGTGCTGTTGACGCATCTGTCAAATTTAATTATTTTCTATTTCCTCTCGTTATTTATATAAGTTCGTAGTGTTTCTTACTGTGGTATCTTAAGTTTCCTGTAATTATGTGGATTGTTGTGTAAATAGTTTGCGAGTGCTTTAGTTTTACTGTTTGTAAAGAAACTAATCTCAAAATACAGTAGCCAGAGACATGGTGGTGAAATTAGTTGGGTACTTCCATGAGGTGAATCACAAAATTAAATGTGGCAGATGTTTATAAAGTAAATTTTTTAGGATTCTTCTAATGGATTTGTAAGGAAACCCTTGAGGAGCAGGCCCCCCTAATACTACTGTGGCAAAATATGGACCCAGAAAGAAAAACAAAACTAAGGACTTGGTGGAGGCAAGAAAGATGGCTGTAAGGGATAAATTTTAAAATATGTACTCCGAAAGTAAGTCTGAGGCGTAGTTGATTTTGTAGTTAGTCTATCCGGCCGCTGAAGTAGTGTTGTTGCATGGCGAGAATATCATATCTTAATATTATTATTGTATGAAGTAATAATTATAATTTTACAGAAAACTCTTTTGCGTGACATACTATGTGATCTAGACTAGATTTGATTTGGAAATTAAAAGATGATGACACGAACAACAACATTCATGATTCGTCCTGTAGAAGGCTAGTTAAGTTAAGAGGCAATATGCCAAATCACAGCACCAAATTCTTGTCAAAAAGAGAAATTTGTAATTTGCGTTTATCACATGAAAATAAAGTAAAATCTTCATTTTGAATTACATTTAAAATACAATAAAGTTAAACTAGTCCTGATACATTTGCACATTTTTCAACTAACAATTTTTATTTAAAAGGTTAAAGTGTAAATGAAAATTACAAAAAATATGATAAAACTTACAAGTTTAATGGTTTTAAATAGCAAAATATACAAAATCATATGCAAATTTTATTTTTGTACCTTTTAGGTCTACAGAAAAATATCATGCGACACTTTTTTCCTAATTGAAACTTCTTTTGGCCTGATCAATATTTAGAAAATACAAAATTTGAAGATTCAAACTCATTTTATTCCAATAAAGCGCCCCCTATAGAAATGGAAACATTTTAGTTTTTTAAATAATGTACGTTGAAAACAATATGCCGAAATTATGCCACTTTTTTCCGAAGTTTCTAGCTCTTTTCCGCCTTTGATAACTAGACTATAAATTTTCACAACATTTTAGAAATAGGGTGAGCTGAAATTTATAAACGCCCCACACAGTAAAAACATTCGGAACACAATTTACTTTGTCGATAGAATTGAAAAATTACATAAAAAACTCCAATTACATTCCCAAATATACCAGGACTCGAATAAATTACAATCATACCTAAATATGACGTCATGATAAAATACTATCCAAATCTAACGCAGTATTTTGCTGTAAATTCAAAATCGAATCGATCGCTGACTGTACCTGTTCGTCTATGCTATTATTCTCGAGCTCGTTGTCCTCGTGAGACGAATAACTGTTGTTCTGCATGTTCTCGTAGCTGCACGATTGCTGAGACTGCGCCCCTTTCGATTGAGTATAAATAGTACTTTGAACACTAGTTATTACACTTTGTACACTACTTCCACTGGGTATATGTACATCTGAAGGTTTTTTGTTGTGTTTATCCACGCGAAACCTCTTCAACGTCTCTAAACGCGAATCACTACTAGCTGAACGTTTCGAGTGTTGTGCACTGGGGTTAACTGGTTGCGACTGCGACGGCTGATGGTGGGGATTGGCATGGGAGCTTCTGGTAGGGCCAGAACCGCCCTCGCCCTGCGGGAGGCAGCCCAGCTCCCTCTGGATGCACGCCCACTCGTCGTAGTCCTCAGGCGGGGGCTCCGAACCTAAATTTTGGTTTACGTGTTGGCCACTGTTTGAAGTCTGGTTGGGTTGTTGGGCGTCGGGTGCGGACACTGGGATGTTTAAAATTTCGTTCTCGTAGTCCTGCCGTAAACGAATCAGAGATTGTTGCTCATCTTCCAGGAACATACGGTCCAGCATCATCAGTTCGGACGTTTCAACTTGTCTCTGTAAAGTAGAGCGTTTAGTTAGTTAACGAAATAGTTAGTCGGTAATCAGGGTAGAGCATCTTCAAATTTCTCTACTTCTTTTATTTATCTACCCAAGTAACATCTTTAGTTACATTTTATAGTCTTCACGGCCAGTTGTACAATGGTCATAAAATGGTTTTCAAAATAATTTTAACGACTGTACATCATGTCAAGGTCGTTATAAGGTTATACTCACAATTATCAAAATTTCATGTTGCATCAAGGTTATATGGTATACATAAGAGGACTAATTAGACACTAAAAGTGAATGGTCTTTAAGAAGTCGTTATGAGATCCTAAAGAGGACCTCATGATGACCTTGTAGGAAGATAGTTATACTAAAATCATTAAAAAAGATGATAAGACTTTAACAGGACCTTGATAGATAGGACCTAAAATTGAAGGTTAGATTGATTTTGAATACGACTTCCATATGACCTACAAATGAAAACATGGCTTCCAAAAATTGATAATAGTAACAGAGGTTATATCAATAATCAATACGATCTCAATACGATCAATAAACATAAATACTACACTACACTCTACTGTAGTACAAAAAGTGACAGTTGTAAGACAAGTTCATACGACCTCGATACGATTCATAAATAAAAATGACGCAAATTTTGTGCCATCCAATGTCAACGTTACCGCTTATTCGAAATAATTATTCTATTTGATTCTGTATTGATAGTGATTACTTTTATAGAATATATATTCGATTCTTAATTCAAGTATCGATATCTATATCGATACAAAAGTATCGATACTGCCTAACACTAACAGGAAGGTTCATTTGGTTTGTTTTTAATTAGACCAACAACCGAGTTTCTTTCAAAAATTTCTCTTGTAATCACATTGTTACTGCGTATTTTACCTACATTTCTTTTAGCTGCCCTTCTATAGGTTCCTGATGGTTTATATTTACGCCAATCTCTTGTAAAATTCATCTTTAAATTTTATACGAGGCGTTCACTCTCGTACTTTTACTAACAGACTAAGATATAAGGTAGTTTAATGCATTGAAAATGGCAATATAGTCATATGAAATGATAATTGAGTCACGTGACCGGTGTGAACATGCCATTGGGCAGTCGATCATTACTACTATATGGTAAATAAGACTCTAAGTTCATATCTAAAATATAAAACGATTTCAGAGTAATTTTAAGTCTTATGTCTACTTGGTAGTTTCACATACAAATTTATAACTATTAGGTCGTAAGCAGCCTCGGCCATATTTTTTGTTGGAATTTCAACCAAATTTGGAGCCAAGTTTGACAATCAAATTTATTAAAACTTAAAATTTAATTTGCAGGCTTTACATATAAATTTGACTAGAAAATAGGTTGTTTTTATATTTTCTGTTATTCCCTACAAATGTGTATACATAATAGACCTTTGAAACCAATATTTAAAAATCCTTTATTTTTAATGAATTTTCAAATTTTCTTTAATTTTAATTATTCTGAGGGCGAGTTGTATTTTTCTACTAGAAGTAAATTTAAACATTTTCTTAAATAATACAACTTGGCAGTTTGAGTGTTGATTTTTTGTTTTCAGCATTGTAAACTAATCAATCAATCAATTTTATTTGTTCCTTAATGCAGTAGAATTACCCATAAGGGTGTAGAACATGTCAAAATATAAAATATTAAATACAAGCTACTCATGTATAAAATTACAATAAGTTGATAAAATATAAAACCATGATAAGTGTACAGGACAAATATAAAACATTATTAACATTAAAATTACACATTAAAATATTAGAAACTTATAAGTATCTCAGTTCATATTTTTAAGCAGAAGGTTTTTCAATTTTTTATACATCACTTTGTTGTTGAGGTTTCTTATAGTTAGTGGCAGTTTATTATAAATCTTGATTAAGGTGTGGTAGACATTTTTCTGAATATATGTAGTTGTTGGTATTACAGGGTACAGATCTGCTTTATTACGTGTGCTGTACTTATGAAATTTATCACAACTTCGAAAGAAGTGTTTGTTTTCGCAGACAAATTTGACTGATTTGAAGATCATGATGCTGGTTAAAGTTAATATTTTTCCTGACATAAATACTGGTTTGCATGATGCCCTTTGGTTTAAATTATAAATGTTTCTAAAGCATCTTTTTTGTAGAACAAATATTCTATCTACCTCGCTCGAATTTCCCCAGAATATGATTCCATATTGTATTCTCGATTGTACATATGCATGGTAGCTAATCTTAGCTACATTTTTATTAATTGAATTAGCAATGATTTTTATCGCATAGGAATACTGAGCAATTTTTTTGATAATACATTTATATGAGGTCTCCAGTCTAGTCGTCTATCAATTTGTAATCCAAGAAATGAGGTATCGCTTACTGATTGTATAGTTTTTTCTTCGAATTGTATATTGAGGTTATTTTCCTCTATTAGAGGATAAGAGAATTTGATTATATTTGTTTTATCCACATTGAGTAGCATGTTATTTTGGACAAACCACCGTCCCCAAGTAGATATTGTTGAATGTATTTTCATTAATAAATACAAGACATAAGTATAAATAAAATATTTGCCGTACATACTGATTCGTTACGTTCTGTTGTCGTGTTTGAACAAAATTCACAAACACGCATGCGTACAAACCATAGCTCATATCGAAGTTAGATCAGATTGTTATGACCTTATAAGGACTATATAACAACCTTTATGCGACAATACCGCATATGACGGCTTTATAACGTCATATCGTATTTTTCTTATAGCTTATGTCACTCTTGACATTGAAACGAATCCAACAACACCTCATTTATAAAAATCGGTCTAGTAGTTTTGCTGCTACGATGGAACATCCATGCCCACTCACATACATAAACTGCCAAAATCATAATCTTTCTTTTTTTGCTTTCCCGTGGGCAGGTAAAAAGTTTAGGCAATTTCACAGAAAACCAATTTCCCAAAACCGCGCAGGAGATTTCAAGGATCACTTAAAATTTAATGTGAGAGTGAATTTCGTTAAAAATGGATACATTTTAGGTATAAATTATATAATCTTCATAACGTTTTAACCCAACTTATTAAAATTTCAGTGGGTGGTTAATAATAGACAAATAGTGAATACATATTTTTTGTATTTTTTCCATTTCTCCATTTTTCAAATATTCACAGTTAAAAGTACTATTTATTTTATAAAAAATCTAAATGGATGAAATTTTTTACTTTCCTCATTTTAAGGATGAAAGAACAGGAGATATTTACATTTATATCTTATAGAAACCAAATGTTTTTCTTGCGTTATCTTTATGGTAATAATTTATGTTAATGTACAAGAGTACTTGCACAAGTCAATAAGCAAATAAAGCAAAAAGATAAACAACAAATAAAAACACATATGTGTAAATAAATGTAACAGCAGCATATATATAATTTAACAAATCTTTATAAATTACTATTACTAATGTTAGATACATTCAGTCCTGAAATATCACTTTCCAGAAATTCCCTGTGGTGGTAAAATGCCTTTCCTAAATTCTTTTATTGCCGTCAGAAGAATTTTTAGACTATATCAATGTTTTCTTATGTTGTGGTAGTTTATTAAACAATTGAATAGCTAGATAATTTGGTCCATTTTGCAACTTACTTAATCTATAGAGGCCCGCCGAGAGGAGGAGGGGGACTGGAGGGGCAAATTTCCCGGGTCCACGTCCCCTTTAACAAATGATCAATATTTTAATCCTGTTGTGCAGCCTTGCATGGATTTAAAAAACTAGAAAAATACAATGACGTTGAAATTCCTGAAAAATTTTCGTACGTGGCACTAACTGCACGCTTTTACCCCCCACAGCTCGCCATCTATATCGACAGTATTGTGGCCCGGAAAAACCTTTTGTCCCACAGCCCGCTCTAGCTCTCGATGGCCCTGAATCTATAATATCGGGTAATAATATTATTTTAAGTGCTAGCATTATATTGTGTTAGCTCACATACTTAGAGCAGTCATTTAAATTTATTTTAATATATGTTAAACCTTCTAAAATATACAGAGAAGGTAATGTTAATATATAAAATTCAATAAAAGCATTTTTGCAATCCTGATTAATTTTCTCTGTATAGACTATCGGCAGAATGTCTATTAGCGCCGCGCCGCGTAATTTTTCTGCATAAATGTGCAGTGACTTTTGTATTGTTTTACGTGGCAATTTGCTTTTTTATGTTTTCCAGAACAAAAAAAACATTGTTTCTTTTTGCAATTATTATTAATCGTGAGTACATAAAATGTCTTACAAAGTAAATACACTTCTCATAAGTTATATTTATGCAATATGTGTTCAAGCCGTTGAAATTATTATATTTATAGGTTATTGTCTGCAGTTCCTTTACTAAGACGTTAACATTTTTTAACACTGCGATATGGATCTGACCAACTATCACTCAAAAAAGAAGCAAATTGTTCAAATTTTACAATTGTTAAACGTTAATTGAGTAGAAAGCATCAGTAAGTAATTTTGGAATGAAAAATATCTACCAAAAAATTGAGAATAAATTTTAAGTATTCCCGTAATCATCGCCAAAAAAGAGGCAAAATGATAAAATTTTACAATTTTTAAAAGTTAGTCGAGTAAAAATAAGCAAAGGGTAACATTAGAGTCAAAGAACACTGCCAAAAAATGAATTAAATTTAAAAAGGTACTCCGGTACCGGGACCTGAAGCCGAAAACCTCTTCGCTTAACGCGATCAGCTACAGCGGATCTCAATATTAAATTTGTATGTAACCTCGCAGACGAAAAGGTAAAATCTCAAAAACATCAAATTTTCAAACATTAATATCTAAACAAATATGTCAAGTGGAAGGTCGTATGATGTCTTTATGGAAAAGGGAATATTGGCATTTTGTCAGTATCGTAAATTGCACCGGCGAAATCGGGAATTCGGCTATTACAAATATCTTTTCAAAGTCGGCAGCATCTCCCCAGACTATTAAAGCTTAGTCCATGATTAAATGACACAAAACCAAGTAAGCCAAACACAATGTAATCGTGGACACGGTGTCTGATAGGTTACGATTAACGAAATTCTACTGTTCAAATTTCGATAGATCTTATCAATGTGTATATTCCATCTCAAATGAGAATTCAAATAAACACCTAAAAATTTTACGATAGATATTACTTTAGTAAAATCTTGAAATTTAGCAACGTGACCATCATACCTTGTGACTTGACATTATATCAGATTAATAGAAAATAAACAGTGTTCAGATTTTGACTGAATTTCACTTCTTTCCATTTCAACATCACAAACCATTTGATCTAATAGAAATAGTGGTATCGTCTGCATACAAATAAATGTGAGACATTTTATTGTCAGGGCCATTATCGTTAATGTAAATTAAAATCAAAAGGTAACAAATACCAAGAAATAGCATGGGATCAACCGTGATACGAATTTTTCATCAAGACGACTAAAAAATTAAAATTCGGGTGGGGTGAGAGTGGACCTCGTTGAGGGTGGTTGAGCCGAAGACAACGCAAAAATAATGGGTTAAAACTCCATTAAACTTGATAAAATTTAAGTCATCGGTAGGTTAAAAAATTCAGCGTAAAGTGAAATGTAATAACAGAAGAAAATACACACCAAATGAAAAATTACTGTAGTGTCTGTTAATAGTACCAAAAATAAAATAAACACACGTGTCTAGTGCAGTGCCTAGCTGGGCCTTCACTATGTAAACAGAAACAAACCGACCCACACATTTAGACCTGGGACCCTCTCAAGTGGATGGTAATTGGTATGAGCATAAAACAACATAGACATACCAGCTGTGGACGAAAAAGAATATTTTTTAATTAGTAGTATTAGTTTATTTCTTTACTAAAATTGAAAAAAAAAATTCAATTACAAAAATAACTGAAACATAGCTATTTAAGGAAAACTGATTTTTTATCCCTAAAAGGGGTGGTGGAGGGGTTGGACCTTGGGATCTTCTAACATTAATTTCGACCTAAACAACCATCACTTTATATTGAGAAAACTGCTGCGCCAATTAACATTTAATGGTATTGTTTAATAACAATCCGTTTTAAGCATACACCTTCTTATTCACAACCCAATTTGCAATTTGGTATTTTATAAAAGCTGTAGAAATATTTATGACACAGATTTTGTAAAACAACGTTACTTTCAAGAACACTTTCAAAAGGAATTCGGCAACAGCTATAAATGCAAAATTGGTACCATTTTACAAAATATTTTAGTCGCTGTTGACATTTTGTAAAGCATATTGGAACCATTACAAAATAACTATATATACATTTTTACAGGTCTTGCGAAAATTCAGTACCTTTGCTATATAACTGTTTTATTAAAGCCTCATTTATTGCGCTATAAAATACACTACACGGTTTGTTACATTATTGCTACAAAACAACCAATTAACTGTTTTATAAGAGCTTCCAAGTAGCCGTTATAAAAAAAAAATACTGCATTTAGACACACTAATAACATAAAATGATTTCTTGTAAATGTATTCTAAAAATTGCAATATTTCAGTTGCCGTTGATATTTTGTAAAGCCTCTTGGAACCATTACAAAATAAGTACATACACATTTCTGCTGGTTCTACGAAAAGTACTGTCACTATATAAGTTTTATTAAAGCTTTATTTAATTGCGATGCAAAACACATTTCACGGTTAGTTACATTATTGCTATAAAACAACTAAACAACTATTTTATAAGAGCTTCTAAGTAGCCGTTATATCAAAAATGCTCTATTTAGACAAACTAATAAAATAAATTTGTTTTTTAAATGCATCCTAAAAGTTGCAAGAAGTATTTTTGATCTTAAAAGCATATGGCATTGTGATTTACTAGGTAAAAAAGCTTGTTCACTTCATAACTTTACGGTTGGAAACAAATAGTCCCAACAATTTTGGTATTCCTTATTCACAACCAAAGATCAATATTTCCAAGGAAGTAAGAAAGGTTTGGTGTTTGGCCTGCCTTGTCTGGTTGGCATTAAAAAAATTGAAAAAAAAAACTTAATTTTTTTAAAACAGTTAAATATGTTTGCTCTAATATCCAATAAAGAAATAATAAGTTCCATTACTTACCATACTCTCTTTCATCATTGAACATTTGTACTTATCAACCATCTTGGCATACTTTCCTATGAAGTGCCTGGCAGTTAACTCAAAAATTTCATCAGCCTTATGCAAGTCTTTTTCGGACAGTACCGGTTGATCCAAGCAATGGTACCTTATCAGTCGAATGCAGGCGTCCTTTTTGTCCCGAAAGGGACTGGTAATGTCCGGTTTTATCGCCCCATTTTGGTCCAAGTTCAGCTGCGTTTCAATTCTGTAAAACGAAGAAACTTTACTATATCCCACAAAATATTACACAGGAAAGAAAACAATATTACTCAGTTATGTGGTATACAAAAGGCGAAGTTTAATGTGTCACGACCATTTGGTACATAAACAATCATGACCATCAGTCTTACACTTAACCTTATCTGGTGGTGGTTGTGAAATTTAAAAGCGACATACAAGTCGAAAATCAAAGTCCTCAGATGATGAAAAATTAACTTTGATTCATGGGAAAAAATGCAAATTAAAGCTAAGGGCATCTACTTTTAACAGACTATCTCCATATTTTCACTGTTGTCCACATTCAACAGGAATGTGCAATTTAGTATTTTAAAATAGCAGATTTTCTATAAATATATTTTCAATATTGAATAAGCGCTGAAATTAACGGTTTTCGATCGCGTCATTCGCATGCTTCCAATCGACTTTTGGCAAAATAAAAAAAACACATGGTAGAGTAAATCGAGAAGAATACAACCGCGTTGGTTAAATATCAGTCTGACCACCACGGGGTTTTCGAGGCACTGCAAATTTCAGCCTTTAATATGTTAGAGTAAGATCCCAGAGCCGCCAAACCTACATCATTTTAGCAAAGCTTAGAACTTATGCAGATAACAGGTACAAAAGGTACAAAAAAACTTTACTAACCTACGTTAAAGTATGATGGCTGGTTTTCATATATGTTTGACAGAATACTGTTAAAAACCAACATTCATTATTGCCAGACACTTCCGCCAGATGCTTTAAAGCTCAAAAAAATCCAACCTAATCTAAAATAACTGTGGAATCGTATCTACCACCAACTATGTAAAAAAATCCAACATAACTGTTGAATTCTAGGGGTGTTCCAAAATCTCATGAGCTTTGACCATGGAATGCGCAGAGACATAATTTCGTCTCAATTACACAACTTCCTAAAAACATCAGATTTAGGATTTGCACTTTATCTCAAGCTGTCGTTGTTTACAGACCTCCATTTCAACGGCCCTTTGAGATTAATTTAGGAACTAGCGAATTTTGTGAGGGGTTATTCATCTAATACCAACAATATGTAAGTAAATCATTCTATTAAATTTCTGTGATAGCTGAGTCAATGTTTTCAAAATGTACATAAGTACATTTTGAAAACATTGACTCAGCTATCACAGAAATTTAATAGAATGATTTACTTACATATTGGAAATTAATACATTGCGGAATACACAGGTTAGTAAGGTTTTCTTGTACCTGTTATCTGTAAAAGGGCCCCGCTTTCAAGCTAGCAAACATGCAATATATCGATATATGAATCGATATATTCTATTTATCAAAAATGATCGATATTTCTATATATTTGATATATTTTGTAAATTAACATCGAAGTGCAGGGGTGATATTGTCGCAATAAAATTTCTATCTCGATTGAAATTTCGAATAGCGAGTCTCCCATCATTACAAAAACAATACTGAAACAAACAATCCATATCACGTTGGTATACGAGTTTCGCTATGAGCATTATGACATCACGCGCGCTACTCTCACTACAGGGATCGTTTACTAGCCTCGTTAATTTCGGAGTTTTTATTTTTAGTTTATTTTCAAGAAAAAAAGTTTTTAGACGTTTTAATGGTTATTACGTGTTTGTGTAGCCTCAGAACTATCATTTTTTATTACAATTAAAAAATTGTGAACATCCCTATTGAGTTCCAGCACAAAAAACAGTTTTTCGCGACCCATCGCAATTTTTTTTTTTTGCAAATTCCACCGAAGAATCTTTTTCCAAGACATCGCAAACTACATGTGAGTATTTTTTTTGCTGACGCTGCAGTTAGTCTGACGGTAAAACCTAGCTCGCCTACACTAGACTTAATATATAAACAGTTTAGTACTTTTTATTTCATTATTAGTGATAATGGATTTTCAGCAAGTAGTCGAGTCTATCAACTACTTAAAAAATCAAAAGTATTTATTTAATCCCAGCTTAAATCCTCCGAGGATAGCTAACCAATGATAATTATTTAGAATGCTTCTTCATCTTTCAACTGGATACGTATTATCTACTACTTGCTGTAAATAGTGCACAAAGTAACTAAAACTAGTATCTAAATTATCGATGCTATATAAATATGACCAATCTATTAAATTAACACTGATTACCAACAAATTCCAGAACATTTTTGACATTCCCCGACTTCTCAAGGCTTTTCCACAATGTGGACACCTTGGCAAAATCAACCTTTCCAAAGACTTTCCTTACAAATGTAACTGTTTATGAAATTCGCATATTTTAGCAAAGTACTTTACGTAATTTTAGTTAATCACAGATACTTACAGATGTGCCTTTTTCGCTAGCGAATGAAACTGCTGCTGTTGTTGCTGCTGCTGCGCCTGCTGTTGTTGCTGCTGCGCCTGCTGCTGTTGCTGTTGAATGCTGGGCTGCGGCGCAGGCTGGGGAGCACTCAATCTTTGGTTTATGACATGGTTCACGTGAGGCGGGTGACTCGCCTGCACATGGCTCTGATGATGCTGTGCCGGATGAGTAATCGGTTGACTCGAAATCTGATGGTTCTGTATTGGGTGCTGGTGATTCTGATGGCTGCTGTGATGGTTGTTCTGCTGATGGGGGTGCGGATGAGGCAAGGGATGTGGATGGTGATGCACAGTTTGAGTTGCAGTATGTTCAGTGGATGGAACCGATACTGATATCCTTGGCACGGAGTGAGCTTGGGTTGTTACAGGCTGAAAAAGAGTGAGGTTAGGTACTGGAAAACTAAGTTAGGGCGTGATTTACATTCTGATCACACAGATAGTAATCAAATGTGTCGTGATAAAAATACCAATTATTATAGCAGTACATTTTAGTTTTGTTGCACATAGATATTTTTTATTAGGATTTTTGTGGAAATATCTACGAGTTAAGAGCTTGTTGTGACAATTTAAAACACGTAGATAACAGTCAATCTTATCAATTCCAGTAAAAATAACAATTATCTACTATCTCTCGATGCAACTGTTGATAAGAGAACTGCGAACGTTATAATTAACTTTAAATTACAATTTAATTTTGATTGTTTCATGTGGAGATTTGTTTGCGCTGCGTGCTATTTTTTTTAATTGTTATCACACATTTATCGAGTGTGACATTGCTCTTATCTCGACTGGCAAAAGTACAATTTATCACTATCTCTAATTGCAATGAGTCAGCCAACTGATTAAATTAATGAGAAAAAATTATTTCAAACATTGCAATCCTGA
Source organism: Stenurella melanura (assembly GCA_963583905.1). NCBI lineage: Eukaryota > Metazoa > Arthropoda > Insecta > Coleoptera > Cerambycidae > Stenurella > Stenurella melanura. Next base: position 20,084,594 of record OY757315.1, read on the forward strand.
ACGACAACACTGGTAGTGACGATTTTCAATATTTGTTTACACTTGTATTTTGTAACTTTACTAATCTATTTCTGTGTACTTTAGTGAAGTAAAAGATCATGACGTTGACATCCAAGAGTGAGAAAATTTGACAGAAATTGTTACAGAAAAGGCATACTGATTCATCTGAACAAGGACAAATGATGTGATAAATTAGCTCACCAAGTAAAAGACCACCTGTCAAATATCAGTCCAATTTGATTCACTAGCTCTGCCACTTATAGTGCAATAAAAGAGATGTGTGTAGTTATAAGCAAAACAAATTTCAAGCAACATTTCCAATAGACACATACCGAGCTGAGCAACGATTTTACAGACTGTCTAATGGTTTTACAATACACACTGTGTGCTACCATCCTGTGAAGGCATTTTGGTACAACGTCCCCGATAAGGATCTAGACCAAAATAAAAATGGTTCCGTTTGGTGAAAATGAAATCTAAATCGATTCATACAATACAAAGATAGAAGGTAAGAGACAAAAAAACCACTCAAACTTCATCTCAAACACTCATACCTGCTCTGTGGCGAAGGGAACCAAAGCGCTCTAAACAGTTGATGATCATAAAACAAGTAAAATGTGTGTACATAAAGTTCAGATTCAGGAAATACTTTTGCTACAGTGCCCGTCATCATTTAATTTTCATTGAAAGTACTAAGTATAGACTGCACATTCGGGAATTTTTCCCGATATTTGCAACGACAGTTTAGAAATTAGGGAGGTGGGGGATCTTGGAACTTGACTGTGACATACAGACATACTAAAACTATAAGGGTTCCTACGGAATCCTAAAAATTAAGTACCTCTGAACAGATCGTGATTAAAAAAGCACGTACATAAAGTCAATATTTCATATTTCCATCAAAATATTCAGCTTCGGAGCGCCCATTACAAATAACACTTTACGTTATTGTACAAAGCAAGACGCAAGACACAAGATGACACAAGACGATGAAGTATTACTAATATTTCATCATTTGGTCATTTTTATATTGTCTGATGGGAATGTTTTATTAAGTGTTTACAATATATTTTTAGAAATTATATTTTAATATGGGATGTTTACATTATTGTATTAGTATTGCTATATAAAGGCCGTTTTTGGAATTTAAAGCTGCGAGATATGAGTAGAAGTTTAGTACATGGGCAGTAGGCATAGTATCTACTTTATCTGAATCTGATGTGAAAAGCTAAAAATCCAATACGATGATTTCTCTACATCCTTATTACATGATATCGATATGGAGTTCCAAATAACCGACAAAGGTGAAATTTTACTTTACAATTTTGACTGGCGGTTTTTTCAAAAGCAGTTCAGTTTTATTTAAAAAAAAGCGTTGCCGGATAAGTATGGATTAGCTGCCCCGGCTTGGGCATAGTTCATATTTGGGACGTTCGTTCCTACCATTACGAGAATGATTTACTCCAAATGTCAGCTTGAACAATTTTTTTTTACAAAAGTTATGAAAGAATGTTGAAAAATTAAAAAATGTTGATTTTCTCAAATGTGAATGAGCCGAATTCAGGAGCTAAAATATATGTGGTCCAGGACATTGTGTCGATTATATAAAAAAAAAAAATGATACTCAATAAATTAAACGAATAGGGGGGAAAAGATTATTTAATTTTGCAACAATTCTTTCTTTATGCACTATTTGATGGAAAACCATCATTTTTTATATGATATGCTCATATCCTAAGTAACAACACATATTTTTTGGAATAAGATTAGAAGATTACTTCATAGTGTAAACAAATAAAAAATAAATTTTGGCCCCCTAATATTTATGTAATTTCATGGGAATCAGGAACCAACATTAATTTTTAGCTTGTGATTCGATAAAATGAGTATATTTGAACAATACATCCTACTCTAATGTGAGAGACACTTAATCTTTATCAGTCTTCTTCAAGCATGGGATTCGTATTGCGTTCTATAAACAATTTACTGAGAATTTCAGCAGCTCTTACAATGGGCTTGTTCGGCATTTTTTTTTTATTTCATAAATCGAAAGTGCAAGTATAAATTAATGGATCTGCAAAAAATCAGAATCTTATTCGCACGTTTAGTATATTAAAAACTATTACAAATTTCCATCTCGCGAAAATGGGGCGTGGCCAGGCGCTACGTCACTATACGCATAGACTCGGCGATCTCAATAGACTTGATGCTCCTTATTGGTTATAATTATAAGTGTTTTCGAAGTATTGTTTGTTTTGCTTACTACTTGACAGTAGGGGAGTACAATTTGGTGAAATGTCAAAAAATTACAATTTTCTCTCGCTCCTGCCAGAACAAATTTTCGATTTCGACCCTGCAATTTACGATTATAATTCATCGCCGACCTTCTCCTTTCCGTAGACACATAGAACGAACTTCCACTCGACGTATTTATTTAGTTACCAGCGTTTAAAAATTCCATGTTTTTCGACTTTTCAGGTTAAATTTGAAAGGTCCCAGAAAGCCATTTTTCTTACGTCACTTGCGTATAGTGATGTCACAAATGAGCGCTCGGTTTTTGCAACTATTACTAAATTCAACTCCTTATATCTCGAGAGCGGAAAAAGCTAATAATACGAAATTTTAAGTGTATAATGAGAATATCGAGTACAATATGAAAAAGTATAAAAACCATATAAAAAGAATATCATGGAACAAGCCCATTATTGACAAATATTGAGCATGTGGTAAGTAGTAAATGATAGCAGTTATGTGGGAACAACAGCCAACTGTTCTTCGACCATTGAGGTATTCACAACAATATCTTTTCATTTCTGCAATACCCCCCATTATTTGGTCTATAGTCAATGAAACATCTATGTACCTTCCGACAAATATGTCTTGTTTTGAATGAAGCATCCATTAGACGTTTAAAACATTTTGGTTAACGAAGCTGAGGAAAAAGGTTGGTATCGTAAAAAGCTTATGTTTCGAAGTGTCTCTTCCAACGACTTTTAAGCTTTTCCAGAGTTGCCATAAAAAGATCAAAAAATCTTATTTACGGGTTCCTATCAATTCTGCCAAGCAGTTTCGTACCCGGAATGATGGATGATAATGGGTCTATCAATTTGTTATATGTAAAAGAGCAGGCAAATATTCTAAAGGTTCGGGTACAGTCAAGACACATTCTTGGGAAAGTATATAGATATTTCATTAATTATTATAGACTAAACAGTGAGGGTGTTGCAGAAATTAAAAGCTATTGTTGTGGATGTGCCAATGATCGAAGAACAGTTGACTGTTGTTCCCATATAACTGTTATTATTTATTACTTTTCCCATGCACGATACTTGTCAAAAATGGGGTCGTTGCACTATATCGAAATTGAGACTAATTTTGTATGGAAAAAGTTACTGTGGGTTTGTTAATGCCTTATGTTACATGAATTGACCAAACTATTGCCCAAAATTTAAACTACAGCAGTTTAAAATAAAGCGCGCCGTCAGCAGAATTCCTTTGCCCCTGCTACGTCATAAATTGAAAACGCTGATGCGTTAGCACCGGATTATTAATCGGCACGTAGGGCTAGGTCATGGTCCATGTTCGGCCGCCAGGTATTTGAATGGCAGGAACGGGCACAGATAGATCGGTAAGTTCCGACTATTTTCGGAGGTTTTCGGCTTTGCCCGCTCTACGTCATCATTTAAAGGGTTTAAAGAGCCAAAGACCAAACTTTGATGCTAATTTACACCCTCAAAACGCATGCAACAAAAAAAAAACAAAAAATAAGGGTCTAATATTTTTCATTATATTTTCAAAATATACAATAAAAAAAATACGTGCAGCGACCCCATTGTAAGACCTGCTGAAATCCTCGTAATGGTAGGAACTTACCTCCCGGGTAAGCCGGGGTAGCTAAACCATGCTTATCCGGCTACGCTCTATTAATTAATTGGGAATAGCCTATAGAACAGGATGTCCCTGGACACCAACATTTTTATATATATTTATACAGTATGCCCAATAAGATCTCAGCGCCCCACTAATTTTGCCAAGTTGCAGAGAATATAGACGATATTTTGGCAAATGGTAGGTTGATTGGGTGTTACTTATCTTGAGCAGGAGCAACTTCCTGCAGAATATCGAAGGCCTACTATGATTCGATATTGTGATACCAATAGTGAAGAAGTCATATTAGGCTTTTTTATTTTACAAGAAAAAGTTATTCAGAATCCTTAAAACCCCCAAATTCCAAGTTTCATCAAAATCTGCGAAAATTTTAATTTCCATGCAAATGAAAATAATAAAAAAATTGAAAATTGGAAAATTAGTTTATTACTATAACATTCAACTTAAATTACATCTTTCTCAACCAAATAAAAAAATACATTTTTCAACCCGTCTTCTTAAAATTAGTGTTACGTTTCTCAGCTGTTGTGGGGTCACTTCTTCACAGGCCTCTCTTATTCTCTCGCACAACTTTCCCTATTTGTTGGTCTTGTCTTGTAAACTTTATCTTTAAGAGTTCGCCACAAAAAAAATCTAAGCGCACGATGGCCGGAGACCTGGGAGCCTCAATGAGGCGGCTAGGTCGCATAGCCCCCTCCATATGTTGTAAAAATGATCGTTACTCCACTCCCGTACAATAGGAGCATTATGAATTGAAACACCATCTAACTGAAGAAAAGTGCCAAAGCATAAAAGTGGTTCTAAAAAATTGCAAGTGTAGCTGCCGTCAAATGTGCCATAAAAAAAATGGACAGATCGAATTATCACCAATAATCCCACAAAACACGTTCACTTTTTCAGAATATTGTCTTTTGCAATTAATTACCCACTGAGGATTGTCAAATGGCCGATATCTCCTATTTTGAGCAGATACAGTGCCAATAGTAGTGAAAGTCGCTTTATCAGTCTATACGAATTTTTTCAAAAATCTACGATGAAGATTTCTCTTTGAAGTCATAAAGAAAATACCAACCTCCTCACCAGATCTCCCTCCTCCAAGGTATGGAGAAACTTTAGTTCAAATGGCTTTATTTTATTTATTTTGACAGTCACGAATTTTATGAATAGAAATATCTAAATTCGAGACATTTCCTTCAGACTCATATTTGCATTATTTTCATTATTTTTAAAAAAATTTAAGACATTTTCATCATAAACATGATTTCGGTTTTGGTTTGCTACTTTATTTTTTATTCACTCCTGTAGAATTAAACATTCGATTTATTCTAAATACTGTCGTGTTAGATATTGAGAGACGATCTGTATGCCTTCTATTAAATTTTTTGGCTGCTTCACGAAACGAGCGCACATTGTCATCTACTAATTTCACAATTTCTACTTTTTCTGCAATCATAAGACTAGACGCCGACTAGAGGCTTTTTGTCTCCGTGACATTTTGTCATCGTGATGCGGCATCAACATAATATAAAATTTTTAAATTATTTTCGAATATCTATAAGGATTTTCAATCAGTATTTCATTATCAATGTCTTCTTGCTGTATTGTTAAAGCCATAATTCACAGAAATAACCTAGTTATTTTCAAGACACCAAAAATTCACATGTAGTATGTGACAAAAAGTTGCCTAGTGAGCGCACTTCCATGGTAACGCCCGCATTGCGATGACAAGACACCACGGGACAAAAAGTTTCGGATGTCGGCGACAAGAGGGTGATGTGACACAGTGTCGTTTATCTATCTTCGAAATTCGTCACTTATACTAGCGTTTACAATGACAATTTGATGCCAATGAGCACAGATATGGTGACATCAAGTGACACCGCATCACGATGACAAAATGTCACGGAAACAAAAAGTCTCTAGTCAGCGCGTAGCCTAAGGCGATTTTCATCCATTGTCACTGATAACCAATAACACTCGACGATATTTTCCAAATACCAGTTAAAAATGTTGAAAATGTTACCTGTGACTTTTCTTTATTGGCAAATAAACAAGTATCCATAGAGGCGACTTGACAGAACTTGTAAAACCAATTTTTGGCAATTTGCATGAAAATTTAAATTTTCTCAGATTTTTATGAAACTTGGGATTTGGGGGGTTTTAAGCGATTCTGGATAACTCTTTCTTATAAAATTTTCTTCACATTTGGTATTACAACATCGAATCATGGTAGGCCGTGGAAATTCACCAGGAAGTTGTTACGGCTCAAAATAAGCGACACCCAGTAAGCCTACCATTTGCTAAAAAATCGCTATATTCTCTGCAACATGGTAAAATTAGTGGTAAAAAACGTATTTACATAAATCTCACCATCATTTCACCGAGAGCATTAGGCAAGGCCATGTACTAATTTCCAGACCTACTGAAATGAAATCAGATTCTACGGGGTATTCTCCATGATGATTAAAATGTTTACATTGTTAAACTGACACCCTATATGTTTTCAACTGACATACCCTATATGTTTTTACTTAAAATAAGACAACTTGCGAAAAACCTTTGATCTTTTAGTAATGGCGCCATTGACCTCGTCCAGGGTTCGGACTTTGTGAAGCCGAAAAAATTCCCTGAATTTTCCAGGTTTTCCATAACCAAAAATATTAATTTTCATGTAATTTTTAGTGTAGTAATTTTTTATTTGACATAAAATAATTCCTTGAATTAAATTGAATCAGTGAAAATTCTTATGAACCCTTTGGTTTTCCATATCGAGACGCAGAATTCCCTGATTTTTTATACAATTTATAAAATTCCCTGATATTTCCAGGTTTTTTTTAAAGATTTTTAAATTTCCTGAATTTTCCAGGTTCTCCAGGTTTTCCATACGAGTCCGAACCCTGTCGTCTCTTTACATTGGAGTTATCGCGCAGTGGGGACAATGTGTAAATCAGATGGAGAAAGTGAAATTAGAGAGAGAGACAACTGTGAAAAATCGACAACACTATGAAAGAATAGTAAGAGTAAGTATATTTAGCCATATTATATATTTTTTTGCTATAACCATGAAAAATTTATTCTCAAATTTTATTTTCATTTTTAATAATAATAATAATAATAAATATTCCTTATTGATTGCATTATAGTATATTCGCCAAGCTCTGAGAGCTGTCACGCCCTGTTCACATGGGCTTAGTTCAGCAGAGCCATTCATGCGTAAAATTATTAAAAATACAACAAGTTTCCTGATCGATTTTGAATATTAATGAAAATGTAGGATATTGTTCTTTTAAACTTGATAATACACTACCATAAACTTCAAATAGATTCACTAAACTGTTTATGAGTTATAATAATTCAAATTTTCGAACAAATGTAAATACACTCTTACGCAAATTACATACAACTGAAGTCGAGAAAACCATTGGCAATCTCCTGAAAAATGCAACCAATGACGATGGAACACGTCGCGATCACGAGGCAATCACGCATATTTATTACTCTCTGCCTTCCGTGGATACACTTTAATATACAATGCAATACAATACAATCAAAAGGCCATCGACCTAGGTCCTTCGGTCAAGGAGATATTATATTTCACATTTTGTATAAAATATGGAGGAAAATAAAAGGTTGATTACATAGGTAAATTGTAAAAAAAACAAACTAATGTGAGGCATAGCATAGTGCTTTACGACTCCTGGGACCTCAATAGCATCTGGTCAAAAATTGGTCTTTCCGGATATGTGAATCGGGGTGTATTGTTGTTTTGAGCAGTTATGAGAGGATTACTTCAATATTGTGGCTTCTCTGTGCAAATTTTTCGTTGAGAAGTTGTATTCTATCCTCGATAGGAAGTGTTTGCACCAAATCATACAAAAGTGCATTAGGAGGGTTGTGTAAAGGATTGTGGGGGTGGGAATCTTTGTCATTTTCCTTAGAGCAGTTGTGTCAGCAGTCTTTAAATTTATTTTAGCTGGATTTGTGTACTGTTGTGTTGAGTGTGTGTGTACCGAAAAATGTACTGTATAGTTGCCTTCATATTTCCAAGGAACATAAAAAATTCCCGTCAAAGGAGTCCGTGTGGCGGTATCATTGAATAGGTAAAGATGCCGCCTGCTCGCTTTGTAGTTACCGCATTTTTTACATGCCTTAAAATTAGACGAATATATGTGTATAACATATATCCATATTCTAGAATAGGTCTACAGATAGCTTTGTATATTTTGGCAGCACCTGCGGTTTTCATTCCCTTATTTTTGAATGTTAATACTATAAAATGTTTCGCTCTGGATATGCAATTTTTCTTTGCCATTTTAGAATGCTTATTGAAGTTTAATTTATTGTCTAAATAAACCCTCAAATATTTGACATTGGTTAGGCAGTATCAACGATGATTATAATACAGACCAACTAATAATTTAACAGATCCCCTTTGTTTCATTAATCTAGGTTAAAATAGTTTACGAGAAAAACAAATTTAATTAAATAAAGACTATTGCTAGTGCATGTTTTGCAAATTATTTCATAATGAAGTAAAAAAAGGACATTGATGTGTACAGTTTTGTAACAGCAATATTATGATTTAATACCTTCTGGGGTGTCACCAGGACTATACCGGGTGAGTCACGAATTGCGCTCGCCCCGATATTTCCTAAAATATTTGGAATAGAAAATTGAAATTTGGAGGCCTTATTACACGACTAAAATGCCATCTTTTCAATAAAAAATCAAGTTTGGTGCACATCCGGTTTGACCGGAAATGCCCACATTCAATGGCTACTATGATTTTTCCAATGTTATTAAGTTACCAGATTTACACAGAAATGTGCCATTTTAGTTTCCAAAGCCCACTAATCTATTATCTATTAGCCGCATGTTTCTAAAAGCTTGGTTGCATTGTATTTTGGCTGAAATCTCAAATAATTCTGAGCGGATTTTCAAAATTTTGGTATCATTAGATTCGTATGAAAATGAGGTATTTAAAAATGTTGGTGAACGATTAAATTCCCATTTAAAAAACTGAGTTAGTGGGTAAAAATCACATTTAAAAATTTTAAACGCCTCTAGAGAATTAAGTAATGCAATCATATTGCTCTTTTTATTTTTATAGTAACGTAGCACACAAACTAAAATATATTTTGGGCACCACAGCACTCTGGATTCAGAAATAGACTTTTTAATAAAATTTTTAATGTTTATCAAAAAGTGACCAAAATGGATGTATTGTATTCAAAATTTCCTCTAGATTTTTTACGTAGTTTATTTATATTTCTCTATTTTATATATCTGTTTATACAGCACTTTGTCAACAAGAAATGTTCTTCTGGACAATAAAGTATATTTGATTTGATTGATTTGATTCCAAAAATGTAAAAATATATAGGGTGTTCTATTTAAAAATCGAAAGTTGTGGGCATTTCCGGTCAAACCGGATGTGCATCAAACTTGATTTTTTATTGAAAAGATGACATTTTAGTCGTATAATAAGGCCTCCAAATTTAAATTTTCTGTTCCAAATATTTTAGGAAATATCGGGGCGAGCGCAATTCGTGACTCACCCGGTATATATATCTGAGTTTTGAACTTCCAAAGCCTATTGCGTTTTTTTCTATGAACAATTTTGTTTTCTGAACGTTTTTTTAGGTAAAAAGGTGACTATCTCCGGTTCTAGAGGTCCGATTGGGAAAAACTAAAAACCAAAAACCTTCGCAATTAAAATTCCAACAAATATGCGCTGGTTTTGTGTCATTGGGTTTTTGTACATAACGTAGAAAATGGAATAAACTGGATAAAAAGTTTTTTTTTTAAATTTTAAAGCCCAGGGACTTTAAGAGTTCTAATTGACTTCAAACTTTCAGAAAATATATCTTTTGTTGAAAACAAAACATCCTGAAATTTTGGTGCCCAAATATTTAACCTTGTGGGCACAAATCACACACTTCTTATCTGAAATTTGAATTGTCCGCCATTTTGTGCCATTAAGTTAAAAATGGATTTTTTTTTTCTTCAAAATTTAGTTCTGGGCGCCAGCTTTCTGATGACAAAAGTTTCTTTTAAGGTCATCTTGGCCACTTTTTTGGCATTTATTTACAAACCAAATGACAACAAATAGATTTTCTCAGCCATTATGAAAACATTTTTGAAATTTTTTTATTAGAAAATAAAGAGAATTGCGAAAACTTAAAAAAAAAGTTAATTTTCGTCCATCTGAACTTGAAATATTAAACTTTTAGCATCTCGTAAAAAGATAAATAGCAGTAAATACACACAAAGAAACAGAGTTGTCTCTGAACAGAACAAATATTTGATATTAGTCAAGAAAAATAAGGTTATAATTTTATAAAGAGAAGTTAACAGAATATCAAATTACCCTAAATACATACGTTAACTACCAACTTAAGTAACCGGAAACAACTGAGTATGGTGCAACAAAGCGATCTTGATACATAAATATTAAAAAAAAGCTATTCAGGCTAATTAACAACAATGAAATGTAAATGCTTGAAAATTACTTTTTATAAGTTAAAAACGTCTTTTTAGGCATTTCATATGAAGTAAATATGTTTCAAAATATTAGCCAAAAATAGGCATTTGCTAATTAACAATTGGCCAAAATGCTAATAGGACGAAAATTAACTCTTTTTTTTTTAAATTAAAGTTCTTGTAATTCTTTCCTTTCTGATAAAAATGTTTTCAAAATGTCCGAGAAAATTTATTTGTTCATTTGGTTTATGAATAAATGCTAAAAAAGTGGCCAAAATGACTTTAAAACAATATTAATGTTATCGGAAAGCTGGCATCCAGATCTACATTTTGACAAAAAAAAGACCCATTTAGGACTTAACAAAAGGTATATTTTCTGAAAATGTAAAGCCGATCGGAACTCTCGACGTCCCTGGGCGTTAATATGAAAAAAAAAAAAACGCTCTTTATTCAGTTTATACCATTTGGTACGTTATGTACGTACTCAAATGAAACAAAACCAACGCAGATTTGTTGGAATTTTAATCGCGAAGGTTTTTGTTTGTCCTGATCGGATCTCTAAAACCAGAGATATTTACCTTTTTTTCCTAAAAAAAAAAAAAAAATGCTGTTCAAAAAACAAAATCGTTCATAAAAAAAAATCGCAATAAGCTTTGGAAGTTCAAAACTCAGATATATATACTACTCCTGGTGATACCCCAGAAGATAAGATAACATAATCTTGCTGTTACAAAACTACGCATATCTCATCATTTATTTGGTCTTTTTTTACTGCACTATCAAGGACCAATGGAGGTGAGAGGGCATCGCATGATACTTTTTTTGCTATTCACCTACATAATTCACCATTTGTTTCCCCTTCATAAATGCTGTACAAAATGTTAAATATGATATTATTAACTCCTGGTCTAAAGGTCCTAGGTCGATGGCCTTTTGACTATATTGTATTACATTGTATGCTAATGCGAGCGATAAAGAACTTTTATTATTATTATTATTATTGTTCACACATTTTGAAGAACTTAGTATCACAAGCTAAAATATACTATTAGGTATTATCAAATATTAACCACAATCCACTTTAAAATAAAAAAAAAGTAGAGAAAACAACTTACCTGACTGGTACTAGTCGATTGTGTTTCTACGCTAGTACTTCTAACGGCACTCTGACTATTGCTTGGAACCGGCGCCGAACTAGGGCTGGGAGGTGGCTCGCTCTTCACCTGCACCGGTGACGGTAAATTCATACTGGACGGATTCACGATCGTAAGCTGATTATTGTGGTAATAGACTTTGTCTGGTGGCAGGAGCTTGCCAGATGCCAAGATTTTCTGCTGCTCGGTAAACAACAACTTCAGGGCGTTCTGCACCTCTGCAGTGTCGCCCTGCGTCATCCTCGCCGACAACGTTTGTATCTGCAGTTGTATACTTTTCAGGTGCTGCTGCTTCTGTGGGGTGAGCTGAATGGTTGTGATTCTCTGCTGGGGCTGAGGGGAAGGGGTAGTACCTACGTTACCGCTATTGACTACGCTATTTACATTGCTAGACTCTTCTAAAATTTGACCTAAAAGCTTATCTACATCTGGGTTTGTATTGCTACCGTTTGAATCTTGGGATTGCGGCATGATTACTGTGGGTGCAACTTTCTGCTGCTTGGGGGTTTGCGGGGCTACAGGCATTGGTTTCGGACGTTCTACCGCCACTTTCGGCTGGATCTGCACGGATGGTTGTACCATCGCTTGCGGCTGCACCATCGCCTGTGGTTGAACAGGCTGGACTATGGCCTGCGGCTGAACCGGCTTGCTTTGGATGGGCTGTGGCTGAACATGATTCTGAGGTAGAATATGTTTTGGAGGTGCATTTAAGGCACTAACTACAGATTTATTCACACTTTCCTTAATCTGTTCAGAATGGTTGATTGTTTTAACCGAGTCATTAGCATCCGGCAGAAAATTCTTTATGCTTTGTATTTTGTTCATCTTTTTAACAGGCTTGCATTTAGGAGACATTTTCTTTTCATTTTGTTCCTTGTTGGGGCGTTGCATGAATATAGTCTGGCCGTTCACAGTCAGCTGCCCATTCCGCCTTAGCTGTTCCAATTGTTCAGGCATTAAATTAACTGTATATGAAGTCGGAGGTGGGTTGTTCTGATTTTCATTAATGTTCTGTTGCTGCTGATGGTTCATGGAGTGTTGCTGAATCGGTTGCACTGTTTGTACGGGTGGTTGAGTCTTTTGAAACGGTTCTACCTTCAACATCGGTTGGGTCTGCGTATGCGCCTGGTGGGTGTTGAAGCCCTGAACGCTCTGCACCGAATGCACCGGTGACTGTATGGGTTGCGGATGCACGATTTGTACGTTCTGTACATTCTGCTGCACGCTTTGTACGTTCTGTAAATTCTGCTGCACACTTTGTACATTCTGCTGTACATTTTGCTGCATACTTTGTACATTTTGCATATTTTTTACGCTTTGTATGGCCTGAGAATGCACGTTCTGAGGTTGCACGTGTGAGTGTACAGTCTGTGTTTGAACTGCATGATTCTGTTGCTGCAGCAAGCTCTGTATCTGCCCCTGGATTTGAGACTGCAAGCTGTGGACCTGCGACTGGGATATAGAATGTATTGGTTGTACCTGTGAATGTATGCTGTGTATTGGTTGTGGCTGTACGATTTGCATGGGTTGCTGGAGAGCGTTGACGGTTTGATGTTGAATAGTCTGTTGGACAGTTTGTTGTTGTATTTGTGGCTGTAGAGATTGTATTGTGTGTTGTACCTGTTGTGGCTGTACAGTTTGTTGCTGTACTGTTTGTATCGTTTGAGATTGTACTGTTTGTTGCTGTATGGTCTGTACAGACTGCTGCTGGATCGTCTGAACGGTCTGCTGTACCGTTTGCTGGTCCATCGACGGTTGCAAGACCAATCCCCCATTTAGTCCCAATAAACTTTGCAGTATTATTTGAGACTGAATGTCTTGATTCAACGTGGGATCATGCTGTAGAACGAGACGACCGTCTTCACCCATGGTTAGTTTGAAACCTCCAGTGCGCTGCAGCATGAGACCATTATTTATTGTAAAATTAGGGGTTATAAAAGAGTTAAAAGGTATACTAGCTTGTGCAGCAGCTGCCTGAGATGTACTATTCGAGATCATTCCGCTTTGGAAATTTTGGTTTAGAACCTGAAATTAAACAAACATTTATGCACGGATATGTCCATAAAAACTTGCATATACTCACCTGTACAACAGGAGCTACGGCATTGATTGTAGGTTGCGCCATGGCCGATATCTGTATATTCTGGATATTCTTTTTGGCATCTGTATGAACGTAATTCGATTGAGCCTGCATTGTACTACTCTGTATAACCTGCTGTGGCTGTGGTTGCGGCGTTGTAGGCACTGAATTGTGTTCACTCTCGCTCTGAGAAGTGTCACTTTCAAATTGAATGTCGTCTTCATCTCCAATCCCCGAAAGCTTCATTATATTTGCGAGATCTAGTTTCTTTTTCACTTTGTGTTTCGGTTTTTTCTTCACGTGGTGCTGTAATACCTGCTGCTGATGGTGGTGGTGAGTGTTGTTGACAATCGTTTGTTGTTGTGCAATATGTGTTGCGTTGATTGGTTGCTGGTTACCCACCTTCCAAAGAAAAATTAATAAAGAACATTGAATACAAAAACTTGGATTTTGAAATATACACACTGGCAAGTTTAAAGAGATGAAAACAAATTGGCATTTTTCTCTTTCCTAACTTTGACAGTCTAAACAGTCATGAATTTCTTACTGCAATTTTTGTTTATTTTGTATATTTTTATCAAGTAAGTTCGAAATCAAACTCAATATCAACGTGTAAAGATGTATTATTGCATCACATTTGAAACAAGTATCTTCTCTACATTAAAGTTTGTTGCATTTTCATAACTATTTTTTTAAATTTTTGTTATCTGGTTGAAGCAATGATCGAGTATCAATTTTCAGAGCAAATTCTCTTATGTTATGGGCCCTCAATCTTTGCCGGTGTGTATACGTTTTCTGAACTCACCTGTGTTACATATGTTGTAGTTGAGGGAGCCAACTGCATTCCGTTTGTTAGCACCCTCACCATCGGCTGAGACCTTGGGGGTTGGATTTGCAGGAGCTGCTGCCCGCTTGGTTGCAAAATCAAGCCCTGAGGTGTGGCCGTTGCCGTCTGCATGTGTTGTTGAAGCTTGGTTGTCGCTTGAGGACGTAAGATAAACTGTACTCCGGGTGTGGTCAGCATGGGCATCTGATTTAGGAGCAACGGTTGGGCAGTCGGCATTATGGTGGCTGTTTGTTGATGGTTTGTTGGTATCACAATTTGGGGACTGTAAAAATATAAGAATATTTAAAGTGTCTTGATTAAAAATGTCACAAAAATTAAGAGTTTAGTTGTACTTGGAAAGGGACACATTCCTTATGAAAAGTGTCCCTCAGTTAAATTGGTTAAAAATTTAGTACCCCAAATAGCACATTGTCTTAAGAGAGTTTTCATAACTATATGATAAACGTTTCTACAACTTATGTTATTTGAAATTATAAAACTAAAAAGTTAACGACAGTTATATAACTATTCAAAGTTTTATGTACCACTTTTAAACGTCGTTTAATAAAGTTTTTGTGAGGATTTAGATTGGAGTTTTATTAAACTCAATAAAACATTGTATATGCGGGTTGTTATATATTTCTGGCTGGAGTTGTATTAAAGTTTATCCCATGTCTTTTACGGAAGTTATTTAGTAGTTCGATTTGAAGTTGTACTGAATTGCATGTGACGTTGCACAAGGCGTTGATTAAGTAAATATAATTTTTTGATTCCTAAATGGTTATAAAAGACATAATAAATACGTTCTATTATAGTTTTATTTGGAGTTTTATAATGGTTTCAACCACATTGTAAAAGGTTATTTTTGTGTATATATAAATATTCAAATATTATGTTCTAAAATACTGGTAAATCTAGTGGTTCTACTGTTTTCGTTTCTTTGGAGCCAAAATACTTGGACTTGATGTTCTTCATGTTGACGATCGAGGTGTAGCTCTAGTTATGCTGTAGTTGAGTACTCCATTTTTAAAGAAGTTTTCGTGATTCAATTCGGTGAATGTTGGGTCGTACACTTTTTACTACTGTGTAGAATAAATGATTTATTTTTACCACACACTGATCAGTGGCGTAGCGGACGGACCCGCAGGGCCCGCGGTGCGGGGGGGCCCCCAGCTCTTGGGGGCCCCCGAGTCTAAAATTTATGACGCGAAAATATCATCGAAATTAAAAATTACATTCATCTTAAACATCAATATTCAATAGTCAATATTATATATAAATATTTGAATATAATAATGGTTGATAAAAAAGTTATTTCGTACATAATTAATTTTAGTAGAGGCCTCGGAATTGTCAAATAAATGGGTTATAGAACAAGAATTAAAAAAAGAGAAAAAGGCGTGTTAAAAAGTTTCTTGATGAATTAGCAGAAGATGAACGACTTACAGATTCCGAAACATCTTTTAAAGTAGAGGTATTTTATGCCAACCTTGATATTGTCATTCAACAGATTGTTGGCCGATTTTCTCGGATGAGCGAAGTGGTAAAGAGATTTTCCTGTTTCTATCCCAAAACATTATCAAAGTTGAATGACGATCAGCTTTATTTGGAAGATAGCAATCTTGCTGAAAATTATTCTGAAGATTTATCGGCAGATTTTCCCCGCGAACTTCTGTTACTAAGAAATGTTTTGAGCACACAAATAATAGAAATTGCGGATTCTTCAGTCTTTTATTTTGCTATATTTCCTATAGAAAATCATAAAACTTTACTGTTAAGTGTTCCAAATGTTTTCATTGCCATAAAATTATTCTTAACACTACCAGTTACTGTTGGTACAGCTGAAAGGTCATTTTCAAAATTAAAGCTTATTAAGACGTTTGTACGAAATTCAATGACACAAGAAAGACTTCAGCATTATGTGTATTAAGTATTGAGAAAGTGAGAGCAAGGAAGTTATTAGATACTGATCACATTATCGAAGACTTTGCTAAAGAGAATGTACGCCGGTGCCGAAAAACTTTATAATTTAAGTGAGTTTTTTTATTTTGTGGGGGCCCCGACCATACATTTTGCGGGGGGCCCCGAAATTTTCAGCTACGCCACTGACACTGATTATATTTAACCAAATAAATGAAAATAAATGTAGATACTATTTTATAACCGTACTAAAACTTGTGACTTGTACTGTGGTCATATTATCCATTTTACAACTATGATATCTTTACAAATTACTAGTCATAGAAAAGTTTCAAGAGCAGGTTTAACAACTCTTATACTACTGTACTATAACTTTTCCAATTGTAGTTTTAGTTACAGTTTTAAAACTTGAATACAACTTTATATACATTTGTTGCTTAAAAAATTCAAAATAGTTTTTAAAAAATGTCTATTATTTGATCGTTAATTTATAACTTTTGTTTCCATAAATATGTTGTATTGCTGTTTTTGTGTAGTTATTAAAACTTCCGAGTTTGACAAGATTCAGAAGCCATATTTATTATGTGCCATTGTGATATACCGGGTGGCCACGAGTCAATGTACGCCCCCAATATTTTGGCTGTTTTTGTATTTAAAAATTTGGTTTTTGGTACAAATAAATTAGACAATAATAGGCTACTTTTAGACTAACAGGAATAAAAATATCACTTCCGGTTGAACCAGAAGTGACATCATTTTTTTTTTCTTAAATGAAATGACTATATTTTTTTGATGTTTGCTCATTAAGCATAAATTTCTAAGTGCAACAGTTTTTTTCAGATGGTAAAAAATTCCAAAAAATAAGTGAGATACGAACAATTTTTTAATTTTTTCAAAATGGCCGCGTCAGATGAATGCGATGTAAGAAAATTACTAAGTAGGCTATGGAAATTATTAGTAATGTTGTAGACTTGTCTGTAAAGCAGAAAATAGTTGTTTGAATTACTGATAGGTACCAGTACTTTTAGTTTAAAAAAAAAAAAAAAACGGAATTTCATTTTCATTTCCATAGGGGTCCTATGGAATTTTTTTTAATGGAACTGTGCTATCCCTTTTATTAATCAGAAACAATGATTCATAAACTATAATTTTTTCGCCATTAATCATTTCTTAACGATATCCTTCGTAATAATAGAAGTGTTTTTAAAAAGCAAACACAAATTAAACAAGAAATAGTTTTAATAGGTATAACGTTACAACCATGAATAAATTACCAAGAATAACAAAACTATTTAAAACCTAAATTATAATAAACCATTATATAAATTGTTCAAACTGTTCATCGTTATGATTAATACACTGAGTAGCGCGACTTATCGTTTCACGTCTAACATTCTGTAATCGTTGAGGTATTATTTTTGCAATTTCGTGTCGAACTCTTTCTTCCAGATCTTGCCTTGTGGTTGGAGCAGTCATGTAGACTATTTTTCAAATGCGCCCAAATAAAGAAATCGAGTGGGGTTAAGTCAGGCGACCTTGCAGGCCATCTATCTGACAGGACCATGGGTCCCAATCCAACAATCTGGAAATAATTAATATATGATTTAAGTAATCCCTAACGATAATAGCATTGTGTGGTCCAGCCCCCTCTTGTTGGAAGTAAACCTCGTCAATATTTGTATTGGGAATTTGATTAATCTGTGGAATTATTATATTTTGGAGAAATTCTAGATATCTTGGTCCAGTTTGAGTTTCGTTAAAAATTATTGGACCTATGATATGGTCGCCCAGTACGCCTAACCAAACATTGAAGCCAAACCGCTCCTGAAACCGCCCCTGTCTCATAATGTGAGGATTATCAATTGCCCAATATTGAGTGTTGTTTCGATTAAATAACCCAAGGTTTGTAAATTTCGATTCATCAGTGAAGGAAATGTTTTTGATAAAATTCTCATTTCTTAATTGGCATAACTGTTACCAATTACAAAAGGTTATTCTTCGTTGATAATCATTCTCATACAAAAATTGATGCAATTGATATTTATAAGAATGATAGCCGTTTAAAATTATTCTGGCTGATTCTTTGGAAACTGGTAATTCATGTTCAATTTGTCTTATTGAAATGGTTAGGTCAACATGCACTAAAGCTAATACATTAATTTATGTTTCTTCATCCACAATAAATCTTTCTTCAATTTCTACATTAGGTTCAGTTCTAAATTGTTGCTCCGACCGGGCAAAATAGTTTCTCGGAGGTTGTCTTCTTTCTGGATATCTCCGTCCATACAGACTTTGTGCTCTAGTTGCATTACGTCGAGTCTCTCCATAAATAATGATCATGTCAACTTTTTCACCTCTTGAATAATTTTCGGCCATTTTATATTAATTTTCTTGTTTATAACAACTTTAATACATTTGCTTCAGAAAATTAGTGAGTAAATCAAGACTAATTCAATGCGAATGTCTGTTATTTTCATGGCTATCTGCAATTTTGGATTTAAATGTAGGTACCTTATTAAAATGATTTGTTGGCGCTTACTTTTTAAAAAATGTTCTATTATTACGAAGGATATCGCTAAGAAATGATTAATGGCGAAAAAATTATAGTTTATGAATCATTATTTCTGTTTAATAAAAGAAATAGCACAGTTCCATTAATAAAAATTCCATAGGACCCCTACGGAAATGAAAATGAAATTCCGTTTTTTTTTTAATCTAAAAATACTGGTACCTATCAGTAATTCAAACAACTATTTTCTTCTTTACAGACAAGTCTACAACTTTACTAATAATTTCCATAGCCTACTTAGTAATTTTCTTATGCATTCATCTGACACGGCCATTTTGAAAAAATTAAAAAAGTGTTCGTATTTTTTGGAATTTTTTACATTTGAAAAAACTGTTGCACTTAGAAATTTATGCTTAATCAGAAACCATCAAAAAAATATAGTCATTCCATTTAAGAAAAAAAAGTTGATGTCACTTCCGGTTCAACCGGAAACTAATAGAATTGATGATTTTGTAAAACTACAAAGTCGTTTATAATATTACATCCAGGTGTGAAATATATTTAACTCCTTTCCTATTCTCCAGTTTTATATTACGGTTATATATGATTTCTTATTTAATGGGAAAAAAGGGGAGAAGAATGGAACAGAGGCTAAATATGTTTCACAAATCAATATAATATTATAAACTACATTATTATATCATAGAATCTCTAAACTGAATGCTTGAAGTTAGATTTTGTCACAATTTATTTCTTGGTTACAAGTACGATTTCATCACGATTGTAGGGAAATGTCCTTCAAGATAAGTTAAATTTACATTTTCTACATCAAATGATCTTCATGTGATGTGAGATAATAGCTCTGTACGACATTAGATTCAAAGTTGATCAAAAACAGTTTGAGCCTTAATGGTATGTGGCAGAGCATTTTTATAAATGAGGTTCATTTGGTTGTAAAAGGATCTTCAGATATAACGTATTATTGTCCATAGAACAGAAGAGAAGTATTTTTTTCTTACAACGTGTAATCGTGAAATGGAAAAGCTTCAAATGGCTGCAGGGAAAAAAATTTGCAATTTTCAAGCCTTGTGACTATGAGAACTACTGATCCGTGAGTCACAAACTATAACATGAAATTTTTAGGCAATTTAATTGTGGGCCACTTTCAAACGGTTCCGACCATAAGGAATAAATCAGGGCTGGCATACAATACTGGCAAAATTAAAGTAGAGGATATTTGATCAGAAGTAAAAAGTTACTAATAATTTTATGAACAAAAAAAGCAATTTCTAGTTTTCTTCAATATCTCGAAAAAGAGGATGAAAAATTAGGAAATATGTTAGGTCAAAATTATCTTACAAAAAATAATTCTAATAACTGTTTGCGTTAAGCGAGTCTTTAATAATACTTGGTAACAAAAATGTAAGTTTATTGTTTCCATAGGTATAAAATGAACAAACTGGGTATAAAATAAATGCATGTGCCATGAAATTCACTTGGCGAGGATAGCTGGTACAACCACTTTTGTAGATCATTTTACGCCAAACAAAAATGGTAAAGTTCCCAACCTAAGAAAATATATTTCTTTAATTCAAAATAACCAAAACATGCAGCAAAATGTAATGTTATACGAGTGTAATTCACATTTTATACAAAATCTTTATAAGATTCTTGGGCAATTAAGATCAAACACACATTAAAATATACAATCAACATGTTTCACTTTTTGTTATTAACCGGTAAGTATGTCCAAGGACGTCTGTCCCAGTTTCCAGAATTTCCTGTTCCACAAATTCCATGCCCCAAGATTCGGGACGACTAAGTTTCAGTTTCTGGCCAAGTGCCAACATACCTTCTTTTTATAAATATTATTATTTCAAATAACTCGAACGTTTTTTAGATTTTTTCCCGTGTAAATACATGCATTTTCACTTTCTCATTTTATTACGACGTAATAGTTGAACAAATCTATTTTACTTCAAAAGTTGTCGTGGAACAGTAATTTTAATTCTTGAATTTGTTCTTCTGGTATAGTACATGAGCCAGCATGCAATTACCTGACACATTTGTATCATGTAGACATTGTTACTCCAGTTCTTTAGAGCATAGCAGATAAAAAAGTGATATGAGAAATTTTTTTAGCGGCGCAAAACTTCACTAAATAACTAAAAATGTCTTCTACAATCGTTGCAAGTAATTCTATCAAGCGAATATTTTTTTTTTTATCGATTACTTGTCACTTAGTGAATACCAAAGTACAATAGGTAACATACATATTGGCGAGTTATGTCACTGAGATTGACAAGTATCAAGCTGATTTCTTTGTTATCGATTAATTACCACTAAATATTACAAAAATACAATCAGCATAAGAAGTCACAAGAAAATCTGATATTAGACCTTTGATCCTTTATATGCAACAAGTTTAAGACCAACTTTTTTAATGTAGGTTTTTATTAATGTATATACACTTCTGTGCAATGAAATCCCATACACCTCTTTTTCGCTATATTAAAGCTGTTTTTTTTTTATTGAGCGTGTTAATGGTGCGCTTACAAGCGCATCGTATGATGACATCACGAAAACAAATTCCGCAGAAAATGCATACGCTTCGATTTGACATCTTCGACCTTGTCGCCATTGTTTTTTTCGTTTTGTTTTTAAGTCTTTGGCCCTTGGATAGTCTATTAAAATGGAGTTAGATTCTCTAAACCTTTATCTTAAGTTTAATAAATGATCAGGCCGAGAGCAATTTATTATTATTGCATCATCTGTTAAATGGCACTGAAGACGTTACTCCAATAATATGTACGTTATTCAAATAACAGCAAAATTTGAGCAGTCTCCGAGTCGACTGTGATTAATAAGCCTCTATTATAATTTTGACTAGCCCGCCTTGTTCCGTTTTTATTTGTACACTGCCAAAATACACACGCAAATAACCTCAAATTCAGAAAGAAACAATAACAAATGTGACGTTTATCCCAACTTTAATCCCGAATACGAATTTGAAGCGGTCTCAGAGGACGCTATAAAGCGCATTCATAAATGACGTCACCGCTTAACCAAGAAAAGCTGTCCGCTTATAAGCACATCAATACGCTGAATAAAAAAAACCAGCTTAAATCATTCTTTATTTATTTGTCAGTGTCATATTTGTGCAATGCCAAAATGAACAGAACATGAAAAAATTTTAATTCTCTCTAAAATTGAAGAGGGATGGTGTATCAGAGCAGTTGCTTACCATTATCAATTGAATAAAAGTACTGTTATGTGTGTGAGGAGGAAGGTAACGTAAAGACGGTTCAGGCTCATCAAGAAGTTCAAATCTCGTTCAAGGTGAAGCGCTTCTTGGCTATTTGAGGGAAAATTCGTTTCAAATAGCAGGAGATGCTGTGTTCATGACAAATTTTCCAGCATCGAGGTTAACAACTAGCCAAGGGATAGGAAAATCAGAATTAAAAAACTGTTCAAGTGCCAAGAAGACCATATTAATAGAAGAACAGAAGCAAGCCTGCATTCTATTTTGAGTAAATTATGTCTATCGCCCGTTGGGAGTTTTGGAATAATGTTGTGTTTACCGATAAATACATTTTTTCAGTCTTGAAATTACATATTCGAGTGTACCATTCTGCAAATATCAGGTTTCATGAACGTTACGTGTCTCCGCGGAACAGGTCCAAGCGATTTTCTGTTAATGTTTGAGCATGGATAATATGCATGGGCTGGTGTAACGTGGCGTATTATGGGTAATGGTAGATTTAATGGACAGGTTTATAGCGATATTTTGGAAAATGTTATGATTCCTTCGGTGGAGCTACTTTATCCAAACAACACCTTCATTTATCAACAAGAAATTTCCCTATTCATACTGCCAGGATAATTACTCAATGGTTTGGGAACAATAATATTAAATTATTACCGTGGCCTTCACACAATCCCGATATGAACCCAGTTGAGAACATCTGGGGTTTGCTAAAAAAAAAAACTATGAAGGAACCTTCAGACCAAGAAATGAAGAAGAATTGTGGTCGGCCATTGAAATTGCTGGCAGGAACTTAGAGAAAAAGAAAACTATTGTCGTAGACTAATTGCTTCTGTCAACAAGATTTAATCACGTCTTGGAAGAGCCATGACAAAATATTAGGTTACATTATTTCCACAATAAATACAATCGCAGTTATGTGCAGTCGTATCTATGAATTTTTCACCGTCGATTTTTGAATTTGTTATAAATCGAAATCATTCCCATCAAATGGTGTCGAAAAAGTAAAAAACACAAAAATACGTATGTTTTTCTTCTAGATTAACACTATTCAAATACTTTACTTATGACGTTTAACAATCAATGTATGTTTCAATATGATAATAAAAAATCTAAATTCCAAAAAGACTGATTCACACCACTCAATATTAGTAAAAAACTGGATTACTTTATTTTTCAAGTGTACGGGATTTCATTGCACAGTAGTGTACAATTAAGGTGGTGCCCAGAATTTTTTATTTTGGAACTTGTTTTGTTTGAATGCTTCCAAAGCACTCTATTATTATTTAAAAATATTTTTTTTCTAATCTTTCTTTTGTTTTTTAAAGTTTGGTCCTGATTTGAAAATAAAGGTGGACTGTGCGGTACCATTAAAATATCTATGTAACGGTGCCATAGCCAACTTTTATTTTTAAATGTGAAGTTTAATTTGTCTCATTTTTGCAATCTTTTTACAGGTGTGCAAAAATTTTGCCTGTAAGTCGCAAGGAAAGCTTTGGATTGACAATTTGTTTTTACCACAGGACGATACCCATCCAATGAGCTACAGGCCCGGTACGAAAACATTTTGATGACTAAAATAGCACCGGAGATATAAAGAGTCCCGCTTAAAACATACACTGTATCACAAAGACAGAAGAAGAGGTATTTAGAATTGTAAGTGGTGAACAGCAGTTATTGGGATGAAACATATCAGTTGACAACTTTGAACTCATGATGTCTCCAGCCATATTTACGGGGGTATAGTTAGTAATGGGATTACCTAAATAAAATGATTTTGGTGTGACGTTCTCCCATTATGTAAGAACCAAAGATGCAAATAAACATTTCCTGTAAAAATTGGTGCCCTCGTGAAAAAATATTAATAAACGAAAAAACTCTAAAATGATCATTATTTTCCCAAATATAATTAACAATCTAAGAGTCTAATATGTCCAGTTGGGTTCACAAAACTAATTTATTATTATTAAGTTTTTTTTAAATATCCTTTATAAAATAATAGATGTAATGTTTAATCTTAAAATAAATATTTTTCATCGCAGCAAAATAAATTGTGATATTAAATATGGAGTCTGTTTAATTGATACCTGAAAGTTTGCCATGCTTCAATTAAGGTGGCCATTCCCTAGAAAGAGACATCCGATATCAGATATCTAAATATTTATTATTTTTGGCCATAACTTTTTCCTTACTACTTATATTTAAAAAAATAATAAGACTACCGAAGTAGAACCATTACAAGACTATTACTATGAATTTCCACTCAATAATTACAGTGGTTTGCAAAATAGCTTGATGCAAAATTACGAAATAGGAAGATTTGCATAATTTTTAAATCTAAATCTAACTATTTTGCAAACCACTGAAATTATTGAGTGAAAATTCATAGTAATAGTATTGTTATGGTTCTACTTAGGTAGTCTTATAGTTTTTTTAGATATACGTACTAAGAAAAAAAAGTTATGGCCAAGAATAATAAATATTTCCCTATCGGATGTCTCTTTCTAGGGAATGGCCACCTTAAAAACCTATAAATTTCCTTACAAGGTAAATTAAATTACCAAATGTTTCCAACTTTGAGATCCATATTCTTTAATTAAGACCAGCAAGTAATTAATGGGGCAATTAGCTCTGCATTTTTTTACCATTAGGTCAAATGTCCCCGTTAAGTAATTTTTATGGCATCCTTGATATATAAAGATTTGTCACAGGATCCAAATATTAGCGTTACTGGGCGTACAAAGACGACTGTTGTACAGCAAATCAAAATTTACTTATGTCAACGAACGGCGTTGTATTATATAGCTTACTATGAGGCTTACTACCTGTTCTATGTGTGTTAGGTTCAACATCGATAAAAATATTATATAACAAATTATCAGGTCCTTCTCGGTTATTATTTTCTGCGATAAAATTATTATTTTAATACAAAGTTATTTACTTTTCGCAGTCTCTTGCATCAATTTTATAAATTGTTTTACATCCAGCAATTTTTACAGCTCTAAAATAGTCTATAAAATATCTATATGGTTTAAACTTGGTACATAAGTTGATGTATGCTTTGAATCAGTAAAATAATGTTTAATTAATTTCTCATCATACTCACTTTTTTGTACATGCATATATATTATAATACTGAACTTAATTCATAAGCAACTTAATGCACTGACAAGGAAATTAAATTGTGAAAGCGCAAACAGCAAATAAGTTAAAGCACATTAAAATGTCACTTTATTAATGAAAATAGAAATATATTATTCATTTACAATATAAGTTAACGTAATTTTACACTCTTGTGGAATTTTGTATGCGTTTAATAATTGATATATATCATCACTGCTGCCATGACTGTCCATGAGAGAATCATCTTAACTGTCAGATGAATTATTTATTCCAACTCTGCAGATAAAGAGGGCGAATCTAAATTGTAATGTATTACCCAAAATTATTGCATGTTGGCTCATGTACAATAAGGAAAAGAT
Organism: Stenurella melanura; assembly: GCA_963583905.1. Classification (NCBI taxonomy): domain Eukaryota; kingdom Metazoa; phylum Arthropoda; class Insecta; order Coleoptera; family Cerambycidae; genus Stenurella; species Stenurella melanura. Next base: position 20,110,201 of record OY757315.1, read on the forward strand.
TAAATGTTTTTGTTTGGTACAACCATACAAGTAGTGTTGCCAACACTATTGTTTTTTCAGTAGATCTACGGTTTTTTGGTTTCCTTCCCTGCTTTTTGTCCGAACTGCTAAATCTACTGTTTTTTGAATATCATATAGATCAATTATTGTTTTATTAAGGTATTACTTGAATTTTTGAAAGTCCACCAAAAAGGAAGAATGCCGCACCCACTGGAATAATTGGATCATTTAGTCAAATTTCATATTGCATTTTTTAGTACATTTATACGAGGAAAGTAATTGTGGAATAATTACACTTATATAACTTATTTTTATCGGAAATCTACTACATTTGTGAAACGTACTGACAATTACTCAAAAACATAGTTGATTCTTTATATTTGCAGTGCCAAATGCAATCGACCCGACCGAGTGTCAACATTAAATTCTAGTGTACGGAGGTACTTTCATGTTTTTTACTTATGCGGTTTTATCTCCTTTAATTATACAACGCCACAGAAATTGTGAAACATTTCAAAATCCCTTTTTACCAACACTGTGGTAATTATTGGCATTTACATCAACATTTAGTAAAGGGAAAGGGTAGACCATCCCAGATCGCAGTTTTGTAAACAGTAGTATAAATTTATACATATGTATGTACATATACAGGGTGTAATCTGTTTCATGTCATTAAAAAAACTGGTAATAGAGACCGACTAGACAAACAAAAAACCTTTATGACTTTTCCCTCTAGGGGCACTTTGAAAAACACTGATCTAGGTTAACATATTTAATATTATAGTAGACAGCTATTGAGAACCACTGCTTTTTTTGGTCGATGGACTTGTACTCCCCAATTATACAACTTTTAAATTGTCATAAAAAAGTGCTGGCCTGCACACGCGGTGTCAAAAGATCATCGACCGCCTTTGATGTACCGCCTCAACTGAACTGAGGCAAGTATAAAGAGGTAAATAATTCATTCTCTCTTCGTGCACAATTGCAAGTAAATAATGGCCATAGAGGTTTAAACAGAGCATTTCTTTACAGGTGTGTTTTTTAATGTGGAACAAAATATTGGATTGTTTATAATTTAGAAAATTTAAATGTGGTTTATTAACATTTGTAACATAAATTAGTGTCCTGGGTTAAAAGCTTACTATCTACCTAAATGATTCAAAATCTCCGCATCTGTATCAATACGCAGTTCGGTACGTTGAATTAAGTACATACGCTCTTCGTTCGACACTAAACACTAAACTATCAACTAACGTTGTCAATAAAGAAAAATAAAATAAAAACTTGGTACAAAAACCAAAAAGGAATACAAAAAGAACGAACAAGTAAGTTGTGTCTGTACGTAATCAAGAATTTGACAACTTGAACGGTAAGTCAATAAAATAAATCTTAACTATAAATACACAATGACGCGAAATTCAAAAATAACAAAAACAACGAACGGCGGGTTGGACGTGTGTACATAACGAAACATCGACATGACAGTAACTAAAATATTGCACAAGGGAGAGTATAGTTTTCTTTAGATCAGATCTAGATCTAAACCTACCTCAATATTCCAGCAGTTCTCAAAAAAATTGATTGAAAATTTGCGAAATTTTTGTTTATTTTTTTTCTCCAAAACTATGAGCTTTACACCCCATGTTATATAAGGTTTTTTTGTTTGTCTTGTCGTTCCCTACCACCAGTTTTTTTTAATGACATGAAACTAATTACACCCTGTATATTGCCGGAGATCGAACACGATGTTTATTGCATCAACTGCAGTAAATTTTGATGTTGTTGGCATATGTTGAAAGTCCCGTATGGCTAGAAGAATTCATACACCAAAAATTCATCGACATATTTCTTAATATCGTTGAAGCATAAACTTCTGTTTATCCGGTATGTATGTTAAAATAGTTCAGCTAGAAGATCTCCTTAATTAACCTAGGGTAAAAACTTCCTACAAACATTTATATACAATACACAAACAGATAAACTGATAAAAACACCATATAATTCCAAACTGATCCTTTTTTTAGTAAATTTCTAAGCTTATATTTAAGTCGAAAGGTCCTGCAAAAACACTTGCATTTAAATTAAATAACAGTTTGTTAGTCCATTGGATATAATTGAATTTTCTTCTTATTTGTTTTTGTTGCTATAACCATATAACGGTTCTTTAACTTTATGATCTGGTAACTATCATTACAAATAAAGACAACATTCAAAGATGACACAAAAAATGTAATTTCTTTAACAGTGAAAATTTTCTCTTTAGATAATTTACTCGTTAATAACGACAGCCTAGATTATTGTGCTTCAATGTGAAGATATTTAAATATATTAGTCGTACATTGGTTTATTCTAGGTTTGATCCAAACAGTGACGAAAAGTGTTTCCGGTACTATGCCCCAAATACTCAAAAAAATTTCTTAGAATAGAAACTATTTATTGTTTTAAAAGTACAAACCAAACACAAAAGGTATTAAGTACGGTTTGCATACAAAAATATAAAATATGTGATAATTAAGTAAATAGTTATTTATGATATAAATGTTAAAAGTTATATTTTATTTTGTGTCACGAACAAAATAAAATCACTTTTAACGCGTATATTTATACACTATTTTCTGATACTACTAAAAGCATCATTGAACATCTGATTTTAAAGACAAATATCTGTGAATTATTGCAAAATTTAAAAATTTGGTATTAATATTTGTCTGTGAAAAATGACATTGTGTCATGAAGTTAGACAATCAAGGTTTTTAGAGAATTTCACTGTAACTAAGGTAATGAAAATTTGTTTGTTTGTCTCTATGACTTTGATCACTTTGTTCAATAGGTTTATGAAGCAATTCCAGAAACTCATTTCGTTTGTTAAATTACATCCTCTAAGGCTAGGCGCTGACTAGAGACTTTTTGTCTCCGTGACATTTTGTCATCATGATGCGGCGTCAACATAACATAAAATTTTCATTATCTATTCTCCTTGCTTTATTGTTGAAGCTATCATTCACAAAAATAACTTAGTTATTTTAAACACACCAAAAATTCACATGTAGTACGTGACAAAAAGTTGTCTAGTGAGCGCACTTCCATGGTAACACCCGCACTGCACTGCCGAGACATCACGGGACAAAAAGTTTCGGATGTCGGTGATAAGAGGGTGACGTGACAGTGTCGTTTTTTACGTTTCATTTTTTCCAACGTAATTCAAGAGCGCAGATTATTGGGATATCTTCGAAATTCATCACTTATACTAGCGTTTACAATGACAATTTGATGCCAATGAGAACAGATATAGTGACATCAAGTGACACCGCATCACAATGACAAAATGTCACGGAAACAAAAAGTCTCTAGTCAGCGTGTAGCCTTATCGTTATCACTGTCACTATTAGAATGCAGAATTATTGAATGCTGTATGTATCGAATTAAATAGGCAGGCAATCAGGGCCAAAGCGGTCGAGTGGGTAACTGCATGAGGGGTGATTATTTACTGTTACGAAGTTGCAATATTGATTATCAAATATAATCTGTTGGGAGTCTTTCTCAATATACCCCTAACCGATGGACAAAGAACATCCCCAGGCTAAAGTTCGATGGTGCACAGCCTTATCATGAAAATTTCTCGTCTAGAGAAAAAGAAGTCTACTAAAATATGTATCGGAACATATCAAAATATTTAAAACTGAATTATTATTTGTTTGCTTATAATTGTGTTGAAATATATTTTATAGGATTTTGCAAACAGCAGAAAAAATAACTATCTATAATGAAAAGAAAAACTTTGTGTAAAAATATTAATGAAATGTTTTGAAATGTTTTTTTAACCGCTTCTCAAGTCACCGAGGTAACTCCTTGAAAATCCAGAATGATTTTGTGTTAGGTAAAGAGAAACGAGGCCCTACAGTTTATAGTATAGTTGCATTCTTTCGATAACCTGAATTCTGGTTACGCTAGCAAATTAAAATCCTAAAATGAATTTGTCTAATTTCTTATTTGACAATTCTCATTCTAACACTAGCATCCACAGTCCCCTACGGCCATGCAGATTAAACTAGTATCTACATAACCCCCTACGATCATGAAGATTCAGTTAAAAATGTCTTAAAAAATTTTTCATTCTAATGGATTACATTTTCATGAAATCTATCATTCTGTTTCTAGGAAATGTTTTTCGCCCTTATTCTGGAGCTCATCAGAAAGACATAAAGCCACTCATAAAGATGTTTCATGCAAAACCAAGACAATTTCGATGAATAAGTGTGAAATAATTATATTTGACATTGACTGATAAAATTTCATGATTAGTTATAGATACTTAGTTATTTTTTCTGCTGTTTGAAAAATCCTATAAAGAATATGTTTCAATATATCAAAATATGTAAGAGTACAGAGTATCTACCATCTGGTGTAAGTATACATACAAATATTTTGTATAACACATTGACCCAAAAATTTTTGCTTTACTTCATTGCCCTTCATAATTTTTATAAACGACATTGTTGATCATTTAGATGATTCATTCGTGTCTTTATCTGCAGATGACTACTGCTGTCGCTGCACCAAGTATAGCTGAACTCAGCACATGCAAATGCTGCTGTAAATAACATGGTAACATTTTGTTCTAACAATGGCTTTGCATTAAATAATTCAAAAACATAATTATTGTTATTTTCTGCAAAAGAAACCAACCAAAGTCTTCTCGTAAAAGTTAATAAAATGATCATTCAGCAAAAAACTCGGTCAAGTTTTTGGGATTACATCTTGATACCCATTTAAAGCGGAGCGTTCAAATTGATTTTTTATTGAAAAAATTAGCTACACATTGCTTCGTATTATGGCAAACGAGAAGTAAAGTTAGCTTAGACATCTTAGTCATATTATTTTGCAAATATACACTCGTCTATAACTACAGCATTTTATGCTGGGGAAGTTGCTCTAGTAAACCGGTCAAAACAGACATTCAAGGTTACAATAATTCGCATAGAGCTAAAAATCGGTATGAATGTTGGGAACACCATTATAAATGAAATGTGAGAAGTTCCCGTCGATCCCACATCTGCAAAAAAAATGTATTCAAGGTCAAAGTTCGCGAATATGGGTTGCATTTTTTAGCCAAACGTAAGTTTCATCATAAAAATAGGTCAGACAAAAATTGTACATCATGGAATTATCTATAAAAATAGTTCTTACACTTTTTTTTCTAAGAATCATCATTTCTGAGATACAGCGATTCAAAAAGTTGAAAAAGTTGTGTTCTCCATAATATGCACGAGTATGTCGCCTATATACATCACTGGACCCATAATACAAGTAAAAATATTGGTCTGTGTAACTTATACGTACAAATTGTATGATTCTGAGAATATAAACACAAAAGAAACCCAGTTCTTCATTTTATATGCCTGTATAACCTTGACCAACATCTGTCTGCTATTCAGTTGTCGACGTGGCAATGCTCGTATACCTGCTCCTTTTTCAAAGACCTAAACGATATACTATTAGTCTTGAACGTTCCTTCGTAGTGAAAACACGTGGTTAATATTTCCTAACAAAGTTTGTGCCGTTTTTAGTTTTTAAAACCAAATGTCGCAATTTTCCTTCATTTGTAGTAAACCTTTGACTGAAAGTGAAATTGTCACTGTTGATCGTTTTTAAAGAGAGTAACTCTACTCCACAAGTTGTAATCACCAACCAAATTTGCTTCCTTCTTTCTGTATATGGAGCTCCAAAAAATTACCTGCTTGGATAAGTTTCGATACTTACTTATCTTTTGTAAAAAATACTCGGAACAATAAACGAGTGCAATTAGCTTGTCATCCCCCAACCTCTGCTTCTGCTCATCAACATCTATTTCGGGTATATTATCAAGTTTAAGTGTGGCTTGGTAATCAACTGGACCCAGAAGACTGGGGTTGGAAATTAACTGACAATACATTGGGACCAAGACTTTACTCCCACCTGCACCGGAAAATCTCACTAGAATTTTTTACAATTACAATGTAGTGCTAAGTGCGGCTGCAAAAAAGTTGGACTGTTTTGTTTATTAGCATGTACCAGTTGTCAAGGCCAGACGTGCTCCATTGTTGAATCGCCATCAGAAGAGGATTCTTACGATATCAGCGAGGAGACATCTGATGCATCGCTGTTAGAACAATTTACTTCTATCCATCAGGAAGAAGAAGAAGGAAGAGAAGAAGACATTACACTTAAAGTTCCATTAGATAATTATCAATCAGACGAATAGTTTTCCCCAATTACTCATAATTCACACTGCTTTCATCAATTCCAATAGTACCATTTTTATTTAATACAATATTATTTAATTAAACTGGACCACAATAGATCGTGGAATAGGACTACCAGGGAAACCACATTAAAAAAAACGCACCAAGTATACCTACTAACTCACAGGTGGCATGGAAAGGTGTGCATATTATGGAGAACACAACCTTTTCAACATTTTTGAATCGCTATATCTCAGAAATGGTGATTCTTAGGAAAAAAAGTGTAAGAATCATTTTTATGGATAATTGCATGATCTACAATTATTGTCTGACCTATTTTTATGATAAAACTTACTGTTTGGCTAAAAATGGAAAAAAACCATATTTGCGAACCTTGACTTTGAATAAATTTTTTTGCAGATGTGGGATCGATAGGAACTTTTCACATTTCATTTATAATGGTGTTCCCAACATCCGTACCAATTTTCAGTTCTATGCGAATTATTGTAAGCTGACCCGAATTTCTTGAGCTATTTTGACCGGGTTATAGAGTAAATGAAATCTTGATAATTCAGAAAAAAATTATTCGCAAGATGTTGTTTAAACCTATTGCTACCGCTGTAGAGAACTATTTAAGCAGTTAAATACACTAACTGTACCTTCACTTTATATATTCAATTCAGTAGTTTTTATGAAATCAAATCCAGAAAATTTCATACAAGCTCGAGATGGAAGTTCCCGTTATGGGCTTAGGCTGAATTTTAATATAAGTATCCCCCATCACCGCTTGTCTCCGGTTGCTAATGGTCCCACTGTTATGGCTATAAAACTCTTTAATAAGCTACCTGCTACCATTAAAAATCATGAAACATTAAGTGAATTTAAAGCTGTTGTAAAAAATTCATTAATAAGGTCTAGTTTCTACTCTGTTACAGAATACTTTAAAACCGATTTTAGTAATTAGTTTTTAACATGTATTTTACTTCATTATGGTATGTGTGGTGTTTTCTTTTCTTCTACTTTTTAAATGATTTTATATTCCATATAACTAATATTGACAATTTTCTATACTCGTGTAAGCGAGTCTCATAAAAATAAAGCTTATTATTATTATTATTATTAACAAATCTTATCTCCTATTTCTGCAGATAAAAATGAACTAAAAGAGATTGTGGAATACATCAATGAGTCGGTATTACACCCATGAAACGATGTTGCTAAACATTTCTCAGCCACCCTGTATATATAATCATCATTTATTTATCCTGTAGACATACACTGTGTTACATCTTCATTATTAATCATAACAGACTGCATGAGAATCAGCATTAGATTTAAAAAATAATCGAAACAAAATGAAATATAAACATAATGTAAATATTTATGCTAAATAAAATTCTTTACTATTCTTAACTTTGCAGGGAGTTGCATCATTTTATTGGCAGTAACAAGAAATAACATCCATAGAACCACTTATAGTACCTACAGGAGCTAGGTGGATTTTTTACGTAAACACTAAAGGGTGGAAGGGGTGCGGAAAATGCTTAGGGTTGCTTACATACCTGAGGGGGAGGTAAATTTTAATTCTTACGTAATATTTTCTTAAATTAATATTTCTCTTAACAATAGTTTTTATCGAGATTAAATTTGATTACTTACTATTTACATAACTATTTTAAGCAAAGTAAATTACTTGTCCAATATTTAGGGCAAATTGGAGGGAAATGGTAAAAATTTTGAAACTTCGCAACTTGTATGTATATTTTTTTTAAAGGTCTTTTATTTATTTAAATGTCCTGGCGAAGTTTAGCTAATGCTACTCTACCACCTAACAAGGACGGCGAGATGAGATACGGTCACCCATCTAAGTGACGGACTCGCCTGGCTTGCCTTAACTTCGCCAATCGAGATCTCGCCACTAAACCTCAGAAATTTTGAACCATTCCTAATTAACAGAGATGTAAAATAAATAAAAACCGAAGATTAGTAATAAGCATCCTGAAGCGAGTAAAGATATATTTTTTATGTAAAGTTACAAAGCATAAAGCTCTTTCCTGTATCATTACTTTAGCAGTATTTCAGCAATATGGCATATATGCAGGGTCTTCACCCCCTGAATATAGGCTGTGTTTTATCGACATTGTATCTCTACCTATTCGATAACTGCAGATCAAAGGTAAGTCACTAAAGAGTAAAGATATGGATACAATGCAATAGAGTTTCTGTACTGTATGATTATACGGGTAGTCAGATAGAAACATTTTGAAAATTTAGAAGAAACTCATTGACAGCTGCCATGTTAGATAATGTAATGTAATTAATAAAAATAAACAAATCTGCAACTCTCCTGTCTTTAACTATGCAATATTAAAACTACCTCCAACTTTTTACAATAATTAAGATTCACATATTTTTCTATATGAGTAGTACATTGGCTCTGGTACATTTTAGTTCGCTCTATAAAATGATTTGTTCGTTTAGGTGACTTCTTTAGCAATGAGATACAAGTTTACTTACAAGTCGACTTAGATACGAAACAAAAATCACAAATAATATTTAAAATAAACAAATTTATTGTTTTTCACATGTTGAACATGACTTCCATGTTGAAATTTGTTACTATTAAGTACAAAGATCGTATTAGTTTGGATATTTTTCGTGACTATTTCGGAAATTGTCATTAACTAAATTCAGTTCTAAGTTGCATTTAGTGTTGTTGATTTAAATCGTACATAAATAGAGCTCCTATTTTAGAAAAATACTTTTTAAATTTTAATTCGGTTAATTTTTTTTTCATGCTAATGATCTGTGCTAGAAGTTGGGAAGTGATTTTAATGGCTCTGTTTGATCATACATTTATACCCCATCCGGCGCCCCATTTCGCTCCTTGGTTATGGTTCATCCAACAATGATTTCTTAATATTCACCTTACATATATTTTTCAATGTGACTAAAGTTTCGATTGATCAAGTTTGATTGAATCCATGAGAATAAAAATTAAATCTAATTCGAGAAAAAGTGTTTACCTAATTCGTGGTCGAATCTGTTTCTTACAACTTCCTCTACACACCCCTGGTGACAGAAGACAATCCCCAAAACTAAAAATAATTCGTCAGTGAAAATTTCATTTAGGGTCACCCAATTTATATATAAACTTGTAGTGCGGAACCCATGTTTTCCCTTTTTTACGGATTCGATCAAGCTTGATCAATCGAAACTTCAGTTATTACATTATTCCTCATTACTACCTATTTACAAAATTTTCAAAATCGCCACAAGCTAAACTGTACCAGACCAGCTCATTTACCACAAATAGCCCTGAATCAGGCAATAGGGCATTGACCCTGATTGATGTTCAATTTTTAACCACCTGATGATGCCAACTGCAATGGCGAAACACGTATTCAGCAGGTATTTCGGCATTTGTCAAAATTACTTGTGTTGTACTTAATACATAGTTTAAATAAAAAAATATATATGTGAAACTCACCTAACACTGGGTTTAGGGGACGGCTGTGGACTAGCTGATGGTTTCGGTAGTATATTAAGATGGGGCTTCAATTTGATAATATTTTGGGGTTGTGATGTCTGAATAGGCCTCGCCAACAAGTTGTTATGAATAATCTGCATAACGGGAAAGTTAGGTTGCGGTGTAGGGGGCTTCAAAGATGGAGAAGGTGATTTTAGACTAGCCGGTGACGAGTAAGGCGAAGGAGGGTAACCCGGACTTGGGTTGGAATAGGCCGGAGACATACTGGTTACTATTTGAGGCTTCTTTACAAGGTTCAGGTTATTAGACCCAACTACGGTGCAATTAGTGCTTAGATTTTCGTAATCTATTTTCTCCTGCTTGATGGTTTGGTAGGATGAATTTTTCGGCGATTTACACATTTTTTGCACTGATTTGTGAGGAGTTTGAGACATTTTTTTCACAACACTTAAATTTCCAAATTAAAGCACAGTTTTACTTAAGTACATCTTTCTATGATAATCACCTTGGAATGTGGAACTTTATGCTAGATCATAATTTCTTAATTTAAGGTAATTTTTAAACATTGTTTATTAGTATAACACCTCATTATCACTTATCCGAACTCGAATAAAGCCATTTTATCGTTGTACACATCGAAAAAATATAAAATTGACAACAGCATTATTTCACAAAGGGGTTGAAAGACATTGTTTTGGTTTTTCACACACAAACTCAACGAAAGATTAGCCACCGAACCGAAAATTATATATATATCACTAATTTTTCCTATCGAGTCACTGTATTCCTTTGAAGACAGTCAATTTTTTGCTTAAATCTGAAACAAATGAATGAAAACTTAAAATGCAAACATAACCTCTATAAAATTGACAAAATTCTCCCATTTCCCATCATTTCAGGCGTAAAAAGCACTTACGTTTAATGAAAACAAAGTCCCCTCAACAAATTCGCGCTATATAAATTCAAATACATTGTAACTTTTATTTGTTTATAAACAATTTCGCAAATTTGCAACCACAAATAAGATATCACTCTACCGCCATCTTTTACGATGCGCCTTTTTCTTCTGCTTCTTCTCTTCTTCGTCGCCTTCCCCCCGCCAAGCTAAAAATGGACCAGTCCATCATACTCAAGGTTTTTCAATATTATGTACGTAAATATCCATATTCATGTTATGCACTTATGCATTCAGCAATATTTATGTCTGTAATGATTAATTGAGACATAACATTTGGTATATTTACGCCCCCTGGGACTTTGTTCATTAGAGTAGGTAATAAAAAAATCATTTATCAAATAAAATAAATCAAGTGGGTGGGGAGAACAAATGAAAGTCGAGTAGTGGGGGACTCGATGTATGTTAAAAATCGTAAAAGGAGACGAAAACAACAATATAAACAAGATAATAACCAATAATTAATAAACAAAAATTAATTAACCACTATTTTTTTGACTGATTGACGGATAATAAATAATACTATTAAAAAATCAATACGAAAGTAAGGTTACAAAGAAACTCAAGGTAAAAATTCATGCAATTGATCATGTGAGAGCCTGTAAATCAAAAAACCAATCATTTCTTTAAAAAAAACGAAATTTTAACCCCTTTTCTAACAATAAACAGCATGGAACTCCAACCCACACCGTTTTCAACATAAAATGAATAAAATTCTACGTACCTTTTAACAATTTTCACTTCATGGGTAAAAACGGGGTTTACTCTGGCAAAAGCAGGGCATCCGGCGATCTGATTGGTCGTCTGGAAGCGTCATTTGATACACAAAAAAATAACATTTACTTTGAGGTTAGATTGAATGAACTACGACTTTGATCTTTAATAACATTAAGCATACGGGGAATTTCATTCAAGCGTAATCTTTCGAAATGACTTAATACCATAATCATTTATTATAACTAGATTGTTGATTACAGGCATTACAGCAGCATTGCCATTTTACAAATAATTTTATAGAGTTAGGAGCAGAGCGGACTGCAGCTCCGTTTTGCATCGCTTTCTAATATGATTTATGAGAGACTATATTTACGAATTTAGATTTGACCTATATTTGATTTGTTTTCACTTTTGATAAACAAAAGATTTTTAAAATAGCGCATTCTTATCTTTCAAGTAATTTTTTTAGCAAAAATACTTTCTCTTGTATGACATAATAGCTCCTGTGTGCAAACAATTTCGTTTTTTCTTATCATTCTAATAATTTCCTGAATTCCTGGCTAATAAAGAAGTAAAAAGCTTTTAAAAATAGAACTTGTTTTGACTGTCACAGGGATTTTTAGATTGAAAAGGCTAAAAAAGATAAAATGAGATTTGGTAAAGTGGGCGTAAACCACGGAAAGTAATCAATAGAGTGACCTTGAGGTAGGTCGAAATGTGCATGCGTGAAGAGGGAAATTTGAATAGCACAACAAAGAACTGAAATTTCATACACAGGAAATTATTTTTCAGTCTCGCTATAACTGGTCTTATCAGTGTCCATACACGAAATAAGAATATTTAAGTACATAGGGACCCGTATATTTATTGGAGGTAAAATCGAATATGATATTCATGTAGGATGCAGTTTTGTTGTTATTATGCACCTTTAAGATTGTATCTTATTATTACTTATAAACATGTAGATATTTTACAAATTAATTAAGATAATTTGGATACTGAATAGGTATCTACATACACTGTGACTACTCTGTACTATAGGTATATGGCAAAAGTGAAAATTTTAAATTGGTTCGGTGCTTATTAAAGCAGATTGATAACGGACTTCTAATACAGTTACAATATTATTTCAAATAAGGTCCGTCCATGTAATTTTAATGTATATTTTTTCAGTTTCATTCAATAATGAAACTGCATGAACATTGGGGCCATCCATTAATTAGTCACGCAAACTTCATGGTTTTTCTACCCCTCCCTCCCCCTATGTCCCAGGTTGTCACATTCGAGTTAACCCCCAACCCACCCCCACCCCCCGTTGTGACATTTCAAATATCAAATTTTGAGGTAGAATTTTCTGATGTCACAAAAGTTTGACCCCCCTCCTCTTGTCACACTTTATGGACCCCCCCAAAGTGTGACGTAATTAATGGATGGCCCCATTTTAATTTTTCTTATTTTGTAATTAGACGCACATTATTGAAAATAATCCCTATTTCATTTTCATTAAGGTTCGCAGAAACCTTCATAATTTCGACATGTCCGTCTGTTTGTCAAAGCCCTCCTATTGAAATGCAATTGGGACACAGACGCAAATTAATGACCCAAAAACAGAAATGAAATGAATGAATTTCTCTCCCTCAACACTTCCCTCTCCCCTCTAATTTATAAACTATCGTCACGCCTGTAGCCAGGACTTGCTCAGCACCGGATCATTTGTACACACCGATGACCAGCAAAAGAGAGCAGGAAAGTCGACTGATGGTGGTCTAAAAAATGTCCCTCTAAGATTCTACAAGCACTCCTTACAATTTCTGCCAGAGGAGTCGAGCCAACCATAATTGACTGGATTCGAGCTATGCTGAAAGACAATATCATCACGACATCTCTAAAGGGGGAAGCGGTGAGTTTTAGGGCTGCAAAGGAATGCCCACAGGGCGGGGTTTCCTCCCCGCTCTTGTGGTCACTCCTTGTGGACGACCTGCTTGCCATTATCTCCCTGTGGAAAGTCGAGATTCAGGCATACGACCCACGAACCTTGATGACAATGTGACTATAATTCAGGCAGAAATCCATGCCATTGCACTATGTGTACGGAAGCTAGAACAGACGCAGCGTAGATACAGATAAAAAAAATATTCAGATAGCCAAGAGGCTCTTAAAGCCCTTGGATCCTACTGTTGCAACTATAAAACGGTTTGGAATTGCCAGAAAGCTCTTGCCCGACTGGGCGAAACAACAAACTGGCTCTGATCTGGATACCTGGCCACTCTGGCATGGAAGGCAAGAAGTTGCTGATTCCTTGGCTAGAGAAGGCACGGCAACCAAATTTATAGGACCAGAACCGGCACTTGGCATATCTGCAACGTCTGCCAAGGCACTGCAGATTATACCTACACAGAATTGGACTGGTGGAAAACGCCGAATGCCGTCTGTGTCTGGAAGATGATGAAACGGCAGAGCACGTTTTGTGTACCTGTCCTGCTGTAGAAAGAACCAGATTTTCACTGTTTGGCAAAGGATGACTGGAGCCGGAGGACCCGGATGTTTTATCACCCAACAAGATAATCAGCTTTGTTAAAAAGCTGAATCTGTTGGGTGAACTATAACTAGGAGTGAGACACAATAGACCTATGGTCGCAGTTGAGGGTCTGATAGGAGCCCACTCATATTAACATTATCTGCACCCTTACAATTTCTTTCTGTTTACAGGCCTGACTATCGGTGCAACAATCTGAATAAATTCCCGGACGGTTATTATTATACAAACAATTATGCTGTGGATGGCTACGATGTTGATTTCTGAAAAATACCATTTCTAAATAACAATTGTTGAATCCGAGTTTACAGTTATGGTTCATTAAAACACAATAAACAGAACCAGAATAACTCTCGGTCACCTTAGACTCAGGACAAGCATGAGACTTAGTCTCGTATATTGTTGATTTAGAACAATAAATGATTTAAGACGTATGCATAACACAAGACTAAAACCATAATAAAGATAAGTAACTGAAGAGGTATAACAATAATTATAGGTCACAATACCTTGGGAAAAAATAACAGGACCTCAGAATGGAAATATATACCTTGCTAGTGTCACAAATGGGAAAGCAGTGGAAAAAAACGACAAGATTTTTATAAGAATTTTAATGGAAAACGCTGATATCAAATACATACAAATTTTAAACGTTAAATAGCTTAATTAACACTTTCATTCCAATTTACCTAGAGCTAATGATTTTATCATTTACAGCACTTTTGTAAAAAAATACATTGGTAAATGAAACTTAATCAGACACTACCGTTTTTTTATTGAAAAATATCTGAGGCATTAGTTCTTATATTCAACTCGACCGTTGTAACATAAGTTTGTTCATTAGTATTAGAATCACTCATTTTGTTTGACGTGTTTTTTAATAACAAGAAAGTTCTGAAAATCAAAAATTGCTAATTCTGATAGCTGACATCTTTTGGTAAAAAGATGGACCATCGATAACTTTGGCATCTGAAAACTGCGATATGAATTTTGACAAATATCCCTTCAATAAGGTCAATATATTACACTATTTATTAAAATAAAGAATGGATATAGGAAAAAGAACTAATGACTTTGGTATATACTATTCCATTTCAACGAAACAAAGTTGATTTACATAAATGCTGTCAAAACAATACCGTTTCTAAAATAATTATTTACAAAGTTCGATCGACAGTTAATTCTTATGAACATTCCATTGTGGCCCAGGAGTTAGAGTTTTCGTTAAAGGACGGAACATCTGCCGGTGTGTTGTTTTCATTTTCCATACTAGTCGATGTACCAGTAGCGGTCGTCTGTTCCGAGTTTGTACCGTTTTCTTGTGCATTCGCTTCTTCCCAGTTTATTTTAAATCTAGTTACCCTTGGTTCTGATGCTAAGATATTTCTTACAACCTGAAAATGTATAATTTAAGGTTATGTTATATACTATAGGGCGCGTGCAAAATCTGACAGCTAACGAGAGTGGAGGGCATATAACCTCAATGTTCCAAATTATTTATCGTGAAATTCGCTGTTTTTGTTTGCTTTTTTAACATTGTTGTGCTATCGGTTATTGAAATGAACATTTTTAAGTTTAGTTTTCATTATATATAGACAAGTGCGTGTTTTGTACTATAATATTTCCTTTGTAGGCTGAAAAACTTCGGTCGCTGGCCTTTTGGAATATTTTATCCAATAAATATTATTCTCTCTATTTCCCCTGATTTGGCGAGATGTGCATTGTTTACCTGTGTTTTTAGTTATTTTCTTCGTATTTAAACAATGTATGGGATTGATCTTATAATTATATATGGAGCATATTTAGATTATTTAAGATTTAAATGCTGTTAATTATTTTGTTATCAGTTTACGACAAAAAGCCACCATATTCTATGGTATTTGATTGTCGAAGTCTCACCGAATGCCAATGTAAGCTTTTAAAGGTATGTGATTATTACTTAACATTAGAATTTAGTGTTTACTATATAATATATTTAATAAATACATAGTAGTAAATACCTTTTGCATGCACGAAATTAAAACTATTAATTATTTCAGAATGCCATCGATTTACACCACAAGAAGTAAAGTTTGTGCTCAATCAAAAGGGCAAAGCGAAAAGAGCCTTAGAGAGATCCGATCTTACTGAATCAAAGATGAAATGTGATCATAGTTCCAGACATTATCTTAGCGGATAATCTTTATGGATAATAATTTCATTTAAATTTTAGGAAAACCTGCTGAACTAGGTAAGGTAGCTCATCTAGATTGACTAACAAACAAATTTATGGGTTATGCAGCCTTAAAACATTTAACCACTTTTCTCTTTGAACTCTTAATTGACCACAAACTTATATCTTCTTTGGTGTAAATCGATGGCAATCTGAAATAACTATAACTTTATTTTCGTGCATGCGGTAAGTATACTACTATGTATTTATTAAATATGTTATATAATAAGTAAATTCTAATGTTAAGTAATAATCACATACCTTTTAAAGCTTAAATTGGCATTCGGTGAGACTTTGACAACCAGATTCCATACAATATGATGGCTTTTTGTGGTAAACTGGTAACAGGATAATTAACAGCATTTAAATTTTAAATAATCTAAATATGCTCTATATATAACAATAAGATCAATCCTATGCGTTGTTTAAATACGAAGAAAATAACTAAAAACGCATAGGTAAACAAGGCACATCTCCCCAAATCAAAGGAAATATTATTGCACAAAACACGTAATTGTCTATACATAAAGAAAACTAAAGTTAAAAATGTTTATTTCAATAGCTGATAGCACAAGAAAGTTAAAAGAGCAAAAGAGAACAGCGAATTTGACGATAATTAATTTGGAGCAATGAGGTTATATGCCCTCCACTCTCGTTAGCTGTCAGATCTTGCACGCGCCCTATATTTATGATTTCTAGGTTTATAATCAATAATTGATGCTAGTTTACTATTATTTTTACATCAGTACTGCATCAAAAATCAATTAAAGATACGTTTATATTCAAGTACAACTCTAAATTAAATGTGTTCTGTGTAAGTTTAATAATTGAATAGGGCATGTTAATTATGCCGAAATTAAGAAAGAGAAATATATTAGTACTGCAGTTCAGCTTTAGGAGTCCCTCATGTAAGAGTTTGGAAAACTTTAAAAACAACCATTTGCATCCTTTCAGTTTTTATACAGTTATTTTAATTTCATGTAATTGTACTGGATCAAATTCTTTTTAACTAATTGTACTAACTATTTAGGAGCTTCATTGTCTCAGTTATTTCACTTCAATATAATGTTTACTCTTTTGTATTTGTTCTAATCAATAAAAATTTTGTTAGTTCACATTTTTACATATTTAATTTTTTTTTTTTTACTTTTGTTGACATTTACATATTTTTACATTTTTTTATCGTTGTAGCAAATTCTAACAAACAGACAGTAAAATTAAATCTTTCCACACAAAATTAATGTCATCCATGTAGTTACTGATGTTTTTGTGATCGAAAGTCACCCAAATATTTTTTAAATGTATTTATTGTGAAACTCAGCTGTTAATTCTCGAGGCGTGTGCCAAAAAAACTAACTACATGGTTCAGACACACTATTAGACTATTTTGAAAATCTGTATTGGACATTGCCAAAATCCACATACAGGATGATGTTTTTAGGTAAGATCCAAAATTAAAAAAATTGGCTCACGCCCTGACTTTTTGTTTTGTTTTCGATACTGAATTATGTAGACCTCTATTAGTAAAATATATCTATTAAATTTGGTACAATTTGCTACAGCCATTAAGAAAATACGACCGATCTAAATTTTGGCAAAAATAGAAAACACGCTGTATATCAGAAACAAGGGGCATTAGAGATCTAATAAAGGTCATTCTTAAATCGTCTTATGATTCCGTACCCCTCACTAGCATATGGCCAGTCACTCACGAAACACCCTGTATACTAGAATGGGTATAGAAAGTTGCAATTTAGACTATATAAATAATATATCTGTAGATAAGCAGTTCGTTGTAATATTCAACAACAGATAATTGTCACTTTAACATTATATAGAAGTCCAGATGGCAATATAAATATTTTTCTGAATAAATTGGTGGCAGTATAAAATTTTGTATTAAAAAACACAAAAAATCAAAATAGTTATTTGTGGCGATTTCAATACAAACCTTTTAACACCACCAAAGAATCACACGGATTTAATTGATATTTTGAATTCACTGTATCAGACCCACAATAAACATACCAACCAGATTAAATAATTAGGAGTTTTCACTATGTGCAAATTTGCTTTTTTGGTATTATTAAAATGAAGTACTTGTTATACTAAAGCACTTATTAATATTTAAACAGCACTCTATCGGCCATCAAATTAAAATTTCAACAAATAAATAACATAAAGTTTTAGTAATTGAACGAGTACGCAAAACACGCAGTGACGTCATCGGTTATATTAGTTTCTTAAATCGCGTTTAAAAATTGTTAAATACATTTTATTCACTTTCTTTACATTTTACATGTGCTTAAACAAGTAACGCCTACCTAATACGGGATTTTTAAAAGCTACTTTAGGAAATTTATCTGCAAAATAATGTGTTTATATGTAGTGTAGTGTTTTTGGCAAAAAAATTTGAATATAAAATTAAAATGGCTTATTTTAAGGTATTATTCGACTGTTTCTCAAAATTCAAGTGTTTTTAACTGTAATTAAGCATTATCTTCACAGTGAAAGTAAATTTAAAATTTGTGAAAACACCTAACTGTATCGATAACATTTGTGTAAACTTAGAATCAAGTGCTTGTACCAGTAACATAAAGAATGGTATTAGTGATCATCACGCTCAACTTCTAACTGTTACATTAACAATAAACAAAGTAAATAAATCAACTATTAAATATAGGCAATTAGATAATCCCAACAACATAAATCAGTTCTGCGCCTTACTTGCAAATGAAAACTGGGAGAGCATAGTAGACAATGCTAATATAAAATTTGACTTACTCATTAATACCTTCCTTTATTATTTCGAATTGGCTTTCCCAATTAAAACAAAAACAATAAAAAAGCTGGATGCAAGAAATAATAAAAGGATCACAAGGGGCGTTAAAATATCGTCGCTAAAATTAAAAGATCTGTACAAACTATCATTGACATAAGATGACAATTTTAAAACATACTATAAAAATTATAAAATAATATAGACAATTAGTAAAGAAAGCAAAACTACTGTCTAATTCTAAAATAGTGTGGAATATTATTATGAATCTCAACAATAATTAAAACGATATAGAACTAAATGTAAATAATTAATTAATAACTGAGCAAAATACAGTCAATAATCGTTTAAATTCATTTTTTAATAACATTCCAAGTCACTGTTGGAGATATCGTTTTTAAAAATGCACCTATACAAAATATAGAAATAAGTGAAAATTCTTTTTTCATTGTACCTGCAACTCATATTGAAGTGCTTGATACTATAAAAAATCTAAAAAATTACAAATCGACAGGAAGTGACAAAATTAGTGTTAATTTATTAAAGAAATGTATGCATCAAATAGCTTTACCACTAACCAATATATTAAATACATCGATAAGTAATGGAATATTTCCTGAACAAATTAAATCAGCTAAAATCTATTAAAGCAGGCAACAAAAACATAATGAATAACTCTAAACCCATATGCATATTGAGTAGTTTCTAGAAAATAATTGAAAAATTTATTACTAAAAGATTGATTGCTTTTCTAGAAAGATATAAATTACTTAATAATAATCAGTTCGGTTTTCGAAAGGGCCGGTCATCCACCAGTGCAGTCACTAAATTTCTGAATACCCTTTAAAACAACTTAGATATTAAAACAAATGTATTGGTGTATTTCTAGATCTGAGTAAAGCTTGTGGCTTAGTATGTCATGATAGCAACTATTAAACAAGCTTGAAGTGTAGAGCTTTAGAGTTAAACCGACAGTTAGCATGGTGTTCCTCAAGAATCAGTTTTGGGGCCCTTATTATACATAATTTACATAAATGATTTTAATGTTGCACAATTCATAATGTTCGCAAACGATATGTCTATACTTATTTCTAACATCAACACTGGCAATGCAGTTCAGAAGGCGAATTTGATGATACAAAGGGTACATGAGTGGTATAATGACAATGTGCTTAGTTTGAATAATAAAAAATCCTCTATTGTAGGATCTAATCCTGCAAACACTAATTTTAATTATAGCTACTTTAGTTAAAAAAAAAGCACTGTTAAACAAGACAAACATGTAAAATTTCACATATCAGTGAATTGTTCATGGATCTTTCATATTAATACGGTTAGTAAAAAGATCACATCCATTTGTTATTGTATTAATCAACTGTGAGAGAAGGTAAGTAGATCAGTGTTATTGACTTCTACTATGCGCAGTTTCATTCTGTGATTTCTTACGGAAGAATGTGCTGTAGAGATATTTTTAAAGAATTATGAATATTAACTCTGCCATTTATTTTCCAGTTGCTCATTTATGCTAAAAGTCAATTACAGAATATACCTACTCTAAATAATAACATTAATAACCATTCATATGAACAAATGAATTGATACTGTAGGTTTCAAATCATAGATTATCCGCGTTTGAAAAATAAATGTTTTTTATTATGGACAAGCACAATAAATATTATTTGTCCTATATAAGCAAATTATTGATATAAAAAATAATGAATAAAGTACTGTGATTGCCAGATAGGATGAGGCTGCTCGAAAGACGAGTTCTAGCCACACCCCTCCTAAACATATAAATAAACCAATTATAGCAAACGTACTCGGCTACGCATAAACCAAATGAATGTGCACATGGGTATTGCAAAGTACTGCAATCACTAGATAGGATGAGGCTGCTTGAAAGACAAGCTCTAGCCATGCCCCTCCTAAACATATAAATACACCAATTGAAGCGGACGTACTGGGTTATGTATAAACCAAATAAATACATGCGCACATGGGTATTGTATATCCGTTTTGGTCAGAAGTGTAGGGACGTACGGGTTTAGAAAAAACAGGTGGGGCTTAATCTGCTCCAGGCGACTACAGTATGATTAGTATACGACATCAAAACTTGATTTGTGAATTGAGTTTCCATAAAAAATTGATACTTTCAAACCAGTGCCAAATAGTATCATGTAATCAATTACATCAGATTTAGGGCGAAAGTTCATCCATTACCTACGGGTGCAAAAACTGTAAATCCGCCACTAATTCTACTTGTATCGTTCAAGTGGCTATAGCGGCAAAATTGTTGTTGAGCATCTTCAAGCTACAGCCTTGAATACTTTCAATGTTCAAGCGTTGATTCAAGGGGAGAGCTATGGCATAATTTCTTTCTCGTTGGGTAGTCAAAAGTAAGGAATCTTATTGAAAATACTTAACGACAATTATTTTTTGATAAATTCAATTATTTAAGTACTTAGGTGCCTATTTAAATTTACCTATCTATTTCTTAATTTGGTTCTAAAGCTCTCTTTTGATTTTAAATATGAACAAGCATGATGTCGTTTCTACAAGCTTAATTGCACTGTTTAAAATTGAGATTAAAATCATTCACAAAATAGATGTTGTCCAAGATGCATCGTTTGCCTCCTAGATTCATTTTTATTAAATACTTTCTAAAATTTTAGACAATTGCACCTACCGGGAAGCTTTTGAATGTAATCCCTGAACATTTTGATGTAGATTTAAAAAAACACAATTACTTACACGCATACTTTTATACGAAAAACATCAAAAACATGACAAACATGGCTAAGAAAAACGAAAATTATAAGAATATTACGACGCCACTTAGTCATATAACAAACCATAATGTATTAATGCTAAGATATGTGTTCTGAAATTATTGTTTCAATCTGGTTAGCATGCTTGAAACGGACGCCGCAGCTCTACTAGACATACTACATACAAAAAACAAGCTAACCGTTATACTCTTCGCCGATTTACTGCACTTTTTATATAATTGTTGCACATTCTATAGAATACTCTTCGCAGTTTTTTTGTAAATAATACTAGTTTTAGACTTTTTTAGTTTAATTACAAAACATAAAAAAATAATGTAAATTATTTTTTTTTTATTTAAAGAAATTTATAACTTTTTTATTTATCAATCAATTTTGCTCAATAAGGTTTTTCCTCTAGCTAACACTACCTTACTGTCCAAATTTCAATACAATCACTTTTCGTTCTCAAATTATCGTGCTTACAAGAAACGTGAGGGGCAGACAGACAGATGGACAGACATTTTGAAATTTGTTCAGATTTCGATCACCAACACAGTGATTTCTCTACGAGCAATTTTTTCAAATATTGCCATGACCTATGGTTGTCGAGATAAAGCAAAGGAAAAAATCCCCAGTCCAATATTTGGTAACTAGCAAGGAAATTAAAATGTATCAAAAGGAGATTTCAATTTTTATTTTGTTTCATTAGGAAAACTACAGGTTTTAATGGGAAAATGTGCAATATAAAAGTTCTTAGAATATAGAGTAGCAGCACATGATTAACATAACCTCAAACTTTATGTTTTTGTAAGGTTATCCTCATTTTTTGTTTTTATTCATATTTTTAGACTGGGTCCAGCATAACATTTATAAACTCTCATATAGAATAAATATAAATTTTCTGATTTCGTTGAATATTAAAAACCGATCAACTATAGGTTGGATTTCCAACCTGTAAATAAGAGAGTACATTTCTTAAAATCAACAATAATAATAAATTCTCTGTATAATATTGGAGAGTTTATTAAATGTTACACTGGACCCAATCTAGAAATGCGAATAAAAACATTAAAAATGAGGATAAACATAAAGACGTAAACTTTGAGGTTATGTTAGTCATGTAGTGCTGCTACTCTATTAGACATTCTTATATACATATACTTCCAAGTTCCTATCATCGAAAAATATCTCTCCGATGTCGCAACGCCGCAGATGCCACTATCATTTGAAAGAAAGACAAAATAACATCACCACTGATATCTAAGGGCTGGCATTTACATAATTTGAATATCTCCTTTTGTTACCACAGAAATTGCCTGGGGAGCTTTACGTGCATCACCTTGAATATAACAGCATGACGAACAGACGAGTTAGATCAGCTAATTATTGGTCTGTTGAAGAACATTTGGTTATGGGTTAATGCGATACGTTGAACTACAATTTTATTTTAGTGTTTTTAGTCATTTAATTTTGTTAAATTTTAATATATAGTTTTAAGTAGCAATGGTGATAAGCAACTGCTATACCAACAATGCCTGTAGTGTGCATCATCTGAGACATTGGTAGTACGTTTTCTGGAGACTGAAAGCTTGTACATGGATTGAGATTTCTACATTCTTCTGGATTACCGCGTGAGAAGGTTATTGTCTTTGCCGGATGGTTCTAGCGGCAATAACTTTTTATAATGCCTAGTAGATAGGCACATAAAACTAGCATACACCAGTTTTTTTTAATCTACCAAGTAAAACTTTGTTTAATTGTTTACCTTATCAAACTGTGGTGGACTCGGCAAATTTTCTCTCAATTCAGGATCACTATATTCGTTGTTAATAAAATAACCTACACGAATGAACTCTTGGCCTCTATAAGAACAAGTTAACAACACTACTGTAACACCAATGGCATCATTTTCTGGGATTCTGGACACATTAGGTGGGTCCGCCTGCAAACAAAGTGTCACGTAAGTATATAACTCAACAGATAAAAATTGCAACAAACACACTTCCTTGCTTACGTTAGATTTTAAAGGCATTTTCTCCCTTACCTGGAACACGAACATGTGCTTTCCTTCAGGAATGGGCCCCACAAACACAGAATCTAATACTTGGTCATACTCTTCACTTTCTGCTGAACCAACGTATATCATTTTCCATTCCAGATCTGTCAAAGTAATGTGTGTAGTAAAACAAAACATTTTTTTGATGAGATCTGAGAGTTCTTACCTTCTTTAAGCTCCTCTATACATTCAAACGTAATCTCAAATTGAAACGGGTTTAAGAATTGGCTAGGATTGTCCATCACGGTGATATTGCACAGATGAACCTTTGCCATATTTTTAGAACAAAAAATCTGCGGCTGCTCGTACCGACAAAAAACGTTTTATATTTTATGTAGCACAGAGAGAAAAATCTCTTTGGAACGAATACCTAAATACAATTCTTTGGTCGAGAAAATATGTTTCAATAAACTACATCAAACTGCACTATTATACGACTATTTGGCTTCTTTCTTGACAACTAAAAAATTTTACCCGCCACCAGCCAGTTGTAGTTAGTGTACCAACTTTAGAATAACTAAAGCACCGAATTAGGTACGTTCCATGAATTGAATCATTTTAGCACAGTAGAGACAATGGTAGAGAAATATTGTGAATTTCATATACCCATTTTTTTTCATATACCTATTAATATGTATATGGTGATTTTAGTGAACAGTCGGGTTGAAACAGAGGGGCAGGTTCCGAATTATGAGATCGGTTCATATTCTAAACATGTGGCCTTGGAGGCTAATCTCAACGCTATATAAATTTTTTCTACTTGATTGCCCTTCGTGTCTCGAATTGTCTTTCTTCATGAGTTAGTCATCCATCTGGGAGCGTCGTCTGTCACTGATGCTATGCTAACGCGCCGCTTTGTCCAGTGGATTTATCAATTTATTATTGGTTTGGGATTTTAATCGATTAATAATCAAATAAATATGGAACTCGCGTACCTTACGGGTATTATAATTGTGTCTGTATATTTATATTTATTTAAAGTTTTGAAGGAAATTAGAGTTAGCGCTGTGTGTTATTATTTAAAGAATTTTTAAGAAAACTGCAGTATAAATAATATGAAAAATTATTTTATAGTTCCACATACAGAAATTTACAAAAAAGTAACTTGTAAATTATTTGCTAATAAATTTCAAGTTTCTTGAGGAAATCGAAGCGATACTCAATAGTGATCATTTCCAGGAATCATTCATATAGGCTTTAAAAGCGAATGTAGAAAGTGGCCAATTTGTACAAACCAAAATAAGTCTTAAAATTTCCTACATTATTTCAGAAATAAGTGCCATTTGATTCTTCATTTTTCTAACATCCAAACTGGTAGGCAACGATATATATACGTATGTTATACAGATTGCATAGTTATATATAATTGACTCATTCATCATATTGGAGAAAATCACGGCTCATTTAAATTCCTACCATATGGTTCTTGAAAGTATACGACGAGAATGTTTTGGAACTGCTGCCACTTCATTCGGAACGTTGACTTCCTTTTCCCGCCACAGAAGACGAGAGAATTAAAGCGACGTTGCCACGTTGAGTTCAGTTATATTTCTTGGATTCTTGGATCACACAAACCAGTGAATTAAAACAAATTGTTTTAAGCATTCATTCATTAACATACTATAAGATACTGTAAAATTAAAAGCAGTTTTTCCAACCCTTGCACCAACATTTCTTTTTAACCCAAAAAATAACTAACATATATATATTGAACATATTATATAATACTTAATTAATGGGGTGCGTTTGTATGGTATTTAGAAAAATATACCTACATAAGATGAAAAATGGGGATAAATTTCCGGACAAATGTATTGACTCGTATTCTTTATTTATTCAATTAATTAGCGTTTTCGCAATTTGTCAATAATGAATCTCCGTTATTAACACAGGTTGCCTAGCAGACAGTCGCGAGACTGTTGGGCGTACTATACAGCAAAGGGAGGCCAACTAGAACATTGCCTGAATCACAAGACGTTTGTGGATAAAAAGAGGGAAACTAGTTAAATATGTGTTTTTTCATTATCTACCTATATATTTAACGTCGATCTATTTCGGCTACTAAGGCCAATCACAGACACCAGGAGACGAGCTACCCCCTATATGCAAATTTTGCAGAGGAGCAGGGATTTCTCACTTGTCTAACATTAAATAGACAAAGGAGTAACCGACCGCTTTACATTTTCTGCCAAGGATGATATATCCGCTATGCAACCCCCGCCTAAAGTTGCATAACTTTTACGTATGCGCTGATATATACAAGCCGTTAGAATGTGGAGCGAGAACGCTGTATTTAATTGGACTCGCTCCCACCCGCCTTTTCATATCGAAATTCGAATAAGACTTTGTGAACTCAGTTTTTTTGCTATATATATATATATATATAGGCCCATATATAAGGTTTTAATTCTAAGTTCAACAAATGCTAAAATAATCTAATATATATGCTATCAGATTCATATAATCTGATCGTATGTGTTAGAGAAGTTTAGATATATTTAATTTATTGGAGATGCAAAGGAACATAAAAATCGCTTTGGTATTTAATTTAAAGTACATGAATTTATCAAGAAATATACGTTCCTTTCTTGAATGCAAATAACAAACAGGTACTTCATCTATTATATATTTAGTTATAAATGGAGCCCATTCAACAGGTAAGTTCGCAGAAATGGGATACGTTTAACCATTCGCCCCTTTAATGTAGGTAACATTTGTTAGTCATTTTACGCGAACGTTCGTTTGCAACCTCCCATATGCACCTTTATATTAAATACGTTTTTATAAGTTTATCAAATAAGATTATTAAGTATTTCGTACTTAAGGTGGCCATTCCCTAGAAAGAGAGGCATCCGATGGGGAAATATTTATTATTTTTGGCCATAACTTTTTTTCTTATTACGTATATGTATATTTTAAAAAACTATAATACTACCTAAGTAGAACCATAACAAGATTATTACTATGAATTTTCACTCAATAATTTCAGTGGTTTTCAAAATATATAGTTAGATTTAAATTTAAATATTATGTTAATCTTCCTATTTTTATTGAGTGAAAATTCATAGTAAATAGACTTATCATGGTGCTACTTAGGTAGTCTTATAGTTTTTTTAAAATATACGTAATAAGAAAAAAAAGTTATAGCCAAAAATAATAAATATTTCCATATTGGATGTCTCTTTCTAGGTAATGGCCACCTTAACGTATAGAGGTATTCACTATTCAGGTGCACTGATATATTTCTAATTTCTACAAGTAAAAGACGTGTATAACTGCGTCTTATAATCTAGTTAGCTTTATTCGCAAACCGGCCCAATCTGCAATTTATGTCAAATGAAATTAATTTTCATGTCTCTGAACTATAAGCAGACCAAAGTTAGCGATTAAAATCATCATACCTAGTCACAATGGTTATTTTAACGCCAATTTAGAAGTCGTTTTCACAAACACTAATCCATTTGAACACAACATTATATATATTCTACGCGGGTTTCGCCACCCACTTTGACATCATCGGGAGATGATTATAACAGTTTTTAATAACTTTCCGATAATTTTTTTTCCTTCTTCAATTCTTTGGGAATTTCACTGCCACATGTATGTTTTCTTTCTAAGCGGTGCTAGGGGAATCTACAAAATATATCACAATTAACCAGTATGTTACTGGTAAAAAAACCTCTCTAGACAATATTTTCCGATAATGTCAAAACACGTGTCATCAGCTTAATTCAGTATACATGCACTTATAGGTATATTTGGTACAATGACTAATTAATACTGCTTCGTAAGGCCCAGCCACATAGACGACTCAGACATCTGTATATATGGTTTGGTATAATGAAAAGTAAAGCTATATTTTGCTGTCTTGGGCTCTGTCTTTTTAGTTTTATATATTGGGACGATAAAACATAGTGTTAAAACGAAAAATGAATAACTATCGTTTATTTATAGTATTAGAGATATACCTACTGAACTAAGAAATAAGTTTATTATTATAATCAAAATATTATATAGAATAAAGAATAATACAATTCATACAGAGCAACAGTACGTGATTTGAACTATAGCATAAAAGTATCCCGAACAAACGGCAGACCCAAAATAGCAGGTTGCTCTTTCATATATTCATATATACTCATCTTTATAAGCAGAGGTTATATACCTACGTAAACTCGGCAATACCTGTTTCGCGTGTACCTGTTGTGTGCATTATTTGCAGACAAGTGTATTCTTTTGGTATTTATAAATCCTTCGCTGAAGTGACTATTTGGTTATTGTGTCGTGTGTAGCAATTAGCAATGTATATTTTATAGCAATATAAAGTATACAAACATTGAAGGAGTGGATATGGAATAATTTGTGTTGTGTTCATAGCAATAATGTAAATACACTGGATGATTTTCGTGCATTTAGAATGAAAATCGTAAAGGCGACGTTGGTTCAGCTTCAAACAGTTACTACTGATGATGTTGCAGCAAATGCCTGGTATGTACTTTGTAAAATAATTTAATTTCGTTTGTTTTGTTACATCAGTTTACAATAATCATATATAATTTTTATGAAAATATTTCGAATGTCATTTTCCTAAATAATCCAAAAGCGAGCGCTGGCAACGTTGCTTTGATTACCTGCTGTTTGTGTTTATATGTGTATTATAATATGGACTAGTTTACCAGTAACCATCAAACTGTTTGAGACTCGATTGAATTTGTTACATTATTTATATAGTAATAAAGCTGCCACTAAATTGCACTTTTGGCGAAATATGTTGAGGGTTAAATTGTCTAAAGAGTGCAGGTTCAAAGTAGATGAAAATGTAGACTTTTTAGTAAGCTGTCATAGGTTTAATTTTGTTGTTTCATATGTTATTACACAAATGGGGCATATTATTAATTTTAAATTATTAAATTTCTTTAAAAAACACAACAGTTGTATTTTTTTTTTGTCATATTACTGTTTTGGTGACAAGATAAATCATAAATTCTGCGCCTAGATGGCGCTAGTGATGGGTCGAACCAGCTATTTTTGTGTAGCAGCTAATTCTGCTACTGCTAATTTCATTTAGGAGTTAAAAATAGCTGCTATTTTAATAGCAGCTTTTTTTAGCGCTAGTTGTTGTTTTGGTTAAATGGAGCGTATTAGCAGAATTAGCAGATAGCAAATGAAACTTTACCTTCCACGCTGAAGCCATATAGCAGAAATAAAAAATAAATGCATTCGTTGTATAAAATGGTTAAATGTGATTAATTTTAAATGAAATATAAATTATTGTATTGCTACTTTGACGGTGAATACCTACATTCGACGTCGTAAATTAGATAAATGATAGGTGGGTCATATTACAATAATATATTAAGATTTGAAGACATGTCATGTCGGCTGATTTGAATTGACTAACCGATTCTTACGTAAACTATAGGTATACATAGTTTAACAATTAATATATTTCGCTTTTTGGAAACAAAGGAAAAGTGTGTTATAGGTTTATTAAAAAACAGTTTTACACGAATTGCATAGGTATTCCATTCATAAGTGCTGTACTGTGGACAAGCTAGCTGCCCGCTCTAGCAGAATGAATGTGCATACTGCTACTGCTATTAGTGCTATTGGACCGACGCCATCTGCTTGTGTTGTGTATGGGCACGTTGGCATATTCAGCAAGTAATTTCAACCTGCTATAAAAATAGCAGCTATTTATCAGAGCTCATAGCAGTTGCTACTGCTTCGAACCAAATAGCAGACTGCTATTTAGCAGCCCATCACTAGATGGCGCTGCATTAGACTTGTAAGTATATTCAATAATATCAAAGTATAAAATTGTAGGAACGAAGTACTATTTAAACGCCTCATCTTAAATGTTAAATTGTATAGAAGTGGTCCCATCTACTAAAATAGTATTATACTAAAATTATGATTAACAATAAGCTGTTTTTGGCAAATTTGAGTAATGTTATTAAACTAAAAATAGGTGTAAGTTGTACATAAATGTTTATTACAGGATTGTTGAAAAATAGTTTTTGCTAAAATTGGCTCATTAGGGAGATCTCTCTTCTCTTGGTGCGTTACCTCTTGTTCCCCACTGGTCTTGCCGCCTTGCTTACTCTTAACATAAAAAAATTAAGTTTTCATTCGTTTCTCGTGACAAAAGGTTTGTTCTGGTTTTGAGAAATACTTGCGCAGTTAGTAAGTCCAGAACGTGTTTTACCAGCTGCGCATATGCCTGACATCTGAGGACAGGGTATTTCTCAAAACCAGAACAAACCTATAGTAGAGAACATTACTCTTATTGTTATGTTCTCTGCCTATAGAGTATCTCAAGCATTCTCACTGGTTGCCGCTTGTCGCCAATAAAGTAGATAGATCATTTTTAGAGTGTTTTGAATTTTTGTTAAGGTCTAAAATGGCTAGTGGAAACTGTCATACACCTCTCTCATCATGTTCATGAAGGTGTACTACGCAACATACTAAATGTCCCCATCTCTGTGTCGCGCTCGAGCCACCATCTTGAACAAATGGTGCTCAAATTCAGTCTTTGGCCTATACCTATCTCGCCAACCATTAGCAATATCGAAATTATGCACTATATATAAAATAAAGCTTATAAAATTCCCTACAAAATGGCATACATTACTTTCGTATCTATGGTTATACTCCTAGAAACTACAAAAACTAAAATTGATCGACACAGTTCTAAAATCGTAAATTTCGCTCAGAGAAAAATTTTCATATCGTTGTATTAGGCATGTAATTTTGAATGACTTTCAAAATGTCCGTCACATCTGTCTCTCAATCCGCTATGTTTGTAAGCACAATAACTTAAGAACGAGAAGTACGATTCTATTAAAACTTGAACGGTGTATTAGCAATGGATAGAGGAAGAACCTTTTCAATTAAAAAAAAATAGATAGATGAATATGAATCATTTTAATAAAAGAAAATACACCTGAAGAGTATTATAATCGTTGATGAGATTCTATAAACACAAAAGTACTACATATACTACTGAATCTTTCGCCAATCAAGATGGTATCATCAGGATATGATTAACGTCACAGGCAATTAACTAAAATATTAACTTATCAATGATTACAACACTCTTTACGTACACTTTCCTTTTTTTTAATAAAATAGTTCATAACCTTCATATTCTGATCGACTTTTTTCAAAAATTAAAGAGTCCCGGGGCTGAAGGACTTCGGTCAATTGCCTTTTAATTGTTAATCAATAAAGATTATTATTATTTAATAAAATCGGACTTTTCAGTCTTAAGTTATTGTGTTTACAATATGGCGGATAGAGAGACGAACAGACATTTTGAAAATTATTCAGAATTCCATGACTAATACATTGACATGAAAAGTCTCTGAGCGATATTTGCTATTTTGAAATCTTGAAATAATATTGCACTATATTTTATTCTTGTGAAGTTGTGCAACCGCCCACAAAAGTCCAAGAAGCCATTTCTCATGTCCCTTAGGACCCTCTTTCTGAAATTGTTCCCAAAAATTATTTACCTTGTTGGAATGGGTCATTTCAATTTTTAAAACTTTTGCGTAATGGGCTTAAAAACGATATTTTTTATATATTTTTATAAAAATGTGCACGTTGTAACTTAAACATTGCAATTTAATTTATTTCTCTAGCACTTAAAATGGCTTTACAATTAATTGTTGAAGTTCGAGCAATTAGTCCACGCCCCCATCTTTCCTAGTAGCAGTTCGACTGAGTGCACTACGTCATCGACGCCCATTTACCCCGTAGTGATCATAGTACCGATGCTTTGCTGCGATGTTATAGAGATGGCTACACAAAATATTCGTTACAAATACTGTGTTGTGCCTTGATGTACCAATACAACAATCACTACGCCAAACAAATTATTTATAAGTATGCCAAAAGGTGAAAAAACACGAAAACAATGGTGTGATGCAATAAAGAGAGATAAAAAGAATAATATCACCTTTTCGAGTACAAGTAATCGGTTTTGTTGTGAAGACCATTTCGAAGTTAACTTAAAATTGCAATAGTTATCTCTACCTACATAATGCAATACTTACATTATCCAGCACTCACATACAGGGTGTCCCAACAGTGTATCAGTCATATATCCCAGCCAGCTCGGTGGCGCAATGCTGAAGGTGTTTGGCTTGCTAACCCGACAAGACACACTACCCGACAAAACAACAAACCCCCCCTCTCCAAATCCCACACCCCTGCCCCCTACCCGTCGATACCTTATAATTTTATTTTTTTATAAGTAAATGCTCACACATAATCATCATTTTTATATCTTGACAATATTATCTGAAGCAGGTTTTTAATTCTACATTTTTTTCTGCATTTGTTAATTGAGCTATTTTCGTTCCGCCAAGAAACTCTCGAACTAATGAGCTTTAAGCTCGATTAAAGCCAAGGCAACACATTGATTATAATTGATATAAATTGATAAAGAAATATCAAGATAAAACATAAAAATAAAAAGAGCCGTATTTTTCTAAAGTCTCCAGCCATACCATCGGCTGTGTCATGTTCTATATTATACTTTTTGTGTAGTTTTATATGTGACATTCATATATATACCTTTAGAAATAAGCTTCATACAATGTAATATTTTAATTAATAAAATTATATTTAAATGGAAAAAAATGGTTGGCTTGCGACCACGGAGTTCCGGGTTCGAATCCTGGCCAGGGTATGGATGTTGGTGGCGTTTTTTCATGGGTTACCGAGACGGTAGCAGTGATTTAGACCGCTGTTGGGTGGCACATGTCTAGTCGCTGTTATCTCTCCTGAGTACGAGTCTCAGCTGCGGTAGATGGCAATATCGCAGGGAATGGTTGTTGTGTTGATGTCTATGTGTACGTGTCCTGGGTCAGTGGTAGAGCAGCAATAGCTGAACTCCGCCAGGACGTTAATAAAAATAAGGCATTAAAATAAGATAAAAAATAAATAAATAAAATATTGCTCTTAATAAAATAATTCAAATTTTTTTGTAAGTAACTGGTGTAGTGTCGAAGAGTGCACACTTAAAAATTATTTTTAAATATATAGGGTGATTTAGTACATCGGTGCATATATCTTTACATTTTTTTAATGAGGTTAAAATTTTCTTACCAAGTTTTTAAGTTTTTGATGCCGCATTACCGAGCTTTATTAAATATTGTAAATATTTTTTCCAGATAGGTTTAAAAAGTGAATTCGCTGTGTGAGAATTAAGAAAACATATTTTGCTGTTATGTAGCCCCAGGACGAAAATTGATTATATTTTGTATATCAAGCTGGGTAACCAATGGGAATAATAATTAAACGTATTAATGTTCTTTATTTCAGTCAATTTTTGGCAAGTTATCCGACTGTCCACGGACAAATCCCTGCTCCATTATTGTCACAACTACTTAGGAACCCAAAATAAGACTGTTTCACTTATATAAATTCATTCAAATAAGGCGAGCGGCGTGCGACATCGGCGCCGATTACGTCACAGCCGGCCAGCTCGAGTTTCGGGCATTGCAGCAAGCCGTATCGTTATTTGCAGATTTTAAAAGCTTATATCTCTGTAATTAATGATCGTATTGACTTGATTTAAACGCTACTGTAATTATAATAATGATTCGTATTGATTGTTTTAAAAAAGAACGAGACTTTTAAAAAAATTTCCAAGCCCATTGGGGGGGCGGGGGCGGCAAGGGTAGGCAACGTCATTCAATTCAAAGGTTTTCAATACAATTCTAATGGGTTTAGGGTTTCTTTTCTAGGCGAACGGTTTGCTTAGGGTGTTTTACTAATTTTTATACCGGTTTCTAAAACCTGGTTTAAATTTTTAGTAAAATCGTTCCATGGGAACACATTCTTTAATAACAATTTTATAAACAAATTATAAATAACGCGATTTTCTATTCCAAAACACTTCTATCGTAAGAGTATGGGTTACAAAAAAAAAAGTCTTACAAATGTTATGTCGGAAAGATTTATTGTTTAAAAGTTATCGTTTTAAACATTGAAAAAAATGCGATTTTTAGCCTTTTTGACCTTTGGTTCCAAAGTTATAGCATGCTATGATTACTATACTTCAGTTGTCTGCTTTCAGAGACATGGTCTGTAACCACAATAGCATGGCGCGGTGCGCCGAAAACTCCCAATTTGACTCATACTGTACGATAGAAGTAGTTTGGAATCGAAAATCGTATTATTAACAATTTATTTATAAAATTGCGAATGCTTGCAGAGTTATCGCAAAAAATTCAAGCTGTATGCATCAGCGAGCGCTCGCCAACATATCAGCGAACGTATGTGAACGACAATCATCTGGGGAACGTTCGCACAACCGTTCGGTGAACGATCGCCAAGTCTTCCGATTTTTGCGTGAGCCTTATGTGCCAAATTGATTTTTCACACCACTCACTTTCCTTCTTTTGAGTTTAATATTACTTTTTGCAGCACTCACTTTCCCTTGCTCATTTGGGTTTATAGGGTTATCGTTTAAGAATTACTTTCAGTCTTTTGGGTTTATAGGGTTCGCTTTGTTTCGATCTATTGGGTTATTTGTGAAAAATCCCTGCTTACCCAATAAAAATGCTGAAATTATGCCGCTGCTAATTCGTCAATGCTCCATAAATATATCGTGACACAAGCAAAAGAGTAAATTTTTTAAATTTATTGCTGTACCAAGTAAGTATTTCTACTATAATGGTACACACAGCTGCACAATAGTGCACAAAATTTTGAGCTCTCTAGGAGCTAACAAGGTAGTGATTTAAGGTCGGTATTTATGGCCATTTTTATTTGCATTAAATATTTGTAGACTATAATATACTTTTGCAAAAAAATTTGTATATACAACGGTTTTGGCATACAATAAGAACCAAAATAAACGCCTTTTTCCTTGCGTAGTGGTACAAAAACTTTGATAACTTCAAGAAGTGATCAGATTGCAATAAAGAAAAAAAAAAGGAATAAAAGATATCAGCATTTATTCTAAAATATATTTGGTACTTTTTACATAAATATAAGAAACATTAAAAACTATTTAAAGTGTACATGCAAAAATGAGGCACAAGTTAAAAGGAATGTATAAATGCTTTTAAAAAAATCTGCATCGTCACTTCGTAGGAGAAAATACAAATAAAATAAAAAAAACCTCTACATAAACATAAGAGAAAAAAAATCATTACAAAATATGAAAGTATCACATACAAATAACAAAGTACTTTTATAGATATAAATCCTAAAATTGGTCACTTACAGATATATAGGATATAAAATATCAAAATACAGTCCATACAAAGAAAAAACATTTTGGTGCGCAAGTTATACTAACTAATGAGCAACTTGTTCAACATGAATTTCAACAAAAATGTACAAAACATCACTTTGATAACAAAACAGCCAGGTTATTCACATTAGTTTTAAAATAACAGTCTAACCGATTTGTATTCCAACGTGGAATATTAACTAGCATCTAATAAACTCTTAGCCGAGTACAGAGCATCCCATAAACGTGGATCAATAAATTAACATACAAATCGGGGGCGAAAAGCTCATAACTTATTTACGTTATCACATAAATAATTCTGATAAATATAATAAAATCACTATAATACTTTAGAATTCTACTTAAAACTATGTACAAAACTTTTTAATTACGGACAAGTCAATAGATACACCAAATAATGAAAGCTGCGATTTTTAACTTACTTAACGACCAATGGATGGGGGTTGCTGAAAATTGGGTGCACTTATATTTGTTTATGAGTAAATTACGACGGCAAAAATACCTATAGAGTATTGCGAATGAAATATAAGAGTAACAACGAATAATACTAGAAATTGTACGCCAACACACCGGCCAGTTCTAATTGTGCAAAGGTGAAATTTGCAGACTGTTCTCTCGTAACTTACCTGTAATGGATAATAAAGAGGGAAATTACTATGTGAAAATCACAAGAATCGGTTAACATATCTAAGAACAGGTGCTCGTCCAAAATAAATTTTGAAATGCAGTTAACCAGATAAGAAAAAAATTGTTAGATTTAAAATATGTTCACCTTTGCAAGCGTATCATTAGGAGTGAGCAAAGTGACTAGATCAGTGAGGAGTAACACACCAAATAATGAGATATCCTCCTAATAAGCAAGTAAGCTAAAAATTTCCTCAGTAGATCGAGCCACCGCTTCGATAGAACTTGAGACGTATCATTTTAGGAAATTTTCGTACTATCAGCATCATATTATGCTTTTATCTCACCATGATTATTTTTAAAATTAAACCCTTATAAGAGCGTTTATAGGACCCCATGAAGGCAAAAGTAGAGAATCCTGTATTTATGACGTTTATTATTGTTTCTTTGTCGATAATTGTTTAAATAATTACAATGCCTCTCCAGGGTTCTTCTCTCTTAACCCAAATAAGTGAATCCGAAGGGTTTTGACCGAACACGATGCCGTTGGCTGTTTTGCGCCTTCACGTCACAAATTTGAGAAAACCTAACCTATAAGTGCTTCATTCATTTTGGACAGTTGAATAAGATGGTCTGGTTCGTTTTACCCAATCTCATATCGTTGTCCAGTTATTAGGGCACAAATATAGGCAGAAATGGCCTTTTTGGCACTTTTAGCCTAGGTTTTCTCAAAATTGTGATATGATGGTGCACAACGGTCAACAGAATTGTGTTCAGCACGTCAAAAACTTCGGAATCACCTATTTGGGTAAAAAAAAAGTGATTTTTGCAAGTCTGTGTTATCGACTGCTTAAAAAAAGTCTGTATTTTAAATTAAGTAGAAAGTTAGCATTAGCAAACTCTTAAACAATCGAATTAAATATCTGACGTGTCAAATTAAAAAAAAGGTAAAGGTGGAAATGGAAATTTATAGCAAAATGTAATCGCTTAAACAATTTGAGAAATGTTAAAATAGTAACTCAAACTGGAATGTGACTAATTAAAAATGATTTGATAAAAAAGAATTGCAATTAAATAATAACCAAAGTAAAAAAAAAAAAAACTACTATTACCCTTATGGGCCATTTTAAGGCCCAACAGTTTTTATGAGGGTGTTTAAATTAAAAAAGAATTATTAATTCGTATTCTTTGTACAACTGTGAAATTTAAAAAAGGTGGAAATGTTACAAATTTATAGCAACACATAAATTGTTTAAATTTGAAAAACAGTTTGCCATCATGGGGTCACTTTGGGCTCCTATAAGAGGGTCTTATGAGGGTTTAATTTAAAAACAAATTATTAATTCGTATTCTATGAATAATTCTGAAACCGCGTGCGATTTTTATTTCACATTTTGACGATTCTGTTATTATTGCCAATGTCTTATCTATAAGAAATGCATGGGAAACTTCACATTCTTAGAAGCACATGTTAATATCAACCCATTTTGCTGAAATTTGAACCCGATTTTTTTGGGATTTCGAATAAATCTGGGAGGCGGCACAAACAAAATTTTAAACTTGATTTTTTTAATTACCCTAATGCACATACAACATAAATCAGTTATTACAGTCGGACTGCTCTCGTATTACCTACTGAGGTACGGGTATTTCGATCTCTAGAACGTGTACCACAATGTAAAGAAAATATGCATGACAAACTAGACCTATAGCCGGGGTAGACGCAAACGCCATATGTGGGTAGAATTTAGTACTAATCTAGTCCCTGTACTCACTCTTAAGTCGTAAAAACTGTCGAACCATCCAAAATAACTGCCCGAACAAAATTACTCATTCATAGTCTTTTCTACCAAGACTTCTTTGGTTAGATAAACAGCCGTTTGGTTGCACACGTGCTACATTTCATTTGAAATGGTTAGTACTACCTGTTTTTTATCCTGCGATAATTGATATCAGACTATGTTGCCAGATGAATGAATATTTGTATATATTTTTATTACTTCGACAAGCTACCTTGTTTGGAAATAATCAAAGCCTAGGTATGCATGTGCAATAACGAAGAGGTTTACGTGCAACAAAATGAAATAAGAAAAACGGCGTAAAATGTTACGTCAACAAGTTAAGAAAACAAAAAATTCTCTCAAAATGTTGAATAGGCAGAATATTGCAAATTGGCTTTTAGGTAAATATAATTTAATCTCCAAATGCTAAACATAAAATGGGGCGAAAAAAATTCTGCTAAAAAACCTGATTTTGTGCGTTTTTGTAACACATTTGAGTGATTTCATGATTTCCTTTCAAATAGAAATAGATAGTGTTAAGGAGTAAAAAATTTGGATCTAGTTCTGCTTCGAATTTGGCAACAAAAGCACAGCACGTAAACAAATATTTGATGCTAACGCTTTAGCATTTAGGTACAAAGGGACAAATAACATTCTGATCGAACATACATGATAATCTGGCAACAACGTCTGGTGCAACTGCTAATCTGAAATTAAAGTACATAACCTCAAATCCAAATGTTACTTGGTTTGCAAGATGGTTTGATGGGATTATGAATTTGACATAAGCTAACGAAAACTAAGTCTGTAGTCAATCTAAAGGTTTTCGTGACATCGCCAGCTTGGTGAAAAAGACTATGAATGGGTGTGCAGAAACCGGCAAAAGTTGGCAACCAATACAAGAAAAGAATACAACCGGCAAATATTTTTAATGTAATAAATTATTTACGAATAAAAACGTCGACAAGGCACTCCTCGGTATTAAAACAAAATTCAACTTTTTTACTATTTAATTCTTCTCTAGGAAAAATAGATTTCGGCTTAATAATAATGTTTAATTTCGGTTAAAATATTAAATAATTTAAAAAAATATACATTAATTTGGAATAACTCTATACTTCAACATATAATTTTTGTTTAATCACCTCTTAAAATGTCGTCGTGCTAACGCTCCTGTTGACCTTTTTCCCTATTAATCTGGAACTGATTTTCAATATGGAAGGTATAGCGGCGCTTTCGCTGGCTATCGACTTTATACAATTAGCTGCCTCTTTCAGCTGCTTCACAAGCATCTCATTACGCAATTTCTCTGCGTTCAACTCCCTAGTTAGCTCCACCTTGGATTTACTGCTGTCTGGCGACAGGGCTCGGTGCTGCAGTATCTGCAGCGGTGACGGTCTTAACACTGGATCAGGATGGTACATCGATTTTATAAGATCTAACAAGTCCCGGGGGAGCTTCTGGGGTAGGGGTGGTAACTCGCCGTTGCGGATCTTGTGCCATTCTTCCCCGTTCTTGGGAAGGGGGCCAGCTCCTGCGCATTCCAAGGCGGTCAGGCCCAGCGCGAATACGTCGGCCTTGGTGAGGTGAGAAAAGTCTTCCTGGAGTATTTCCTTTGGGAGATACCTACAATCACCTTCTTCGACCTGCAACATAGATAAACATATCTTTAATAATCGTCTCACTTTGATTTGTCAATT
The DNA here is from genome assembly GCA_963583905.1 of Stenurella melanura. Lineage (NCBI taxonomy): Eukaryota > Metazoa > Arthropoda > Insecta > Coleoptera > Cerambycidae > Stenurella > Stenurella melanura. Next base: position 20,149,315 of record OY757315.1, read on the forward strand.
AATATTAGTAGTAGTATTCCAACTGGCTAAAAGTAATTTATTGAGTAAAAATTCAAATGGCTATTGACCGAAGTCCTTCAGCATTTTTTTTTAACAATAATATAATAAATTTTGTAATATAAAGTATGGATAATAGACAGATAGTAAAATTTAGATATCAGGAAAAAAAAATTTCAAGTATAGTATATACGATTTCAATTGGGACAGCATAAAAACGAAAACTCGGAGCAAAGTAAGAATCGCCTTTAGTTGACAAATCAAACTCTAGGCATCTAATGCAGCCCACATTTTTAAGTGGCAGATGGATTAAGTCCACGTGAACCGTAGACGAGAAGTGGTGAATATCTGTGTTTTCGTTTCAAATTCGTTTATTTTGTTATTGGACAATTACAAATTGTATAACAATAGTCAATGGTAAAACAATTAATTACAATTAGTCTGAATGAAAAGAATGATAAAATTAAGTGTGACTTAAATTAACTTAATCTAAACAAAAAACTCGGACAAAGAATAAAAACATTTAGCTACTAAGAACAATTTAATTTTTTTTTTAAATGAAATAAATTAATATTATTTTGTTTTAATTCCTCTGGCAAATGGTTAAACATTTTCAACCCCAAGTACTTTGGAGATTTATTGGTAATTGACAATTTAGAAAAGGGTACATGAATATCATAATAATAACTTTATTGAAAGTAGGCAAGCCTAATGTACATATAACAACGGTAGTGGCCACGGCGTATTACGACAAGTGGAAGATCCGGGTCAACGTCGCGAAGTCGGAGACCATACTCTTCACGCGCCGATTCACAGAAAACCGCATATTAACACCAATTTCGATCCAGGGTCAGCAAATTCCAATCAAAAGATGCGTGAAGTATCTGGGGGTTAACTTGGACAAACGACTGACGTTTAATACACACATCAACGAGACGATACGTAAGGTCTACTTCATGTCCAGGAGTCTGTATCCGCTCATGGCAAGGGGTAGCGGACTCAACAGACACAATAAAAAATTATTGTACACGGCGGTAATCAGGCCGGCCATCACATACGCGGCGCCGGTGTGGTGCAGCATCCCGGCCACGACAATGAGAAAACTTAAAGTCTTAGAATGCAAATTTATGCGCCTCATTTCAGACTCGAGCAGGTACACCTCCCTCAGAGATTTGTATGTTCGCTGCAACGACATAACGCCACTAGCGGACTACGTCCGGGAAATATCACAAAAATTCTATTCCTTTCGCCTGGGCGACAGTCCGCTAACACGCAACATAACCCAAATCAGAATGCATAATGCCCCATTCTAGATAAAACACCCCCTACCATATCAGGCGTTGCCTATCTTCCGGCAACCTCTATAGCCAAACCTTTACTAATCACAACTTTCTCAAATCCTACACTATACCTTTCAAATCTTTTCTGTTCTATCCCTCTTCTCTTCTTTTAATTGTTTTCGTTTTTGTCTTTTTTGTTCTTTTGTCATTTTTGTTAGAAATTCCCTTTAGACCAACAAATTTAAGAAATCTAAACATTAAAAAAAATAATAAACTTCTACTTCCATACTCTCCCAAACGGCGGGCAGACCGTTGGGAAATCAATTGTCTCGAACGGGTTTTTTCGTTGAGTTTTTCCCGTATCAACAGCCAACATCAGCAGTGCGGTAGTGATGGTTTTAAAATTAGTTCTTAATTATCTTAATGTTTAATTTAAAACAATGTTCAATTTGAATGTTAATTTTAACACAGAAAAGAAACTCTTATATATTTTTTTGCTACATATAGTATCATACCCCATATAAATGTACCGACTAGAATAACAAAATCCACTAAAACTTGCATAGATAATATCTTCTCAAATTGTAAAGAAACTAAATCAGAGGTACACAACTCTTATTTATCAGATCACACATATCAGATTTGTACTTTCATAATATTAGACATAAATAAATCAAATAATGCTGATTATATCTATAGTCGAAATTTTAGTGCAAACAATATTCAGATGTTCATAGACATTCTTAATGCAGAAAGGTGGAATGAAATGTACATAGCTGAAACTTTTCTAAACAAATTTGACTGCTTTTATGAGAAATTCTGTTATCACTACAACTGTGCATTTCCAATAATGAAAAGAAAGAAAAAAAGAACAAAAAAGAGATGGTTTTCATCTGAAATTAAAGCTATGCATAGCCAACTTTGTGAAATGGAAAAATTAGCACGCCGCTTACAAAATCCAGTTTATACTGCCAGATATAAAGAGTTCAAGACATTATATAAAAGTAGCATTTACAGTCATAGAAAACATGTAAATAATAGTAGATTAGTTAGGTCTAATAATATGATGAAAGAAAGCTGGAAAATAATTAATGAGACTAGACATGGTAATGTAAAAAATAAACAAATACAATTAAAGCTAAATGAAAATGACACCCCAATAACTGATACAACAGAAATTGTGAATATATTTAGTGACTTTTTTGGCAGATTAACAAATTCGTGTCCTAAACCAAATTATCAAAATGCTAAAATAATAAATCATGAACACAATTTTTATCTATCACCAACAACACCAGAGGAAATAAATGATATTATTTTAAAAACGGCATCCAAACCAGCTGCAGGTTCAGATGATATAAGAGGCAACATTTTGAAAGCAGTAAGAAGTTGCATAATTGGTCCACTATCGTATCTTATAAATGAATCATTCTGTTCAGGTGTTTTTCCACAAACACTAAAAATCTCAAAATGTATTCCAGTGTATAAAAATAAGGGATCAAGGTTCGTGACCAGCAACTATAGATTAATTCATTTGCAGTGTCAGTTCGCAAAAATCTTTGAAGCAGCTTATGCGAATAGACTAACTAACTTTGTTGAAAAATATGAAATAATACCAGCGGCTCAGTATGGCTTTAGACGCGGTAAATCCACCGATTCTGCTGTCCTTGACTGTCTGCACTCGATATACAATTCATTAAATAAAAAAGAATATACATTAGCATTATTCTATGATTTAAGTCGGGCATTTGACACCGTTGATCATCAACTGCTTCTAGATAAATTATATGGAATTGGTGTACGAGGAATATGTCATCAATGGGCCACCTCATACCTAAATAACAGAACACAAACAGTAACAATACAAGGAATTAAATCACAAACTACAAATAATGACCTTGGAGTCCCACAAGGCTCAATTCTTGGTCCCTTATTTTTTATAATATTCACCAGTGATATCACTGACACATGTCTAAGTTCTGACAGAATGATTCTCTATGCAGATGATACAAATATCCTTATGAGCCAAGCAAATATTAGCACACTTGTGGAAAAACCCAATGCAGCCTCCACTGAACTCTCCCAATGGTGCAGTGATAACGGCCTTCTACTAAACATAACAAAAACGCACTACATGCAGTTCCTGCCGAAAAATGTAAATCCGGACTTTAGCCTATTGATTAGATCATGCAACCAATATATACAGAAGACTGATAATATTAGGTTCTTGGGAATAACGATTGATCACAAGCTTATTTGGGAAGAACATATTTCCACCGTTTGTTCAAAACTTAGCAAAGTTGATTATATAATACTTCATCTTAGGAATACAGTGAGTGAGTCAGTTTTAAAAACACTGTACTATGGACTGGTTCAATCCACTTTACAATATGGCTTGCTCTTTTGGGGTTCCTCGGCGCATTTAAATAATGCGTTTATTATTCAAAAAAGAATAGTAAGACATATGGCTGGCGTACCACCCTTAAACAGTTGCAAACCACTATTCCAAGATTTTGAAATACTGACATTACCATGCTTATATGTATTCCAGCTTATAATGCACACAAGAATGAATATACATAGCTACAGCAAAAGGCACGATATTCACGATCACAATACAAGAAACTGTAGTATGATACATCAACCTTTTGCAAGGCTAAATACAACTCAGAATGACCCTGTATATATGGGTATTAAATGCTATAATAAAATAAATTTCTTTAAAAGCACAGACACTGTTGCTATGTGCAAAAACAAATTATTCACATTTCTAATACAGAAAGCCTTTTACTCGGTGAATGAGTTCCTAAACTATCAATTTTAATCTGTTGTTATTGTCTCAGTGTTGTCTCAATTACATATATTAATTTTTTCTTAATTGTGTATTGTCATTTTATTTATAATTAAGATGTTTACTTCCCATTATATTGACTAGTCAGATAAGTTAACTTTATATTTTTATATATAGTGTAACTTTATTGATGAATAAATGATTGATTGATTGATTGATAAGCCGTCACAGACGGCAGGTGTTTTAGCTTTTGTTTTTTTGTTGTTCCATTTTATTAAATCGAACCGGCCGTGATCCGTCCAACCTAACGTCCGCCACGACGTCACGCGCCGTGGTTGTCTGGTTGGCTCCGGATCGCGGTCCGAGGAGGCAATGTTTGTACCCTTTTAATATATAATAAATCTGTTAAAGTTAAAAAAAAAAAAAGTTGTCGCGTTGTGGAGCAACAGGTCCCGGGTTCAACTGCTGGACACTGAACTTTTTTTTTAATATTTCGTAACGATTAATATCCTTTTTCACAAATTCTGGTTGGATTTGACGACAGAAATAATGTTCTTTTTTTTTCATATAATAATTTATCTCTTTCATGTGATGGTAGTTGGGTTAGTTAGGTTGATTTTTATATTGCTAAATAATTGCTAATAAATTATCAGCGCCGCAGGCAGCATTAGCGCCGCAGACAAAAACGGGGGTTGTCCCCCCGCCTTGTTTTTCAGAAAATTGCACAAAATATTTCAATTTCTCTGCGCGGCGGTTCAATAAGTCGTGCAAAAGATCCGCCGCGGCGGTTGCGTAGTCACTCCCTATAACAACTACATATTAAAAAGATCTTCATAACAGATTTGGTACGTCAAATCACTATTATAATAAAATACTAAATAATAATTTTTCTGTCTAGTATGTTTTTATGCTGTAAGTTGAATGTAATGGCTGGAGTAATCATAAAGTTCAACTTTCCCTTGTATTTGCAAAAAAAACGAAAAGCTATGAAGATCTTGATGCTTTCAAAAACTTTCTCCCTTTAATGCCATTTTTAACTGTATGCCACGTGCAATAAAAACTTTTTACATAACATGAGAAAATTGTTGGTAATTTGTTTAAAAGGATATCTGTCTGGGTTACATTAGGGGAAAATAAAGTAAAAACAAACAGAACATTTTTCGTAAATTTTTTTATTCATAAATTTAGCTCAAATTGCGCTCCTCCATTTCTTATACATGCGCGACATCTTCAGATTTTTACCGTGCTGTACGGAGCCGCATCTCTTCTCCCATCATTGCAAACGCAGCATTAATTCTTTCAATTAACTGGTTTTGGTTGTGAATTTCTTGTGAGTGCACAAGTTGTTTAGCCCGTCCTCAGACGTGGAAATCAAGAGGTGTCAGGTCTGGGGACGGTGCGGGCCATGGAATAGGGCCACGTCTACCAATCCACAAATTGTGAAACACATTATCTAAGTGCTCCCCCGTAGGTTATTCTGTAGCGTGCCGAACAACCGTCATTTTAAAAAACAATAGGTCTGTCTTCTTCAAAAATCGGAACTTCAGCCAATAATTCCGAAAGGTCATTCTGTAAGAAGTCCAGGTAATTATCACCATTTAGGTTGCCCGGCAAGTAGTGCGGTCCGATAAGGGACCTTCCGATTACACCTGCCCAAATGTTCACACTGAATTTTCGTTGAAATGAGGTCGGCCTGATCACATGTGGATTCTCACCCCTTGTGACCCAATGGTGTCAATTGTGTAAATTTACGATTCATTCCCTAGTAAATGTAGACTCATCCATCCACAAAATACTTTTTAAAAAGTTTCTGTCATCAAAATCTGTATGTAACAAAAAACGGCAAAATTGTATACGTCTCTCATTGTCACCTTCATCGAGACCTGGAACAAATAATTAGAACATCCTTGAGACATTTTTAGATAAATTTCAATTTATTTAATAAAATAGTAAATTAGTTTGTTACTATTGAGTCGGAGAGCAAAGCGAAAGTGAATAATAATTAATAAATGAATGCTTTATGTGAACTTTGATTTGTATGGAACAACTATCTACATTTTCCGAAAGGTTAGATAAGTAAGTACTAAAATTACCTTGCACCGGAGTGTAATGGAAAGCAAGGCGACCATTTTCACGAAGAACTGACCACACTACATTTCTTATGCTTCTGGTTGGATCCTCATCAAATGCTTCAACCATGTTTTCAACGTCAGCAACAGCATACTGTCGTGTATTCTGGGTTCTCGGAAATTCAAATTGCCTCTCTCCTGTAAACGTCGGTAGGTATTTCAAAATGTGTTGCGGCTAGGTAATCGTCTACCAGGATGTTGCCCTGATAAATTCCTTCTGCTTCACATGTAACACCATTGGCTCTGCCATAAGCCAAATATCAGCATATTGTTCGTTAGTATACGCAGCCATTGTTACAATATCGAAAAGATGCTGTATTTACGTTTAACAAAATAACGAAAACAATTTTATTACGTAATTAACCAACACTAAGAAAATTATACGAAATGAAGTTAATAAGATGAGACAGTTTCTCGAATCACAAACACATCCACTGCAGAAATAATGGTCAACACTAAAATAGGGAAGGGGGCGAGTCCTCGGACCGTACTTACCCCACGAAAGACAAAGACAGTATAATTATTTTACCTGCGCTAAAAGTGTTGTTTACCTGCTCGCTACACGTGTATTTGTGTATCTCACAACCGAGTTAACTTCCATCGTTATTTGTTATCGTTGGCGTGCCCCGTATATCCTTGTAAACAAATTACCACCAATGTTCTGTTATTTAAAAAGTTTTTATTGCACGTGGCATATGGTTAAAAATGGCGTTAAAGGGAGAAGTTTTTGAAAGTATTGTAACATCTTGACAGCTTTTCATTTTTTTGCAAATGCAGGGGAAAGTTGATCTTTTCTACCAATTCTAAGAACTCTGTTAGCTCATAACAATTTTTTTTTAAATTTTTTTTAATTATCAACCATGACTTTGTTAGAAACAGATACATTGCAGAAAATAATAAAAATTATTTTGACTTGTTACAACCATTAAAAAAATTGTTATACATGCTAAAAGGTTGATTCAAGGGAAAATTTAAATAAGAAAAAAATGGTATCTCAGAAACGGTGATACTTTGGATAGAGGCCATTAAAGCTAACCAATTTCTAAATGGGCCCACCTATCTACCATTCCCGTTTGGCACACCCTCTGCCGAACACCCTGTAGAATACACATAATTTTTTAATATCGTCGATTTTTAAAAATGTACTGATATTTACAGGTTGGAAATCCAATCTACAATTATTAGAGATGTTTTTTATATTAAAAAAAACCATATGTATTCTATATGAGAGGGTTTATTAACACATTCAGTGCCAAGCTAATGTTGAATCTACGCATGGGACCACCCATAAGACAAATTCGGCAGACACCGGTGTCTGATCCGGCCCTATATCAAAAAAATGAATATTTTTTATCACACCAGGCCATATCGGACACATTTATCAAAAAACTGGTTAATTTCCTAGGCCGCAGCAGTCATTTTAGGAGACACAAATAAATCGGCGGACACCGCGCTATGTTGTCGATACGGACTGACATGTTCGCCCTGGCCTCTAAAATACATATAATTTTGTGTCATTCTCAGCAGGCCACAGTGGTCACAATGGTGGACACAGCTTTCAAAATCCATATAATTTTTTTTATTAAGAACCCATAGCATGTACGCCATTATACAGGCCCATGGCCGGCAATTAATGATAAAAACTCTTGGAATTTGAATGTCCGCTGGCTAATGCTAATGGCTAAGTACGCCGGTGACCGATATGGCCCGATCTAACTGTAGTTTATCACACACAGTGCCATGGCACTGAATGTGTTAATGTTACACTAGTTCCAATCTAGAAAATGCTAATAAAAACATTAAAAATTAGAACAAACACCTGTCAAAATTGAAATAGCACTTAGCATCTGTGAAAAAATAAAATAAGTAGATTTTCTAATATTTACAAGACGTTTTTTACAAATTTAGTGCATATGTTGTATACTTTTATAAATTGACAATTTACACCCATTAGTTTGTCAAACCACACATTATAAATACACTGGAAAAGTAACATACATGCATTCATTAGCCATTGTCGATAAATATACTAAAATTGTCGAAAGTAAATACAAAGCCATTAAAGTCTGCAGTCTGGCGATTAACTGAATAAAAATTAGAATGAGGGCAATATATGAAACATATTTAATTTTAATTTCTAAAGTATTACCTAATAGATGTTTGAATTGTTAAGCGAATATACTCTTTTTATAAAAAACATATTTACATTTTGTTTCACCTTGATAAAGATAATAAATTTTTACAAAATAAATATTAAACATCTGATAATAGGTTCAGAATGTATATAATGAACACAGTAAAATGATTACAAATTCCAAGCAACACCTGTTTATAAAATTTTATAAAACATTTCATAAAATAATATCACAAGAAATAATCCTGACGCACAACCAATTTTGCAATTGATGGTAAAATTACCAGCCAATATCTGGTATGTGGGTTATCTTGGTATGATCTTACATGTGAATATTATTTACAGATAAGATTCAGATAATTTAGACCCACCTGTGGATTACCTATACTCGTCACGTGGCCCAAATCTCCAATCTTATACGTCAATTCTTCCTCTAAAATAGAATTATCGTCAAGATCCTCGAATCCATCGTCTGCCGAGTCATAGTTCGTAATGTGGATTTTCTTCTCTTTCGATATGAAGATATTTCCCGGTTTAATGTCTAAATGAACCAAACCTTCCGAGTGGATATACCTTAGGCCTTCTGCGACGTGTAGCAAGAGCGTGCGCAGTTCCGCGGCGCTCAAGGCTTCCTGTGAGATTTTGTCTGATAGAGCACCCCCATTACAATACTCATTCTGTATGATCATGTGATTGTCTTCTGCCCATGCCGAATAATATCTGACTACATGCTGGTGTTTTCCTGTATATTTATAAATATTTTTAATAGTTTGTTTTGCACTTAAATTGTGTAACTGGCACTCACCTAATACTGCATGCGCGTATACTTCATTTAAAGCTGTCTTCTCAAAAACGCTGCCTGCGACTGGTTTGGTAGATTTCTTCACTGCATATATACACCCGTCTAATCTATTAACACATTTATAAACTGACCCAAATTGACCCCGTCCTATCAATTCTAATTCCACAAATTCCTGATGGTACCTTGATATATTGTTTTCCTATAAAAAGGAACATTAATAACAACGTACACAGCTATAGATAGTTTCCTTACCTGTAACGCTACCCGCTTAGTTGGTTGTTCGATCTCTATATCTGACGCGTCGCTTTCATTTAGATCAAATTTAGGAGGCCTAATTTCTGGGGAGCCCAGGAGTGATCGTATAGATCTTGAGCGTTTTTTAGACAACAACATACCTAGCAAATAAGACAATAATATAGAGTAGTATTATTATGAGAAGATGCTCGGGGCGGAGCTAACGTGCGCGAATATTTTTGCCAGTGACAGCATCATCTGGGGTAGAAGGATATATAATAATCTGTAATCAAATTTTCGAGGTCGAGGAACTGTGTAATGTAGAATATTAAAACTCGTCACACCCTGGTGTTTACGATGAAGACATTCTTCACTGAAAGTAAGGTTATATCACTTAATTCAATCAGAAATGGGGAACACAACAGGTATACTGCAGCACAGATCCTGTGACTGCAGATTGACGGTGCCACTGGCTTCGGCGTCAAATATGACGCAATTCGCTGTCATTGGCTTAAAACAATGAAGGCACACAAACTCGTCTCTGCACATTATTTTTTGCGAGCATCTTCTCATAATAATACTACTCTACCCTCTACTACTCAATTAAATCACTACAGAAATGTCAATAGAAAACAACACAATACAATGGTTTACTTTAGAGTACATTGCAGTAACACGCATACCCAGAAAATAACATTCATATAATAATATAATTACTTACTGATGTGATAAACTACCAGAAAATTTTAACTATTTACATATTAAATTAGGTTATAGGCAGGTAAACAATGCAGGATGAATATTTACTAAATTTTATACCACATTTTTATTAACTAATAGTTCATCAAAGTAATACAAAAAACAAACAATAAAAGGATTGGAGGCCATTCAAGGGAACTTACTAGAATGTCAAAATATTAAGACATAAGTTTCATTATCATGAGGGAAACAATGCTACAAGCAAAAATGTATGTATTCATGTATGTAGATCTTACCATCCGGGGTAAATGGATTAACATTAGCTGTGGGTGGTCGTTCTTCCCTTTTCGCATAAGCACAAGCAACAGCCCTGGGCTTATCACCGAAAAGTCTAGTCCTTGGCACGGGGGTCACAGAAGACGACTTCTGAATAATGGTCTTTGGTGTAAGTGGACTATCAAATAACCTTAAGGCTCTAACCCTCTTATAGGGGGGACTAAATGACAAATTCTTTGGCCCTGGTGTTCCATTGTTATTATCACATCCAGAAAATTCCAATTTTCTAGGTCCTTGGCTGAATTTGGGGCTTGAATATGGATAAGTATCGCTGGATAACTCAAAAGACATATCGCATCCTGACGAAGAATCGAAATCTTCAATTTCATTTACCTCTTGAAGACTTCGTATGTACGACATATTTTCCATATATATTTTAAAACCTCCTGTTTTTTCCGGTCAGTTCGTTAACTTTATTCACTTTATTTCTTTACAAAAAACTATTTATTCTTTCACAACAAACACGCCACTTGCTCACTACTAGAAACGGTTATTTTCTCAGTTGCATCTGTATTTAATTCGGCCAATCATAATCGAGCATGAGTGAATTAACTTGGTTATTTTAATCCATTGGTCAAAATAAATGCTTCATTCAAGGAGCGCCCTCTACAGTAAACTTAAAGATAAAGGCGCCCAATTCAAAATCTGTCCGTATTGTTTTCAAAAACCCAAAGATTAATTCAAAAATATATTCCTAGATTACCTATTAAATTATTTATATATACTTTTCGAAGTAAGTTGCACGTTATATAATAATTTGACAGTTAATAACGAAATATACGTTTCAAATACGTGACTCATTCCCGAAATATTCTGAAAATCGTTATTTAAATCGGTTTTGATAGGTCAAAGACCGAGAATTTTCTAAATCGTGTAATATGTGAACCAAAGAGATGATTCATATAATACAAAAAAGATATGACGAATTTTCAATAATTAATTCAAAATCGTTACAAGATAAATAAAACTAAATCATTATTTAGACATAATTAGCAAATCATTAAAATTCAACGACAGTCAAGTAGGTAGTACTCACTTAGTCTAAGCATATTCATTTTTACTCAAAATTTAATTACACTATTTAAAATGAAAGCAGATTGGCGGATAATTCAAAAATTATATTTTTCAGTCAGCTGACTTCTGTCAAATATGTTTGACATTGACATGTTTGTAGAAATCGGAAATAAACACAAAAAGCAACGTCACCTACTTTCATTTATGTATAAATTCACTGAATTTAGTAGATATATTAAAATTTAACGTGGAAATTAACAAAAAATGGTAGATGTAGCCGTCGACGTTTCGGGGCAGATGGAAACCCCTTTGGGTTTTGACGAAAGAAAGAAATTTTCAAGGTAACCTTAAAATCCAAAACAGTTTTATTGGATATGAAAACTGGAATACTTTTTTCAGTTACTTACAATTCCCTACCCAGTTACCCGATCCAAAAGAGTGGATACATCAACAGAGACAAAATGTGAGACCCTGGTTGGTGTTTATACAAACATCCAATTTTAAAGCGCCTCCTTCCATACCGAGATTAGGGAAACGCATTATGAAAAATATCGAATACTTTCAGGCTAATTATTTATTTGTCTTCCTTGGATTGGTTGTATATTGTTTGTAAGTGTATTCATTTGAAAGTAATACTTTGCTCGTCTCGTCTAAACACATTGTGTCCTCGTTAGAAAAATTACATTAATGTTTTTTATTTCCAGAATAACTTCCCCTTTGATCCTCTTTGCGTTAGCCGGTACCTTCTATGCTGGATACAGATTGAACAAACGGCACACAGAAAAGAAGCTAGTCCTATTTGGCAAAGAGTTGACCCTGGCACAGCAGTATGGACTCGTGTCTTTATGTTCAATGCCAGTATATTACCTTGTAGGAGCTCACGGTGCTATGTTTTGGGTGATCGGTGCTTCAATGGTTGTCATAACGTTACACGCGTCTTTTTATAACATCGATGTCCTCGTCTCAAAGGGAGATGATGGATTTCCATTACTAGAAGAGGTGTAGTCAAAATTGTATATTGTGTTTTATTTAATTATTTTATTATAATCTATTAACATTAGGGTTTTGTTAATAAAATGATTAATTTTTACGCTTGGAAAATATTTTTATGAAAAAATTTGTTTAGCCAGTATTAGGTTATGGCAGAAGTGGAACAAAATGTTCTCAACTTAATTGTATAGATCATACTACTGCTTCATGATGCAGATAAGGCAATAATACAAATATTTTAATGCATATAGGTACAGTATTTCTCGAATGTATGTTTTTATTTTCTCAAAGCATATTTTTTTAAGTCAATAATTTCTAGTTTCTATAAATTCATTGCTGATTCCTATGTAGCCGTTTCCAATGGAATATTTAAGAGGTTGTATAGATTTGATGAGGGTATCGATGAGACTAAAAACTTTCACATAATATACATGCTTTCAAAATTAAAATGGCTATTAAAATTAATTAAACTTAAATATTAATGACATAATAATTGTGATATATGATTTTCTAGCTGTTTTATATAAAAAAAAATAGATATTAACCAATAAACCTTTTTGCTTGTGAAGATTTGAGACATAATCAAGAAAAGTTCATTGTACATCCTCCAGTCACTTTTTAAACAATGCTACTAAAATATTGTAACAATGATTTTCCAAATAAATTTAATATAATTTTTAAATATGAGTTTAATTTTAAAACAATATCGACGAGAATGTTATAGATGTAGCAAATATCGCAAAATTAAAATATGCATTAGGTATTAAAAGGTGTTTTGGGCAAGAATAAGTCTATACGTTGATAAAATGTGCAGTCTTCAGGAAAATAACATGTTATACACATAGCATCTGTTGGATAAAACAACTTAGGAGGCATGTATTTTGGGTTTACTAATGATTGTTAATATTACCAAGAATTATTTTATTAGGTAGCAAATGATCAGGTAACAAATCCAAACAATCATGTACATAATTTCTATTCAACGTTTTGACCTTTCTCGGGTTTAATCACAGATATTCTTAGTATGGGTATCATAAAAACGTAAATTACTGGTAAGATGAACTTTATAAAGTTAATCCAGGAATAAATGCTATAAGAACTATTATTAAGGTGAAAGATGATACCTGATCCAGGATTAAATTTGTGGTGCCAACAGCAATAATGTGTATCTCTCATTTACTGTGTCAGTCACTTTTATGTATGATAATAACAGATTTTCTTCTAAGTATGTAGACTTCTTACCTGACTTACTTACTCAACGTCATCTATTTATCCACAAGCGTACCGTGATGTAGGTATATACAGATTTTAAATTGTAATACAGTCGGGGACACTGGTTTTGAGCAAATTTTAATAATATATTCAAAGATATAGAATGTCTCATAACTTTACAACTTTAGTCTGAAGCTTCTCTCGAAACACCGTGAAGCACTGTTTAACTTCCTAGCATATATCGAAATTATTTTAATGAACCCGAAAATATAAATCAGCATTTTCAACATATTTTTGTTTGAAGGTCAACATGCTATTTTGAACTATTTATGAGAAGTATGTGTGTATGTACCTAACGACTTCTTTGTGGTGCCAACCAAAGCGTATTAACGTTAATATGATTTGAAAGAAATTTCATCAAATTCGGTCCAGCCATTTTTTTGTTTAAACAAAAAGATTTTTAAAAAGTGGATTTTAGGATTTCTTGAAAGAGATTTAGCCAATTTAATTTGTTCTGGTGGCAATCGATACTATGAAATATCAGATATTTTTCGAGAGTTTTTGTTAAATATCATCTCATAGTTTTTTATAGTAAGTAGTAAAAAAGCAATAAATAATCAATATTAATAATGAACAAGTTGTATAATTGTTGCACATCCTATAAGATATTCTTCGCAGCTTTTTTTTTTGTGAATAGTTTTAGATATTTTTTGATTCATTAGAAAACATAAAAAAAAATTAATAATTTTTTTATTTATCGATCAATTTTGTTCAAAAACAATGGGGTCTCTAGCTAACACTGACTTACTGTCTAAATTTCAATACAATTGGACTTTTCGTTCTTAAGTTATCGTGCTTACAAAAAAACGTGACGGATGGATAGACAGACGGACGCATTTTTTGCAAGTTGTTCAGAATTCGATCACAAACACTGTGATATGATTTTTTTTGCTACAAGCAATATTACCAGTTTTAGAAATGCGTCGATCGAATGCAATATACACTTCGTTTTGTATTTCAAATTCAAATTTTATTCGAATTAGTATATACACCACATTTAATATAATGGTAATAAACAATAGATTTATAGATTTTTTTATTTTTTAATTGGAGATAGGCACCTAAATGACAACTTTTGCATGTGCTTTGATCTTTTAATTTTAAATTTTTTAAATGCTTATTCTTTTGTAAAAATGAGCAACAAGCTAAGACGTACAGTGAACGGACATTAAGAATCTCTTCTGTATATAGTAAATTCGTAAGATAAAGGCTAGACTTTTTGAAACTTATTTTTAGGATGTAGTTTTGTATTACATTTAGCTGTTTTAGTGTATTGTTGTATAGCCGTCCCCAAGCAACAATGCCATATCTAATTAACGATTCCACCAGTGACTTATTACCACCACCACCGTTATTAAAATCTTTTTCCTTAGAAATTCTCTCTCATTAAGTAGAATTTATGTATTAGTTTTCGTATGTTTGATGCTAATTTTTTAATATGATTGTCCCATTTTAAGTGCTGATCAATTATAATACCTAGATATTTAGGGATATTTTGAAAGTACTCAACCAATTATGTACTTTTTTACACCCTTTATAACTTTTTCTTTACCGAGGTTCTAAGAAGAGTCTTGGAATAATAAGACTGTGTCATGGCAAAAGAAATAATAGTACCCTTTATGTCTAAGCTAGTTGAGTTTATATAAGTTAAAAACAAAATTGGACCAAGCACAGTGCCTTGAGGAACACCTATTTGGATTCTCCTTGGTGTACTGTTAGCTTCTCTAACACGAGTCATTTGAAACCTGTCCGATAGATAGTTTCTAAAGACATTCAGCACAGTTCCACGTACTCCATAATGATGTAATACATCTAAGAGCTTTTCGTGGGGCATTGTGTCGAATGCTTTAGCTAGGTCTAGGAATACTGCAATACATTTTTTATCAGTTATTTCTTTCGTCAGTTGGTACATGGCATCGCCTGTACTCAGCCCTCTTAAAAATCCATATTGATTCTTTGATAATAGATTGTTAACATTCAGGTAGTTTATTAATCTATCTTTCAGACAGTAAAATAATAAGCTTAAACTCAGATAAAGTGATAGAACGTTTCACGTAAATTTCCTTTCCAAAATTATTTGGGCCATTACATCCAGAATATTTATTGGTTGATTGACTTGCCAGTCGATTCCGGGCATCTCCAGTCTGAAGGTTCGTTCCAACACGCAGCCTGGTTGTCCGCCAAATCCGCCCAATGGGCAGCTAAACCGCGTGCCGGAACCGAACCTCGATTGTTTTATATACCGCCGGATCGGCTGTATACACCAGGTTGGACATTGGACATGCTTGTTGTCAGCAGCGGGAGCCACACGATGCATGGGGTAGGAATATAGGATGGGAAGTGTCGGTGTTTGCGAGATGCTTCTTTCAAGTTTCCATCTGTCATCATTGGTTGGGAAGTTTAGGCGTTTGCTTCTTTTCAGTTTCCATGCTTCTCTTAATTTTCCATCTATCATCATCTCCTTATTTATTCTTCTAAGGTTTCTGTTTCTGAATCTAGCAGCTTTTATTTATTAACCATTCCACAGGTAAATATTCATTTACGGTGGATGTGCTGGAAAGGGCCCTATCTCGCTGTAAAAAAATAAGAGCTTTTCATAGAGTTATGAGAAAGGGGTCCAAGGAAATATTTTGTACACCCTGTATATTGCTTTTTTGAAGAAATCAGTTTTAATTTCCGTTTTCCAATTCTGCTTTTCAATTCCGGGTATTTTTCTATTTCATTACCTATATTTAATACCTTTTCAATTCTACTTTTAAATTTTTATCTGGTATAAACTAAAAATTAATAAACAAATACAATTAATGCACATATGGATGATATGTTGAAGACACTGAAATGGTTAAATGTGAGGCAGTTTTGTCAATATAGTGTGCTCGTCCTTATTTTTAAAGTATATAATAATTTAACTGGACTAGGTTAAAGCATTTGCTAATAACAAATCGTGAAAAGCATGAACATTACACCCGAACTGGCAAACATTTTCATATACCGTCAGTTAAAACAGAGCTATTAAAGAACAGTATATTTTTTAATGGTGTAAAAGATTACAATGGTTTACCAGATGAGATAAAACAAGCTGGAAATTTACTCGCCTTCAAAAGAAAATTAAAGAATTACCTGGCAAATTAAATGCAAATGTGCAATTTATTTAGTTATAAATATCCCGACCAAAGTTATTGTTAGTTTATTAATGTTTTAGGATAAAATAATGTTTACTATAGGTTAATATCATTGTTTGTATTAGTTTTCTTTGCTAAATAAAGTTTCTATATAATGGACTAGACTAGACTTATCTTTTGGTCGCTTTGTGTTTATATTGGCAACTTCCCTCTTTCTTCTGTAGTACTCCCACACTACTTGCACCCAGTTTCATCTTTCCAGATGTTGTTAAGTGGGTACCATTTATTTCACCATAGGTAAAACTTCACTGGACCCTTGCTTTCCGATGCACTCGGGTGAAATTTAGTGCCCTTTTGACTCGTAAACTTTCTTATTTTCCACTACAGTATGCGTCTTTATTATACTTGTCAATAGTAGATGTTTTTATTTCAACAACATAGCACACTTTACTCTCTTCAGTTAAAAAAAGAGACGGCTGATCGTCTTGAATATTATATTTCATCTAGGTAGATTACGACATACCACAGTTGATGTTAGTGTTAAAGCTTTGACAGTTTCAAGTATTTGAACAAGTAATACAACGTGTTAAAGGATAGTCTAGTTTTGCAAGTATCTGCATGACTATACTGTTTAGATTTATTTGCTCATGATGGCATAAGAAACTTTTTTGAAGATATCCGTAAATATTTCTCATGATTCCCTCCAACGTAAAATTAACACTACTGCTGATCGTTTATGTAGCTGGTTTAGTAACAATTTGTTGTTCTTTAATGCTCCAAAGTTATGTGACATTTCGTACTCACCAAAGTACTACCATTCCTGACCTTAATGTAAATATAAATAACTGCAACATTGAAAAGGGTGGCTGTACGACATTTCTTGGCATAGATTTCGATAATACACTGACATTCAATAATCACTGCAGCAGACTTACCAGTACCTTACACTCTAAATGTTTCCAGATTAGAACATTGAAAACATAGTCTTGGATATGTCTGGTCTATTGCTGTTTTAATTTGGAGAAATTCATTCTAAATTATCTTATGGCATCACTCTATGGGGAAGTTCCTCTTTTACACGGAACGTTTTTGTTGCACAAAAGCGCATTATAAGGTGTATGGTGGAAGTACCATAAATTCATTCATGTAACTTTCCGACAGTAGAAAATTCTCCCTTTCCCAAGTATACATATTCTAGAATTATTACTACATGTGTATAAAAATCAACATAAATTTGATAAAAATGAAAACTCAGTTTATAGAGGATCGCCCAAGTTTACTTAAAGATATCTGCAATTACACTATCAGACCTAAGCTAGATTGGCATGAGCCCAAGAGCTGATGATGATGCATCCAAACCATGTGCGTGTATCCAACTTAATTTGAAGTATTTGTAATGTCTTACTATTAAAATTTTGGTAGCTTTTTTATTAAAATGAATTTCCATTATTGGCTTTTATATTTCTGGTTGAACTTTTGGTCTAATAACTTTCAACTTAAACCCATACCGTTATCACTCATCTGCACACACTAATGTTTTATTAACTTCATGAATGTTATCTGCTACAACTATGATTCTGTATAAAATTCACAACACATTTATTTGCACATTAAAAAACTATAGTAATCTTTGAGGAATTCCAATGCCTGATTGCATGTTTATTTATTACATGTACTTAGTAGATTTGTTATATTATTGTTTACATTTTCTTATCTCAATTATTATTGTTTGTTTTACTTTTCCTTTAAATGGTTGATATTACTGTTGGGCAAATAAATTATGTTTATTGCTATATTTATACTACCTGAAATTATAGTTGTAGGCGATTTTGGGGAAAACATTTTTGGTTTTAATTAGGGTTTAGGGTAGCTAGATTACCAAACAGATAGGGGCAATAGGCCACTTTTAAATAATGGTCTGCTTCCTGGGGGCTAGAGTCTGGTCCATTTATCATCTCTCTATTATATCATTGGGTGCAATACAAATTAAAAACTAATTTGGCGCCCATAAAAAAAATTGTAACAACTTAATGGCTATTTCTCCTTCATAATAGATATGAAAAAATTTTCACATAGACAAGGGTGTAGAGAAAACGAATATTAAAAACATGCTCTCATAAAATCAAATAAGAATTCTTATTAAATTGATATTAAAATATATCGGATGAAATATATCTCTAATATCTCCAATTAATAAAAATTTAGGATAGGTACTAAGAAAACTGTTAAATAGACAAGTTAAAGTCTCTGTATGCAGCAAAAACTTATTAGCATTAAATATTGATAATAGTTTAAAATGGCACAGTCAAATAGATAATGTTTGCAATATACTCTCCAGGTTATGGCAACTCAGAGCCTGTCAATGAAAATGCCTTAAAATCATAGTACTTTGCTTAAATCCATTCTCTTAGCATATTACTTAATACACTGGGGAACTGAAGCAGATTCCTCCAGAGTATTTTATTGCTATCACAATAATTGTAAATGTGGACAGCAGATCAACTTGTAAACCGCTGTTCAAAAACCTAAAAGTCCCTCCTCTTCCATGTGTGTATATCCAACAATTACTGATATACACACATAAAAATATTGCAATGTTTGGAGAATGTGATAACTATAACATCCATAATGGAGAACTGTTGGAAATTCCATATCATAGGATTACTTAGCGCTTTTCAAAAAAGCCCAAAGTACAAAGATGTGTTACTGTAGGAGCTGTCTAGACAATCTCTATCAGCAAAAAATACTTCTGGAATTTTGCTTCTACAAAGTTAATGAATTTTTAAATTGTGACGAGTTAATATAAGTTTTAAATGTGATTCTATGTGTGACAAGAGTTTTTGTATGTTTCATAATATTATTGTGTTTTATACCAAATATTACTCTTTTTCATGTATTTTATACTGATATCTACCTACTGCCTGTGCGACTTTTCCTATATCTATATGATTTTTGGAGAAATAAATTGTTATTAATTTTATTTTTATATGGAAGACGTGTCGCTATGTCTTTCTGACTATAAGTACGCTAATCTTAATTACGGGACTGTTGTGGATAAAATAAGATGTCTGGATATAGTATCATACAAGTAACGGTTGCATACAAGTAAATCGAAAACTTACCATTATGGAAACCTCTAGTAAACAGCTCCCTGTCTGTTGAATTCACATATGCTATTTGACCAAATATACTTGTGTAAAGTTGTCTTTTCCGAGTAAAACTGCAATTTTATAGAAAATATCTTTATTTTCTCTTAGAAGAAGGCATTAATACATCAAATACATCACTAAAAAGCAATGATTTGATTTTTCGAACTAGAGAAAATCAACGATAATTTTGTACAATATAACTATTAATGAAAAATCTATATTTACAAAAAAAAAAACAAAAGGCCACTTCAAATATCAAAAAACAAATCAATGAAAATTTCAACAAACAAAAGTTAAGTCAAACTTTTTTTATACATATAAATTAATAAATCCATGATAGAATATAAGAGAATAATTTACAGGATTTCATTTTACGCAATTAATGTCAAAAACGATGGGAATATTTGTTTAACAAGAAAAAGTAATAAATTAACAAATGAATAACAAACTGTCATTTTTTCAATATAACTATTCTCAAAAAAACATTTTGCTAGCTATTATAAAATATATACAATATTATAAAAAGCTGTGTTATAGAAATTACAAAATAACTATACACAAAGGATATACCCTGAATTTTACACACTATTTCAATATTTGATACAAATATATATGGTTTGTTGATCCAAAAAACTCAAAAATGTTGAAAATATTCGATTAATGATATACCATCCCATTATTGAGTTAAATCACCATTCTTGTAGAAAATTGGGTTCAGCAGGAATTGCATACACTTATACCATGTAGATTTTGGCCTGAATGAAAGTCTCAATTAGCACGGCCTTATATAAACAACAGTTTTTGAGATACAGTTTATCAAACTAGACAATTTTTATCATTTTAGACATTCAGGAATTTTTTACTCTGGTTTACATTAACTTTAGGAGAAGAGTGCAAGAGACAAAAAGCGTTTATGCGATAGTCGAGTGCAATTAGGTTTTTACCTCGGAACCTAGTTATAATGAATAGAGTTTCTAATACTGAATACAAAAAAGTTTACCATTTAAAAATTGCAAAAAGCAAAATAGTAACCACCGAATCTGATACAATATCATATTGTAAGAGAAAAAGGTGGTTTACAATTTTTCATGAAAATTTATTTTCTAAATTATCGATTTGAAGATTCGATTTTAGCTTTAAAAGATTGGTACCTTGAGACTATTTTTCTTAAAGAACTCAAAAGTTTTTTTATGGAGAAAGTGGTATGGTACAAAAAATAAGATTATAAAATCACATGTATTTTACATTTTATTTATTTCTGTACTATGAAAATATGATAGTTTAAAAATGGCGCTTGAACGTTTATCAGTTACAATCTCAAATCAGAAACAATCAGTATGATGTTAAAATACACAAAATATAAATTAAAGGGCTTGAACTACTCTTTTATCGGATTTTTTTTATATCCGTACTTGAAAGATAACAATGTTATGTGCAAAACAACGGGTGCTTTGTAATTTTGTTTGAAGAATGAAATTTAGGATATTCCTGCTGCCATTGGCTATATAATGGAAATTCAAAAAATTTGTACCGGTTCTTATTAATATACAGCATTACTAATATGCTCTAATTTTTTGGCATTTTTAAAGCAGTCGCTTTTAAAAATATACCTACTTTAAATCAACAGAAATTTAACGATTTTGTTGAAAAAAATCCTTTTGTTGTAAATAACTCCAAAACAATTGCATTAATAGTATTTTATGCACCAAGTGCGTTGTATAGATTATAACGCCCGGAAGGCAACATGATGCAGCCTGAGGGATGTATGTTGCCTGATGGGCGTTATAATCTAATAACGCTCGTGGCGCATACAATATTTTATTTTTCAAGAAAAATATATTATTCTAATGAAAAATTGACGTTTCATTCTTCAAATACATTTAGTAGTCTATGACATTTGCTGGTACTTGACGTTTATTAACTGTATCTGACAGTTGTTGATATTTTGACGTTTGTTGATGTTATAGGAAAAAGGAAACTTAATATGGAAATACCACAAAATATCCAAAGCAATGCATGAAAAGCCACAGAAAATGTAATGCCGGTCAAATCCAAACCACTATACGATAAGGAATATGAAACATTTACTCTTTCTTTGCTTCTCAAACAACAAACGCCCGCTCATTATGAGCGTCTTTATGGTAATCGTATCCAAGGTATAATAAACAAATAATATGCAGATGAAAATAAGTGATATAATAATTTGCTTTTTAAAATAGCTGTAGAATTAATAGTTTCAAAAATACAACATTACAAATGTAGGGCTGAACTTTTAGTGGAAAAGAAATAAATTTAAATCTCATGTTTCTTCAAAACTTCTGATAAATTGAAGCTCACAACAGAGCATGTTAATAATACTATACCGGGTGAGTCACGAATTGCGCTCGCCCCGATATTACCTAAAATATTTGGAATAGAAAATTGAAATTTGGAGGCCTTATTACACGACTAAAATGCCATCTTTTCAATAAAAAATCAAGTTTGGTGCACATCCGGTTTGACCGGAAATGCCCACAACTTTCGATTTTTAAATGGAACACCCTATATATTTTTACATTTTTGGAATCTAGAGGAAATTTTGAATACAATACATCCATTTTGGTCACTTTTTGATAAACATTAAAAATTTTATTAAAAAATCTATTTCTGAATCCAGAGTGCTGTAGTGCCCAAAATATATTTTAGTTTGTGTGCTACGTTACTATAAAAATAAAAAGAGCAATATGATTGCATTACTTAATTCTCTAGAGGCGTTTAAAATTTTTAAATGTGATTTTTACCCACTAACTCGGTTTTTTTAAATGGGAATTTATTCATTCACCAACATTTTTAAATACCTCATTTTCATACGAATCTAATGATACTAAAATTTTGAAAATCCGCTCGGAAATATTTGAGATTTCAGCCAAAATACAATGCAACCAAGCTTTTAGAAACATGCGGCTAATAGATAATAGATTAGTGGGCTTTGGAAACTAAAATGGCACATTTCTGTGTAAATCTGGTAACCTAATAACATTGGAAAAATCATAGTAGCCATTGAATGTAATAAAACAATATCAGCTGTCAGACAGACTCGTGTAGGCCCGATATTTACGTTCATTTAAATAAAATTCTGAAAACCGAACTGATGCGCATTCTATTGCAAATGTCCTTCTGGATGTAATTGTGTTTACCTCCACATACCTATGCTAAACTTAATTGTAACGTTCTTTGCGCTCACAATTATTAAATGTTTGATAGCTCAAGATTGCCTATAACTACACGAGTCTGTCTGACAGCTGATATTGTTTTATTACATTCAATGGCTACTATGATTTTTCCAATGTTATTAGATTACCAGATTTACACAGAAATGTGCCAGTTTCCAAAGCCCACTAATCTATTATCTATTAGCCGCATGTTTCTAAAAGCTTGGTTGCATTGTATTTTGGCTGAAATCTCAAATATTTCCGAGCGGATTTTCAAAATTTTAGTATCATTAGATTCGTATGAAAATGAGGTATTTAAAAATGTTGGTGAATGAATAAATTCCCATTTAAAAAAACCGAGTTAGTGGGTAAAAATCACATTTAAAAATTTTAAACGCCTCTAGAGAATTAAGTAATGCAATCATATTGCTCTTTTTATTTTTATAGTAATGTAGCACACAAACTAAAATATATTTTGGGCACCACAGCACTCTGGATTCAGAAATAGATTTTTTAATAAAATTTTTAATGTTTATCAAAAAGTGACCAAAATGGATGTATTGTATTCAATATTTCCTCTAGATTCCAAAAATGTAAAAATATATAGGGTGTTCCATTTAAAAATCGAAAGTTGTGGGCATTTCCGGTCAAACCGGATGTGCACCAAACTTGATTTTTTATTGAAAAGATGGCATTTTAGTCGTGTAATAAGGCCTCCAAATTTCTATTTTCTATTCCAAATATTTTAGGAAATATCGGGGCGAGCGCAATTCGTGACTCACCCGGTATATTAATAAAAACTAGTACAGATTTTTGGATTTTCCATTCTACTGCCAGCCAATGACAGCAGGAAAATCCTAAATTTTTTACTTAATTACAAAATATTCATTGTTTTGAACGTAACATCGTTATTTTTCAAGCTGTACACTGTACAGATAGAAAAAATATATATCAAAGAGTACTTCTAGTCCTTTAATTTCTATTATATGAATGTTTAACCTCATACTAATTGTTTTTGACATATTTGAGATTTAAACATATCTCGACTGATAAACGTTCAAACGTCATTTTTAAACTATCATATTTTTAGAACTATTCATCATACAGAAATAAATAAAAAATAAAACGGTTATAATTTCATAATCTTATTTTTTGTACCATACCAGTTTTTCCATAAATGTAAGACTTTTGAGTTATTTACGAAAAACGGCCTCAATTTTTTATAGCTAAAATCGTAATTTTCAAATCGTTATAACTTGGAAAATATAAATTTTCATAAAAAATTGTAAACCACCTTTCTCTTACAATATTTATTATTTTTTTTTTTTCCAACTCGTTTGATATGCTGTGGTTATTCTATTCACTTCGGAATTTACCCTAACTTGCCCGTCCTTTCTATGGTCTAAAGGACAAATTTTATTGCTCATGACATACATATTTATATACTTTATGTTATACATATTTTTTTTTCTTTTATTGTTGGTAAATTTTTATAATAATAATAATAATAATAATAAATAAATTTATTGTACAGTATCAATATAATACAAACATACAATGTCATGTCTGTTTTATGATTTATATTAACTTGTATTACTTTTCTATTGTTCGTTGACTTGCCAAAAACGTTTTTTGTAACTTGGTCTATCTATCTATCTACGATTCTATATCAGATTCGATGGTTACTATCTTACTTTTTACCAACAAGCCATATCGCAAAAACTGTTGACTATTTAAGGTTGTGCCCATTGCGACTTCTATTCACGAGGTCAAAATGTACAAACATGTCAAAAGTATAGACAATTCCAACGAAACCCAGTTTTCCATAAGAATTATGCGGTGTCCTTTAGACGGTACAGATTTGCATGAAACTTACAAAGAATATTGACCCGGTCAGCTTGAATATCATCAAACTTGGGAAAAGAATCCAACCCAGCTGAATTTTGGTATTTGGCAATTACATAATTCGTGCAAATGTCACTATAAAAGGGAGGAGGGGATCCTTAACATGTGACTAAATGTGATAAGTGGGAGTACGATCCATTGTGGCACCTCAATGTATTAAAAAAAATTATAGGATCATTTTACTCTTCAGTTCTAACATTATTAATTGAAGTGTTTTTAATTTACCATATATTTGACACATTTTTATCTGAATTCAACCTTTTATAAGCGCAGAAAGCATATAGTTTTTTATAATAAAAATGGAACCATAGCAAATGAAGTGAGGAGGTGCCGACAGGCATAATCCTTCTGCGAGTCTACATCAGTATGACAAAATGTGACTGGGAGGGAGTGGATTAAAAAATAAACGTAACGCCATTTGTAAACACTTCCTGTTTGGTCTTTATCAATAATATATGAAAATTCTGTAAAACAGTGTATTGTAAGTGTAAATAATAAGTTTAAATTCCACCTCCACGGAGTGGAAGCATAGCAATCGGAAAAAAACATTTCAAATTTATTTGAAATAGGTTTAGAATGTCACGAACCATCAAGATTTTTTCAACAATATCCTCATATCTGTTAGTTCTATGACTAAAATAGTCGCAATGTAGTTCAGAAACTTCAACCCTGCTTACTTTCTATAAGTATTAATAACTCCCTAGTTGTTATTACTTTTCAAATTATATCTTGAAAATAGACACCATAATATTGAATGCTGTCTGTAGACAATAGTCTGCGGCATTGGTAAGGTAAACCGACCAGTTATTGACAGTCCCGCTATTTTTCCTGATTTTTAAGGATTCTGTGCATTTCGGGTAGAAACTGAAAGCAACATCGTGTTTATGTAACAGTCTGACAACAGTGTTCTTGTGTTCAGTTTTCACAAGCCGCCATTGTTTTTATATTTCATTTTTAATTCCTAGCGTGATTGGTGATGTCTTAGTGCTTAGTTAATTTCTTAAGGTAGGTGGTTTCTATATATTTTAATATTTGTTAGAATAGCCCACAATTTGTAGTAATATTTATAGGCTATAGAATAAGAACATGTCTAAAAATCATATGTTCCAGCCAAACATAACCTGTAACGTATTTTTAGTTTAAAATAGAACATGTCAATAACTGGATGAGCAAAACTGCACTTTTACCAGTTATTGACACACCTGTCAAAGACTGGGTAGAGAATATCCCTAATGTTTTTTCAAGCATGTAAAAGCTCATTCTCTGGCGATGTTGCCAATATTTGTTTTATTTAGGAAATCTTATTACTTCCAGTCTTTGACATAGGGTGTCAATAACTGGAACTTGAAATGTCAATAACTGGATAACCGTTATTTTTAAATTTGTTATAGAACATGGGACCAAAAAAAAATTATACACTCCAACAAATGCATGAAGCTGTTGAAGCAGTTAGCCGGGGCATGCCAGTGACTACTGCCTCAAAAAAATTTAGTGTGCCTAGGGTTACACTGTTATATAAATCAAAGGGAAAATATCCAATACAGTGTTCAATGGGACCACCAACATTATTAAAATCTGATGAAGAAAAAATTCTCGTCGAATGGATGTTACAACTTTCAAAAATTCATTACCCTATTTCAAAGGAACAGTTATTTGACAGTGTCGAACATCTATTAAAGGAAACGAAAAGAACTCATTTATTTAAAAACGGAAGGCCTGGCGAAAAATGGTACAAGTCTTTTTTGCGCAGGCACCCTGAATTAACTCAACGTGTACCTCAAAATTTGACATCTGCAAGGGAGAATGTCACAGAACAACAAATTCAAAACTGGTTTTCTGAAATAAAAAATTACGTACTTGAAAAAGGATTGTTTCATGTTACAAATCAGCCTCAGCGCATATTTAATGCTGATGAAAGCGCATTTTTCTTGCAGCCAAAAGGAGGAAAAGTAATTGTTCGAAAGGGAGAAAAGAATGTTTACTCAGCAGGTGGAGATGAAAAAGAAAATGTCACTATGCTTATAACCGCCAATGCCGCTGGTACGATGGCTCTACCAATGATTGTTCTCACTTACACGAGAGTTCCTAGTTATATTTCAACAAGCATTCCAGATCATTGGGGCATAGGGTGCTCAAAGAATGGATGGATGTGTAGCAGTACATTTTATGAATATATTACGAACGTTTTCACACCTTGGTTGGATGAACAAAAAATTGAAAGACCTATTCTATTCTTCGTCGATGGACACGTATCCCATATGACTCTCCACCTTTCAAACTTTTGTGCAGCTAATGGTATTGAATTGATAGCTCTTTTTCCAAATTCTACCCATTTATTACAACCACTGGATGTGGCAGTATTTAAACCGTTAAAGTCGGCCTGGAAGAACGAAGTCCGAAAATGGAGAATGGATAATTTTGGAAATAAATTACAAAAACATCATTTTGGAACAGTTTTTCAGAAAGCTCTAGAAAGTGTCACTGAAGAATCTGTAAAGAATGGTTTCAAAGCATGTGGATTATGCCCATTCGATGTAAAAAATGTGAAGTTTGATAAAATTTCATCTAACAAATTGTTGAATTCGTCAAGAGAGACTGTTTTAATCCATCCTGAGGTTTTCTTGAAAGCTTTAGAAGATAAAATGGGTAGTGACAAAGTATCGGAGTTTAAGAAATGTTTAAATAAAGATCATTGGGAGGGAGGAATAGAAGATACTACTTTCTATCAATTTTGGAAACGTGTATATGAGGAAGTTAATAAGACACAAGTTAGTAAGAAAACAAGTTTTGAAGTCGTTGAAGTAGAACCAAATTTGGATGAAATGTTGAACTCTGTGGAAGTGTCTGATACAGATGCCTTCAAAACTATGGAAAATAATAATATTTCATCTAATGATAAAGAAAATGAAGATTCTCAGCCTAGCACATCCAAGAACAGAGACCACGAATCACCTCCGACTGCACCCCACCCTAACAAAAGTAATGTACTTCCATTAAATGTTCCTTCTCCTTTCAAACGAGCTTTAATTTGGCCTGATACACCTGCAACAACAAAAAAGAGAATCAAGGAAAAAATACCTTCTGTAGTGACCTCTGCTGCTTGGAGGGAATATCATAAGAAGAAGGATGATGAAAAGAAGAAAAAGGCCGAAGAAAAAGAGAAAAGGGCGCTGATTCGGGAACAGAAGAAACTAGAAAAAATGGAGAAGTGTAAAATTATTATTTCAGAAAGTTCTGAAGATGAATGGGTCGAGAGTGGGGACAGCATGGATGATATTAACTTATTTGAAGAAGAAAAAGATTACTGTGAGATGGAACTCGTAAAAGACATATCTGTAGGTGACTATTTATTAGTAAAGTTCATGGGTGGTAAAAGAAGTGCCACCAAATATCGCTATGCTTGTGTAGTTCAAAATGTCTTTGAAAACGGGAATGAACTTGAAGTTATGTCCTTGAAGGTTATAAATGAGGAAAAGACTCTGTTTAGAATTGTTGAAGACGATATATCAACAATTCAGAAAGAATCAGTAATAGGGAAACTACCCGTCCCAGAGATGATACTAACCGGAAATAGGCTGAAGTACAAATTTCCCAGATTAGTTGATGTTTTTGAAGCTTAATGTTCCTTAAATATATAGTTTCTATACCTACTTAAAATGTATTTTTAATAAATTATCAAACAAGGTATCAAAAGTATTTTTAATAAGGTATCAAAAACTGTCAGTTACTAGGGTGTCAACAACTGGAAGTCAACCTAAAGGCACCTGTCAATGACTGGTACCAAAACAGGGTATTTTTGAAAATTAAAAAAAAAAATAAATGAACGGCAAAATAATATATCTGACCTTATACAATTTTCTACAAATTTATCAAGAATCGTTTTGTATGATAAAGCGAGAAATTCTTGCTGTTTTTTTCATATTTTAGGTTAGTTTTTCGAAATTTTGTCTCCAAAAGCGTCAATGACTGGTCGGTTTACCTTACCTATTTCGGGTGTACCACAGGGTTCTGTGTTAGGTCCATTATTCGCCAGAATTTTCATTAATGCCAGTACAATTAACTTGGGTGTCAATTTTCTTATATATGTAGATTATTTCAAGTTATAAAATCAAGTAAATGATTGTGTGGCATTATAACTTGCCCTTGATAAAGTCAATGAATAGTAATTGAAACAAACTACAGCTGACAATAATTCATTCATTAATAAACGTCAGTATAAATAATTTAATTATTGTTGAGAAGATTCAGTACTTGCAATAGTCCATGATTATTTTCTATGCTGATAAATTCGAAGACATTAGTTGCTATTCACTAGTTTGTGATAGTTCTAAACTTAACTGCATTTCAAATGGAAATATCTTATTGGAAATAAGGCACTCTTGAGTCTAGTTATTATTACTGAAGGTGGAATGGCCACTTAAGAGACACTACTCTGCGAAAAATGATGAAAAAATTGAACTTCGATGTGATATAAATTTCTTTCAAGCAGGTTGCCACCAGTCACATTAGCAAGACAGATCTAATGCTCTTAAAACACAATGAGATGTCAAACATGCCTGCCGGATTTCTGTAACGACAGGCTAATTTTTTCCATCAATTAGCAACCTAGTATCTGTTTCATGTTACAAAATGATTTTAATAGTGGGGTCGATCTGGATTTCAAAGTGACGTTTTTTTTTTAACTTTTTTTTTTTGTGATATTATGGCCAGTGTGGGCGACTCACGGATGGTGGAGGGGGTAAAATTTACATGTAGATACGGGAAATCAGTTTTTCGGACATAACTCGCTTAGTTTGAATCGGATCGAAACA
The DNA here is from genome assembly GCA_963583905.1 of Stenurella melanura. Classification (NCBI taxonomy): domain Eukaryota; kingdom Metazoa; phylum Arthropoda; class Insecta; order Coleoptera; family Cerambycidae; genus Stenurella; species Stenurella melanura. Next base: position 20,179,171 of record OY757315.1, read on the forward strand.
ATGTATAGGGTAAAAATAAAGGGTTCGCAAATGCGCGTAAACTGAATTTGATTCGTCGAAATCGGTCCAACGGTTCTCGAGATATTGCAATTTGAAGGTCCAATTTTGTATACGGATTTTTCGCTGCGCTTGCGGGGAAGAAAACGACTTAGCGACTTGCTATTTTTTTCCTCAGTAGATAGGCGGGTTCAAAGTACTGTTTCCAAATTTCAAGTCGCTAGGTCGATTAGGGAGGTGGTGGAGGGAAAAACGAAAATCAAATTAAAACTGCTGTAACATCCGCAATTTTGGCCACATAACGCCCAGCAAACGCGTCTATTATGTACGTTTTATCATTTGTTTATAATTTTCGGCATAAATAAAAAATTGGTTGCGGAAGAACTAATTTTTTTTGACTCATCTTTAGTCAAGAATATTGGCGCGACGGTTTACCTACTTTGAGAGTTCATAACCAGCGACCCATTTAAGATATATATTTTTTTTATCTATGGGAAACCAAATGTACTTTAACTCGCCTTTAGGCCACTTTTACTTGCGATCGCGAGGGACAATCGTATTCCAAAAATTCTGAAAAGTATGATTTTTTTGTGTTAAAAATTGTTTTTTTTTTAAGAAAGACTTATTAAGACCTACGTATCACTTTCTTTTTGTTTTACTCACGATTTTATCATGCTCTTTTCAATAAGAGCCATTGTTAATGTGAATGCACCAACAATATTTACTGTCGCACCTTTTTTTAATTTTAGGTTTCAGAGCAAATTAGAATCCACAATCACTGGGCTTTTTCGGGCACTATGTTGACGACTAATTATATGCTGTAAAAAAACACTTCAATAAGAAAATCATATTATTGATAAAGACCAAATAAAGTGCTTAACGATATTCAACAGGGTTGGATTCTTCTAACAAAAATTCATACCGACTGGATTATTAACAATTACATGTGGTGAAAATAAATAAATGTCATTTTTGGAGGTTTTTGAGTGATCAACAGTTCAACATCTAAAAGAGGTTAGGATGACACGTAGCACTTGTTTCACAGTCATTAAACAATTGCAAAAGAGACTTCACGGCGTTTATGAAACATTTGAAAAATTCGGTGATCAACCCCTGCTCACAAGATAAATATTTAAATGTCTTTTAATAGCAGACCGATTAAAAATATACAATTATTTTTTTCATTCGTTTTACTTCTTAAAGGCACTTTTTATGTAAAAATCGTCATCTTCAGATCGAGTTACGAGACATTTATACAAACAAACGGGAAAAGGAACCTCGAAAACCTTGTTGCTTGCTTAAGACTCAAGTCGGTTTCATTTGTCAGTAATAGCATAAAATGAAACAACAAAGTACAAATAGTATTAAATTTTTAGGGCTAAACATAGGCCAAAAGCTTACATAGGAACTGCATACAAATGGAATCTGTTCAAAGATAAGTACAACTTGTTATATAATAAAACAATAGAGTAGTGGCACCATATGACTAACATAATCTCAAATTTTACTGTTTTGTAAGATTATCCTCAATTTTAATGTTTTTATTCTCATTTCTAGATTGGGTTCAGTGTAACATTTATAAACTCTCATATAGAATAAACATAATTTTCTAATCTCGTTGAATATTAAAAACAGACTATTAATTAAGGTTATATTTCCAACCTCTCAATAACAGAGTACATATCTTAAAAGCAACAATATTGATAAAGTCTCTGTATAAAATTTGAGAGTTCATTAATCTTACACTGGACCCAATCTAGAAATGCGAATAAAAACATTAAAAATGTTGATAAACTTGCAAAAATGTAAAATTTGAGGTTATGTTACTCACAAAAATATACCTTAAGATGTATGGGTAGGTAAGATCTTCTTTCAAGTTGAAAACCATTATTTAAAATGCATAGCCTGTTAACATTGTTGAGTTTATATACGCATCTACTACTATCACTCATAATTGAAAAAAATAATGTTTGTAAAAAATAATGAAGTACACCCTTACTACACCCGCACAGGTAAGGATATATATCAACCCTACTCTAGACTGTCAATTGGCTAACAACCACCAGAATATATGGGTATAAAATGTTTCAATAAAATAAATTCAGTGACAAAAGTAAACACTGCCAGAAATCTTAACGCTAGAGCTTTTGTAATTTCACATTCTACATTGTGAATGAATTCTTCCAGCACTGATAATAATAAAGCAAATTAATTATTTCAATCTGTCAGTCTATACACATTCTTTAATATGTTCTTTTGTTTAATAACTTAAATTTTAATATGTAATTTTTTTTTATTGAAAGCATCTATTGACTAGTTTGATAAGTTGATACTTTGTATCTTGTATGAGCCTTTAAAATGAATATTACTACTGTAAGAGTTTATCACGAAAGGAATGTCCTATATAACCATATCATTTTATAGCACCAAACAAATGAAAATACATAATCTAATAAATGTTTTTGCACGGAAAGTAAGGAAATCTTCGAGTAGTGCACATGAACAATGACATATATTGATTCCCTAAATATTGCCCCCATTTCCCTGCCCAATCAGTCAGAACTGAAAAGAACCCCACTTAATTTAAATGGAATTTGGATCTTAGTGAAATGCCCTGAAGTGTTGCATTGTAGTCCTGTGTTTCTTGATGAAAAGTATCAATGGACAAGGCCAAAACTGGATAATCGCACCATTTTAGAAATTCAAGGAATTTTTACTTTTAAACTAAATACTTCAGGGAAAACTGCCAAGAGTTAAAAAATTGTTTATTTAAGTTCAATAACGCTCAAGGATTTTTCTCAGAATTTTGGATCAACTTTTATTAATGTATACCTATACTAATATGGTCACGTATAAGCTTTTATTGAAACTTTGATAATAATTCTGAAATTAATTCTTAGAGCTTTATCAGACTTAAATAAGCACTATTTGATTCTTGCACCTTTTCCCTCCACTTGACAGTTTAAGAGTAAAAACTTCTTGAATATCTAAGAGCACGCAGATGACCTAATTTTGATGCACTGTATCTCAAAAACTACTCATGGAGACCTTGCCCATTAAATCTCTCCATCAGCAACATAAGTAGGGGAGAGGGGGATACTTGATCACATCAACATTGTTCAGTTAAAACGACAAATGTCGGAATCGACAATATTAGGGTAGGATTTACACCACCACATCCTAGTTTGAGTTCATTTTAGTGTTTGGTACCTGACAATGTTTATTTATATTACTGCAAAAAAGTAAATATTCCTAAAATTATTCTGTGCTTAACATTGACTTCAACATTTTATATTTATCCAAAATAATCACTAGCAGGGAAATTAGTGTACATTTGTAAATTTCGGCACAAAATAACAGCATATTACAAGTTGTATATTTACATTTTTTTATCTAACGGTTCAGGGAGGATACTTATCAGCACATAGAGCTGGATACTTGAGCACGTGATCAAGTATCCCATGCTTTAAGTTAAAGGTAGATATTTTTCCGTATAACTCTTCAATCTTTAATGAAGATGACTTCTTGCCCTCATTTGTTCATGATTGAGAGGAACCAAAAGAGTTGTCCGTGGCAGAGAATAATCCCATAACAAGTTGAACATACCTTGTTAGAACGGCCTAATAAAACATCTACACCTACAGTTCAAACAGAAATGTCTTGTAGAAGAGAGAGAAAAAATGAAGTCTGCAGTTCTAACTGATACACCAGTGAAGATAATAATTGAAAATGAAATAAATCTAAGAAAAGAGAAAAACCAGAAAATGCAAATAAAAGACTTCTAGCCAAACTTACCAAGAAAGAAACTGCGAAAAAGAAAGTTCCTACGTCATCTTCTGAAAATTCATTGGAAGATGAAGAACTGTTACCCCTAAATACAATCACCTCAAAAACAAGGAAAATTTGCCATTGTGACTTTTAGAGGCAGAAAAGGACACACCATGGCATTTAGATACCTGATGATAAATGATGTAGACCACGAGGAAGGAAAATGCAGAGTAACGTATCTCAAATATGTAGATAATACGAGAAAATTATTTTTCTTGAATGAAAATGATGTGACATAAACTTTAATTAAAGAATTGGCATAGCACCTGATCCGAATATTGTCATGAAAGGGGAATGATTATATTACAATTTTATGAAACCGTTAGATATATTTGAAAGACGCTAGTAGACATCTCTTATGGTACCTATTTATTTATTTAAAGAATATTTACCTATGTATTTTATTTTGTCTTCTAAATGGATAAAAAATAAATTTTGTTTTATTATTCGATAATATAATTATAGTTCTTTTATCATTTCATAGTGTTTTTTAATATTTATATAAACTCATTGATCAAGTATCCCATACCTATTGATCAAGTATCCCTCCTAGTGGGGATATTTGAGCAAATTACATTAAAGACAAAAATCTATAATGCAATTTCTTTAAAGCCTTTAAAAGTCGTTCTAAATATAAATAATCAAATTCCAATGTATCTAATTTAGTTCCAATCATACAAATCGTGTTTCCAATTTTTTGAATTAAACAAAACTGTGATCAGGTATCCCCTCTTTCCCCTACTACAATATATAAAAATATCAGAATGTTTCGCTGAAATCCAAATTCCATTTAAATCGAGGCGGGTTCTTTCTATTGGTAGCAATTTTTTATTACAGACATCTTGCAGACTTTGTTTTACGCTTGGCATCATATGTTGAAACATATTTTCCTACAAATCTCTTTAAACGATGGTTGACGATTTGTGGCAAATATCTGAAGAACAAGGTTACTCTACTCAAGTCTACAAAAGTTATTAAAAACTCTGTAAAAAATTAGCTCAGAGAGGTTCTATTCTTAGAACTACAAGATATGCATTGACACATTGCGAGATTTTATTCGCGTTCACCAGGTAACACATTTTCATACTGCTGAAATAAGCATCGAAAGAAAAAGAATGTTATCTACTATATCATGTAGTAGTGCGAGTAAGTGAACTGGTAACACATTGTATTTTCTGAACGTTCCACCACACCACAATCCCAGGTTACATAAAGTACGCAACGCTGGACCCCATCCCTGACTAGGTGTAATTTGGGATGTTATTGACTGGATTTTCCATTCAAGTGATTATTATACATGGAAAAATGTATGCAATTTTCTCGGCAGAATTACTCTTGTAAAAAAATGTGAAAACACTTGCCATCAACTTTACGCTGTTAAAACGAACTCGAGTCTTAAGCAACCAACTTCCTTACCAAATAATTTCTTCTCATAGTTTCACATCACCCTGGAAAATTTTCAAATGTTTGATAAAGACGGCAAACTAGTATCGAGAGGAAAGGAGCAGGGCACTTACGTAAAATATATATAATAAAGACTAGCATTTTAATCTATAATAACGTATGGCAAAATTTTTAAAATTTCACCATTATAGGAGGGTGTCTCGATGACTTCATGCCACTCTCTGAAACAATTATCACTATCAGGTCCCGCTTCATCACCTGTCCGTTCCATAACCTCACTTTTCACAACGTCACTCGCACTGTCCGTCTCTGAGAAGCTGTATTTCCTAAAATTCTCACTCGAAAAGTTTTTGATATTCTTCGGTAAACTTTCTATATTTACATTAGGCACTACGTTCACATACAATCCGTTTTCAAGGAGGGCAGGCCCCGGTTTAGGGGGACCTATACTATAGTTACCGTTTACGTTCGGTATATAACTGTCGTGCAACCTGTGCACTTGTTCGTCTGTCACACAGTCTAAATGATATTTTTGCGTTAAACTAACTTTCGCTTGACAATTGTGGTCTTCGACAAACTCGAATCGGTGCTCAAGATCCGTCTCGGCATCTTCCTCCACAGAGAAATCCTGCTTGTTTTCTTTAAGGAAGCAACTACACCTGACCTCGTCCTCTTCTTCGTATAAGACTGACTTGTCGATAGGGGGAAGTTGCGCCAGGGCCTCTTCTACACTTAACGAGGTCATTACATTAATATTTTCTGATTCAGTCTCTTGTTTCTCTACTTCTACCTCAACTTTGATATCTTCCTCCTCTGCATCCACGACATTTATGTCTTCTTCTTCCCTTTTCACGGAAGAATTTTGACTAAGCAGACTCTTGTCGTTTATTACAGACCCAGACTCTATTACCCTCTCGTTCTTTTCTAACTTGTATTTGTTACGTTGAGAGTATTTATTTCTATTGGCGTTTGTGTTTAATTTTTGGTCGATTATGGAAACACGTTCAGTTAATTTAGCTGCTTTTTCCATCAGATCTTCTTTAGGTTTGGCATTTATAGAATTAATGGCCGAGTTTGAGTTTTTGTTTTGTAAACTCGCTATCAACTCCTGGGTGGTCTTCACCTTAGAATTACCTCTCGAGACTGCCAATTTGCTTGTAAACGAACTCTCAGCTTCATCTATAAGGTTTTTATGGTTTTTAGATCCTTTTTTCCGGCCACGCTTCTTCGGCATTTGCTGATCTAAGTGGGGATCATGTTTCTCAGGCATACTTGAATTTGAATCGGAATTTATTAAAATCACATCTCGTTTTGGTTCCGTTTTCACAGCTGCTATCACATCTTTAAAACTTGAATTTGAGTTATCAGAGAAATCCAGCTCTGATATACCTCCATTTATTTTTGCCCGTTTAGCAATTATATGGTCCGCAGGATCCTTAGCTGGGCGTTTCTTAGCCTTGAGCTGGTTTAGGTTCACATCTTCTTGCTGTAAAGGAGGGCTTTGTTTAATCTGGCCATTCTGTTCTACTACCACGAACGCATTCCTCCATTTTTTCACCAACTCCTTCGCTCTCTTAGATAAAGCCTCGTTTGAAGTCTTCTTCCTAAGCTCATTGATGTATTTTCCCAATCTGGTGGTCTAGACAACAAAGAAACAAATTAAGTACAAAAAAAAATCTGTTAGTTATTTGTGCTAGAAAAAGAGATAAATTCTGTAGAACAATGTGCATGTGGAGCAGCAACCAAAATGAATACATCTAATATTCATTCTGGTTTCTATATCACTGTATTAACTGATATCAAAGAATATATACATGTAATTACTGTAAAGAAACAGCATTTGCCATTTATTTAGAATGTACAAGTAACTTTACTAAGTATATAACATAGTAATACTCAAATCAAAGAGTACACTGAATGCATGAAATTCATACTAATAAACATTCTCAGTTATACTTTTTAGTTTTCTTTCAATTTACCCATATATTCATTATATAATTTAAATGTATTTTTCTACTATCTCAACATTAATTATGGGCACTGTACAACATGGGGAAGCTAGTCAGACATATACGGAAAACCTATACACTGAAATATGTACCTACATGTGCAATATGGGGCAGGATAGAGCGTGATACAATAAATGGTAAGTATGAATTGCCACATCTGTCTCAAAATATTAATTTGTTAAAACTGATTACGATGGTGCACATTTAACCAAAATAAATAAACGTATTTCTTTCAAAATAAGATCAACACTTAAATTATTCAAGATTACCTGTCACCTGTTCCTCACCGGCTCTACATAGCAAATATAAATAACACTGACACAGCATGCAGTGCCTAAAATCACCCCATCCCAGAAGACTTTAAACGGCACTATTGCACATATACATACGTGTAGGCTTCCTCATACTTTATAAATAACGTGTTGAATATTCGTCGCTAGCAATTGCCTTCACAAGCACTTTAAAATTATAGACTCAGTAACCTCCTTAACCTTTAAATCCTAAATAGTTCATTCTGACCTAATTAGAGCCTTTTTGAAACAACAACTTACTTTAACTGAGAAAAAAATTCTGTTTGTTTGAAATCAAACCTTTGCCGTTATAATACTGACTGCAACCATTATCAGGCATAATTTTTTGAACAAAACTTGTTTATTGATTTTCTCAGTAGGTAGTAATAATACGATTGATTTGTTGTCAAAAGAACACTCGGTAATTAATGTGTCAATAATAGTAAACTTATTTATTAAGCTTATAGAACTTATATTCAAAGACTAGTTCCTATATTTCAGATTTATTATCCTGCTAGAAAACAAGAACAAAAATTAAAGGTGTTAATTAAGTATTTTAATCAAATCGTGATAAAATTCTGCATAAATAAACTTGAATTATAATGTAATGTAGGCATACTACCCTCTGGGTAAAAAACATTTTGAGTAAATTATAAAGTACAATAAAAAATAAACTCAATAAACTACTATGGACTAGGCTAACTAGAATAATACAGTTTCACTGTAACGTAAACAAATTCGAATATAAATTCCACTTCTTACGGCTTCGTAAACAATCCGGAATTTGATTTTATGAGTTTAAACATAAATATAAAAATGTTACATCTTGTAATAAAGAGAATAGTACTTTTTGGGGTATCACTTCAAATAGATATTTAAAATAATCGACTATTCGGTACTATAACAAAAATTATAAAAATAAGTTCGGAATATAGATGTCAAAAAAAATCTTACCTCCAGTAATTCTTTGGTAATAACCACTTTTTCCAAAAGGGATATGATTTCAATGACTGCGGGCATATCGATGACCTAAAATATGTGTTAAAATTAGGTAAAACGTGCCTGTCTACGTGTGGGGAACACCTTGTGTAAGAGGACTGTACTGCACCCCTAGCAAAAATTGACATTTCTCTACCAGGTGAATAGCACTTGTTGAAATATCACGAGAAATGGCTTGTAAAATGATTAATTTCATATACCAAAGGTTCAGAAGCAGTATATAGGACGATATTCCTGGAATATTCAACACTCTTATGTCTTCTTATGTAAAACAAGCAGACTGACGTTGCGAAATATTACTAGTTTCATGAAAAATTTCGTAATATTTTCGAAATTTAAGGATAAAAACGAGTGAAAAATAATAAATTAGCCGACACTCGTGAAATATTAACATTTATTTACATACTTTGAGGATAACGAGTACAGTACAGTCCACCTGGTTTATGAAGACTCTAATGGTGTTCACAAAAATCGCGAAAAATCCAGTAAATCTGTCTTTTTCTTACATTATAATTACTGTCCAGTGAACGTAGTAATCTCTGTGTTAATTCTGTTACGTTATTCTGCATTTAAAGTCGGTTTGTAACGTGAAAACCGAATATACTTTGATAGAACTTTTCGAAGTTCCTCTCCACAGCAATGGCGCACATACATTGCGCTTTGTGCAGTTCTCAGGTCCGCACTGTGAAACGAGGAACATGGAGCACCCGAAACGACTGAGTGGGGATCGGCCGAACGAATCCCGACGAGATCTGCGCGTGCCCCTACATTTTAACGTCACCAAACATGACAAATAGAAATGTCCCTAGATGAGTCATCATTTTGTTGCCCCTCCCAATTCGTCAGCGTTTTTACACCTCGTTTTTTTTATTTTTTTAGATCAAAAGTGAAACTATTTTGACTCTTAAAGATAAAGCCGGTTTTATATCGCATTGTGCAACAATTTAGCGGGCATTAATGGTAAATTTAATATGAAAATGGCAAAAGTTCGCAGGAGCTCCGAGAATAGTTTATTGGCATTCCCTTGGCGATTTTCTTGTTGTTCTATTGCCAGTTTGCAAATTATTAGAGCGGGACTTTTTTAAATTACTAATCTCCATTCGCTAATTGGAAAAACAAATAATTCTGAGTAAATACGGAAGAAATTTGCATTTCTTTCAGAACTTTAAACAAAGCTATCACTTATCAATGAAATTCTATAGACAATAGGTGCAAAATTTTCAAAAAGTAATACTGGTCTGTTAAATGTGTCAATCTCTTTGTTTTCATTTTTTAATAATACTTCCATGTACAATAATTATGGCTAATGTTAAATTTAGTAATGATTCGCATACCAGAAAAGGATACTTTTAGTGACAGTCCCATTCAATGACGTAGAAATTAAAAATATAATTCTAAATTTAAAGAAGAAAACTTCCACTGGATTAGATGAAGTACTCATTGTCTTAATTCAGAAAGGTGCCGACGAACTTAGTGCTTATCTTGCCACAATAATTAAAAATTAGTTACATCAGGTATATTTCCTAGTTACCTAAAGAATTCAAAAATCACTCCGGTGTATAAGAAACAAGCTATAACCATTATACTCTTCGATGATTTCCTGCACTTTTTATATAATTAATTGTTGCACATTCTATAGGATACTCTTCGCAGTTTTTTTTTCGTAAATAATATTAGTTTTGGACATTTTTAGTTTAATTACAAAACACAAAAAAAAAATATTAAAAAAATTAATAACTTTTTTATTTACTGATAGATTTTCTTCAAAAATAGGGCTCTTCCTCTAGCTAGCAATAACTTACTGTCCAAATTTCAATAAAATCGGACTTTTCATTCTTAAATTATCGTGCTTACAAAAAATGTGATGGAAGGATATTTTGAAACGTTCAGAATTCAGAATTCGATCACCAACACAGCGATATAAAAATTTTTCTCTACATGCAAAATTACCGGTTTTAGAAATGTGCCGATCGAATGCAATATACTCTTCGTTCTGTATTTGCGAAGAGTATAATAAGGTGACTCAAAAATGGTAAACAACTATAGAGCTATATCAACACTTAGCCCATTTTCAAAAATTTTAGAGAAGACAGTCTATATTAGGTTAACAGATTATTTAAATAAGAACAACATTTTAACAAATAGCTAACACAGCTTCCGTAAAGGCCACTCTACAGAGTCCGCTACTACAGAACTAATCTAATTTATAAACAATACATTAGATAATGGAGACTTTGTAGTTGGAGTCTTTTTTTATTTATCTCATGCCTTTGATACACTGGATGCAAGCCTCCTATCACATAAACTAGCTGCAATGGTTACACGAGGCCCTGTATTAATAATTCGTTAATATCATACATCACAGATCAGATTCAAAGTAAAAATCGAAAATTTATACTCGGACGATTACGACTCTGAAATTTGTACTCCTCAGGGAAGTGTACTTGGGCCACTATTATTTTATTGCACATGAACGACTTGCCACTTTATATATACAAGATGGCAAAGTGTTCATTTACGCAGATGACACCTGACTCCTAATCCTAATCTATGCAAAGTCCAAAGACGAACTACAGTCAAACGTGAAGGGTATAATATAAAACAATTTTCTGAACGTGTTCATGAAAGTTCTTAATCATAAATCTAGAAAAAACATGCCTAGAAATGACAGGGTTATACAGAAAAGCATGTACAGATCTACAATTTAATAGTAAAGACAATATATTATCCATAAATAACTCGACAAAGTTTCTAGAGACCTACATAGATAGTTCAATGAGCTGCAATAAACATATCGATTGTGTGTGTGCCAGGCTGAATAAATCGTATTTTGCTTTATCATCCTTAAAAAATACGTTTAGCACTCTAAAATTTTTATTATGCCACAGTAGTATAGTCTACAATATCCTACGATGCTATATATCATGGGGGCAGGCAACTAAAATTTTACAGGTTTTTCATACTCACAATCTTGTAGATCCACTTTTATATCGAGAGTTATACTTACTGTAGCAGGAATTTACATCTTAAAACTCATGATTTTTACAGTTCAGCGACATTTACCCATACTCAACACGCAATAAAAATAATATTTATATATAGTATAATTTTTCTAAGATGACACTATCGGCAATAAAACGCCTGAAGAAGAGAAATGCATATCTCGAGCAGAGAACGATTGCAGCGCCGCCTATAAGTTTGTAAATACACATGGCCTTATTTCTTGTCTTGCTCTTGCTCAAGAATTAAATAAGGATAACTTCTGAGAGTGTAAATACAAAGCACTTTAAATCCCGACCTGTACTTGCACCAATTTTATATTTACACTTTCAGAAGTTATCCTTATTTAATTCTTGAGCAAGAGCAAGACAAGAAATGAAGCCACGTGTATCTACAAACTTAGGGGCGGGGCTGTAATTGTTCTCTGCTTGAATAGGCACGAGAAAAGGTGAGATATGCATTTCTCTTCGTCTGGCGTTTTATTGCCGATAGTCTCATCTTAGAAAAATTATACTTTAGATACATTTTTCCACACTTACCATAAAAAGTCACCTCATCATGTCGGAACCTCATATTACAACATGCTTTCCATAGAGCTAAGAAATACATGATCCTCCATCACCTTTAAAAATAAATTGAAGATTTTCTTACGGCACTGTTTTTAAGACTAAAATGAATTTGTGTCTTGTCTAAACGAAGCCAACTAAGTATTTTTCTTGTTAGTATCTACAACGTAAAAGCAGCCGTAGAATATTTTAATGGGCTTGTTCGGCATTTTTTTTTAATTTCATAAATCGAAAGTGCAAGTATAAAATAATGGATCTGCAAAAAATCAGAATCTTATTCGCACGTTTAGTGTCTTAAAAACTATTACACATCTCCACCTCGTGAAAATGGGGCGTGGCCAGGCGCTACGTCACTATACGCATAGACTCGGCGATCTCAATAGACTTGATGCTCCTTATTTGTTATAATTATAAGTGTTTTCGAAGTACTGTTTATTTTGCTTACTTCTTGGCAGTAGGGGAGTACAATTTGGTGAAATGTAAAAAAATTACAATTTTCTCTCGCTGCTGTCGGGACGAATTTTCGATTTTGACCCTGCAATTTACGATTAGGATTCATCGCCGACACAGTCGCCGACCTTCTCCTTTCCGTAGATACATAGAACGAACTTCCACTCGACGTATTTATTTAGTTACCAGCGTTTGAAAATTCCATGTTTTTCGACTTTCCAGGTTAAATTTGAAAGGTCCCAGAAAGCCACTTTTCTTACGTCACTTGCGTATAGTGACGTCACAAATGAGCGCTCGGTTTTTGCAACTATTACTAATTTTAACTCTTTATATCTCGAGAACAGAAAAAGTTAATAATACGAAATTTTAAGTGCATAATGAGAATATCGAGTACTATATGCAAAAGCATAAAAATCATATAAAAAGAATATCATGGAACAAGCCCATTGTAAGTTTTAAAATCCATGTTTTTTTGCTCTTATTCCTTTATATCTGTCTATGTCTTAAACTTTTATCTATTCAACAGTCAATGTTCACCTGAATTTTTTTTCATACGTTCAGTTTATGTACATGTTAGTTTTGCTCAAGCGCGATTAGTTAATTAAATACTCTCGGTGGTTTACAGGGTAACCACCTAAAACTGCTTTTCAAATTCCCTGACTTTTCACAGACTTTCCAGACTGATAAAAAGAGATTGGGAATTTTACCTCGGTGACATAAAAGTTAGGGTTGGCTCTGTCGGCGTGGAAAGATTATTGTGCAAGTATGACACAATTTATCTTACCTTGTACTTCTTTTTAGAAAATTCCGTAATATCTAAAGTTAATATGGTTAGTTTATTATAAACACTCAATCGAAGAGGAGGTATTGGGGGATATAACATTGAACTAAAACACACATGTATTTTTCACTACCATAAAGTAACACACACATATGTAATTTTTCACGACCTATAACGAATATAAAAGTATATTATTAATGTTTGTTCTAAATGTTCTAAAGTTAACCTTCACCACCTATCATTAAAAATTTATTTATAATGAGAAAAAGACCGCTCAGCGTCAACAGATGTCATCGGGGTGTACTTAAAATATGTGAAATTTCCTAAATATTGACGCCTGGTGTAGAAAAGTCTACTTCTTTACCGTTTAGAAGGTCTGTTTAAGAAGCTTCTGAGGATGATAAGCTTTGGGTGTCATTGGATATAGAGTCTCTTGTTGTTACAGATGACATCGTTATAAATCCGGGATTGGTTTTTAAAACTCTTTGGAATTTTGTTTGAACCCCCTCAGCAATTTCTCTAGGTAATTGAAAAATATATTGCTGCTGTAAATTTTGATGTTGTTGGCATATGTTGAAGGTCCCGTATGGTTAGAGGAATCTGTGAGAAACTTCCGTGTAGGGTCTTCAGATCTTCTTGAACAGTTGGACCCATAAATGCCTGTCGGGCCTGTGAAATAACAACTGCGTCATCTGGATTCAAATGCAGTATTACTAGTTTCCAAAATGGCAAAAATAGTATGATGCCGACTCTAGCCAAGTTCCCCACCATGTTATAATGGGTGCTGGAGGTACTGGTGTATTTGGAAATATTTCTTTAAGTAACTGTACACGATGTGGTGCTTTTAGGAAACCTTTCGTTAGACTAGATATTAAGTTATCAACATTAGCGTAGTACCCTCTAATAGTTTCAGCAATTCTATGGAGTCCATGTGCTAGAGATAAAACCGCACAAGTAAAAAACATAAAAGTACCTCCGTACACTGGAATTTAATGTTGACACTCGGTCGGGGTCGAATGCCTTTAACACTGCAAATATAAAATATCAACTATGTTTTTAGGCAATTTATACTGTTTCACAAATGTAGATTTAGGATAAAAGTAGGTTATATGTATTAACACTTTAAAATTAAATAATATTCACTTTATCATGTGATGGCAGTTTTATGGCATTAATCCTTAACTATGCTAGGATTTAATATTATATAAAAATGGTTTATTTTATTGGGAAAAATGCTTTATGTTGCTAGCAGTTAACTGCCTTTCACATTTAATTATTATTAAAATAAACACGCAATGCATTACATAGAACAGGAAAGTGTGTGCTTGAATCAAAATTGCCTTTCTATTTGCTAGATATGTTTTTGTAAGAACTGTTACCATTTTTAAGTTAAATTCATTACCAAAAATACAATGTACCCACTGGGCATTGAAAGTTGCAAAAGTTTCCTGCAATGTTGCGTTTAGTTAATTTTAGTATTTTTTAATTGTTCGGTTGCTGGAAAGCTTCAGCAAATTTAAAAGAAATAAGTAAAATTTGTAAGTTTATGTCAAAATACATTACAAGTTCAAATGTAAAATACAAACGAAACTTTGTCTCAATGTTAATTTTGCAAATATATTGTAAGTTAGGTCTGTAAATCACTATATATTTGATTTTAATTAACAAGAGTAACATTGCAAGCACAACTTTGTGGAACATTGAGTTAAACTAAAGATTACAAGTAACATGAAAATTGCAAAATCCAGTCCTTATTGTTTTTCAACTTGTTTCCATTTTTACAATTTAGTAGTTCCAAACGCACGCCATTTTCAACTGTCGAATGTCAGTTCACTTCAGTTTTGGGAGTTTTGGAGGCTTGTCTCGGCATTTTTGTGAAAGTGAAAGCGTCGTTGAATTGGGTTGGAATTAAATAAAAAACATAGAAGCGGTACCTACATTCATTTTATAATTTTTTTTAATGGAGTTTTCAATATGGAGAAGAAAAAAGTGAGTGATAGAACGGTAAGTTTGAGGTTAATAAAATTACGTCTCAATGAAATCGTCATTCTCTAATACTTTAATGCTGCTAAATATGTGCATCAATGAATGTCATTCTAAGTTAAAGGCCTGCTTTTAAGCTATAGGTACTTAATTTCGTTGTCTTAATTAAACAAGTGCTTACTAATTTTCAAAACTGAGTGCTCGGTCTAGAGACTTACTTCTCATAGTAATTTTCTACGTTTGGCCACTAGAATTTTTTTTCTGCAAGTGATTAATTTCAGTATGCTCTGAGATTGGATGTATGTGGCACATCCCAAAATATGCTAACCTATGTCATACAAGGGAGTAAAGGATTGTATACCTATTACCTGTACAATATCTAAGGTGTCCAATTACTTTTTAAAAAGTCATATATTGTTTCGTACTGTAATAGTACTTTGATTATAAAGTTTTAAAATATTCACTGCAGTAGTTGGTAGCATAATAACCAGGTAGTTAATATTGTTATATTTTGCAGCTGCAGTAGGTACGGATATAATTCCCAAATTTACGTGACAACCAGTTTGAAAGGTTTTCCATGGCGTGGCTCCAACATGCGAAAACAAGATATCTACGAAGCATATAGTCATCAATAGATAAAGATAGACTCCACAGATATGTTTTCTTGGCTTCTGTTATTGGTAACATTTTTTTTTCTATAAAATTCGTGTTAAATAATACAAAAACTACAAACTAATTTGAAGTTATTCATCACGTGACAATAAATAAATATATGTATAACATTTTGCATTTTATTTTGTATTTACTAAACAATTTGAGTTTATACTAAGACTAATTTTGATATCTACAGAAGCACAAAATAAATTTTTCCTTTAGATTCGGCATATGATTTGTTACCTCGGCCAGTTTAAGTGCTTGGGAATATTATGAACTAATGTATTCTGTAAAAAAAACAATCTCGTAGATCAAAAGTGGGAGTGCATGCCATACTATTTGAAAAAGAAAATTGTACTTTGTCAGTTACTTATGCAGACAAATGTATGGATTAAGAAAAGAAAAACATTTAACTTGTCCATATTTTGTTTATTTGATATAAACTTATTCAGGGTTGGATAGCCAAAAACTAACATTTTTCTTGAAAATGTAACTATATCAACGTCTCCTATGCTTATGCAGAAAATTGTGGAAATTGGACCTAAAAAGGATATAAAAACAACTACCACGCGTAAAGTATTTTGTTTATTTTGCATCATCTTCAGGGCTTAATAGCGAAAAAGTGGATGTTATTTTTCCACAACGTAGTCTTGTATTACAAAAAAACTGGTTAAAAATATAAATTGTATAAATAGAATTTGTCCCATGACATTCACTTTTTGTTTATTAAGCCCTGAAAAAGATTATGCAAAATAAACAAAAATACAGGCAGGGTGTATAGTTGTTTTTCTCCACTTTCTAGGTCCAGTTTCCACAATTCTCTGTATAAGCGTAGAAAACGTTGATGTAAAGTTACATTTTCAAGACAAATGTTAGTTTCATTAGAACATTTCAGTAAAAAAATAATTGAAATGTACATGGAAATTATTGATGTAATCATATTGATATTTTAATTTTCTGCTTTGTAAAGTTTCTACAACTTTACAATCAAAAGTCATAAACCTTGCCGGTACTTTGCAATATGTAACATTGCACTGCAATATTGCTGCATGGCCGTTAGGGCTGTTGCATCAAAGTTGCGGGAACCTAAATATTCATTGCTCGTATGTTACAACTTCCAAGATAAGATTTCTAGAACATTGCTGAAATATTACTTTGCCCAGTGGGTAGTTAGCAATAATAAATATTTCACTATTTCGTTGTTTTTCTCATTATTTCAGTAAATGTTTGCAATATAATATTACCTCTATATGAGAGCCGTCTTTGGCACAGAGATAAAATTCCCGATGTCTGCTGATAAACTTATGTTTTTCCTGTGACTACAACTGAAAAGCTAATTTCCTGTTTTTTTACAATTTATTAATAAAAATTGTGACTGAACCTAAAAATTAGCCAATGTTGACCAGTTTGTGCAAATTTTTTTTTCTTCGAGAAATAACTTCGATTGACGAAAATTTTTGCAAGAAAGAAGAACGAATATAAATGTACTAATATGAATGCGTTTTCCCTGACTATTTCTTAACATTCTTAAAATTCCTTGATTTTACGTTCAAATTAGTACAAATTCCCCGATTTCCCTGACCAACATGAAATTCCCCGACTTTTCCCGGTTTTGCAGAAAAGTGTCCACCCTGTTTACCACCCTTATGTGATGAACCTCATCCATATCTTATGTATATGGAAAACAAAGTAATAAATGATTTGATTTGATCGATTTGATAATATCGAGTCTATCAATGTCAGATTGATAGTATATGGTTCCCAGAGAGTACAGCAATATTCGAATATTGTTCTAACAAGTGAATTAAATATATTTAACGTACAAGTAATATCAGTGAAATGCCTGCATTGTCGTTTAATAAAACCACACAGACAGTTTGCTCGCTTTAAAACAGTCTCAATATGTAAGTGATGTCTCAACCCGGCATCCAAAGTAATGCCCAGATCACAAATAGAATCTACTTTGAGAAGTTTTTTTGTATTTACAGAATAATCAAATAAAGTATTACTTTTCTTCTTAGAAAATGTTATTATTTTACATTTATTTATATTGATTTGAAGACAATTTTTTAAATTCCAATCACAAAAGCTGTTAATATCACACTGCAACTTTTCAGCATC
Source organism: Stenurella melanura (assembly GCA_963583905.1). Classification (NCBI taxonomy): domain Eukaryota; kingdom Metazoa; phylum Arthropoda; class Insecta; order Coleoptera; family Cerambycidae; genus Stenurella; species Stenurella melanura. The sequence continues at coordinate 20,197,253 of OY757315.1, forward strand.
ACTTGTGGTATTAACAACTGCAAACTACTTCAAATCATTGGCGAAAAATAGAATTTTTGCAAAATTAAAATTTTATTGCACGTCATTAATAAAAAGTGAAAATAAAATTGGAGAAAGATGACCTCCTTGCGGAACTCCGAAAGTCACATTGATATTTCTCTGATTTAGCAACAGTCTTGCTGTAGCTTGTCAAATAAACAATAGATTAGCTAATCTGCCATAGTAAATCGTCAGAGATGGAGTGGTATTTGTCTAGGAGAAATTTCGGTTCAAACGTTGAAATAAAAACCAAATATCAACAATATGATATATTTGACTAGCATTGTACATAATTAATATAGTAATATCTAACAATTATACAATATTTGTACAGGACATTTAATATACACATTGGCACGTTAACATTAATTTTTTAAAAGTATAACAAAGAAACTGTTACTTAATAACAATATCATAATCAACATTTCAGACTTTTAAGATCTTTAAAACTGCAACCGAAATTAAATTCTTTATTGCAATAAAAATTTATTTAAATATATTTCTAATAAAACTTATAATGTAAAGATCACATATATCGAAAATAAATTCAATAAAATAGTTAAAATAACGTCTGTGTTGTCCGAAACAACACATTGCATCTCATACACCATTAACGTCCAACGTTTCCAGAATCTGAGAACAGATGTGTTTGATTTCATGGTGCGATTCCTCATAATTAATTAGCTCGGTCAGTAATATGTGTCCCTTCTCTTCTCGAAGCATTAGGCAGTATCTTTTTGCTGAAAACAAATTTATATTATCGGAGACTTTTCTTTTCAAAACTGATCGCAAAATTAGCCCGTTTTGGCAACGTCCATAACTTATAGACAAAAAAAGCAAATTTAACGTTAATGGTCTTAAATTAAAGCTAACTGAAAATCTAGATGGGCATATTTTTCCATTTTTTTATTCAGGGGTTTAGGGGTTTATTTTAGGGGTTAAACAGGTTGGAATAAATAATTTTTTAATGGATAATTAAAAAAATAATAATGATGTTCCATTCACGAAAATAGGTCAAGATCCAAGTAGCACATAGCCTTAAGAGAGTTTTTATAAGTATGATAAACGCTTCTACAACTTATATGTTATTTGAAATTATAAAACTAAAAAGTTAACTGCGGTTGTACAACTATTCAAAGTTTTAGATACCACTTTTAGATGTCGTTTAAGAAAGTTTTTGTAAGGATTTAGATTCAAGTTTTATTAAAGTTACTAAAATGTTGTAAATGCGAGTTCTTATAGTTCTGGCTTGGAGTTGTATTAAAGTTTATACCACGTCTTTTACGGAAGTTATTTAGTTCGATTTGAAGTTGTACTGAATTATATGTGACGTACAAAACGTTGATTAAGTTAATATATTTCTTCCATTCCTAAACGTTTATAGATCACATAATAAATACGTCGTATTGTAGTTTTATTTGGAGTTTTACAATGGTTTCAACCACGTAAAAGGTTATTTTTGCGTATAGATAAATATTCAGATATTATATTCTGCAGGTGATAATGTGGGTAGATCTAGTAGTTCTTGTGTCCGACATCAGTTAAATTGTCATTAAGATTAATACTAATACTAATGCTAACAGTTTTCTTTTCTGGAAATGATACACATGACCTTAATATTCTTCATATTGACAAGCGAGGTGTAGCTCTAGTTACGCTGTATATGAGTATTCTATTTTTACAAAAGTTTTCATGATTCAATTCGGTAAATGTTGGGTCTACACTTCTTACTACTGCGTAGAATAAATTATTTATTTATTTTTGTCACACACTGATTATATTTAATCAAATAAATGAAAATAATTATTGCAGATGCTATTTTATAACCAGTGAGCGGAATTTGGGTTTAATTTTCAGGTGCGTTTTTACAAGAATTTACTGAAATAAGCACAGATGTTTAGTTCACTGAAAAATAAATACATTTTGATTTATTCTTCGTGTAATATAAATTATATAATCTATTTATACAAAAACGCTATTTAAGTTAAAGAAACAGAGCGCGTAAACAATGCACACCTGCAACAAGTGGCCGACACGCAAACACTATTTACTAATTACTCGCCTTTAAATTGAATGGATGTGGCACAGGACCTATATAATTGTGTTTACTGATACGACTTATTGTTACTTTTAGTCGGAGGAAAAGTACTGTCGAAAAATGAGTTAATAATAATAATAATAATAATAATAATAATAATAATACTTTATTTGTCTCTGGGGCTACATTCTTTGTAGATAAGTCATAAAAAACTGTAAAATAAAATAAGGTAAAATATACATGCACATACAAATAAAGAATAAATATTACAATAATAAGACTTAAAACCTACATTAAAAAAGAAACTAGTTGGGGTAATTTAAAACTACATATTTGGAAACATTTGTTCAGTTTGGATCTTTAAAACAAACTCGCCAATGGTATAGAATGCATTACTTGCTAGGTAATTTTTTAGCTTCTTAAAAACATGAACAGCTAAGTTCCTGTTTAAGTAAGTTTTTCCAGGTTTTCCATAACCAAAAATATTAATTTTCATATATTTTTTAATAAAGTAATTTTTTATTCGACATAAAATAATTAAGGAATTAGTTGAATCAGTGAAAATTCTTAAAAATTCCATGGTTTTCCATATGGAGATGCAGAATTCCCTGATTTTTTATACAATTTATAAAATTCCCTGATATTTCCAGGTTTATTTTAAAGATTTTTATATCCCCTGAGTTTTCCAGGTTCTTCAGGTTTTCCATACGAGTCCGAACCCTGTATTCTGCTCTACTCTTACGGAGCAGTGAAATGGACTGTAGATGAGCTGTGCCAATTGGACAGAGGTACCCGCAAGATGATGAATATCCATAGGAGCATTCACTCTAGATCGTCCGTCCCTCGTGTGTACCTCCCACGAAATGGGGGGGGGCTAAGGGCTCTCTATTCTAACACTCCTTTCTCTTTATATATTTCTTATTACAATAAATTTAAAAAAACAGGAATATTCACTGCTAAGAAACAATGTACTGCACGATCACAATACTCGAAACTGCGAGAATCTTCACCAACCATACTCAAGATTAAGTATTGGCCAAGATTCAAATTTATAACAAGATATTGCTTGCTTCAACAAATTCAAGAGCTTATTCGGCACTAGTAAAAATTTCAGCAATTTTAATACTTTTAAATATATGTTGTGTAATTATTTGGCTGATAAAGCATTTTATTATGTTGAGGAGTTTTTAAATATATAAATATTAATATTAGTTAATTGTATGTTTTATAAATAAAAGTGATCTGTGTGAATCTGTATAAGAATGGATTTGTCTGTATTATGTTTTTTATTCGTATGTATGGCTACAATTTCTTTCGACTAGTCCAATAAGTATTGTACATTCTTATATAAACTTTATGTGATGAATAAAGATGTATTGTATTGTATTGTATGCATGGCACAGTAACACTGGGCATGGCATATAATGTTCGTAGGAGCTCAGACCCGCTCCTGAAATTAGTAAGAAATCACGAAGATGCAGGGGTGGGCACAGGATTGTTTAAGGTGGCAAAAAGGGCCGCAGATGAACTTGGTTTCGTATTCAACGACAGGCGGGAGACCGGCATGGTGCTGATCCAGAGTCAATCACTGAACTTCAGACACCTCGTCTGAAGACCCAGATAAAAGCAGACGAACAGGAACGTCTGTTTAGGCAGCATGTCGATAAACCCATGCACGTGGTGTTCTAGAAGAACCTAGACCCACTGGGTTTATCGACAAGGCTGACATTCGCCTTTTTAAGGTCAGCTGGATTAAAGTGGGAGACCGAGGAATTCATTGTGGCCTGTCAAGATGGTGTAATTAACACTTTGGTTTTCCAAAGCCGCGTAATGGGTGTAGATGTTCCTGATATTAACTGCAGGACCTGCAGGCGCCGGAATCGCTCATGCATTTACTTTCTGCATGCCCGGTGTATACGATTTCGGCCTACATCCATCACCATAACATGGCATTACGGGTGCTGTACTATTATCTACGGCACTCGTACGGAGTAGATCAAACACCAGTGTTGCCTTACGTCCCCGGAGACATCGAATCCATTGTCGAGAACGAGAGGTGCCGAATTTATTGGAACTTCTTGTTCCCGACAGTCAGGCTGATACAAGCCAACAAGCCTGATATAGTCTTTCTCGACCATCAAAATAAAGTGATGTTTGTGATTGAGTTCTCGGCATCTGCTAAGCCAAACATCACTTTGAAAGAGAAGGAAAAACGGACCAAATACCGTGATCTCCAGTACGAGCTCCAAGTGCTACCCAGGCTACTCGGTCAAGATGGTCGCCCTAATAATCGGTGTACTCGAAGGTATGAAGCCTACGCTGCTCTCAGAACTGAAGACAATACCAGCCTGTCAGAAATCGCCGGCGCGGCTACCATGTGGTAACGGTCGGAAAGCACGGAAGCCCCGTCCGCAAAGGGTAAACCGAAAAATAATTTTAAAAAAAAGTTCGTTATTTTCGGTCACAAACAATTTTTTTTTAAATTGAAAAAAAACCATTGGATTTTATATTTTGGACAATTCTAAGCATTTCTTGACTCTAACTTCACCTTTCTCGAGATATAAGCGTTTAAAACAAAACGCATTTAAGCTTTTTTTTTTCTTCAAAAAACTATAGTATTTCGGACGTTGGTTATCAATTAAAACATGTGGAGTTTATATTTTGGATAACACTAAGCATTTTTTACCAAACCTCACCCTTCTCGAGATATAAGCCTTTAAAAAAAAAACGTATATTTAAGATCTATTTCTATTTACAATTATTTATGAGCGTTTATGATGAATTAAAACATGTAGACTTCATATTTTGGACAATTCCAAGCACTTTGTGACTCTTGACATTTTTTACTTCACCTCGCCCTTCTCGAGATATAAGCGTTTAAAAGAATTCCCTATATTTTCTAAAAATTTGTATTCTTCATCGTTTATTATGAATTAATAGACGTGTATTTCATATTTGAGCAATTTGAGCATTTTTTGACTCGGCATTGTCTACATAACCTCACCCTTCTCGAGATACAGGCATTTTAAAATATTCAAGTTTTTTTCTTACTAGTATTTACGATTATTTATAGGCATTCATGATAAATCTAAATACACGTTTCTTTTTTAACACTTATAGCTCGAAAAGGGTGAGGTTAGATTAAAAACATCAAGAGAAATGCTTAGAATGGTCCAAAATAACAAATCCAATGGGTCTTTTCAACTTAAAAAAATTTTTGGTGACCGGAAACAGCCCACTTCTGTCGCAGTTTATGACCGGAAATCGAAAAAGCACCAGTTCCCATGAGGGTCATGGGACTTTGTTCAGTATATCTTTAGGAACATTTTGCACCATCTCACGTAAAAATCAGGTGAGGCGGAACCTCATGTTGGGGTTTAGGCCTTTATTCTGCTTCATTTCCTCATAATTTGTTTTTAACTATATACTGAATATATTTTACATTTGTTACAACTCTACAAATGACATATTACAATGAATGAAAAACAGGCTGTGGAACCTTGATCGATGGCTTTTTGATATATATGTTTATGCATTAAAATTTTTATGTATATTGTGTAATCGATAAAAAGCTTTTATTGTCATTATTATTAGCAAATCACCTACATTATCATATTACAAAAACTTACGGTTCTTAGTACACACGTGATGAATGGCCCATACAGCCCACAACTGAACTTGATAATCCATATCTATCCTCAGCAGGGGGAAAAATGGCTTAAAGCTTCTATATGCGACCATTTCACTATCCGGAACTTTCCACTGGGAAACAGCGCTCTCCAGCTCCAGTAACATCTTCCCCCTTTCATGAGTGGTAATTTTCCATTGCTCCTCACCATCGGAGGCCAGATGAGCGACGATGCCTGCCGCGAAGTAACTAACATCGATGTTTTCCGATTTTAGCAAAACAACGAGTTCGTTCATTAGGTCGTCAAGCATCAGCTGGTGGCGTTGCTTCATCACTTCGGCTATGTTGTTTAGAAGACCTGAAAAATATTAAGCGGTTATTGCTTCGTTGTGCCGCGATTGTCACTGATTAACAGATTTGATGCTCATTCAAGATGCAGTGCTCATTTTTGGAGTAAAAACTATACATTACACTATATTACTCTGTGAATGGGCTTCTCTATTCATAATTAAATAACGCCCAAATTAAAAAAAAAACTTTTGGAAAGTATAGACATTCCTGAAAGAAATGTAAAGAAAAAAATATCCTGCCAATTTCTGGTCAGATACATAATTTTGTGCTATTAAAATGTTGCAAGAATTAGATGTAAACAAGCAAATTGATACCACTTACTATACTAATTAGGAATGTTGTCATTCACGTCATCAATTTATATTTTTTTCAAAGTCATGAGATTGTCTGATGGCTACAACAGAAGTTCCAAGCGTAACGATACATTTTAGAGATGAATAATACGGAATTCGGAAATTAAAAGATGATGTCATGGATAACATTCGTGATTAGTATTATATATAGATTTCTCCATGGCATTCGATCACCATGGTATTTTATTAGAGAAATTGAGTAAATTTGGATTTTCAATAGCACAATTAGACTTTTCTATTCGTATCTTAAGAATAGGCGTTAGCATGTGGAATACCGTGGTTTCAGATCATCTGATGTTCTGGTCCCATCCGGCATTCCCCAGGGATCTATACTGGGCCCATTTAGGTTTGTTGTTTCTATAAATGATATTGTAGCTAATCTAAATGTAGAGTGCCTTATGTATGCACGCGATTTGAAAATTTATAGTGGCATTGATAACATTTTAAAAACCTACAAAAAAATCAAAATTTATCATAAGGATTATTTATCCCGAGCCTTTGCCACTATTTTTTCCCTGGGAACTGAAATTCTTGTAATACTCATGTAAATTAGCAATAGATGTAATAACTTAAATATGTAACTCTGTTACCTAAAACCTTGGTTTCGATGGCCGAATCGTCCTTAAAGGTCCTCAAAACGTTCAAGAACAGGTACGCTCCACCCTGGTCTAGAAAAACCTTACACGTCGCCGCACTTTCGTCCGTCAAGTTCCACAACGCGCTCAATGTAAACTTCAGGGTAATGTCCGCCGTTTTGCTCTCGACTCTGCTCTGAACCATCGCTAAAAGTTTCCTCATGTAAACTGGTTTCGCGCCTAACTCGGACGTTTCTTCCGTAGAAACCTTAGCAGCTAAGATACTGCAAATTGCCACGGCCATACGGTTCATATTAACATCCTCGAAAAAACACAAGGCATCTAAAACTAACTTCGCGCACCTAAACCTATCAAAGTTAACCTCCTGTAATATTCTATCACTACAAAGCGTTAACAAAGAGTTTTTCTGTAATTGAAATTCTTTGGGAAAAGTCTCCATGGCGAACAACGTCAGGTTTACGCCTTTGCTCAATGCCTTGGGGTGAATGTTTTTCGCTAGATCACCTCGGGTTAGGTTGTATAGACAGGCAGTGGCGGCCATTTGTACTCCAAACCGGCCGGTGTGAGCCTCCATTACGGGCAAAACAAGGTTGAAAATGTCCGGCCTGGCTTCTTGAAAACCGCCGGTCAACTGGAACAGATGATACAGAGCTTTCTGCATGTAACTTGGTCTGGAAAATACAAAGGATAGCTATATCATACAACGGAGTTCAAGCACAAATTTTAATATGTATAGTGTGTCCCCTTGTGATAAAATATATAAAAATTTTATTACACAATGTGCCTCTATTTTTTATTTCTCTGAAAACTTTATTTTGCATAATTGTTTAAAAACTGAAGGAGTGCTTACTTAAATATGGGGTATCGTGAAAAAGGGGCAATAATCACCTTTCACAGAAAATAGGCCGCGCTTTTAACTATTTTACTTTATGAAAATAAAAATTATAAAACATGATTCAACTCTTACTTTACTTTAATTAAATTATTGACACAGGTTTTACTCAAAATATGAAAAACATGAAAGTAAAAAAAATACCTAACTAGTACTGGAAATAATCAGCTTAATAGTCCAGTCGATAAAGTAAAAATTACACCAGAAGCTCGCAAAAAATGTTATCTGAGATTTTCCTTCCGTAACTGTTAGTGCGAGGATTAAACATCACAAAACCACAAAAATTAGTTCTGGGGGTGTCGGGTAACCCCCCAAAAAACCACCCCTTCGGTGAAAAAGCCTTATATTACTGTAGTAAGGGGTCCAAAGCATTACAAATTAAAATGACCCATTCTAACAAGGTAAATAAGTTTTGAGCTCGCATATCGAAAGAGGGTCCAATGGGCATCAGAAATGGCTTGTTGGACTTTTTTTGGGGATTGCACAACTTCTCCACAAGAAAAAAAGTTGGCGGAATATTATTTCAATAATTCATGTTTTTAAACGTATACCTCTCAATGTTTCAATACAATTATAAGCAAACAAATAATAATTCATTTTTAAAGTATACCTCTCGCTATAAAATTAACTACATGTGATATAATTTTCTTACACATTATGTTGAATGAAATATGGTCTAAAGATCAAGAAAGTTATTGCAAAAAAAATTAGCTCGATATCTTATACAGTTTCCGAGTTATAGATTTTTAAATTCGATCGTAATAATGCCTTGTTATGATAACGCACAATGTGACAGTTATGGCAGGGTTCGGTCTGTGCAATTGTGGATAGACTAATTTGATTAAGGTATTCTATTACTGTTGATCAGTAGATCACCGATTGTTTGAAAATTAGACAAGCATTTATGCGTTATGTTATAAATACGTGGTTTTAAAATACAGCGTCTTAAAACATAGATGCAGGAATAATGGTTTAATGATTATTGAAAAAAGTCAATCATTTAACAAAGAAACTTTGAAGCACGTTCAATTTGCTTAGAAAATTTTGAGTTACGTCATTTTGGCTTAGGTACCTTTTGACAAGTGTACCTATTGTTAAAAGAAAAGCATCCGCAGAGAGAAAATCGCGGCAGCTCGTGGCCCTTCCCTTCCACGCTCGGAAAACTCCTTTTTCCCCCGGAAAACTCGACTTGGCATTGAGCTGCCGCGCTGAAAATAGGTCATAAGGTACCTATCGGTAATAGAGAAGCATTCACAGAGAGAAAATCGCAGCAGCTCTTGGCCCTTCCCTTCCTCGGTCGGAAAACTCTTTCCCCCGGAAAACTCGACTTGGCATGGAGCTGCCGCACTGAAAATTGGAGGGCGGTGAGTTTACACTAAATCATGATGATTGTCACAACCTGAATCGCGGCAGCTCTTTGCATGTGCATTTCAGAGCCGGAAAATTTTTTTACATCGGAAAATTTGTTCCGGCTACGAGATGCCGCTTTCCACCCCCGACAGGCCTCTTCTACTCCTTGAAGCAAGATAATCCCCACTAGTGGCCGCTCTTTACTTTGCCGTTTCAGACCTAGTGTGAATCTGGGGTGCTAACTCTGGGTGCCAACTTTATGTTCATGCATAACCAGAATGCAGATCATCGACAGATGCAAATATTGGAAATTATTACTTTCATAGATAATAGTTTTCTTTTTATTTCTTATAGGTAACTTTTTCTATTGTTTGCCAAATATAAAGAATATGTTTTATTGCAATTTATACAAACAAAAAATAATTCATTGTACTGATGTTTTGTGTCCGTGATCTTTGATTTAAAAATTTAATTGTCACTTACCGTTCTTTGTATTTTTGTAACGTAACCTTAATTTGTTCCTCATTACCTAGCCCAGCTATAACTAAATTCTGGGGATAATCCACCCCACTGGAATCAGCAAACAACGGATCGAAAGTCACAGAGCACAAAACAATGCCCAAAAATTGTAATTTCGGATGTGATTCAATGAACCAATGCAAAACTTTTCTAGGTAGATAGTCTCTCCAACCAGACACATCTAATAAAATAAGTTCGGGTAGTATGTTGTGGTTCTCCAATAGCTCCACAATTGGACAGTTCTGGGTATATATCTGGGTGTCGATTTTTTCATTGAAAAAGCTTACGTCAAGGTATCGTAAATGTTTCAGTTGTCTAATCGTAGATACTAGATGTTCAACATGTGGTAAATCCTGAAAAAAGAGGGTGTAAAGTTGATATATGCTCTACAAAATGTTCGTTTCAATTTGGCACACATACCAATCTAACTTTACAAAAATTCATTATTTTTATTGTAATATAATTAAATAACGCTCTAGATACGCTTGTCGGCATATCACATAAATTTTGCATGTAATAGGTTATGAAGTGTCCCACTAGGCACCTTGGGTAAAAGAATAATGACATAATTCCTAATAGTTTGTTGGTGATGAAAGAATTTGGTCAGGCGATCTAGGGACCATGTTTGGCGCGTTTCTGTCTGATTCCTGTGCATATTTTATAATTTATTCGTGTGTGAAATGGAAGAGAAGCAAGAAAAGCAACGTATGAAGAGTTTGAAAGTGAGGACGAAGATTCCGCCAGATAAAAGGGCACGATACGTATAATACGATGATTCCATAGGGGATCCAGAATACACGTTTATGTATTGTAGTGATGATGATTGTTAGAATATAAATAGAAATAAATTCAATATTTTATTGTCTTATGCTTCGAGCAATATTGTTTATACTTCAGACACGTATCCTTACTTGAGCTATATGAATAAGCTTATATAAAGATTGGTCGAGCACCGCCTGTTGTATAAGGCGGATATGTAACACTGTTTATGTTTATGTTATCTAAATAAAGTACTCATTTCAACTGACCAAATTAATTCCACAAAACAACCCAACAGGTTATGTGTCCAGGCACAAAGGTCAAAAATCAGTAATCAGCCTGATAACAGTAAAGTGAGTACAGTAAGTGTAAAAAGTGTCAGTATTCCCGCACGAAAGTAAAAATGGCAACCGCGTCGCGAAACGATCTCGCACAGATCGTAAAATTTGATGGTTCGAACTTTCAATTGTGGAAATTCAGTGTGTCAATTGTGTTCAAAGCAGAAAAATTAATGTCTATTGTCAACGGACAAGAAAAAGAACCAGAAAACAAAGAATCACCTGAATGGACTACCTGGGATTCGAAAGACTCGAAAGCTCAAGTAATCTTTCTGACAACAATTACGCCCCAGATGATTCAGTGCCTCGTCAATTGCAAGACAGCAGCTGAAATGTGGAAAAAGCTAACAATAACACATGAACAAAAAACGGAACTATCGAGAGAACTGGTATGGCAAAAATTCTACGAACTTCGCATGGCAGATGGTGAGTCAATTTCTAGCCACTTAGCAAATGTTGAATCGATAGTAAAACAGCTTCGGGACATGAAGGAAGAAATAAGTGACAGTGCAATACGTTCGAAAATAATCAACGGTCTACCACCAAAGTACAACAATTTCCGAACTGCATGGGATTCAGTTGCATCGACTGAACAGAATCTCGAAAATCTCACAGCGCGGCTTCTAAAAGAGGAAGTAAGAATGTCAACGCAAGATGATGAAACATCACGATTAGCCCTGCAAGTTGAAGCGCTACAAGCAAAACTCGACAGTAAATCACGCCCAGAAGAAAAGAAAAACAACAAAATTGCTGAGTTAAAAAAGAAAACAACATGCAATTATTGCAAGAAGAAGGGTCACTGGGCACGTGAATGTAGAAAACGCATAGCAGATGCAGAAAAGAGTGACACAGAACGGAAATCAAAATCCAACAACGCTTATGTCAGCGACATTTCACAACTTTATTCAGCCAGCCTGAATAGCGACAGCAACAAATGGATTTGTGATTCAGGTGCAAGTGTTCACATGACGCATCAGCGAGATTGGTTTACAAAAATTGAAGAATTGCAGGAGCCAATTTCCGTAAAGATTGCAAACGATAAAGTAATCTCAGCCACCGGTATTGGTAACATTGAAATTCAAGCAAATGTTCAAGGTCAATGGCATGATCGAGAAATCCAGAACGTGTTGTACATTCCAGAACTGAATAGAAGTTTATTTTCAGTGGGAGCAATGACGGATAAACAATTCACATTTCGAGCCTTGAAGCATACTTGTGAATTTCGTGACACAGAAGGAAACGTGTCATGTGTTGGAAATCGTGAAAACAATCTGTGGGTAATGAAGTTTAGAATCAAGTCTAAACCAGAGTGTCATGTTGCAAAACAATCGTTAAAATTATGGCATGAACGGCTTGGTCATATCAATTTCAAAGCCACAGAAAAGGCAATCAGAAGCAGTATAAATAATCTGAAAATAACCGATGACGACGACAACTTCTGTGAAACATGTCAATTAAGCAAACAGTCTCGAAAACCGCATCCAACATCTTCCAAACGAATAAATAAGATAGGTGAGATGATACACACAGATTTATGTGGTCCAATCAACGTTGAATCACCAAGAGGATCTCGCTATTTTGTTTTATTTAAAGATGACGCAAGCAGCTACAGAACTGTTTATTTCTTAAGACATAAATCTGAAGTATTCGAAAAATTCAAAGAGTACAAAACATTAGTAGAGAATCAAACAGGTAATCAAATCAAAGTCATGAGAAGTGACAATGGTACGGAATATGTCAACAATAATTTCGAAGAATATTTGAAAAAGACAGGAATTATTCATGAATGTTCTGCTCCATATACCCCACAACAAAATGGGAGTTCAGAACGAGAATTGCAAACAATTGTAAATTCGGCTCGTTCAATGATGCTAAACAAAAATGTATCTACCGAACTATGGGCAGAAGCTGTAAACACTGCCGTTTACATACTAAACAGAACATTACCATCTCAACAGCAAGACAAAAGTGCGTTTGAATTGTGGTTTAAACGAAAACCAGAAATTAAACACATTAAAGTTTTTGGTTGTGCAGCGTATATGTGTATTCCACCGCAATTTCGAAAGAAATTTGATCCAAAAAGTAAGAAACTAATGTTTGTCGGCTACAACGATAATTCCAATAATTATAGATTATGGGATCCAAGAAAAAGGAGAATTGAAATTTCATGTAATGTTACTTTCAATGAAAATGAAGTTTTTGTCGACAATGAAGATAACAAAAATACTGCAATTTTCCCAGTAAATTTTGAAAGTGCAATACCCGACCAAGCTGAAAACAATGAGGAAATAATCGAGTCAACTTCAGAAGAAGAGAATGAAGAAGAAGAAAATACTCGTCAACTGAGAGATCGGAACATAATAAGAAGACCAGACTATTATGGACCAGCTGTGTATTGTACAACTATATTGCCCGAAGATTTTGAAAGTGCAATGAAAGACAAAAACGCAAAGCAGTGGAAAAATGCTATGGAAGAAGAAATACAGGCTCTAAAAGACAATAAAACCTGGACATTAGAGTCTTTACCAAAAGGTTCCCAAGTGATAGACAATAAATGGATATTTCGTGTCAAAACGGACGTGAGTGGCAACGTAAATCGGTTTAGAGCGCGACTCGTGGCAAGAGGTTTTTCGCAACAAAAAGACATTGATTACAAGGAAACTTTTTCTCCTGTTGTCCGATATGATTCAATTCGTATATTACTTGCGATAGCGGCTCAACATGATTTAGAAATTCGCCATTTTGATGTGAAAACAGCTTTCCTATATGGAGACTTGGAAGAAACAATTTTTATGAAACAGCCAATTGGTTTCGAAAACAAACAATATCCAAATCATGTGTGCAAACTTAATAAAAGCTTATATGGATTAAAACAGGCTGGACGTTGCTGGAATCAAAAATTTGTTAAATTTTTAAACGAATACAAATTCAAACAATTACAAAGTGAACAATGTGTGTTTGTCGGACAGCTAAACAACACAGTGATTTATTTAGCACTTTACGTAGACGACGGTTTAGTTCTATCGTCATCTATAAACGCAATTTTAAAAACTTTTGACGAATTTAAAACTTTATTTCAAAATTACAATGGACAATGCTGAGGAATTTGTAGGTGTCCAAATAGTGCGTGAAAGAGATAAAATAAAAATAAACCAAGCGCCATACATCAAAAGGTTATTAGAAAGATTCAATATGAGTAATGCTAATCCAGTAAAAACACCGAGTGAGCCGGGTGTATGTTTACAAACTTCGGATAGTGACTTTAAAACTGAAACAAAATATCCATATCGTGAAGCGGTCGGTTCGCTGATATTTTTATCAACAGTAAGTCGCCCGGACATTAGCTTCGCAGTAAATCAAGTGAGCAGATTTATAAACAATCCGAATGAAAAACATTGGCAAGCTGTAAAACGTATTCTCCGTTATTTAAAAGGAACAATTGATTTTGTAATTACGTATGAAAAGTCAAACAGTAATTTTAAACTACTTGGATATACCGACTCAGATTATGCGGGTTGTATCGAAACTCGAAAATCAACCAGTGGCTACATTTTTATGTTAGCAAATGCACCCATTACTTGGTCAAGTCAAAAACAAAGTGTTGTAGCACAGTCAACAACAGAAGCTGAATATATTGCTTTAGCTATGGGAGCGAAAGAAGCAATGTGGCTAAAATCATTACTGCATGAACTAGGTTTCGACCAGCGCCCTGTAGAAATCAGCGTGGACAATCAATCAGCGATAAAACTGGCAAAGAACCCAGAATTTCACAAGAGGACAAAACACATCGATATAAAATTTCATTTTGTGCGTGACATGTGCTCCGAAGGTGAAATTAAAATTGTGTATGTTGATTCTAAAAATCAAGTTGCAGATATGTTGACAAAATCGTTAACAAGTGTAATCTTAAATCGTTTATTGAGCTTAATTAAAATAATGAATTAGTGGGAGTGTTAGAATATAAATAGAAATAAATTCAATATTTTATTGTCTTATGCTTCGAGCAATATTGTTTATACTTCAGACACGTATCCTTACTTGAGCTATATGAATAAGCTTATATAAAGATTGGTCGAGCACCGCCTGTTGTATAAGGCGGATATGTAACACTGTTTATGTTTATGTTATCTAAATAAAGTACTCATTTCAACTGACCAAATTAATTCCACAAAACAACCCAACAGTAGTTGTAATTTCATTTATTAAAAGTTTTTATACTAAAATCCAAGTGTTTTTATTTTTTTTACATTCGGCATATGACGTCAGTGTCCTACTGTAGCTAAGCTGTTTCTTCAGGGACATGACGTCATATGACGCATACTTTTTCTTCAATATATCTAATTCTTCAGAAAATTCTGATTTTAAAGCTATATGTTGCATTTTTTTATGTATACTAATAATGATTTTAATCATGGTGTCAATTTCAGCACATCTCAATATTTTTAATTGCCCTACTATATATATAGCCTTTATTTAGAATTGCTAACAAGATACAACAAATTATAAACATAAGACAAAAAAAAAATTATAATTTCAATCAATACCTAGCCCTTACTTACTAAAAAGTTGCTTTAACATAAATTGCACATTCTCTCTTAAAACTAGATAGATTACTACTATTTTTTATTGAAACTGGCAGTCGATTATAAAATTGCAAACCCTTTGAAAAAGATGATTTCTGCTATAGTCAGTTAATGTATTTTCGGTGTAGAAGTTGTGGTTGTTTCGAGTGTTATAATTATGTATATCTCCAACAAAAATACAATTATCTAAAAGATGTTTCGGAGCTAAGCCTTTCACAATTTTAAAAATCAAAATAAAAGAATGAAAAATTACATTTTGATAAACAGAAATGAACTGTAAAGTATTTAACATAAAACCTATTGGTGTTAAAAAATTGCATCCTAAAATTGCTCGCATGGCTTTATTTTGCAGTAACTGCAGATTTCTGAATGATTCACTACTGAACATTAGCATTAAAGAGGGACAATAATTAAAATGGGGTGCAATTATGGTTTTATAAATTAGTACTTTAGACCACTGACTTAGGTAATAACTAATCCTACGTAAAAAATGTATTTTTTTTGCAACTTTTTTTATCACAAATGTTGCATGATCTAATGTCAAATGTTGATCAATGATGACTCCTAAATATTTAATTTTATGAACACATTCAATTCTTGTATCATTAATTTTTACTACCACAGAATTCCTATCTATACCAGAGCTATATCGATTACTTAATATCATACATTTTGTTTTAGTTACATTTAAAGCCAGAGAATTTGATATTAACCACCTATGTATAGTTTTTAAAGCATTATTTAATTCATTTGTCATGTCTGATATACTTTCACCCATTACATAAATAAGTGTATCATCTGCGAACATCTGTATGTTAATATTAGGGTTATGCTGTTTTAATGTAGCAACAATGTCATTAATAAAAATTATGAACAAATATAGGACCCAACAAAGATCCTTGTGGAACTCCATTTGTTACTTCATCGTTTTCCGAAGATACATGATTAAACCTGGTTTTTTGTTTTCGTGCACATAAATACGATCTAAACCAATTTAATACTACTCCTTCACATCCGATTTTATGTAGTTTTTTTATTAACAACTGATGATCAATTGTTTCGAAAGCTCTTCGAAGGTCTAAGAACACAGCTATAATGTAGTGTTTCTCGTTGCGTGTTTTTTTCCAATTTACTAACACTGTTTGAATGGCCGTCTCACATGAACTCTTATTTCTGAAGCCGGCTTGAAATTTACTTAATACGTTGTTATTTTCTATAAAGTCTAAGATTTCTTCTTTTACAACAAGTTCTAGAACTTTTTCATACGATGGTAACATATTTATGGGGCGGAACTCCTCAGCATTGATAGTGTGAACAACTTTTTCTATGGGAATTACTGTTGAAATTTTCCATTTGTCCGGAACACTACCTTCACTCAACGAAACATTAAGAACATCTAATAGTCTGTTTCCAACTACTTCAAAAGAAAGTTTAAGAATCTTGATTGTGATGTCATCCGTGCTACTGTTCTTATTTGGAATTGAATTTATTATCTCCTTTAGATGAGCCATTGACAGACTTTTAAAACTTGTAAATTTATTGGCAGCTGTTTCCACATGACAAAGAGGGTCAATATAGTTTATTTGGTCATTAGTTTTTATATTGTCTACAATAGTTTTTATACTCTCTAAGGAGCGAAGGACAATGACGTGATATGACGTCAGTGTCCGTCAACGTGTTAAACTGTGAGTTTGTATCCTATCTTCCAATTTCTTGATTTCCTTCCCAACTTTTTACAGTGTAAAGGTATTCTCAATGCCATTAATTTGTAAAATTGTATAGTAAAATAACACATACATTTACAATATCGGACAAACAAAATAAAGTATATTTGAAATTATATTATAATTCAGTTTTAAAATAAACTACTTAATTACTTACAACCCTAGTAGCACAACATATTGGACCAATATGTAATCCATATATAATATTCATATATTGATTCTATATGGATTATATATTGGTGCAATATTGGTGCTACTAGGGAATAATTAAAATTCTATTGACATTCTACAATACTTAAGAAGTAAATATTTATGAGATGGCAAGATAATACTTACACAAATCGAGAGACTAATTATTTTCGACGACAACATGGTAAGAGGGCTGAGATCCACAATCTTAGTTCCAGAAATATCTAATTTTTCTAAGTGTTTCAAATCTTCGCAAATCATTTTAAAAATCGATTGGTTCATTTCTGTATACGATAAATTAAGATTTCTTAAATTTTTTAAATTTGTTATCTTTACCATAAAATTGTATCGGTGCATGTCAATAAAGCTACAGTTTGAGAAATTTACGTTTGCCATGTTTTCAATTGACCACTCGTTTAAACAATCTACAAAACAAGTAAAATGAAATAGAATTAATTTATATTGAAATAAAATCGTTTTTTACCTAATATTTGTCCAATACTAATATGTTTCAAATTGATACATTCCAAGTATACGATTTTATGCTGTTTTAAAATCTGAACTCCTGTTTTGGAAACTTTACAGTTTTTTAATTTGACCTTCCTCAATTTTGTATTGCTTTCGGTGAATATATTTAAGGTGGCATCACATAGAAGTCTCTTTTCCACAAATTTTCTCATTAACTTTTCTGATATTTCATTAATAAGAAAAATTTCAGGATCTCTAAATATGTAAAGTTTCTCAATTTCATCATCGAACTCATCAGGTGAATTTATATTTTCCCACCAACTCTCTTGGGGCTCTATATAAGTCAGAATATTATCGCAAATTGTGTCTAAACACAAGTTTTCTAATGTATCTGGACTTTCGAACATTCTTAATACACTTTCTAACCTCTTTGTTTAAAATATGCACAGAAAAATAACTATCCTTGGCGTTTCATCGAAATTTCAAGTTTAAAAAATATACTTATATAATAACTTTAAGAAAATCTCACAAATCCATGTACAAAATATATTATTTCAACGTAGTAAATAATTAAAATTATATTTTTCACTAATGTCAAACTGTTCCGTCTGTCAGAACTGTCAAATTTAATCTGTCATATCACGAACAAAAATAAACAGGGATTTAGCATATTTATTATTTGCTATTATAGAGGTGCAACTACATCTGTATCTAGTTAATCCGGTTTTTTTTTAAGATTCTATAAAAAAGACAAAAATCTAACAAAATATACTTTATTTCAGTATAGCAAGTAGCCTTTATACTTATGTTTTCATATTCTTCTTCTTCCAACTTCCATCCAGACTATCCAGAGTACTTTTCTAAAGATACATACTCACTGCACACTGGGCTTGACCGTTTACAAACTCCATTTAACAAGTTTAAAGACGTCAATCCAGCAAATTCTGGACATTGTTACGTTTTTTCGAAACTGTGGTTTATCCATAACATTTTTATGATGAAGTGTCTCCGTATAGGCACGCTTCTAAACTGAATTTTTTCCTTTGTAAAATAAATTATATATATAGAATATGGCATATGGCTATTACTATGGTGATGTGACATTTATAGAATGTGATGTATTACACACTAGTGTGAGAATATATAAAAATATAAGTATACAATAGCTTTATTTGATTAGTTAGTTCTTGACTCGCTTTTTAAATTAGCAATCAGGTTTCAATATTTAGAAATTTAAATATGTTCATATACCTTTTAAGTTGATTTTAGCACTGAATACTTTTTCCACATTGAAGAAGCTAAATACTTTTACTGTACGCTAGGAAAATCAGCCAGCATTTATACTTCACTTCATTTAAACCAATAACACCTCTGCGTTATGCCCAGTCGTTATAATTTCTGAATTCTTTGTCATAAAAAGCTCCGGATTTCTTATAGGTACCTAGTAAGTTTAAACAAATATTATTTGCTTCTTTTCTAATTTCTTCCGAGACATGCCAATTTTCATCCATTTTTTACAACTAATTATTATTTTTTACCTTTAATTTATTGTTTATGTGTATAAACTGGTAAACAATAAATAACAATCACCATAGCAACCATTCCATGACCTTCCCAATTACAATAAATTAATTTGTCAAATGAAAAAAATATTCAAATAATATTTCATTGCACACATTAGCTAGTCACTTAAGAAAATTTAACTTTTTCTTGCGTGACTATAATGTGCATAATTACACACTAGTACAATAAATAACTATTCACTCCACATTTTGTCAAAGACTAAATTGATGATCATAGCTATAGGTTTTCGTTTGGTTCTGACTTTCGCGTATTTAATTTTATGATCAGATTTGTTAGGAAAATTACTGAATAACTGCTGCCACTAAACAAGGACGGGTCCTTGGCCACTGAACTCTATGTATAGTTAAGTCAAAGATTAGAATTCTCTAATCTTTGGTTAAGTGATTGCTGCCGACTGGCACCAAATTTACTTCTGTCTGGATGTACCTTTAGAGTGTAAATAAAAAAGAAGATAGCTGTGCATCGACATTCCATGATTTCCTCACTGAACTGTACCATTATTATGTAGAGTTCAGTGGATTTCCTAGGTCGCCGATTCTTTGAAAAATGCAGTGGTCAACGTGTTCTGTGTCAACGTCAACAATAACAGTTCTCGATATAACTCTACTGGTTTGATTTTGCATAATTTATTTTCAGCAGAAAAATAATGGACCAGAAGGATAAAAAGTCAGATTTACTTCTCACACCACTCACGACATCTGCATTAGAACCGTATTTACCAAATTCACTTGTTGGCGGCTCCTGTGAGGTTAAGATAGAAAATGTTTATGATCCCTCAAAATTTTGGATTGTATTGAAATTTCAAGAGCTCCTCATTTTCATGAAGTACTTAAAAAATTTTTATACTATTAAAACAAATAGGAAAGTTATCCCTCGGCATGAACTGAAAAAAAATGTATTATGTGTTGTTAACAGAAATAGTATGTACTATAGGTCCATCATATTGCCAGTTTTACTTCTTGATGAAAATAAAATAAGAGTTTTCCTTATCGATTTTGGACTAATTATAAACGTACGCATTGAGGAGGTATTTTACATTTTCCAGAAACACTGCAGTGTACCTAGGTTTGCCATTAGAGCTTGTCTGGCAAATATTTCGCCTCGTGGTATGATTTTCAAATTATTTTCATGATTATTTTTATATATCCCTGTTTGTAGATCAGTCACAAACTTGGAATCAATCAGATTTACGGCTGTTCTGTGAGATCATAGTGGGAAAAAAGATCTTTGCTGAAGTGTGTCAAGTGGATGCCAAGCGGTGTATATTATTTGTTGAAATTCATCTAATCCACGGAGCTACATCCGAATCTCTCAATAGTTTATTGGTTAACAAAGGGAGAGCTATATACAATCATAAATACCAAACTGGTAAGACTGCAAGTAAAACGAAATATAAGAGCAAAGTTGAATATTTACATTTATTTCCCTCGTTTGAAGCCTTAGAGAATGGTCAGGTGCCGTGTTCATTATGGGAACATAATATGCTAAAGAATAGCGTTCCATTGGACTTACTGTACAAAAATTATTATCAGTACGAAGATAGTGATGTCTCTAATCATATTAATTAGATTTTGTTATTCTTCAACAACCTTTGCCATCCCTTATAAATAAGGCAGAACCATATAGATGTTAAGTTTTGTGTCTACCGTAGAATCAAGGCAAGCAACCAATTAGTTAACTTTTCTTGTTTAAAAGACTGAATTATCTGTGTTGTCACATGACCAAGAGTTTGGAGTATAAACAAATGGCATATATAGTAATTATAAAGTGAGTAGTACTAATCCTGACGAATATGAAAGACGCACTAATAACTATAAGCTCCATTATGAAAAAAAATAAATAAAAAAATAAAAAATTAAGGTTATAATACACATATTGTCCAGGCTTGCAATATGACATTTATTAGCATAAGAATGAAATTGGAAGAAGCTACAGTAGTGATGAGAGAATTCGAATTAAAAATACTCGGTACGAATACTAAAATTTCATCTGAATAATATACTCAGATTAATATTATAGACTTCAATCAGTAACTGTTAGTGGGAAGATTAAACATCATAATATCACAAAAATCAGTTCTGGGGGTGCCGTCAATCCTCCCAAAAAACCACCCCTTCTGTAAAAAGCCTCATTTTACTGATAACTCGTTAACCGTTGAAGATGTAAAAAAATTGCTCATTTGTAAAAAGAATGCTTGACTAATTGCCTAAAAAAAGTCCTCTTGTAATTTTCTTTTATATGCCATGGTTTTTGAGAAAATCGATATTGACAAAAATTGCAAAATTTGTATTTTTAATGCGCGCGAACTTTCGTTTAATTGAAATTTTTTGTGCGCGGCCTATACAAAAAATTGAATTGTTCGAGAACCAAACAAGCTAGGAAGAAAAATCAAAATGGGTTTTAAAGGGGATATAAAATACTCTCTTGTGTTACCATTTTTAAATGGCTATTGATATTTATTAGTACATAAAAATAACACTATAATATAGTTATCTCTTGATTTTTTGTGCATCTGACTATTCACAGGCTTATAAAAAATAACTGACTTTAATATAAGTTATAAATGCATTATCTTTTAGTTCAAGGTAGTACTTCAATGCAGAAAAAGTTAGGAATAAAAATATTCACATCCACAAATTTACCAGCATGTTGAAGTTAGCCAAATAAAATCCAAAAAAAGGCTGCATATTCAATTTTTTGTTGATATTTTTATTACGCAATTTTTTAACTATTAAATGATTAGGAACAATAGTTATATGATATTATATAAACTTAAAACAAAATTTTTGAGCTAAATTTTCAGGATGCTTGGGTCTTTTTTTAATTTTTAGGAAGCAATAAAAAATTGGCCAAAATTGGGCTAATTTCAACATGCTGGTAAATTTGTAAATGTGAATATTTTTATTCCTAACCTTTTCTGAATTGAAGTACTACCTTGAACTAAAAGATAATGCATTATAACTTATATTAGAGTCAGTTATTTTTTATGGGCCTGTGAATAGTTAAAAGCGCAAAAAATCAAGAGGTAACTATATTATATTGTTATTTTTATATACTAATACATATAGATATCAATAGCCATCAGAAACACAAAACAGTATTGTATATCCCCTTTAAAATCCATTTTGATTTTTCTTCCTAGCTTGTTTGGTTTTCGAGCAATTCAACTTTTTCTATAAGCTGCACGCAAAAAATTTCAAATAAACGACAATTCGGCATATTTTGAAGCTTTCGTCAATATCTTTTTGCGGTCTACTACGCATTAAAAATACAAATTTTGCAATTTACTTCAATATCGATTTTCTCGAAAATCATGGCACATACAGGAACATAACAAGAGGACTTTTGTTTAGGAAATTAGTCAAGCTTTCTTTTTTATGATGAGCAATATTCTTATATCTTCAACGGTTAACGAGTTATCAGTAAAATGACGCTTTTTACCGAAGGGGTGGCTTTTTGGGGGATTGACGGCACCCCCAGAACTGATTATTGTGATATTGTGATGTATAATCCCTCCACTAACAGTTACTGAAGGAAATCCCAGATAACATTTTTTATTATGGAAATCTTTATAATTATTGGACTATTAGTCAAAAAATGAATTTGCCAAACTCTCTGCTCTAGAAAGTAAACAGTAAAAATTATTGATGTCACCATTATCGGTTGTGGTCGACGACAGATGGGAATAAGTAGGAATGCCTTATTAGGAATATGCAGGGTTTACGAAAATTCACTCTGAGCTATCTTGGGATTTTTCAATCAGTTTAAATGAAAAACTATACTTCCTTACATTTCATCAAAGAAGAACTACAATATTCAAAAGATTTCGTAATATGAAATATGAATTGCAATTATATTGTTATGAAATATTTCTATACTATTTAAAATGATAACATAGTGTGGAAAAATTTAATAATAACACTATAATCTTAAGTAACTCGCAAGGACCCTTATTTTTGCCAGTTTTCAGAATTTCTTAGACAAAAATAATTTCGACCAAAATTTCCCTAGATTTTAATTTTGTTCTACTTCAGAAAGATATATAATAATATAATAGAATATATAATAATCAACTTATGCCCCTCCAACTTTTTCTTCAGTGCTACCTTTTCCCTTTAAGAAATTACAAAAAAATATATTTTTTGTTTATTATTTTTTTCCGGGAGAGGGAAGCACTTTGAAAAAAAACACCAAGAGACAAAAGATGCTTATTTTTCTCTCAAAAATGAGCCTGAATATTTTCCGAATTTTTATGGAACATTTAAGCAGACCTTTGCAGATGTTCACAGTTTCAATCGCCTCTAGATCAAAAAATCGAATTGGGTCGGACTGGTGGTCACAGAGAATTTTAATCAGGGGGCCCAGGAGAACATTTTCCCGAAGTTTCAGAACAATCGACATTTTTACTATAAAACACTGCGGGGTCCTTTATGTTATGAAGTCATATAAGAAAACATTGTTTTTTGTAAATATTGTAGTTTTTCTCTAATGATGGGGTGTAAACCGAAACGTAAGTATAATAATTTTTCATTTAAACTAATCGAAAAATCCCAAGATATACATCATATTAATTTTCTTTTTCTAAAACTGTAAGAACAAAAAATAGACATAGCGATCTCAGTATTCAGAGTAAATGTTCGTAAACCCTACGGAATTGAGACGTTAAAGCTTGAGCGAATTTGGAATAATCCGAATCGGAATATGAAATAACCTGTATTATTTATGCCTAGTGAAAAAGAATTCGACATCGAATGATTAATCCAAATATTCTGGTCATCTGATTTCGCGTAATCCGAGTATCGAAATCATCTGCATCTCTAGGCCGCAGCACAGTTTTATGTCTAGTATAAGCAGGATATTTGCAATACTGGTATATTTTGAAGCTTTCGTCAATACCTTTTTGCAGTCTACTAGCAATATTTATT
Organism: Stenurella melanura; assembly: GCA_963583905.1. NCBI lineage: Eukaryota > Metazoa > Arthropoda > Insecta > Coleoptera > Cerambycidae > Stenurella > Stenurella melanura. The sequence continues at coordinate 20,221,589 of OY757315.1, forward strand.
TTCTTTAATACCCTTTTTATATTGCTAAATATTATTTAATTATATCGAGAAATATTTATTAGATTATAAAAAATGTTATTATTCTTTATGATTATGACAGAGATAGCTATTTATATTTTATTTTCTCTAATGAGATAATTTTGCCACATGAAAGCAATATTTTTCGAAAATACCATATGCTTCGAAATTTTTTGAATTAAGTATATTGAATAATATTTTCCATTGTAATTGTTCATATTTATCATTACAAATGTATGTAAAGTATAGTTTATTGTATATGTATGGTAGGTTACAATTATTAAGGTTTAATATGGTATGTAATTTGTAATTTTTATATGAATATTGTAGGTTCATTTATTTGTGTAATTTATTGTGGAAAATTTAAATTATCAAACCATCGAAATCATGTTTCTTAATACATATCAGATAATTTTTCTACTATAGTTATTGTTTAATTTCGATAGAAACATGTTGAAAAATTGTATACCTATTATTATTACCGAATGGGGAATTTTGGTGATTTTCTATTAATGAAACAATTGAAACAATGTGTGTTAAAATAAAATTCAAAATATAATGTGTTTTGCCAAAAGCTGTTCTAAAGAGAGACTGATATTAGAATCGTTCTGATTTAAGCACTAGTCAATTTAATAAAATTGCCTAATATCTCATAGTAAAAGCACACTGTGATTTTACAATACCAAAGTAAATATTGTTTAGAGAAAGGAGGTGGAGAAAATTTAATCCATTTTATTATTATATATTATGAGATATTATTAAATCAAAAACGAAATTCCCTATTATGTTACTGTATTAGATATTGGTGGATATTTAGAGTTTTATATTATATTTGTATTAATTTAGTTTGTGTCCCATACCTAATGTGTTCGTTACTGTTTGTAATGATTGATTTTGCAATTTTGTATTTTTATATATTAATTAAATATTTAATAAAAATAATTTTAAAATGAACAAATTGTTGGATGAATTTCAAGTACAATAAATATCAATATAGGCTATGTGTGATTGTAACGTTTCTGTGGTCATCATATATACCACTGGCCTGCTAGACCACAGAATGATAATTCACTATATATATCATTTTTATAAGAATTTTTTCGAGCGTACACATATTGTCACGTGTTTCCACCCCTTAGGAAACACACCCTTAAAAATCCGTGGGGTCTAAAAATGGGCTTGTTCGGCATTTATTTTTTGTTTCATAAATCGAAAGTGTAAGTATAAATTAATGGATCTGCAAAAAATCAGAATCTTATTCGCACGTTTAATATCTTAAAAACTATTACAAATCACAATCTCGCGAAAATGGGGCGTGGCCAGGCGCTACGTCACTATACGCATAGACTCGGCGATCTCGATAGACTTGATGCTCCTTACTTGTTATAATTATAAGTATTTTCGAAGCATTGAGTTAGAGTTACCTCAATGTTTCGAAGTATTGTTTGTTTTTCTTACTACTTGACAGTGTATATAGGGGAGTACAATTTGGTGAAATGTCAAAAAATTGCAATTTTCTCTCGCTCCTGCCGGGACGAATTTTCGATTTTGACCCTGCAATTTACGATTAGAATTCATCGCCGACCTTCTCCTTTCCGTAGACACATAGAACGAACTTCAACTCGACGTATTTATTTAGTTACTAGCGTTTAAAAATTCCATGTTTTTTGACTTTTTAGGTTAAATTTGAAAGGTCCCAGAAAGCCATTTTACTTACGTCACTTGCGTATAGTGACGTCACAAATGAGCACTCGGTTTTTGCAACTGTTACTATAGTCTGTATTTTAACCAGGAGGAGCGTTTTAAATTTAACGCGCTAAATCATACATCTGTGATTGGATACGCCTTCGCCGGTTTTACACAAGGCAGTAGTCGTAAATTTTGACATATTGTAAAAATTTTAATGTGTCATTTTAATTTCATTACGTATTTGGTTATAATTTTTATTTTATCGTTTGCACATTATATATCAGTTTTTAATCCCTTTTGTATAAATTTCAATGTAAAAGTGGCTAATTACTTGATGCCTTTATATTGCGTAAATGGTATGAATGCTGTATTAAAATACCTAGAGGTCAAATAGAGGTCGTGCATTAAATATTGTAATGGAATATATACAAAAACACTACAGTTGTGTATTGTTGGTTGCCCAAAACTCCAAAAAAGGTTTTAGTGTATTTTCTGGTTACTTTTATGGTGTGAATGGAACTTCCATGTTTACTCCTCCTGGTTTAAAAACAGACTATAATTTCAACTCCTTATATCACGAAAACGAAAAAAAATAATAATACGAAATTTTAAGTGTATAATGAGAATATATCGAGTACTATATGAAAAAGTATAAAAACCATATAAAAAGAATATAACAAGAGATAGTCACACTTCAGCACATGTTTACCAACTAAAATTACCTTTCACGTGCTTTAACAATGTTTATTACTTGATATTTTCACTCTACTGTTCACTTTTGTATCACTCTCGATTTATCTGAACTCAATTCATTTAAAAACTAACTTACCACCGCGAATCGTCGCTGTGAATACCCTACAAAACAAGACGAGACAGCAAAGTATTCTACATATTTGACTGTGCATGAGTTGGTATTTTGTATTTCATATTTGACAGTTTGACTATTTGACCTTGACGTTTGTTGGATATTTTTTCCCGCCACGTCGAGTGCTTCGTCGTGTGACTCGATTTTATATTTCATAAATAATAAAGTAAATTAACCATGAGTGTACTGTGTAAAGTTTTTAGAAAAATATTACAAAAATGTGCATCATGTGCGCCCGCTTGCAATATCATATGATAAAACTGTTTTCAATTACAAGTGGAGGCTCCCAAAGAATTTATACTACAATTCTTTGGAGGCTCCACTTCGTTGGTAGCTTCTCGTTGCTTCTCGTACCCCTACAAAATGCGTTTCGAAATTTTTTAATTTTTGAGCAACCCTCTATACAATTCTAGTAAAGTCTTCAACCAATGTTTCTAGAACCATCTAGCAAACTGTTATCTACATTCAAGTTTCAAGCCTCTAGAAAGAGAGTACTACTAGTGTCTCAGAGATGGAGCACATTATCGGTCTTTATGATTTGCAAATATCTTTTTCGTGGTGTGATCTTGGTGGATATTTTTACTACTGGCTACTGGCCTACTGGCTTGACACCTGGGCAGTTGGCAGCACTGCTATAGTACACTTATTGTCATAGATTAAAGAGTTATATCTTATCTACTCCTAACTTCAATGTAAAGGTAAACAGCTTAGAAAATAATTATTCTTTATTCTTGTACTTTTAATTAAGTTTAAGTGTAACAAAGACCTACAAATACTCAATTATACATTTATTGTTCTACATTTCTAAAAGTTATTTTTATTTAAATATTGCAACAGCTGATTTTGACATTTTCACTATTTCACTGTTGATGTTTGTTTTGATGTAATCTATGGTTTTGATGATTTATCATTTCAGGCATATGTGGAACGTGTTAATTTAAATTTAATCTTACTTCTTAAGTTTCTGACTTCTGCTATTAAAGTACCTTTTTTAAATAACTAGTAAGAATGTAAATCCTCCTAGCAATTTGTATTGTTTCATTATTTTTTAGGTATAATGTCTAAAAATAAAGTAATTTTGGTAACCGGTGGTGGAGGACTTGTTGGTAAAGCGATTGAAAAAGTTGTACAGTCTGAAAAACGCGACGATGAAACCTGGATATTTATCAGCAGTAAAGACGGAGATTTGTGGTAAAGTGAATATTTGTATTTAGAGAACTAAAAACAGTATCTATCTAATTCTCAAGCGCTCTACTTTGGTTGAGAAAACTTTACCAAATGAAACATCAAAATGTGTGTTCTTTTTTATTTTTTAGTGACTATAATGCAACAAAGAAAATCTTTGAACAACATCAGCCCACCCATGTAATCCATTTAGCGGCAATGGTGGGCGGTCTCTTTCACAACATGTCTCATAATTTAGATTTCTTGGTTAGTAAGTTGCTATGGCGTTCAGGTAGCCTAATACTAAGTTGATTTGTTTTAGAGGAAAAATATACATATGAACGACAATGTTTTGCAAATTAGCTTTGAAAATAGGGTTGAAAAGGTAGTGTCGTGCCTTTCCACCTGTATATTCCCCGACAAGACAACGTATCCAATTGACGAGACCATGGTTAGTAACCTGTACATATATTAAAATATAAACTATTTTTAAGTTAAAGAAAGCTAAAGTTGTTAGAGCTACACTGTGCCTGATACATTTTGACACATCTTTAATAAAAGAAAGTTAGTGTACACAGCGTTTCTCAGCTTATAGCAGTTTTTCCATTACTTGTATAAAATTAGAAATTATTTTAGGTACATAATGGTCCCCCACACCCTTCAAACTTTGGATATAGTTATGCTAAGAGACTAATAGATATCCAAAATAAGGCTTACCATCAGCAACATGGATGTATGTTCACTTCCGTCGTTCCATGTAATGTGTTTGGACCCCACGACAACTACAATTTGGAGTCTAGTCATGTTGTACCAGGTCTTATAAGAAAATTACACGATATAATGGAAAGGGGTAATAAGATGTTTTATTTAAGTGTAGTTTTAAACTTTCCTTTCGTAAAAACATGGTACTAGCTAATCTATAAAGTAATTTAAGAGTTGATTTACTTTATCACAGTACAGGGTTCGGACTCTTAATAGCCCATAACATTCCCTGAAATTTCCAAGTTTCCATGACTTTTTTAAGCTAATTTCCAGGTAACATTAAAATAATATAAATAATATTTTTTTGCCAATACTTCAACTATTTTAACCAAATTTAGCCATCATACTACAGCCTTGTAATGGAATAAACATTAAATGCTTTTAAAAAAAACATATTACCATTAGTTTATGTAAGAATAAGAGATATGCTATACATAAACTATATTTTATAATACAACAATTTCTTTACTTTTAAAATCAACAAGAAAATAACAAAATTAAGTAAAAATTTCTAATTATTGATCGGATAAAAAACAAGTTCAGTTTTGCACAACTTAAAAGCTCTTAAAATCAGGCAATGCCAAGATAATATATTAATAAAATATTTTAACCTTGGACACTATACAGGGTGTTTGGTTCATCGTGTACCAAATTGAAATGGCCAACAGAAAGGGTTATCTGCTATCCTTTCAGGCCCCTTAACACTTCCCATGCCCTGCGGGATTATATCGACCTTCTATCTTTTTAATGAAAAAAAATCTACATTTAAATTCAAATTATAAAAAAAGTATTAGGCGTAGACTGCGAATTTCATTTTTATTTTGATGTGTATTGTTGAAGAGTTCTTTTAAATCCAAAATTACTGGCATTAGTCATCTAGTTGTTTTTTTATTCACTCGCAAAGTTTCGGAATAGGTAAAATTTATATTTAAATTTAGACTTTAGACGGCTATAAAAAAAAACTGAGAGCAACCGGGATCTTCCAACTCCCTCAAAAATTCTCTAGTCTATCCTCTTGCTAATGATGTGCCACATGTCATAAAAATCTTTTAATAACTTCGTGAATTTGCTAAATTAATGAATCGGGTCACATAAGGCTAATATTCAAAATTTCAAATAAATAATTATATTTGCTTAAATTATGCATGGCAAACAGGTAAAATCTGTTATCTCACTCTTGCGAAGTAAAATCTATCTTCTATCTCTTTCTGTTCATTGGTTTTCTTGAAATAAAGAAACAGTTATATTTTTATCATTTATTAAAAAATTTTAAAAATCTTGCTCAAAGTATTGGTCTCTGTTGCGAATGCAGGCCCGACATCTGCTTCGTATTTCGACAGTGTTGTATGAAGTTGTATTTCCTCCCTAATTGTACCGAAAGCCGTTTCTATGCGTTGGACAAGAGGACAAGTTCCTCCCTAGTCGCATCGCGCCCAATCCACGCATTTGGGAACACATTGTCTAGATATTGTCTTACAATCAATCGCCAGTGCGCGGGACAGCCGTCATTTTGAAAAACTATAGGCGTATGCGTAGATTGGGCGGGATGGCCCTATTCAATGGCCTCCACGTTCCCCAGACCTAACTCCGTTGGATTTCATGTCCGAGGTCGTGCCAAAGAGCTCGTGTATGTGATGGAGGTTGCGACTAGGGAGGAACTTGTCCTCTTGTCCAACGCATAGAAACGGCTTTCGGTACAATTAGGGAGGAAATACGACTTAATACAACAACTGTCGAAATACGAAGCAGATGTCGGGCCTGCATTCGCAACAGAGACCAACACTTTGAGCAAGATTTTTAAATTTTTTTAATAAATGATAAAAATGTAACTGTTTCTTTATTTCATGAAAACCAATGAACAGAAAGAGGTAGAAGATAGATTTTACTTCACAAGAGTGAGATAACAGATTTTACCTGTTTCCCATGCATAATTTAAGCAAAAATAATTTTTTATTCGGAATTTTGAATATTAGTCTTATGTGACCCGATTCATTAATTTAGCGAATTCACGAAGTTATTAAAACATTTTTATGACATGTGGCACATCACTAGCAAGAGGATAGACTAGAGAATTTTTGAGGGAGTTGGAAGATCCGGGTTGCTACGAGTTTTTTTTTTATAGCCATATGAAGTCTAAGTTTAAATTTAAATTTTACCTATTCCGAAAGTTTGCGAGTGAATAAAAAAACAACTAGATGACTAATGTCAGTAATTTTGGATTTAAAAGAACCCTTCAATAATACACATCAAAATAAAAATGAAATTCGCAGTCTACGCTTAATACTTTTTTTATAATTTGAATTTAAATGTAGAATTTGTGATTTTTTTCATTAAAAAGATAAAAGGTCGATATGAAAAATCCCGCAGGGCATGGGAAGTATTTAGGGGCCTGAAAGGATAGCAGATAACCCTTTCTGTCGGCCATTTCCATTTGGCACACAATGCGCCAAACACCCTGTATGACAGGTTTGACTGACCAATAGCGTAGATAGTTAAAGAGTTACATATATTTAACAATAAGTGCATTTGTTCACGTCAAATTTTTCCTTTCTGGATTTCAGAACAGTTCAATATATAAAGAGCTGCATTTAAAAACATGATTTGCCCTACATAATATTTCTTTGGTTTATAAAAACCCCATTGTAAGAATGTGATAATGCTAAAAATATGTAAGTGTAACTACATACACTGTTGACCACACCTGTAATCTATTATTCCTTAAGGCGGCCATTCCCTAGCAAGAGACATCCGATAGGGAAATATGTATAATTTTCGGCTATAACTTTTTTTTCTTAGTACGTATATTTAAAAAAACTATAAGACTACCTAACTAGCATCATAAGAAGACTATTACTATGAATTTTCACTCAATAATTTCTGTGGTTTGCAAAATAGTTAGATTTAAAACTATGAAATAGGATGATTAACATAATTTTTAAATTTAAATCTAACTATTTTGCAAACCACTGAAATTATTGAGTGAAAATTAATAGTAATGGTCTTGTTATGGTTCTACTTAGGTAGTCTTATAGTTATTTTTAATATAAGTACTAAGAAAATGAAATTAACAAATATTTTCCTATCGGATGTCCCTTTCTAGGGAATGGCCACCTTAAGGTAGCAGATTTTCTATTAGCACAGTTTAGTAATATACAGTTGGGTCATTTCCCCTCATTTTTGTCCATGACACCCTACTCCTGCTATCGACGCGTGGTCTACACTCAGTTGTAAGTCATTTGTTGATGTGATGTACGGATCGGGTGTTTCCAAATAAACGCAAATTGATGTTATTTATTCTAGAATTTTGTTTTGCATGGGTATAGTTGAAAGTTGTAAAAACTAGTACTGGTACAAATCATCATCACTGTACCCCTGGCGGCTATTCAAGCAATACCTATTCTTTCAAAAATTGTTCCGTCTTGATGAGTAGGTACTAGGTAGGTATCAAATAAACATAAAAATATCTCGTATTTCTGATGAGCACGATTATTTTTTCTGTTGATATGTATGTAGTTAGAAATTTAAAAAAAAACTTTTCCAGGTTTTTCAGGCTTTCCAGGTGAGGCCGAACACTGCAGTATCTACTTTGTTGCAATTATGAAATAAATGTCAACAAAAATGTTGTTTTTTTTATTTTAGGGGGAGACACCTTCACAGTAATGGGCACTGGAAAACCCTTAAGACAATTTATATACTCGTTAGACTTGGCAAGATTATTCTTGTGGGTACTGAGAGAATATAACGAAGTTGATCCTGTAATATTATCTGTTGATGAAAAATCAGAGGTTTCTATTAAAGAGCTAGCAGAGGAAATAGCAAAAGCTTACGATTTTAAAGGAGAAATTATCCTGGACATGACAAAGGCTGATGGACAGTACAAGAAGACTGCCAGCAACGCAAAACTGAGGAAATATTTACCCGATTTTGAGTTTACGCCTTTCTCGGTAGCAATAAAGGAAAGTGTAGAGTGGTATAAGGCTAATTATATAAATGCTAGGAACTAATGTTTTTGAAATAAAATAATACTGTTCATTCCAGAAGGGTAGATTATTGCCTAAAGACTATTACACACATTTTGAAAAAAAAAAAAAATCAGATATCATAGAGAATTGCGAGAATTTTAATTTGAAAAAAAAAAAGTTAATTTTCGTATATCTGAAATGGCCGAAAAAAATCCAATTGTTTGGTTTATAAATAAATGCCAAAAGTGGCCCAAATGGCTTAAAAAAAAACATTTTTTAATGTCAACGGAAAGCTGGTATCGAAATCTACATTTTGAAAGAAAAAAATGGTACATTTCGGACTTAATGGCATAAAATGGTGCCCAGCTAACAATTTACGTGTCAGCGAGTTTAGCTAAAGGAAATTCGACCAAAAAAGGTCGAAATTACGTAATGTTTAAGTTCACTTGGTGGAAGTCGCTATGATACCTATCAAGTACAGATCAATTATTGGTAATATTAATGCTCTAATAGGTTATGAAAAATATTTTTGTTACTATTTGTACCTAATAGGTAGTGTACATTAAAACACTAATTAAGTGGTAGGGAATACATGGCCTTAATAACCTAATGGGGTGAGTAGGTAGAAAGTGACCTATTTAGAAAAATTTGGTAAACTTAACAAGGGGACGTTTGTCATCTAATAAGTAATATGATTATTAAATAAGTTATCATTAGAGCCTAATAGAAGATATAAGTGAAATTTATTGAAATGACTGGATAGGTAATCATATTTCTTGAACAAAACTCTTTAGGTACCTAATAAGGATTCTAGAAGTCTTTACATTCCCACTAGAAAGTTGAAATGACTTCATTATTCAACCAATAAATTACTTAAACCTATTGGTCGAAATTATTAATTGCTCTGTTGAAAATATTGGTGGTAACTAAGTAATGTTACTTATTATAAGTAATATAGGGAGAGAGCACCAATATTTATTTAAAAATGGAATGGCAAAAAGTCGCCATGAAAATGTAAACTTTGTGAAAATATTTTAATTCATAATCAATAATCAAACATATTAATAATTCTTAAATTTTAAATTAAAACAAAATGGATTACGAAAAATATACAAAAATGAAAATTGAAAAATTAAATTGTCACAATTTATATATTATATATATTTATAATAATTGATGTTTTTAAGGAGGGGTTTTGTAATATTTCAAGGTACAATATATTAACAGAAAAAAATCTTCCTTCCTTCACGCGAATCATGCGTAAAAAACGTGCCGTAAACGAAACAACTTGTCATATAAAATTATGTATGGGGCCGCCCATAAATAATGTCACGCTTCTTTTGTCAATTTTTGACACCCCACCCCCTCCCCGTGTGTCACACATTGTCACGTTTTGGTCACGTTCGCTCGATCCCTCCACCCCCTGGCTGTCACATCAGAGTAACTTTTATGTAAATTGCTAATATCAAGGGTGCTGATAATGAATAGTCAAGATATTAGACATAAAATTATTTTCTTGTATTGTGACATCACCATTGCTTTAGCCCCCTCCCCTTCACCTGTCACAAAATATCACAACTTTTAGACCCCCCCCCCCCCCCCCCCTTAAACCGTGACATCATTTATGAATGACCCCTATCTTAGATAGATAATATTTATTCATCCACAAAGCTATACAAACATATAACTTATCTGACTGGTCAAAAAGAAGAACATTAATGTGAAGTAGGGTCCAAATATAGTACACAATAAAAAGAACATTGTAAAAATTTAAGGATTTAAATTATAATAAGGTGACATAGGTATAGTGAAATTGTACGATGGCACGATGTGCAGCAAGACACCGAAGAAAGAGAAATGCATATCTCGCCCTTCTCCAGGCGAAACACACACCCCTCCCTCCCCGATTGGTTCACCACACATCCTGCCACCTTACAACAATTTCACTCCACTATTTAGATACAGCTACAAGTATACATATAATAAATACTATTATTTTCCAATTAGTCTTCACACATCTAGAGACATTATAATATAAAATTGATAAATTAGATATAGGTGAAACAAATTCAACAGTTTAGGAACTCATCAATATCATAAAATGCATTATCACACAAAAATGTGAATACTTTATTCTGAAATGACGTGATGCTGCCGGTATCGATACACCGATTAATTTTGTTGAAACATTTAATGCTGATGTGTCTTAGAGAATTTTCTCCTAATGCAAGGCGGGAATATGGCTTATACAGATTTCCCTCGTTTCTCGTATAATGCGTATGAATATCACTGTTTCTGAGAAATTGAGATTGGTTTTCTTTGATGAGCATTATTATTCGGTAAATATACAAGCTTGGTAAGGAAAGTATTTGCAAATCTTTAAATAACGGTTTACAGCTAGTTAAGGGGTGAGTTTTACACATGGTTCTTATAACCTCTTTTTGATATCGAAATGCTCTTTTAAAGTATGAGGAGTTCCCCCAGAAAATTAGCCCATATTGTAGTTGAGATTGAGCTAATCCGTAGTAGAGAGTTTTCAGTGTGTTTATATCGACAGAATCTCAGATTTTTTATTATGTAGAAGATAGTACTTAATTTTGAACAAACCATATTTATATGCATTTCCCATGTAAGTTTTTGATCCAAAGTGACACCTAAGAATTTAGTGGTTGTTGTACTCTGGATGGGCTTATTTAATATCGTCAGGTACAGATTGTAGTTTGTCACTGCGTTTTTTGGCAAGAACCGCATGTGACATGTTTTATTCAATTTTAGTTTAGACCATTCTCAGTACAATAATGACTCATTTCCTCTGTTGCTGTTGATGACAATCTGTTCAATATAATTGTGAGATATTAGCATATTGGTGTCATCTGCTTAAAGAAGTAGTTGATTTGAAGTCACACTTGTATTAGGTATATCATTGATAAAAATGATAAAAAACAGACGTCCCAAAATAGAGCCTTGAGGCACTCCCAGATTTACATTTTTTGTTTTGGATCTAGCACCATCAATGATGGTGATTTGAGTTCGATTTTCTAAATATGAGGCGGTCCAGCTGTATGGTGCTCCTCGTACCCCAATGCCTTCTAATTCCATGAGTAATAGATTATGATCTATTGTATCACATGACTTAAATCATAGAAAAAGACCTAAGGCATGACACTTTTTGTTTAATGCATTGTATATAAAATCTATGCAGTCTAATATATATATATCATAGTACATAGACATCTAAAACAATACGTGTATTTTTCATAATTTCTGTGATTTTATAGGACTGTTCAGTAGGGTGGGCCTTAGCTACAGGTGTGGATTTTGGATTTTTTGGTGTGGCCTCTCACCCACTCATTTTGTTCTAATATTCTAAGAAAAAAATCGCACAAAATTTTGAGTCGTTAGCCAACCCCTTCCTGTGCCTCAATAGGGGCGAATTTTCCTATGTATTACTCATGGGTAAAAGAAATGTTTTCGCAAATTTGTGATAGAATCGTCAAAATGTTGTGTAATAAAAATCGCACACAAGTCTCCGCTTCAGAATTCTCCAGAGAATATGAATTAATCATTCTTTTTTTTAATTAAAGACTCATAAGACTCTTTTATTTATAGGGCCCTAAAGTGTCCCTATAAGGACAAAAATAGAGTATTGCATAATTTTGATGTTTTATTTGAGATTCTCTTTGCACATATTGTTATTAATTAGTTACATTATATATTATTAAAATAATCAAATTGTTTAAGCAATACTAACTTATTTAAACAATTACATTTTGCCATAATTTGTAACATTTTCAGTTACCTTATAAGAACTAGTCAACTTCAAAATGACCTCATGGGGGTAAAAGTAGAGTGTCGCTTATTTTTGACGTTTATTATTACTTTTTGCTATTATAGAAATTATTTTTAATTAGTTACATTTCAGTATGTGTTGACGTATTAATGTTTTTTAAATTGCTTGAACAATTATAATTTACTTAAACAAGTATTATATTTGTCATAAATTTGCAACGGTGTCACTTTTTTAATTTCAGAAGTTAGTTTTTTAATATTGTTGATTAAGAGTTTGCTAATGGAATATGAAAATTTTTAATTTGAAGGTGTGAGACGATGAAGTTTTAAAAGTTAAAAAATAAGGGCCACCCTAATGTACAGAAATGCCCAATATCCAAGTCTGTCTCCTTTAATTCTAACAAATCTTAGTGTGGTATAATGTTTGGAAATGAAGAAAAGAAGGGTTAATCATCTTTTTTTCTTTGAGGATTTGGATCTATGATAGATGCACATCCTCTAAAAACACTTAATTCATGGTTCTGGAAGCAGAGCTGGGTAAAGTACTCTAGTAAAGTGCTTTGAGTAGTACTTCAAGTACTTTTAGGGCTTCAAGCACTGTGCTTCAATTAGTTTTAAGAGATAATATTTGGTACTTCACATTAGAATTACTTTGCATAAGTACTTGGGGCTTTAAAGTAATTGAAAGTCCTTTTTAGTACTTCAATTACTTTGGGAAGTAACTGGGGTCCTTTCGAAGTGCTTGAAGAATTTCTAAAGTACTTGCAAGCTCTTTTGAAAATTCGTTCAAAGCTCTTCTAGACAAGCTTCATCATGAATTATCAGGAACACGGGAACTAATAGAAAAACAAAGCAACTTGTCTCTCGCAGCTCGCTATGCTCGTTTGGAAATAAATAAAAGAATACATTTTAAAAATAATTTTATTTTTTACTAAAATATATCAATCTCAAAATTTATTTGTACTCGTAGTACCAAGAATACAGTCTGACGATATGGTCCAATGTTTCTAATCTCTATAATTTAAATTTGTATATTTTTGCAGAAAACAAAAAATTAACTCTCCATCATCTAGAAAACCCTAAAAAAAACGCTCACAATGTTCCCAAACAGTTAAATAAATGATCTGAAAAACATATTTCCAAAATAACTCGTTTTAATTCATAACAGTTTTCTCTAAAAACCAAAACTAAAATACCACATTTTCATTAAATTTTAGAGTCAAAAGAAAATAGGGTATTCCCACAAAATTGGTTACTTCATGACAAAATAAAGGATATTATTTTTGAAAGAATTCAATTCAACAAATCCAAGAAAATGACATACTAACCAATTGAGATCACTTGATTGGTCAACAATCGCTTCGAGTCCTGTGACACATTCCCCTTGACCCCTCCTTTTCATAAATGCAAGATAGCGTGTCCCACACCTTGACTTCTTTTAAGAATGTTGGGGATTTGATGCTAATCACGACCCAGGAAGCAGAGTAAGCAGACGCTGACACATCGTGTGAAGTGAATTTTCAACAACGTGAACACAGAACAAGTAGTCAAAAGTAAATATTTTTTTATGGTGACAGCCTTTGAGATTTTTGCTTGAATGCATTAGTCCTGCAAATCTACATAGCTGGATTAAAACCAATTAAATTTCAATATCAAGCTAGTACGTGATTATCAATTAATGTGATATCAAAAATTATTTTGGTACTGGTTGTCAAAGTGTGGCAAGCAGTTCTATTGAAATTTTCTTTCTTTCCTAATCTTAAAATCAGTTTCACAAAGCACAAGTCTTAAAGTTAAAGGAATTTGAGAAAAAAGCATGTGTGTTTCGCAAAACTCGGCTGGGTGATTTATAAAAACTGTACTGGTAGGTCAACCGTTCCTACTGAAGTTTTTAATGACATTCTCCCATGTATGCAAGAGCAGGCAAAACCTTTGAAGCGTCTCTCCACTACATCTTCCGAAAGTTGGTGTTTGGATGACAGGAGAAATATTAGGCTTGTGTTTTTCAACTTTACAATTATCAAGGGCATACAGAAACAATATTTTTCCTGTATTTGTTCAATAACTACACGATGAAGAACTTCAGCATGGTTATTTTCGGCAGGACAGCCTTTCTTTGGGTGTTTTTACATCGCAAGAACTGGAACAAAAATTTGTTGAAGAGAGCGCTGTCAATGCTGGGGGCACAATTTCAACGGTTTCTATCCATTTGCCTTCTTTGTTAATGAAAACGTCAATAGTCTTACTATTTTATCTCTAGAGATAGAAACAACTATCTTTGGCCAAGATAATTTTCGATATCACAGTATATCCCTGGAGGTATTGGAATTAGAGGATCGATATTAAATAGAAGGACAATGTCAATTTCTGCTGAGAATACCCTACTGTAAAAAAAGCTACATATCATGTAAATAATCAATAAAAATAAAGTGCAAATATTAACAAACCATCTCTTTTTATATATTTAGGATCTCTTGGCTCAATTCTTCGAAATAAGATCTAGGTTAATACTTATATTTAAAAAATTTTTAAGAACAATAACCGTTCTCCATATTATTTATTATCAGCTAAAACGTGTTCCATTTAGAAACATTGCAACACCATTTTTAAAAGTAGTTAATACTTAAATGTTTAAAATACTAACAATTATTGTTTAAGATATGTAAAATAATATATACATAATGAGCTACCAAGCAGCATACGTAAAAAACTATAACAAACATATACTGCTTGCATTAATCATAACAGATCACTGGGGAGTATACTTAGATAATACCTTCCTTGCGGTAGTAAGAAAATTTATAAAAGATAACATGTTTTTGATATGTCTCGTCGCCAAGATATGCAAACTCCAGAAATTGTAAATAATCTCTAATTCGGGTTTTAGACCACAGACAGCCTTTTGTAAAATAGATCTTTCCTTTATTCTAAGAATGAAAAGTGAAACCTGGCAATTTAGACCATCAATTATTATAGTAATTCAGTTAATATTACGGTCCAAATTGCGATATATCCGACAAAATTCATAGTTTGAAAATTGGTGGAAATAATCAGGACAGCATATGTAATAATAAACCGAAAAGTTCCCACCCCTAAATTGTGTGCTTCATCCCCTACGACATAGTATTCACCCCAATTTTCGCTTTTTTAAAATCATCCATGAAATGGTGCATTTGACGACAAAAATACCTATGTACAAAAGTGTTCTACAGGAAATTCTCTACAAAAAAGGTTTTTAGGCCATTTCTCCTCAAACGAATAGTATGTTGGTAAATCAGGGCCGTAATTAGCGCAAGTCATATAATTCGTTATCTATTTACCATCACCGAAATGTTCGGTGTTACTATGCAGCACATCATTCCGCACTTCCATAGGTCATACTGTGGTTTCTGAAACTCAGCAGAAGTTCCTAAGTAATTTGCTTAACAAAGAACGTTTAATTACAGAGCTAGTGAAAAGGTTTAGAACTGAAGGTATAGATGTGTTCGTTGCTGCGGATGACGCCGATTTATTAATAATACAACTGTTATAGAAAAATGTAAGAATTACGATACAGCTGTTGTCGTAGGGCAAGATATTGACCTGCTAGTCTTTCTTATTGCACTTTCTCCCTCTGACAAAGAAATTAAATTTTTAAAAGAAAAACAGGGTAATACCTGTAAAAGGATTTACAGTTCTCAAGATTTACAATCTGCAACTTTCTTAAAAAATTTTCTTTCAACAATGAGGAAGCTACTCATGAAGAAATTGCAAACATGGGAGAGCGATTTATTTTAGCTTTATACAACTGTACCTCGGCAGAAAAAAGTCTAGATGAATACAGATTTATGTCTTTTAACAGACTAGTTGGTAAAGCCAGCAACACTGTTATGTTGTCAAAACTTCCACCAACTTCTGCTGCCGCTCGGCAACACTGTTATCGAGTTTTTCACCAAATTCAAACATGGAAAAACGTGACGCTCAAAGCTACCGATTGGGGGTGGGAAAAAGTTGGCGGTATATTAATCCCAATAATGACTATAAAAGAACCAGCTCCCGAATCTGTTTTAACGCTTATTTCATGTTCATGTAAATTAGGGTGTGAATACAGGTGTAGTTGCAGAAGAGCAGGCTTGCGTTGCTTTACAATGTGTTATCATTGCCATGGACAATCATGCTTGAATGTTGAATCTGTGGAAGGCGACTAAGATTTATAATTAACATTTGATAATTAGTGGATTAGGCCTACAGGGGATACCACTTAAAAAAAAACGCGCCAAGTACTTTACCTCTAGGGTGGTGTGGAAATAAGTACAACACGCTCTTTTTATAGAGGTGAGAGGGTGGAAGTTGTATATTTATTAAAATTGTAAATAAGTTTTAGTGCCTACTGCTATTTTAAGCGTTAAACGTTAAACTTTAAGGTAAATCGTACTGTAGAGAGTGCTAGTTGGAACCAACCCTTATGTTTGCGCCATATTTCCCACGTTATTATTAATTTTAGGAAAAAAAGTGGTAAAAACCTTTTTGATAGAGAATTTTCCAAAGAACAATTTTGTATATAGGTAATTCTGTCGAAAATTACACCATTGCCGAGATAATCTAGAAAAACTCAAAATGGGGGTAGAAAGGACGTCCTGAGGGATGAAGCATACTATTTAGGGATGGGAACTTTTTGGTTTAGTAATCCTTATGCTATTCCCAACATACCCACCAATTTTCAAATCTTTATGAATTTTGTCGGAATAAAAACGTAATATTCCTAAACTATAGGTCATTTGGCTTAGAAAAATGAGGGCGAACAGGCTCGTTTGGCCACCAGAGCGCGCCACTGAGATGTAAGGTATTTGCCAAAATTCGTTTTAAATGTTATAAATATGTGATTTCTTTTATTTATGTATAAATTGCCATTTCAATTCTTTCAGTTTTTTGTGTCGGTTTAAAAGACGAATAATGCCTCAAGTTGTTCGGAGCTACTTTGCTCCGCAACAAAAGGAAGCCACAAATTTCCTTGTAGCTTGTATCAAATAATAATCACAACATACTTAAATTTATCTGGACAAATTGCTATCAACCATTTCTTTAAGAAAGTTTTGTGGCAAGGAAATTTGTGGCTTCCTTTCGTTGCAGGGCAAAGTGGCACCGAAAAACGTTGAGGCATGTCTCTTAAAACGACACAAAAAACTGGCAGAATTGAAATCCACACCAATTTATACAAAAATAAATTAAATCACACATTGATAACATTTAAAACGAATTTCGACAGATACCTCATGGTTCAGTGCCAACTGGTGAGCCAAGAAATGTTAACCCTCATTGTTAGCTTTTTTGGTGGGCGAATATAAAATGATTTAACATGTAACAATGACGATGATAGGGCTTATTGCAGGAACTTTAAGACCTAACTGATATCCTTGCCGACTTAATATAAAGATTAGTCAAAAAATTAACATTAATGAAATAATCATATACATAACTTTTTTGTGATAATAAATATGATTTTTTAACACAACCTTTTTTTTATAAAACTATCAATTTACTATACTACTTCGAATTATATCGAATCCACATGAAATTTGACGTGCGAGTAGTATTTCATACAAAAATAAAATGAAATAAACTCTGTGCAGGTTTCATGGGGTACTATTAGGGTAACGGCAAAAATAATGACTAATCAAAATGCTGACCACAATCATCATCATCACCGTCATATATTAAATCACAATAGATCTGATATCGGTCTAAATAACATATGAAAAGCTTCCATCGCTCTAGAGCAATCAAACGGATTCTGCATTACAAAAATATGACCGTTGAGCATGATTGGACATTTGGGAATACATGGATAATGTTAGCTCTGATGCCAAGCATAATTTCAAGTCATACTTAAGTGCTTGGGATGGTGACTTGCTTTTCTTATAGGTATTTAGCATTATTTATTTTCAATTCAAAAATCCTGTGATTGGCTTTTTGTCTCGGGATTAAATCCCTAGATAAGTCACCAGCCAAAAAAACAATGAGATCTGAGCTCATCGCCATCATTTGTCATACACAACGTCTATTTCTGGCTATAAGAAAATCATAAGCACACCAATTTTTAAACGCTCTAAATTCAAATACCTAAAAAATAAGTAGGCAACATAACTCTGTGGCAATGTTTCCAAAATGAAGGTTTAACTCACGCCAGATCAATGAAAACTTTTCATATATTACTTAAATCAAACATTTCCACCATTACCGTTAACGATTCATTCCAGGTAAATTGCTATAATTGGTTGGCCTAATTTGCAACTACAAAACCTAATATATTCTCTTGCAATGTGTGAACTCCGCGGATAAAACCCTCTCATCCACTCTCCTGCCTCTCCTCGTGTATATTGAGAATCTCCCTGCTTGTATATGGAGGCGGTGGTTCACTGATCAATCTGCTATTTTTCAACACGTCTATGTACGACGGCGGTTGGTCGTTGAAACCACTTCCGTTTCCTACGTTAAACCTGGCGGCATTAAACAACAACGGATCGTGAACGTCCGTGGTCTCTATAATTATGTTCCTATTGGAATTTGAGCGGGGTGTACGCGAGTTGTTCCTTACGGTGTATATATTGGTAGGGGAGAAGTTGGTACGGATTATATTCACGTTGGTCTGGTTGCGGAGGGCGATGTTCTCGCATAAGTTGTGGCGTTGCTGTTGGAGGGCGGTTTTCTTCGCAAATATGACCACCTTTGACACTATGAGGAGAAGGAGCACAATCGAGAACAGTATGCTGACAATGCCTGGAAACATAAAATGTGATTCTGAAATCGTGGGAGACAGACGATGTACGTTGTACTTACATACTGATATAAATAAGTATCTAGCACCATTATGTTGACTTTGGCTGATATTTGGATAACCATATTCCAGTTCCTCGTACGCTGTAAGAATGAAATTCAAATATTTAACCAACTAAAATGACCCATTATGTTGAGCACAATAAAATACAGGCTGTCTCTGGACTATGGGGCAATACTTTGGAAGCATATAATTAGGGTCAAAATAACACTAGTACCTATATATTTTTTCCAGGGCGCCTCCTTTCGGAGATGGTTCACCCTTACAGGTTAACATTGAAAGGGTTTTTTGTTGATAGCTTGGAAATTACTTTATTGATTTGCACAGTATAAATGTAAGTATCTTTGACTTAGAGGTGTGGGGCCTTTCGTATCTTGTCTAGGAAGCCAGGGGTGGACCACCCCTAATGCATTTGGCCCCTAAATTTCGACATAAATTAATTTTTGAAATTTAGAGTGGCATTTCTAAATCCCTTGAACAATTAAAAAACAAAAATTCTATTCTTGTTTGATATCCACAAAGAAACCCGAAAAATTGATATTTGATATTGATATTTTTGTAAACAGATTCAGTTTAGGACACTTTGATCTCTAGCACAACCAGATGCAGGTTGCCAGAAAAATATGAAGATTAATTTTGACATTTTAATTAGAGTTTCATTTTTCATTGAACAGAAAGGTTTCTGCTTTTATTACACTCTTGGTAAATAAAAATTTTCTTATCACTGTGTCGGTGATCGAATTTTCAACAATATGTCCGTCCGTCCTTTTGTCTGTTCATCACGTTTCTTGTAAGCACGATAACTTAAGAGCGAAAAGTCGGATTGTAGTGAAATTTGGAAAGTAAGTTATAGTTAGCTAGAGGAAGAACCCTATTATTTTTTAACAAAATCGATCAATAAATTAAAAAAAAATAATTATTTGAATTCTTTAAATTTATATATTTGTTATATAATATGGTTAGTGGTCTTTTATGGTGTTGATTTGAAGGAACAACTTTAGGTCATCTGCGTACATTAAAAAAGTAGAATGCTCAATATAATTGGAGATATCATTGACAAGTATTACAAAAAGCAAGGGCCCCAATGTCGAACCTTGTGGTACTCCAGTTGTTGGTATGAATGTATGTGAGTAACGAATGTCATTAAATGACATATTGCGGTTGATTAGTGTAATGTTTTATCTGTTGTAGTAACGTTCGGAAGAACTATTAACACTTCTCGATAAGAGTAAGACACCTCTGAGTGGTAGTTAATTATATTTATTAAATAAATATACAATCAGAGCGTAATAGCCGCGTACACATGTCAGAGAACATTAGAAGTAACTACTGCACGTGGACGTCTCTAGCGGCGTTGCCAAACTTAACATAAATCTTTAGAACTAAATAATGTAATAATACTTTCATACATAACACGCCCCTTTTTTAAGAAAACAAATCAAAATGATAAATTTAACCTAAGTGGAGGCTTTACCACCCGACCACTCCTAGTACAAATTTGAGAACTATTAGATTTTGTATTATTATTCGAATTCACATTATTATAATTATGTTCAGTAGAAACATTATTATTCACATTCGCAGTATCTGAGTTTATAGTAGGTGAAGGTTCAGATTGAGGCATAACGTCGGTTTCTTCACGTCTTGATTGGTCATTAGAACATTCCATATTCTTGGATTCACCACTTTGTAACGATGTTCGTAGGGGTCTTATAGATTTTCTATTTCTGCGATAGTCTGCATCACCTAATTTAATTAAATAGTCATTGGGACCAGATTCTTTGACAATCGTACCAGGTTCCCAGCACCTTATATTACGTTGCATAAGAACAGGCTGATTTGGATTTAGTTTAGGTAACTTTTTGGAACCTCTGTCGAAGTACTTTTTCTGCTTAGACTGTCTTAGCTGAAGCTTTTTCCTCACGCCTTTTAATGAATATTTAGGAGACAAAAGGCTTTTTGCAACAGGTAAAATTGTTCTAAGTCTTCGCCCCATTAATAATTGACTTGGAGACGGTAAGTTTTGCTTAGGAGTAACATTATAACTTAATACTGCCAAAAATGGATCATCACCTACTTCATATGATTTTACAAGTAGACCTTTAACTGTCTGTATGGCTCTTTCAACCATTCCATTGGATGCAGGATAATACGGACTTGAAGTCGTAAGGTTTATTTTATATTTAGCAGCAAAATTTATGAATTCTCTGGAACTAAATGGAGGTCCGTTGTCTGAAAATATTTCATGTGGCAAACCATTTATTGAAAAAATATTTTTAAGACATGATATAACAGTTTCTGCTGTCTTGTTTGCAAGTTTGTTAACAATAATAAATTTACTAAAGTAGTCCACAACTACAATAAAATTTAACGGACCAAGTGATTTGAAGTCAATTCCGATTTTCTGCCAAGGAAGCTCCGGAATTTTATGAGGATGAAGTGGTTCCTTTGTATTAGATTTAGCATACTTTTGGCAGATTAAACAATTTAAAATTGTATTTTCAATGTCTGTCATAATTCCAGGCCAAAATACTGATTCTTGAGCTAACAATTTAGTTGAAACAATACCTTGGTGACATTTATGAAGAAGGTCAAGAAATTCATGTTTCAAGGTATCTGGAACTATAATTCTTTTATTATAGAATAGTATGTTCTTATGAAGAAAAATATCATTTCTCAATGACCAAAACTTTTTGACTAATGGATTCGTATTACTTTTGTGAGTTGGCCAACCATGCTGAACATAGTATTTTACTTTTTGCAAGGCACTATCATTATCAATTTCATTTTGAAGGCGCTTTTCGTTTTCTGCCGATGGAAATAACTGGGATGGAAATAACTGAATAAATTCTAAGATTGTTTTCTAAATACTGAGTATCAATGGTTTCACTGGTTGGTTCTCTACTTAGAGTATCCGGTACTTGCAAGTTTTTTCCTGGAACATATTGCAAATCGAAATTATATCTTAAAAGTCGAAGCGTCAAACGTTGAATTCTTGGCGACATCTCATCTAACGGTTTCTTTAGTAGCCCTATTAGTGGACGATGATCTGTTTGAACAAGAAATTTTCTTCCCAGGAGCAGATTATGAAATCGCTCACAACCATATGCGATTGCCATGAGCTCCTTATCAATATGATTGTATCTTTGCTGTGTTGGAGTTAATGATACAGATGCATATTCAACAGGATGTCCATCTTGTGTAATTAAGGCACCAAGACCATATGGACTGGCATCCACAGACAAAGTCGTATCTTTGTTAGGATCAAAGTAACGTAATATAGGTGTAGTTGTCACAAGCCTTTTTAGTCTATTAAATGATTTTTCCTCATTTTGAGACCATTGCCATTCGACACTGTTTGATAAAAGTTTTCTCAAAATAGCTGTTTCCTCGGATAAGTTCGGAATAAACTTCGCCAAGTATACCACCATACCTAGAAAACGTTGAAGATCCTTCTTATTTCGTGGAGATTTCATATTTAGTATAGCCTCTGTCTTTTTATTATCTGGAGACACACCTTTGTTGCTTATCACATGACCCAAAAATTTCAACTGGGTTACAGCAAATTTTGATTTTTCCAGATTCAAAGTCAATCCAGAGTTTGAGATTCTTTCAAGGACGTTAAGAAGATTTTGATTGTGTTCGTGCAAAGTACGTCCAAAAACGAGAATATCGTCGAAATAAGCCACTACACCAGACAAACCATCTAATGTTTCAAATATAAATCTTTGAAAGATTTCTGGTGCCGATGAAAGTCCATAAGGAAGTCGAAGATATCGATAACGACCAAATGGCGTCGCTACAGTACATAATAAAGAGCTTTCATAGTCTAATGGTATTTGTAAAAACGCAGAAGAAGCATCAAGCAAAGTAAAATATTGAGCACCGGCTAATTCCGAAAACAGACTATCTTGAGTTGGAATTTGAAACAATTCCCGCCTAATATATGTATTTAATGCTCTAGGGTCCATACATAACCGAATATCACCATTGGCCTTCGGCGCAATAACAATGGGATGCACCCAATCGGTCGGTTCTGTTACAGGCACAATTATTTTTTCCGCAACTAGTTCGTTAAGTTTTTCCTTGACTAAACTTTTTAATGCCACTGGGATTTTTCTCGAAGAACAAACGCGTGGTATCGCTTCGTCTCTCAATCTAATTTTGTAAGTTTTAGAAATTTTTCCGATACCCGTAAACACATGTTTAAATTTTTTAATTATATCATCCACAGATTGCAAATTTTTTGGAGACTCATTCACTTCGAGTACGCCACTGTCTTTTATAATTCCCAGAACTTGCGCACCACTAAGCCCCAAAATCGAACTAGGCTCATCAGAACGCAATATATAAAATACCAAGTACTTTCGTGCATTTTTATATTTACAATCAAGAGTTATTTGACCAATAATGTCTATTTTGTGACCCGAATAAGAAGAAAGTCTAGATGAAGCTGAAGTCACTTTATTTTTGTTGATTTTAAGTCTCTCGAAATCACGATAATTCAAAACATTTACATGACTACCTGTATCTACTTTCAGTTTTAATGTACAACCGGCAACATCGACTTTTTCAAACCAGTCAGTCGCACTAACCGCGGCGGTGATCACATGTTCACTTTTACAAGAGTCAAATTTTGTTATAGTCCAAACAATATTATTTTCACAATCGTTCATATTGTCCTGTTTATAAAGTTTATCATTTTCTGAGTCGGATTCAGCGATTTCGTGAACATTTTGATAAGCACAAAATTTCCGATAATGTCCCTTTCTTTTACAACGACTACAATGTCTATTAAAGGCTGGACACTTACCCTTGACATGATGTAATCCACAGTACGTACATAGGTTACCTGGAATTTGTCCTGTACTCCACTTACTTGTGCTAGCTACAGCATTCCCAGAACTATAACTTTTTTGTTCACAACACCGTACACCTGAATGTCTCGCATTAATATGTTTTTGTTTATATTTACCACTAACACCAGGGTTTATCGCGTTCACTGTCACAACGTCCGTTTTAGAATCACGCGAAATTTCTTTCTGTTTAACCGAACTACTTTCCATAGCACGACAAATAAACACTGCTTTTTCCAGGGTTAAATCAGACTTCTGCAACATTTTTTCCTGAATTCGGGAGTCTTTAATACCCAAAACAATTCTATCCATAATCATAACATCTTTTTCCTTAAATTCGCAGGTATTTGCTAGCTGTTTTAGAGCCATTAAAAACTCATCAAACGTCTCACCCACAAGTTGATCTCTCTTGAAAAATTTGAAATGCTCGTAAACAAGATTTTTTATTGGGTTACAATACTCATCGAATTTTAGTAAAACTACGTTAAGCTTATTGCTGTCCCCTTCTGAGTTATATTCAAAAGTGTTATAAATCTGCAGCCCCTCGTCACCTAGTTGATTCAAAAGTATGGCCACTTTTATGTCATCAGGTTTTGCACTTTTTCCACTGGCAAGAAAGTACAAATTGAATTTTTGTTTCCACAGCTTCCAGTTGCTAGCTACATTACCTTTAAAGTTCATTTCACTTGGTGTTTTTAACTGTTCTGCCATGTTTTACTATTTATTATACCTAACCAACGTCAAAATAGGAACGTTTTAAGTATTTGAGGGA
The DNA here is from genome assembly GCA_963583905.1 of Stenurella melanura. Taxonomy (NCBI): domain Eukaryota; kingdom Metazoa; phylum Arthropoda; class Insecta; order Coleoptera; family Cerambycidae; genus Stenurella; species Stenurella melanura. The sequence continues at coordinate 20,246,280 of OY757315.1, forward strand.
AAGTTCAATCGTATATAGCACGATACTCGTGTCCCGTACAAAACAAATAGTTTTTTCCGCGAACTATCTAAGTAAAACCGCTCACTCTACACTACCCGGCTTTTTTTTAAACATAACCTCTCATCGCGTTTTTCACCAGCTGCCACCATGTAATGTTTTATCTGTTGTAGTAACGTTCGGAAGAACTATTAACACTTCTCGATAAGAGTAAGACACCTCTGAGTGGTAGTTAATTATATTTATTAAATAAATATACAATCAGAGCGTAATAGCCGCGTACACATGTCAGAGAACATTAGAAGTAACTACTGCACGTGGACGTCTCTAGCGGCATTGCCAAACTTAACATAAATCTTTAGAACTATATAATGTAATAATACTTTCATACATAACAATTAGTAGGATATGACAATAACCTTACTCTTCGTAGTAGTAAGGGGCTATATCTATGGATATTAATTGTTACATGGATAATTGTCAAATAACAAATAGATTACTTTATTTTAGAATTTTCTCTAGGATAACCTGAATGTAGGTTATCGAAAGAATGCAAAGATCAGAAATTAATAATTTTATAAATAGCTTTTCTTTCAAATCATAATAGATTACTTTGTCTGCTGCTTGTAAAATGGAATAAAGAATATGTGTTACCTCACCTCACCACACCCTATAACAAAATGTATAGAATGGTACGGAATGTGTGACTAATTTGATAAGGAAATAAATTTTGATAAAATGCCAATCAGCTTGAATCATTTTGATGCCACATTTAATGTCCTATCTATACTTGAAGCTTAACGTTTATTTATATAATTTTTTAAGACCTTTGTAGTTTCAGGGGATTATTCAATTCTAATGAATCAAAGGGGCGTATAAGCTACGCAAAACAGTCCCCGAAATCGATCTTTGAAATAAGTTATAATATTGGCAAGTCATAATTAAAACACGACTGGCGAACTTTTAGCCCCTGACCTCCATTGGAGATAATTGACAAAACATGCGTCGGCAAGGCTATTTTTATTCTCGCTTTTCTCAAAAACTATTTCAGATTTCAGATTAATGGCCGTTACAACGTCTGAACTAAGATTTTATTTAATAATAATAATGTTTATTGATCCTTCGAAATGATACATTTATGGACAAGTCAAAGCAAGTGTACAAAATTTAGAACTAAGACAAAACATTTTATAAAACTCTATTTACTGTGAAATAAATCTACAACATAAGAAATGCCAGTAGTTCTCAAACAATTCTTTCCTGTAACAGCAATGATGTCGCTAAATAATTATAAAAAAATAGGGAAGATGTTATCATAAAATGTTAAGATTATTAATTTTGTAACTTCGTCATTTTAATGGGATTCTGATTATACAGTGTTCGCCATAAAGCTGGCTACATTCAAAAATTTTACATTCTTAATTCTTATTTCCATTTTTTATAGTATTGTGTACCAATAAAAAAAAATAGCGTAAAGTATTCACGGATAACTGGTCTTTAAAACACTTGCTCTATTTCGAGCACTCCGGCTGCGCCGTCGTGCTCGAAAAATCGCGCGTGTTTTAAGGACCTTAATATCCACTCATACTTTAATATATTATTTTTCATCAGAATTTCAGAATTTAACTAAACTTCAGGGTTTTTGAATGATTTCGAACAAGTTTTGTTAACAACATTTTTTTCTTACAAAATGCCTACTATGATTCTTTGATTTTTCTTCATACATTGGGCACGTTCAGCATTTTTCTTTGATTTTAGAAACCGATAGTAGAACACTTTTTAAGACAATTTTCAAATTTTTAAGTTTTTATTCGAACGTTTAAGCCCTTAAATAAATTACCGAAGTTGGATCGCGCGAAAACAGGGCTCAAACTCTTTCGCCGTAGTGTTCATGCAGAATGACGTCACGAATCGGCGAAGCGCTTTGTACTGAAACCCAATCTTTAACATTGAATATCTAAGGACTGGGTATATTTATGAAGAAAGAAAATTTAACAGCTTATCTAGATGATCGAATACTATTGAATACCATAAAAAAATAACGAACAAAGATGATCGGTAACAAGCCCATTTAGTATTACTTCTATTATTTAAGATCAGTTTGATTCAAATCGGACAAAAAACAAAAGAATTATTACGTTGTTACACTCTTAAGTGAGACGCACTGTATGTTTGTATAATACTTTCTTGTGGCATTTAAGTGTACATGTAATTGGTCACATGTATGTACTGTTAATACAAGTAAATAAATGAACAAATTATAATTTGAAAGGATACATCAGAAGTCCAATAACGGATCAAATTACAACTTACAGTCTGATAGAACTTGACAACACTTCGGTCTGTTGGTAACGGTACAGTTCTGGTCATGATGCCTGTCGCAGCACCAGCTGCTTGGTATGCATCTACCATCTTCACATGGAATTTTATCTAAAAACAAAAAATACTTATGTTTTAAAGTGGTAGTGGATGTGCAGTAAGACGCTCCTAAAGAAAACGCAAAAAGAATCTGTTAAACTCGATAAAATTTAAGTCATCGGTAGGTTAAAATATTCTGCGTAAAGTGAAGTGTCATAACAGAAGAACAAAGTACATGATAATAATAATAATATTAAAAGAATTTATTCATCTGTAAAAAACTTACATAATTATAAAACTGATGATATAAATCTTATTAGACTAGTCATACAAACAGATAAAATATAAGGCTACATCGAGTCACACACAATATGGCAACGTACACACATAGATAAAAATAAATATAAAATTGCACTTTAGAAAAAATTGAAAATTTATAAAAAGGAGAAAAAAATGCACTATACTTAAATTATATATTGTAAAATTATTCATTACTATATTTTTATAAGTAGATGATATATACAATTGTTTCTTTTTTTTTGTATATATATGTAAATATATATAATCACTAGATTAGTATAAAAATTATAAATTATATTAACATTCTAACAATAGGCAGAAGGACCTCGGTCAATAGCCTGTTGAATCAATTATAGCTCAATAAATTCATTTATTATTATTATTATTAAATATGTTAGATAAATGGTATGGTATGTTTGTTTTTACACCGTAAATTCGAAAATTGAAAGCTTCAGATGTCCGCAACTCGATAACTTTTTGCTAACACTAGATATTAGCAAACAAAGTTGAAATTATGAATTATTAGCCTATCTTGCCAACGGAACTTGCAAAGTAGCTGTGAAAATGTCACAATGAAGAAACAACATGTATCAAACATATTCAGTACAATATATATTACATAATATAAAAATTAGTAATTAATAACTATGACAACAAATCTAATAGCAGTAAACAATGTAACAAACCAAATGTCCAAAAAAGTAACACATTAAAAAATTTAGAATGTAACTAGTGGCGCCCTAGACGTTCAAAATGTCGTCCATCATTTTCGATGCGAGAATTCATTCTCTATCAAGTGGATTGAACAGAAGTCTCTGCTCCTGCCATCCAAATACTTTGAATGGCATTTCTTATTATTTTGATCATGTCGTTTCTTGTAGTGGGTCTGGTGGCAAAAACGAGCTCCTTTATTTGCCCCCATAAATAAAAATCTAGGCAAGTCAAGTCTGGGGACCTGGCCGGAAAATGAAATAGACATTCACGTACTAACCATCTATCAGGATATGTCTGGTCTAAGAAATCCCGAACGTGCAAATGTGCCGGGCATCCATCATATCGGAAAAACACATCACGACGAATTAGTAGAGGTATGTTTTCTAATAAAAGTGGCAATTCGTCCAGCGCGGATTCATCTCAGGCCAATAATGCATATTATGATAATACGACGATATAATGTGTTGTAATGTGTTCTTGCGTTTACTTTTTTGGACGTTTGATTTGTTACATTGTTTATTGTTATTACTATTAGATTTGTTATCATTATTGTTAATTACTAATTTTTATATTATGTAATATATATTCTACTGAAAATGTTTGATATACATTGTTTCTTCATTGTCATTTTTAAAGCTTACTTGTTTTCAACAGCTACTTTTGCAAATTCCGTTGGCAAGATCAGACAATAATTCACAATTTCAACTTTTCAATTCCATTAAGGCTAATTGGAGTAATCGACATTTAAAAACACGTCTTTTTTGGGATTCAAAATTGTCTTAGGATTATGATGTATATTTTCCATGCCACTTGATTGGGCAAAATACTGAGAAAAACCTACTTTTCTATTCGGTCATGATTGTTACGCCCCCTAGCGGCCATTTTAGAAACTCGAAGATATTTTCTAGCGATATTTCAGGGTCACTTTACTCAAAGTAAACTTGTGCGATGATTGGTCTCTGAGATATGGCCGGCCTCTATTTTTAGTTGCCCACCCTGTACATCCTTCTTCCGTTAGAGCATTTCTATTATAATTTTAATGTTGATATTTTTGCCAAATTCTTACCTTTACAAGGATCACCATTGCACTTTTCTTCATCAGATCCATCTTTACAGTCTGGTTTTCCATCACACACATAATGAGGAATAATACAAACTCCAGTCGACATACACTGGAACATTTGATCATTGCAAAATATTGTCTCCCGCATAGGTCTCAGTTCATTTCTCTTCGAGTTGTCTCTGACCAAGATCTGGACATTTTTATGTAATTTAAACTTGCCACTGACACAGTAGTAGTTTCCCCTGTCCTCAGTTTGCAACGGATCAAATTTTTTCTCTGCTTTGTTTATACCCAATCGGCTTGGCACTGTCTTTTTGTTGGAAACTATTGGGATGTATCTGAAAATTATTCCAATTTGGTGGTGGTCACTGAACAAAATATTATCAATAATTTCTTACTTTGATTGATTTGACTGATAGTCGCCTTTGACCCATGCCAGATTATCATCAACGAGATCATTATCGTTATCCGAAGAAGTCAGTTCACATATTAAAGAAAAGGTCGTGCCCACTTCCTCTTCTACAATGGCGGAAACCGGAGCAATGAAATCGTCAGTGTTTTTAGCAATTTGCAGACTTAAATCACCTAAAACTACTTATTTTCAACGGCTTGTAAATAAATAAAACATAACCTAACTATTATTCGAAACTCGCTCATATGTTGAATGTTTTCTCGTAATGAACTAATAAAGGGACACTTACATGTTGCTGTATTGATTGAACCTATAACTAAAAAAGAAACTAAAAAGTTAATCATTTTTAAAACATTTTTAAAAGTATTTTATTGGAAGCCATATTTTTTAAGTTGTCAAGTTGTGTGGTGGAAGTGGCTAACCACGGTGACCACATTTTGAAAACCAAATCTACTGGAAGTAGCAGAAATCTACTAAAAACTACTTGAATGGTTTGAAAAAATACTAAATATCTTCAAAAGCGGATACTGACTTACCAACTAGCAGGAAACTAGAATTTGATTTCCACTAATTATGCTTTTCCATTGATAGAGGATAGAGGACGCCACCTGAGTAGGTTTTGTTTGAAAGGCAAACATCTTATTTTATTGAAAATATATATTACATAAAAAACATAACATAACAATCAATACAATCATAAAGATCAGGAAATAGACAAGAAATAAAGTCATAAAATAAATAAAAAGTAAATACAAGTGTTTAAAAAAATAAAATATTTGCCTGTACATTGGAGGGTACGCCAGACAATAATTTAAAATCATGGATTATCATCGTTGTCTTTATTTAATAAAGACAATGACTTTTAACTAGACTCATCCAAATCCTAAGTCTTACGGTCGAAAATCTCAAAATATTTAAGACTGTACTAAGGTATGTTTGGCTTAATGCAGACTAAATGATCTCCCTTGTCAACTCCGTAAGGCTTTGCATCGACTTTTCAAACACCTTGTATGGCAATGTATATGTTATACCTAGTAATAATTTATTAGTCAAAAATAATTTCACCGTAGTGCATTGACATAAACAAACAAACAAAACAAAGAAACGCGCAGTTATTGCAAATATTTTAAAATGAAGCAAATATGGCCTGCGAATATTTTCCTTGAATATATTATTAGAATTCACTTTTACCTGAATGATGCCACTGAGATTGACTACACAGTCAAAACATTTTTTATTTTTATTGCCAAAATATTTAAGGCTATTATTGTGAAACGAGTGAAACTTGATAATATATTTGATTTCACCATGTTAGAATTAAATGGATTTTTGTAGAAACTTTTTTATTTCTACCATGATAAAAAAAATTATCTAGTTATAATATACTTTTACGTACTTATATCAAGCAGGTATAACAGAAATATATTCAAAGAAGGAAACAAGCCAGACACTGTAACCTAACCTATACAGACCCCTGATAACACCAAACGTCCCCAGGACGTTCACTTAGGTCCTCGTTTGGTCTGAACGTCCCGGGTTTACATGGTACGTCCCAAGGACGTCCGTTTGCTATCGTCCCTAAAACGTTCTGAAATAAACGTTTTGAGGACATCCTGCTAGAGTCTAGTCAAGACAAACCCAAACACATTTGTGAAATAACCTCTAGGAGTGATGTTTTTTTTTGAGCAGATGAGGACATGATTAAAAAAGGAAATTAATAACTGTAAAATCAAATTAAAATCCTTAAAAAGTTTTACTAACAAAATTTCTTTTGATAACAAAATATTTTCATATTTCATGGTCCATTTAAATTTTGTCAATTTGATTTTTCTGATTTCAGAAATCTTATATTCGTTTCAACTATTTTTTTCATGAGTTTCGGTTATATTACAGCCATTTTCACCGCAATATTTAAGCAGAGCTTATGTAATATGTTATATAGTAATGTTACTCAGTTGCTGTCAAACTGGGAAATTCAATTTGGCAGGCATTGCGTCATTTTTACAAAGAATTTATATAAATTCTTTGCATTTTTATTTCTTCCACACACTGGCACTAGTCACTTTTAACGGCTACAAAAGAAAGTACCAAAAACAGGTAAGTCTATTTAATTGATTTATTAATATATAAATATTTAGATCGATATTTTATTCTAGATAAATTTGGTGCGGCTTATTTGCAGGTTATAACAAATATACTACCACCCACCTTATTTGGATCTGTTAAAATTCTATGGGAGATCACCTGTGAACCTGAGTATGTAGTTTTTAGTTGTTTATCATGGAGCGAACTTATTCACTTAAAAGAAGATTGTTGGTTAAACATTATAAATACAATACTTCCCTTCGGTATGCGAGGGAAGTAAAAATTGAAAAGAAGTACCTACTCATGCAGTGTGTTAAACGAAGTGTTATATATGGTTCGACATCTCTGATGAACAAGTGGAGGTGATGAAACTTTTAATAGGTAAGGTTTGATACATCGAGTAATAAAAACATTCGCCAGAGAACATCAACAAACTTGTAAAGTATATTTAGGGATTTCAGTAAATTAATATAAGGAAAAAACTAATAAAGGTACTTTTTGAGGAAAATTTACAAATTTGTAACTTATATATGCCCTATTTGGTATATTTTTCTGAAATTATGCTGTACGTACGTACAAAAACTTTTATACATCATCAATGTTCAACCTAATAAACCTGCTTCTAACCGTAAATCCTAATGCATCTTAACCCATAGCCATTTTCTTTACTTGAGTTCTGTAATAATATTGCCAAAAAATATAACGTTAAACTTATAATGTTATTAATCTGCGGTAGCATTAGTCAACATATATTTCTGCTTCTCTCGGTCTTTGGTATTATTTGTAGAATCAATCATTCATATAAAGAGGTGTTCTTAAAATTTTTAAATGAACAAGGGAACCTTTCAAATGCAAAAGTCAGTTAAACAAAAAAATGTTCACATTTAAACTGATTTTTTTTTAAATAGGACACCAAGAAAATTATAACAATTTATTTTAAATATAAGCTTGCCATCAAGTGGCATATATTAGTCTTAATGTTTTTTGCCAAGATTTCATCTGAAATGTTAATTTTTCTTTTATTTGCACAGGGGCTGCTGCAGTCGCTAACACTTCAAAGTCTTGGAAGGACACCGAAATGGCTATTACATCGTGATTGAAGAGGGCAAAAGAAAGAACAGAGAGGGTGTCAAGAAAGAGAGAATATAAGAAAATAATATAAACTAAGATAATTATAAAAAGACGAAGTGTGCAAAACGTTAAGAAAAGGTGAGATATACATTTATCTTACGTGTTATTGCATACTTGGCTTATTTCTTATAATATTCAATATGACTTAATGTATATATAACTATATTATACTGTACTAGGTATTATAATATATAACTTTTAAATCTCATAAAAATTGTATTTTTGACATTTGACACTTGAATTTGTAGAGTAAGAAGTTAATTTAAAAAAAATACAAATGCCATAACTTATTTTTCAATAGCACAATAGAAATAAAATGTTCGCATAAATTTGTCATTTGGTGTTGATAAATAAAAGTACTAAGTTTTAAAATCAATCTAATTGAATAATTTTTCTACATGGTAATTACATATATATTGTCATTTTTTTATCTTTTTGGCTTTTCTAACCACATTTATTCCCTTCGAAATAGAATCCAATCACTGGATTCTATTTCGTAAGAAATGCATGTGGTTAGAAAACCCAAAAAGGAACATAAATACCCTCTGCTGTGAATACACCTTAAAAGTGGTGGAGGGGGAGGTACCTATATGTTTTGCATAGTATGTCCCAACAACGTTTTCAGGACGTCCTCTCTAGACCTCCATTCGTCCCACATAAGTCCTGGGTGGGACGTCCTCGGGACACCCCGTTTTGCTGACACGGAACGTCCCTCAAACGTCCTCGGTACGTCTTACGTCGGTAGAGTACGTCCTCGGGACGTTTTCATGTCCTGTGAGTACGTTCTTGGGACGTTTTCGGGACGTCCATGTGATATTAGGGACAGACGTTGGGTTTATATTTACATGTTATAATTAATTTTGAATGTTGTTTTTTTTTCTCACTTTTATGATTTTCCCAGTTTAATCCAGTGGGCGGGATTTCTCTAAATCACTTCTATTGGAAAATTTCATTTTGCTCTCTACCGTTTGTGTGCCACCACCGCAATGGCGTCTACACCGTTTTTAGGCACAATTTGTTTGCGTGGCGATTATGCGCTGTTACGAGTCCTCACCATCTATCTTTCCTAGTCTAAGGATCAATGCGATGTAAGAAAATTACTAAGTAGGCTATGGAAATTGGAAATTATTAGTACGGTTGTAGACTTGTTTGTAAAGAAGAAAACAGTTGTTTGAATTAGTGATATAGGTACCAGTATTTTTAGTTTTTTTTCAAAAAACGGAATTTCATTTTCATTTTAATTTCCGTAGGGATATTATGGAATATTTTTTAATGGAACTGTGCTATTTCTTTTATTAATCAGAAATAATGATTCATAAACTATAATTTTTTCTCCATTAATCATTTCTTAACGATATCCTTCGTAATAGAAGTATTTTTAAAAAGTAAACGCCAACAATAGTATATTATTCAACGAGCATATAATGATGGCTATTATTCACGAGGATGAAGGTAAATCACCAGAGTGAATAATAGCCATTATATGCGATTGTTATAAACAAGAAAACTAATATAAAATGGCTGAAAATTATTCAAGAGATGAAAAAGTTGACATGATCATTATTTATGGAGAGACTCGACGTAATGCAACTAGAGCACAAAGTCTGTATGGACGGAGATATCCAGAAAGAAGACAACCTCCGAGAAACTATTTCGCCCGGTTGGAGCAACAATTTAGAACTGAACCTAATGTAGAAATTGAAGAAAGATTTATTGTGGATGAAGACACGGAAATTAATGTTGACCCAACCATTTCGATAAGACAAATTGAACACGAATTACCAGTTTGCAAAGAATCAGCCAGAAAATTTTTAAAGAAACACGGCTATCGTTCTTATAAATATCAATTGCATCAATTTTTGTATAAGAATGATTATCAACGAAGGATAACCTTTTGTAATTGGTTACAGTTACGCCAATTAAAAAATGAGAATTTTATCAAAAACATTTTGTTCACTGATGAATCGAGATTTACAAACCTTGAGTTATTTAATCGAAACAACACTCGATATTGGGCAATCGATAATCCTCACATTATGAGACAGGGGCGGTTTCAGGAGCAGTTTGGCTTCAATGTTTGGTTATGCATACTGGGCGACCATATCATAGGCCAATAATTTTTAACGAAACTCTAACTGGACCAAGATATCTAGAATTTCTCCAAAATATAATATTTCCACAGATTAATCAAATTCCCAATATCAATATTGACGAGGTTTACTTCCAACAAGACGGAGCTGGACCACACAATGCTATTATCGTTAGGGATTACTTAAATCAATTATTTCCAGATCGTTGGATTGGGAACCATGGTCCAGTCAGATGGCCTGCAAGGTCGCCTGACTTAACCGCACTCGATTTTTTTATTTGTGCCCATTTGAAAAATAGAGTCTACATGACTGCTCCAACCACAAGGCAAGATCTGGAAGAAATAGTTCGACACGAAATTGCACAAATAACACCTCAACAATTACAGAATGATAGACGTGCAACGATAAGTCGCGCTACTCTGTGTATTAATCATAACGGTGAATAGTTCGAACAATTTTTATATTGGTTTATTATAATTTAGGTTTTAAATAGTTTTGTTATTCTTGGTAATTTATTCATGGTTGTAACGTTATACCTATTAAAATTATTTCTTGTTTAATTTGTGTTTACTTTTTAAATATACTTCTATTATTACGAAGGATATTGTTAAGAAATGATTAATTATAGTTTATGAATCATTATCTCTGATTAATAAAAGAAATAGTACAGCTCCATTAAAAAAAATTCCATAAAACCCGTACGGAAATGAAAATGAAAATGAATTTCCGTTTTTTGAAAAAAAAAAACTAAAAATACTGGTACCTATCAGTAATTCAAACAACTATTTTCTGCTTTACAGACAAGTCTACAACTTTACTAATAATTTCCATAGCCTACTTAGTAATTTTCTTACATCACATTCATCTGACGCCGCCATTTTGAAAAAATTAAACAATTGTTCGTATCTCACTTACTTTTTGGAATTATTTATATCTGCAAAAACTGTTGCACTTAGAAATTTATGCTTAATGAGAAACCATCAACAAAATATACTCATTCCGTTTAAGAAAAAAAAAATTGACGTCACTTCTGGTTCAACCGGAAGTGATATTTTCATTCCTGTTAGTCTAAAAGTAGCCTATTATTGTCTAATTTATTTGTACCAAAAACCAAATTTTTAAATACAAAAACAACCAAAATATTGAGGGCGTACATTGACTCGTGGCCACCCGGTATACCTACTGAATATAGTCTTGGTGTTTCCTTTCTAATGGGAATTACCTTTAGAAAGTTTCCTACTTTGATTGGCCTAAAAGTTCAGATAAATCCGAAAAGATCCAAAGTGGACAGTAAAGTGAAATATCAAATAATAAACATTGTTTAAGGTTAAAAAAACCCACGAACTTTGGTGGTATTTCCCAGGGGGTGGCAACCCGTAACAATATGACAATACGTATATAAATTATTCTGATGAGACTTTAGTCTTGAGATGCATAATACTCTTTCTTTTTGAGAAACAACAATAACAAATTATTAGCACTATAAATAAAATAACAGAATATATTTTTTAGAAAGTATAATTTTGTATCCTTAAATGTAGTGGGGGGGTGGGGGGGTGTTGCAAACGAATAAGAATAGGGGATCGATATATGTTATAAAGGAGGACAGAAATCAATACAGCCCATTATTGTGAACGTATTTGCTGAATGGTCCTTTGGGAAATTTGAACAATTCACGTACAGCAGTTCGAGAAGATAAAATTTACAACATTTAATTATCAAAAGTGATTACTAATCATTTAACAAACTAATTATTATTAAATAAGTTTATTACATACCACAATTATTAAATAAATATATAATGAATTCAACATCGTACGACTGACTCCACCTCCACCCCCTTCACTGTCACCTCCTCCTCCTCCGCCTTCCCCGCCGCCCCCGCCTCCTTCGCCTCCTCCGTCTCCTCCACCTCCGCTTGCGCGTGTGGTTGCGCGTGTGGTTGCGCGTGCGGTTGCGCGTGTGGTTGCGCGTGTGGTTGTGCCTTTGCCGCCTGCTTCTTCTTCTTCTGTATCTCCGGTATTAGTTATTTCGCCGCATAGTCCAGGATAGACTTTGTTACATTTAAGAGGCTTTGGACAGGAACTGCAAGCTTTCCCTCTCCAATAGACACCTGCTCCTTGGATATTGCCAGGGTCGCCGTAGTTACAAATTATTCTTTTCCAATCTAAAAATTAAGTATACAGATCTAATTTAGTCTTGTCTGTTTAATAAGACCAGATTAATAGTATTATATTAGTGGAGTAATAGAAGGTTTTCACTTCGGAAAAAATTGTAACCAGTAAGACTTTGGTAAACAATATTCTTCAAGTATGCTAAAATAACGTAGTGAAAAGTCTGCCGCAAAAAGTGTACGCTTCCTATTACACTTAAATTAAGTGCAAAAATTTGTTTTTTTGCGAATAACTTTTTAAATTTTATTTGTATGAAAAAAATGATAGCGCCATTCGAAAGAACGGGAAATTTTACGAAGCTTAACATGTATTTTGCGCATTAAATTGGAGCGAGTAGAAATTTGTTAACTAAGGTCCCAAGTGACGTTGCGTCATATCCTCGAAGTATTACATGTTTTTAAATGATTTTTTAAGTACTTTAATTATTTCACATGTAGCTTGAAAGCGGACCATTGCATGAATTAACGATTATTTAGTAAAAATCATTGTAAAATGAATAATTGATCTAAAAAAAAATAAATAAATACTTGGATAGCGTATTTAAAGGGATTACCTAAAATACGTATTCAACCTAAAAATTTAAAAAAATGTATTTTAGAAAATTCAGATTTTTAAATTTAGTACTTTTCCGAAAAAGACGTTTTCCGCTGTTGACACCGTCGTCAATATCAAAGCTTAATATCGGCACTTTATAAGTGATCAATTTGAAGGTAAAGATGTGTACTAAAAGTCCCAATGATTTATTTTATGATACATACGCGTCTTTATATTAATTTTTTACGAATAAATCGAACTATATGTTTTAGAAGAAAAAATTTGAAAAGTGTAAGAACTTAAAACGCAAAAAATCCGTAAAAACGCGATTTTTTGACAATTGCGAAGGTTTTAAATAAAAAACCAAGTTTGTCATAACTAACTTATTATTATTATTATTATGTATTTGATTAAATCAATATTTTAAAATCAATATTTTAAAAGGAATTTCGTGAATTATTGAAATATTCCAGAAGAATACAACAAGATATAATAACAACTACCAAATTCGAACCGAAATTTGAATTTTCTTTAAATTCATCAATGTGTACATAGAGGGCGATGATATGTTACTGAGCATGGTACAAATATATACAAGGTATGCTCGTCCGAGCTACCAGAATTTGACTTTTCTGATCATTGACCTATGCAAAACCTTTGTAAACGTGCGGACTGAAAAAAGGTAGGTCGGCACATTGTATTTTATACAGGGTTGGGCAATAGTCCCGGAACGGCTCGATTACAGCCGAACGGGACCTTCGGGTTTTCGACACTGTATTCAGCGAAATTTTTAGAACTTCTTGACATGTATTTCAGGACCGTGACGTCATTACGTTCGGACGTGTGACATAAGTGTCAATTTTTAAAAATTTTTTTAAATGAAACACCCGGTATATTTCCCAAATTCAATGATGTAACGTTTGTATGGATTCTGTTATGTAATGTGGTCTCAATAAGGGAAAATTAGAAATTACAATCGTAATTAACAGAGAATAGTTTTATTTTATTAAATGTTCAAATTGGAATCCTTCCACTGCCTGACAATGTGCTAGCCTGTCCACAAATTCCCGCTGAACATTTTGGAGGGACTGAGGTGTAATATTATCAGCAACCGCTAGAATTCTTTCTTGAAGCTCTTGTACCGTGGCAAGTCTTGTCCGATACACCACAGACTTCAAATGACCCCAGAAAAAAATCAAGAGGGGTTAGGTCAGGTGACCTAGCTGGCCATTCGATATGACCCCGTCTACCTATCCATCTCCGGGGAAAGACAGTGTCCAAAAAATCTCTTACAATTCTGGCATAGTGTGGCGGAGCTGCATCTTGATGGAAGTACACGTCATTTGCGATCACCTGAGGATTTTCGCGGTTGGGAAATATCTGAATTACAGCGGGTATAACTCTTTCGCGTAATAAATTAAATAGGTATCAACAGTTAAATTACCATTTAGAAAAAACGGCCCTATTACATGTGTTCCAATTATACCCGCCCAGACATTTATTTTTTGTGGATGTTGTGTGTGCATTTCTTCCATCCAATGTGGATTCTCAGCAGACCAATAGCGACAGTTGTGACGATTGACAAATCCATTTAAACAAAATGTAGCCTCATCGGAAAACAAAATGCGATCTACAAACTGTGGTGTCACGTCTAAGAAATTCATAATTTGTTTGCAAAACTGCATTCGACGATCAGGGCCATCTTCCGCAAGTTCCTGAAGTAAGCTGACTTTGTAGGGATGTATTTTATTTCTCCTGACTATTCTTCGAATGGATCTTTCACTGTTACCAGTTTTCTAATGAAAGTTTCGGAATTGACGTTTTAGGCTCCTCCTGAATCGCTAACAGTACATCTAAAGCTCTGTCGTCGTTTGTCGCTGTTTTTGGGCGGCCAGTTTTTGGTAAATTCTTGACATTTCCCGTATGTTCAAAATTGTGCAAAATTCGACATGCTGTCGACTTGGAAATCGGATTTCGCTCAGGAAAGGTATCGTTGAAGAGGTCACTTGCTTCCTGAAGGGATCGACGCCTCTCTCCGAATCCAATCATCATGAGTAAAGTTATCCGCTCAGTGTCGTTCAGTTGAGCCATTTTAAAGACGCGTTTTTAGAAAGATAAATTAGTAGTACAAAAGTAATGTCACAGTGACGTTTATACCACGACTTACTTAGATAAACTAGTAAAATAATGAGAACAATTATTTAACTATGACCTGTGTTTTTATTAAACGACTACAAAAAAACTTGTTTACGTGGGTCTTAGTTTTGTAAAAAAAAAATGGTAAAAAACGAGTGTCTTTTTTGGATACAGCTGTTTGGATATCCACTGTTAATTACGATTGTAATTTCTAATTTTCCCTTATTGAGACCACAGAATCCATACAAACGTTACATTGTTGAATTCGGGACTCCCTAAAGTATACAAATATGGAAAAATCGGGTGTTTCATTTAAAAAAATTGACACTTATGTCATACCTCCGAACGTAATGACGTCACGGTCCTGAAATACATGTCAAGAAGTTCTAAAAATTTCGCTGAATACACTGTCGAAAACCCGAAGTTGATACGAGGTCCCGTTCGGCTGTAATCGAGCCGTTCCGGGACTATTGCTCAACCCTGTATAGTTATTTATTGAGCTCATTGTTACAAAGCAGCTCTGGTCCTTCATATCTGTTATTTTATATTAGTTTCATACTGATATATATTTGTTTTTAATCTCAGTGCTTAGCCACGGTTTCATAATTGTTAT
The DNA here is from genome assembly GCA_963583905.1 of Stenurella melanura. Classification (NCBI taxonomy): domain Eukaryota; kingdom Metazoa; phylum Arthropoda; class Insecta; order Coleoptera; family Cerambycidae; genus Stenurella; species Stenurella melanura. Next base: position 20,261,887 of record OY757315.1, read on the forward strand.
AAATCTGTTGAATACCGAGCCACGTCAGGAGTACCCCAGGGATGAATACTTGGACCCGCCTTCTTCAATATTTTTATTAAGTGATCACTTAGACGTATATTTCTAAATATATGCCGATGACGTCAAGATGTTGCATATGATTAATATTTTTAATGACTGCAAAAAATTTCAAAACTTAAACCTTCACCTAAATGTTGGCAAGTGCAATGTTATGAGTTATACAAGCAAGGAGTCCCCAATTATATATAATTTTAATGCTAGTAGTCCAATAATTATAAAGATTTCCATAACAAAAAATGTTATCCGAAATTTTCCTTTAGTAACTGTTAGTAGAGGGATTATACATCACAAAACCACAAAAATGAGTTCTGGGGTACCGCGCAACTCACCCAAAAACCACCCCTTAGGTGAAAGAAGCCTTATTTTACTGATAACTCGTTAACCGTTGAAGATATAAAAAAATTGCCGATCGTAAAAAAGAAAGCTTGACTAATTGCCTAAAAAAAAATCGGCAGCTACTGGAAGCGGCTGGAACCTCCCCACCCGGTTGAAATTAGTGATGGGCTGCTAAACAGCAGTTTGCTACTTTTTAACTGTAATTTGATTCGTAGCAGTAGCAAATGCTACGAGTTCTGATAGTCAATTCAAATCAGCCGTCATGACATGCCTTTAAATCAAATAATATATAAACAGCAATAGAATTATTTATATTTCATTTAAAACTAGTGATCAATCCTCAAACTCCGAATAATTATAAACACCTAATATATGATATTTAATCATGCAATATTTTCCGCAATTATTAATAAAGTGTACAATGAAAAAAGAAAAAAAGCGCACTGTGTTGGGATCGAACCGTCGATCTCTCGATTTGTAAGTCGACGCATCATCATCATCATCATAACAAATTTATTTAGTTCTTTTAATACAGTAAATTGCCTCCCCGGATCGAGACCCGGAGTCAACCGTACAACCACGTCGCGCAGCGCCGTGGTGTTAATACGGTTGGGCGAATCGCGACCGGTTCGGCTCAATAAAACTTATATTTAAAAGTTGAAACTCCTGCCGCCTGTGGCGGCTTAAAATTAACATTAACATTGTTTTTGCCTACACAGTAAGCTTAAAATTAAAATATTTCACTTAAAACGTCTGGTCGCGAACAGTTTCACATTTTAGAATTTGGATTGCTGGGACGGGAAAAAAATCAATGAAAAAACCCGTTGTAAGTCGACGCTTTAACCCACTCCATCACGGAAACCTTCCGACATAATTTTACATATGTTGATAGTATAGAGACATTGAATTCTGTTCTCTATACAATAATTTGTATAAACAAATTTAGGTATATAAAAAAAGGTGCAAGTGTGATATATCGTTGAAATCGGAATTTTAACTGCTTTCCAATGGTTTGACTACAAATTGTAAGTAATAATAAAATAAACAAGTTGTTGTGCCAAAATGGCACTAAACGTAATCCGATCTTAACCAAAACCTTTTCAGATCTTCTAGAGCACTAAAGAAATTCTCGTGCAAAGTTTCATCCAAATCCGTCCAGTGGTTTAGCCGCTATCGTGCTAACACACATACACACACCCATACATACACACACAGACATTTTTCAAAAACCACTTTTTTGGATTCCTGTGACCTCAAAACGTAATGATTTGATGTTATCTCAATTTTCGATTTTGGACCAATTTTAGTAACCTCCCACAATTTTATTGTGTGGAGATTAAAAGTCCTATTGTAATTTTCTTGTGTATGCCATGGTTTTTGAAAAAATCGGTATTGAAAAAAATTGCAAAATTTCTAATTTTTAATTATCTTTTAAATTTTATATTATAATCAGTTATTTTTTATCGGCCTGTGAGTAGTTAGATGGACAAAAAATTAAGAGATGACTATATTGTATTGTTATCTTTATATACTTACTAATAAATATAAATAGTCCTCAAAAATGGCAACGCATATCCCCATTAAAAGTCATTTTTATTTTTTTTCCTAGCCTGTTTGGTTTTCGAGCAATTTATTTTTTTCTATAGGCCGCGCGCAAAAAAATTCTAGTAAGTATACGAAAATTAGCGCGCATTAAACATACAAATTTTGCAATTTTTGTCAATATTGATTTTCTCGAAAACCATGGCATATACAAGAAAATTATACGACGACTTTTTTAAGGCACTTAATCAAACTTTCTTTCATATGATGAGGATTTTTTTATATCTTCAACGGTAATCAGTACAATGAGGCTTTCTTCACCGAAGGGGTGGTTTTTTTAGGGGGTTGCGCGGCACCCCAGAACTGACTTTTGTGGTTTTGTGATGTTTAATCCTCGCACTAACAGTTACGGAAGAAAAATTTTAGATAACACTTTTTGGCGAGCTTCTGGTGTATTTTTTACTTTATCGACTGGACTATAATGGCGACTCGCTTAACAGATAATCTACGTTCAAAAAATCTAGGTGTAATTCTTGATAATAAATTAACCTTCACTAACCACATTGATGCTGTAATTTCGCATGCATACAGAATGTTAGGCTTCATTTTGTCTAACATCCATGATTTTAATGATGCGAAAACCTTAAGGATGCTTTATTTGGCTTTCTCTCGATCTAAGCTGGAGTATGCTTCACTTGTTTAGCAATCTGGGTATAACACTCATAATGATAAATTGGAAAATATTCAGTGACGTTTCCTGAAATTTTTAAACTGGAAAACTGAAGGTACATATCCACCAATTGGATCTTCTCAAAATTAATTACCTACTTGAAAAATTTGATATTACTAGTCTTTCCGAAAGGCGTGAATCCTTTGCCTTGCGTTTTCTAGATAAAATTAGGCATAATAAAATAGATTGTAGTGAAATATTAAGCCAATTGAACTTTTGTGTCCCACGGATTAATTCATTCTCATACCTTTTATTTATCAACTCCTAGATCTAAGTATTCTCCTCTGTTTAATACTTGTACTAGTTATGAAACACATTGCAGTGAATTGGACATAAATAAATAACTACATAAATAAATAAAGCTTGTTTGTCGCTTTAAACGAATTTCCATCCCTAACAAAATTCTGCCTTTCATGTGCCATGGCAGACCCAACATCTTTCAAATTTGGGTAAATTATGGCTCGAAGATGAAAATTATCAATTATTACTTAACAAATTATTTCCACTGTATGAAGCAAACCAAATAACACTTATTATAAACTAAATTTGACGTTTTGTTATTCAGTCACAATTTATGTCGGAACCGTAAGCATAACCTACAAATAATATTCCTAGGAGAATTTTCGAATTCCCCATTATAAACCATTAAGAATATCTTCCTATGATATCAAGAGAAATATTTCCTGCGGTATTTTTCAAGATGCAAGTAACACAAAATCGTGAGAAAATGACGTAAATTTTTCATTTGGGCCCCAGAACGCAAAGGTGGTCAGCCAATTAAATGGCTATCTTGGTTATAATTCAGTAATATTACGGTCTAAATTGCGATAAAGCCGACAAAATTCATAAAGTTTTGAAAATTGGTGGAAATAATCAGGACAGCATATGTAATAATAAACCGAAAAGTTCCCATCCCTAAATTGTGTGCTTCATCCCCTACGACATAGTATTCACCCCAATTTTCGCTTTTTTTTTATTATCCGTGAAATTGTGCATTTTATGACAAAAATACCTATGTACAAAAGTGTTCTACAGGAAATTCTCTACAGGTTTTTAGACCATTTCTCCTCAAACGAATAGTACGTTGGTAAATCAGGGCCGTAATTAGCGCAAGTCATATAATTCGTTATCTATTTACCATCACCGAAATGTTCGGTGTTACTATGCAGCACATCAAAGAACGTTTAAATCCAGAGCTAGTGAAAAGGTTTAGAACTGAAGGTATAGATGTGTTCGTTGCTGCGGATGACGCCGATTTATTAATAATACAAACTGTTATAGAAAAATATAAGAATTGCGATACAGCTGTTGTCGTAGGGCAAGATATTGACCTGCTAGTCCTTCTTATTGCACTTTCTCCCTCTGACAGACATCAAATTTTTAAAAGAAAAACAGGGTAATACCTGTAAAAGAATTTACAATTCTCAAGATTTACAATCTGCAACTTTCTTAAAAAATTGCAAATCCACCATTTTAGTTGTACATGCCATCAGCGGTTGTGACACAACCTCGGCGTTTTTTACTTCCCTCGCATACCGAAGGGAAGTATTGTATTCGAGAAAAAATCACCCTCCGAGATTTTTGCGGATTCTGACGTTTCAGAACACGTAGATTCCGAAAATATAGGTTTTTCAATTCCGTCAGTCTGTCTGTCTGTCTGTCTGTCTGTCTGTCTGTCTGTCTGTCTGTTGATGTATTTACTAAAAAACTACTTGATGGAGAGCAGCCAAATTTGGTAGGTAGTTAACCCTACTGTCAGCGAAGAACTGGTAGAATTTTCACTGAAAAATATACAGGGTGGACCGTCTAAACGGAATAAATAGTGAAAAAAATTTTTTTTTGCTCAAATTTAAAATTTCCACGTTTCATGACGCGCTAAACCTGTTTCAGGAAAAAAAAAATTTTGAAAATTTTTTTCAAACATTTTTGAAAAAATTTTTACCAAGTTGAAAAAAATTTTTTTTTGCTCAAATTTAAAATTTCCACGTTTCATGACGTGCTAAACCTATTTCAGGAAAAAAAATTTTTCGAAAATTTTTTTCAAACATTTTTGAAAAAATTTTTACCAAGATGAAAAAAATTTGTTTTTGCTAAAATTTAAAATTTCTACGTTTCATGACACGCTTAACTTATTTCAGGAGAAAAAAATTTTGAAAATTTTTTTCACCAATATTTTTGAAAAAATTTTTACTACTAAAATGAATTTTTTTTTCTTTCTTCAAATTTAAAATTTTCACGTTTCATGGCATTCTAAGCCTGATTAAAAAAAAAAGTTTTTTGAAATTTTATCACTAAGATAGAATTTTTCTTTCTTTGTTCAGATTTTAACTATCCACGTTTCCATGACATTCTAAAACTATTCAAACAAATTTAAAAATGTTTTTGAAGAATTTTTTTAAAAATTTGAAAACATTTTTAATCCATTTATGTATCACTACTATAGAACAGACGAAAAAATTTTTTTTGCTCAAATTTAAAATTTCCACGTTTCATGATATTCCAAACCAATTTCGGAAAAAAAAATTTGCAACATTTTGTTACCAGTTTGGAAAAAAATTTAACACCAGAATGCTCAAATTTAAATGACGTTCTAAACCTAGGTATTTCAGAAAAAAAAATTTGAAAATTTTTTTCACCAACATTTTTCAAAAAGTTTTTACCACTAAAATAGATCGAATTTTTTTTTATTTGCTCAAATTTAAAATTTTCACGTTTCATAGCATTCTAAACTTATTTTAAAAATACATCATTTTTAATTTTTAAACTTTTTTTAGCACTACTATAGAACAGAAGGAAACTTTCCTTTTTGCTCTAATTTAAAATTTCTACCTTTGACATTTTAAACCTATTTCAGAAGAAAAAAATTTGAAAATTATTTTACCATCTTTTGAAAAATTTTAAAAAAATGAAATTTTTTAACCACCACTATACTTCCACTCCATTACGTGAATGTTGGATTGAAAATGTGACAGATGGCAATAACATCTGGCATATGCACCTATTATACTTTTATTGAAAAATGTACAGGGTGGTCATCCCAAGAAATAATTCAGTCATGGTGGACATTTGTAAAGGTATTTGCGCAAGCCTGCCATATGTGGCACCTGCTATTTAGTATTGAACTTTTGCTGTTGGATGAGCAATCTGTATATTTTTTTGACCAAAACTTATCAAGTTTTCTTTGTAATAATAGCAATAACTCTACTCCGATTATTATTCTCAATGTCATTTCGTAATTATTATTTTTTTAGAGAGACTGCCATGAACGAGGGAAGTTCTGTGTAAATACCTTTACCGATTTTTTTCAAAGGGAAAGTGAATGCAATCAATGTATTTAATAAAAGAAGTGATTTACAACATATTGTACAAACTTTCAACAACGAGGAAGCTACTAATGAAGGAATTGCAAACATGGGAGAGCGATTTATTTTAGCTTTATACAACTGTACCTCGGCAGAAAAAAGTCTAGATGAATACAGATTTGTCTTTTAACAGATTAGTTGGTAAAGCCAGCAACACTGTTATGTTGTCAAAACTTCTGCTGCCGCTCGGCAACACTGTTATCGAGTTTTTCACCAAATTCAAACATGGAAAAACGTGACGCTCAAAGCTACCGATTGGGGGTGGAAAAAAGTTGGCGGTATATTAATCCCAATAATGACTAAAAGAACCAGCTCCCGAATCTGTTTTAACGCTTATTTCATGTTCATGTAAATTAGGGTGCGAATACAGGTGTAGTTGCAGAAGAGCAGGCTTGCGTTGCTCTACAATGTGTTATCATTGCCATGGACAATCATGCTTTAATGTTGAATCTGTGGAAGACGACCAAGATTTATAATTAACATTTGATAATTAGTGGATTAGGCCTACAGCGGATACCACTTAAAAAAAACGCGCCAAGTACTTTACCTCTAGGGTGGTGTGGAAATAAGTACAACACGGTCTTTTTATAGAGGTGAGGGGGTGAAAGTTGTATATTTATTAAAATTGTAAATAAATTTTAGTGCCTACTGCTATTTTAAGCGTTAAACGTTAAACTTTAAGGTAGATCGTACTGTAGAGAGTGCTAGTCGGAACCAACCCTTATGTTTGCGCCATATTTCCCACGTTATTATTAATTTTAGGAAAAAAGTGGCAAGAACCTTTTTGATAGAGAATTTTCCAAGGAACAATTTTGTATATAAGTATTTTGGTCGAAAATTACACCGTTGCCGAGATAATCTAGAAAAACTCAACATGGGGGTAGAAAGGACGTCCTGGGGGATGAAGCACACTATTTAGGGATGGGAACTTTTTGGTTTAGTAATCCTTATGCTATTCCCAACATACCCACCAATTTTCAAATCTTTATGAATTATGTCGGAATAAAAACGTAATATTCCTGAACTATTAGTATATCATATTAAGAAATTATTTTTTTTTTTTAGGAGATTCTACTGCGTGCTTGAGGAAAATTAAGAAACACGTGTATTCTATTCTAAGTATCTACAGTGTGAACTTAAAGAAACGCACACAATTCATATCTTTGGTATGTGTCATTTGTCAAAGAAATCCTCGAATAGGTCGATTTTAGTTTTGTAAATGCCTCATTTTGCCACTATACCAAAATTTATGACCACTGGTTTTTGAGTTATGATGTCATCATAAATTTTTTTTAATGGAAACAGACATTTTTGTTTACTGTTCTTGGTGGTATATTCCTTTAGCTTTCTGATGATATGAAAAAAATTGATATTACCTAAGGCATTCTTTTGGAAAAAAATATTTAGTATTGTTCTGAATCATTTCATGGGCAATTCGTCTCATCTCCAAGCCAATTCTGTCTTTCAATTTTTCTATGGTATCTGGTCTGTTAAAATACACCCTTGACTTTAAGTAGCCCCAAAGAAAAAAGTCTAAGGGGGTTAAATCCGGTGAATGCGGGGGCCACTCAATCGGACCTCGACGACCTATCCACCTTCCAGTTAAAGTGTCATCTAAAAACTGACGCATTGCTATCCCAAAATGAGGTGGGGCCCCGTCAATACCTACAGTTATGCCGATGTACAGTCCCCTTTAGAGAAAATGTAGCTTCGTCAGAAAAAACAATGTTCTTTAAAAAATTTGGGTTTTCATCGCACAAGGTCATCAACAGTTCACAAAACTGTAAGCGACAATCTGGATCGTCCTCATTCAATTCGTGGATTAATTGCACTTTGTATGGACGGTGTTTTTCTTTTTTCAATAGACGTACAACAGAAGTTTGACTCACGTTATGGTTTAAAGCCAGCTGCTTTGTCGAAAGATGGTGGTTTTCCTCACTTTCTAGAAGAATATTTAATTTGGTTTCGTTGCTTGTGCTAGGGCGACAAGATCCACCAACCTACTTACAGTGGACGTAGAAATTTGCTATTCGGGATACTTGGCATTGAAAACATCACATGCTTCCTGATGAGTTCTCAGCCTATCACCATATCCAACCACCATCAAAAGTTCTACGCGTTTTCTTTCTCTTAAACGTGGCATTGCATTCTCTAGTTTTACACTGTCTCAGAAACTGAGGTTCCACACGTGCCAGAAATAAAAAAGTTATCGATACTTTACACAAAAAGGCCTATTTCTCTCTGTTGTTAAGGTGATTGTTTTCTATTTTATTTTATTTTATTTTTTTTTAATATTGGGGCATCGACTACTAAGGTCATTAGCCCTTCATCTCAGAATAAGAGATACCTGTACAATATACACGTACTTTACTTTAAGTGAATTGGTAAGCTAGACATCAGATTGCTAGGACTATTTAAGGTAAGTTAAGAGATATTTTTCAATAATAATTAACACCATATATTAGATCAAGTTTCCAATATACTCATCAAATCTTTTGGTATATATTTGAGCGCTTTAAAAATTCAATTGTGTTCATTAAATTCACATGACGATTTTTAAGGCATACGTTAGTTTGATTTGATAGGTTCAGCGCTCTTCTATGTTGTCCAAATATAGGACACTCTATTAAAATATGTTTCACCGTTAATGCTTCATTGCAATTATTGCAATTCGGTGGTTGATCTCCTGTGAGCATATAACTGGATCTTAAGTTAGTGTGATCTATTCTCAGTCTCGTTATTACAGATTGTTCCCTTCTTGTCAATGGTGTACTAGCTTTCCATTTATTTATATTGTGCTTAATTTCTTTTAGTTTGGTATTAATTCCGTTCCATTCCTCTTGCCAACTATCTATAACTTTCTGTTTCAAGTATATTTTCAAGTCACTATTACGTATAGGTATATCATCTGATTGGTCAAACTCTGCTGCCCTTTTCGCTGTGTCGTCTGCAAGTTCGTTCCCAGGAATACCCATGTGGCCTGGGGTCCAAATACAAATTACCTGTTTGCCCTGAGTTTGTAACCAATGTGTAAGTTCGAGGATGGATTGTACCAGTGGATCGGTGGAGGAGCAATCAGACAATGCTTGTAATGCACTCAGCGAATCAGTACAGATCAAGGTCATGGGAAGATTTTTCATCTCGGAATATCTCAAAGCCATCCAGATGGCATATAATTCTGCAGTATAAATGCTTGCTGATTTGAGTAAAGACCAGCTGTAGGCATTATTGTCGGCTGAGAAAGCACTTCCTACACCTTGGTCTAATTTAGAGCCATCTGTATATAATATATGGCCTCCTTCGTAAGAATTCACTATTGAGTAAAACTCCGTTAAAAGTAGCTGTCGGTTAACATCACTCTTTTTGAATTTAGTGCATTCTGAATGAAATCAGCATCAGCTTCCACGGTGGGATTTCAGTTGGATAAAAGTTGTAAACAGGAGTTAAACTTTCCTGCATTGAATTTAAGAGTTCGTATAATCTTACGCCAACAGGCCTTGAGATAGTGTTTCTATTCTGGTACGGTAAATATATGTTTCGGTTGAAGAGTATCTTATAATTAGGATGTTCTGGTTGCGCCCAGATAGAAGAAGAATAGGAGACTAGGAACTGCTGTCGCCGATATTCTAAGGGAGGAATTCCGGCTTCACAGCAGAGTGCCTTGTATGGGCTTGTGCGATAAGCCCCTAAAGCCAGTCTTAGTCCGATGCAGTGGATGCTGTTTAATTTTCTTAGTCGGTAATTTCGTGCTGACCCATATACTACACATCCATAATTTATTCTGGATAGTATCATTGTCCTGTGGATATTGAGAAGGATTTCCTTATCTGCTCCCCAATTGATGCTCGATATTGATCTTAACAAATTAAGCACTTTCTTACATTTCAAGGAAATATCATTTATATGGGCCCCCCAATACAACTTACTATCTAATGTCATTCCCAAGAACTTCGTTTCGTTTTTATATTCTAACGCTCGACCTTGTAGCGTTAGATTTGGATGTTTTTTATTACTTTCTTTGTTTTGTTTTTATGTCAAATGTTTTCATGCTGGTTAAAACAAAAATGTAGGTAACAAGATTTTTCAGCCCATAAGAAAGTGGAACTTTACTCGTGAATTTGCGAAAGGTAAGCTATTTTTTTTACATAAAATGTCATTTTTCAAAAGAATGGCTCAGATAATATCATTTTTTTATATCACCAGAAAGCTAAAGGAATATACCACCAAAAACCGTAAACAAAAATGTCTGTTTCCATTAAAAAATATTATGATGGCGTCATAGCGCAAAAACCAATGACGTCATAAATTTTGGTATAGTGACAAAATGTAGCATTTACAAAACTAAAATCGACCTGTTCGAGGATTTTTTTGAAAAATGACATACCAAAGATATGAATTTTGTGCGTTTCTTTAGATTCACACTGTATATGTCACCATTTGTGGCAGTACTCTATTACTTATTATCAGAGCCCGGCGCAAAAGTAGTTACGCCAGAGACGGTCTTCACACACAGATAAATATAATGTTTTGTATGATTCACATAAGCAAATAAATACATTATTTATAGGAAACAAATACCTACTATTGCGGTAAGAAATAAAAAGTATGGCATAAAACTCATAAACTCCAAACCAATAATAAATAACTTATTATTGGTTTGGAGAAATTATTTATTTGGTATTGTTGAGCAAGTAGATGTAAGAGATGTTTACTGAAACTGGTGGATAAAAAACACCAGACTTTGGCCGCACATTACATATATCTGCAGCGTCGCGCGTCGGTCTGATTGTCTAATCGAAAACAAAAAACTCGGCACTTTAAACGGCATACGCCACTTCAACTTTCTATATCAGTTAAGGAAATGTAAACATCTCCCATATGTTTCTTCCCAACTATATTAAACAATTTTCAATTTAGAATACAATTTTTATCCGTGCGCATAATATTAGGCACTATAATTTTAAAAAATATAATGAGAATTTTTGACACCACAAAGTCACCGCACGCTTGTCACTCTCTTTCTGCTTTTTTACGACAGCAAATAGGATACGGTAAACAATAATAATAGTAAAATAAACAACAGATTGCGTTTTATATTTTGCAGAAGACTTCAAACATACAGAAAGCATTTGAAACAAAAAAGGTCCAACAATTATTATTAATTTATTACAGAATGACCAATGCCATGTGAGATTATTTCATATGCACATACACATTATGGAGTCAACACTACAGACTTGTCAGTACATTTGATAGGAGTAAATGTGTCGTGATTTGTTATGGCGTCGAGTGGCTATCCATTAAATGAAACAGTACTTTCGTAGATTAAAGATTTTCTGGAACTGCGGTTTAACGAGAGTGTAGAAATTTTCTGTGCCAATTGTGAAAAAAGACTTTCGTGGACATGCAATTCGAACATTTTAAAACAAATTTTATCTGAACGTCATAAAAACTAAAATTTAGCATATTTACATGGATATTTCCCACGGATCCCTCTAGCTATACGCAACGTTCAACGTAAGCCGAAAACAGACCAGTATACAGTAATTGATGCAATAAACATTACAGGTATTTGATCTACGTCAATATATTTTTAGAGTCTCAGGGCATATTGCTGAGTGAAATACAAATTGGATACATAACAGTGTTAAGAAACAACCCCGGTTTTTCAACGTTTTTGTGTGTGGCAAAGAAGTAGACTGTTCAATGCCGGACATAAATCTGCCATCTATAAGAAACTATACTTATTTTAAATATGCGCCGATTACATTGGTAGACGTTGAACGGTTGAACGATCCTTTTTCACAACACAAGTAGGATATTCAGTGACAGGCGCCGGAGTTTTATTTCAAACGATTTAGAACAAGTGCAAATAATATATTTTTATTATTCCATTTAGGTATAGTTACTAGGCGTTTGTGTTTGTGCATCCAACAATAAGTGCATCAAAGTATGACTTATAACCATTTCGGGGCCATTTACCTTTAAATATTACCGAATTCACTAGATATAATCATAAGGTAAAATATTGTACTATTGCGCTTGAAAATGTTTATATAGTTCATATTGCGCAAAGCCGACTCTGGCTTTTACGTCCTAACTACCTCTGAGCCGGGGTCTGCTTATTATTAAAGAAGCAATAGATTACACACTAATTCCTGGTCTTACCTGTACCATTGACGCTGATTGAACATCCAATGAACGATGATTTCGCCCAAGCGAGTTGAGTAAAATGTCCAATTACCTGGCCTGATTTTAATTTATTAAACTTGCTTAAAACATCTTTATTGGTATATTTTATTTCGCTGTACCTAAAAGTACAATAACCTAGAAATATTAGACGAAACGGCACTAAGACTTTGGGAAAAAAATCTGTGAAGATATTTACACACAACTTGCCCCTTTATTTGTACAGGGTGATCACTCTACAAAATTAAGTTAAGGCGGCCATTTACTAGAACGAGACATCCGATAGTTAAATATTTATTATTTTTGGCCATAACTTTTTTCTCTTAGTACGTATATTTAAAAAAAACTATAAAAGTACCTAAGTAGACCCCGTAACAAGAGTATTACTATGAATTTTCACTCAACAATATCAGTGGTTTGCAAAGTAGCAAGATTTAAATTTAAAAACCGCTGCCTAAGGAATCACTACTTCTACATCCAGATTTTTCATCAAAGTCACTTTAAAGGAAACATTTTGACTAGATTTGCACTCTAGTATGTGAAAATCATTGGTCATAGAATTTTAATAATATTTGGAGCAGATCATAGAATAGTTTGAGGCGTTGGTTTCTACCAAATACGTTAAAAATGAAGTTTCTAGTTTACCCTACTTATTTTCCCCTATTCACAACCTACCGCGACCCACCCCTTCAATGGAGTCATCTCAATCAGATGTCATTACAATACATTCCTGTACTAACTTTCAAGTAAATGTATCAATTTCATGTTATCAAACCCATTAATAATGGAGCGGAGATGGTGGTGTTTAAAAAATATTAGAAAGAAATCTGGGGCCTTGGTTTCTAGTATATACACACCAAATCCCATATTTATGTACTCTTACCAGCATGATATACTTATTTTCCCCTATTTACTCCTATTCAACCCTCAACCCTTCAACGGGATCATCTTAAAATATAATCTAGTTCAAGATGTCGTTATAATACATACGTGTCAACCCCTTTAATAATGGATTAAGGGTGGTGGGGGTTGCAAAATATTATTAAAAAATATGAGGCCTTAGCTTCTAGGACATACGCCGAATTTCAAGTTTCTGTACCTTTACCAGCTCGCTTTACTTATTTTTCCCTATTTACCATCAATTACCCCCACTCGTTCAACGCAATCATGTCAAAATATAATCCAGTTTAAGATATCGTTATACGTGTAACAAATTTCAAGTGAAAATCTAAATTTAATTTTATCAACTCTTTTAATAACGGTGTGGGGGTGATGGGGGGATGGAAAATATTATTGCAAAATCTGAGGTCATCGCCACTAGTATATACACCAAATCACAAATTTCTATACTATTACCAGCCTCCTTTACTTAGTTTCCCCTATCTACCACTATTTAACCCCCAATCCTTCAACGCAACATCTCAAAATATATATAATCTAGTTCAAGATGTTTTATAATATATACGCGTACCAAATTTTAAGTCAATATTTCAATTTTATTTTATCAACCCCTTTAATAATGGAGTAGGGGTGGTAGGGGTTGAAAAATAATATAAATAATCCGAGACCTTGGCTTCTAGTACATACACCGAATTTCAAGTTTCTGTACTCTCACTAGATTGCTTTACTTATTTTCCCCTACTTACCCCTATTTAACCCCCAACCCTTCAACGGAGTCATTTCAAAATATAATCTAGCCCCAAATGTCGTTATAATACATACGTGTACCAAACTTCAAATGAATATCTCAATTTTATTTTAGCAGCCCCTTTAATAATGAAGAAGGGGGGGGGGTTGAAAAACATTATAAAAAATCTGAGGCCTTGGCTTGTAGTACATACATCAAATTTCAAGTTTCTGTACTCTTACCAGCTTGCTTTACATATGTCCCCATATTTACCCCTATTTACCCCCAACCCTTTACCGGATATATTCAAAAAACAATCCAGTTCCAGATCTCATTATAATATATACGTGTACAAAATTTCAAGTCAATATCTTAAACCGTTCCGGAGAAAGCGTGCGGACAAAAAAAGTTACAGACAGACAGACCGACAAACAGATCGACAGACCGACAGACAGACAGAAAATATTTTTCTCTCAAATTTAAAATCTCGACGTTTCATGACATTCTAAACCGATTTCAATAAAAAAAAATTTGAAATGTTTATTACGATTGCCATACTTCCAATCCACTACGTGGATGTGGAAGTAAAATTATGTTAATCTTCCATTTCGTAGTTTTAAATCTAGCTATTTTGCAAACCTCTGAAATTATTGAGTGAAAATTCATAGTAATATTGAATCGGTGTTACGGTTCTACTTAGGTACTCTTATAGCTTTTTTAAATATACGTACCAAGAAAAAAAAGTTATGGCCAAAAATAATAAATGTTTAACTATCGGATGTCTCTTTCTAGGGAATGGCCGCCTTAACTTAATTTTGTAGAGTGATCACCCTGTACAAATAAAGGGGCAAGTTGTGTGTAAATATCTTTACAGATTTTTTCCCAAGGTCTTAGTGCTTAGTAATAGTTTTGTTCAGGGTTGGCAGTTTTAAAACAAAATGTTTTAAACAAATGTTTTTTAACTGTTTAAAACACAGTAACTTGTTTTAAACACATTTGTTTTAAACACGTTTAAAACAATTGTTTAACAATGTGTTTAATGGACAATTTTCGGAACATCGTTGTATTTGATAAGATAAAAAAAAATAATAAAGTAAAAAAATATGAACTTTTATGTAATGCAATACTACTAGTTATAATAATATGGTAGTATAAGTACAACGAACGAAACATATTACTATTATATAGAAGATATACCATTATTATTTATTTTCTTAAGTGTTAATTTTAAAGCGATTAATAGCAAAAAAAAAGTCGAGTGCGGGAAGGTAGACCTATGTATTCCCATGCATTTTGACCTGCTGAACACGAATCCGATGTCCATTTTGCCCGATTGGCTGTTGTGTTGTATTTTTCCTAATCTCAAAAAAAAACACCGTAAGAATGCCCGAGAAAATGAGAGTGTAGCTAAAAATCTGAAAAATTTCAGAGGTACGTAGAATGGGAAGAGAAATCGAATGGCGCATTCTATAGCTTTTTTGGTTTCCGATATAGAGCCTCGAGAATTGCGAACAAAACAATTTTTTTCCTTCCGGTGACTTTGAGCTGCTCTATCTCGAAAACGAAGGACCGCAGGGATGTCTGGTTTGCTCCTTTCAATTTCTATTGCCATCCTATGTACCCCTGATTTTTTCAGATTTTCATTTTTTCGGGCATTCTTACGGTGTTTTTTGAGGTTAGGAAGAATGCAAGAGCCAATCGGGCAAAATGGACATCGGATTCGTGTTCAGCAGGTCAGAATTCATGGGAATACTTAGGTCTGCCTTCTCCAACTCGACTTTTTTTTATGTGCCTGTGTAGTCAATAACCAATCACCAAAAAAATTATTGCACTATTGACAACTTGACGTATTTATTACACCGAATTGGCCGAGCCGTTGTCAAGTATCGTCCTCGTCTTGTTATGATGCAATATGGGCATGGCTTATAGAATAAACAATGTATTGGGTCGACGCACCCGTATAAATTTAAGTTTAAAAACATATTTTTTATTGTTTAAAACATGTTTTTTTTTCAACAATTAAAAATCCATGTCTAAAACACATTGAATTGTTTTAAATAAAAAAACGTGTTTTTTGATTAAAATAAAAAAAACACAATTTTTGCCAACCCTGGTTTTGTTAAGGTTCTACTTAGGTACTCCTATAGTTTTTTAAATATACGTACTAAGAGAAAAAAGTTATGGCCAAAAATAATAAATATTTCCCTATCGGATGTCTCGTCCTAGGTAATGGCCACCTTAGGAAACAATATAGGAGAATAATAATCGGCATGTAGTTAACACTACTGCTGCAAAAAAAGACATGATAACTTTTAGATAAAAAAAATATACAGAGTGGTCATCAGACAGAAAAAAATAAGTAATAAATAAAAGATGCTAAATATGGAAAGTTGGCGTAAATACCTTTATTACATATTTCCACTAAAGTTGAATTATTTCTTAGGATGAGTAACCTGTAGGATTGTCACAATTTTGTTAACAAAATTTGTTCAAAATCATTCAAAAACCCCGAATCCAAAGTATAGTTAAATTTTAGAAAAATGAGGTCGTGATGAAAAAAAGCCTGTTGAGGCATTTAAATAAAAATTATTTCTAAATTTATTTTTTTGACACAATTTACACAAATGAATAATAAATACAACAAAAAAATTAAATATGTTCTATCAAACTTCCATCAGCCCTAATACATTCCTCAATTCGTGGAAAATCGTGTATGTATATACAATGTGTCCACGAAAAAGTGTTACCTATTATAGGTGTAAATAACCATTTTAGTATGAACACAATTTTCTGCATTCTGCTCTTGCTTGACCCAAAACCCATTTTTAGTGCGTTAGAATTTGAAAATTGCATAGAGGGCGCTGGTGGCAGCTTAAAAATAAAATTCGCTTCAGGTAAACTGCCATTTCTGTGCTAGATATTGAAAAGTTTTATAAGAAAAACTTACTCGAAATTAAAAAATATGAGGCTGTACGGATTTGATAACTAAACTGCTGGCCACTCGAACTTACACATTGAGACTTTTAGGCAAAATTTACAGTTCAATATTTTCAACAGGAATGCAAATTTTTGAACGCGGCTTGCAAATTTTAAGAGCTAGTTTTTTTCGGATTAAGCTGCATGACGTATATTTATCGTAGGACCATACGTTTATTATATACGGGGTGATCAATGAAGTCATGCAAAAAATCAAAAAGTTTGTATGAGTGAAATTTCCGCAAAACATTTTTTTGGTCGTTGCAATATGGTTCCTTACTAAGGTAACATCAATATCTCTAGACGGTTTTGTCAGTTTTTGGATTAAGGCCCTTAGGCCTTGTACACACTACTCAACATAAAATTTGGATACCGAAATCTTTAAAATGCTATAACTTGACATTGGATTGACGGTTCTTGATGATTTTTGCGGATTTGGAATCCTTATTTCACGTAGATTTTCTATGGTCTAAGCATTTTATTTGAGGGTTGAAATTTACACATTATACCGGGTCGATAATAAACAAAAACGTAGGGTACGACGCGCTCTAAAGTTTGGCATTATTTAAGTTTTTGTAAAAATAAATTCTCACCTCAAGTTGTTTTTATTTAATGTTCTTCTCACTGTTCTGTCCGAAACTAACACCCCAGTTTGTTGTCTCAAAGAATCATTCAGTTTTACAGAGTTCTTTGTCCACCCCCATGCCCTTAATTATGATCGGGTGTAATTTCTACGCGACGCGTCAATTTCAAAGTAGGCATTGGAAAAACAAATTTGTTGCTATGGAATTAAAAACTGTTTACATTATTTTAGAAATAATCTGACATATTTCAATGTTATAATTTTGTAAAGTTTAATTAATATGAGGCGTTTAACCACGGCAGAAAGGGAAAATTGCATTCGACTTCTCAACGAAGGAATGTCAAAACAGCAAGTAGCGCACATTTACAATGTCAGCCGAAAGACAATTTATAATTTGAACCGCCGCGTCGAAACTACTGGTGATCATAATTATGGGCATGGGGGTGGACATACAAAAAAAATAAACCAAAGAACCGAAAGAATTTTAATGAGAGAAACTATGCGGAATAGAACAAAGAACTCTAGAAAACTAAATGACTCTTTAAGACAACAAACTGGGGTGAGAGTTTCGGACAGAACAGTGAGAAGAACATTAAATAAAAACAACTTGAGGTGAGATTTTTTTTTTTTAAACATAACATAATGCCAAACATTTTAAATTATAGAGCCCGTCGCAGAGCAAAATGTCTGCGGTTATTACAACGCCATAGAGTGAATAGACGGGCATGGACAAATCGGCATGCGAATTGGGGTAATGCAGAGTGGAGCCATTGTTTATTTACTGACGAAACAAGATTTAATTTGTTTCACTCCGATGGCCGAATGTTAGTTTGGAGAAGGCCAAATCAGCGATATTTGGAGGAAAATATGGCCCCTCAAGAAGCATTTGGTGGCGGAGGTGTTACAGCGTGGGGAGGTATCATAAGAAATGGTAAAACTGAGCTATTCATTACCAACCAAACCATTAATGCTACTGTTTATCAGGAGGAAATTTTGGAACCTATTGTTGTTCCTTTTGCTCGACATTACGGTCCAGAAATTCTATTGGTGGATCACAACGCTCGACCTCACAGAGCGCGAAGGATCACACAGTTTTGGCAGGCACAAAACATCAATAAGATGGACTGGCCTGCAAAGTCTCCGGATCTTAATGTCATCGAACACGTTCGGTCTTATTTAAAACTTAAAGTAAGATCTCTTGATGTACCCCCTGGAACCTTAGAAACGCTCAGTGAGGCCATTCGTGAAGAATGGGAGAATATTCCACAAGATTTTATAAATAATCTTGTGGATACTCTACCAAATCGATGTCGGGAAGTAATATTCCGAGCAGGAGGACCAACAAAATATTAGCTTCTCTTTTTTTAAATTAATGTACCTAATTTTAATTAGGTAATTTTAATTTAAGTTTAAATTAAATTAATTTTTAATTTTTTAGTTAAATTTTTTTTCAGTTATTAAAAATTACCAGAATTAGAATTATAAATTTTTTAAGAATTGACTTTTGGTCGTTGTTAAGCAATGTTGCATATTGTAGAATTTAATGTAATAAACTTGTTCTTGTCGCTACGTTTTTGTTTATTATCGACCCGGTATAATGTGTAAATTTCAACCCTCAAACAAAATGCTTAGACCATAGAAAATCTACGGGAAATAAGGATTCCAAATCCGCGAAAATCATCAAGAACCGTCAATCCAATGTCAAGTTATAGCATTTTAAAGATTTCGGTATCCAAATTTTATGTTGAGTAGTGTGTACAAGGCCTAAGGGCCTTAATCCAAAAACTGACAAAACCGTCTAGAGATATTGATGTTACCTTAGTAAGGAACCATATTGCAACGACCAAAAAAATTGTTTGCGGAAATTTCACTCATACAAACTTTTTGATTTTTTGCATGACTTCATTGATCACCCCGTATATAATAAACTTATGGTCCTACGATAAATATACGTCATGCAGCTTAATCCGAAAAAAACTAGCTCTTAAAATTTGCAAGCCGCGTTCAAAAATTTGCATTCCTACTGAAAATATTGAACTTTAAATTTTGCCTAAAAGTCTCTATGTGTAAGTTCGAGTGGCCAGCAATGTATATGTATATTTTTAACCCGGTCAAAATAGACATCCAAGGTTACAATAATTCGCATAGAGCTGAAAATTGGTACGAGTGCTGGAAACACCATTATAAATGAAATGTGGAAAGTCCCCATCGATCCCACATCTGCAAAAAAATTTATTCAAGGTCAAAGTTCGCAAATATGGGTTTCTTGCATTTTTCGGCCTAACGGTAAGATTTATCATAAAAATAGGTCACACAAAAATTGTAGATCAAGCAATTATCTATAAAAATTGTCCTTGCACTTCTTTCCTTAAGAATCAAAATTTTTGAGATACAGCGATTCAAAAAGTTGAAAAGTTGTTCTCCATAATATGCACATGTTTCCACGCCAACTGTGAGGTAGTGTACTTGGGTTTTTTTTAACGTGGTTTCCCCGGTAGGCCTTTTCCACGATTTATTGTGGTCCTGTTTAATTAAATAGTATTGTATTAAATAAACAAAACAACCATTATATTCTTCTAAGATTTACTGCGCTTTTTATATAATTGTTGCATATTCTATAGGATACTCTTCGAAGTCTTTTTTGTAAATAATATTAATTTCAGCCATTTTTAGTTTAATTACAAAACATTATTTTTTTTTTAAATTAAAGAAATTAGTAACTTTTTTATTTATCGATAGATGTTGTTCAAAAACAATAGGATTCTTCGTCTAGCTACCACTAACTTAACCTCCAAATTTCAATACAATCGGACCTTTCGCTCTTAAGTTATCGTGCCTACAAGAAACGTTACGGACGGACAGACAGACATACATATAGACAGACGGACAGACAGACAGACGGACAGACATACGTACAGACGGACGGACGGACATTTTGAAAGTTCATCGCCAACATATTCATGGAAGAATTTGAAGAAGAAGCTATACGCTGCAGTGAGAAGAAACCGAAATGTTGGTAACGCTACGTAGACGACACTCATTATATGGCCCCATGGAGAATCGTCGTTAACTATCTTCTTCGATCATTTAAACAATCGTCATCCAAACATCAAGTTTACGATGGAGACCGAACAAGAGGGAGGTTTGCCTTTCTTAGATGTATTGGTGAACCGTTCAAGCAATGGTAAACTGGCCCATGGAGTTAATAGGAAGAAAACGCATACTGATCGTTACCTGCATGCTACATCACACCACCAACCACAGCAAAAAAAGAGGTTGCTGATAAGAACTTTGTTCCACAGAGCTACAACAATATGTGACGAAAAGAGCAAACCCGAGGAACTTAAAAACATCCAACAAGCACTAGAAAAGATTGGTTACAACCAAAGAGATATGCAACGAATTATTAATAGACAAAGAAGAACAATAACTGAAGAAAAGGAACAACCTACAATATATGCGTGCTTACCATTCGTCGCCGGAGTCACGGATAGGCTAAGAAGAATTCTATCAAAAAAGAGAATAGGTGTACGTTTTCGAACAGTGAAGAAAATACAGCAGTTGCTTCCCTCAAACAAGGACCCCATTCCTAAACTGTTGACGAAAGGTGTTTACCAATTGGACTCTATATGCGGAAAAAGTTACATCGGACAAACAGGGCGAAGTATCCAGTGCAGAATCAAGGAACATCAGAGATATACTATACTCTGATACACAGATAAGTCGGCTGTAGCAGAACATGTTCATCATAATGAGAACCATAAGATCAAATACAAGAACGTTAGGATATTGGACAGAAGTGCACGTTATTACCCAAGAATTATTACGGAATCACTGGAAATTATGAAAAATAAGAACAATTTCAACAGAGCAGATGGGTACCGACTAAGCAATACATGGAGACTAGCTTTGCCAAGTACCAGTAATGTAATCGGTCACGATCAACGGAGCACGACAAATGTGCAACCAAGCATAGCAGTGCCCAGGTATATAACGAGGAGCCGAACTCAACAACTTCAGTCTTTGAAACCCTTCTGAAGAAGCTGACAGCATGATCAGCGAAACGTCAAGTAAGTTCGACGACCGCGGCAAAACCCGGAAGAAACTACTTCATTGGACAACGGCCGTGAAACCTGCATTGCACTATTTTGGAAGTTGTTCAGAATTCGATCACCAACACAGTGATATGGATTTTTTTTCTCTACGAGCAATATTACCGCTTTTAGAAATGTGCCGATCGAATGCAATATACTCTTCGTTTTGTATCTGCGAAGAGTATAAAAATGGTACTATTGGAAATGATTCTTCTGGGTCCAGTTGATTACCAAGCCACACTTGAACTTGATAATATACCCCAAGTAGATGTTGAGGAGCAGAAGCAGAGGTTGGGGGAAGACTGCTAATTGCACTCGTTTATTGTTCCGGGTATTTTTTACAAAAGATAAGTATCGAAACTTATCTAAGCAGGTAATTTTTTTTTGGAGCTCCATATACAGAAAGAAGGAAGGGAATTCCATTTGTGATAAGCTTGTGGAGTAGAGTTACTCTCTTTAAAAATTTTAGCACAATTAACAAATCTTGTTTTTCAAACAATTTAAACACTGTTGTTTTACCCCTCCTGAAAATTGCTGATATCGTATCACAGCCAGTTATTGCGTGGCATTTTGAAGCAGATAAACTTTTGGATGAATATATTTCCGATCGCTGTCCACGCGGACAATTGAATAGCACACATATTTGCTTAAGGTTATACGGGCATATGAAATGGGGGACTGGGTTACTTTTGTGTTTATATTCTCAGAATCGTACAATTTGTACGTCTAAGTTACACAAGCCAATGTCTTTACTTGTATTACGGGTCCAGTGATGTATACCGGGTGAGTCACGAATTGCGCTCGCCCCGATATTTCCTAAAATATTTGGAATAGAAAATTTAAATTTGGAGGCCTTATTACACGACTAAAATGCCATCTTTTCAATAAAAAATCAAGTTTGGTGCACATCCGGTTTGACCGGAAATGCCCACAACTTTCGATTTTTAAATGGAACACCCTATATATTTTTACATTTTTGGAATCTAGAGAAAATTTTGAATACAATACATCCACTTTGGTCACTTTTTGATAAACATTAAAAATTTTATTAAAAAATCTAATTCTGAATCCAGAGTGCTGTGGTGCCCAAAATATATTTTAGTTTGTGTGCTACGTTACTATAAAAATAAAAAGAGCAATATGATTGCATTACTTAATTCTCTAGAGGCGTTTAAAATTTTTATATGTGATTTTACCCACTAACTCGGTTTTTTTAAATGGGAATTTAATCGTTCACCAACATTTTTAAATACCTCATTTTCATACGAATCTAATGATACCAAAATTTTGAAAATCCGCTCAGAAATGTTTGAGATTTCAGCCAAAATACAATGCAACCAAGCTTTTAGAAACAAGCGGCTAATAGACAATAGATTAGTGGGCTTTGGAAACTAAAATGGCACATTTCTGTGTAAATCTGGTAACCTAATAACATTGGAAAAATCATAGTAGCCATTGAATGTAATAAAACAATATCAGCTGCCAGACAGATACAAAATAAAGCGTTGCGGAAATCTCTTTGAGTAAAAATTAAAGAAAATTAATAATTTTAGTAGAAATGAAAAGGTCGATATGTTACTAATATATGGAGAGCGTCTCAAAAATTTAACTGCAGCTGCAGAACTGTATCAGCAACGATATCCCAACAGACGTCATCCAAGCAGACACTTGTTTGCCAGAGTGGAACAAGAATTAAGAAACGAACCCAATAAACACGATGACCATAAAACATTTATTGCAAGGGAGGACAAAGAAATTGATGTATTAGGATTTGTGATGGTACACCCAACAACACCAACAAGGGAATTGTCAATGGAATGCGACATTAGTCAGTCTTCAGTTAGCAGAATTTTAAAGAAACATAAGTTTCGGTCTTATAAATACCAAATACACCAACATCTTTATGGAGATGATAACGACAGGAGGCTAGTATATTGCAACTGGTTCTTAAATGCAGTACAACAAAACCCAGGTTTTCCTTTTCATATTTTATATTCAGATGAAAGTAGATTTACGAACCAAGGTATGTTTAACAGAAATAATACTAGGTACTGGGCTCAAGAAAATCCGAGATTGGTAGGGAGGGGGGAATATTCAGGAAACATTTGTGTTTAACTGTTGGCTTGGAGTACTTGGAGATCGAATAATTGGACCCATATTTTTTGATGGAACACTTACTGGCGAACGATATTTATTCTTTTTACAAAACCAAACAGCAGAATTTCTTGACTTACTTCCTCTTGCCTATTTACAAAATCTGTTTTTCCAACAAGATGGTGCTCCTCCACATAATTCCAGAAGAGTGATGGAATATTTAAACAACTTGCATGGTGAACGCCTTATCGCAAATCAAGGTCATATCAGGTGGCTTCCTAGGTCACCTGACTTAACACCCCTCGGCTATTATGTATGGGGCACTCTCAAAAATAAAGTTTATAAAACTTCTTCAAATACCCGTGAAGAGCTGCAAAATAAAGTTGTACGGGCTCTTAATGAAATAACGCCGACTGAATTGCGTAGAGCCATTCAAGCAACTGTACGCAGAGCCGAATTGTGTATAGAAAAAAATGGTGGACATTTTGAACAATATCTATAAATGTCAACTTATGGTTTAATTATATTAATTATTTTAAAGATACCTACTGTTACCTAGTTTAAGTTTAATTGTTCAAACGGAATTGATTTTTATTTATTTATAGGCCCGATATTTATGTTCATTTAAATAAAACTCTGAAAACCGAACTGATGTCGCATTCTATTGCAAATGTCCTTGTGAATGTAATTGTGTTTACCTCCACATACCTATGCTAAACTTAATTGTAACGTTCTTTGCGCTCACAATTATTAAATGTTAGATAGCTCAAGATTGCCTATAACTACACGAGTCTGTCTGACAGCTGATATTGTTTTATTACATTCAATGGCTACTATGATCTTTTCAATGTTATTAGGTTACCAGATTTACACAAAAATGTGCCTTTTTAGTTTTCAAAGCCCACTAATCTCTTATTTATTAGCCGTATGTTTCTAAAAGCTTGGTTGCATTGTATTTTGGCTGAAATCTCAAATATTTCTGAGCGGATTTTCAAAATTTTGGTATCATTAGATTCGTATGAAAATGAGGTATTTAAAAATGTTAGTGAACGATTAAATTCCTATTTAAAAAACGGAGTTAGTGGGTAAAAATCACAATTAAAAATTTTAAACGCCACTAGAGAATTAAGTAATGCAATCATATTGCTCTTTTTATTTTTATAGTAACGTAGCACACAAACTAAAATATATTTTGGGCACCATAGCACTCTGGATTCAGAAATAGATTTTTTAATAAAATTTTTAATGTTTATCAAAAAGTGGCCAAAATGGATGTATTGTATTCAAAATTTCCTCTAGATTCCAAAAATGTAAAAATATATAGGGTGTTCCATTTAAAAATCGAAAGTTGTGGGCATTTCCGGTCAAACCGGATGTGCACCAAACTTGATTTTTTATTGAAAAGTTGGAATTTTAGTCGTGTAATAAGGCCTACTAATTTCAATTTTCTATTCCAAATATTTTAGGAAATATCGGGGCGAGCGCAATTCGTAACTCACCCGGTATAGGCGGTGTATTCGTGCATATTATGGAGAACACACCTTTTTCAACTTTTGAATCGCTATATCTCAAAAATGATGATTCTTAGAAAAAAAAAGTGTAAGAAAATTTTTTTTAGATAATTGCATGATCTGCAATTTTTGTCTGACCTATTTTTATGATAAAACTTACAGTTTGGTTAAAAAGTGCGAAAAAACCATATTTGCAAACTTTGACCTTGAATAAATTTTTTTGCAGATGTGGGTCGATGGGGATTCTTTCCATTTTATTTATAATGGTGTTCGTACCAGTTTACAGGTCTATGCGAATTATTCTAAGCTTACCCCTATTTTTTGCGCTATTTTGACCGGGTTATTTGTATTTATTTATTTTGTTTAATCAGTCTGTCGTGAAAACTAACATCAAATCACCTTTTACGGTTATCAAATTTGATACGTCATATTACTTCCACATCCACGTAGTGGATTGGAAGTATAGTAATCGTAAAAAAAAATTTTTTTTTTGCTCCAAATAGGTTTTTTGTCCGCACGCTTTCTCCGGAACGGTTTAAGATATTGACTTGAAATTTTGTACACGTATATTTATAACGAGATATGGAACTGGATTGTTTTTTGGAGATATCCGGTGAAGGATTGGGGGTAAATAGGGGTAAATAGGGGGAAATATGTAAAGCGTTATGATGACGATAAAATAGTTGTCTCGTTTTTTCGGAGGAAAAATCAGCAATGAAACCAATTGCGTAACTTTCTTAATTCTTAAGATATCGAATCACTCCAAAACCCATTATGCAGGGAATTTCAAGGGCTACAAGGCTGTAAAGTTAAACATCCTTGAACTCTTCGTTATTGAGATTTTTGAGTCTAAAGGGCTCGGGGAAGTGGGTCCTCGCACTTAAATGCGAACTTAAAACTCAATTAATTTTCACCTTACAGAAAAAGGAAAAACAAAACTTTTTGCAAGGAAGAACCTAAATTTTTGCACTCCTGCACTTTTTATGTATCTTCTTTAGTTTTTGAGTTATTGTGATTAAAAAGAAAATTTTCTCAAGAATTTCAAAAATCATTTGAAAATCGAATCAAACTTTTTTCCAAATTTACGCATTCTAAACCGTCCAAACTTCTAGAACACATTGTTAGTACCCAAATAAAGTATGTTGTAAATGGATTACGTTTAATTTCAATTATTGCGGTTAAGTCATTGGTTTCATTGCTGATCTTTCCTCCTAAAAAACGAGACAACCAGTTTATATTCATCATAATTCCGTAATAGGCGAGTCTGCATGGGGGTAAAAAAGAAGAGGTGATTCTACAAATTTTGTATACCATTTGAGTTAGCAACGGATTCTTATAGGAAAAATTTCGCTGAACAAGATTTTCTTATGAAAATTTTTTTCAAACCGTGAGCTTCATTGTCAAATAATTGTTTAAACAATTTTTTTTTTTCGTTTTCATTTAATAAAATAAAAACGATACGTGGGTGAGTCATCCAGACCTTTTACAGCCGGTTTTTCAATCGCAAGTTAACTTTCATGTTGGTTGACTTTTACTTGCAGGTTAACTATAACTTTACCGACACATGCGTTTTTTAATATAAAGTTAAGTGATGATTTGTAAACGAGAGGTTGTGAATAAAATTTATAATGTTGGTACTGGAAAAATGCTTAAAATACATGAATTTTGCTCCAAAGTCACGTCACCTGCTATCAAATATAAATGTCGGAAGCAATTTATGAGTTAGTGGTCTATTACTAAGTAAGTAGGTAGTATTTAGTCCCGACCTATTTAAAAAATCTCTTCCATCGTATTCTTCGAAAAAGTTAGGTCTATACAGGATTACCTTGGCTACTCATCACTGCTATATGCATTTACTTCGTACATATCCATTTTTAGGCAAAATATCAAAAAATTATTTTGTGACAGTTATTTTATAGGTTATAAATTGCCAGTAAACTGCCAACTTCTAGTTTACCCACACCTCATCTGCTAGTAAAGTTAACTACCACATCGAAAATGACCAGCTATTGTAAAACCCAATTTCTATAATAACCTGAAAGTTAACTCTGACTGGAAGTCAACTAGCGATTGTAAAACCGGCTGTTAGTGTAAGATTGGGCGAACATCAAATTTATATCAGAAAAAATGAAATTCAGAGGTCCAAGATCTGCGAACACGCGTGGGAGAACGGACATAGAATAAACTGGGATTCGCCAAAAATTTAACAAAAGAGGCAGATAGCAAAAAAAGAAAAATTAAAGAATCCTCGATAATATTATTGAATGAGGATAGTTGCGTGTCGAATTGTTCCGTAGATGTCTGTACAACTTGGATGCCAATGTTAAAAGAAGAGCTTCACAAACTTAACATTGTATAAAAACTAAAAAACTGTTAACTATATCAACAGTTCTATGTAAATAGTAAGTATGGATATTGAATATAACAAACATTCTTAGAGCTGTGTATTTGTCATACACAGCAAAAAAGATTTTTCAAAAAAGCCTTGAAAATGGAAACAGATTAGATTTCCGAAACTTCGGCGAAATATTTAATTTCAAGTTTTTATACTTATTTGTGTTGCTTATTTAAAAAAACCAACCTCTAACTGATCCTTTGACGTAAACGTCACAGGCGTAGAGGTTATTTACCAGTAACATACTGGTTAATTGTAATATATTTTGTAGATTCCCCTAGCACCGCTTAAAAACAAAACTTACATGTGGAAGGAAGTCCCAAAGAATTGAAGAAGGAAAAAAACAATAAGGATATTAACAATAATATAATATGTTGCTGATCTTTTAGTTTAAAAAAATGAGTTACCAACTATAAACAGCACTCCTTATATGACTTTCGTTTTTTACTGGGGAATTTCCCATCCATATGTTTTGGCCAGAGTTAATAGGGAACTTTTTCGTCGCACGGCATATATCGTGAATCCCTTCACATGTGTTTGCATGGCATTTCGCCACAACCTCCAAGTCGAAGTCGTAGGATATAGTCATCATATTGGACGATTCCGAGTTGTCACCTCTACGATCTTTACCTATATAAAAGAACACTACATTTATTTGTACACTAAATCGAATAAAGTTAAAGTGACTTTATTCCGTATTAGGGGTATATAATCCAATAATTAAATTAAATTTCCATAACAAAAAATGTTATCTGAGATTTTCCTTCAGTAACTGTTAATGGAGGGCTTATACATCACAAAACCACAAAAATCAGTTCTGGGGGTGCCGCACAACCCCCCAAAAAACCACCCCTTCGGTGAAAAAAGCCTTATTTTACTGATAACTAGTTAACCGTTGAAGATATAAAAAAATTGCTCATCATAAAAAAGACTAATTGCCTAAAAAAAGTCCTGTTGTAATTTTCTTGTATATGTCATGGTTTTTCGAGAAAATCGATATTGAAAGAAATTGCATTTGTATTTTCAATGCGCACAAATTTTCGTTTATTTGAAATTTTTTGTGCTCGGCCTATAGAAAAAATTGAATTGCTCGGAAACCAAACATGCTAGGAAGAAAAATCAAAATGGGTTTTAAAGGGGGTATAAAATACTCTTTTGTGTTTCCATTTTTGAAGGCTATTGATATCTATTAGTATATAGAAATTACAATATTATATAGTTACCTCTTGCTTTTTTGCACTTTCAACTATTCACAGGCCTATAAAAAATAAATGACTTTAATATAACTTATAAATGCGTTCTCTTTTAGAACAAGTTAGTACTTCAATGCAGAAAAAGTTATGAATAAAAATATTTACATTTACAAATTTACCAGCACGTTGAAGTTAGCCAAATTTTGGGCAATTTTTTATTGTTTCCTAAAAATAAAAAAAGACTCAAACATCTTGAAAATTTAGCTAAATTTTTGTTTTCTGTTTATATGTCATATAACTATTATTTCTAATTATTTAATAGTTAAAAAATTGCATTAAAAAAATATCAAAAAATTGAATATGCAGCCCATTTTGGATTTCTAACTTTAACATGCTGCTAAATTTGTAAATGTGAATATTTTTATTCCTAACTTTTTCTGCATTGAAGTACTACCTTGAACTAAAAGATAATGCATTTATAGCTTATATTATAGTCAGTTATTTTTTATGGTCCTGTGAATAGTTAGATGAACAAAAAATCAAGAGATAACTATATTATATTGTTATTTTCATATACTAATATACAGGGTTTGTGTGGAAACACTTGGTTTCTGGCTAAACTATAAGTGCGATTGAAAGATACCCTTAACAAAAGTTTTTGTAGTATTTTTAGTCTATTCAGTGATGTACTTTGATTTTCAACAGCTATCCTATTTTTTGAGATGTGACGTCATCCACAGTTTTTTTTAAATGGATAACCCTGTATATTTTTACATTTTCAGATTTTCATTTTCATCAATTATAGTGATATAGGGTTTGGTGGGTGTGCGCCTTGTGGTTTTTTAAATATTAAATAAAATAATAAAATAAAGTGTAATAAATATTTATTAGTTAATGATAATTAAATTTCTTATTACAAAATATTGAGCACTTTAATATTGAGAAACGAAGAAAATATTCATAATAAATGTTCAAATTGGAAACCTTCAGCAGCCTGACAATATCCTATTCGATCAACGAAAGCTGTTAAAGAGTTTTGAATAGCATGCTGTGATATTTCTTGAACAGCCATCCTAATTCGATCTTCCAACTCTTCTAACGAGTGAGGCTTGGTCCTATAGACAACGGATTTTAAATGACCCCAAAGAAAATAGTCTAAAGGACTTAAATCTGGCGATCGCGGTGGCCATTCAATATGTCCTCTTCGACCTACCCATCTCTGTGGAAATATTTCATTAAGGTATTGACGCACGTCAACTTCATAATGAGGCGGAGCTCCATCTTGCTGATACCAAATTTCATCTGAGAGTCGTTCAGGATTTGCCTGGTTTGGAAATAAACGATTTAATACTGGAATAATTTGCTCGCGTAAAAGTTGTAAATAAAGATTGGAGTTTAAATTTTTTCTAAGAAAGAATGGTCCGATGATGTGTGCTCTGATTATCCCCGCAAATACATTTAATTTTTGAGGGTATTGGGTGTGACTTTCTTCCATCCAATGAGGATTCTGATCAGCCCAGTAGCGACAGTTATGTCGATTTACAAAACCACTCAGGCAAAATGTCGCTTCATCGGAAAAGACTATATTATTGAAAAAGTTACCATTAATTTCAATTGTATCCATCATTTCCTGACAAAACTGCATCCTTCTATCAGGATCATCTTCATTTAATTCTTGTACTAAATGTACTTTATACGGATGAAATTTATTTTTGGACAATATCCTTCTTACTGATCTCTCGCTAATATTGTGATGTAAGGCTAGTTTTGGTACTGAAGTTTTTGGTTCTTCTTGTAGGCTAAGAAGAACATCAAGTGAAATATCTTCATTTGTAGCCGATTTACTTCGATCGGATTTTGGCCGATTTTTAACACTTCCCGTTTCGTTAAACTTTTGCACAACCTTTGAAATTGTTGATTTTGAAATATGAGAATTTCTATCAGGGAATGTTACATTAAAAATATCGTATGCATCTTGTAGAGATCTCTGCTTGTCTCCAAAACCAACCATCATTAACAACGTAATTCTTTCACGTTCAGTTAGTTCAGCCATAATTAAAAAACAATGTTAATATTTCACACCGAAACTCTCTAACAGTATTGACTGCAATTGGCAGTAATACGAATGATTTGAGTTCGGTTAAAGAAAGTTTGCAAAAAGCATGGCAAGAAAAAAACGAATATTTTTTTATCAGATAGTCCTGTTGACAATAATTAAAATGTAAACAGCCATGTCTTTGCTTTACTATTTTATTTAATATTTAAAAAACCACAAGCCGCACACCCACCAAACCCTATATCACTATAATTGATGAAAAATTGTCTATCTGAAAATGTAAAAATATACAGGGTTATCCATTTAAAAAAACTGTCGATGACGTCACATCTCGAAAAATAGGATAGCTGTTGAAAATCAAAGTACATCACTGAATAGAATAAAAATAGTACAAAAACTTTTGTTAAGGATATTTTTTAATCGCACTTATAGTTTAGCCAGAAATCAGGTGTTTCCACACATTTGCCCAAACCCTGTATAATAAGAGAGTATTTTATATCCCCTTTAAAACCCATTTTGATTTTTCTTCCTAGCATGTTTGGTTTTCGGGCAATTCAATTTTTTCGATAGGCCGCGCGCAAAAAATTTCAAATAAACGAAAATTCATAGGCATTAAAAATACAAATTTTGCAATTTCTTTCAATATCGATTTTCTCGACAACCATGGCATATACAAGAAAATTACAAGAAGACTTTTTCTTAGGCAATTAGTCAAGCTTTCTTTTATAATCGCTATTTTTTATATCTTCAACGGTTAACGTGTTATCAGTAAAATAAGGCTTTCTTCACCGAAAGAATGGTTTTTTTGGGAGGTTGCGCGGCACCCCCAGAACTGATTTTTGTGGTTTTGTGATGTTTAATCCCCGCACTAACAGTTACGGAAGGATAACATTTTTTGCGAGCTTCTGGTGTATTTTTACTTTACCGACTGGACCAATAGGTCAAGCAAATAAAGGTTTTGACGTATAGTCTAGTGGATTTAGAATAAAGATTTTGAAAAAATGCATGATTGGGGATTTTGCCCAGGATGGAAGGGGGACATAGATAGAGTTTAAAACCGAAAACTCGGGACTGTACTTGCTGGCTTCCGGTCACCATCTTGGAAAACGCGAATGATGTATCTCCGTTCCTGTTCGTTTTTTCGAAAAATTTACAAAATACTGGAAAAACTATTGGCAGTAGAGATAAGTGAAGAATGGCCGATTTGTGCACAATTAAAATGCTTATGAGACTTTCCAAATCAATATTGCTCCAGAGGTAAAAAAAATGTTAGAAAAAACCTGCATTGTGTGTAAATTAAATTTTATGAGGTCTCAAAATTAGATAATGCTGTCATACTGCCATACTGTCATACTGTCATATGTCAACTTCATTAATTATTTTTAAAATGCTAGTCCAGGTCATATCTTCGCATCCGTTGGGGAAAATATTCGAATTCATTTTTTTTGCATAATCTTCTACAAAATGGTCTCCTGAAAACAATTCTGCAGGGTGCCAGGTCTAAAAATGGATCGAAAATTGTTTAAACAATTTTTTTTAAACAAATTGCAAACATTTTTTATTTTGTTCCTCATAACGTGAATTATGTATTTTAATGTATAGCCAAGGGCTAAATAAACATATAAACGTATTATCTATCTAACGATGTTTCATGCAAAACCAAGGCAATATCAGTGAATAAGAAAGAAATATTTATATTTGACATTGACTGATAAAAAACAACAGATCTTCACATATCTATTAGCTAATTAGTATTGGAGCCTATACCGGGTGAGTCACGAATTGCGCTCGCCCCGATATTTCCTAAAATATTTGGAATAGAAAATTGAAATTAGGAGGCCTTATTACACGACTAAAATGCCATCTTTTCAATAAATAATCAAGTTTGGTGCACATCCGGTTTGACCGGAAATGCCCACAACTTTCGATTTTTGAATGAAACACCCTATATATTTTTACATTTTTGGAATCTAGAGGAAATTTTGAATACAATGCATCCATTTTGGTCACTTTTTGATAAGCATTAAACATTTTATTAAAAAATCTATTTCTGAATCCAGAGTGCTGTGGTGCCCAAAATATATTTTAGTTTGTGTGCTACGTTGCTATAAAAATAAAAAGAGCAATATGATTGCATTACTTAATTCTCTAGAGGCGTTTACAATTTTTAAATGTGATTTTTACCCACTAACTCGGTTTTTTTTAATGGGAATTTAATCGTTCACCAACATTTTTAAATACCTCATTTTCATACGAATCTAATGATACCAAAATTTTGAAAATCCGCTCAGAAATATTTGAGATTTCAGCCAAAATACAATACAACCAAGCTTTTAGAAACATGCGGCTAATAGATAATAGATTAGTGGGCTTTGGAAACTAAAATGGCACATTTCTGTGTAAATCTGGTAACCTAATAACATTGGAAAAATCATAGTAGCCATTGAATGTAATAAAACAATATCAGCTGTAAGACAGATACAAAATAAAGCGTTGCGGAAATCTCTTTGAGTAAAAATTAAAGAAAATGAATAATTTTAGTAGAAATGAAAAGGTCGATATGTTACTGATATATGGAGAGCGTCTCAAAAATTCAACTGCAGCTGCAGAACTGTATCAGCAACGATATCCCAACAGACGTCATCCAAGCAGACACTTGTTTGCCAGAGTGGAACAAGAATTAAGAAACGAACCCAATCAACAAGATGACCATCAAACATTTATTGTAAGTGAGGACAAAGAAATTGATGTATTAGGATTTGTGATGGTACACCCAACAACATTAACAAGGGAATTGTCAATGGAATGCGACATTAGTCAGTCTTCGGTTTGCAGAATTTTAAAGAAACATAAGTTTCGGTCTTATAAATATCAAATACACCAACATCTTTTTGGAGATGATAACGACAGGAGGCTGGTTCTTAAATGCAGTACAACAAAACCCAGGTTTTCCTTTTCATATTTTATATTCAGATGAAAGTAGATTTACGAACCAAGGTATGTTTAACAGAAATAATACTAGGTACTGGGCTCAAGAAAATCCGAGGTTGGTAGGGCGGGGGAATATTCAGGAAAGATTTGGGTTTAACTGTTGGCTTGGATTACTTGGAGATCGAATAATTGGACCCATATTTTTTTATGGAACACTTACTGGCGAACGATATTTATTCTTTTTACAAAACCAGACAGCAGAATTTCTTGACTTACTTCCTCTTGCCTATTTACAAAATCTGTTTTTCCAACAAGATAGTGCTCCCCCATATAATTCTAGAAGAGTGATGGAATATTTAAACAACTTGCATGGTGAACGCCTTATCGCAAATCAAGGTCATATCAGGTGGCCTCCTAGGTCACCTGACTTAACACCCCTCGACTATTATGTATGGGGCACTCTCAAAAATAAAGTTTATAAAACTTCTTCAAATACCCGTGAAGAGCTGCAAAATAAAGTTGTACGTGCTCTTAATGAAATAACGCCGGCTGAATTGCGTAGAGCCATTCAAGCAATTGTACGCAGAGCCGAATTGTGTATAGAAAAAAATGGTGGACATTTTGAACAATATCTATAAATGTCAATTTATGGTTTAATTATATTAATTATTTTAAAGATACCTACTCTTACCTATTTTAAGTTTAATTGTTCAAACGGAATTGATTTTTATTTATTTATAGGCCCGATATTTATGTTCATTTAAATAAAACTCTGAAAACCGAACTGATGTCGCATTCTATTGCAAATGTCCTTGTAGATGTAATTGTGTTTACCTTCACATACCTATGCTAAACTTAGTTGTAACGTTCTTTGCGCTCATAATTATTAAATGTTTGATAGCTCAAGATTGCCTATAACTACACGAGTCTGTCTGACAGCTGATATTGTTTTATTACATTCAATGGCTACTATGATTTTTCCAATGTTATTAGGTTACCAGATTTACACAGAAATGTGCCATTTTAGTTTCCAAAGCCCACTAATCTATTATCTATTAGCAGCATGTTTCTAAAAGCTTGGTTGCATTGTATTTTGGCTGAAATCTCAAATATTTCTGAGCGGATTTTCAAAATTTTGGTATCATTAGATTCGTATGAAAATGAGGTATTTAAAAATGTTGGTGAACGATTAAATTCCCATTTAAGAAAACCGAGTTGGTGGGTAAAAATCACATTTAAAAATTTTAAACACCTCTAGAGAATTAAGTAATGCAATCATATTGCTCTTTTTATTTTTATAGTAACGTAGCACACAAACTAAAATATATTTTGGGCACCACAGCACTCTGGATTCAGAAATAGATTTTTTAATAAAATTCTTAATGTTTATCAAAAAGTGACCAAAATGGATGTATTGTATTCAAAATTTCCTCTAGATTCCAAAAATGTAAGAATATATAGGGTGTTCCATTTAAAAATCGAAAATTGTGGGCATTTCCGGTCAAACCGGATGTGCACCAAACTTGATTTTTTATCGAAAAGATGGAATTGTAGTCGTGTAATAAGGCCTCCAAATTTCAATTTTCTATTCCAAATATTTTAGGAAATATCGGGACGAGCGCAATTCGTGACTCACCCGGTATACTCTATGCATGTTTAAAAGTGTAAAAAAATTATTATTTGTTTGCTTACAGTAATGAAACATATTCTTTATAGGATTTTGCAAACAGCGAAAAAAACTATCTATGAGACGGGGACGGTAGCTCAGTGATTTAGCGCGTCTAGCTTGCATACTGGCATACCTAGCGAAGTAGGTTCAATCCCTGCTCATCGCGAAATAATATTAATTATAAAATTATCCCCAAGATGTGGTTCGGACTCCACTATAAACTGTAGGGCCTCGTTTCTCTTTACCCAACACAAAATCATTCTGGATTTCCAAGGAGTTACCTCGGTGACTTGAGAAGCGGTTAAGAAAACAAGAAAACAAGAAACAAGAACTAAAAGGAAAACTACATGTAAAAGATATTAATGAAATCTTTGCATTCTTTCGATAACCTGACTTCTGGTTGTGCTAGCAAATCAAAATCCTAAAATGAATTTGTCCAATTTCTTATTTAACATTTTTTTTATAACACCTGCATCCAACATAGTCTCCTACGGCTAAGCCTTGGTTTTGCATGAAGCATGGTTATGAGTGGCTCTGTGCCTTTCTGATGAGCTCAGAATAAGAAAAACGTTTCAAAGGCTAAGCAGAGCCACTCATAACCATGCTTCATGCAAAACCAAGGCTCAGCGGGGACTATGTTGGATGCTAGTGTTATAAAGAAAATGTTAAATAAGAAATTGGACAAATTCATTTTAGGATTTTGATTTTGATTTGCTAGCATAACCAGAAGTCAGGCTATCGAGAGAATGCAAAGATTTCATTAATATTTTTTACATATAGTTTTTCTTTTAGTCCTCATAGATAGTTTTCGCTGTTAGGGAAATAACACACTTTTAACAGCATCGTCTGCCATATTTGGTTTTAAATTGTACACATTATACACATGCTATTATAAAAGTAAGTATGAATAATAACAGTCTTATAGTTTAGATATTATCCAATTTATTTCCAAGAAGGTACACAATGGTTCATTAATTCAACACTATGTTATATTATGTTATATCATCCAATGATGCAATTCGAATCTCCCCCTTTTAACCCATATAGGTTAACTCCATGAATATATTCCAGCTTAGAGATGTGATGTGGGGACTCCTAAAATGTAGAATATAAATAAAATTATAATAAATTCACTAAAATTCACTCACCATATGAAAAAGAAATAATTTTTGACATGTGAACTAGATGGCATGCCTATTCGAATATATAAATAAAGCATTAGGTAAGTCAGTTCAGCAAATCACGAAATGTGTAATAGATAAAGAACACTAACAATTAATTTTACACAAGAAAAACCTTTAAAAAAGCACTAGAAACACTTTAAAAACTCAAAATCATTTTATATTGACACAAATGCAACCTAGGTTATTGTCCACCAGTAGCTGTGGCGGCCATGTTGTGACGTCAGCTCCTACTGCTCTATTGCGTAGATCTTTGTGGGTTTCCCATCAACCAATATGTTATGCCAATCACATATTTGTACTCACTGTGTGACGGCTATTTGATAAAAGAAATATCAGCTTTATAT
Source organism: Stenurella melanura (assembly GCA_963583905.1). NCBI lineage: Eukaryota > Metazoa > Arthropoda > Insecta > Coleoptera > Cerambycidae > Stenurella > Stenurella melanura. The sequence continues at coordinate 20,298,763 of OY757315.1, forward strand.
AAATATTTCCACCAACCATGAAAAACATGTCGACATTCAAGAGTCATCTGATGAAGTTTCCACTATCAAAAATTATTTTTAAGCTCTAAGGAACAAGATTACTAAATAATGTTTCTAGCGTTTACAAATGTGTCAGGTGATTGTACGCTGTCAATAAAATTAAAAAACGCCTCAAACTTTTTCATTAAGCTAAGAATTTCACTACCATATTTCCGTAATACAACATACCTAATGCCAGTTGGTTCCTGAGTTCGTTATGAATTTTAATCAGCCAGTATCTGTAACCTTTTAAGTTTATTTCTGTACATCCTTTCACGGGAGAGCAATCCTCCTTCCGCTTGCAAACAGTATTTTGATATCCTTGACACGATGGCCATTTGGCTTCGCAAGAAGCTTTAGTTTTATTCAACATAAGAATAAGGAGTAAAATAAGAATTCTACTTGACATGCCGAATGAAAGAAGGTTGCTGGATTATATAATTGTCTAACGGCCACTTACACCGTTTTGATTATTTATTCTAGCATGTATAGCCGGGCAGATCTGGGTTTTGAAAAGTGACTGCTCCGAATGAAATTTTCTTTTCTGCTAGCTTATAAAGTTAGGTCCCCTCCATCATTCCGACAAGTTTTTACAGGGCGGAGTCGGCGAGGGGTGGGGGAAACGGCCCATTAAAAGTATAGGAAAGCAGTTTTTTCGACGTATCTCCTTAGGTCTTGGTGCCACAAAAAAAGTCATACTTACCAAAAATGAAGAGCTAGACAAAACACGTAAGCTTGTTCTAACCCGAACTCGATTGCATAATTAGTTCGCGAGATATCGCGATTGAAGTTGCGAAAAAAAGAAAAATGAAATTAATTATTTCTCGAGAAGGGGCGGAGTTTGGGTCTCATTTTTTTCTGAATAGAAGGGTAACTTCCTTATTAATAGATCTATAGCAATCAGGCCGGGACCAATTTCCGTATTTTTTAATTGTTAAAAGATAGCACTAACAATTTTTCTTTTTTGAAATGCTTGGCGCGTAAAATAAAAAATGGCCGCTTTTCTGCATGTCTTTTTCGGCACAAGGGAAGGAGGGTGGTGGATAATTTTTTCACCAATTGATAGCATTTTTTATCTTCAATTTGCACCCAGCAAGATCGCGATCGGATGATTAAGAAGGGAGATACGGGTCGGCAAAGTTTTTGCTGTATAGCGGGAGAACGGAGAGGGGTGGGGGGTTCGGACCAGAATGAAAATTTTGAGAAAAGTCTTTTCTTTCGACTTTTCTATTTTATAAGTACCCGATATAGGATAATACACTCTAGTTCGTAAAAAATCCGGTAGTTATGAATTTTTGATATGTATTTAGAATTCATATCAGCTGCATAAAACGAAGTTTGCAGCTTGGAATGGAAATAATGGAATGTCAGTGTCATCAGTTTGTTTATTATATTTGCTTTTGTATTGGCGTCGGTAGTTTTGTTGAAAATATGGATTCAAAGAAAAGTAGATAAAAAATTTCCACATTGTGGAAAATAAGAAAATAATCGATTATTTATTATTACACATAAAAAGATGCAGGCACTTATTAAACTACTTAGGTATGTGCACTGTTGTGATAAGCTTTACTATTTATGAAAAAACAAAAATATCCAAATCATTTCAAATTAAATTGTAGCTTCACATCACAATTGTCAACAAATAACATAACCTCAACCTAAAAACGTTAACAAGCCGTTAAACTAGTTGCCTACCCGATATTCGTCAGTCAAGTTAGCGAACCATTTACAGACGCGTTAGCGCTAACTAAGGTTGATGAATACATAGTGACTAATTTAACAATCCGTTAGCAATTTAACGAGCCGTTATCTACTTAACTAACATTGGTGAATACGGCTGTCAAAGTACTTTAAAATTAATCGTAGTTTCATAACCTCAGTTTCTGGTATATTTTCACTATTTTAACACTGCTAGAAAGGAATGTTATAACTTTTGATAGATATATATCTTAGCACCATGTAGTGTATATAGTTCCTGTCTTCTGTGCTTCTGTATAGTTCCTGTCTTCTGTGATTTTACTTTTCAAAAAAATTTGACATGTATTGGAAACATTTATATAAAATAAATAAGCTGTCGATAATTTTGTATTTTTGTAAGTTTCTAACATTTATTGAGTTAACATGGCTAAGAAGCGTTCCTCGAATTTTACTCATGAAGAAGACCAACTACTACTGCTACTAGTAGCTTTAGCCCATAAAAGCCTATAGACTGCAAAAAGACTAATAGTACTGACGTAAAATATTTGAATTTATGTCACAAACCGAATATTAAGTCAGAAAATGTGTATCGTGTCAAATGATCTCAATGTGTACAGGCAGCTGATGTAACATTAGATTTCCGTTTCCTGTGCAATCCATCACGTATATATTGGCGTCTTTCTACAAAGCATTGCCCCAGCAATGAACTACACGTTGCTGACTCAGGACGAACGCGGATAGATATTGATGGAAGAAACAGAGGGAATTTAATTGTTGGCTAGGCTCCGCAAGGAGAAGTCGCCATTAAAGTCGAGTCGCCCGAAAGCGTTGTTTTGATGCAGAGAAGAAGAAAAAAGTCCTGAAAGGAAAATAATAGTTGCCTTTCCCCAGATTAACTGATGAATAAATATATTGATAAATAAGTACTTACATAAACATACCCCTCATCCTTGGATGGTGGCTGAACTCTGATGTCGGCTGAGGAGAGGCAATTATTTTATTCACCCTTTTGGAACTTTTTTCTTCTTTTCTGCTTTTTTCAAAACAGCCTTTCCGGTCAACAACTCAACGTTAATCGCGACTTCTCCTTGCGGAGCCTAACCAACAGTTAATTTCCCTCTGGTTTCTTCTATCAGTATCTATCCGCATTCTACCTGATTCAGCAATGTGTAGTTCATTGCTGGGGTAATACCTTGTAGAAAAATGCCAATAGATATGTGATGGATTGCACAGGAAACGGCAATCTAATATTGCATCCGCTGCCTCTACACTTTGCGATCGTCTTACCTTCGCTTTCCCGCGATACACATATTTATTCAGTTTGTAACGTAAATTCTAATATTTTACGATAGTAGAGGAGCCAGCGTGCAGTCACCTGTCACATTTGTAACAGCTAGAGACATTATTAATCATATTTAGAGCTTGGCAGACAAGAATGCGATATCAGAAGTTTATTTGGTAGTGGAAATTTCACTAGATGACTCTTGAAACTCGACATGTTTTTCATGAAGTAGTTTCTTCCGGGTTTCAAAGACTTTGGAACCCTTCTGAAGAAGCTGACAGCATGATCAGCGAAACGTCAAGTCAAGTTCGACGACCGCGGCAAAACCCGGAAGAAACTACTTCATTGGACAACGGCCGTGAAAACCTGCATTGCACTATGTTTTTCATGGTTACTTATCACATACACTACTGACATGGGTACAAAATTACAATTGGCATACATATCTGTTGATGGGTTTCTAGAGGTAGAAACTGCTAACCTGCAAGATATTACACTGGGCATGGCATCTGTAATTTTATGCCATTTGCTTAAAATGTATACCACAGTTGAATTAGTAATGTAATTGTATTGGCAGACAAAAACAGTGATGCCTAAACGAAGCAAGATAAAACATATACTTTTTTAAAGACCATTAGATCTACCTACATTAAATTCATCATGTGATTTTATTAGTAGATTTTTTTTAAATTAAAGTTTTTAGCTTTTTTTGAATTAATAAACTTTTTACAATTCTATTTTATGAAATTTTAGCTCATTTTAAGATGATAGTACTCTTACACTTCCATTTTCCTAACATCTAGCGTTACACTACCGATATTTTAAACATTTCCAATGTTAAAATGCTGGCACATAGTTTTTGCACTGCAATATTATTCATTAAATCGTGTTAGTGACATCTTATCAGGTAGTATTTTCCGCGCTCGCCGCTTCACCTATTAGCCGGGTGATCAGGTGTTTTAAGCCGTCACTAAATGTAAGGTATATGGCTGAAATTTTCAGGATAAGTATTTTTTTGGTGTAGAATAAGATAAAAAAAGTTTACAGCTGGAAGGTGCCAGCGAAACCTAAAAAAATCGAAGATATTGGTCGAAATTCGGTTTTTGGCCAATACCTCGAAAAATGAAAAAAATATATAAAAAAACTAATAGGACTAGGCGATAGAGGGGGAAATTTCACATAAAAACCCATATCAAGTTTTTTTGTACGATCAAAAATGTAGGATTCAGATGTCTTTCTTCAACGCACGAGAATGGAACGTGACGACACATAGGGTCAGCGCACTTGGTTTGGATCACAGAACAACCTGAAGTGGAACTCGCATTGGCGGGAAGTGTTGGCGCATCCAAGTTGGCGTACGTGAAATAGCTATGTTTTTGGGAGCGTTTGTAACCTTGCCGAGTTTTATTTTTAGTCACAGTTGCCAAGTGGAGTGTGGAATATCGGTATAATATATTTTATATATAGAGTTAAGTGGTGTTAGAATTGTTACTTACTTTTGATTTGTCCTTAGTGTGTATTAATAGAGCACTAGCAGTGACGTCACAGTTTTGCCAGCTGTCAGTTGACTGGATGGAAAATTCAGAAATTTGACGTTTGAATTGGTGTCAATTTTCGTTCAAGATAAATTAAAGTGGAGGATTTCTTAATATCAGATATATGTAGTGATGTTTATAAATATATTTTTTTTAATAGCGTAAGAGAGAATTTTATATATACTTTATTAGTGTTGTTTTTACAACTGTAAAATTTGGCGTCAAGAACGTTGACATTTATGTGAACCCATTAATTAGTGAAAATAAAGGCTATATTGGATTTTTGACTTTTTTTTGTACATATATAATATCGAGACCAATTTTAGTAAATGTTTAATTAATATAGGCTCAGTTACAGCTAAGCAGTGACTTAGGTTAGGTAGTATTATTATACTATAGTCTGTTTTTAAACCAGGAGGAGTAAATACGAAAGTTACATTCACACCATAAAAGTAACTAGAAAAAACACTAACATTTTTTTGGCGTTTTGGGCAACCAACAATACGCGACTACAGTGTTTTTATGTGTATTTTATTACATTATACAATCCAACGACCTCTATTTGACCTCTAAGTAGTTTATACAGTATCCATACCATTTACGCAATATGAAGGCACCAAGTAATTAGCCACTTTTACTTTCAGAATTATACAAAAGGGATCAAAAACTGATAAATAATGTGCAAACGATAAAACAGATATTATAACCAAATAATTTATGACATGAAATTTAAATTTTTACAATATGTCAAAATTTTCAACTGTTGCCTTGTGTAAAACTGGCGAGGGCCTAGCCAATCACAGATGTATGATTTAGCGCGTTAAATTTAAAACGCTTCTCCTGGTTTAAAAACAGACTATAGGTTAAAAGTTGTCACAATACTCATTGATTTATGCCAATATATCAATCATGTATTAAAGGTTTTATAAACCTATTGTAAAATTAAAGTTTTTTGACAATTTAAAATATTTCCCTTCAACTTTTTATTGATTTATATCTTACTTTCGTTAGGCTCAAAAATTTGTAACGAGTTTAAGTGTTTACCACATTAATAACAACAATCAGAGGTTTTGTATTATGAAATGCAGGAGTAATAGTAAATCTAATGTAAAGATAGGACTGTGAGACCATTTCAGTTTCCATTTAATTTAAATTGTAAGCAAATAGCCAACGTAATATGCTCCGAATACTTCATATAGCTATGTATACCTAGTTTGGTATCTGTTTTGATTCTTACAATTATAATTATACAGACGTTCAAAATATTGATAATGTACACAAATAAAACGTACATCAGTGAAGGTAAGTGAGCTAAAACAAAACAGAACTTAAAACACACTTTTAACAGCATCGTTGAATATTTTAAATTATACGCATTAAGTATATATAATTATAAAGGTAAATATGAATAATAATAGTCTTATAGTTTAATAATAGTCTTATATATATGGTTCATTAATTGAATGCTGTTATATTTTTGAAAAATCATCTAACGATACAGTTTCAATCTCCCATTTTTAAATCATATAGGTTAGCTCCATTAATATATTTCAGCTTAGAAATGTAATGAGGGGACTCCTAAAATGTAGAATATAAATAAAATTATAATAAATTCACTTAAATTCACTACCATATGGAAAAGCAATAACTTTTGACATGTGAACAAGATGACATGCCTATTTGAATATATAAATAAAGCATTAGATAAAAGTCAGTTTAGCAATTCGCGAAATGCATAATAGATAAAGCAAACCTACAATTAATTTTACACAAGAAAAACGTTTAAAAAAGCATTAAAAATTCTTTAAAAACTCAAATTATTTTACATGCAAAACTATAGGTTATTGACTCCCAGTCATCTGGAACGGCCAAGTTCCGACGTCAGCTGCTACTGCTCTACAGGCCCGTGCGGTGGGTTTTTCAAAGGTGAGGCGATACTTGCGTTTGCCGCCCCAATCCTTTACATCAATATTATTAATAAAAACATTAATTTTTTATGTAGGTCTTTAATAGGTATAAAGAAACAGTAACGCTAATCAAGATATATGTATTATTAAATAAAATAAATGAAAAAATTTTCTCAGTAAAGAAACAAATTAAACATTTACAAATGAACTCGTCTAACTTTCTGCTTTGCAAAATTCTAATAATCTAATTCAGCTGCGATGTCCGATTCTATTGAAAGAAGAGCTAAAGATGATTGTTTTTTTTTTTTGGCTTAAAGTTGATCTTAGATAGATTTTTATTCGCTCACCACTGGCAACAGTTACCGGTAAAGTTACTGTAATGCGCAAGGCAATGACAGTATTCGGATATAGGACACTGTACCCCGTAGAGTTTAAGTAATTTAAAACCTCCATAGGATCCTTGTTGCAGGGTAAATACTTTGACAGGTCATACTTAATGCTTCTTTTAATTCCGCACCATCTACTTCGCAGTCTTCACCATCCTTCAAGACAAAATGCAGATCATCACAATTTGCTTTTAAAACTGCTTCATTTATATCTTTTATATTATAAATGTTATACAAAAACTGAAAGTTATTATTGTAGGAGCGTAATTGCAAAAAACGTTCTTCCAATGAGAAAATTAAAGAAGGCAACTTCAAACTCGTCTTTTTCACTCAAAGGCGCTTCATCAGGTGCTTCATAAATAAATTGGTGCTTCTTGCGACGTGGTCTAACATCTACTAATTTAAATTCTGGTTTGATTTCTTGACAACTAAATTCATCGAATCACATGCATAGGGTACAAGAAATGCTCTGAGATTTTTCGATAAAATTCTGTTTTGCACACATTTGTGAACTCCCTTCATATTTGAGCCATTGTCATAACCTTGTCCTCTAATATTTTTAATGTCAAGATCCAGTTCTGCAAGATGTTTGACAATAAGTTCAGCGAGTCCCTCTCCAGTTGTTTTTGCTTAAAAAATCCGACGAAAAATTCTTTACACCTAAATTGATTAGTAGTGGGATCCAAACATACTGCTCTCAAAATTAAAGATAATTGCTCATTATGGCTTACATCAGGTGTGCAATCAACGATAATGAAAAAGTACTTTGCTTCTTTAAGTTTTCTCGCAATTATGGCAAGAACTTCCTTTCCCATCTATTGTATTAGTTCGTCGTGAATCCTACTACTTAGATAAGTTATAGACCATATTTCTGAATGATTCCGAATTCGTCGTAGATGTTCCTCCATAACAGGGTTAAACTCAGAAAGTAATTCGATAATTTTTAAGAAATTTCCATTGTTTCGCTGAAATAATTGTTCCGTAGATCCGCAAAAAGCTAAGCATTGACTTGCCATCATTCGTATTACGGATATTATTCTTTTTAAAACATTTCTCCAATGTTGAATTTCCAAATCTAATATTCTTTGATATTTGTGGTCAATAGTTTTCTTACATTCTAAACGATTATCAAATTCTTTCCATTTTTTAAATGAATTTTTGTGGGTCCTACTACCCTCGTGTGATGAAAGTGCTCTTGTTAAATTTTTCCAGTTTGAGTAGCTACTTTTTGACCAATGCTTACCAGAAGATTAGTCAAATAGCGTACAACAAACACAAAAACTTGAATCCTTCTTTAGGGAAATATTAACCACTGTCTTTCTACTGAGGTGCTTTTCTACTGTGGTGAGGTAAGTATTATTATTTCTCGCAGCATTATGACACATTATCAAATAAACGAAATACCAACAAATTATACAACACTAAACGTATCAGAACAGCATGCAGACACCTGCTAAAATGCCGCCCCCGAATCGTGCCGCCTTGGGCGGTCGCCTCGCCGCCTCACCTCACCGCACGGCCCTGCTGCTCTATTGTTTGTATTTTAACTTACGTCAAAATGTGGAGAGGTACGTGTTAAGCCAACTCTGCCAACTCCGTTTGTGCGAAGCCGGTCCTTAGAGTGCAATGGCTGAAGGTCACCTATTTTTGGCACATCTTTTTAATGTTATTTTATGAGAGTTACACTTCTGGTTGTTCTGTGGTTTGGATAGTCACTTACTTTTGGCCATCTGTACGGCATTTCTTAGTTTATTAAGTATACCGAATAAAGTTAGCAATGAAAATGAATTTTTACTCAAATTCGAAGTTGGTATGAACCATACTGTAATAAAATTTTAAGGTTGGTAACATTAGTTTTAAAATAGTGGAATGCTTAATGTGGTGTGTGTAAATTTCCTTAGCAAATTCATTAAGTATCGTAGGTAAGTACAGCGTATCACAACATTTACCTCATAAAAGATATTAGTTTCATATTGGTAACATTAGTTTTTTGAATAATAAGGAAATTCAATAAAATAATGCTTGTGAATATAAATTATTGTTTTTCATTAAAAACCGGGTGGCCAAAAGTAGTGCCAGAGAAACTGAGTTTGACTGTTTTTGGCCACCTCACTGTCCAAAAGTGATGCAGTTTATTTTAGTTTTGGCCACTTGGCTATTAGTATATTATTGTTGATATACATTTGGTTACTAGGTAGGTATTCTTACCATTGTCCTTAGTGTAACTTACCTAGGTACCTAGTTGCTGGGTAATTGAATATAGATGGATACATTAGATAATATTGTTTAAAGATGAAAATGGGAAAATAACAAAGGGTAAACCAAAACAAAAATACAGAAACAAGCGAGTATTTTTTTTATATGAACCTGACCAACTGAAAGAGGCTTTGAATGCAATTAAAGATGGTATGCCAGTCGCCACAGCCAGCAAAACATATAATATTCCAAGGACTACATTAAGAAATAAAATTAGGCTACTCACCGGAAACAAGTGGAAGAACAGGTCCAGAAAGCATTCTTGGCGAAGAAATTGAGGATCAACTGTGCGAGTGGCTGTTGAATTGTGCTAAAATCGGGTTTCCAGTGACAAGACATGGTTTGTGTTTTTCAGTTAAAAAAATCGTGGATGAAACCAAGAACATAACATAACAACATAACACCATTTAAAAATCAAATGCCAGGCAAAACATGGTTTAAATCGTTTCTAAAGAGACATCCAAAATTGTCTCTGAAACAGTCAGAGTACATTAATAAAGCCAGAGCAAACATAACACCTGAGAAAATTCGGAATTGATTCCAGGAAACCAAAGATTTATTAGGCGAAGACGTTTCAGTCCTAAAAGATCCAGCAAGAGTATTTAATATGGATGGGACGTCTCTATTTTTATTTTAATAATAATAATGCTGGTTATGAAAATTATTATAAAAAATTTTGAGGCCTCGGCTTGTAGTACATACATCAAATTTCAAGTTTCTGTACTCTTACCAGCTTGCATTACATATTTCCCCCTATTTACCCCCCAGCCCTTCACCGGATATCTTCAAAAAACAATCCAGTTCTATATCTAGTTATAATATGTACGTGTACAAAATTTCAAGTCAATATCTTAAACCGTTCCGGAGAAAATGTGTGGACAAAAAAAGTTACAGACAGACAGAAATTTTTTTTCGCTCAAATTTAAAATCTCGACGTTTCGTGACTTTCTAAACCTATTTCAGGAAAACAAATTGAATTTTTTTTAACGATTACTATTATACTTCCAATCCACTACGTGCATGTGCAAGGAATTAAATTAGTTCTCTTTTACGAAAATAAAAGAAACATTTTTTTTGCTCCAAAATTTGTGAAACTAGGGGTAAAATAAACGTTAATAAAGTTTAATAAAAACATTATTTGGCATATTTATATAAAAATGCTATTTACGTCTTTTGTGTATCCGAAACTTGCGGATCTGTCATATGGAATCCTAATTACGCTGTACATAGTGAAGCTATAGAGCAAAGTCACAGACGATTTTTAAAATTATTGGCATTTAAGGAGGACAAAACCTATCCACCAATAGGATTTCCGCATGATAAGCTACTACAGAGGTTCAATGCTGATGAACTGATCAGAAGGCAGTTTTTTCAGTCTGTTCAGTCTGTTATGTTTTTGTATAAACTTGTCAACGACAAAATAAAGTGCTCTGAACTATTGGCGAAAGTCAATGCGTTTGTTCACATGCCACTGGTGCGAACAAGATTAACAAAACTTTTTTATTTACCCACACTAAGAACAAATCTGTTAGAGTTCTCACCGGTGTATGTTATGTCACAATTGGCATGATATTCAGGATAAAATTAACCTTTTTAATTGCAATGAAGCAGATTAAGAGCTGCCTGCTTTAACAGTTAATTCATCATATGTGCATTAATTAATTATCTCTAACCTATATGTACATTTATAATCTTTTTATATTGTGTATTATTGCTATATTAAGTATTTTGCTACAGTGTATTTTTTCCTACCCTGTAATTGGGAAATTGTCCTGTCGGGTAGTGTATAATAATAATAAATAAATAAATAAATATTTCTGTTTTTTAAATAAAATCTGCAAGTAATAAAAATTGCAATAACTTTTTTAATTATCCAAATTTTAATGAGATTCAAACGGCATTAGATTCGTCGGACAAAAATACGTTGATTTCACATTTTGTGGACCCTTTTTGGACCATGTTTCTGAAACTCAGCCCTACCACTGAACATGCGTACTGTTGTAGTTGTTCATAATAATTTTTCTTCAGTGTAATACGTACGAAAAAATATATAAAATGTAACCTCTAATAGTGAAGAGTCTGACATAGCCGCCTTGATATTTCGGCTTAAGAAGGTCCAAAAAGGCTCCACAAAATGTGAAATCAACGTATTTTTGGCCGACGAATCTAATGCCGTTAGAATCTTATTAACATTTGGATTATTAAAAATGTTATTGCAATTCTTGTTACTTTAATTTATTGAATTTTTCTTTTCTTAATAAGAATAGATAGTACTAACCAAACCATGTAATTTCCCGCAATAATCGTGCTAAGAAAGTGCCTTAGTCCAAAGTTATAAGCAAGTTAAATTTTTTTTGCAAAACGTCATATTTTACAAAATAAACGTATACTGGGAGCCTATTTTGTATCCATTGAGGTATAAGCGAAAACATTTTGAGCAATCTAACGGAAGAATTCGTACAGTTATGTAACTGTGAATACAGAACTCAAAATTTGCAATTATTAGGCAGTTTTTGCTATATAAAAAGACTATTTATAATTCAAGCATAATACAAGCATGATTTCCCTTAAAAATACATGTATTCCCAAATAAAATGAGCTTTGGAAAGTTCAAATTGGGCGATTAGAACGAAAGTTATAAAGAAAAAGGCTTATAAACAATCATGAATTTTGCAAGAACAAGTTTAGCGGCGAGCGAATTACATCCAGAGTATATTTTCCCGTAATGTGACTAATTTTTTACCACTTTTACAAAAAAAATACGGTGTGCTAGGAGCAACAACACATTTAATTTACTTTTTGGCCTAAAGTCACTGGACTATTTCTGGGAATATTTTTTTGGAGTAATGATCTTGTAAAGTTTATATAAACCTTACGCGAATTTGTTATACATTTTGTACATGGAGTAGCAAAGCAGCGACATCTCACAAAAATAGGAAGTAAGGTTAAGAAATAAAGATATGTACAACAATCGGCTTATTAATCATTACTAAATATATTAGGGTACGGAATATACACGAATAAATATAACTATTTTTTACAAATAAATTAAACCCTGTATTTCCTTATCTAAATATTAGTGTCGTCGAACAGAGCCGAACTGGGCAGGGGAGCTACTGGGGAATTCCCCACGAGGATATTAATATTGTGCATAATAAAGTAATGTGAATGACAAGTGGGTTTTCATGTTTAAATGAAGAAACTAGATGTCCTCTTCTTACTAAATTCATATTCTTCAATGAATTATATTAAATATCTTTACACCATTAGGCCAACCGGAATTTTTATATTATATCTTATATTAATTTATTATGACTTCAGTTTAGCTACTTTTCAAATAAATAACAAAAGTTTATGTTGCGAAAATGGGACAATATAACAGCATAGATTTTCATAAAGTGTTGTGTTTTATTCTTTTAATTCTTGCTACGTTATGATTAAACTATTATTCTGCCTACCTCCTATCCTTCGTGTTATTTATATCTTTATCTACTCTTATTAGATTATATAGTGAGCACGTAAAGGTTGGAATAAATTCATTAAAATAGTTACAAAACAAGTGACAAAACTTCGCTCAGACCCGTCGATTTTTAAATATATTTACTATTTACTATTTACTATTACTACTTAAAAAAAATTGCAGCAAATATTTTTTTAAAGTTATGACGTCATCGCCATTTTTTTAAAATGGCAACCCCCATTTTTTCAAATGTCATTTGAAAGAGCACATTTTTCTGCATACAGTACGTTAAATTCTAGGGAGTACTGCATGACGAAATTAACGAAAAGAAAATCTTAACTACCTATAACAATGTAATAAAACAAAAATACAAGAATTTAAGAATACAGCAAAAAATAATTAGATTAAATGTTCAAATGGCGCGCCATTTGCTTCTTGACAATGTCCAAGTCAAAACTGAAATTCTCGCAAAACGTTAATAATTGTTTCGGGTTCAATTCTTCCAATTTCGTAAGTAATTCTGTCTTTTAAGTCTTCAATATTGTTCGGTCTATTCAAATAAACTTCGGATATAAGCTAACTGCATAAAAAATAATCCAATGGGGTTAGGTCCGGAGATCTAGCTGGTCATTCTATTGATCCACGTCTACCAATCCATCTGCGTGGGAAAATTTCCTTTAAATAATTACGCACAATTACCGAATAATGTGGCGGTGTGCCATCCTGTTGAAACCATATGGAGTTTTCAGGTACATAAGGGTTTTCACCATTTGGATACAGTGCGACAAGTTCTGGAATTATGTTTTGTTGGAGCAGCTCAAAATATTTTTCGCCACCTAATGAACCTTGAATAAAAAATGGACCAAATATTGTAGTCCCAACAATTCCAGACCACACGTTAACTTTCTGTGGAAACTGAGTATGGGCCTCCACCATCCAGTGTGGATTTTCACGTGACCAATATCGACAATTTTGCCTATTCACAGGACCATTTAAACAGAAGGTGGCCTCGTCAGAGAAAAGTACTCGACTTAGGAAATGTGGATTGATATTACATCGTTCCATCATGGTTTCGCAAAAATCTACTCTGCGGTCGAAATCATCTTCGTTAAGCTCTTGAACCAAATTCACTTTATATGGGTGCCATTTATTCTTCTTCAAATATTTTAAAACAGTCGACTGACTAATTGTTCTGCTGCGACTTCGCGACTTGGTTTGTGAGGATTTTCCTCCATTGTCAGTAAAACATCTAACTGTTTATTTTCTGAAATTGTAGGACGACCTTTCGTGAAATTATATCTTACATGACCACAATCTCGGAAATTATTTTCTATTTTGCTAACAGTTGATTGTGTAATAGGTCGATTAAGGTACTTACCATTAAATAATTCACAAAATATAGTTTGTGTTCGGGACTTGTCTCCATAGCCAATCATTATCAAAATTTCAATTCGTTCTGTCTCACTTAAAGGTTGCATTATCAGCATGTACAATACGATATCACAAGTAAATACTAATAAATGGGCCTACCCCTTTCAGCGTGGTGAGGCTAATATAATTTAGTGAACTGTATTTAGGTATAATAAAAAAAAAGAATGTGTCGGAAACTTACACAGTAGGTTTGATGGACTCTCCGTCGTCGATGTCGGCCCAGGCAATAGGAGGGATAGGCAATAGGAGGGACATAGGGGGTCAAAAGGAAAAAGAACAAATCTCCGCCACACACATTTAACGTAACAATTATTAAATTAATTTAAGAAAGGGCAATTATAGTTCACTTATCACTGATAAATAACTATAGCGTTCTGCGGCGTACGTGACTATTGTCTTACTATCATACTACTGTCACTATGCTGGTCGCTCGATCCACACGGTGTTAAAAAAACTATAAAAAAAAACTTCTTAGTATTATATTTTATTACAAGGCGCGTAACCAACTAATGTGTTAGAGCCAGGTCCACGTTGCTAAGTAAATGAAAAAAGGCGTAAACACAAAAAAAGTGTAAGTTGTAAAAAGGTTCGACAATAAGTAATGAATGTGTTCTATTAATGTTAAATGCTTCCTTCTCGATAATTTCGTTATGCAGTACTCCCTAGAATTTAACGTACTGTATGCAGAAAAATGTGCTCTTTCAAATGACATTCTAAATAATGGGGGTTGCCATTTAAAAAAATGGCGATGGCGTCATAACTTTTAAAAAAATATTTGCAGCACTCATGGCAGATCTTTATAATAAAATTTATGCTAGTGTTGCCGTCATTAATCGGCATACATAATAAAAATTTGTAGATCTGAACTAATTAATAGGCTTACGATGTGTGTTAATGAAAATGGCAATAATTTTGAACACCTGTTAAAATAGTTATTTTAATCTCGTTAGTTCGTAAAAATTGTTTCATGTTCGTAATTGTTTTTTTATTGCTTAAGTGTTTGAATTATATGACAAACAATATATATATAAACTTTATTAGCAGAGCTCTTAAAAAATACAAATACAACAAACGTACAATAAACTTACAAACAGTATATATACAATTAACATATAATATTTATTTAAAGTTTCAGTTTTTTTCTCCAAGGGTTAATTCAAATATATTTAATTCATAAGATATGAAATTTTTGAAAATATTTTCTTCTAAAATTTGTACATTAAATACAGATTGTTCCACTTAAAGGACTGAAATGTTGAAGAGATCACAATTATTCAATACTGGCAAATGCCAACACTTGGACTCAAATATCTCGAAAACGGTTAGTTTTATGGTATTTTTTTAGAACATAATCTACTTAGAAATGCATTTTCTTTCACATAAACCCCATTTCAAAGTTTCTCCCATCTATATACTGATATATTAAAAAAACAATTATATTCAAAAGTGAATCTCTCTTTATGCCCTACAAATTGGCTTTTACAGAATTAAAATATCTCTATTCGTTTAGAATATATCCGGCCCGGGAGTTTTTATTGTTACACCATGTATATGTACATACATATGGGTGGCTAGATTTATACTACGGTTTGCAATTTAATATTACGTCTATATGAGAGCCGTTTCTAGCACCAAAGTAAAATTCCCGGTTTGTGGTTATTACCTCCATTACCGTTCGTGAAATAATATACTATTACAAAATAATATGCAGCGAAAAGAGGAAGGGGGCATATGAACTTCATCCCCGCTGGTCATTAGATGCTAGTCCGGCCCTGTCATTCCCTACAGATCAGTTCGGCCCTGTCATCAAATTATATGTATGAATTACATGTAAACAAAGTATCTTGGAATAGCAATCTTATTGTTGAAATTTGTTTTTGGTGTCTTAAGAAATATGGGAAATAACTTTGGAACAACACAAATATTTAACTTTAATTCCTGTAATATAGGCTGATTCACGATCTCGGAAACCGCAAGAGATAGAGTCGGATAAATGGTGGCAAAGTTGCGTAATGTAGTACTCAATAATATGGCATACAAAATCGGAAACATGCCACTTTAGTTAACTTTTAGTTAACTATTAATAACAAGGTTCCTTCAAATCTAATTTAAAAAACGAAACTTACAGAATCGCATTCAGGCCACCTGTTATAACTAAGTAATGGTTATTACAGAGTACTTTCCAAAAATAATGTAAAACTCCAGGTCCGTATTTAGAATGTTGAAGTTGATGGTGGTCGTGAGGTGACGCAACCGTGCAGAGAAAAACGGATACTATAGGCGTCTAGAGCATTGTAAAGTGCTTTAAGAACGCATTCTTGCATTTTTAAAAGTTCAACAGTAACCGACATATTTCGAAAAATTAAAAATCACGATTTTAATTTTTGGATTTTTGGAATTTTGGATTTTCGCTATGTTCAAAACTGGGGACAGTGTCGATTATTGGTGGGGTGTCGAAGACCGGTCGATTTACCGTAATTTTTTTGGTACATAAAAGGAGAGTTCGACGACAAACTTTGTTATGTGGCATAATATGTAAAATTCTATCAATATACTGGGTGACATTTTTAACCTGAAACTTTCAGATATCTCGAGTAATAAGCACTCTATGAAAAACAAAAGTTGTAGAATTGAATGGGGAACAGTTCGGCGGTATGTCACATTGATTTAGGGTGGAAAGATTAGGGACATTCAAGGTCAAATTCGTTTTTTAAATGGGATCCACTATCTTACTTCCACATCCACGTAGTGGATTGGTAGTACAGTAATCGTAAAAAAAAATTCAAATTTTTTTTTACCTGAAATAGGTTTAGAATGTCAAGAAACGTCGAGATTTTAAATTTGGGCGAAAAAGAATTTTCTGTCCGCCTGTCTGCTTGTTGATCTGTCTGTCGGTCACTAATTTTTTTTGTCCGCATGTTTTCTCCGGAACGGTTTAAGATATTGACTTGAAATTTTGTACACGTATATATTGTACCGAGATCTGGAACTGCATTCGAACATATCCGATGAAGGGTTGGGGGTAAATAGGGGTAAAGAGGGGGAAATAAGTAAAACAAGCTGGTAAGAGTACAGAAACTTGAAATTTGATGTATGTGTACTAGAAGTCAAGGCTTTAAATTTCTTAATGATATTTTCCATCCCCTCACCCCCCCCACATTATTAAAGGGGTTGATAAAATAAAATTGAGATATTCACTTGAAATTTGGTACACGTATATACTATAACGACACCTGGAACTAGGGTTGGGAGTTAAATAGGGGTAAATAGGGGAAAATAAGTAAACCAAGCTGGTAAGAGTACAGAGAAAGCTTGAAATTCGGTGTATGTACTAGAAGCCAAGACCTCAGATTTTTTAATAATATCTTCCAACCCTCCATCACCCCTACTCCATTATTGAATGGGTTGGTAAAATAAAACTGAGATATTCACTTGAAATTTGGCAGCCGTATGTATTATAAAGACATCTGGAAGTAGGTTACATTATGAGGTGATTCCTTTGAGGTGTTAAATAGGAGTAAATAGGATAAAATAAGTAAATCAAGATGGTAAGAGTACAGAAATTTTTGGATTTGGTGCATATACTAGAAACCCAGGCCCCAATGATTTCTTTCTAATAGTTTTCAAACCCTACCAGCTCCTCTCCATTATTAATGGGATTGATAACATAAAATTGAGGTATTCACTTGAAAGTTAGTACACGTATGTATTGTAATGACATCTGATTGAGATGATTCTATTGAAAGGGGGTGGGAGATGGTAGGTTGTGAATAGGGGAAATAAGTAGGGTAAACTAGAAATTTCATTTTTAACGTATATGGTAGAAACCAGCGCCTTAAACTTTTTTAGGCCCAAAATATTATTAAAGTTCTATGACCAATAATTTCCACATACTAGAGAGCAAATCTGATTAAGATGTTTCTTTCAAAGTGACTTGGATGAAAAATCTGGATGTAGAAGTAGTGATTCCTTGGGCAACGGTTTTTCATTGAAAATTCGGATTGTCTGGCTAAAAATAGACCACTTTTGGTCGAAACATTTAATCAAAACGGGCATTGGACAATTCCGTAAAAATTTGAGAAAACTCCCGGAATGATTCCAAATTCTTTTCGCCTCTTGCAATTTTTGTACAAACTTCTTCTTTTTCGATTAAAAATCGCAAATTTCTAAAATTTTCATTTTTCCTCGTCGGATGAATTTCAGAAAAAATTGTTCGAACCAAAGTAGTCTATTTTTAGTCAGACAATCCGAATTTTCAATAAAAAATGGGGGTTCCCATTAAAAAAAAACGAATTAGACCATGAATGACCTTAGCCCTTCCACCCAAAGTCAAAGTGACATATACCGCCAAACTGCCTTCATCCAATTCTACAACTTTTGTTTGAAACATTTTTTCGTAAAGTGCTTATTATTCGAGATATTTGAAAGTTTCAGGTTAAGAAAATCACCCAGTATATTTAAAAATAACTAATTACGCAAGTACGACTTGCACTTGACCGAGTTTGAAAAGATGTTTTATCCAAAATTTATTTTCCTTTTTTCTTACGAGGGCAAGAATTAATTTCGAGAATAAAATTTCTATTCCACAATTTAAAAAATATACAGTTTGACTCCACTATGTCTATTCTAAGTATGCAATACTTACAAGTATTTTCCCTAATCATAGAAATTATTTACACTATACACACGATCATGTAATAACAAAACAAGAATTAAAAATTTCTTTAAAATTATTTGTAAGAACAAAAGACATAAAGACAACAAATAACAAAAAATGTACCTAGAGAAACATTTAGACAAATCAAAGTTTTAGGATGTAGCCATATGTATGAGCTACTGCAAATACTGTTAACAAAAATACTGCTATGGAACCAAAACAGCTTTTGGGCACTCGGTGGAGCCTTCCCTGTGATTAGCAAAATCACAGGGAAGGCTATTCATATTACTTGTACTATTTATTGGTATGGCAACCATATACTCGAGGGAAATTAGACAGAAATATACCCAATCTGTTTCCAATTATTTCCAGTAAGCTAAATTTTTGAAAAAACTCTCGTTTCGTCGTTTTCAATAATGATGAGGAAATATTCGTGAAATACTGGTTTCATGACCTTGGACCCCTCAGTAGAACTTTTAGCATCAATGCAGACTTTTGACGTATTGTTTAAAACGACAAATTAAAAAAAAATCAGTTTGTTAGGATTTCTCCTGCAGAATAATTCTTCTTTCTAAAATTAATTTGTTACATTTGTTATTAACTTTACAGAGCAGCTTGTGCCATATTTGACGCTATCAAAATGTTGGCAAAGATATGATCTTCAGGGTGTTCCTTAATGACGTGCTGATATTTCAGGCCGTGATTCCTTATTTAATTTTATGAAGAAAAGTTCATATGAATGGTTTAAATTTCTTGCTACGGGATGGTGAATTTTTTTAAAATCGTTATTCTTTAATATCTCAAAAAGTATTTATTTTAGATATTATTTTCAATTTTGGCATGTGTTAATAGGATATAAAATCGTATATTTTACCTAGAAAAGTTATTTTTTCGTTCCACCAGTGGCGTCCTTGCTAACAAGTCCTCTGATATTTTTTTACAAAAAAAGTGGTACGCCACTGACATTTTTCCGTATGGATATTTTTGCAGATTTTACATGGAAACGGTCTCTCGCGTCTTTCTCGTCAGATTCTGGATTAAAATAATAAAAATCACATTCATTTAGCACTCTTGACTAATAATTTTTTAACTAATAATTTTTGAACACATAAATCTAGTTATTCTGGAATAAATGATGTTTTTGCAAACATCATTTTCAAAACAATATTTGTCGATAAAAAGTAAGTTGTTGGTTTCAAAGCCATCTCATGCATTATTTCTTCGATATTTCATTGATTTGAAATTATTTTATTTTTTCGCTGTTTTTAATCGAATATCTCAGTAAATATGATGAATTATACGAATGCAGAAATGGCGACAATGCATTTTGTACATGATCGCGGAGGGTCATCTTAGAACCCTGATATATAATACTCCCATTATAGTCTATTATCACCAGAGCCCGGCGCAAAAGTAGTTATGCCAGAGACGGTCTTCACACACAGATAAATATAATGTTTTGTATGATTCACATAAGCAAATAAATACATTATTTATAGGAAACAACTACCTACTTTTGCGGTAAGAAATAAAAAGTATGGCATAAAACTCATAAAATAATAAATAAATAATTTATTATTGGTTTGGAAAAATTATTTATTTGGTATTGTTGAGCAAGTAGATGTAAGAGATGTTTACTGAAACTGGTGGATAAAAAACACCAGACTTCGGCCGCATATTATATATTATATATACCTGCAGCGTCGCGCGTCGGTCTGATTGTCTAATCGAAAACAAAAAACCCGGCACTTTAAACGGCATACGCCACTTCAACTTTTTATATCAGTTAAGGAAATGTACATCTCTCATATGTTGCTTCCCAACTATATTAAACAATTTTCAATTTAAAATTTGTGTATCTGTTCACATAATATAAGGCACTATAATTTAAAAAAATATAAGGAGAATTTTCAACACCACAAAGTCACCGCCATGCTTGTCACTCTCTTTCTGCTTTTTTACGACAGCAAATAGGACACGGTAAACAATAATAATAGTAAAATAAACAGCAGATAGCGTGTTATATTTTGCAGAAGACTTCAAACAACAGAAATCATTTGAAATAAAAAAGGTCTAACAATTATTATTAATTTATTATACAATGACCAATGCCATGTGAGATTGTTTCATGCACATACGCATTATAGAGTCAACACTACAGACTTGTCAGTACATTTGATAGAAGTAAATGTGTCGTGATTTGTTATGGCGTCGAGTGGTTTTCCATTAAATGAAACAGTACTTTCGTAGATTAAAGATTTTCTGGAACTACGGTTTAACGGTGTAGAACTTTTCTGTGCCAGCTGTGAAAAAACACGTTCGTGGACATGCAATTCGAACATTTTAAAACAAGTTTCATCTGAATGTCATAAAAACTGAAATTTAGCATTTTTACATGGATATTTCTCACGGATCCCTCTAGCTATACGCAACGTTCAACGTAGCCGGAAACAGATCAGTATCAGTATACAGCAATTAATGCAATAAACATTACAGGTATTTGATCTACGTCAATATATTTTTAGAGTCTCAGGGGATATTGCTGAATGAAATACAACTTGGATACATAACAGTGTTAAGAAACAACCCCGGTTTTTCAACATTTTTGTGCGTGGCAAAGAAGTGGACTGTTCAATGCCGGACATAAATCTGCCATCTATAAGAAACTATACTTATTTTAAATATGCGCCTATTACATCGGTAGACGTTGAACGGTTGAACGATCCTTTTTCACAACACAAGTGGGATATTCAGTGACAGGCACCGGAGTTTTATTTCGGACGATTTAGAACAAGTGCAAATAATATATTTTTATTATTCTAATAAGGTATAGTTACTAGGCGTTTGTGTTTGTGCATCCAACAATAAGTGCATCAAAGTAGGTATGATTTACCGTTTCGGGGCCATTTACCTTTAAATATTACGGAATTCACTAGATATAATCATAAGGTAAAATATTGTATTATTGCGCATGAAAATGTTTATATAGTTCATATTGTGCAAAGCCGACTCTGGCTTTTACGTCATAACTACCTCTGAGCCGGGCTCTGGGCTAATCAGAAAAGATATCCACACGGTAAAATGTCAGTGGCGTACCACTTTTTTGGTACACTGTATCAAAGATATGTTTGCAGGGACGTCACTGGTGGAGCTATAAAAGAACTTCTCAAATTAAAATATGTGATTTTGTATCCAAAATTGGAAATAATATTTAAAGTACTTTCTGAGTTATTAAAAAATAATGATTAAAAAAAATTCAACGTCCTGTAGCAAAAAATTTAATTCGTTGCGGATATATGTTCATATCAACTTTTCATTATAAAAAGACCTAAGGAATCACACACTGAAATGTTAGCACGTCATTAAGGAATACTCTGTACATATGTTTGTACCCACGTGTCCACCCAGATATGCGGTATGACAATTATATATTTGGATAATTGGTATTGAAATGCAGTAATGAACACAAATTGGACAAAGTGGTACATGGGAAAGAGCTTTAGGGAAGCAGTAGTATGCCCAACAGGCAACACACGACAGATGGCATGGTACTGTCAGACTTTCCATACAACAAAACGAGACTAAATAAAATAATGCGTGGATCACAAAACGTTTCTCAAAACATTGTGAATAAGAGGACGACTACCTATTGACTTTATCGCTACTTCTAACCATTAAGTTGTTATGAGCTTTCGGTTTATTACAAACAAGGCATTTAATTTATATACAGTGCGATCGAGAAAGAATGAAGGCCACGTGACTCAGAACAGTCACTAAAATTATCAAAATTGATTTCTACTCTACCTACATTATTAATAGGCCAGTGTAGATACCTTTTAGAATGGCAAAAGGTCATAAAAATAAATAACAGCATGAAAACTGTTGGAAAACAAAGGAAATGTAGTGCAACCAACCAAATTAGAAGAGTGAAACTTTTAATGGTGGAAAATGGTTTTTACGATTTCTGGCTAAACTACGCATCCTATGGAAAAAGTTGTAGGTAATGAAAAGGTCTAACTTGTGTATGAACCATTTTTCCATATAACCTAAAATTTTTCGAGAAAAATCGAAAAACCCGGTTCGTTCTTCATTTTAATTTCCCACAAAAATTTTTATTTATGACGAAATTTGGCGGAAATTTACCTTCTTGTGTCCCAAACACGCTGTAATTTTTTTTAATCAAAATATTTATTTTTACATTTCATTGTGATTTTAAACCAGAAAAGATACCTAATTTTCACCTGAAAATACCCATGTGCTGGCAACAGTTAAAAAAAACAGTGGTCTTTATTTTCGTTGAAACGTCTACTTTCAGATGGTGTAAAAAAATAAACATTGCTATGGGAAAATTTGCTAGGAAATGCGAAAAACTGAGAAAACTAGATTTTAGAAATTTATCTTGTTCAAAATTATTCATTATTTATCAAAACTCACAGTTGAAATCAAGAATATTGTAGCATTTTTGCTTTGTTTTTCTGGTTGCCGGAAATGAAAAAAAAATAGCAAAATAATTATTAGCCGATAAAAATTTGTCAAGTTTGGCGAATATTTTTTATAAAAAAGATGCAGACCAAAAAAGATATCGCTGAAAATGGATTGCAATTAATAAAGTCAGTTTATAAATGTAAAAACCGCTGCCTAAGGAATCACTACTTCCACATCCAGATTATTCGTCCATGTCACTTTAAAGGAAACATCTTGACTATCTTTGCACTCTAGTATGTGGAAATTATTGGTCATAGAATTTTAATAATATTTGGGGTAGATGTCATAGAAAAGTTTGAGGAGTTGGTTTCTACCATATACGTTAAAAATGAAGTTTCTAGTTTACCGTACTTATTTTCCACTATTTACAACCTACCACCTCAATGGAGTCATCTCAATCAGATGTCACTACAATACATACGTGTACTAACTTTCAAGCGAATATCTCAATTTGATGTTATCAATCCCATTAATAATGAAGCGGAGGTGATAGAGTTTGAAAAATATTAGAAAGAAATCTGAGGCCTTGGTTTCTAGTATATACACCGAATCCCAAATTTCTGTAGTCTTACCAGCTTGCTTTACTTATTTTCCCCTATCTGCCCCTATTTAACCCCCAACCCTTCAACGGCATCATCTCAAATTATGATCTAGTTTCAGACGTCGTTATAATACATACGTGTACCAAATTTCAAATGAATATCTCAATTTAATTTTATCAACCCTCTTCATATTGGAGTAGGTGTGGTTGGGTTGAAAAATATTATAAGAAAATCTGACACTGTGGCTTCTAGTACCGAATTTCAAGTTTCTGTAGTCTTACCAACGTTTTACTTATATTCCTCTATTTACCCCAAATTAACCCCCAACCCTTCAACGGAATCATCTCAAAATATAAACTAATTCCAGACGTCGTTATAATACATACGTGTACGAAATTTCAAATGAATATCTCAACTTTATTTTGTCAACCCCATTAATGGGGTAGGGGTGGTGGGGGGGTTGAAAAATATTATAAAAAAATCTGAGGCCTTAACTTCTTGTACATACACCGAATTTCAAGTTTCTGTACTCATATCAGCTTGCTTTACTTATTTCCCCCTATTGACCCCTAAATAACCCCCAACCCTTCAACGGAATCATCTCAAAGTATAATCTAGTTCCAGATGTCGTTATAATTCATACGTGTACCAAATTTCAAATGAATATCTCGATTTTATTTTATCAACCCTTTTAATAATGAAGTAGGGGTGGTGGGGGTTGAAAAATATTATAAATAATCTGAGACCTTGGCTTCTAGTACATACACCGAATTTCAAGTTTCTGTAGTCTTACCAGCTTGCGTTATTTATTTTTCCCTATTTACCCCTATTTAACCCCCAACCCTTCAACGGAATTATCTCAAAATATAATCTAGTTCCAGATGTCGTTATAATACATACGTGTAGAAAATTTCAAATGAATATCTCAATTTTATTTTATCAACCCTTTTCAAATTGGAGTAGGGGTGGTGGGGGTTGAAAAACATTATTAAAAAATCTGACGCGTTGGCTTCTAGTACATACACCGAATTTCAAGTTTCTGTACTCTTACCAACTTGTTTTACTTATATTCCTCTATTTACCCCGAATTAACCCCCAACCCTTCAACGGAATCATCCCAAAATATAATCTAATTCTAGACATCGTTATAATACATACGTGTACGAAATTTCAAATGAATATCTCAACTTTGTTTTATCAACCCCTTTAATGGGGTAGGGGTGGTGGGGGGTTGAAAAATATTATAAAAAAATCTGAGGCCTTGACTTCTAGTACATACACCGAATTTCAAGTTTCTGTACTCTTACAAGCTTGCTTTACTTATTTCCCCCTATTTACCCCTATTTAACCCCCAACCCTTCACCGGATTTCCTCAAAAAACAATCCAGTTCCAGATCTCGTTATAATATATACGTGTACAAAATTTCAGGTCAATATCTTAAACCGTTCCGGAGAAAGCGTGCGGACAAAAAAAAAGTTACAGACAGACCGACAGACCGACAGACAGACAGAAAATTTTTTTTCGCTCAAATTTAAAATCTCGACGTTTCATGACATTCTAAACCTATTTCACGAATAAAAATTTTTGAAAATTTACTATACTTCCAATCCACTACGTGGATGTGGAAGTAAAATGAAAATGTGACTTTGAATCAATTAAGATTCCAGAAGTATCAAGCAGCAACAATAAAATCATCTTTTAAATTGAAAAGAATTCCTCCAACTGAAGACGCAGTAGAACAACATTGTTACAGGGCACACTATCAGCTTTAAACTTGGCTCGGTAACAAACTAACGGATTTGGGCTGGAAGCAACACCAACATGGAATTATGAACAAATTGACAGATAAAGAATTGATTCCTAAAATATTGCTTAAAACTATTTGTTGCAGCTGTGAAAGTGGGCGTAACAGTCAAAGATGAGGCTGTCGAAAACACGGTTTAAAATGCACAAATTTATGTTCTGAAAAATGCTCTAATATTGAAAAATAAATCTACTAGGAAGTAAGTGATTCAGAAGAAATCATAAACGATGAACCGATAACCAAAATATTGGATTTTAAGACGATGGTGGTATTGAGGATTTCAAAGATCCACCAGAATTCGAAAGTTTTATCGAATCTGACGATGAAGAAGTGCCATCAAGGAGGCATAGATTAATGGACAACTAGTCTGTTGAATTTCTAATTAGTGTGATAAATGTAAATAAAAATATTGTAAAAATGACAGCAATAATTTTCATGAATACTTAATTTGTATAGTTTACAATCTTAGATATAAATTTTTATGTAAATTTGAATGTAAATATTTTACAAATACATTTTCTATTCGATAAAAAATGTCACTTGAATCTTGATCAATTTTTTTATAATAAAACATGTGGCTGAAACCATTTCACACCTAATATTTTATACTTGGAAAATTAACTGTTTTCGCATGTTTTTTTGCAAACCCCATACTTCAACGATTTCTAATTACTTAATTTATTAATGTAACATTATATCTTATGTTTTTCAATAATTTCAACTGTGAATTTTAATAAATAATGAAAAATTTTCAACAATGATTGAAAAATAACTTTTTAAAATCTAGTTTTTTAGTTTTTCGCATTTCCTGGCAAATGTTCCCATAGTGATGTTTACTACCATCTGAAACTAGACTGTTAAAAAAAAATGTTTTCAGCACATGGGTATTTTCGGCTGAAAATGAGGTCTCTTTTGGTTTAGAATCACAATAACAGGTAAAAATAAATGTTTTGATTCAAAAAAAATTACAGCATGTTTGGTACTTAAAAATATAAGTTTCCACCAAATTTCGTGAAAAGTAAAATATTTTTGTAGGAGATAAAAATCAAAAACAAAAAAACAGGCTTTTTCGATTTTTCTTGGAAAATCTTAGGTTATGTGAAGAAATGGTAGATACAAAAGTTATACATCTTTTCACTACCTACAACTATCATTTTTAATTTTTTTCGATAGAAGGTCTAGTTTCGACGGAAATCGTGAAATACCATTTTCCACCCGTAAAGCTCACCCCATTTCACCCTCGTAACTCGGATTGAAC
The DNA here is from genome assembly GCA_963583905.1 of Stenurella melanura. Classification (NCBI taxonomy): domain Eukaryota; kingdom Metazoa; phylum Arthropoda; class Insecta; order Coleoptera; family Cerambycidae; genus Stenurella; species Stenurella melanura. The sequence goes on from OY757315.1 coordinate 20,325,504, forward strand.
TCATGCAGTTATTTTTTTTTTCCAAAAATTATTTGCACTGGTCTATAAAACTAATTTCTATGTTACTAGACTAGAAAATAATGAAATGCAAATGGCCGCCATTTTGTGATCAGAGGATCGAACGCGTTGATCTAACTGTACATTTTGGGGATTTTGTGACGGTTTAAAACTTAATTTTGGATTATTTAACATCCACAATTCATGTGGCGAATTTTGTTTGTTAAGAGACGGGTTTATATTCTATGAAATTGTCTTGTCTTGGTGCTATCAGTTAAAATCCCTATATATTAAATAAAGAAGACTTTAGTACAGATGCCGATGTATTTCCGAATATTACATACACTTGTATTGCAATTACATGATTTTTGAAAGGAGTGCATAATTAAAAGAAGTCTAAGGTATTCAAGTGTTGAAGCTTAAGAAGTTAGCGTGTTCCAATCTCAACTTTTCCTAGTCGAAAAATCGAGGTAATTTATTAAAAACTTTCGTCACTTAGTATTGCCACACTTCCACACTTAATAACGTAGCCAAAACTTGACATTTTATATGATACAATGTCCACAAAAGTACTAATATAATGAAAAGAAATGAAATATAGTTTCCATTTAACATCTTGGGAATTTGACTTTGATGTCTCTAAACTGACAAATGTCTAAATTTTGACGTCTCGCACACACAACATATATAAATCACTAATCATTGTCGCCAATGTGCAAATGCTGAAAGTATCACAAAATAATGTGAGCAGCATACAAAAAAACTTTAGGGAGCGGCACATTCAGTCTTTCTCGATCTCTCCTTATAACAAAATTGCTCGACAAATAAAGTTACGATTTACAAAGATATGTAATTTTGAGAGTCTCATCAATATTATTCAGTCAATATTTTAGTTCCTATTCCCTTGTTCGATTCTAGAATGATTTTTCCTCCAATAGAGCAAAACCCAAAAGCTGTAATAGGCTTAATGAAGTCAGAAAACCATAAAAATAGTCACACTAAGCACCTTTGAATGTATATCCTAATTGTTTTGTATCCCCGACAATGTCTATGTCGCTTTCACAATCACTTACGTCTGAATTTGTGACAGAGAGACTGGAGCTGCTTGCGTTCGTCGTCTTCTCTTGGGATATCGTCGACATGTCTTGGGAAACCCCTAAAAAAAGTATCAGAAATTAGTGTACAGATTCGGATAATGCAGTTTAGGGTATAGGAATAGCGATGTAATTGACCACGCCTCGCTAACTAGCGGATTTATGGAACTCCATAAATCGTGAAAGCAGAGGCACACAAGTACGGCATGAACTAAGGATGGGTGCGGAAGTAGGTAATAATTTCTAATACGAAACGAGACAATATCTCTTCGTCAATGGCGAAGAAGTTATTTGTCACATTTTTGACAAATAATTTCTTCTATTGAAAGCATTTCTGCAGTTTCTTTTTTAGCCGTAAATGCTATGGGAATAAAGTAATAATTCTTATTAAAACCGAAAAGAAAATAGAACATTAAAATTAAATTAAATAACTCGGAAACTAAAATCAACTAATAATTATGAAAAAATAATTTATTCTTATCAAATTACAAAAATAGAACATTAAAATAAAATTAAATAACCCTCAGAAACTAAAATCAACTAATAATTATCAAACAATAAATTAATGAAGTAAGGATTCAAGCAAACCATCTTCTTGTGCCAAACAATAGCCAAACCGATTATACAATGAAACTCTCATATCATTGAATTGATTTGGAGTAATGCTTGCACAAAGTTGGATAAGTTTTTCCTGTAATTCAACTAAATCATTGGCTCGTTCAAACGCATGTTTGTACGCGGTTTCCTTTAAAAGGTCCCACAGAAAGAAATCATGGGGTGCTAGATCAGGTGATCTGGGGGGCCATTTTATCATTCCCCTCGATTAGCAGTGGGCCTATAATATGATTGTCTAAAATTCCCGTCCAAACGTTCAACTTTTGAGGATACTGAGTTTGCACAGCAATACTCAAATGTTTATTTTTCTGAGACCAATATCGTACTACGGATGGACTGTGTTTCCTATGTAATAAAAAGGATGGTTCATCTGTAAACAATATACTCTTTAAGAAGTTTTCATTCTCATTCCCTGTATTTATCATGATGTCACAAAATTTCATCCCTTTGAAAGTGTCCTCGGGAAGTATTTCTTGCGTTGTTTGAGCTTTAAAACAACTGTACCCATTTCTTTTCAAAATATTTCTTACAGTTCTTTCCTTCATGTCAACTTCATCAGCAATTTGCCTGCTAGAACAAGGTTCACTAGTTTCAACAAGTGCACAGACACTAGTTCCGCGAATTTTACGTTCTTCGCTCATTTGTTGATGACGGGGTTCGGGTTGACAGCATTTTTTACAATAATTCACGACACACCCGAAATTCTCAATTTTTTTAATATTGTATGAAATTATGCTAGCTGAGTGTCTTCAGTGGTATGGCCCCCGAAATACCACTAAACAATTTGCACTTTTTCTGCAGTTGTATAAACACACGGCATTTTAACGAAATTGCGATTGATGTATTTTATTCCCACACATCTAAACAGCTACGCTATTAAAAGCAGAATGGGTGCCCTGTTTTCAACTCGACGCAGTCAAGTGTTGGCGCTATTTTTTTATACCAATGCTCCACATTGGGTTACAATAAGGCGTGGTTTATCTACGCAGAAACAAGTTTACGTACTTTAAACTAAATTTGCTGAATCTGTATGTGACAAGGGTATAATCAATAAATTGCAGTAGTTCCGTAAGTAGTATACAGGAAGGAATGCGAGTTGGGATATTCAAAGTGGATCGTCACGTGGTTTATACAGGGTAACCTAGTGTTAAACCCCCAAACTTTCACGATCGACTTTTCAGGTTAAAACTTTTTTCCACAAATGCGCCTTTTCCAAGCTAGAGCAAAAAGGAAGAAAGAGAATAATACGTCTCGTCTCATGGTACTTATTACAAAACGGCGCAGTTCTGAAAATCCACAAAAACAGGAACATGAATTTTTCTTAGCCTACACTATTTTATTGAGGTTCGATATTTATGAGTTTTTAATAACAACGAATACGATTATGAGATTGTTCCACAGTTAAAATTTTGCCTAATATATTTTTTTGGAAAATTAAGGTCATTTTTCTTCATAATGACGAACGTCACTGGTGGATATTTAAATATTTTACCGTGAAAAATTTCCTTATGTATAAGTACCTTCCACCCAAATTTAAAAAAAATCACATTGTTAATAAGGGCGCTGTGACAAGAGTCGTGAAAAGTGAGACACACTGTAGTACAAAGTATATACAGTGATATCAAAAATTATCAAAACTAAAAATTGGTGACTTATGTTATCTTTTCGTAATTATTATGTCAGAGTTTTTCAAGTTACGTTATACATTGACATCATGTGTAATTATTCCCTACTTTCTCGAATTGTCGAAAGTTCCAGAATTATTTGCAACAGGCACCATCAGTTAATGTTATAAATGGTAAACTTTATTAGAATTTTTAATTAATTTCAATTAATTGAATGGAAAATTGTTTGGGTACGTCACTGGTAACACGTTACCTGTTTCTCAACCCTAAATGCCGCGAACTTTAAGGAAACGCGAGAAGCAGGATGGAAGGAAACACCCTCAACTTTGCTAATTATGTTTCTAAGTGGGAGAGATCTTGAAGCTCACCCGCCATCTTATGTCGCAAATTAGTTCATTAGGTTCTGAACTTGCCTTAATTGATGTTGAAGATCTGGTACATTCGGAGCAGAAGAGAGAGTTTTCAGAACTTTATACCATTAAACGGTAGTTTCGCGTGGATATTCGAGGTTTATACACTATACAGTGAGCGGCTAAAGTATGGAATAAAATCAAATAGAATAAAAGAACTATATTCTTAGAAAATACTAGTAGCTAATTATATTAACTCTTGCAAAAAAATTTATTGGAGGTAATTCTAAACATCTAATTTCCGGACTACAGGCCACGATGAATATTGAATATAAGAAAGGCAATGGCACATAATGATGGAATTAATTTTTAAATCTAAATCATACAGTTGCAACTATATCAAACTTTAAAATATTAAGACACACATGTGTTGACATCTGTCACATTAGTGTGATTCCCTAGAATAAATTGAGAAAAATCTTAGCCTATCAATAATTTTTAATGATTATAAAAAATATTTCAGGTCTTAGCTTCTAGTATATACACCAAATCTCAAGTTTTTGGACTCTTATCAGTTGGCTTTACTCATTTCCCCCTACTTATCCCCCAATCCTTCACCGGAGTAAGCTAAAAATATAATTTGGTTCCAGATCTCATTATAATATACACGTTTACCAAACAAGCCAACATTTTGAACCGTTATAGAGAAAACGTGCGCACAAAAGTTAAAATCTAAAAGTTTCATGACAACAGCCGATCCCAAACAATTTTGGTCCTATATACAAAATATGAAAGGTCAAACAAGGATACCGGGAAAATGCATTGTGACGGCATAATTTATGACACACCACAAAATATTGTTGGTGGATTTAGTGGTTATTTTAATAGTGTGTACTTAAAACCCTCAATGGAATTATTACCTCCAAGTAATATATCTAATTATCCGTGCATTAACCTTATTCGTCTGCCAGAATCTGATATATCGGAAGCAATTAAAAAGTCAAAAAATAAAATGATGTCGGGTACTGACCAAATTCCTAGCTTCCTGATATGGGACCGTTCTAATGTGCTTATTACTCTGATGTTAATCGTATTTAATCTATCGCTAAAGACATTAATATTTCCTGAATGCTGGAAACTGGCAAGAGTGTGTCCGATACATAAAAATGGTGACATAAGTGCTTAACTACAGAGGTATAGAACAATTATTAAATATCATTGAGAATTGGTGCCTAGTGAATAAATTATCAAAGAATGTATCTAAATGTAAAGTTACGACTTATTCACGAAAGGTAAATCTGGTTGAATATTCATATAGTTTCAACGACATCTCTTTAACTCGTTGGGAAAGTATTAAAGATTTGGGTATACTGTTCGACTCGAGATTGGAATTCACAGGACACATTAAATCGATTACTAAATCGGCGTTAAAAACACTCGATTTTATTATAAGAAATTCAAAAATTTTTACTAATACGGAAGCACTAAAAACATTGTATTTATGTTTTGTGCGTTCGAAATTGGAGTATGGTTCAGCAATATGGAATCCTATTTATGAGAAATATTCATCATTAGAATCTGTTCAACGGAAATTTCTTAAATACTTATGTTTTAAAATAGCTCACCAATACCCCGAACATAATACAATAGACTCTCCAGAACTCCTATCTCAAATTAATTTTAGAATTCCAGGCGTAGGCTCTCGTCAAACATTTACTTTTACACTACCATCTAAAAGAACAAATATCCTTGCTAAATCACCCATTTATTCCATGATGGAAATATATAACTCTATTGGTGACTATTGTGACACGTTTAGTCTTTCTTTAAATAATTACTCCAAGACCATAAAACTATGTGTTCTAAATAGATTGTAACCTACATTCAAATACATAATCGTAATATTAAGCTACTCTATACGAAATAATTATTTTATACTTTTATATCTTATAACTGTTTTTTTAATACTTTTTCATACAGTTTTTTTAAAGTTATTTTTTATATTTAATATATATTTCATAGTGTATACTTTGCATTTATATATTTCAGTTCTATTTTGTAAAATTGTCCTGTAACTGGAGCAATAAATTCTTTATTATTGTTATTATTAAGAATTGTTTCTATGTCAGGAGTGGCTTTCTTGTTATTGCAAGGGGTAGGAGGGTGGTAGCTCAATTTCCCTGTACATATGGTTTTGACTAGTCATATCAATAATTCCAGTGAAAATTCCATGACGATTGTATCATGTGGGTAGGACTTATGAATATTTTTGTTTTCTGGTGTTAGTATCTTAACTATTACAACAATTCACTTTCACTTTCTATTTTGTTGTATATCTTGTATTTTATTTAAATAATGCTTTGTATGCCTTTATTTCTGTTCTGTAATTGGGTATCTACCTGTGTAGTGTATGCAATAAATAAATAAATAAATAAATAAATATCTTCTTTATAGGTGAAAGCAGAGGCCTGAAATTAATTGTAGGAATACTTCAGGCTAATGCCAATAATTAAAAGGCTAAAGCATAACAGTGCATTTTTCATGTGCTAAACCAGCTAGACCATTTCATTACCAAATCAAGTAATATTAATTATTTTCGTAGTAATTGTCGCTTAATGATCGCATATGTGTCACTATCTTCTGAGGGGAGTACATAATAGTACACAGACGTTTAGGCGTACAATGACAGTATAATACAAAATTAATGACGTCCCCTAGGAATTGTTGGAAATCGGACCACCGACGTTAGGCCATACTCGTCAACGTGCGCTGCGCTAAGCGGCTTTTTGCCAACTAACTTTTCAAATGATTAAATTGCAATATGATACAATTATTGTTTCTAATTTGGATAATGCCATTTGACATACAAGGGCTCTAGACCAAGCAATGTGGCATAGTCATCGGTATAGTGCATCCACTAGATATATTTAAGGCACGTTTAAAAAACCGACCATAAATCACTGTTTCCTTAGCATAAGGGATAACCCACAGAGCCGCACTTAGAATGTTTTTGCACAATAACAGTAGAAATTTAGAAGCATTTTCTTTGGTAAATAAATAGTTATTTCGTACAGTGATTAATAAAAAAAAATACTCTGTTTTGCTTGTGGTAAGATAGGAATAATATCTTATATATTTGTGGTGTATTGACGAATTCGAGATTCCATGATACACTGACAATATTAAGTTCGACTCTGTCGTAGGTAGGGTTTACATACCTGCAGTAATCTTTTACATCCCAATTAGCAATTTGATATTTTATAAAAGTTACGCACAGAAACATATTCATAACGTTTTCACATCAGCTATAAGTGCAAAATTGGCATCATCCTATAAAATATTTTAGTCGCTGTTGATATTTTGTAACGCTTATTGGAACCAATACAAAATAATTGTATAAACATTTCCAGAAGCCTTATGAAAATTTAGTACCATCACTATATAGCAGTTTTATTAAAGCTTCATTTAGTTGTACTATAAAACCCATTCCACTCTGTTAAATTACTGTTATAAAACAACTAAACAACTATTTTATAAGAGCTTTTAAATAGTCATTATTTTAGAAAAATGCCGCTTTATACACACTAATTTATAAATTATTTTACTAAGTATTTTTGACACTAAAAGCATATGGCATTGTGATATAATACTAGATACCTAATAACCTATAATAGCTTTATTTAAGAAACTTGTTCTGGCTTGCAACAACTGCAATTTTTGATGCGGAGAAAATTTTGCTGTAAACTATGGCCATATTTTTAATACATCTTTAACGCGCCTCACAGTTATATAATAATTTTTGAAATTTTATAAATATAGGTTTTATGAATTTGATATTTTTTTGCAATGTAACTGATACTAATTTGTTTTAGTAGTCATAATTATATAGCTAGCACCCCCCCTATAAAATACTTGTGTTAGTAGCTAGCATTTCACGATATTTAAATTATTAGACGCTTCCTATAAAACATCTATAAAATATTGCGCCTTAGTGTAACTTTCTCGTGAATTTCACGATGCTTATGGTTTATTTATTGCCAAAACACGTTACTTTTACTAGTGGAAGCAACATTACTTTGGCCTATGACCTGATACGTTAACAGTGCAGTGAGTGAAATGCGTCGTTTCATTTTACAGCATTATAAACTGTGTCTTATTGCCAAAACCACTACGCCGCCCAGTGGGGCAAAAAGCTACATTAGTGGACAAAAATCGCCTGTCAGCTCAAATTTTGACTAAATTTATTATTGCTACAATTTTGAAATAGATAAATCATAACTCAAAAAATCAAAAATAATACTAGACAATTTTTATAAAAAAAAATTATCTAAATCAAATGAATCTATTATCCCAAGAAATGTTATCTAATGAAATCTCGAGGTAGCAAATAGAGAAAAATACTTTTGCGAACAACAGTACATTCGAATATGTGTTAAGTACATAACCTAAAAATTTTTAATAAATCAATTTTATTGGCTAACATCGCCTGTCATCTTTATATTTAACCAAATTTCTTCTTTTTAATGTTCAGGATGAATGCATCTTCAGTGGATATCTGCTACAAATTTGATAAAAAGAAAACATCCAAAATAATAGCAGAACATTATTGTAAAAAAAAAATTATCTATATCAAATGAGCCTATTATAGCAAAACATGTTCTATAATGGAATAATAAACATGTAAGTTGGACAAGTATCCCCACTCGGACGTTAAAAATTCGGAAAAATGTCCTGATTTCTAGAAAATGGTCTTAAAAGAGCAAGTTTCTGTCATCCAAGTGCGGAAATTTATAACATTGGGCAATTTCACCATTTTCCAAAATGTGCTTAAACGAACGAGTTCTCTAGAATTCTGGACATTTTACCGAATTTTCATCGTTCGAGTGGGGAAATTTGCCCAATTTACATGCCCTTATTCCCCCCACTCCCCCTATTTGACATTGCTTCAAAGTACCCTCCTAATAAACATGTTTCATGTTAAAAAAAAATTAATCGGAAGCCACAATTTTTTTGTTTGCTTTTAGGTCAGGCTTATTGTCATATAAGCCTTTAATTCTTTTTTTTTGATCATTACTATTTGACCTATTATATTAAATTACCCTAGTAGCACTAATATTGCACCAATATATAATCCATATATGACCAATATATAAATATCGGTCCTATATAGGACCAATATTCATATATTGGTCCTATATGGATTATATATTGGTGTTACTAGGGTAGGCTTAGAGCTCGTCGTGTAAACCATTTTGCTCGTTTATAGTTCGACCAATTATGTTTTTGTTAGATTTTGCGCTTCTCGTTTTTGCTTCTCGTTTTTGCTCGTTCATGGTTTGATCTCTTAGCTTATAATAGGTTTGGAAATTGTCGTGCATATCTTTCTGCTTGTTTATAGTTCGGTCCATTAAATATTGTTAGGTTTTGAGCTTGCCGCGTATACCTTTCTGGTTTTGCTATAAAGGGCTCATTTGATATAGATAAAAAAATGTTAGAAAAACGTTCTACATTTTGTATTTTTTACTGTTATCAAATTTATGACAGATGTCCATTGAAGATGCATTCAACATGAACTTTAAATATAAAGCTGACAGGCGATATTAGTCAATAAAATTGATTTATTAAAACTTTTTAGGTTATGTAACACATATTCGAATGCATGTTCGCATTTTCTACCTTGAGATTCCCTTACCATTTTTGCGATAATAGATTCATTTGATCTAGATAAATGTTTTGTATAAAAATTGTCTAGTATTATTTTTACTTTTTTGGATTATGTTTTATTTATTTAAAAATTGTGGCAGTCGGGCTTTGAAGCTACATTTCTCACGAGCATTAAAAAAATATGTTAAATTTGGTGAAAATTTGAGCTGGCAGGCGATTTTTGTATAGCCTTTTGCCCCACTGTGCGCCGTTAATACATGTACCTAATATTTCCACAACCTCTTTTTGAGTTTCTCCACTGTCCTAAATCTGATGTTTTTAATTTCGCCGTTATATGATCTGTAAAGATCTGCACCGCTCTTGTCAATGTTGGTAACCAAAATTTTGGGAGAATAATTTTTTTATAAACTTGTATACTATAATTATGGCAAATTTTCATTAAAAGACAGACTTTAATAATTATGACTGAATATAAATACACAACTAACGTAGGAAATCAATTTTCTCAAATATTTTTTATTGTATTGTTAGCCACTACATTTTTATGCTCAATTAAACTTTTGTTTTCTAATGACTTTGTTGTGCTGTTTCCATATTGCAGCAAATACAATGCTATATAATAATTATACAACATGCACTGGAACAACAATTTATTCTTAAAAGCAAAATTTACACAAGTAGATCTTTAATATAATTGTTTTGTAAGACGATAAGAAATAACTATAAAATAACTCCAATGTGTATTTATAACGGTGCTAAAAATGCTGCTGAGCGTTACTAAAAAATCGTTAATAGTTCAGTTGCAGATAACAAAAGAGTATTTTCTGGAACTCTAATACAATCAATCGGTGTTTAGAAGCATTAATAAAGCAACAATAAATAAAATATTCGTAGAATATTTAAATTATAAAACAAATTTGCTGGTTGGGATCCTTAAATAATTCCGATAGGAGGAAGTCGGGCAGCTGTATCAAAATAATTTGAAATTATAATTGAAATAGGTGTGTTTCCGTTAATTTCTTATTTTAATCATGCCAGAACACAGTTTACATAAGAACAATGTTATAGTATTTCTATTGTCAATTTAAAAATTCAGTCTAAGGCGTTGCTACCAGGATAAGTCATTACAAAGAGTGTTTGTAATAGAATAACACCCGAATATTGTAAATGATATCCGTGTACGAATATAGTTAACCAGATAAGTTATGCGCTTACCCCAAATGAAAGTAGTCGATTGTTTACCTGACTCACCATTACAAGTTCCTTGTAGGCGCTTGGTTCATTCTTAATATTGCCGGTAGCATAGCCGTAGGTTAAATTATGTTTATTTACTTTTATCGAATCATTTGTGGAGTTGTTCATTAAACTAGTATTATTTATTATAAATAAATAATTTATATCATGCCTTACTAGTAAAACAATATTTACAATAAATAAAAAGTGATTCTAAAAGTTGTCGGTCGACGTTCATGACATCGGTCGTATTATCAACTATTCCTTTGTCGGTCTTTTTTCATGATTTTTAAGCTGACTTTAGATAAACTGTAATACATCATATTCATGATTTACCATTTTCTACAAAAGTAGAACATGTCCCGTTCTCCCATCTCTACGTAAGCTGCAAAGCTTAGAGTTTTTTTATGTGCCTTAAATATATGTAGTGAGCTATAAAGGTATTTACAAAAAACTTCAATCTTTATTTATACAGGGCGGTCACTCTAAAAAATTATTAATTAAGAAACGACATATGAGAATAATAATCAGAATGCAGTTATCACTATTACTACAAAGAAAACCTGATAAATGGTCAAAAAAATATAGAGTGATCACATGGATTTCAGTGTATAGGTAAATGATTCCTGAAACATTTTAAGTCAAAACATACGGGGTGTTCCATTTAGAAAAATTGAGTTATGAAAAATTAAAATTATAATAATTTGAATAAGCATAGAAAACACCCTGTAGAACTAAGTTCAACTTTGTACCCCTGTGTGTTTTGACTTAAAATGTTTCAGAAATCAATTACCGACATGCTGAAATCCAAATGACAACTATTCTTCGACACGAATTTTTTAAAAACCGTCGAAGGGAAGCGGTCGCTGTGAGGTATAAAATAAAAAAAACGTTAATTCCATTTTATGGAAGTTCAAATGCAAAGTCTAAATATTTTAGTGTAAAAAATTCACAGATTTCACAATCCTTGCAATCATCGGGACATTGGAAATGATAACACCATACAGAAAACATGAAGTTTTCGGCTTCGTCTCGTTCGGAAATAGCACGATCCACTACACCGCTGTATTTCCACCTTAAATGAAAACTGGTAACTTAACCCCCTGTGATATATGCAACCCATGTTACATTTGCGTATATCAGCCGTTGCATATACGCAGTCTCACTCGACCGCGACACTGCTGTATTTCCACCTTAAATGAAAACTGGTCATGTGATATAGGTATGCAACGCATATTGCATTTGCGTATATCAGCCTTTGCATATGATAGTCTCAGTCGACCGCGACACATTACTTTGAAATAAAGAGATATTATTATTGTCACTCAAGTTGTACAACAGACAACCCGTATCAGTTAGTTGCAATTCTAACACATCATTAATTTGCAAACGGGCAGCTATTTGTAGCAAGCTGTACACTTTTGTGTTCTACCGTCAGCATCGCTGTACAACATTTAGGTAATCTCCCGACACGGTAGGTAATATAATTGGCAAGCGCAGCAGTCTATTCGATAGTAGCGCGGCCTTTTCGGCAGTCATGTACAAATTTTTGCTTGAATAATATAAAGTCATACATTTTCAGTCTGTGACATCAGACGCGGATGTTATGTAATAAATTTAAGTAAAGGCAGGTCGGTTTTCAAATTTTAATTCGCTACTTATTGATTAATCACTAAACATTAAATTCAATCGCAAAATAGATCATCTGCCAAGGATATCTTCGAACAAAAATAATTTAGCGTCATTGTAAGTGTTGGCCAGTGTATTAGCATTTTCTAGCTCGAGCAGTGTATATGTAGATGAGCGTTCAAATATCGGATGCGCACTGGATTCATAAAAAATAAAATCGATTACAACAAATCTCAAGAGTAAGTGAGCCTACTGGTCTTCTCTCTACTGTGCCGCGACACCGCTGTCTTTTGACCTTGAACAAAAACTGGTAACTCTACCCCATATACGAAAACATAAACATTTCCAATGTTAAAATACATTTTCTATACTTCAAGAAAAAAAGTTACCAAACATTTCTTATTGGAAATTGGTCATAAAGTATTTAAACAACTTGTTTATATTAATAACAATAATTTTTATTTGTATAAATATTATAGAACAAGTGACTGTACAATAAAACTTATTGATTGAAATAAACCTTAGAAGGGCCCACATAAGATAAACCTTTTTCGTGGGTATAACAAATGTTTATTAATAATAACAATAATATGTGCATATTAACCCTCCGGTGGGCGCGCAGCGGTACTCTATACCGCATTTTTACATTTATTACATTTTCTTTGATTCACCTATTTGCATAGCACTGCCCCTTCAGATATTCTTTACTGGCTATATTTGGCAGCTCATACCAGTGTGCACGAACGAATTATGGTTTTGTGTTAGTATGAATCGGGATATCAAAAGAAGAAGGACACGTTTGCGGCATTCCGTACCGCAGTGCGCCCTGTCATGTAAGTATCATGAATTTTCAATTTTTATTGACCCTCATTCTCTTTTGCATTGAATGTTGTTTTGTGAATATGTTATGATTTATTGAAACATTATTTTCATTTTGGGGATAGAAAAAATGTAAAAAATACATTTTAAAATCATCGTCAATAACACGCAACTGCTGGAGAAGACTCCTAGAAGAAGAAAATACCTAAGCGAATTAGGTGCATGCCTGATGAGGACCATATGAAAGAATGAGTCAAAATAAATAACTTCCAAAGGATATAAGAGAATTTCTTTCCCAATACCGGGCTCTAGAGGAAGAACATAACGCCGAAAATCAAAAACGCAGTGGTCGGTGCCGTATATGCAGTGCACAAAAAAATAATAAAACTACAGTTTCCTGTGACTCGTGTCATCAATTTGTTTGCAAGAAACATAGCACAAAAACAGTTCCGTGTAATACTTCCTTATACCCGCCAATGGAAGAAGATTGATTATAAAGCTGCTGAATCAGAATTTCGTTTTTTTTCTTATGTCGAATGTTTATGAGTTTTTGTTTCATTTTATTAATAAATTCTATTACAAGAAACTCTATTCTCTTTGATTACTGCATAATCAGCAATAAATAACTTGATCTTAATCACTTCACTGTCATTTTGTATTTGCGGCATTCAGTACCGTAGCGCGTCCGCTCGTGTGATTTTATACAGCGCGCCTACCGGAGGGTTAAGATATTACATAGCAATTTGTGCTTTTTTTCAAATTGAAGGCAAATAAAGATAATTAATAGTATTGCCTAAGTTAGTATTTAAGGGACTTTAATAAATGAATAAGCAATATTCTTTGATTTTGCTGTAACTTCTTAAATATAGATAAAATCTATTCTATTTCGGTTTTAACTATTCTTAATTGTTTTCGAAGTCAACTAACTGGTGAATTATAAATCTCGGTTGGTGATTTATCCACTCTTGGACTTTTTTTGCAGAAGTATGTGAAGTGATATTTGTCATACAATCAGGTACTTAGTAAATTATATGTTTTCCCCCAATGTATCGGTAACATCTTTGACCGATGGTTTTGTACATTTTTAGCAAATAGATACATTTTTCTTTATTTCTGATTTCATATTTATGATATTTTCTTCGCATATCATTTTTAGTTCTATGCATTTTCATTAAGATCTTTTCATAGTACAGCTGCCTGGGATCAAGAATGCGACTGTCTAAGTACAGATCGTTGGACGGATAGGATTTAGTAAAGTTTCTGTTTTTCATAAAAAATTTGCTTAAAATATTTGAATTTTGGTAGTAGACTTCTTACTTGTTTTATTATATTCTTTATATGTATATCCCACTCTAGGTGACTGCCAAGGTGATGCCTAGATATTTTATTGATTTGACCGATGCTATTGCAATTTTAGAGTCTCCTTGCTCTATGTTAATTAAACTGTATTTTGGAAGTCCATTAGTATGATTCGAAAACGGTAAGTAATGCGCCTTGTCAAAATGTGTTGTTAATATTTTACTATTAAAGACATTTACTGTCGTCTTGAAATCCCTCTCAACTTCAAGTTTTAATGATTCTTGTGAACTATATTGAAAGAAAATAGCCGTATCATCAGCATAGCTTATTATCTCAGCATCAATTGGAATTTTAAATAAGTCGTTGACATAGATCCAAAATAAAATTGGTCCCAGCACTGCACCTTGTGGAACTCTATAACATATATCTTCTATGTCGCTATTAAAGTTATCTATGTTGACAAACTGTTTTCGATTTGTTAGGTAGCATTTTATCAAATTATAGAACATTCCTCTAAATCCAACGTACTCCAGAGCATCTAATAAATCCTGATGACTAACTGTGTGGAAAGCTTTGGCTAGATCAATGAAAACACATAGTGACGGCTCGGCAGAGTCCAGAGCGTTATATATTTTACTAGTTAGATTTGCTACTGCATCCGTTGATCTGCCCTCCATACATCGGTGTTGTTTGTCCGAAATAATTTTATGTTTTTTCAGAAAGGAGCATATGCTAATATTAAATATTTTCTCGTATATATTAG
This sequence comes from Stenurella melanura, assembly GCA_963583905.1. Taxonomy (NCBI): domain Eukaryota; kingdom Metazoa; phylum Arthropoda; class Insecta; order Coleoptera; family Cerambycidae; genus Stenurella; species Stenurella melanura. Next base: position 20,340,592 of record OY757315.1, read on the forward strand.
TGAGGTTAGATAGATAAGAAAGATTGGTCTATAATTTGATATATCTTATTGTTATATATTACACCCCCTTGAAACTGGAAATTGATACGCTTATGCCTAATAGTGACTGGAAACTTGTAGAAAGACATAGAGTTTTCTAGAGTCTGGTAAGAGAAGATTCTCGATTATGTTCTAGATAACTCTAGAGGCAATTTCAGGGCATATAAGGCGAGATTCCACGGCGGGAGGAAGTTTTATAAAAGAGAAAAAGTTTATTAAAGTGAAACTAATAGCGAAAAAGTGAGGTTAAATATCAAGTGTAAAGGTTATTTTGAAGTATTGTATAGTCAGTAAATTATTAAATAAATTGTTAGTGGTTTACCCCTTGTTAAAATTATTTAGAACCCACAGATTCAAACAGGGTGTTTCCTAAAAGGGCGAAAACACGTACCATTATTTATTCCCTGATTTATAGATGGGTTTAATGTTTAATGTTTGATTAAAAAAAATGTAATATTTCCTTTCCTTATAAACAGAATTGTTTTAATCAATATCAGTTATCGTCTGGTAACATGGATTTTCATAATCGGTAGCGTCTTCTGAACTAATTCCAGCAAAAAACAGCGTCCGAAATGTATTCGAAGCTCTTGCGCCCATACCACCTGCTCCGAAAGCTTCATTAATGCTGAAATGTTTTCTTTTCTGTTTGAGGCTATTCTAACCATATCATATTTTTTCTTTTTAATTTTTAAGAGAATCTGCAACTAATACAAGTTTATATAATTTATAGAACTTGACTGTTCCATCAGCGAACTTGGTGTATATAAATTTAAAAATAAAAGGCAGACTTACACTCCTAGAAATAATTTGATTAGTTCGCAATCCATTAGTGATTTCCTTGATGATCAATTATATTCAAAATCAGTGTGAAGTTCGGTCCATTTTCTCTAAGTACCTTGCATCTTAGTGACCAACCTCAAGTGGAGCGTCTTGGGTTAATTTCGTTTCACTCTAATTTACTTTAAGATTCTGGAAAGGCGGCCAAGGGTCTGCGAAACTAATTGAAAAGAGTGTGCGTTGAATTTGTCCAATGCTCATCAGTACACTTCAAAGTTCATGCCACAATTTTACTTTTATAATTTTAATGTTCAAGTATGATATACACGAATGCTTCAGGGAGACGTGTTAACAATAAGCTCACTCCCACTACCAAAGATATATACTGTGGATTATAGTCTAGTATCATAGGGTCCACTCGCGTCGATGTCCTGCCAATTTTGAAAACTTTATTTTCTGATTATTTAGGTCTATTGGATCACCGAATGACATGTTGGCATTTCTGAATACGGATTTTTCTCCAGTAATATACAAATCAAGATGGCGGATAAGGCTATTTGAAAAAAAATCGTATCTCCCGTCGTAGTTGTCCGATCTTTTATTTCTAAAAAGGGAAATACTTCAAAAAGTATATGTTTTACTAAAAAGAATACAAGATCTAGGAATATTTAATATCTAACTAAAAATGTTGCAAAAAAGTAAAATTTTGGTTTTCTAACTTCTTTAAATATTTTTTATTTGGAAAACAATTATATGGAAAAACAGTTTGAATAAAAAATGTGTAGAATTTAATACTGAATGCAACGATATACTTATAGTTTATTGAGTATTGGTTAAACACTAATGCTCTAAAATTTAATAATCATGGCGCACTACAGGTATTGTGGAAGAATATTGCGGTGCACAAGTTGAGTTTGGTTGGGCATACAGTTAATTAATGGGATACTTATACGATAAATATCTTCTCTAAGTTAAAAATTGCGTTCAGACCATGTCAGAAATGTTTTGAACTTTTTACTGGCAAAGAATTACAGCTTTTTGAAAACGGCGGATTAAATAAATGTGTTTATATCCTTAATATCACATCATAAAGTAATAGTTTGACATAATCTTATATAATCTAACGACCTAAATTGCATTTTTAATGAGCAACATGCATGGATTTTAGAAATGCAATAATTTATTATTTTTTTCGTTATATATGTTATATAAGTTGAGAAAGTAATGAAGAAAAGGTATAAAAAAATGTGTAGCCTAAATAAACGACTTTGAAATTCAAAATTTTATGGGAACATATCCACGTGACTGAAAACACCACGCTATTGGTCTGACGTCATTCGGCATAATGTCTAATGGTCGTCCATCTGCCAAGGGGTTAAATCGTAAATTGTTTTGTGTTTTGTAAATGTGTATTGATATTTTTATAAAAAAAATCATTCATTTATTTATTTATTTTAATTATTAAGTGGTAAAAATTACGGACAGTGGGTTTTTACGGGGCCAGAGTGACAATTTGACCGTTGTTGATGTGTTTATGATGACAAACTTTTTGCTACTAATACTGATTTTATTAGTGCAGAAATTGGAGGTACTAAAGCAACAAGGTATGTGTCATTCATTATTCTAAACATTAATTCAATTGTGCCCATTTTTATCCTTTTACTGTAGTTAAATATAACAAATTATTTATGTACCTAACCTCAAAATAGGTAAATAAGGCAATGTTTTAATGTTATATTAATTAATATTTTTCATCTTAGAATGCTTTACTTTTTTATATAATAAATACCTCCCGCCACTTACTAAGTACGTACTTTTAGGTAGGTAGATAGGTACATTAATAGTAAAAATAACTGTTGACATACATAGGTATATATAAATATATAACTGGATAATATGTAGAACGTCGAGAAGTTACATTATTCCCACCGTTCTTATACATTTATACATTTTAATTCAAGGTTCCTATTTACAGAAGATAGTAAACTTTGTATTCCTATAAATAGGAAAGTAACCAAATTCACCATGATATGTAAACAAATTATCACAATAATATTAGGGTTAGGTACATATTTTCATAATATTATTATAAAATAATTAGTTTTAATGGGTAAATTTACATCAAAATGATCCTGGCAGCAATATATAATCTTGAGGATGACGATAATTCTGCATTTTGGTCGTCTCGTCTCATAGCTCCGCACCATTTCTTCCTAACTTTATCACGTCTAGGCATTAAAAAATAACTTTTCTGGATTTTTTATTGTAGTATTTGTACATTTGGGCACCATGAAATATTTATAGCTACTTTTCTTTGTATATTCCATAACACAAGATAAGTAATGTGTACACATTCGCAATCACAATACGTTTTCCGTCGGTGCGATGTGCCCGATGACGTCACACACAAGTAGCGCGGAAACTTCTCCATTTAAACATAGTTAAATTGACAGCTGCAGTAAATAATTTCTTTAACCTTTAATTAGAACATAAGACAAAAATAAAATACTGGAAAAATAATGTTTTTTAGTGATCTATTCATCTGTGATGTTTAAAAAAATTATGCATTTTGCTCATTGTCTTCTTCGACTTAAAATAATCCTTAAGTAATCTGAATGTCATCATCTTCTAAAAAATGTTTTTGGTTATTCGCAATATGTTAAAGTAAAAATACCACAAATTGCCTGATTTACCTCCATGTTCTTCCATGATCGATGGAGTTACTGAATTCTTTTATATGATTTCCTTAGGTTAATAGACTTTTATTCTGCTTAAAATAATTTCATTCTTTGGTGTGATCTTTTTCAGGTTAGGTTAGTAGGCTTTTATTCTGATATCTAATTGTTAATAATTATTAGCGCCGCAGGCAGTATTAGCGTCGGAGACAAAGAAAGGGAGGGTGCGGGGATGTTTTCCCGCCTCTTTATCACAAAATAACACGAAATATATCAATTTCTCGACTTGTGGAATTTATTACACATTTACAAGATAGTGCGCATGCTCGAAGTTCCGGTTTTCGGTGTACCTAGACGCTTGTCGAAATATGCATCATTTTCAAGGGTGTGTTCAAGCAACTTAATTGAAATATTTGACTTTGAATTTGAGCTCAGTGATAGTACAACTCTTGAATAGTAGAAAGCTTTTTGTAAAATTGTAATCGGACCACCTCATTTTGGGGAATTCAAATGTTACTAAAATCATTTTTTTAATAAACAATTGCATTTCTCGGAAACTGTTCATCCGTGGGTTGCGGTCACTTTTTAAGCACACAATATCGCATATTTCCAGAGATTGTTGATATGATAAATTAATTATTGCAAAAGTTATTGCAAAATTAAAAAATGTCATTTTTCGATTTCCGAGAAATCTAACAATCCGATTTTGACTCAGTGGGCGCCATTTTGTAGGTTTTTTAAATGCCTACAACTATTGTTTGAAATTTTTTTCGATGAAAAATTTATATTCGCAGATAGACGAGAAAAACCGACTTTTGACATTTTTTCGTACGTAAACCGTCCACCATTTTGTTTTTGCAAGTTTGTCTTGGATGCATTCTTCTGAAAATTGATACCTCATATGTATTGAATATAATCCTGGTATCCTGATGTTTTTTTTTCTAATGCCAATTACCTTTAGAAATTTTTCCAGTTTGATTGGGCCTAATTAATGTCATATGCAGGAATTATAATCATATACAGAATAATATTGATATTTTTCATTGTAGAATTAAGGATCTAATGAGTATACCGGGTGGCCACGAGTCAATATACGCCCCCAATATTTTGGTTGTTTTTGTATTTAAAAATTTAGTTTTTGGTACACATAAATTAGACAATAATAAGCTACTCTTAGACTAACAGGAATGAAAATATCACTTCCGGTTGAACCGGAAGTGACAACAACTTTTTTTTCTTAAATGGAATGACTATATTTTTTTTGATGGTTTCTCATTAAGTATAAATTTCTAAGTCCAACTGTTTTTTCAGATGTAAAAAATTCAAAAAAAATAAGTGAGATACGAACAATTCTTTAATATTTTGAAAATGGCCGCGTCAGATGAATGCGATGTAAGAGAATTACTAAGTAGGCTATGGAAATTATTAGCAAGGTTGCAGACTTGTCTGTAAAGAAGAAAATAGTTGTTTGAATTACTGATAGGTACCAGTATTTTTAGTTTTTTTTTCAAAAAACGGAATTTCATTTTCGTTTTTATTTCCGTAGGGGTCCTATGGAATTTTTTTAATGGAACTGTGCTATTTCTTTTATTAATCAGAAATAATGATTCATAAACTATAATGTTTTCGCCGTTAATCATTTCTTAACAATATCCTTCGTAATAATAGAAAATAGAAGTATCTTTAAAAAGTAAGCGCCAACAAATCATTTTAATAAGGTACCTATCTACATTTAAATCCAAAATTGCAGATAGCCATGAAAATGACAGACATTCGCAACAATTGAATTAGTCTTGACTTATTCACGAATTTTCTGAAGCAAGTGTATTAAAGCTGTTATAAACAAGAAAATTAATATAAAATGGCTGAAAATTATTCAAGAGATGAAAAAGTTGTAATGATCATTATTTATGGAGAGACTCGACGTAATGCAACTAGAGCACAAAGTCTGTATGGACGGAGATATCCAGAAAGAAAACAACCTCCGAGAAATTGTTTCGCACGGTTGGAGCAACAATTTAGAACTGAATCTAATGTAGAAATTGAAGACAAATTTAATGTGGATGAAGAAACGGAAATTAATGTATTAGCTTTAGTGCATGTTGACCCAACCATTTCGTTAAGACAAATTGAACATGAATTACCAGTTTCCAAAGAATCAGCCAGAAAAATTTTAAAGAAACACGGCTATCGTTCTTATAAATATCAATTGCATCAATTTTTGTATGAGAATGATTAGCAACAAAGAATAACCATTTGTAATTGGTTACAGTTACGCCAATGAAGAAATGAGAATTTTATCAAAAACATTTTGTTCACTGATGAATCGAGATTTACAAATCTTGGGTTATTTAATCGAAACAGCACTCGATATTGGGCAATTGATAATCCTCACATTATGAGACAGGGGCGGTTTCAGGAGCGGTTTGGCTTCAATGCTTGGTTAGGCGTACTGGGCGACCATCGAAACTCTAACTGGACCAAGATATCTAGAATTTCTCCAAAATATAATAGTTTCACAGATTAATCAAATTCCCAATACCAATATTGACGAGGTTTACTTACAACAAGACGGGGCTGGACCACACAATGCTATCATCGTTAGGGATTACTTAAATCAAATATTTCCAGATCGTTGGATTGGGACCCATGGTCCAGTCAGATGGCCTGCAAGGTCGCTTGACTTAACCCCATTCGATTTTTTTATTTGGGCGCATTTGAAAAATAGGGTCTACATGACTGCTCCAACCACAAGGCAAGATCTGGAAGAGAGAGTTCGACACGAAATTGCACAAATAACACCTCAACAATTACAGAATGTTAGACGTGCAACGATAAGTCGCGCTACTCTGTGTATTAATCATAACGGTGAACAGTTTGAACAATTTTTATAATGGTTCTTGGTCATTTATTCATGGTTGTAACGTTATACCTATTAAAATTATTTCTTGTTTAATTTGTGTTTACTTTTTAAAAATACTACTATTATTACAAAGGATATCGTTAAGAAATGATTAACGGCGAAAAAATTATAGTTTGTGAATCATTATTTCCGATTAATAAAAGAAATAGCACAGTTCCATTAAAAAAAATTCCATAGGTCCCCTACGAAAATGAAAATGAAAATGAAAATGAAATTCAGTTTTTTTGAAAAAAATAAAAATACTGGTACCTATCAGTAATTCAAACAACTATTTTCTGCTTTACAGACAAGTCTACAATCTTACTAATAATTTCCATAGTCTACTTAGTAATTTTCTTACGTCGCATTCATCTGACCGGCCATTTTGAAAAAATTAAAAAATTGTTCGCATCTCGCTTATTTTTTGGAATTTTTTACATATGAAAAAACTTTTGCACTTAGAAATTTATGCTTAATGAGAAACCAACAAAAAAATATAGTCATTCCGTTAAAGAAAAAAAAGTTGATGTCACTTCCGGTTCAACCGGAAGTGATATTTTCATTCCTGTTAGTCTAAAAGTAGCTTATTATTGTCTAATTTATGTGTACCAAAAATCAAATTTTTAAATACAAAAACAACCAAAATATTGGGGGCGTACATTGACTCGTGGCCACCCGGTATATGAACATAATTAGTAATACTTCTTTTATTGTAAAACTAAGGATTTTATCGTAAAATTAAGGATTTAACGTGGACATAATTTGCAATACCTACTTCTGTTATAGCATAATAGTATTCCGACTCTGTAATTGGGACATTCGATCTGTTGAGTCTTGTAAATAAATAAATAAGTAAAAACTAATGTTTTACCTGAGTGCAGTTTTTCCGGTGCCCCAACCATTAATTTAACAGACGACGAGGTATTGGCTTTTTCCTCTTGCACTTTCCTCATCTGTTTCTTGTGTTTCATTCTCCTATTCTGAAACCACGTTTTCACTTGGGTCTCACTTAGACTCAAAGCGCTGGCTAGCTCCACTCTTTCAGGCGTCGAGAGGTACCTTTGCGCGGAAAATCTTTTTTCCAGACCTACAAAATAAGACGGTATACTATCTACTAGACAATATGGTATATATTCAATGTAACTATTAAATTAGAATAAGGCCACTTAACAATTCTTTATTACATATTTTGAAAGAGCTTAACGAGTATAGTAACTATGACAAAAAATAAAATTTTCTGACTCTTCCCTCATGTAAAAAAAATTATAAGTCGGTGCCGCTTTAAAAAACGTCGGGATAGTCAAATAGTTGAGTTGTGACGTCACGTAGCCCCAACCACTCGAAGAACAGCTATAGTGACAATGTCTATTGTAAGCATGATACAACTATTTCATTATCCATTGCTTAAAGCCGTAGCAGAGTGAAGTCGTATATTCTGTTGTAATAAATATTATGACTTCCATTATTCAGATTTTATACTAAGATGAATAAAAAATGCAAGTATTATACCGGGTGAGTCACGAATTGCGCTAGCCTCGATATTTCCTAAAATATTTGGAATAGAAAATTGAAATTTGGAGGCCTTATTACACGACTAAAATGCCATTTTTTCAATAAAGAATCAAGTTTGGTGCACATCCGGTTTGACCGGAAATGCCCACAACTTTCGATTTTTAAATAGAACACCCTATATATTTTTACATTTTTAAAATCTAGAGGAAATTTTGAATACAATACATCCATTTTGGTCACTTTCTGATAAACATTAAAAATTTTATTAAAAAATCTAAGTATTTCTGAATCCAGAGTGCTGTGGTGCCCAAAATATATTTTAGTTTGTGTGCTACGTTACTATAAAAATAAAAGGAGTAATATGATTGCATTACTTAATTCTCTAGAGGCGTTTAAAATTTTTTAAATGTGATTTTTACCCATTAACTCGGTTTTTTTAAATGGGAATTTAATCGTTCACCAACATTTTTAAATACCTCATTTTCATACGAATCTAATGATACCAAAATTTTGAAAATCCGCTCAGAAATATTTGAGATTTCAGCCAAAATACAATGCAACCAAGCTTTTAGAAACATGCGGCTAATAGATAATAGATTAGTGGGCTTTGGAAACTAAAATGGCACATTTCTGTGTAAATCTGGTAACCTAATAACGTTGGAAAAATCATAGTAGCCATTGAATGTAATAAAACAATATCAGCTGTTAGGCAGACTCGTGTAGTTATAGGCAATCTTGAGCTATCAAACATTTAATAATTGTGAGTGCAAAGAACGTTACAATTAAGTTTAGCATGGGTATGTGGAGGTAAACACAATTACATCCACAAGGACATTTGCAATAGAATGCGACATCAGTTCGGTTTTCAGAGTTTTATTTAAATGAACATAAATACGCAACGCTTTATTTTGTATCTGTCTGACAGCTGATATTGTTTTATTACATTCAATGGCTACTATGATTTTTCCAATGTTATTAGGTTACCAGATTTACACAGAAATGTGCCATTTTAGTTTCCAAAGCCCACTAATCTATTATCTATTAGCCGCATGTTTCTAAAAGCTTGGTTGCATTGTATTTTGGCTGAAATCTCAAATATTTCTGAGCGGATATTCAAAATTTTGGTATCATTAGATTCGTATGAAAATGAGGTATTTAAAAATGTTGGTGAACGATTAAATTCCCATTTAAAAAACCGAGTTAATGGGTAAAAATCACATTTAAAAATTTTAAACGCCTCAAGAGAATTAAGTAATGCAATCAAATTGCTCTTTTTATTTTTATAGTAACGTAGCACACAAACTAAACTATATTTTGGACACCACAGCACTCTGGATTCAGAAATAGATTTTTAATAAAATTTTTGATGTTTATCAAAAAGTGACCAAAATGGATGTATTGTATTCAAAATTTCCTCTAGATTCCAAAAATGTAAAAATATATAGAGTATTCCATTTAAAAATCGGAAGTTGTCGGCATTTCCGGTCAAACCGGATGTGCACCAAACTTGATTTTTTATTGAAAATATGAAATTTTAGTCGTGTAATAAGGTCTCCAAATTTCAATTTTCTATTCCAAATATTTTAGGAAATATCGGGGCGAGCGCAATTCGTGACTCACCCGGTATAGGTATATCCAAACTAAAAATCGAGTGCAATACGAATCAGTTAAACAAATTGCAAAATAAAATGAAAACTCTATGGCAAATTGCAAAGAATAAGTTAGGAGATAGAGAAAATTAAATTAGTGTCATTATCAAACATAACGATGAATTATTATGCAACAAAACAGATGTCGCAAATGCCTTTGGATATTATATCTCTAGTTGCATATGTAATAAGTTACAGGGACACTTTAGAAATAAGGAATCGATGATGTGTACGCTTCCTGCTCAAATTAATGCCAGTTTTGTTTTATAGAGCCTGTTACTGAAGAAGAAACGATCACAACAAGCAAACAAGCTAACCACTATCCTCTTCGCCGATTTACTGCACTTTTTATGTAATTGTTGCCCATTCTATAGGATACTCTTCTCAGTTTCTTTTGTAAATAATATTCGTTTTAGACATTTTTTGTTTAATTACAAAACAAAACAAAAATTTGTAATAAAAAATTTAATAACTTCTTTATTTATTGATAGATTTTGTTCAAAGATAGGGTTCTTCTTATAGCCAACAGTAACGTACTGTCCAAATTTCGATACAATCGAACGTTTCCTTCTTAAGTTGTCGTGCTTAGAAGAAACGCGACGGACGGACAGACAGACAGACGGACAGACAGGCGCTCGGACGGATATTTTGAAAGCTGTTCAGAATTCGATCACCAACACACTGATATGATTTTTTTTTCTCTACGAGCAATATTATCGATTTTAGAGATGTACCGATTGAATGCAATAATATACTTTTCGTTTTGTATTTGTAGAAAACTACGTTAGTAGTAAATGTTCTTTAAAAAATTTGGGTTTTCATCGCACAAGGTCAACTGTTTACAAAACAACTGCAAGCCCCGATCATTCAATTCGTGCATTAATTACAGTTTGTATGGATGGTATTTTTCTTTTTTCAATAGACGTACAACAGAAGTTTGACTCACGTTATGATTTAAAGTCAGCTGCCTTGTCGAAAGATGGTGGTTTTCCTCACTGTCTAGAAGAATATTTTATTTGGTTTCGTTGCTTGTGCTAGGGCGACCAGATCGAGGGAGGTCAGCTACACTCAGGGGCGCGTTTAGATAAATTGGACCCCTAGGCGCTGTGACATTTGAGGGCCCCTCGATTAAAAAAATATGAGATCTAAAGATTTGAAGGCAAGTATATTTTTACAAATACATATTATCATATTATTTTTTTCCGGATTTATATGTTAGCAAACTTGTCAATTTGAACATTTGATATCCCAGTTTTGTGTTTCCTCTGATACAGTATACAGAAGAGACAAATTTTAAAGTCGCTGTTGCTCCGAAGTACTTCGTAGATAGTTATTAATTCTTTTAAGCGCCGAAAAAGTGCGTTTACATGAGGGATTACTGACCGGAATGGTCAAGTAAATACACAAAAGGGTTTCAACATTAAAAAATGTCGCCTGCAACACATTGAGAATAAAGGACTCCTCACTTTTTTATAGTAAGTATAGGTTTCAGTCGATTGTTCTGAAACTTGGGGAAAGTTTTCTCCTGGACCCCCTGATTAAAATTCTCTTTGACCACCAGTCCGACCGAATTCGAGTTTTTGATCTAGAGGCGACTGAAACTGTGAACACAAGGTCTGCGTAAATGTTCCATAAAAATTCTGAAAATATTCATGCTCATTTCTTGAAGAAAAATAAGCATATTTTGTCTCTTGGCATTTTTTTTTTCAAAGTGCTTCCTTCTCCCGGAAAAAAATAAACAAACAAAAATATTTTTTGTAATTTTCTTACGGGAAAAGGAAGCACTTTGAAAATAAACACCAAGAAATAAAAGATGCTTATTTTTGTTCAAAGAACACGCCTACCGGTTTTCAGAATTTCTTAGACAAACATAATTTCGACCAAGAATTTCCCTAAAATTAAATTTTTTTCTACTTCAGAAATATCCCAAAATATTCAGGCACGTTCTTTAGGTAAAAATAATAAGCTTATGCCCCTTCAACTTTTTCTTCAAAGTGCTTCCTTTTCCCGTAAAAAAATTGCAAAAAAAATATTTTTTTCTCTTTGTTATTTTTTTCCGGGAGAAGCACTTTGAAAAAAAACACCAAGAAACAAAAGATGTTTATCTTTCTCCAGAAAATAATTATGAATATTTTCAGAATTTTTATGGAACATTTAAGCAGACCTTCGCAGATGTTCACAGTTTCAATCGTCTCTAAATAAAAAAATCGAATTCGGTCGAATTGGTGGTCAAAATGAATTTAATCGGGGGGCCCAGGACAACATTTTCCCCAAGTTTCAGAACTATCGACTGAAACACATTTTTACTATAAAAAACTGCGGGGTCCTTTATACATTTCAGCAGGAGACTTAAGCCGGCATATATAAAAAATTGATGCAATTTATCTGGAGATAGCTCGGAATCTATGTTGCCTTTATAGGTTGATACTAATGCATTGATCATTGCAGTGCACTGATTATTAGCTTGTTTTGCATCGTCACTCTTTTTCCAAATTTTCTTTATTTTCAAATTCTTTTTCTATTTGTTCATCATCGCCAGATTCACTAGAATCGTTTCTTAATGGTTCTTCCTTTTCGCAGTCCTCGTCACTGGTTTCAAAATCAAAATATTCTGAGTTATTTTCTCGGGTTTTCTAGATTGTTTGTCTCAGGTTCTTGAATTTTCGCATCATCATTATCAGTAGATTTATTTTCATTAATGTGAAATATACCGAAAAGCTGATTCGTCATCTGGCACGTGCCGACTGCCGAAACTTAAATAGTAACGTCTGAGGAATTGCCAAATTGGTCTGTTAATTGATTGCACCTTTTTTTAATACACTGACAAAAATATGTTCGAGAAATCAATGAATTAAAGTTCATTGAGAATTTATGAATCTGTTTATTGATATAATGTATATGTTCATTAAGACAATGTACACATTTATTGTTACTATGTAAACGTACATTATCTTAATAAACGGATTCATCACTTTTCAGTCGATGAACCGATTCATTAATATTACGAACATATTTTTTTCAGTGTGATGCAGTGGATAAATATTAAAAAAATGAATATTCAAGAATATTCAAACACGATAAACACAAACAATAAATTCCTATAGACTTCTACATTGAAATATGAAAAAAATTGAAATCGAAAGGAAGAACTATAAAATGATTTCAAATTCAAACGATATAAAATGTAAATAAACGACAAATGTTCGTGAACACATATTCGCATGAACCATTCTTATTTTGTTATTTTTGTTGCAATTGAGATCTGATGAGGATGATATTGAAAAGGGAAGAAATGTATTTCATGATAGTTGTAATTATCATTATTGCTATCGGATAAGAGAAAATAAATAACGCCATAACAAAGAAGTAAAATTTTTACATTGCCTTTTTACCTCAATAAATCGGGAAATGGGGGCCCCTGGAAAAGTGCGGCCCTAGGCGCGCGCCTAGTGCGCCTAGGCCTAAACGCGCCGCTGGCTACACTGCCAGATTCATCATATCTAGCCACCAATCTACTTACAGTGGATCTAGAAATTTGCTTTTCGGGATACTTGGCATTGAAAACATCACATGCTTCCTGATGAGTTCTCAGCCTATCACCTTATCCAACCATCATCAAAAGTTCTACGCGTTCTCTTTCACTTAAACGTGGCATTGCATTCACTAGTTTTACACTGTCTCAGAAGTGTCACAAAACTGAGGTTCCACACGTGCCAGGAATAAAAAAGTTATCGATACTTTACACAAAAAGGCCTGTATATCTCTCTGTTGTTAAGGTGATTGTTTTTTTATTATTTTCTTTGTTTTGTTTTTATGTCAAATGTTTTTATACTAGCTAAAAGAAAAATGTAGGCAGCAGGACCTATCAGTCCATAAGAAAGTGGAACATTACTCGTGAATTTGCGAAAGGTAAGCTATTTTTAAATAAAATGTTATTTCTTCAAAAGAATGGTTCAGGTATCATGTCTTTTATGTCACCAGAAAGCTAAAGGAATATACCACCAAAAGTGTCTTTATTAAATAAAAATATGATGGCGTCATAATTTAAAAACCAATGACGTCATAAATTTTGGTATAGTGACAAAATGTAGCATTTACAAAACTGAAATCGACCTGTTCGAGGATTTTTTTGAAAAATGACACATACCAAAGATATTAAATGGTATGAAACGAGATTGGTTACTTATGCAAGTTGGGGTAATTTTTTTGGATTTTGAGTGCAACCAACTCCAGGATGCAATGGAACGTTGATTGGGACATTCGTAAGTATTCATGAAATCTGTCTGGATAGTTTTTCAGCTGGTGATATAAATGATAGAATTCACCAAGTTTACTACATTCTTTATGCATTGGATGCACCTTTCATCCTCGAATTTTTCTCTTGGAGGGCAACCATCATTTCAAATCAGTACTTGGAGAATCATTACTACTGCCTGAGTCTGTGAACATTTTTGCTACCGATCTGATGAATAAAAATAAAAGACTAAATTCATCAGCAGCCCGATGAAATATTTCAGTATGTATGCAACAGCGAGTACGAATGCACGACGACATGCACGGCGAGTGGCGTAGCGAGTGGAACACTATTTTTTTCACTAAGAATCACGAGCCACATTCCTTCTCTTTAGTCCACTGTAAACAACAAAATAAAAAAAAAGTCATTGTAAAGTAGTAGTTCCGACAAATAGACCTAAGCAAGTTGCTGTTTTTGTTAAATAAACGTTCAATTTACCTGTTAATTGAGGGTCGCTGAAGACAGTCCTGGCTTTTCTTCTTCGACAATGTTTAAGAGCGTTTAGGGATATTTCACTAGCGGTTCCACCGAACAATGCGTGATGGAATGGTATGCCTGCAAATAAATCATGTATTAATTAAGGGTGATCCTGATGATGCTGGTATGGTTGACGAAAAGGACGTCGTGTGATAGTATTCAATTGCTGTGTTTAAATGTATTCGTGCTTGTGAAAACTACTTCTGAGGCAATTGTCATTTCTTCTTAAATTTTCTAAATCAATCGGTTCCATGCAAGTCGAACCGGAACTTGCATGGGACTGTGTAAATGCCCTTATAGATCTACGAAGTTAGAATAAAGTGACTGTGGCGTTACCAGGACACAAGGGAAGCAAGGAAAGTGAAAAGACCGATGGACTGGCGAGAAAAGGCGTAAGGCCTTTATAGGGTCCGGACCCTTTTGCGGTGTGGCCAAGTCATGCATACGTTGACAAATAGGTGCAAACTAAATCTCTGGAATGGTGGAAGAGTTTCCCACGACAGAGAAAGCTTAAAGAATTAATTTAAGAGCAATCGTCCAAATTTACGGAGGATGTATTATACCAAACAGAAAGGCCATTAGAGTAATAGTGGGTCTTCTAGCCGGTCACTGCCAACTTAATAGACATCCGAGTCTAATGGCAGATGAGGCAACATGGAGATTCTGCCAAGAGATAGAGGAGGCCTCAGTCCATGTACTGTGTCACTGTGAAGGCCTTGCTAGACTGAGATTCCAACTACCTCGTGAGGAAAAACCAAAAGCTGATAGCTATACTAAGGGGCACTTATCAAGGCTGTGGAGTCTAATACAAAGCACAAAGGAGCTCTAAGGAAGACAAACAGGAGGACCACAATCGGGGTCGCGGTGGCCAAGGTCAATCAGCCAGCTGCTTATTCTCAAATCTAAATCTAAGAGTGACATAGTCTATAAAAAATAGAATAGATGCCCACTGCCCTCCGCATTGTCTCAGATGATATAAAAATTGTTTTTAAACTATATCGAGATAGGTATGAAAATAAAGATCTCGTTGGGAGGATTATATTGATTTTCTTACTTTTTGTTCGGTATTTTGCCATTAAAGATATTTAAAAATTTAATGAAAAAATCTCTGCGCAAACCAAATCAGACAGAGGTTGGTCCTTGAATACTTGATTGTTTCAAAAAGTCTCACACGTAAAAATATATAAACTAGAACAAAGTTATAAATTAAAAAAAATGAAAATGAAAGCCATAGGCAGTTAACGTTTCGGAAGAATATCTACTTTCGTTCTCAAAAACTTTTTGGCCGTCAACCATGACAGTTCGTTGTTTATGTATTTCCATAGTCACGTGATACATTAAGTTATATTTATCGTATTTTTACTTATTTCGTCTCTAAGGATGGGCAACCAACTACTACAAAAAATCTATTGAATAATTTGGAATTAAGTTTTCTTTTAGTTCTGTTGCTCTCTTTCGTATTTTCTCCCATTGAATCCTGTGATTATTATCCCACACGTGTTCACAAATTTTGGATTTTTGAAATTCTCCCCTTCTGGCGTAATTTCTATGTTCACCAAGCCTTACGTTAAAAAGTCTAGATGATTCACCTACTTAATGTTTTCTGCACTCACACGGAACACTAAAAATAAAATTTTTTGAATTATGAATTTAATTTGAATTTTGAAAAACCGTTCGGTTCTTCAATCGGGCTCTACACTAAAATTGGTTTTATCAAAAACCACACCTCTAAATATTGTTCAATATTCAAAAAATTGTATTTATAGTATTCCGTGTGAGTGCGGAAAACATTACGTAGGTGAATCATCTAGACCTGTCAACGTAAGACTTGGTGAACATAGAAATTACGCTAGAAGGGGAGAATTTGAAAATGAACACGCGTGTGATAATAATCAAAGGATTCAATGGGACTCGGCGAAGATTTTGGAAAAAGAGAGCAAAGGAACTAAAAGAAAACTTAAAGAATCCGCGATTATTTTTTTAAACGAGGATAGACGCGTTTCAAATTATTCAATAGATTTTTGTACTAGTTCGATGCTCATTCTTGGAGATGAAGTAAGTGAAAATAAGATAAATATAATTTGATGTCTCACATGACTATGGAAATACATAAATAACGAACTGTCATGGTTGACGGCTAAAAAGTTTTTGAGAACGGAAGTAGATATTCTTCCGAAACGTTAACTGCATATAGCTTTCATTTTCATTCATTAGCTTATAACTTTGTTCTAGTTTATATATTTTTAGGTGTGAGACTTTTTGAAACAATCATGTATTCAAGAAGCAACCTGTCTGATCCGTTTGGCGTAGAGGCTTTTTCACTAAAATTTTTATATATTTTTCAGTGGCAAAATACCCAACAAAAAGTAAGAAAATCTGAATATGCTACAAATAAACAACTGTAGACAATGTTATATTGATATATTAACACACTAGTAATTTCGTAGTTGGGTGTTGTCTCTAGGCTACTTTTTCTTTTCATCCAAACTAACTGTTAGTATTAAATGAGAGACAATTCACTGTTTCAAGTTTCAAGTTTGCTTAAATCAGTAATTTTCGAGATACATCAGAAAAACGTTTTTGTACCCAAACACATCTTCACGAATTTTTCAGGAAGTGATAAATAGCTATTTTCAATCTTGAGCCTAAAATTCTCTATAAAAGTGTAAAAAAAGAATGTTCTGATCCGATACTTTCCAAAATATACCCTTTCAAAGAACTTCATTTTTTCAATTTTCATCCCGATACTCATAGTTTCAGGTTTTCTTGTCCTTGATGATCTTGTAAAAGTGGCTATGTCTGTGATTATTACGTCAAATGCGTAGGTATCAAAATAAGTAGGTATGATATTACGTGCAGGAATCAGTTAGAGACAATCTTCCTTGACAAATGACAGGAACAAGTAAAAATATAAAAATGAAATATCTTGTCGACGTTTCGGAAACCTATTCTGTTTCCTTTTTCAACATAGTCCAGTCAATGAAGCTTAAAAATCGCCACAACAGGAATAGGTCCGATTTTGATGACTTTTTTAAACGAGTGTTTTTTAATATTATTCAAAATCAGAAACATCTCAAGTGGCGCAAATAATTATTTATATTGTTTCGGGGTGGGTGTCACCCCTTCTCGGGGTGGGAATTAGTAAACTCAACATAACCACAGAAATCGAAAGGAGGATGAATTCTAAGCAACAAATGTTCTGTGAAGGTTTTTCGATAAATCAATCTTTTTCGAGTTATTCGCGATTAAAAATGTTGATTTTTCATCCTAAAAATGCAGGTTCTAGAGCGATTTTTCACAAGTAACTTGAGAACCTACGTTTTATAAAAAAAAAAACCATCAGGGGCAAAAATGATGATGATGATGATGGAAATGAAAATATTGATTTATCGAAAAAGCTTCATAGAACATTCTTTGCTCAGAACTCATCCCCCTATCGATTTCTGTGGTTATTTTGAGTTACGAATTTCCACCCCCGAGAAGGGACATCCACTCCGAGACAATATAAATAATTATTTGCGCCACTTGAGATGTTTCAGATTTTAAATAATATTAACAAACACACATTTAAGAAAAATCGTCAAAATTGGGGACCTGTCCCTGAGGACTAAAAAGTAAAAACCTTCATTGACTTTACTAACATATTCAAAAGATTTTGCAAAAAAACACGTTGAAAAAGAATAGGTTTCCAAATATACCTATAAGTGTAATTTGTCAAAAAGAACAACTTTAAAGTTTTAATCGATCCTTTAACGAAAAAGTACAGTAGTAGAGGATATTTCCCAGTACTACACTGTAGTACAGTCACTTGGTAACTTCACTTCGGACTAATTCTATAGCCATTTTAAATTCAAATGTTTCTACATAGTTTGATGCAAAATAGGTCAAACATGAAATATTAAAACGGAATAAGGATACCTTTTCTCGGGTGGTGAGTTTCACCCCAACTTAGACGTTTCGAAAAAAAAAAAAAGACAGGGCCTATTGGAACGTGCAGATCGTCGAACTCTACCCAATATAGTATTTTTGTTTTAATACCCTAGTTACAGGGGGCTGAAAACGTTGATTTTTAAGCAAAAAACACTGATTTTTCAAAGGTTATAATAAGCAAATTACTCAAAGAGGATGAATTTTCAAAAAAGTTTGCCATAACAAAAAAGTTCCGGAGTAGCATGAAGTAAACATTTGTTTAGGCTCATCATCGCCGAGATACAGTTAATGAACATTTGAACGTAGCCCTGAAAAGGCTCTTCAAACTCTAGTTTAAAAAACCTTTTAACATGTACCTTGAACCAAATTAAAGCTTATTGCAGTAGTTTGAAATCATCTTTTGGCAAATTTTAGTATCTGCGAAATTAAAAATGATACAAGGAAAATATAGGCAAAGTTTGATTTCTTACACAAAAAAGTGCCAGCCCATGAAACAGAGACTTTTTTGTTACAAAGCCGTTCTGTGTTCTTTTGGTAAAAGGAGATGTTTATTCCTAGTGCTATATGGATGATCAGTTCTAATCTCGTTAAATTTGCTTCTATTTTTGTAAACAAAACATGACAGCTCATAAATGTAAATAGTGTTCAAGGTAAGAATGTTTAAGCTTGTAAAGGCTTCCCTGCAGGAATTATTATATCCAAGCTTGGCTATTATCGTATTGCCCTTTTTTGCAGTAAAAAAACTATTTGCTTCAGATGAGGAACCCCAATGCACCATTCCGTACTTTATGCAAGAATGAAAAGTAGCAAAATACAACTGTCTTACTATTGATAGACTGCATTGTTTGGATGTTATAGCCAAAGCATAACAAGCCTTTGACAGTTTAACACACATATCATGAATGTGATTAGACCATTTAAGGCTACATTCGATTTTCAAACCGAGCTATTTTGATTCATTGGCATACTCCACACTTGTAGTAGGAGATAGAAGGATATTAGTGTTGAAAACAATATTAGACTGCAAAGTTTTAAAGAGAATACAGGTTGTTTTACTTTGGTTAATATATAGTATTATCTACTCACACACATCTACTCCTTTTTCATATTTGAAGTTGATACCCTAAAGTTTAAGAATTCGCAAAGAAAGGAAATTACCAGGTCACTATAGAATCAGTTCGAAGTTTGGGTATTTTCTGATACCAGGTGACTGTATTTTTTATTTTATTTTTATTTTCATTTTATTCATACACCATCTAACAGTACAAGACCATTTACAAGATGGGAAACAACACATACATCGTACAAAAATTACTTAAATTTACTAGCGTACATTTCAGTAAAGATATATAACAAAAGAAAATATAAATATTAAAGAGAATAAAGAGTTGAATTTATTTACAATAAAAAGAGAGAATAAAAAATAGATATATGATTTAGACAGAATCTCCTATTTATTAAAGATGTCGATATGACGCTGACTGTGGTTATAGCTAGAGCACATGGTGTAGATTGGTGAAAACTTTAAAGTATTAGTCCGGGCTACAGGAAGGAAGAAAGTTTGGTTTTGTCTTGAATTTATTCGCGGAATATGGAAATTAAGTCTCTGGAGTATCTCACTACAGTCAATATCATAATGAATCACCTTTTTTAAGAAATTTATGGCAAATTCGTTGCGTCTTTCAGATAGGCTACGCATTGAAAACATTTGAAGTAAATTACTTTGTGGAAAACCAATTGGTGGATATATACCATGAGATTTTAGATGTAAAAATTTAAGAAAGTGGCGTTGCACGTTTTCTAATTTAAGACTATGAGTGTTATAGCAGGGCTGCCAAACAAGAGACGCATACTCTAGTTTAGATCGCAAAAAAGAAAAATATAATAGTTTTAACGTTGAAATATTAGAGAAATCACGCCCATTGCGTATAATAAAACCAAGTGTTCTATTTACGTCGCAAATTAACGTGTCTATATGATTGACAAAGCTGAGTTTTTTGTCAAAAATTACTCCAAGGTCTTTAAACGAGGACGGTCGAGTTAATGGTTCGTTTTCTAGACAGTAGTTAAATGTAAATTAACATCCTTTGTGGAAAATGTCATTACGTTACATTTTTGCACATTTAATGTGAGACTGTTCTCGACACACCAAGCGCTCAGTTTAGATATATTATTTTGTAAATTACTGCAGTCATTTATGTTAGAGATTCTATGTAGTAGCTTAAGGTCATCTGCGTACATTAAATAATGAACATCTAGTTCATATGTTATATCATTGATGAATATATTAAACAAGAGTGGCCCAAGGACAGACCCCTGAGGTACACCAGAACAAGATAAGTAATCAGTAAACCTGAATCCATTAGACGCGACGTACTGTTTCCTATCTGACAAGTATGATTTTAAAAAGTGTGTAAGATTCGGTGACATTCCAATGTTGGACAGTTTCTTAATAAGAATGTTATGATTAAGCCTGTCGAATGTTTTTGTGAAATCGAAATATATTACATCTGTTTGAACTTGCATCTCAATGGACTCAAATATATATTGGGTAGCACATATTAAATTGGTGGTTGTAGATCGACCTTTCATAAATCCATGCTGCTGACAGGATATACTGTTTTTGACATGGGGATATATGCAATTATGCAGCAAAATTTCAAAAGCTTTGCCAAAGTTACAAATGATAGTGATTGGTCGGAAATTTGTTATATCATTTTTGTTGCCCTTTTTATAAACTGGACAGATTTTAGAATACTTCCAGATATCAGGAAAAGAACAGCATTTTATAGCCAAATTAAATAAAATTTTTAGTGGATGGGCGAATATATTAGCACAATCTTTCAGTAAAAATGCAGGTATACCATCCGGCCCCATGGTGAGCTTCGGTTTTACTGATTAACCGTATTATTTTGTAGATTTCTAAGATATTATTCAAAAGTGAAAGTATATGAGGCAAGAAGTCCAGAAAATAAAAGTAGAAGAATTAAGAGAATGCCACAACTAACAGGAAATCGTCCTGAAAATGCAGGATCGACAGTGGAACTATCTATGAAAAACCGTCTACTAACCTTGAGTGAGAAAATACGGGTCAGTCATACTTTTGTAAGGTGTCCCCAAGTAGGCGCCCAGAGCCCCCATGACTTGGATGTAACCATTTTCGTGTTGCTGATATCCTTGCACACAACCACCGGGCACCATATTCGTCTGAAAGTAACTATAACCACCTTTTTCAGCGGGCGCGCGTTTTTCCAAAACTTTATTCGCATGCTGGTACACTTTATCACTATCCAACTTGAGTTTATTGTATTGTGCCGCACTCTGAGAAAAATCGTACGTCTTCTCCAAATTCTGCTCCTGCTCTGTCTTCTGTCTATACAGTATGTCTTCGATGAGAAAGGAAGTGCGATTTTGAGATAGACTCGTATCGCTTATGAAATCTTTAGACGGCGGATCACTCATCTTATCACTCTAATCTGTTATTTTAATCACGAAAGCTGAGCCGTTAGCAGATCTAGCGGTCTGGTGTCAGATTTAAGTTGTTCAATTGTTAGCAAACAATCGCTATCTGCTGTAGCGACCCGCCGCCTCGATTTGCGAGGATCTAGTTCCGCCTACTACGCGATTTCAACCCTTAACAAGGAGAAGCAAGTTTTGATGTCGTCGGGGTCTAAACAAGGGTTGATTTGCTGGCAATGAGATTGATTAAGAGATAATTGTGTTTCTAGTAAGTTGATTAAGTCTGTATTGCCTATTGTGAGGGGTAAATATAATAATATAGAGGTGGAAAACGGGTGGCAGCGGGCTTAGAAATCTTGTATATATGTCGTGTTGGAAGTGGAAGCCTTTGGCACGAGGAATTTTATAATTTGATTTCGTTTTATTTGATGTTTAGATGGTTTTGAGTAAAGCGTTTCGAATTTAGTTGATTAGATAATAAGGGTGCGGGGTTCTAGAGCCTGTGGCAGATCTTAATTTCATGAAACATACTTTCAGCAATAAAATAAAATTAGTAGAAAATACGTCAGATGTTTTCAGATTCATCAGATTGGAACAAAAACGTTTCTTTTTCAATCAGTTGATGCTATTTTGCTGTTAGAACAACGCTGCTTAACTGTCCTTAAAAAAATATTCTTACAAGTTTTCACTCAATTTCTTGTGTTTGTCAGTCAAGCGTTAGTTAGCCAGTTTAATACAAATTTTGAACCACTTTCAATTGCTCTATTGCATTGAAATTTTGCACACATATACAGGGTGTTTGGTAAGGCGATGCCGATCCTGAACAGGGAGGTAGAGGGGGTCATTTGGCATCTATATGACCAAACATACCTATATGAAAAATGCTACGGTTTTTTTTATATGTCCAATTTTGTACTTTTTCAAAAAATCTTCATATTTCATCGTTTATTTAAGTATTACGTACTAAATGTAACTTTTGATATTCTGAAATTTTTTTTTTCTTTATCCGAAATACATAAACTTCCAACAAAACAAAAAATGAATGAAAGTTTCTGTTGCCTAAAAAAAATAAAATGACATTTATTAGAAGAAAATTGAAATGGCAATTAAAAGTGTCGATTTTGGAAGTATTACAAAAATTTTTAAAAAAGTCATCTAGATATTACAATTACTTTTAAAACTTCTCTATTGTATCCTCTTTAAGTGACAATATCATACATACCATCAAGTTTTACCAGTCACTAAAAATAGACAAAAGACTGTCAATCGGCAATAATTTTTCATTTCATCAAAAATTAAATATGCGCGATCTTCCAACAAAAACAAAACTATCGTTTCAAAAAACTTCATATAAAACAAAAATGATTATTTGAAAACAAATTTATTATTTTTTGTGTTCAAAATGAGACCTGTTATTTCTAATACATTTCCTCGCCCGTCTTCTAATTT
This sequence comes from Stenurella melanura, assembly GCA_963583905.1. Classification (NCBI taxonomy): domain Eukaryota; kingdom Metazoa; phylum Arthropoda; class Insecta; order Coleoptera; family Cerambycidae; genus Stenurella; species Stenurella melanura. Next base: position 20,363,755 of record OY757315.1, read on the forward strand.
CAGCAGTGGTTGTCCTTAATGTCATTTCTTGTTGCAGTTGTAGAGCGGCTCGTTCTATTTTTGCCACTAGTTGAACACGGCTTTATATTTCCTCATTATGCACAAGTTCCTTCATTCTACCCCATACGTAATAGTCCACTGGCGTTAAATCTGGGGACCTTGCAGGCCACAGAATAGGTCCACTACGTCCAATCCACCGATCGGGATATGTTCGATCTAAGTATTGACGGACTGTCAAGCGGTAGTGGGCTGGGCATCCGTCATTTTGGAAAATGATACGGTGACGAGGGTTAATTGGCAGATTTTCCAGGAGAGGAGGAAGATCGTTCTCCAAGAAGTCGAGGTAAGCGTCCCCGTTCAGGTTATCTGGTAGGTAATGAGGCCCAATGACATGTCCATGAATTACACCCATCCAAACATTGACACTAAACTTATTTTGAAAGGAAGTTTGTTTCTTCATTTGCGGGTTGTCGAGATTGTGAAAATTTGTTATGCCTTCACGAGAGAATTTTGATTCATCCGTCCATAGAATGGATTTTAAGTGGGGGTCCTCAATATCAGCATTCAACAAAAACCGACAAAATGCTATTCTCCGTACAGGGTAGCCCTCTTCGAGGCCTTGTACTGAAGTATAATGGTAAGAATGTTTGTTTTCCGTATTCATGACTGACCAAGTCTTCCAAATTGACAATCCAACTTGCTGTGCCACTTTTCTAACGCTTGTTGTGGGATCTGCAGCAAATGCGGCTAGAATATTGTCATCAACTTCGGGATGATGGCGTACAGGTCCTACAGCAGGCTCATGTTGATGTAAATTACCTGTTTCCGCTATTCGGCGATAAGTGTTGCTGAACGAACACACGCGGATCTGGAGTCCTTCTATGTGGAGGAAATCGTCTATTATACAATCTTGCGGCCCGGTAAGCCTTCCCATTTGCTTTGCCATAGTAAAAGAGTATGTCAGCATACTCTTGGTTACTATAAGTAGCCACTGAAATTAATTTTACTCAATATGTCAGAAACTTAAAACAAATTATCAGTAGAAATCGACACAACACTGAGGATAGCTATAAACTTCGCTAAAATTAAAGGAAACACAAAAATGCGCACGTTGACAGCTGTCAGTGACATTACTAACAAACAAATGCCTGGTCGTGACTGTTTTTGAAACGGTAGCTTTGTTTTTGTTGAAAGACGCGTATATTTAATTTTTGATGAAATGAAAAATTATTACCGACTGATAGTCTTTTGTCTATTTTTAGTGACTGGTAAAACTTGATGGTATGTATGATATTGTCACTTAAAGAGGATACAATAGAGAAGTTTTAAAAGTAATTGTAATATCTAGATGACTTTTTTAAAAAATTTTGTAATACTTCCAAAATCGACACTTTTAATTGCCATTACAATTTTCTTCTAATAAATGCCATTTTATTTTTTTTAGGCGACAGAAACTTTCATTCATTTTTTGTTTTGTTGGAAGTTTATGTATTTCGGATAAAGAAAAAAAATATTTCAGAATATCAAAAGTTACATTTAGTACGTAATACTTAAATAAACGATGAAATATGGGGATTTTTTGAAAAAGTACAAAATTGGAAATATAAAAAAAAACCGTAGCATTTTTCATATAGGTATGTTTGGTCATATAGATGCCAAATGACCCTCTCTACCTCCCTGTTCAGGATCGGCATCGCCTTACCAAACACCCTGTATAGTATCGATGACAATAGAATATTTTGGGATAAAATCCAAGATAATTGACTATACAGGGTGAGTCGCTAGTGCGTGGATGGTCAATATCTCATTAAAAGTTTGAAATAAAAAAATATTGCAGATCAAAATTATAGGAGCCAAACTAGGCATGTTTTAAAATTATGTTTAAATTTACAGGGCGGTCATCGTGGTGACAAGCAAGTACTTGAATTTTTTAAACGGAACACCCAACTTTTTTTGTATACAGGGTGTAATTAGTTTCATGTCGTTAAAAGAAACTGGTGGTTGGGAACGACAAGACAAACAAAAAACCTTATATAACATGGGGTCTAAAGCTCATACTTTTGGAGAAAAAAAATAAACAAAAATTTCCAAAATACTTAATAACATAGTTTGAGAACTGCCGGCATATTGGGCTAGGATTTATTGCCTCGCGTCTTGTCGCATATGATACTCTGACATTCGTGCAAATAAGTATGATGAGACTAATAGATAATTAGGCCGCGACGGGGGTCATCGAAAAGCATACCGACGAAGCAGTTAAAAGCGACCGACAGAGGACATCGCCATGTTTTTTGCCTATTCGCGGCCAAATTATCTTATTACGGGTGCTATGCTCTCCCTTGTAATATTCTCAAGTAATAATTTCAGTTTGTGTCCTTACTTGGTAAAAAACGTACACGACGCGACCTACCCGTTTTAAAATATCACCTTTACTTAAAATAGTTGAAGTCAACCTCAAAGCTCTGACGGTTTGAGGTTGACAAGTTCCAAAACAGACAAGGAATACAACGTGTTAAAAATTGGTCTAGTTTTGAAAGTATTCGAAAAAATTTCGTTCTCTTGTTACTACATTTTGAAAAAAAATGTAGTATACGTTTAGCATTTTTCCGGTGGACCGTCGAAACCCGAAAAAAACGTCGGATCGATGTGAAAGTCGTATCTATCGATTCGAGAGCGAATTTAGAAAATTCCGTCCGTCGGTCAGTCGGTCTGTCTGTCTGTCTGTCTGTCTGTCTGTCTGTCTGTCTGTCTGTCGGTCTGTCACGCCCAGCCCCCCCTAATCCATTTTCGGATTGCGATGAAACTTGGGTGGTTAATAGGAGGTCTTTAGAAAACCTTAACGCCGGAAGCTCGGCTCCGTTCGGAAACCGGAAGTATCCGATATAGACGTTTCGAGTTTTTCGGGAGAAATTGAATAACTCTATAACGGGTAGTCGGATCGAGATGTTTCAAAAAAGAAATGGTGCCGCTGGCGAAGCTCTACAAATAAGTATACCCGAGGCTATGTCGAAAAACAAATGAAAATTGATTTTTTTTGCAAAAAACTGATTTTCTCGAAATCGGGCTAGGAAGCACGATAACTGTCCAGAATATCGATCGATTTCGATGAGACTTCGTGGGATCCAAGGTACCCGGCCACAAATCAAGCCTATTGCTGGCGGCCCGAATCTGTTGATCGCAAGTATGTTTTCCAGGGCCGAGTATGATTTTTCAAAGAAATTAATAAGTCCCAAACCGAAGGTCCGATTTTGATTTTCAAAAATGGCAATTGTAGGGCTCGATTAGTTCTATTAGTTGACGTTTGTGAGAAATTTGACAAAATAAAAGCTGGAAAACTTGATTTTTTTTAAAAATTCTACAAATTCCGAAGAGTTTCCTAATAAAAATCGAAAATTAACTATTCCGTCGATCTATCTCTATAACCAGTATAAGGCATGGACCTTTTTGGACAAAAAATCTGAAATAGAGTTTTTTCGAAAAACTTAAAATAAACGAGTTATTTATGAAAATGCATTCCATAGAATTATTTAAAAAAATATTACAAATTGATAAGTGATAATATTATATTTAAAATATCATCATTCATTTAGTTATTCTCATTTATTAAATAAAAATAGAACCGATGCCCTTTCCGTGTTTCAAAATGTAGTTAGCTTTTACTTTAGTCAATGCAAAAAGAAAAAGAAAAGAAAAATAAAACATGTCAAAGCACTGAGTCATCTTGCGACCCTCTGCTGAAAATGTAATGAATCATCCCAACAAATTGGACAAAAAGCATATCAAAATGTAGTTTTTTTCACTTGTTGAAATAAAGTTTTAAAATGCCATGAAACGTGCAGATTTTAAATTTGGTAAATTTATATCTTGCGCATTAGAACCTTGTTGTCTGAATTTTGGGAAGCCTTTTAATTATTTTACCAGATCATTATTTCTAGGTGTCTCATAGAAACTGAACATGATTCAGTTTGATTTAATATACTAACCGTGAACACTGTGAACAGTACGTAACTTTTCAGATTTCGGAAAAGTATCAGTAACACAGTTCCTGATACGATATACTAGATCGAACGTTGCTACACGCATGTCTGCCAATATCAAAGTTCTAACGACACTTAAGTGGTATAGATCTTTACTCTTCAGAGGTATCTACACGGCAATTAGAGCAGTGTCATTCGGAAAGTGGCAGATACAACAACAAGCAAGATTTCAAATTCTAGCCCTTCGGATAGCACCTTGTCTTATCGACATCTCCGAAACTATCCACCAGATGGAACTGGTAACATTAAAACTGACAAAATTGCTTAAAATATGAAATCCGATGAATATCCCCCACAATTAATTTCTGGCTATAGGTCTGATTTTTAGAAGTATAAGTAACATAACAATACACAAAGACCTCTATTGCTGAATGGTAAGGTAGTCTTTCAGGAACCTTTTAAGCTGCCTTTTATGAGTTACGTACCATAATTAGGTTTTATGCCTTTAATTTACCTGTTATGTAAATGAAAAAGAAATGCATGTTAATCATTTATTTGAGTTCTAATTTGGCTATCCATTTATGAATAATTTGTAATTCAGTGAATAAAGACAAAAAAAGGTCAAAGTTCGGAAAAATTCCCGGAAAAATATATTTTCGTATGAACCTTCCTTTTGTGTTTCTAAACAATGTCCCAAAAGTCCCTCGATATGTGTGCCGCTAAAATTGTTACTCGGGGTCAAAGGTCACAAAAAACGGGTTTTCGCTAAAATCTTGTTAACGGCCACTTTCATCGAAAAAATAGTAGTTACCAAATTCGTAATTTAGGAAATTGCTTACAAAAAACATATTACTTTTTTTCGTAAGGTTTTAGAAAAAATTCCATTAAAATAATTGTAACGTAACGGTTCTGTGTCGAATATTTGTAATTAAACGTTGAATGCGGCTTAAAATATTGACCTTACTCCATAATGGGCTGGACGAAGAAGGATGTACTCCGAAACGTTCTCGCTTGTCATACGACCTTGAGGGACATCTGTTCACCTCTTTTCTGTCAGAATAAGAATTTGTTTATAAATGAATTATTTTTATTTTTATTGTTTTATAATTGTTTTCATAATTTTTTTATAAATAATCATTTTTCAAATTTAAAAAAGTTGATAATTTGTTTATATTCTTTAATACTTTAGCATTTTTCAATCACAAATAGACGTGGATTATGCCTACTGGTGACACCACTTATGTCGGGTAGTCGTGGTAGAAAGCAAACACTTAGTAATTTTAAAATCACTGTATTGAAAATCCTGTTACTCGAATATAAAAACAGTTGTGCAATATAATTTTATAATTTAGAATTTAGTAGGTTGATGCGATCGAAATGGTGTACAAAATATATCTCCTAGATTTGGGGTGACTTTCTTGGTTTTGTTAGACACGTTGGTCCCCCGCTTCGCAACATAGCGTCAGTAATTTAGACCAATCGCGTAATTACAAAACATAAATTTTAACCAATGAACAGAGAGTAAAAGAAATGCATAATCTTGCTTATTAAACATAATTCGCGTAGTTACTAAGAGGCTTTGAACTTCTAGAACAAACCAACTAGTTGCGAAAACCAAGAGAGTCAGCAGAAATGGTATTAACAAGAAACATGATGTAATACATATAAAATGATATGAAACAATGCGATAGTAATACATACAAAATGATATAAAACATTGCGATAAAACTCAAAGGCAAGGATAAAAGAAATATTACATAAAAATTAAATAAAGTTATATACAGGGTGTTGGCTACACAACACTTAAAAAAATGCATATTGTACTCTATATCAAGGGTTGTGTGGAAAGGAGTGCACGTGTGTACGTACCTATCATGAGAAACATAAACGTTACAACTTTTTGAATCGAATTTTATCGAAAACTGTTAGCCTTACGAAAAAAATGTTTTGGCTCGAATAGAAGTTGATAAGACTGTTTCTTTAAGGCAAGTTGGGTTTGAATTGAACATCAGTCACCAAACAGTAAGCCGAATTTTGCACAAATACCACTATAAATCTTTTAAATACCAATTGCACCAGCATTTGTACGAAAGTGATTACGAACGTAGGATGGGATATTGCAATTGGATTTTGTATAATAACGTGCAGCCAAACAATTATTTTTTGGAACTGATTCTATCAGTGGACGAGTCAAGGTCAAATTTGGAATTATTTAACCGACAAAATACAAAATATTGGTTACAAGAAAATCAAAATTTATTACGGGAGGCTAACTTTCAAGTGCGGTTCGGTTTCAATGTTTGTCTTGGAATAATCGGTAGTAGAATCATTGGTCTAATAATATTTGAAGGACCTCTGACTGGTGCCAGATACTTGAGATTCCTGGAAAATGAGATTGAGGACCTTTTAGATGAGTTACCTTTAGATTTAGGACAGTGAATGTATTTCCAACAAGATGGCGCTCGTCCCCATAATTCAAGGATAGTAATTGGTTACCTTCAACGGAGATTCGGAGAAAACGTAATTTCAACGAATGGTCCTGTAAGGTGGACTCCAAGTTCACCTGATTGATCATCCCTTGATTTCTTTGTTTGGGGTCATTAAAAAAATATTGTTTATCAACCGCCGTTACAACCCGTGAAGGCATGGAGCTACGAGTAAGTGCATTGACGTTAATGGACAGCATTTTGAACAACTGTTATAATGTTTTGTGTTAATTTTTTGTATTCCGAAACCACCTTATGTGTAACAAGGTAATGAGAATAAAATTGTATTTTCTTATTTTATTTTAGCTGTAATTTTGTTTGTATTTATCGCACAATTTTGGTGAATTTTATTTGCTCATAAATCACGTAATTTAGTGTTTTTAACAGGATTTCGATTTTTGTAGCATTACACGGATCATTTGGAATAAATCGGAATCGTCATGGCACACTTAAATGGAAAAGTAAAAATTATATTATAAAAAAAATTGATGTTTGAAATGTCACTTATTTGGCATCGTTGGATTCAGAAAATTATGCAGAATTCAAAAATGCAATAATATATAGGATTTTCCATTTAAAAATCGAAAGTTAGTGTAACTTCCGCCGTAACCGAAATTAAAAAAAAAATAAATTGTTTGTCAGAAAGTGTCACTTATTATGCATGTAGTATATCCTAAATTTCAATCAATTATCTTCAAAACTAAAGAAGAAAATGTGGTATACCATGATCATGTTACATCCGATATAATTGAATTTAAATCTATATAGATCATTTTCAAAACCCTTAAATCACTTTTAAGTAAAAACAAAATGGGCGTTGATATTTATGATTGTCTTAAAATGACAAAAAGTTGGCCTGGATGGGACTCTGCTTCGCTGGACTTTGGTGGACCCTCACTGGCTGCTAGATTTCGAAACACTGCGCTGCACTTCAACACTTCGATGCACTTTTGGACCTTGACGCACTTTGTTGCACTTCGTCGCACTTCCTTGCACTGCATTTAAGCACATCCGTTCACTTTCACAACACTATGCGCCCACTTCCACGACAGTGTTTGTTGATTTTTCTATGTATAATTAACTCGGTAAATGAAGTGTCGGCAATATATAAATTAAAGTGCTCCATACACTTCATGTTTTCATCGGATTTTAAATGTTTAGGGATGTTAAAGGTAGCCATCACTATATTGTTCATTTAAAGTCTAGGAAAACAATTCCTTTCGTTTATAAAAAAGTAAAATCTTTTTCTTTTGATCTTCTGTAACTCCCTACAATATAACTCTGAAGGATATACACTTTGATGGCAACGCAGGACGCAAAACACAGATACAGAAACTGTGCTTACCCCCGTTTCTCATATTGTTTTCAAATTTCTATTAGTAGTATCTAAGTGTAGAGATTTACTGGAAATCCAGTTTACTAACCACTAATGCATATCTTCTTCGAGTAGGCCCTCCATCTAAAGATGTTTCCTTGGGTTGTTGTATTAAAAGAATTGTTATGCTCTGTGGCTAGTCTATTTTCTAGGTTAGCTTCTTTATAATGCAGGGTCAAAATATTATTTGGTTAATTTTTAGGGAGGAACGATTTATGTATACTAACCAATAGATGGGTTATATACTTTCAATATATTCAGTACGTCTACATATTTAATAATTCATAAAGGGGACCCGCATGTATGGCTCTCTCATATTTGTTCAACGATTACTCTGGTACACATCAAATAATTTCTATGAAATTTTCTGCAAACTATATATCATGACTCAGCGGTAGTCCCATATTGGTTTTATGAAGCTGTGTCTATTATAAAGGAAGCAGAAGTCGAAAAATGCATTTAGATGCGAGAATATTCGAAATTATGGTGAAGGCGCCGCAACTACAATTGATTTTAAAATCATAACTAGACGTTTTCAGAGTCCCCGATACTGAATCTGATGTCAAAGGTTGAAGCTTAAAAATGGCGAATCTGACAGGGCTGCCATAATTGCATTACTTTTGCCGATCAACATGAAGCTGAGGCACTAAAAGGGTGGAAATATTTTTTATAAGAAAATTGAACTGCCTTTAAAAAAACGGTCACTAAAAATTACACAGGGCGACAAAAAATGTTTTGTTTTAGAGACGTGACTCTACCTATCATTGGTAAAATTTTTCGCTCAACCCGAAAATGATAAAAAAAATTCTGACGTATGAATTTTTCCCCATACACCCTCAAATTCAAAAAGTTCAAACTGGCTATCCAACCTACTTGTCTTTGGCAACTCTCGCTGAATCCGAGAATTATAAAAAAAAATTATTCTGACGTATGGATTCCCCCCCCCCCCCCCACCCACACACCAAATTGCACCCACAAAAACAAAATGGGCCTCAAAGGCTAGCTGCCGCAGAAAAAACACAGGCTCAGAAAAAAAATCATGAGCGTTATTCCCATTGTATTCTACGTTTTTTTAAGCGCGAATTTTTTTTATTTGATAAACTTGTGTAAGAAAGTACTATACACTCAGTGAAGGCTGGGATCGAGAAACGTGTCACTCTCCCACTTAAACTGTATGCCTAATGTTTCTTTTACAAAGTTGAGAGTTTTAAAAATATATGTTTACAACACATGCCAATTTAAAACCAATATGATAAATAGATACATCTTACATTTGTAGTGTTCTTACTAAAGGAATAATAGTATTACATAAATAATTATTGAAGAAGTATTTTCTTCTACAAACACCATTATAAACTGTATTTTTAACACGGCATACTTGAATTAAAAATGTAATATTATATAAACTCGCGTTAAAAATGATCACATGACTTACTTTTAACACTAGTGCAAGAAGTAAAATGACAAGTCGTTTGTCATAATGACATTTACATATTTATTACCAAAAAATTACAAGTTATTTAGAAATATTTACATTAATTGTACAATTGGAGTAGTAATATTTATCCCTTGCGAGAAAGCTACTTCACAAGAAGAAATTGTATTGGAACTCATCATATTGCAATAGTTTTTCACATTTGACAAGCATGTGTCAAACAACGGGCAAACTACTAGAATTCTGAGGTAACCATTAAAAGGATTTGAAATCTTTTTAAAGAAACTTTATTGTTCTTTTAATGGTGTTTGTAGAAAAAACATTGTATGATACACGTGTTAAAAATTGCTTTATTTTAGGAAATTGATTGAGGAAGCCGTTACTCTGTGGTAATCCATAACAATAACGAAATTGAGTAAAACACTACTATGTTTTTTACCACTATATTTGCACAAAAACGTGACTGCAGTTTCAACCCTTTTTAGGTAATTTTCAAACAATGATTCAACTAAGAATGAAATACAAAAGATTTGGTCCCTATTTAAATATGTTTCTAGAATTAAACAGATTAGAGAATTATGAAAGTATACAGGTAGTTTATGATATCCTAACTATCTAAGGGTGGGGTTTCTCAGAAATTTTAAATACATCTTGGTAGCAGTAAAAAGAGGTGAGTACATAATATCTAATTGATCATTTAACAAAATTAAATCATCCTTATTATTGTATTTGTATATTTCCAATGCTTCTAACAAATTAAGTTTAAAACCTTTGCTGGCATAGTGTAGGATTTCCATATTATTGATATCTGGAAAGTTATGTCCACTCTCTAATGTGTGATTAGAAAAAGCAGAATCTGTTTTTTGTAGTCTGAAGGACCTATCATGATCGAGGTATCTTTTTCTAAAATTATATATAGGACAGACCGGACGTAATTTTAGAAAAAGATACCTCGATCATGATAGGTCCTTCAGACTACAAAAAATAGATTCTGCTTTTTCTAATCACATATTAGAGAGTGGACATAACTTCCCAGATATCAATAATATGGAAATCCTACACTATGCCAGCAAAGGTTTTAAACTTAATTTGTTAGAAGCATTGGAAATATACAAATACAATAATAAGGATGATTTAATTTTGTTAAATGATCAATTAGATATTATGTACTCACCTCTTTTTACTGCTACCAAGATGTAATTAAAATTTCTGAGAAACCCCACCCTTAGATAGTTAGGATATCATAAACTACCTGTATACTTTCATAATTCTCTAATCTGTTTAATTCTAGAAACATATTTAAATAGGGACCAAATCTTTTGTATTTCATTCTTAGTTGAATCATTGATTGAAAATGACCTAAAAAGGGTTGAAACTGCAGTCACGTTTTTGTGCAAATATAGTGGTAAAAAACATAGTAGTGTTTTACTCAATTTCGCTATTGCTTTATTTTGTTCGTGGAGTTGCTCCACTCACTTAAGCTCGTTTCGCAAACTTCTCTACTCACAAAATAAAAAGTCATTTTTAACACTTGTATCATAAATAACACTTGTATCATAGATGATTCAGTAATAACATGATTAGTAGATTGTTTGTATCAGAAGTTTGTTCTTGATTTCGTTACGATAGCAACGCAAAAAATTCCTGAAATTTTTATCCTCCCTGAGCGAAATAAATAAGTGGAAATTTTTCTGTCAAATTTGAGACTTGGTTTTACATAAAAATACATAAATAGGCGTGAAACTTTCTTACCAAATATCCCACTCGCCTGTAGCTCGGGATAATTTTCAAAATATTCATGACCTCGAAAAAATTGCCGCAAATAACTTAAGGACTAGGGATATTATAAGTGAAAACATTGCTAACATAAACATTATTCCTTGTCGAATTTTCAACAGCTAATTTGTATTAGAAATCGTACAAAATTGCTTAAATAATGTATAATAGCTCTTAAGTGGAAGCTGGAAATTGGGTGGCAATGGTGACATGACGGAAACTGCATGCCTGTGGTGTGCTGTCTATGCACGCTATTTCTAAGACACTGGTGGTGATAGTACGGTTTCTAGAAGTTTATAGAAAAGGATCAAGATTTCTAGATCGCCGTGGAAGGTTCTGGACTTCTAGGTTCTGGATGGTTCTAGAGGCGTCTTTGGAGTAAACATAGCAAGACGTATGGCGGGAAAGGGGAAGTTTTGATTGACAAGTGAAGGTTAGAATTCCAAAGTAAATACAAGGTATAAATACCAAGTAATAAGCATTGTTAAAGATTATTTTTAGTTAGTAAAAGTGTATTTTAGTTAAAGAAAGAATTGTTAAGTGTCCAGGAAGTTATTCAATAAAATGCGTTAGTGTTTATCTCTTGTTATATTTATTTTGAACCCACGGATTTTTGTGAAGGGTGGTTTCCAAAAAAGGGTGGAAACACGTAACAATAAGTTAAACAGGAATGAATAATTTACTTATGATAAGAAGCTGCATAACATAACCGAAAATATAGGTGCTTCTAGTAACTTTAATGAAACAGAACATACTTTGCTTTTACACTCCTTTAATTTCTAAGTAACAGAAGTTTGATATCAAATTTAATAGAAGTAAGAACTTATAAGTTGAGAACCTACATTTTTTCACTTCCTCGCAAGAATTATCATTGTCTAAATTGATATTGATCCTCATTGGTCTCGTACTTAAGTACATTTGGAGTTCCGTAAGAATCCTTATTGTTTCGGTGTATCCCACCGTCCGTCCGTCTGTAGGTCATAGCTCTCCCAAACACTCATTACTATACCTATTGAGATGAAATTTTCTATATAGACGTACATTGATGATCCAAAAACAGAAATAAAGAAATTTAAAAAAATACAGTGAAGAATGAACCCAAAAACATTACACTCACCCCATCGAGTGAGGGTGTCGGTCGATAAGTCTTCTAAAGTACCACAAAAAATGTTTCTAAACATAAAAATTGTTCTAAATTTTTGATGTAAAAAATCCTTAAAAAATATGGAATCTAGATTTTATCTAATTCTTTCAATAAAAACCGCTGCCTAAGGAATCACATCCACATTTCCTATCCAAGTCTCTTTAAAGGTAAACATCTAAATTAGTGCTTTAGTATGTGAAAATAATTCGTCTTAGAATTTTAGTAATACTTCAAGATGTCATAGAAAATAATTGAGGCATTGGTTTCTTGCATATGCGCCAAAAATGAAGTTTCTGGACTCTTATTAGCTTGCTTTATTTATTTTCCCCTAATTACGTCTCCCCTCCTCCCCGTCAACGGAATCCTGGGAAGTCAGAAACTCCTGAGGAGACCGCTAATTCGACCTGCTACATTCAAAAAAATATATAAATACAAAATACTTGATTTGAACTGAGGAAAAAGTACGTAATTAGAGAATTGATTTAGGAATTAGAAAATGAAGATCGTTAATGTAGATGAGAAGTAAAATGGATCCCAGAACTGATCCTTGAGGAACACCATTCTTAATAGGTAGTAATTTTATACCATGAAGGCCTGCGTATTGTTGTCTACTAGATAAATAAGAAGAATTAATTAAAGAATGTCTTGCCTAATTCTATAGCACCCTAATTAATGTAGCAGAATTCTTGTAGATGTAGCCAAGCCTTGGCGACAACGTCGCGCATTGCAAGTAAATAAACATTCTTAAGGAGCTATTTTGAGTCAGTCCTGTATATAGGTTTAAACGGACCAAAGGCGAAACTTGTGCAGGTAATAAAATAGCGAATCCTAACATTATCAATAAACCATGCCTTTCAGAATACAGCTATAAAGTTGGAAACTGCTGCCAATTTTACGAATACCAAAAACACCGCCGCCCCCGTATCCTTGCACATAACTCGCGAGTTTCGACAAATCCCTACACAAAATTCCCTCAACCACCCTCAATCTCATGCCCCCACGAGTAAAATCAACCCCATTAAGGTGCGTTAAACCTGAGATTACGTTGCTATGGATACAAAAAGGGGCGTGCTGTTTCCCGCCAATGGCACAAACTCACCCCTTGGATTGTTAACCCCTGGATGAAAACTCCACCCTCCGTTGCATTGTACACTGATCGGGGCATATATTCAGGCTAAATTGGCCATTTAGCGACAATATGCGGTGTATTAGCGGAAAACAGTTTTGAGCTCGCAGATTGCGGATAGTCTAGTAAATTTAAATCTTAAGATAGAGAAGCGTTTAGGTATTGCTTGAAACGTATAAATAATAAGAATAACTAGAGTAAACATGATACTCTTCGCTGATTTATTTAACTTTTTACATAATTGTTGCACATTCTATATGATGCTCTTCGCAGTTTTATCGCATGTAATGTTCTTGACAAATAAAAAAGATGATTCTAAATGCCCAATTAATTAATCAATCAAAACAGATTTTTACTAATTAAGCATGTGCAAGGTAATTTCTGCACCCCGCCCAAAGCCAGCCAGACATCCACGGCAAAATGGTGCCGTGGCAATTGAAGGGCTGTGCGAGGAGGAGTAGGGGTTACTTAACAATATAGATTAGAAAGGACAAAAACGCAAACATTCTTCACCTGTGGTAAATAACAAATGTGGGTAGCGAATGAAATGCGCAAAAGGGGAATAAGACATAATCTAAAAAGAAATCGGGTATAGTATATACGATCTCAGTTGGGACAGCATAAAAACGGAAACTCAGCTATTCATCACTTCTCGTCTACAGTCCACGGGAAGTTGATCCACCTGCCACTTAGAAACGTAGGCCGGATTAGATGCCTAGAGTTTGATTTGTCAACTGAAGGAGATGCCTCTTTACTTCGAGTTTTCGTTTTTATACTATTCCAATTGAGATTGTATATACTATACTAATAATTTTGATTACTGAGACAGGAGACAGATCTAGACGAAAAATCTGCTTGCAGTAATTCAATCTCAAGGAAGCAATGCAAGACTGCTTAGGCTTTTTCGTTTAAAACATTATTAATTTTGTATTCTCGGGTTATATGTTTGAAAAATTAAACAAAAAACAACAAAAATAATCGAAGAAATAGAGAGGAAAAGAGTGGTCGGTATATAATACTGTGATAAATATTTAGGAAATTCAATAAAACTGTTCTAAACTAAAGTTGTTCGTTGGATACTGCGCAGCATAATTTCACTAGACTATAGAAAACGATGATGAAATGTAATCTAACCCCGTCATAATTTAGCGTAATACAACTTAATGAGGGGTAATTGGGGTATTTACATGTTTGTAACATGGCTTTAGTTATTTCGGGGTGGGTATGTAAATTATGACTATTTGGCATACTGTACTTTATGTGATCTAAATTATGAATTATGTATACGTGTATAAATGTCGGTGTGTTAGATTGGATACTTGAGTACTTTAATAATAATGTATTCGCTACATTGATAAATCTAGGAATGTTATATATTCCTACACCATCTCGAAGGTAAGAATTTGGCCGTCTTTTAAAAGGGGTTTCTGTATGCTCCCTTCAAATTAGGAAAAATTAAAGAAAATGTTCCTACAGCTACGAGACCTGTAAAAAGTGAAGCGTTTGGGTTTTATAAACATGATTTTCGCCCCCCGCAGGTCTAGAAAAGGGTGGTTTTTGAAAAATATATACATATACAGGGTGGACCATTAATAATAAGCCATAGTGGCACATGTATGTGTTCTTTTCAAGCGGTGCTCGGGGAATCTACAAAATATCACAATTAATCAGTATGTTACTGGTAAATAACCTCTACGCCTGTGACTTTTACGTCAAAGGATCAGTTAAAGGTTGCTTTTTTTAAATAAACAACACAAATAAGTATAGGAATTTGAAATTAAATATTTCGCCGACGTTTCGGAAATCTATTCTGTTTCCTTTTTCAAGGCTTTTTTTTGAAAATTCTTTTTTTGCTGTGTATATCCATGGATACTTACTATTTGCATAGAACTGTTGATATATTGAACATAACAAACAATCTTAGAGCTGTGTATTTATCATACACAGCAAAAAAAGAATTTTCAAAAAAAGCCTTGAAAAAGGAAACAGAATAGATTTCCGAAACGTCGGCGAAATATTTAATTTCAAGTTCTTATACTTTTTTGTGTTGTCTATTTAAAAAAAGCAACCTTTAACTGATCCTTTGACGTAAAAGTCACAGGCGTAGAGGTTATTTACCAGTAACATACTGGTTAAATGTGATATTTTGTAGATTCCCCGAGCACCACTTAAAAAGAAAAGATACATGTGGCAGGAAGTCCCAAAGAATTGAAGAAGGAAAAAAAAATTAAGATGCCACAAATAATATTTAGACAAAGTGTATTTATTGAAAAAAGTACAAAACGTAAGGCAAAGCAAAATCGTAATAACAGCGTAAACTCTTTCTCACTTTCTTATGAACTAATGGAATATTTTCATGGTATTGATAAATACACAAATCAAAAGATTGCGTAAAATAAATAGGTATTTAATCTTATTAGAAGACCAAAAAATACCATAAATTTGACTTAATGCCATGAGTATTTATTGTATAAACAGTTCCACATGCAACAACCCCATTGCTGCAACTTAGAGTAAATTTTCGATATGGTCTCCACCTACTTTTATGCTTTTTCTAATTCTTCTCATAAAAGATTTTCTTATATTGAAAAATATATTTTCCTGTCCTCTAATATAATTGGCTGCGTTTTGTATTTTGTCCAACAGTTCTCTTGAATTGCATAGACTAAGAACTTCATATGTGCCCAAACATAATAATCCAAACGATTATAATCAGGACTCCTTGGTGGCCAAGCAAACTCACTTCCTCGACCGATCCATCTGCGTGGTAAAGTCTCATCAAAATAATTCCTGACTTCAATGGAGAAATAAGGGGGAGCTCCATCTTGCATAAACAACCACATTCTGTTCCGTCTGTCTAGCATGAAAGCATGTAATATATTAGCAAGAGCATTTTGAAGAAAAAACAGATAAGACTGACCATTTAAATATGGAGGAAGGACAAATGGTCACAATAACTGATCGCCGTTAATACCACACCAAACGTTAATCTTAAATTCGTGCTTTTCTTTAACGGCATGAGGATTTTCTACTTCCCAGTAATGGATATTTCTTCAGTTAAAAACATCTCGGCGAGTAAAAGTTGCTTCGTCGGTGATTGACGGTCAGTGGTGATTTAGATGGCGTAAGAGAGGGGGGAGGTTAATACGGGTAAGTGACTACGGTAAGGCGATGCAGATGATGACAGAAAGCAGAACTATTATTACGGGCGGTGATTACCAAGCGGGGAGGAAGCAATTATCAAATCTACATGCGATACAACACAATATTTACACAACTTGGCTAGTGCGCAGCGGAGAAAAATAAAATATTCAGAATGCACATGAAGATGAATTATCCACTCCTGCTCACTATCCTCTGTCAGCCAATTTATACCTAGGCATAAATTGCCCTCTAGGATGTACTCACTCCAGTACGGGGGATATTTTAGGTAGCCGAGGGCTTATGTGACGAACCGGCTGAACGGACTAGGCTAGCAAGTCACCCTATCTACCCAACACACCTCAGAACCAGACGTGCGTATGCAACAGTGAGCTAGAAAGAAATGTGCTTAACCAGCTGAAGGGACTAGGCCAGTGAACCACTTGAGTCTTCCAAGATATATCTTTCGACGATTTTCACACACAAACACTCCTTACTTACGGTTCCCTGTTGGTTAATTCATCCGCAGGGACAAACCAACCTCCAGGGAGGAGATGCGGGGAATCCGCGGGCCCGTGTGGTGTGAACCAGCTGAAGGAACTAGGCCAACAAACCACACCCTCGTCTACCCAGGATACCTCCACCCTGCGTACGTGCGCTTCGGGCAGCAAGGATAGATAATATCCGAGATGTCCAAAGGCCGTTGGTATCCGACTAGCTGAAGGGACTAGGCCAGCCAGAAACCTCAGGACCTTTTTCTGCCCTGGATATTCCTATACTTACTCGAGCGTCCGCGGGCGCACCTGACACACAACTGAAAAATAGAATATGATTAGTGGACTTGTGCTTAATACGGGCCAAGTTGCTTACCAAAATCCCCAAATATACTCACTTCTTTGCCGGTGGCTTTCTTTAATCGGAGGTCTCGGGGGGCGGTATCTGTCGGACAGAAGTATTACTACTTATTAACTCCCATTAACTTCTTGATTAATTTCTTAATTAACTTACTATATCGTTGGCTCGGCTGAGTATTCGATACAGATGGATTGTTATCGATTGGTGTTAGACAATTAGCGCCACCTAGCGGAGTTCACTCCAATCTGACAATGCTTAAATTCAAACAACTGTTTTCTTTCTGTGCCTATAGTGTACAATAAATATCATGTTTATGAAAGTAGATGGCAATGAAACATATTCTTTGTAGGATTTTGCAAACAGCGGAAAGAAAAACTATTAATGAGAACTAAAAGAAAAACTGTATGTAAAGATATTAATGAAATCTTTGCATTCTTTCGATAACCTGACTTCTGGTTATGCTAACAAGTAAAAATTCTTATTTGCCATTCTCATTATAACACTAGCATACAACATAGTCCCCTACGACTAGGCAGATTAAATTAGTATCTACATGATCCAATACGATATGTAAATTCAGTTAAAAATGAGAACAAACGCCTGAAATTAATTTATTTACCTACCTTGTCTTTAAACATTTTTTCATTTCTAATTATTATTACATTTTCATAAAATCTCATTCAGTTTCTTGGAAATGCTTAGCCTTTGAAACGCTTTTCGTCCTTATTCTGGACTGATAAAAAAGCCCAAAGCCACTCATAACGATGTTCCATGCAAAACCAAGGCAATATCCATGAATAATTATGAAATTTGACATTGACTGATAAAAAACAATAGATATCACAGTTTTAAGCTTGCATTTGAGTGCGAGGATCACCTTCCCCGAGCTCCTTAAACGCAAAAATCTCAAAAACGAAGGATTCAAGGAAGTCCAACTTTACAAGTCTTAATTCCCTGCAAAATGGTTTTTGGAGCGATTACATATCTTAAAAATTAGGGAGTTAAGCCATTGGTTCATTGCTGATCTTTCCTCTGAAAAAAGGAGACCAACCATTTTACTTTCATCATAAGGCTAAGGATACACGAAGATACAAAAGTGTCGAGAATTGTGTCTAGATTACTCTTAGATTACTCTACTCTACATTTGTGTTCTAGGTGCTGTACATAAGAAATAATTGCGAATAACTCGAAAAATATTGATTCATCGAAAAACTTCATAGAACATCTTTTATTTAGAATTCGTCCCTCTATCGATTCCTGTGGTTATTTTCACATTGTAGAGAATTTGCATTTGCATTTGATTATTTTATAATTACTGTTGCCAAAGGCATCGACTGTATTCTGTTGGTGTGGAGCTTGGTACACCCCAGGGGAGCGTATTAGGCCCCTTGCTCTTTCTATTGTACATAAACGATATTCCACATCATATAACTTTTGGTACGCTGTTTATGTACGCAGACGATACCACCATCCTCATATCTGGTAAGGACCTTGTTGTAATTAATATGCAAGTAAACCAAATACTCCATGAATTTAATGATTGGTGCCAAAAAAATCATTTAATCAATAATTGTGACAAAACGGTATTTGTTGAATTTTCTAGCAGATTCAAGTCAAATCCAACAAACCTTACTTTTAATACAAACAATAAAAATTTAGAGATGTCAAAAGGCACGAAATTTTTAGGTACTTACCTTGACAAGTTTATCACATGGGTAGATCATATTGATTACGTGTGTGCCAAGTTAAATAAGGCGTATTTCGTTATCGTGTCGCTAAAGAGTTCACTGAATGAACACTCTTTATTAAACATATACTATGCGATGGTATATTCTACCTTATCCTATAATATAGTATCATGGGGCCAGGCATCCAGCATTCAGCGAGTATTTATTCAACAAAAGAGAATTTTAAGATTAATATTCGGTCTAGCACCGCATGCTTCATGTAGAAATATTTTCAAAAAGTATAATATCCTAACCTTGGTTTCAATATATCTCTTAAATCTTATGGTTTTTATGCATGGGAATATATCAATGTTTATAAAAAGTAGTGAAGGACATCGTTATCCCACTCGCCACAACAATAATATATACATTAATAGGTTTTACCATAGTTTTTTCAAAAAGTCTCCATATCTTGCAGGATCAACCTATTATAATATGTTACCCATGGAAATAAAAATATTGCCAAAAGCCAAATTTAAATCTAGCCTTAAAAATATGTTGGCTCAGAATTCTTTTTATAGCCTAATGGAATTTACCGAGTATGCCCGTGAGCATTTTAATCAGTAATTTTGGTCAATTTGTTATGTATGTATTATTTAATTTTGTCTGTATTTTAAATCATATCTTATGTAAAATTATTGTAAATAATACGTTCAATGTACATAATTATACAAATGTGTGTAAGGGTTTATATTTAAATGAAATTTATATACATATACATATGTTAATGTACCTACTGTTTATACATTTTATGTTTTTTGACTCAACTATTTGTTACCTATATGTATCATGTATGACTTACCTTATCCATACTTTGTAATGGCAACAAAGGTGAATAAAATTTATTATTATTATTATTATTATTCCTAGTGCAAACATTCGATTTGATTGCTTATAATCGATTCAATTAATGAAGGGACTGGGTTGGGTGACCCCTAACACTCTATTATAACAATAATAATAGACGTAAAGGTTAATCGCTCGATGGGCACCGCATGATACTGCATCAAATGTCACCAAATGTCAGCCCTAAAAGGGCTGAGAGCACCCGCGTTTACGCTTCATGGCCTACTACGCGGACCTCAAATTTGCCTCTTTGTAACCAAAGCGCTGTTATTCGATAAAATTGAATATTACGACCAATTAGAGCAATTAATATGCGATGTGAAGTCTATAAATTGCATGCATATGCTATATATTATTGTCTTCTTTTCGTTATGAAAAATTTTATAAAAATTTACAGTTTATGATTTGATTTATGCAAGATGAAAGTTAGATAATTTAATTTGTTATGAAGTTTTATTTAATGAATGTTGAATTTAATTTTGTATTTTACCTTTTCTTATTACTTTCAAATGATAATAATCTCTCCCTATGTGACAAACTCTTAAGTCACTAGTCGGTTCTCAAACTATCTTTGGATCAATTACATAGTTGTACAAAGGATTGAACACATTTCAATTATAATATTTTTATTCATAAACAATGAAATAACAAATCAAAAATATAATTTTTCTTTAAGACTTTATTTGGTTTTAAGCAAAGGTATCTTATTTTCTTCTTCTATTTCTTTTTAATTTTCTAACTACTTCTTCAAAAGTAAGTTTCTTTCCAATGTTGTGTCTAAATCCATTTCCATTTCTTTCCAAAATTCTGTTTATATCCAATTTCAAGTTTCAATTTAATTTTCTAATTTATTTATCAGTTCAACTAATCTTCCAAATTGTATTTCATACCTTCTTGTCTCATTTTAATGTTTAAAATATTTTTAATTTATGTCAATATTTTAGGTTATTTATTTTTAAGGAGTTTCTAGAAACGATGCATGTGATTCGGCGGTAAAAATATCAACTAAACCTTTCAATATTTCATTTAACTGCCAACTTATGACTTTTCTCTGATTCTACCTAAGTACCAAATTTACAAATTTTCTAACCTAACATTTTTTTAATTTAAATTTATTTCTGTATAAAATATCTTCTTACAACAACTTACTTATTGCTTAAATTGTAAATTATATCTACTGTTTAATTTTACCAAAAACAATGTAATTTAATTAATGTATTATTTAAACTTTTTTAAAACTGTCAAATGTAAATTAATAAAATATTTTTTTAACATGGTAGACTCCATAACTATAGCAAATTGCTTATACTCCGTTCGCCCAAGAGATTCGGCTAAGCCACTCCCCACAAATTTGCGCTATATTTGAATATAATATTTCTATTGGTTGAATTTTTAAAACCCATATTACAACCAACTATGTCGAAAAGGCTATTAATATATGAGGTATTTGTTCTCCGAGACAAATCGTTTTCAGCCTCAAATCTGATGTATGGTATTTAGAAATAACTGTTGCTATTTGCTGTTATTCCTATTCATCTAATAAAATAGTGTTTTCCAATACTGTGGTGCATATGTGTGTATATTAAGGTCCGCAATAAAAACGATTTATAATATTGATTAAATCACTCTTTCTTTTTTAGGTTAAAAATTCATTGTTGTCAAATTAATTATGAATCAAGCTCAAGCCCTTTCTCTGCCGAAAAAACAGAAAAGCAAACATTTTTCGGTTAACGGGAAAGAAAATATTGTAAGTTTCTTTAAGGCTTCTGCTGCAGAGAACCCAGACAACCTTAAGACACAAAACGTCGAGTTTACTGCAAAGGTAGCAGGTAATTTTCTTTTTGTATTATACAGGCATGCTCAAAGTACTTTCTCTCGAGGCATTCTTAGTTTAACAATGTATAGTTATTATAGTTTATATTTGAGTTTATTATTATTATCTATATTAATTATACATAATTTAGGTTTGAGTGACCGGAGCGTTTTCAAAATTCTCCATGAATATCAGGAAACACATGCACTTCAGGAGCCAAAAGCGTATCACCGACAATCGAAAATTTTAGAAAGAGTGATATTTAACAGGATTGTGCAATTTATTTCACAACACAACATACTCACCAACTGTCAACATGGGTTTCGCAAAGGCAGATGTACTGAAACAGCTATTTTAAATTTTATATCTAGTATTCACGAAAATCTTAATAACAGTAAAAAATGCATTGGCTTATTTATGGATCTTAGCAAAGCTTTTGATTTAATAAATCACAACTTACTTCTAGATAAACTATCTACATATGGACTAAGAGGAAACATTCATAATTGGCTCAAATGCTATCTGTCAAATAGAAACCAAATTGTTGTAGTGAATGGAGTTAAATCCAGTGTGCAAAATATATCATGCGGTGTTCCTCAAGGATCAGTCCTGGGACCACTGCTTTTTTTACTTTATGTAAATGACTTGCCCAATATTGTGTTAAATAAAAACAACCTGATTATGTTTGCAGATGACAATTCTTATTTATGCTGTTCATCTTCCTTAACGGATGCTATTAATAACACTAAAACAGAAATTTTCAACTTTACTGACTGGTTTCGCAATAATAAATTATTTTTAAATATTTCAAAAACAGTGTTCATAAATTTTACACCGAGGAGATCAAGAATTTTAGAATGTAGTTTATTAAGAATTGAGGGTAAATCGATCCAACAAGTTGATTCGACTAAATTTCTTGGTGTAACAATAGATAACGCGCTTAGCTGGGAACCTCATTCAATAACTTATCAAAACAATTAACAACAGTATGTTACGCAAATTATAGATTACATAAAATTACCAGTATGGAAACTATATTATCGTACTCCCATGCACTTTTTTTCTCCAGAATTTCCTATGGTATTATTTGTTGGGGCTCATCTTCAAATGCAAAGAGGGTTTTTTTAATTCAAAAAAGGCAGTAAGAAATATGATAGGTGCATCAAGATTCACTTCTTGTAGAGAAATATTTAGAAAATTAAAAATTTTACCTCTAATTTGCATTTACATTCTACACATATTACTCTATATAAGAAACAATTTAAATACATTTTTACCAAATAATTTTAATCACAAGTACAATACCCGATCAGGTGACGACTTGCTAATTCCTAGTCACAATTTATCTAAATATGAAGAGAGTCCGCAATACATGGGTATTATACTATATAATAAATTACCTGTCAAAATTAAAAATTTAGATACTCGAGCTTTTATTAATATCGTTAAAAATGTTCTAATAACAAAATGTTACTATTCTCTGCAAGAATTTTTAGAAGACGATCTTGCAATTTTACTATAAATGTATATATGAATATGTGTATGTGTATATGTATGTTTCATGTAATTGTAGCTTAGTTTTAACATTGTGTAATAGTTGTTCTATCAATTTTTTTATATCTACTTTGTATGTTTTATTATGCATTTTTATTGTACTGACTAGGTACTTTTGATTTTCACATTGACGTGTCCCACACCATGTTACTGTATGGTCTCTTGGACAATAAAGTTAAAAAAAACAAAAAAAAACGAACGATGGACAACATTGATCAAAGAAATTGGCTTTCGGTGAGTAAATTTGTTTTTAATTCTACATGTTCTACATATTTTGGCATTACAGGTTCTCAAAAAGATCACGCAACAGTGTCTGTAGAGAGAAGAATGAGATCATCGCCTGGAGAAGACGTTTTCTGCGAGAGATCTGAAATTACCGCGAAGAAAGCAAGAAATTGTACTTCTTAGATGAGATTTGGGTAAACGCCAGCCATACTGTAAATGAAGTATGGAAGGATACAACAATCCTCAATCCGAGGCAGGCTTTCATTCAGGGATTAACGACGGGGTTAAAAGATCCATCAGGCAAGGGAGGTCGCCTTATAGTCTTTCACATAGGTTCCGAGGACGGCTTCGTTGAGGATGGTTTGCTATGCTTCTAATCAAATAAAACAGGGGATTATCATGAAGAAATGAATGCTGATGTTTTCGAAAACTGGTTTTCACAAATTCTGGGGTGCTTGGCCATAGATTCTGTGATTGTGATGGACAACGCTTCTTATCACAGTAGAAAAACGGAGAAGATTCCGAATTCTGGCACGAAAAAAGCAGACATACAAGCCTGGTTGACAAGTAAGTCGATTTATTACAGCGCAGATATGGTAAAAGCCGAACTCCTACATCTTGTCAAGCAGTCTCTTGTTCTGCCAAAATATGTGCAAAAAATGGCAAAAGAATAAGGTCATACGGTTTTGCGATTGCCTCCATGTCATTGTGAATTCAACCCAATTGAATTAATATGGGGCCAAATGAAAGGAGAAGTAGCGAGGAACAATACTACGTTTAAAATGAAAGACCTTCACCAATTATTTCAGCAAGCCATTGGAAACGTTTCTGCCGAAAATTGGAAGAACGCCATTCGTCATGCGCAAAGTGAAGAGAAAAAAATGTGGCAAGTTGACATCGCAATGGACATTGTAGTAGAGTCACTGATAATTCATGTGGGGGGTGACACTTCATCGTCTGAATCGGAAATGAATTAAAAGCCGTATGACACAGAATAAAATTCAGGAGCTGATAAACAACCTACGCTGCTACCTCTACTGCGCATGCGCCTGCACAGTGTTCTTTGCTCGTGTACTTCATAGCTACCGGAACCACAAACATCTTCAGCGGCCAACCTGCCGTCTCTCCAGAATCTACAAAGTCCCTACGTTCAACGGACTCTCGCGGAGGGGCAGTGCGAATCGACGCCGATGGTCCAGGACGGGAATATCGCTGCTGCCCCCTCCAGTGCTGACAAACTAACAAAGTGTGCCGTAAACATCAAAATTAGTGACTTTTTGTGTGTGATTTTATTTATTACTTGGAATGCAATTATTAAATTTTCCATTCCATTAAATAAGTTTCACTTGTAAATACGTAACTTTTAAGTTTATTAATTAATAACGCAGTATGTATAATGTGTAATATTTATTTTTATACATTATTGTTATAGCGGTAGCACTTAGTTTTCGTAGATATTTATACAGATAGGTACCTCTCGTAAGTTTCTTCTTGGTTATTCTTACGAATAGTAATCGAACTTTGGAATTATAAAAAGTATATGTAGTAGGTAACATTTTGTTCAATTTATTTACACTTAATTTATACAATCAGTATTTTTAAAAAGTGTATTTGTTGAATAACAACTGCTCCTCGCTGGTTCTCACTTGTAATAATTTAAAAGAATATATTCATCTATTATACCATTCAATAATTTTTGAATTTTGCCGCTTTTATAAATTTGTAGCGCGTGTAGCTGGTTGTTGTCCTCAATGGTCTAAGCAAAATGGGGAGTGGCCTTACTGCATCTCTTGGGAGAACGGAGTATAGTAACTTACTTATGACAAATTACTAATAATTTTATATGTTAGTCCCATGTAAACTTTATATTAATCAAAACATGTGCCATTAGTGACATTATTACATTAATCAATGCATATCAATCTCTACTAGCTTTAAGGCTATTTAAAATTATATCGTGCAAGGTTATTGAGTCTTTCTCCTTTACCGTTCATGTTAGAACAATCATATTGCATTCTTCATTGAAAATATCTAATAAAATACTAACATGTCACTTTTAAAATACCAATTTTTAAATAAAAGACCTAAAATGAATGTTAAAATGAAATCTAAATGTACCAAATTGATAAGTAACAATTTCTTAACATAAAACTTATTTCTAATAACCAAAAACTAAGATAATTGAATGTAAGGGAGAGCTCCCTTATGAATTATTTCTCAAAATATATTATTTAATATAGAGCGAGCATATTTAAAAGCATGTAAATTTCATAACGCTTTTGTGTTTTATTTTTTCAAGACCGACATTATATGTTTAATTTTTATTTCAATTAATGTGACAAGTGGTTTAGTAATAATATTAATAATTATGATTGGCTGGCGATTTTTTAAGAAAATCTCGAATATCCCAAAAAGTTGTAACTTTAACCCCTACAATGCTTATACTAGAGAAAAGAGAATTTAATTTTACGTAACATAAAAAAAAGTACGGTGTTCTATTTGAAATAAAAAAGTTTTTGAGGTTTGAATTTGTCAAAATGTTATGTAAACAATGGAACACTTGCTATATTTATATGGAATTTATCTTCAATGTAGAATGTAGCTCACCTTACATTCTTTCTGCGTGCCAAAGTGCAAATGAGGATCTCTGCACGAAGAAAGTTATAACGGTTCTTGCAAACCGTTGCACCTGTCAAATTTTTTATAAAATGTCAAATACATCCGAAACTGCTGGATTTAGATATGGGGTATACACATTTATTTATTTATTTGTTTATTTATTTTCATTGACATGGTTGAAATTTATGGTGATTTCGAAAAGTCGAAGATATATAGGGTATTCCATTTAAAATAAGCAGGTTGGTATCGACTTCCGGTCCAACCGAAAATACCACATGCTTCTATTTATTTTCGTTGGATTGATCACACTTACTTCAGTAACTCTCTAAATTTTGAAAATTTTTACATGCACACTTTCCCCAATATCGATTGATTCAGTTTCTGGTGAAACACCCTGTATACTAACTTCTAAGGATAACACTACAAAGTAATGTCGTACATTGAATCCAATGTTTACAGGCAGAAATCGCATTTATAAAACCCTCCCTGTTTAAAATAGTTTTCTAGGTGAACATTACACATATTCGTTTTCATACTGAGCACTTCATAATGACGTAGTTCCCACAAGAAAACACGAGCACAATCTACATAAACTCCTACCCTTATGAGGCAGACACCCCCGTTGCCCGCATCTTTGCATCGAAGATCCTGCTAATGAGATGCTTAGGACTCGGCGCTTTCTTGCATTTTCAACTTCAACACGTATTTTTAATGAATTAGAAACACTCCGATGAAGATGATAAATCATGCTCTATCTCATTGCCAATATCGACACTCATCAGTTTAAAACAATTTGCACATGAATGAATATGTTACAGAATAATTATCCAACGTATCGAAATTGACGTGCCATTATTGTTTAAATTAAGTAATTGATAATTCCTAAAAACTTAAATTAATTAGTTAGCTAAATTATTTTTGGTATTGAAGGTAGTTATGAAGGGGTGTACATGGGGATCGTTTAAGCATAAATGAAGCAACATGTAACAGCCGGCTCCGCGACGGTTAAATGAAACAATAGAATGAAAGAATAGATGGAAAATATTCAATACACATAAACATAGTAAACGCCAGTCGTCGGTTGTTTATACTTTTGGTTCTATAAATATTTATAAATATAACGTTGTTCTGAACACCTTATAATCCAGTTAACGAAGCTCTCAAATGAACAAATCTCTAATTTGAGTGCTAATGAATGGATTTTGAAGAAACCTTGTGCAATGCGTTTGTTAATAGGGAAGTTGAAAAAAAGATTAGGGTAGGAAATGATCGGAAGGGGTAGAAAACACCCCTTTTATCACGTGTTCCGTAACATGTAGAATTAGGTGAAAAATTAAAAAGAAACAATATACATACGTTTCTTGGCCCAAAATATGATGTTTTCACTATTGTGAATTTTTTCGAAAAATGCATATTTGGCTACTCGAAAACTCCTAAAAGTGAGGGAGGAGAAATGTAAAAGTAGAAAAAAAATCTGAAAAAATTCGGGTGAATGTATCATCGAAATTTTCCTTTCTTTATTCGCAATTATTCTGTAAAGTGTGTTTCCACAGAGTTTTTCTGGAAATACTTG
The DNA here is from genome assembly GCA_963583905.1 of Stenurella melanura. NCBI lineage: Eukaryota > Metazoa > Arthropoda > Insecta > Coleoptera > Cerambycidae > Stenurella > Stenurella melanura. The sequence continues at coordinate 20,391,427 of OY757315.1, forward strand.
AAAAATTACCCCTTTTTTAAAATTGAACCCTAGTAGCTCAAATATTGCACCAATATGTAATCCATACAGGACCAATATATGAATATTGGTTCAATATTGGTCCAATATTTTGTGTTACTAGGTTAAAAATGTGTAATTTAAAAATTTTAAAAAATTCAGACCTATGCATTGAGGCCTTATAAATATTTTTTGTCTTTTTTTGAAAGTTGCTAATTTCCCGAGTTACAGGCAGTTTTTCACGATAAATAATGCACTGTATTTTTTGCACATTAAAAAACAAATGAAAGTTTGAAAATTGAGAGTGATTTTTATAAAATACAAAAATATGCAACCTATGTATTTAAACCAATTTTAAAGGTTCAATATCTTTTTTAAATTGGAAATGTGAAAAAGTTTTTCGGAATTTTTTTTCTCACAATTTTCATTTGATAATTATAAAAGTGGGAGACATGATTCAAAGGGTTGAAATAAAACTTTTTAATCAACAACATTTTTTCAAAAAACCGATTTTGTAAATTATAATTATTTGGTCTATACTTACATACATTTCCTCCATTGTTAAAATTTGTATTAATGGTTGCTACCAATTTATGGCGAATGGGAGGCTGACGGCCAGGATGCCGTAAATTAAATTCATCAGCAGCTTCTCTAAATGATCTGGCATTATCTCCGACTAAACGAACCAATTCCACTTTTTCTTGCATTGTTAAACGTTGAGCCATTTTCATAAAAAAAAATCAGTTTACTTATTATGTAACATTAATCCATCATTCATTAAATTTTTAACGTATTAACTTATTGACTCTCAACAATACATTGACACTTGCAATAACTTTTGTTTTCATGGCTTACTTAGGTCTTTATTAAAGATTATTTGTTAAAAACATGGTAGGTATGTACAAATTAGAATTTTTGCCTTATTAAAAAAATAGTAATTTTTTTGTAGAACCATTTCATACTAGTACAATACATTATTCTGAATAAAAAATAAAGAATATATTTTTTCCATATGACAATCCGTTTCACAGATACAAATTATTTTAAGTTGAAAAAAATTGATTTTTAAGGGCCCATATCTCAATCGCCTTTGAACACACAACGATGTAATCCTGTACAACGGGGTTTCTAAAGGTGCTGATTAGGAATATTTTACTAGTTTTTCTCTAATAAAATCGCTAATACTTTTTTTTTAAAATAGACCCACTTTTTCCATGGTAGAATTGAACGCCACTGACTACAGTCGAATGTGGTTACGTCTAAAGACTCACTTCATAGGTATATATTCACCACCAAAATTTCAAAACATTCGGATATCAGGTGAGCGAGATATGAAAAGTGGGACACGCTGTATATGTATACTATTTTTTGAGTTGTGTAAACACTTTTGTGTATCTGACATTAACAAATGATTCTATTCTATTCTATTCTATAATAGTTTAAATCTGTACAACTCGAAATATAATAATAGCATGTGCAAAACAATGAGTGCTTTGTAATTTTTATTTTGAAGAAAAAATTGATTTTATTTTTTATGAATCCACTGCGCATACGATGTTTGTACGCTCATCTACATATACACTGCTCGAGGTAGAAAATGCTAATAAACTGGCCAATACTTACAATTACACAAAATTATTTTTGTTCGAAGATATTCTTGGCAGATGATTTATTTTGCGATTGAATTTATTGTTTACTGATTAATCAATAAGTAGCAAATTAAAATTAGACCTGCCTTTACTTAAATTTATTACATAACATCCGCGTCTGACGTCACATACTGAAGATGTATGAGTTTATATTATTCAAGCAAAAATTTGTACACTGCGGCCAAAAAGGCCGCGCTACTGTCGATTAGGCTGCTGCGCTTGCCAATTACATTACCTACCTTGTCGGGAGATATTACCTAAAAGTTGTACAGCGATGCTGACGGTAGAACACAAAAGTGTACAGCTTGCTACAAATAGGTGCCTGCTTGCAAATAAATGATGTGTTAGAATTGCAACTAACTGATATAGGTTGTCTGTTGTACAAATTGAGTGACAATAATAATATCTCTTTATTTCAAAGTAATGTGTCGCGGTCGACTGAGACTATCATATGCAATGGCTGATGTACGCAAATGTAATATGGGTTGCATATATCTCAGGGGGTCAAGTTACCAGTTTTCATTTAAGGTGGAAATACTGCGGTGTCGCGGTCGAGTGACTGCGTATATGCAACTGCTGATATACGCAAATGTAACATGGGTTGCATATATCACAGGGGGTTAAGTTACCAGTTTTCATTTAAGGTGGAAATACAGCGGTGTAGTGGATCGTGCGCCAGTTTGAAACTATCATATTTTTATAATTATTCACCATGCAGAAATAAACAAAAAATTAAATATTTGTAATATCGTAATCTTATTCTGTGTACCATACCATACCACTTCCATAAATGTAAGACTATTAAGTTATTTATGAAAAACAGTCTCAAGGTAAAGTTAAAGCTAAAATCGTAATCTCCAAATCGTTATAACTTGAAAAATATTTATTTTCATGAAAAATTGTAAACCACGTTTGCCTCTTACGATTTGATTCTGTATCAGATTAGGTGGTTACTATTTTACTTTCTTGCCCACATCTCTAGAGGGAGTGGGTACCACCTCCAAGTAAAAGGCGTCGATTTTTAAAGGGTAATCTTTTTTGTACTATTCTGTATTAGAAACTCAATGTAAAAAAAATCATGATAATCCATTCAGTATAACTGGGTTCCGAGTTTTTTTTATTTTTGTGTCAAATTGCACTCAACTAACTTCTTTAAAAAATATGCAGGACCGTTTGAATACCTATGCAGAACGAACAAACTGTTATCAAGGTGGAAGGAACGATACTTTGCATGGTACATGAAATGAGTACATTTTAATTCTGAAACGGATACAAATCCTTGTTGTGCATGCCCAATACGCTTTTGGCAGATTTTTGTTAATCTCGCCCAGTCCTTCATTTACAGTGGCGTGTGCGTCGTGGATGTCTGACTGGCTTCGGGTATGTCGTCCAGAAAAACCTTATGTTACGTTTAACTTCTAATAAAGTCTTTTCGAAAGGAATTGAGTTGTATTGGATGTCTGCCTAGATACATTAAATCAATCAAACGTTTTTCCATAGATTTCACTTGTTTAAATACTTTTGGACGGATCTAAAATGTGAACAACGAAAAATATTACAGTGACTGATGCCTTTACCTCCTTCCTATTATAACTAACATTTATTTTAAAACAATCCAGTTTGTCGTACGCTGCTTCTATACATGCTATTTCGGAGCACCTACATATAAAAATATCGCATCACAAAACAGGCAAAAGTGCTCTGTGCTTCGCCCTATCTCGTATCGATTTTCTGTGATTATTAACTTAGTCGTTTTTAAAGCGAGTGTACGAGCAAGCTGAAAAACCCACATTGAACGAAAATTGAGCGTTATTGGAAAAATTACATCAGAATAGCATTCGTTACGAGCAATTTGCGGCGTACACTCCGGGAGAAAATGGAAAACTTCACCGATATGGTTCAGACGACGGTGTTTATATTAGAAAAAAGGATTATTTTCAATTATGCTTTGAACTTCTTTACGTAATGTTAGACGTTGAATACACAGGATGAAACTGCAGTGCTAAGAAACTGGTAAAGCCTCGGGTAAAGCCGTGTATCGTGGACCTGAAAAAAGTAATTTTTAACACAGTTTTTATACCTACTAAGTCGGAGGAGGGGAAACGCAATTTTTTCATTTGGTTGATTTGTAAATTATCACCCAAAAGTGTATTTAAAAGAAAAGCACAAAGCATGGCGGTTAGATAAATCTAGCGATAATGAAGAATATCTCCAAAAGTTTAAAGATTTAAGGCGTAGATTAAAATCGGATAACTAGATTGCACACAAAAATTACAATAAGTATTTGCCAGAAAATATTGCACAGAATCCTTCAGAATTCTATATTAATGAAACATATTCTTTATAGGATTTTGCAAAGAGCTGAAAAAATTATCCATGAGAAGTAAAAGAAAAACTTTATGTAAAAATATTAATAAATCTTTGCATTCTTTCGATAATCTGAATTCTGGTTATGCTAGCAAATTAAAATCCTAAAATAAATTTGTCAAATTTCCTATTTGACATTCTCATTATAACACTAGCATCCAACATAGTCCCCTACGGCTATGCAGATTAAGCTAGTATCTACATGACCCCATACGGTATGAAAGTCCAGTTAAAACGAGAACAAAGGCCTAAAATGAATTTATTTACCTACCTTGTCTTAAAAAATGTTCATTCTAATGGATCACATTTTCGTGAAATCTCTCATTCAGTTTCTTGGAAATGCTTAGCCTTTGAAACGTTTTTCGCCCTTATTCTGAGCTCATCAGAAAGGCACAAAGCCACTCATACCGATATTTCATGCAAAACTAATAGTGGCGTGTGTGAGTCGGACGAATGGTAAATATTTTGAGCCGGAATGAAATTACCTTCCCCCTCCGTTTTAGAGGATGCTGAACACGATGGCGGTGTCAGAATTTCTCTTTGGGGTTGCACAACCCCTCAAACAGGCCAAAAACCACCCCCTAGAGGGGTTAAACGCGATTTAATAGGTTTCCCTTCAGAAAATAGTACTTTCCTCCCGTTTTCAAGGATGCTGAGCACGGTGGTGGTGTTCTCCATCGCGTCCGACCCCTACCAACCCCTCCACCGGCCAATACTTGCCCCCGAAAGGGGTGATTTTTTTTTCTGTTGTTTTAATGCAAAGTGTAAGTAATTCCATTATAGTGTCAATGCTTAACTTAGTTCTATTCGCCAAATTCCCATTTTGTTGCAATTTGTTTTTAATTATTAATAATGTTTTATCTACAGGAACATTTGTAAATATGCTTACTACATTAAACTGACCAATAGATGATTATTGTTAAAATAATTTTCTGACAGCTTTTCCAAAAAATGTTTAGTATTTTTAATATAAGACTCACAGAACCCTCATAGTGGATTTAGGATTTTTAATAAATATTTTGAGAGTTTGCTACATGGAGAATTAATTCTTAAGGGAATGTCAGGTTTATGAATTTTTGGCAAACCATAGAAATGAGGAGGTTTGCTGTGATGTGGAGTTAACATCAAAAACCAAACCTCTATTGTTCAAAATTCAAAAAATTGTATTTATAATGTTCCGTTTGAGTGCGGAAAACATTACGTACGTGAATCGTCTAGAACTTTTAACGTAAGGCTTGGTGAACATAGAAATTCCGCTAGAAGGGGAGACTTTGAAAAATCCAAAATTTGTGAACAGGCGTGGGATAATAATCACAGGATTAAATGGGATTCTGCGAAGATTTTAGGAAAAGAGTGTAACGGAGCTAAAAGAAAACTCCGCGATTATTTTATTAAACAAGGATAGATGCGTTTGAAATCATTCAATAGATTTTTGTACAGCTGGTTGCCCATCCTTAGAGACGAAGGAAGTAAAAATAAGATAAATATAATTTAATGTCTCACGTGACTCTGGCAATACATAAACAAAGAGCTGTCATGGTTGACGGCCAAAAAAGTTTTGAGAATGGAAGTAGATTTTCTTCCGAAACGTTAACTGCCTATAGCTCATTTTCATTTTTTAGTTTATAACATTGTTCTAGTTTATATATTTTTAGGTGTGAGACAAGTATTCAAGAAACAACCTATGTCTGATCCGTTTGGCGCAGAGGTAAACTAAACTAAAAGTAAGAACATAAGAAAATGCAATATTACATATTTTTCGAATAAAATGAATAAACTAAAACATTGGAATTTTCAAACCAAACTTCACATTTAGATTCTTAATGTAATTACAAACAACTTTTTGTTATGGTACTTTTCCATATTTTGATTTTGATAAATAAGGGCATTTCAGGCAATTTTAACCTTTCTAATGACATTTTAGAGGTGTTATAGTTGTGACATGATACATATTTTTGGTAATTTCGTAGTTATTAATCATCCTGAAACTAATACTCAAACCTGTTAAAAACAATTGAATAAAAAAAATTTCCATATGGTGCAGATTTTTGGCCAGACACTGTATAAACTGTAACGTGTATCCTTATCTTATATCATGCATTTGTGATCAACAGTATTAATAAGTTATTATTATTATTACCTATATTTACTTCTCAACACTTCACCGGAACAAGTTCAAAATATATTCTAGTTCCAGATCTCATCATAATACATACGTGTACCAAAATAACAAATAAGTCAATATCTCAAACCGTTCCAGAGAAAACGGGCGCACAAAGAAAGTTACAGACAGATCGACAGGATTATTTTTGCTCAGATTTAGAATTTTGACGTTTCATGACATTCTAAACCTGCCAACACAAAAAATTTTGAAATTTCTTATACCATTGCTATACTTCCCTCCACTACGTAGATGTGGATTTTCAAAAAAAAAAAAATATTTGCCAACCCACCATATCTACTCATTACGACGCATGTTGTAGTATCTGTGTAATAAATTTTATCAGGTAGGTAGATGAAATATAATTTTCCCAATATTTGTGTAAGATAAGATTACACATTAGTCAGAATAGGTTGCCGAACAAAAACGTCCATTAGTTTATTTATTTTTAATTTTAGTGTGTCGAGAGTACCTGTAACTACTATGTTTATGTGTTAGTGGCGATTATTTGTGAAAATCAGTGATATACATACAGGTAAGTTGACTTGTGCACATTGCATATTGCATAAGCAGTTCAAAAACTGGGTTACTAGGTTATAGTATCCCGTACATAGGATGTGGGTACGTCCTGACATATTTTAAAGTTGGCTGTTATAATAATATATTGTGTTACAGTGAACACACATCGGTAATTCCTTTTCAATTAACACCATACAATGGTTACTTTACTTTATTAGTGTTGATTTAAAACTATTGCGAAGTTTATTTAATGTAGACGGTGTATTTTTATTTAGTTATATATACATGTATACATACTTCTAAAATAGGCTATAGATAAGATAAAATATAAAGAGATTGCTAATGCTTTTATATATGAATTTTTAGGAACGGGTATAAATCATTTTCTAACAAAATTCTGCTTAGGCTCTGAGTGAGGCTTTCTAGAAATGTTTTTTTTATTTGTCATGTACGAAATGCTTACTTTGGATCCTTGCAATTAGATGACAGCGAGAGGACATCTAGCTTCTCAAAAGACGCTCCTAACATGTCGAATTTACGATTCGAAGATATAGTCGAGTGACATTAGATACATTGCTGTTTTTCACTTGGGGCGTGGTTCCACTCCCTCTAGAGAGGTGGGCAAAAAAGTAAAATAATAATCATTGAATCTGATATAGGACCATATTGTAAGAGAAAAAGGTGGTTTACAATTTTTCATGAAAATTATATTTTCCTAGTTATAACGATTTTAGCGTTAAGAAATTGGTATCTTGAGACTGTGTTTCGTAAATAACTCAAAAGTTATGGAAAAAGCAGTATGGTACAAAAAATAAGACTATGAACTTACAAATATTTTATTTTATGTTTATTTCTGTACGATGAATAGTTCTAAAAACATGATAGTTTAAAAATAGCGCTCGACCGTTTATCAGTAGAAATATAAATGCTTAAATCTCAGATATGTCAAAAATACTGACTATGGCGTTAAAAATACATATAATAGAAATTAAAGTACTCTTTGATATGATTTTTTTGTGTTCGTACAGCTTGGAAAATAACGATGTTATGTGCAAAACAATGAGTGCCTTGTAATTTTTTTAAATAAAAAATTTAGGATTTTCCTGCTGTCATTGGCCATAGAGTAGAAATTCGAAAAATCTGTACCAATATGAGATTTAAATGTGTTTCTTTGCCACTAAAAGTTCAAGCCCCTTATTTATATAGCATCAACTCAATTGGAACAGCACGGAACTAGGGGATCTTACGGGGTACTGTCAATATATCGCTTCACATTGAATGAGAGAGCACAGATTTACAGATTTATATTCACCACTCCTCGTTTACAGTCCATGTGGACTTGATTCGCCTGTCACATAGAAATTTAGGTGGGATTAGATGCTTAGCGAATTTGATTTGTCAACACCAACCTTGTTCCTTTTTCCATGCCATAATATATAAAACAAAAAATACGTATGAACTATTCGTATCGTATAATCTCTACGAGGTAGTGCAGTACAGCCATTCAGCGTTATAAATTACTTAATTTTAGTGAATACTTGAACAAACTATTAGTTTTATTACTGTGTTTGTTTGCAATTAATTGTTTAAAATGGCATTTTGAAGGCCTTTCGATAGTAGTGACAACGAAACGGACGATTTTGATACAGAGCCTATACAAGCGGAATTTGAAAATAAAGACTAACACGTTCAAACTGAAAGGGTTATTTCGAATATTTACTCGCCACTTTGTGTGGCGTTGTTTTGAAAGGTTTTATTCGATGTTAAAATATTGACAAAGTTGTTCAAGTGTGGGCCACCCTACGAGCGACGTGGTTAGCGTCACTGGTTTCACCTGGCTAGCACAGTAAAGATACGGAGAGCAAAAGGGCGTTGAGTTCAAGGCTTGGGCCCATTGATTTCTTAGTGTAATCAAGGAAAATTAAAGATAAATATAAACAAAAGACAAAAGTTACATATATACAGTAGTACTATATTACAAAAATTTAATATTACAAAAAATGAACTATCACAGCATCAACGATACTGTATAGCAAAATACTAGACAGAAATATATACAAAAGAAACTATATTACAAAACAATATACTATATTACAAGATACTCTATATTACAATTTGCTCAACGGCAAGGCAAACTTGAGGCGTGTACGAGAACCAAAAATATATTACAAAAGATACGTCTCGTAACTTTTACCTCAATACTAAAATCATATATTACAACAAAATTAGGTAAACTTGAGATCTTTTACGAGAGACGAAATAACTGTATTACAAAAACATGTCTCGTAACCTTATCTCAAAGTTCAGAAACTTTAAACATACTCGTTACAACAAAAATTGAACCACGATTTACTGTATCGCTAACAAACGTGCATTGTAATACTACAACAAAATATTGACGACGAGGAATCAAGATAAAAGTGACTACGAAAACAATACTACGGCAAAGTATTTGCGACAACGAATTCAAGATATAAGCAACTACGAATTAATATACAACAATGGGTTTAATTATAACAACGGATTTAAAATGCAAATAGCAAAAAATATAATAGATTTCACTTGAATCTAATATGTTAAATTTAGACACTTTTGGCTCTTATAGCTCAACAACCATGTGAAAATAATCCCTTTTACTGGTAACAATCAAAAGTACTTATCTTTTATTTTGTTATCCTGATGGGGGGAACTTCTAGATACGGTCCTGTTCTCCGATGATTATGGATTCAAAAGTTATGTTTCACATGTTGCTGCCTTAATCCCATTTTGAGGTTATGAAATCGTAGAAACGTTCGTATAAGATTTGTCGCCAAGACAAAATGAAGAAAATCTCTTCGCCCAGAATGTTTTCGTATATTCCAATTCAAAATGTAGTATAGAAAGGTTGACTTCTTATGAAAATTGCTTGCTTAGTGGAAAACGTAGTAGGCATCGCAATTTGAATGTAGAAAACCTCAAATCTTGCTTAAAGCAAATAATATAACGGTGAAAGGCTTCTACGTTAAATGCATTAGACGTAACTAAATTTGATTACTAAGTAGTAATTCTTTATAAGAAAGATACTTATTAGAAAAAATTATAAGAAAAACTTATAATCATGAGAAAATACTTATATTTATAATTATGAGAAAACTCTATGAGAAAAACCTCATGTGATCATCACGAGGTTTTTCAAATTCTAACATCCCCATTACAGGTCAAACAAAATTATAAATACGTCTAATTAGTTCAATGGTTCAACGAGAAGATATTGATTCTTCATATAATCAAATTGTGAATAGGATTTGTGAATTAACCAAATTTAGCCGTACTACAATTCATAAGGTTACTAGAGCCGGGGATGCAGTTGATCATTCTATTAAACGGAAATAAACTTGATAACGCGTCCAAAGATGTCATTCGTCGATTTGTGTATGACTTTTACAATGAACAGAAGGTGCCCACATTAGAACTGATTAGGGATAAGTTACGTGCCTATCCAGATTATAACTATAAATCATTAGATACTTTGCGAAACGTTTTGCTCGATTGCGGTTTTAGGTACAAAAAATTGGACAAACGAATGGTAGTTATGGAATCAGCACGCGTCGTTGATCATCGACACGAGTACCTGCGTAAAATAAAAGAATACCTAGATGCAAATAGAGACATACTTTATCTTGACGAAACATGGTTTGGCACCCATGATTAGTTCAATACGGTTGGGTAGATAACGCCAAAAAGTGTAATTTAAGTGCTCCATGTTCTAGGGGAAAAAGAATTATTATTTTATATGCTGGAAGTAAAAACGGTTTTATTCCACATGCGTTGTTGTTGTCTGCCAAAAATATCAAGCAATCCTCTGCCGACTACCACGAGGATATGGCAGCCGAATTATTTGAGGAGTGGGCAAAGGAACAGCTGTTACCAAATATTCCACCAAATTCTGTAATTGTTATAGACAATGCGTTGCGGAAACACGCAAAAATTCCGAATGCCAACACAAGAAAAGGCAGTATCATTGAATTTATGAAAGGTAAAGGCTTGGATATACCATAAAGAAACACAAAAAACACTTTATTAGAACCGATTGGAAAGCAAAATTTTAAAAAGGAATATGCCGTTGAAAACATTTTTGAAACACACGATCATACTATTTACGCCTGCCTCAATATAGTCAATCCCCATAATTCAGTGAGTCTGTCTTAAAGAATATAAAGATATTAGTAGACGAAATGGGCAAAAGCGATATATGGAGGAAGTGTGTATCTCATGTGATAAAAAAGGAAAATGAATATTCTATATCACCACCTATTAATCCAATTATTATTAATGTTAATACCGATTCAAGTTCTGAAAACTCGGATAGTGACGAATGAAATATTGTTTATTTAAAGTTCATAGACAAAGCTTTTTTGAAATTTGTTTATTTGACGTCGACCTATTTTCGCTACTGTGACGAATTACCGATGCCAGGAAACGAGTTCCCCCTTTAAAATTTTGCCGAGTCTTTTCTTTATGGAATAGTAGAAAAATTCTACCTGTCTAACATCCTGATACTGCAAAGGTCGTAGTATCATGGCCTAACATTTAATAAAGTCGCTGTTTTACGCCCCGTCGGAAGGATTATATTCCATCTATGCAACCCCCGCCTAAGATTATATAACTTTGCCACTAGATGATAGAACGAGTGGTAGGTCACTAGACAATAGACGTAGCCTTAATATATCCTTTATGTGACTTATTAAATGTGACAAGCGTATTTTTTCATTAACCACTTCTATTGAATAAAAGTATTATACAAATCCCTTTCCTTAATAATTAAAAAATATTTATTTAGTATTTAAAGAATTTTTACATTTCGTTTATATGCCGTCCCAAATTCAGATCATATATTCTATACTGACTTATTTCCGAAAATATTAGTACTACAAATATTTAAAAAAACAAATTAATGTATCGCTTCTTAAGCATTATTTTTTTATATTGTCATAGTTTCCTTTAAGCCAATTGTTTTGGAGTTATTTGCAAAAGCAAAGGGAATTTTTTCAGCAATGTCGTAATATTTTTCTTAATTTAAAGTATGTTTTTAAAAACGACTGCTTTAAAAATGCAAAAAAAAATTAGAGTATGTTAGTAATGCTATATTAATAAAAACCAATACTTGCAAATGTTTTAAATTTCCAATGTATGGCAATGACAGCAGGAAAATTCTAAATTTTTTGCCAAGCACTCATTGTTTTGCAGATAACATTGTTATCTTTCAAATTGTATGGATAGAAGAAAAATCCTATTAAACAGTACTTCAAGCCCTTTAATTTCTATTATGTGTATTTTTAACATCATACTGATTCTTTCTAACATATTTGAGATTTAAACATTATATCTCGACTGATAAACGTTAGATGGCCATTTTTAAACTATCATGTTCTTAAAAACTATTCATACCACTTTTTCCGTAGATGTAAGACTTTTGAGTTATTTACGAAAAGCAGTCATAAGGTAACAATGTTTTAAAGCTAAATCGTAATCTTCAAATCATTATAACTTAGAAAATATAAAGTTGCATTAAAAATTGTATACTGTATTTTTCTCTTAAAATTTGATTAGGTAGTTATTGTTTTACTTTTTTGTCCACCCCTCCAGAAGGGGTGAAAACCACATCCCCAAGTAAAAAGCGTCGATTTTTAAAGGGTAAACTTTTTTGTATTCAGTCTTAGAATCCCGATGCAAAAAGTATCACGAAAATCCATTTACTATAGACGAGTTCCGAGGTAAAGACCTAATTGCACTAGACTAATACAGTTTTGAAAAAGTCTGGAATGACTTTGCATATCTAAATATAGAGGACGCCATTCCAAAAATTTAAACCTTTCTATGTTACTGAAAATTGATTTATTTTATGTTTACATCGCACGTACAAGTTTGTTTTCAACATTTTAAAGGGTTTTTAAAACCAGAGTAACGTTTATGCTTTCTACATTTGTCAAATCATTCTCTAAATAATTGATGTAGTAAAAACATCTCTGTGACCAAATTGTTAGTCATTGTTTGCAATTTGCGACAACCTTCTAATTCATTCACATGGTCAATTAAACCTAATTTACGAATATAATATATTAACGCTTTTGCTAAGCGTAGCGGATTCTTGTTAATTTCATTTAGGAATAAGAAAAGGATGGGATTTTAATTTTTTTATTAGCGTTGTAGTAGTTGCTTGGTGATATCAGTGATGCGTATCCGAGTTCTGATCGAAATTGGTAGTGTGATGGAGATGTTAAACGGTGGATGAAATAGCCGAAAATCAACAAGATAAAATAAACAAGATAATTATTTATCACAATCAGAAAATGAAACATGCGCGGTCGGTATGTCAGAACGCCATATCACAATTTATGAGGGGCGCACTTAGATGCAGATGATGCATCTTTATATTTCACTATCTGAAGCCTATCCGTAATAAAACTTTTCACTAAGTCCACTGCATTATTACTAAAACTTATGTTATGTAAAATTGCAAGCAGTAAGTGATGATTGATTCTATCGAACGCTTTAGACTAATCTAGAAGCACTAGTGTTGTTAACATATTTTTATCTATGGCTGATAATATATCATCCGTTACTGCCAGCAATGTTGTAGCGCAGCTGTGATTTTGTCTAAAACCAGACTGATTTTCTGATATTATTGAGTTGTACTCCAAGTGTACTGTTATCTGGTCATACAAAATTTTTTCATACAGCTTCGATAATGTGGGTAATATACTTATGGGCCTTAGATCTCTACGGTCACTGGGATTTGTTATTATAGACAGTGTCAGTACAAATGCTAACTTCCAGCTATTAGGATAAATATTGTGTTCAATGGAATAGTTTATTATATGAGTAATATATTTGAGAATAGGGGGACAGCAGACAAAAACATTTTCAAACTTATCTCGTCTGACCCTACAGCATTTGATTTAATAGATAATAATTTTCGGTAGACAGTATTTTCATCAATTAAATTAAAATTAAATTATGTGCACCCCTGTATTACATTGGTTGACAAAAAATCCAAAACTTATTCATCCGGGTTACTGTTCTTTTGGGAGGAGTTAATGAAAAAGCCATTAATTGTATTTACGTTAGATAATTCATGAGGTATATTTTTAATTTTATTATTTGAATAGTCGCATAGAGATGTGTGTCAATCAAAATGGGCAACATATGGAACACTTATTATAATTTTTTCTACTGAGTGATTTGAAGAAACCTCTTTCTTTAAATTAATTTTTGAATTTTGTAATTATTGCTCAATAGAACGAAATTGTTTGCAATTAGCCATAAGGAAGAACTTAAAAAAATGTTCGTTTTTCATTTCTACATCACAGGGTTGAAAAATATACAGAGTGTTCCAGTTCCAGTTATAGACTTTCTTATCTAGTTTACTTGCAAATTTTTAAAAAAATTTCTAGCTATCGTAGAACTCGAGATATCGAGATCCGACGCACTATTGCCCCACCCTGTATATAACGTTACGAAGATTCGTGGAACAAGCAAGAATACAGACAAATTTGTAAACTTTAATGTATATTTGTTCTGTTCATTCATACCTAAACCAATTTGTGCCTCATTTTGATAAAAAATCAAGTAACAAAGCAAGTTGTCTTAGGCATAACCAAGATGTAATATTATGTAAAGTAAACGGATAAATTCGCTTTTTTAGGGAATTCGTATAAGGCTGCATGTGTTTGAACAATTTATTTTATTTTATTTTTATTTTGTTCATACACCATCTAACATTACAAGACCATTTACAAGATGGGAAATAACACATACATCATACAAAGATGACTTTAATTTATTAACATACATTTCAATAGAGAGAGAGAGAGAGAGAGAGAGAGAGAGAATACATGTGTATATGATTTAGACAAAATCTTTTATTTATTAAAGATGTAATATCACGCTGTCTGTGGTTATAGCTAGAGTACAGGCTGTAGATTGGTGAAAACTTAAAAGTATTAGTCCGGGCTATATATAATCAAGATAGAAAGTTTGGTTTTGTCTTGAATTTATTCGCGGATTATGGAAACTAAGTCTCTGGAGTATCTCACTACAGACAATATCATAATGAATCACCTTTTTAAAAAAAATATGGCAAAGTCGTTGCGTTTTTCAGATAGATTACTCATAAAAAACATTTGACGTAGATCGCTTTGTGGAAAACCAATTGGTGGATGAGATATACCATGAGATTTTAGATATAGAAATTTAAGAAAATGACGTTGCACATTTTCTAATTTAAGACTATAACGTTATAGCAGGGCTACCAAACAAGAGACGCATACTCTAGTTTAGATCGGAAAACGTCAAGTTAAAGGTCAAGTTACATGTCCGTTTTCTAGAGAGTGGTTAAATATATAATAAATATCCTTCGTGGAAAATACAATCACGTTACATTTTTGCACGTTTAATGTGGCACTGTGCTCGACACACCAAGGTAATATGTTATGATTAAGCCTGTCGAATGCTTTTGTGAAATCAAAATATACAATATTACATCTGTTTGAACTTGCATCTCAGTGAACTCAGATATATATTGTGTAGCAGATATTAAGTTGGTGGTTGCAGATCGGCCTTTCATAAATCCATGCTGTTGAGAGAAGATACTGTTTTTGACATGCGGATATATGCAATTATGCAGCGAAATTTAAAGCAAAGTTACAACTGAAAGAGGTTGGTTGGAAATTTATTATATTATTTTTGTTGCTCTTTTTGTAAACTGGACACACTTTACTTCCAGATATCGGAGAAGAACAGCATTTTGTAGCCAAATAAAATAAAACTTTAAGTGGGTATATATTAACATAATCCTTCAACACAAATGAAGGAATGTCATCCGGCTCTATGGTGATCTTTAGTTTAATTTTTTTAAAGCGTTTAGGACGTTTTCTTCGGCAAAGAACACTAAATTAATGCTGTTATTATTTAAACTATTATCATCTGAATTTATGTTTTTCGTATCACTTGCTGAAAACGACTTTTCAAAAAATTTTACGTAAGCCTTAACAATATTCTCAGGGTTGTCGAGATGTTCGTCATTGTAATACATATCTTTTTAGAGATATTTGTTATTCCTTTCTTACTGTTGATGTACGTCCAGAATTTATTAGGATCCAGATTAATGTTGTTTTCAGCTCGCCCTGTATAGCTCTTATAGGCAGTTTTGACATCTGATTTAACTTTGGACCTAAACCTTGTAAGTTCATCTAGCGCATTGACATCTGCCGTTCGTTTATAGATATTTTGATATTTTTCTTTGGATGGTATGCTCTTAATAATTTCACAGCTAAACTATGGTGTAAATTTTCGTACACAAATTGTAAAACTATTAATATATTATCGTTCCTGCGAATCGAGAAGAAGGATAAATACATGTCGTGACTGCATGTAATGGTATATTGAATATTTGAATCAACTTATTAACTTCTATTATTATGCCACCACAACTGAATAGTTTTGATGTCCTAAACGTTGTATTGCATATGTTCCACCAAGTTTTAGCATTATCTCATTGACAAAATAATATTGTATCATCTTTGCACGTGAAATACGTAAATACAAAGGAAAAATATTCTTATAAACGTCTCTGAGTCGTCTACCCCTCATAAATTGTAAAATGGCGCTTTGATATACGATCTCTACTTATTACGCAAACGTAAACAAAACAATGGAAATTACAACTTCATACACGAGACTAGTTAGTTTAACTGGCAACCGCCAAAATAGCCAAAATACTCACTCAGTGAGAATAAGAAAATATTACTTAAAATGTGTCCATGGATTGTACCCGGAAGAGGGGAAATTTTTTATTTGAATTTTATGAGGAAAAGTATTTGTTTATTAAAATGCCTCCTTTCTTTGAGAAGTTCTAAAACGATACTTTTCAGAAGTATACATACAGAGCGCTACATATTTGCAAGAATGTGAAAAACTACAAAGAGTGAATTACAGTATGATGTTACAAATTTATGCTATACAATACTTTCAATATAATTTTTTGGACGAACCTGCAATGGTTGATAAATTAAATTGATACAACAAGTGCTTCAGATAGAGTTGGCACCTGAACTCTGGTCTTCAAAGCATGACGCTTGCAGCATTATATGTTTATAATGTTTCCTTCACTCCTGAATTCATCTGGTTTTCAATGTGGTAGTATTAAAATACGAGATTATAAAATATCCTTGGTTGAAACAGATCGAAAAAAAAGTGTGAAATTGACGCTAACACAATTCCTGAAAATAACAGTTCCCAACGGAAAATAAATATATACTTTCTTGTCAGCTATATTTTAGGATAGATAAAATAATAAATAGTCAACTCACCTACCTCTTCTAATTGTGTTTCTTCCATTTTAGAATGTACCTGCTCGTTGTGCTTTTGGCAGCCCTCGTAGGCACCGCCTGGGCCGATTCAAGCCAGTTACCTTTTTGCAAAATATGTAAGTGCCATTTCGAGAACAACTCCGAGCAAGCAGATGTTACATGCACAACCAATATTCAGTATAATATTTTTAATGATTATTATTGGAAGAACAACGACACAAACGAGGCTTACACATATGACTCAATAAATTTCCAAAACAACCAGTTCATCAACCTAAGCTATATTTTCCCAGCATCGAACCTGACTTACTTAAATCTAGCGAATAATGCTATCTATGGTATAGCTGATAGTGTTTTTCAGAACTTACAGAATATGGAGACGCTGATTCTGAGTTACAATGATCTGGAGATTCTCCATCCTGATGCATTGAAGGTAAGGAAACAAATTGTTTAAGTGGTTTTTGTATTATTGTACTGTATTCAGTCTTTCTCAACGTATGCCGGGTGGCCACGAGTAAATCTACGCCGCAAATATTTTGGTTGTCTTTGTATTTAAAAATTTGGTTTTTGGTACACATAAATTAGACAATAATAAGCTACTTTTAGACTAACAGGAATGAAAATATCTCTTCCAGTTGAACCGGAAGTGACATCAACTTTTTCTTCTTAAATGGAATGACTATATTTTTTTGATGGTTTCTCATTAAGCATAAATTTCTAAGTGCAACAGTTTTTTCAGATATAAAAAATTCCAAAAAATAAGTGAGATACGAACAATTTTTTAATTTCTTTAAAATGGCCGCGTCAGATGAATGCGATATAAGAAAACTACTAAGTAGGCTATGGAAATTATTAGTAAGGTTGTAGACTTGTCTGTAAAGCAGAAAATAGTTGTTTGAATTACTGATAGGTACCAGTATTTTTAGTTTTTTTTTCAAAAAAACGGAATTTCATTTTAATTTTCATTTTCGTAAGGGTCCTATGGAATTTTTTTTAATGGAATTATGCTATTTCTTTTATTAATCAAAAATAATGATTCATAAACTATAATTTTTTCGCTATTAATCATTTCTTAACGATATCCTTCGCAATAATAGAAGTATTTTTAAAAAGTAAGCGCCAACAAATCACTTTAATAAGGTACCTATCTACATTTAAATCCAAAATTTCATATAGCCATGAAAATGACAGACATTCGCAACAATTGAATTAGTCTTGACTTACTCACTAATTTTCTGAAGCAAGTGTATTAAAGTTGTTATAAACAAGAAAATTAATATAAAATGGCTGAAAATTATTCAAGAGATGAAAAAGTTAACATGATCATTATTTATGGAGAGACTCGACGTAATGCAACTAGAGCACGAAGTCTGTATGGACGGAGATATCCAGAAACAAGACAACCTCCGAGAAACTATTTCGCCCGGTTGGAGCAACAATTTAGAACTGAACCTAATGTAGAAATTGAAGAAAGATTTATTGTGGATGAAGAAACGGAAATTAATGTATTAGCTTTAGTGCATGTTGACCCAACCATTTCGATAAGACAAATTGAACATGAATTACCAGTTTCCAAAAAATCAGCCAGAAAAATTTTAAAGAAACACGGCTATCGTTCTTATAAATATCAATTGCATCAATTTTCGTATGAGAATGATTATCAACGAAGAATAATCTTTTGTAATTGGTTACAGTTACGCCAATTACGAAATGAGAATTTTATCAAAAACATTTTGTTCACTGATGAATCGAGATTTACAAACCTTGGGTTATTTAATCGAAACAAGACTCGATATTAGGCAATTGATAATCCTCACATTATGAGACAGGGGCGGTTTCAGGAGCGGTTTGGCTTCAATGTTTGGTTAGGCGTACTGGGCGACCATATCATAGGTCCAATAATTTTTAACGAAACTAACTGGACCAAGATATCAAGAATTTCTCCAAAATATAATAATTCCACAGATTAATCAAATTTCCAATACCAATATTGACAAGGTTTACTTCCAAAAAGACGGGGCTCGACCACACAATGCTATTATCGTTAGGGATTACTTAAATCAATTATTTCCAGATCGTTGGATTAGGACCCATGGTCCAGTCAGATGGCCTGCAAGGTCGCCTGACTTAACCTCACTCGATTATTTTATTTGGGCGCATTTGAAAAATATAGTCTACATGACTGCTCCAACCACAAGGCAAGATCTGGAAGAAAGAGTTCGACACGAAATTGCACAAATAACACCTCAACAATTACAGAATGTTAGACGTGCAACGATAAGTCGCGCTACTCTGTGTATTAATCATAACGGTGAACAGTTTGAACAATTTTTATAATGGTTTATTATAATTTAGTTAGGTTTTAAATAGTTTTGTTATTCTTGGTAATTTATTCATAGTTGTAACGTTATACCTATTAAAATTATTTCTTGTTTAATTTGTGTTTACTTTTTAAAAATACTTCTATTACGAAGGATATCGTCAAGAAATGATTAATGGCGAAAAAAATTATAGTTTATGAATCATTATTTCTTATTAATAAAAGAAATAGCAAAGTTCCATTAAAAAAATTCCATAGGAAATGAAAATAAAAATGAAATTCCATTTTTTTGAAAAAAAAAAAACTAAAAATACTGGTACCTATTAGTAACTCAAACAACTATTTTCTGCTTTACGGACAAGTCTACAACCTTACTAATAATTTCCATAGCCTACTTAGTAGTTTTCTTACATCGCATTCATCTGACGCGGCCATTTTGATAAAAATAAAAAATTGTTCGTATCTCACTTATTTTTTGGAACTTTTTACATCTGAAAAAACTGCTGCACTTAGAAATTTATGCTTAATGAGAAACCACAAAAAAATCTAGTTATTCCATTTAACCAAATTTTTAAATACAAAAGCAACCAAAATATTGGGGGCGTACATTGACTCGTGGCCACCCGGTACACCTACTGAATATAGTCCTGGTGTTTCCTTTCTAATGGGAATTACCTTTAGAAAGTTTCCTACTTTGATTGGCCTAAAAGTTCAGATAAATCCGAAGAGTATAGTATATTTGCAAATGATTAATTACAAAGCTTTAATAGTAAATTTCACATTTAAAGAGAAACAGATGTGATGCAAGAATATTGGTTAAACAATAAGACAGGCACACACAAACAAAATTGTTTTTCCAAAAAACTGACCCCCTAGAAAAACAATTTTTCTTCCGTGTGTCTGTGGAATCATTAAAAATGTTACGTAAGCATGTATTGCGACCTGTAGCTCCTTCTAAAAGCCCTCAGATGTCCGACGGGAGTTTCATACCTGCACTTAGGTCTCATTTTAAGTTCCATGTTTTGCACTTTTCAGTAACAGCTATAAAACGCTGTACCCATAATGAACATGCTTGTTGTGGACAGTCAATTTAGGCACAATTAGACCTACTCTTAGTGCATGGGGGGCTTTAAAGAAGAAGTTGCATTCAGGTAGCTCAGTACTATTTTGTTCTCAGGATTATGTTCAAAAGCGTAATGTTAAAGATAGCTGAAATCTTAGTAAAATGATCTCTCTCAAATATTCCTAGTTCTAAAACTGATTAATATATTGTTTTAGGGTGTATACTTAGAGACGAGGTTAATGCCTCTGAGGAAATTAAGAGAACTGAGATTGGACCACAACAAACTGCATACACTAAACCAGGATATATTCGAGCATACCACCGATATAGAAATTCTGGATTTGAGCAATAATCCTATAATAACCATTGATCACCACACATTGGCCGCTATAGATAGCTTAGCTATGTTAAAGGTACGTAAACAGAAATATGTATGTTTTTCTCTAAAACGAAATAATGCCAGTATTTTTAATCAGATATATTAATCTGATAGTTTGGAGATAACGATAAGATAATTAATCCATGTAAACACATCATGTTACCTTATTAGTGTCAGATATCATTTCTCAGATATGTGCAATTTTTCAATTATCCCATTCATTCTACTTCCTTACATAGGTTGTCCTACATGAAACACATTTTGTTGATTGTACCAATTTCAATGGTTCATGAAAGTTTAAATTTAAATTTGCCATGTTCTTTTCGAATCTTATCGACTTTCATATAATTTTAGTCGGCGAAACTGGGAATGTGTCAAAAAAATTTTGATTAGAGCTAATCAAATTAAAACGAGAGACTGTTTAAATATAGGAGCATACGTTGACAACAGACTGAAGATTAAAATACATGTGAATAGAATTATATGGACAGCTTTTTCACTATGCACAGTCTGTACCTGCTTATGTCTAACAGTAGCAGACTCATTCTCTACTCACTCTTACTTTTTATGTATTTTCTTCAATTTTTTCAAATGGAACACTCTGTATATTTTTCAAAGATGTGATGTAGAAATGAAAAACTTTTTCTAAGTACTTCCCTATCGCTAATTGCAACCATTTTCGTTCTATAAATAAATAGGTGTCAAATTCAAGAATAAACTTAAAAAAAAGAGGTTCCCTCCAATAACTCATTAGAAAAATTTATAATAGGTGTTCGACGTGTTGCCCATTTTGATTGACACACGTCTTCATGCAATTTTGAAATGAGGCCATTTAGTGGGACCATTTCGTCCAATCCATTGAAATGAGCCAATAGTATTTAACAAGTCCTTTACTGTAATGTTTTCTTGTACATTTTTTGTAGTTTTCGTTATTCGACAAGCAATAAAACCTCAATTTGGTATAAATTGTCGTGTACAACGGAGCATTTATCACACTTATCGGTCGTTAGCTACAATTTGTATTGAATTTAAAATATTTGGAATTTTACAATATGAATTTTAATAAAGCGGAACTTGTAGACATGACTTTTGTTTTGAGTGCGTCAGACAGAAATTGTTTACTTGCCAATAGAACTTATCACCAACGTTATCCTGAAAGAAGGATTCCTGATGTTAGCAGCTTCCAAAACCTTCTCGATAGATTTCTGGAAATTGGAAATGCCGGATATAAAAAAAGTGAAAGAACAAAACGTGTTGTGAACGAAGAAAATGAGTTCTTTGTGGTGCTGGCAACGGTTGAGAATCCCCATGTTAGTCAAAGAGAAGTGAGCTCATTAGTAGGAATAAGTAGACGGTCTATGGGTCGAATCTTAAAACCAAATAAGTTGCATGCATATCATATTCAAATGCACCAGGAATTTTCTGATGACGATTTTCAAAAGCGCCTACAATTTTGTAATTGTGCCAGAGGTAAAATGCAAGATGATGTCAACTTTTTCAATAATGTTTTATTCACTGATGAGGCAACTTTTCGAAAAAAGGAATTTGTTAATAGGCACAATTTCCATTATTAGGCTTTGAAAAATCCTCACTTATTTATGCAAGTTGATAATCAACATAGATGGTCTATAAACGTTTGGGGAGGAATTATTGGAGAACATGTAATAGGGCCACATTTCTTTGTTGCTAAATTAACTGGAGCTATTTATCTTCATTTTTTGGAAAACTGTCTGCCACAATTATTGGTAAAACTCCCTGAAAGAATTCGAAATAGGATGTGCTTTTAGCAAGATGGTGCTCCACCACATTATTTAAATGCAGTTAGAGACCACTTAAATAATACCTACCCTCATCAATGGATTGGAAGAACCCACTAAATGGCCTGCTAGATCCCCAGATCTTACAAAAATGGGTTTCTTTTTATGGGGATACGTGAAGGAATATGTTTATAGAGACACACCAACAACAGTACAAAATATGAAGGAAAGAATAATAACTGCCTTTAGATCTATCACACCGGCAGTTTTAGGAACAGTGGGAACCTCATTTTAAAGCGCATAGAGATGTGTGTCAATCAAAATGGGCAACATGTAGAACATTTATTATAATTTTTTCTACTGAGTTATTTGAAGAAACCTCTTTCTTAGGTTTATTTTTGAATTTTGTAATTATTGCTCAATAAAACGAAATTGGTTGCAATTTGCCAAAGGGAAGTACTTAGAAAAAAATGTTCGTTTTTTATTTCTACATCACATCGCTGAAAAATATACACAGTGTTCGATTTGAAAAAATTGAGAAATTACAATTTACAAAGTTCTTAATTGAAAAATAATTTTTAGGCACCTTGTACAGGTTTATTAAATGAAAATGATTCAAAGAGATTAATTAGATGTCTTGTAACTGGTATTCACTTGAGCTTTTCTTAATAATTGTGACTGTGGTGATGTTTTAAATATCCACTTGCAGATTGCATTATTTCAACAAAAAAATTCATTACATCAAGTGGTTGGGAGATATTCAATGCTAATATAGGAATAAATAAAGCCTAGAAAGAGGCTTCAAAAAATGTGCTGATATACATAGCATTCTATTTAAGAAAAAGGCACTTGATCCTGTAATTTCGTCTTGGCTCGCCCTGTGTGTTCGAAAATGGTTTCCAGTTATAGACTTTTTTGTCTAATTTACTTGCAATTATTTAAAAAATTTCTAGCTATCGTAGAACTCCAGATATCAAGGTCCAACGCATTATTGCCCCACCCTGCATATTAAATAAAGAAGAAGACTCAGTACAGATGCCGATGTACTTTCGAATATTACATACACATTCTATAATTACATGATTATTGAAAGGAGTGCATAATTAAAAGAATAAGTCCAAGGTATTCAAGAATCGAAGCTTACGAAGTTGGCGTGTTCCAACCTCAACTTTTCCTAGTTGAAAAGTCGAGGTAATTTAATAAGCACTGGCGTCATTTCGTGTTGCCACACTTCCACAATTATAAACACAGCTAAAACTTGGTATTTTGTACGATATAATGTCCGGAAAAGTACTAATGTAATGAAAAGTTCGATCAGTTTCTTTTCAACATCTTGGGAATTTGGGTTTGTTGTCCCTAAACTTTGTCTAAATTTTTCCCTTCTGCGCTCATACAACCTTTATAAATCACTAAGTCACCGTTGCCAACGTGCAAATGTTGAAAGTATCACAAAATACTGTGAGTGGCGTTCAAGAAATCTTTAGGGAGCGGCACATTCAGTCTTTCTCGATCTCCCTATATTCCTCTGTTAGGGCGCTTTTGCTAGTCCTGCACTGCTATTATTAAACTTTTCGAGTCTTCCTTTAAGCCCAAGTCGCTCAACCACTTTGTGGACGCTTCTTTGTCCACTACTGGTCGGTCGAGGTCATGGAAGAATTGTCTCTGGATATTTGTGCAGAATACTTCTAATTTTCCTGTTTTCGATGCTAAATTTAACTTCTTTCCTCGTCAGTGGTTTTGGTTTCTAGGCATTCTTCCTGGATTTTCCTTGCTTCCTTCTGGATGGACTACAAGTTCTTCTCCTGCTCGTGTTCTTTACTAGTCGTGTGAATTCTTTTGACGTGTAATTTGTTAACATCTGCTTTCGGATGATGAATTCAGTCTATTGTCAGGATGCTCCCCGTCTTCCTGTCCACTTTCGCGATTTCGCCTCGAAGCCAATCGACAATTCCAAATCTGTAAGTAACTACCTATTACAATTCTTATGATTTTCAGGAACTGTACCTGCAATATACAAAAATTAGTACGTTACCAGACAACATGCTGCACACGCCCAAGTACTTGGAGATTCTAGATTTGTCAGGAAATCCGATCGATACAATCCCAGCAACTATGAAGCAAGTTCACAGTCTAAAATCTTTATATTTAAATAACACGGACTTTGTAAACTTAACGGAAGATAGGTAAGTACTTTCTTTGCACAGTGCAATCTACATAGTGGAGTAAAAATAGATTTCATAAAAAGGTGATTGGGGTATAGGGAATATTTTTTTTGTTGAAACCCGAAGTACACGTGCTGACCAATTAATTAACAGAAATTCCCAGACAGACAAGTTCTTTCAAGAATGGTTCATTATTTACCACAAATTGCCAGAATTTCAACTAGGTGTTTTGAAAAGTAGAATCATTGTTATTAGCTAATTTCAAAAATTTATAAAAAATAACAACACATCTTTACTAGTCTGGCGGGCGTAACATGGTTTGAAACCATTTTCACCTGCTAAATTTGAGGTGTTCGATGGGGCATCCTCTGTCACGGGAGCTCGGTCTATACAGCATGAGTGCGTTTTCAATTTTAGACGAGCTCAGAGACGTATCCATTTAAACAGTTTATATTGTAAACATCGCTTTCTCTCGTTTTTTGCAAATATCTTCAGTCGTATTGGTCGTATTGTAAAAATCAAAAATAGATATTGTCGGTAATAAGATTTCAAACTAGATATACAAGACCTCTATTAGATGTACTCAACCGCAAAAGAAAACTAAGGAGGCAATATTAGGATCTTTAAACAAATAAATATATTTTTAATAATAATGTATCGATTTTGACATGTTATTTTAATAGATGCGCTTTATAGTCGTTAACAACCGCAGGAAATGTTGAGTTTTCTTTATTTAAAGATTTATTTCAGATAACAAGGAGAAAATGTTACAATATCAAGTTGAACTAAATTTTGTATCTAATACTCAAATAAATGATGAGTAATGGAGATTCAAAGAAAAGGTACAAAATATGCGTTTTGAAAATACCGTAGCATCAGATAGAGTATAATTTGTACGATTCTTTTTTTTGTACATGTCGGTTGTTTAATTTTATAATTTAAAATATCGAGAAGGCGCGTCGAGTCGTACGTATGCTACCCATTCTCTACTTATCATTAAACATATCTGTCAAAGTATTAAGTCTATGTTTGTGAATATCGCTCAAGCCTTATTATCTTTATGTATAACTGTCAATGTTTATATTTATGTGTGTTACACATTTTTTTGAGTTTTACCTGTTAACGGCATTTAAAACGTATTAGAACATAACGTAATATATTGTTATTGTTAATTAAGTTGTGCTTTTTATTTTTTAATTTTACCTAAAATCATTATTAGTTCATTTTCAACTGGTTTTTCGATAAACTTTAAGGGAGATTCAAAAACATAGTGGCGCCCATTAATTTTTCTTTTATCAGTGTTTTTATTACCTTTTTTAATGGCTTTTAGAGTAAAGTAAGCACTTGCTGACGGGCTTCAAATAATTGTACCTATTTATCTGTCGATTAGCTACCAATTATTTCCACTCTTTGAGTCTCTAAGTCGTGCTGAATTTTTAGTAATTATCTTCCCTTTGAAGGTAAAGTAAACGTTACAATTTAGTCACATAGATGCCAAATAGACTCCTATATTTCCCCGTTCATGGTCGACATCACTTCACCAAACACCTTGTATATGTACTTTTAATTCCATAAAAAGAATTCCCCTTCCCAAGCACTAACTCTATTTCGATTGTTAGCTTTATTTTACTCCATTAGCAGTTATCATTATAAATGACAACCATGTGACGTATTTTTTTCAGTGGTTTTCCAGAAATTCCAACGCTGAAAGTACTGCATCTCTGTCGAAATGCGAAACTGAACCACGTAAGACAGTTTTCTTTGAGTGGATTAACAAATCTGGAAGAATTATACATGTGTGATAATATCGACCTGGTTGACATAGATCCTATGGCTCTAGCTATGAAAAATAACAACAGCGGGGGAGCCGTTTGGCCACCCATAAAAAAGGTAATTATTTCAGCACTTCTAGCTGATGAAAACGTTTTAATAAAGATAAAGTGGTTGGCAGATTAATTGCAGAAATATGATTTATCTCTAAATTCTTGGAAAGTTTTCATCATATTCATATTTGTCCTTGAATCACAAGTACAGGAGCTTCTTGTATATTTATCGCACAAGTACAGTGGCGTAGCAAGGAGCGCACAAAATAGACTAGGGCCTCACATAAAAAACATTTATTTTATGAAAGAATGTAACATACAGAAATAAAGAAAGTGTAACATAATTTACGATAACTTGTAACAGAGGAGCAGAGATTTTAAAATATATAAGATATATTAAGAACTAGGTGGAGTGCATTCAGATTTTGATTTGAAAATCGATGCGATCTAAAATTTAATTGCAGAAAACTATTGTATAGGGTCTCACAAATATGTCAAGAAGTGTCCACCAATATCGGTAAACCTTTTGGGAGGTAACGGAGGAGTCAAAAAACAGTTTTTATGAATATCTTGAAAATTACGAATTATTCAAAATAGTGTTAAATATGCAACTTGAAGTTTATGAAATTATCCTAAATTTGAGGCCAGGTCCGTCTAATTTATTTTCAAATTTACCAAGATGCGATATTTAAATATTTAATGCTCTTTCACACCTTGCTGAACTCAAGTTTCAATCTGCGCTTTTCGTGATAATTCAAAAACTAAAGATCTGCCATAAATTTTCATTACAAAATTGAAAGGTAGTTCAATTTCCTACAATTCGGTTTCTGTTAGAAAAGTATGTTTTTATGAAAATCGAAATTTCAAATTTATTCCTTTAAATTCCGTTCTGACAAAAGAAATCTTTTATTTAGCTCTTGAAATAATAAATTAAATGGCATAAATTCTCCTTAAAAATAACTTATAATGTAAAAAATCAAAATTAAATAAAGACGCGTTTTTATCCGAAGTTGCTATAAAGAATCATATTTAAGTGAACAAAATATTACAAAGGACCCTGCAGTTTTTCATAGTAAAAATGGGTTTCAGTTGATTGTTCTGAAACTTGAAGAAAATGTTCTCCTGACTAAAATTCTCTTTGACTGAATTCGATTTTTACTTCCCTCGCATACTGAAGGGAAGTATTGTATTCGAGAAGAAATCACCCTCCGAGATTTTTTCGGATTTTGACGTTTCAGAACACGTAGATTACGAAAATATAGGTTTTTCAATTCTGTCTGTCTGTCTGTCTGTTGGTGCATTTACTAAAAAACTGCTTGACGGAGAGCAGTCAAATTTGGTAGATAGTTGACCCTACTGTAAGCGAAGAAATGGTAAAACTTTCACTGGAAAATATACAGGGTGGACCATCTAAACGGAATAAATAGCGAAAAAAAATTTCCTTTGCTCAAATTTAAAATTTCCACGTTTCATGACAAGCTAAACCTATTTCAGAAAAAAAAAATTTCAAATTTTTTTTTCAATAACATTTTTGAAAAATTTTTTACCACTAAAATAGATGAAGAAAAAATTGTTTTGTTCAAATTTAAAATTTCCACGTTTCACGGCATTCTAAACCTATTAAAAAAAAATTTTCAAAATTTTTTTTACCAACATTTTTGAAAATTTTTTTACCACTAAAGTTTTTCTGAAAAATTTAATTTTTTTTTGAAAAAATCACTACAGAATAGATGAAATTTTTTTTTTTGCTCAAATTTATAATTTCCATGCTTCATGACATTCCAAACCTATTTAGGAAGAAAAAAATTTGTAACATTTTTTTACCATTTTGGAAAAAAAATTACCATTAGAATAGATGGAAATTTTTTTTTGCTCAAATTTAAAATTTACACGTTTCGTGACATTCTAAACCTAATTCAGAAGAAACAAATTTTGAAATTTTTTTAACCATTTTTGAAAAATAAAAAAATATATATTTTTTTTTCTTTGTTCAAATTTAAAATTTCCACGTTTCTATGGCATTCTAAACCTATTCAAACAAATTACAAAAAAATTGGAAAAATCTTTAATCTATTTCACTACTTTCTATAGAATAGATGAAAAAATTTCTTTTGCTCAAATTTAAAATTTCCACGTTTCATGACATTCCAAACCTATCTCGGAAAAAAAATGTCAATAATGTTTTTACCATTTTGGAAAGTAATTTTACCACTAGAATAGATGGAAAATATATTTTTTTGCTGAAATTTAAAATTTTCATGGTTCATGGCATTCTAAACCTGCTTCAGAAGATAAAAGATTTTGAAAATTTTTAACCAACATTTTTGAAAAATGAAAAAAAAACGAAATTTTTTAACCACCATTATACTTCCACTCCACTACGTGAATGTGGAATTGAAAATGTGTCAGATGGCAATAACATTTGACATATGTTATTATACTTTTATTGAAAAATATACAGGGTGGTCAACCCAAGAAATAATTCATGGTGGACATTTGTTAAGGTATTTGCGCAAGCCTTCCATATTTGGCACCCGTTATTTAGTATTGCACTTTTGCTGTTGGATAAGTACTCTGTATATTTTTTCGACGAAAACTTACCAGGTCTTCTTTGTAATAATAGTGATAATTATATTCCGATTATTCGATGTTATTTTCAATGTTATTTCGTAATTATTAATTATTTAGAGTGACCCGCGTACAAATAAAGAGGGAAGTTCTGTGTAAATTCCTTTACCGATTTTTTCTAGAGGCGACTAAAACTGAACATCTGCGAGGGTCTGCTTAAATGTTCCATAAAAATTTTGAAAATGTTCAGGCACATTTTTTGGAGAAAAATAAGCATCCTTTGTCTCTTGCTGTTTTTTTCAAAGTGCTTCCTTCTCCCGAAAAAAATAACAAACAGAAAAAAATATTTCTTTTGTAATTTTTTTATTCGAAATGGAATTACTTTAAAGAAGAGGTTGGGAGGGGGGGGCATAAGTTGCCTATTTTATGTTCAAAGAATACGCCTGCCGGTTTTCAGAATTTCTTGGACCAAAATACTTTCGACCAAGAATTTCTCTAGATTTTTATTTTTTTTCTACTTCAGAAAGATCCCAAAATATTCAGGCATATTCTTTAGGTGAAAACAATCAACTTATATCCCCCCCAACTTTTCCTTCAAAGTGCTTCCTTTTTCCGTAAAAAAATTACAAAATAGTATATTAAAGTATGAGTGGATATTAAGGTCTTTAAAACACGCGCGATTTTTCGAGCACGACGGCGCAGCCGGAGTGCTCGAAATGGAGCAAGTGTTTTAAAGATCAGTTATCCACGAATACTTTACGCCATTTTTTTTTTATTGGTACACAATACTACAAAAAATGGAAATAAGAATTAAGAATGTAAAATGTTTGAATTCGTGATGTGGCGTCGGGATACCTGTCAGTGTCAAATGAGGGATGCAAAAATTAATTTGCAATCTGTTACATATGATTAATTATTGTCAGTACAGTTGTTACTGGTTGTATATTGCTTTAAGATGAGTTCTAACATTGACTATTTAAATAGAAAAGCAGATTCGCGGTTAATACAGCAAAAATTCCTGTCAGATCAATAATTAAAAAGTTGACATTTTGACTCGGGTTGTAGTTGTTGCCATGGTAACCTTTAAAACACGCGCGTTTTTAAAAGTTCGATTTAAACACTCTGAGGCGTACTTTAAATAAGCAAAATAGGGTACCAATAAAAAAAATATATTATTTTCTTGTCTGTTATTTCTTTCCGGGAGAAGGAAGCACTTTAAAAAAAAACACCAAGAGACAAAAGATGCTTGTTTTTCTCCAAAAAATGAGCCTGAATATTTTCAGAATTCTTATGGAACATTTAAGCAGACCGTCGCAGATGTTCACAATTTCAATCGCCTCTAGATGAAAAAATCTAATTTGGTCGGACTGGTGCTCAAAGAGAATTTTAATCAGGGGGCCCAGGAGAACATTTTTCCCAAGTTTCAGAACAATCGACTGAAATCCATTTTCACTATCAAAAACTGCGGGGTCCTCTCTATAATGAAATGAACTTCATGCAATTATATTTTAAATGGAATAAACCGAGCTCATTTGTCTTAATTACAGCGTTTTCCGTAGGTGCTTAAACTTGGTAAGAATTATGGAAAAAACTGAAGTTTATAATTATTGTTCAAAAATAATTTGTTTAAAGCTTACAAAAAGCCAATATATTTCTTTAAGTATGCCATTACACTCAACGATCATAGAGGGATTTTATTACCCTTTAATTTTTTGCTACACGTGCATGAAAAACACTTTTTTTGTAATAATTTAATAAAAAAACATATTTTCCCCAAAAATACACCATATTTTTACTATTAATACTTTTCAGTTTAGATATCGAAAAAAAAATCACAGAGGGGCACAATAATATTCTTCTTCAAGCGTCAGAAAAACATAACATTTCTTAACTCTTTTCATGATAATAAAGGTTAACATTTTAGACGGCTGTGCGTTTCTATTAGCAGCGGAGGTAAAAGTACATTTTCTGACGGTGTGAGCGGCAGAAGAAGTCAAAGAAAGACAGTACAATATATCCATAGCAATGCGTATTTTATTCAAAACGCAGGTCATGCGATATTAATACGATGCGTTGTTGGTCGTGAAATTCGAGATTTTCTATCTTTAATTTTTATTATAGTTAATCGTCTTTTGAAAAGCCATTTGTTGGGACTCGTCTGTAATTGCCGAACTCATACTATCCGGCAACCTACAAACTCGTCACAAACGTATCACTTTTAGTCCTATTAAAACAAGATACCATTATTTTAAAAACGCGTTTTGTTAGTTTCTCTTTCTTTCGCTCGAATCGAAATTACACCAGTAAATTGAGCATGACAACGGAGTGTTCTGTGTAGAAAATATATTTTGGAAAACTTGAAAGTTTATTTAATTCTGAATGTCGTCGATTTCCTAATGAATCTAATGTTGCATGATTTTGGTCTTAAATTCAGTCATTTTGGAGCAGCAATTTTGTTTATTGATTTTTAAACACAGATTCTCCTAATCACCCACCTTGAGAACTCTTAGATGATTATTGTCAAGTCAAAATAACTGATATTGTTCGAGATAGAACATTTTGAGAATATTTTTTCATAATGAAATGAGTTTTATAGAAAGTCATTAAAACAGTTTTTAGGCGAAGGCATTTAGGACCAATCGATTTCCTAATAACTTACTTTATTCGTCAGTTCACTAAATAGTGAATAAAAAAATATTAAGAATTACTCGAATCTGCGAAATCACTTTGTCACAGGTAAAATGTAAATAAACCATCTGATAAGTCAAGTCAAAACCATAAAGGAAACTAAAACAAAACATTCTAAAGTTCAGTTTTGTAAATCAAGTCAATTTTGGGCCCCTTGGAGGCTTGGACCCTTACGCATTGCATAACCGTGCTGTGCCATAGCTTCGCCACTGTACAATAGGGTGCTTTATTTCAAGGGTAAAATGTGATATTCTTACAAACTTTGCTTATGCCCCAAGTCTCAGTAATGTAAATAATATATATGCCAAATTTCAAGAAGATGGAACAATATTTAGAGTTTGCACACTTTGAAGAGTACAAGTAGGCTAAAAAATAAGATTTTCTACGTTAATTATTTTTATTGGAAAATAACACAATAACAAACTTTCAATAATACTCAAATTAAACACTATGATTGATAGGCAGTTTCATACTTGTGAAATATTTAACATTAATTTACTTTGAAAAATGCAACTTCTTTCGTTCGCTTGGTGACGATTTCTCTGACACTCGACCACGCTCAACAAGAATTGTTGTTGTTCGTTTCTGATTGAACCATTTAACTTCTGGATTATTCTTCTGGATACACAAGGGCACACGCAACGAAACTAAATTGCCTAGCTCGTCTAGGTTATATCAAAACTAAAAAATAAAATGCCCATTTACTCACCACAAGTATGTGTATAGAGGACACCAATTTGGAATTTTCTAGTTTTATTACACCAAGAATAAAAAATAAAGGAACAAAACACAAAACCGGCCGGTTAAACATACAATAATAACGAAATTGTTCAAAAACAATACCAAACAATGTGAATTAGTGAAAATGTTTTATGAAGTTTCTTTGCACTTCCCACAACATACTTTTGCAATAGTTGAAAAGATCGCAAAATCAGTCCAAAACGGGTAATGTTCCAAGGTACACTATACTCAAGGTACAACAGTCTCCCCTATTGTGCACGAAAATTTTAAGTACAGCTCTCTGGGATATTCCTTATGATAGCGAGACAATGCTTTATGATCGGTTTTTATGGCTTCCTTATGTGCATTAAATACAGGGTGTAATCAGTTTCATGTCATTAAAAAAAAACTGGTAATGGGGACCTACTAGACAAACAAAAAACCTTTATGACTTTTCCCTCTAGGGGCACTTTGAAAAAAGCTGATCTAGGTCAACATTTTTAATATTATGGTAGACAACAATTGAGAACCACTGCTTTTCTTGGTCAATGGACCTGTACTTCCCAATTATACAACTTTTAAATTGTCATAAAAAAGTGCTCGCCGGCACACGCGGTGGTCTGTGGTGTCAAAGCAAAGGCGTGGATCATCGACCGCCTTTGATGTACCGCCTCAACTGAACTGAGGCAACCATAAAGAGGTAAATAATTCGTTCTCTCTTCGTGCACAATTGCAAGCAAATAATGGCCATAGAGGTTTAAACAGAGCATTTCTTTACATGGGTGTTTTTTAATTTGGAACAAAATATTGGATTGTTTATAATTTAGAAAATTTAAATGTGGTTTATTAACATTTGTAACATAAATGAGTATCCTGGGTTAAAAGCTTACTATCTACCTAAATGATTCAAAATCTCTGCATCTGCATCAATACACAGTTCGGTACGTCCAATTAAGGACATACGCACTTCGTTCAACACTAAACACTAAACTATCAACTAACGTTGTCAATAAAGAAAAATATAATAAAAAGTTGGTACAAAAGCTAAAAAGGAATACAAAAAGAACGAACAAGTAAGTTGTGTCTGTACGTAATCAAGAATTTGACAACTTGAACGGTAAGTCAATAAAATAAATCTTAACTATAAATACACAACGACGCGAAATTCAAAAATAACAAAAACAACGAACGGCGGCTTGGAAGTGTGTACATAACGAAACACTCACAGTAACTAAAATATTGCACAAGGGAGAGTTAGAGTATAGTTTTCTTCAGATCAGATCTAGATCTAAACCTACCTCAATATTCCAGCAGTTCTCAAAAAATTTTATTGAAAATTTGCGAGATTTTTGTTTATTTTCTTTCTCCAAAACTATGAGCTTTAGACCCCATGATAACATGGGGTCTAAGGTTTTTTTGTTTGTCTCGTCGTTCCCTACTACCAGATTTTTTAATGACATGAAACTAATTACACCCTGTATATGTAGTGAACTATAAAAATAACCTATTATGCGATTTTGCACTCATGTCATTCTTTCTTACTCACAGTTGTACATTGGTAATAACAAACTAGCCTACCTCGATAGCGATGTGATTGCTCGATGGGACAGTTTAACGGAACTGGACATCAGGGCTAATCCATGGACATGCGAGTGTGAAAATCAGTGGCTGATCGAAGATCTGTTGCCGATTTATTTGAGAATTAATGAAGATATGGCCAAGGAAGTGCAGTAAGCAGTTATTTTTCCTTCTTTAATAATTCTTGAAAATATACGTTACTGTCTAAAATTACTGTGATTTTCAGATGTGCAGCTCCAATTGAAATGGCGAGATTTACTTTCTTCGAGTTATACGAAAAGAAGAGTCACATGCGGTGCTTAGATATATACGGTGCTAGACCCGAAAATGATGCTATGATGCTCGTGGGTATTTTAGCTGGTAAGTACACCCTTCTTAGGGCCGGATTATTAATACAAAAATAAGCTATCCTATGATTAAATCACAGTTTAATTAAGTAGGGTCACTTCCACGCGTCGACAGCAGGTGTAAGGCTAAGGACGCATGGACTACATTCAGTAGGAAAAGTGACCCTAATGTATTATGAACTGTGCCTTAACTATAAGATAGAGTCGTGTACAATTTAACCTGACTTATGTTATGGCCTTGACGCATAAGAAATGTCAGTAGTTCTCAAACAGTTCTTTCCTGTAACAGCAATGATGCCGCTAAATAATTATAAAAAATTGGAAAGATGTTGTCATAAAGTGTTAAGATTATTAATTTTGTAACTTTGTCAGTTTAGTGGAATTATGATTATACAGTGTCCGTCAAGTTGGCTACGTATGGGAAAGAATTGTATTATTGACAAAAAATTCTATGGGGGTCTCGTTTATGCATGTCCGACAACAAAAAATTACATTTTGACACATATCATGTGATCACCGGTTTGGCAGGACTGTAAAAAATAGTTGACGGTGGTACTGAAGAATTGGTCAAATTGTTAAGATATCGAAAAAGTGCATAGATACAACAAGGTCACCATATATCAATTTTGAAGCCGATATGAGGAAAATAAAAAAGTGAAAATTTTACCCCTATACCATTGATTGCTATATGAAAAATCATACATTCTTGTGTCTATTTAACAAATATTTTAGTAGTTTCGACAAAAACTTTATGTACTTTAGTTGAATAAAGGTATTTGCATGTAAAAAAGAAACGAACCTCCAATATGGTATTTTTTAGAAATCTCAATAATACAAATTTTTCCCATATGTAACCAACCTTATGGCGGACATTGTAGGCTCGGGCACAAATGAAACTGATAACAAAAAATGAATTGCCCAATTTAGTCAATAACAATGAGTCATCAGGAAAAGAAATCAAAGACTGATATTGTTACAGTCCAGCAAGAACCACGGGGAGGTATAGGCATTTCTTGCCAGGAAAGGATGTTAGTAAAAATAAAATATTTCATAAAAAAAAATCTGAAATCTTTATGAGAATAACGAAAATAAATTATTTTTCTTTTAGCGGTAATAAATAAATATTCTGGTTGACAAAATATATATATTAAAAAAATTAACAATAATTTTAAAACAAATAAATTAAAACAATTCTGAAAGAACAACGCATTGGCACGTTTTCGTAAACACTAAAACACTTGAACACTACACTTGAATAATTTACGACACGTTTTCATAAACAATACAACACTACACTTGAACAATTTATCTACTCGACGCACGTTTCACCATTCGTATATTAATATTTAACGTAAGAAAGTCGATTTTATTAGAGATAAACACGCACTAGTAGTAATAGAAGACACATTTTTGGGGAAAATATAGTTTTAAAACTCGCGGTGCGGCTTAATAAAATGAAAATTTTAGAAAGAAAATTATTAGCTTTAATAGAGCTTAAATAAAATAAAGTAGAAGTAAGGATCGAGATCAAACTCGCAACCACCCCATTTACATTTATTGCTGCTCGAGTGTCTTACCGATTGAGCTGCGCGATCCTATGTTCATTATATCCTAAAACGTGTAATATGTACTTGTACATACTAGAAAATTGTAGCACTTAGTGGGTTGACATTGTTCGTTTGACGGATGAATATCCACTATTTATCACTAAAAATAACTTAAATATTTCATATAAATGTGTTAATTCACGGGAATAAATAATATTCGTCGTCAATCTCACCGTTTGAAAATCGCTGAGCTTATGACTATGTTTCTCACTACTCAGTGTACATTTCATATTTCCGTCTCACAAGAAGTGAGGAAGAATCTTGGTAGACATACATTGACAATATCTTTAGGCCATTGCTTTAAGTTTGTGTGCAAGAGATAGTGAAAACTTATGCGCAACATTAATTCATATATCGGTCATCTTAAACTGGACCCGACTCTCACTTGCTATCCCATAGTTACATCACAATTTAATAATACAGTAGGGTCACTTCCCCTACCGAGTGTAGTACACGCATTGATAGCTTTACCCCTACTTACTCCTGCTTACTCCTGCTGTCGACGCGTGGACCACTCAGCGCAAAACAAATCACAAGACTATTTCACAGCTACTAAACTATGTTTTACTTTAAACTATGACGTTAAACACACAAAATTCTTGGGGATACACCTAGACAACAAATTAAGTTGGAAGCACCACATTACTTATTTGGAGGATAAATTAGCTAGCGTAATATTGTTGCTCCGAAAATTAGCTGAATACGTCCCACCACACATCTGTCGGCTAGCGTACACGAGACTATTCCAATCTCAGTTAACTTTGGTACACTGTGAGGAAATTCAACAGAATGGGACTGTTTTTCACAAAAATCACCACCTCGTACAATAACAAAAAAATCAAGTAGAGAATCACTCATGCCAATATTCCCAGATTTAAATATACTCATGCTTCCAGTACTTCTAGTGCATACATCATTGATTAGACTACGTCAAAAAGAATCAAGCAAATTTAAAAACGCATGCATCAAATCGTGACCACAATACTGGAAATAAAGAAGATATCGTTAACCCTCAACAGAAACTACAATTAACAGGAAACAGTTTCATAAACATGTCTGTGAAGTTATTTAATCACTTTCTGCTCAAAATACGAAACCTAACGTTTAACAAATTTAAGTTTGTGTGCAAAAAACTACTTTTAAATGTACGTAATCTCTACAGGAATATTTTGAAGCTTGTTTTGTTGACTAAAAAGATAGTTTTAAATTTAAATTTGTACGTGTAAATTTATATATGTCTCAGTACCTGTGTCGCAGCTTTATACCAAGTGTTTTATATTTATAGAAGAACTTAATTTACATTAACCTAGGATTAGTATACTATTATTTCCTTTTACTGACAATGCTATAACAATATATGTAATTGTTTTTTGAGCAAATAAAGTATTATTAATTATGTCTCCAGCTGTTATAAATGTGTCAGGTAATTGCACGCTGATATCTATACTGTATATTTTGTTAATGAATTTCATTGTTTGTTATTATACTTAATATTATGGTGCAGTAAGATTCTTATCTCGTAAGGGCAAATGCGTGTTACATATTTTACTGCAAAAGTACATGAATTACACTAAAGACATTTTTATTTTTCAGGTGTCTTAATAGCCATTCCCGCCATTTTATTCACGATTTTCGCCTATCAGAAACGTTGGTTTGGCTTTTGCAGTTTGTGTGACAACTCACCCGCCTCATATACTAGGAGATATTACAGCAAAAGCCCTTCCGATGATTATTTTTAAGTAGCGCGTTGTGCTAGAGAATAATAAATATGCCGAAACAGCAGATCGTTTAGTTGTGCAGTTTTACGACAAATTTTAAATACTTCTTGAATTATACATCTTGAAGGTGCTTATGTTTCTGCTAAATATCAAATAAGTTAATAATTATGTAAGTGATAGGTTTAGTTTAAAGACATGAACTTGTACATTTTATACCGTAAATAAAAGATTTTCAGACTGATCTACCACTGTTATAGATTTGGTATTAACCTAGTGATTCTGGAAATTTTAGTTTTTAGATAATATTTTCTGTTTTAGAGCAGTTTTCATCTCCGGATTTTTTGTGCATCAGCGACACTTCTAATGTTGTAAACTGATCTCTTCTTTTTATTAAGGGCGCGATGTTCGCAAAAAGGACAATCTCGACAAATGTCACAGAAAGGGGTAGTCATTAATCATCCGTTATGTGGTGGTACCTAGCAAGCAGCGGAAGAATCATCTATTATAGGCGTATATTCGTGAAAATTGGATAAGGAATCCTTGTAAACATTACTTCGCTTGAGTAATCCAAATAACAAGTGTTCCAAATCGAACTAATGTAAACAAAAACATCTACCTGCTTCTAACCGCATACCGATCCCCTTTTCCCTTTACATATCGGAACCCTTGGGTCGAATTGTCGAAAAATATTTCTCATTATTTTACTGGATTAGGTCAAAGGTACGTTTGAATGTTATTCTGGATCCATAAGAGCTTTCACGTGAAATATTGCCATTTATAATTATTATATTATTACATATATTATATTATAATTTATTTATATTATCCACTGTAATAAGACGAACAAAAATACACAGGGTGGACCGGATCATCTAAAGAGAATATATATATAAAGAGAATCTGAGTTATAATGGAAAAATGCATATTGCTTATTAAACGTAGATGCCCTTAGCTTTAATTTGCATGTTTCATTACTTTTAAGTCACAATACAGCTAATATGTCTGTATTGCTTTATAAACACAAGTCGTTCACTTGTGTTTATAAAGCAATACAGACATATTAGCTGTATTGTGACTTAAAAGTAATGAAACACCAACTAGAAATGTTTTTGGAAAGTGCAGTGTGGGAATCCTACAGAACAGAGAGGGAAGTTGCCAACATACACATTTACAAAAAAGATAAATTTTAATTCGTAGTAGGATCAATAAACTTATTAACCAGCATAGACCAATATAATACCCATGGAGCAAATAAAATACACGTCGACAGTTATAGGCTTAGTAAATATCAAAAATCTTCCTATTACGCTGGTGCTCATCTATACAATACACTTCCCGATAAATAAAAAACTATACCAAAATTTAAATTGTTTCTAAATGAGCTAAAAAATTACTTAATAGAAGGGTCTTTCTATAGCATGGATGAAGTTTGTACCTCAAGCTCTTGACGCAATCAGAACATTTTTTTGGTTTTATTTTAGTGTATACATGTTTATGATGTTACATATTTTTATATTTTTGTGTTTTATATTCATATACATTTTTTTTATGTATTAATTATATTCTTAATACTTGGCATATGATTCCTATGCCGGGGCTTCTGTGTAATTTTGACGAAACTATATTTGTAATTTTTGACAATATTGAAGGTTAATAAATTCTATTCTATACTATTCTACTCTATCGATCATTCACGCACTAGTGACTGACCCGGTATAATACAATTATAACATGTGACGTTTTGGAAATATTTACTATTCCTTGACTACTTTCAAAACAATTTTTTAAATGCCATACTGCATTGTTTCATATGAAATTATAGAAAATAATGCTTAGTGTGTAAAACTGACTTTTGGAGATTAATTTTAGCAGGCTATTATTTTTATAAATTAATAACTTTACTGATCAAAGCCTGGCGCACCTCATAATGAGACTTCCGCCCTGCGTTAGTTATATTAGCACCTTTATCTTTTGTTTTGTGTTCTTTGTAAGTTGAGGGCCGTCGAGGGTGCTTAGGGCGATAAGGTCGAGATTTTGAAGATGCGGAGACGTCGGAAGCCTGGCACTTCAACTAAGTGACATCTTTTAGTTTTTACTTGTAAATTGCAAAGCACCGGGGGAATGAATGTAAAGAGGCCTGTCATTTTTAAATCTGGTCTCATTCAGCTTCCCCTCGTTGTTACACCACTTATAAAGGCCTTATTAAGGGTAGATTGGCGGTGCTTAAGGAAGAATTCGCTGAAATACTAATTGTTTTTTAAATCGCGCTACAACTAGGTGGATGATCTAGCTCTAATTGTATTTTAACTTTAAAAAAATTATGTAACAAAAACTTTAAAAAAAAGCTCTCTTTAGTTTTAATAATAATAATAATAATAATAATAATAATAATAATAATAATAATAATAATAATAATAATAATAATAACACGTCTTTATTATTTTCCATCTAAAAAAAAAAATACAGTCTATTATTGATTTTATAAAATAAACAATGAAAAATAAATGGCGAAGTTAAGCAGTCACAATTCATAAGAAATCATGAACGCTCTTCTTACACTTAACCATATATTCATATATTCTGTTCGAAGCGCACAGACTCGGTCCCTTTTGTATCTTGGAGGTACGCAATGGAGGCGAAATCTGTACACTTCGAACAGAATCGAAAATAATCTACAATAATTCAACATGAATACAAAAAGACAAGGCTGCAAGAATGAGATTTAAAGAAAACATTTTTCCTTTTATTATTATTAATTTTCTATACAAAGGGCTACAATAATCCTGTACATTGACGTTCGAACAAATATGATTCATGCTTCTTTTATGTTTCCATTTATCATCATCTTCTTATTTATTCTTCTACTAAGTTTCCTGTTTCCTTTGTTTCTGAATCTAGCAGTGTGCACCGTATATGGTTTTATGTTTCCCAGAAATCTGTGTTTTCGTTTCAACGTCCTGGATTAGTACATCCACTTTGTTTGTCTGCCAAGATATACATATATTAGCTCGCTGCAAGGAGTTTTTATTTATTAACCGTTCCACAGGTAAATATTTATTTACGGTGGAAGTGCAAGGAAGTGCCCTGTCTAGCGGCAAAAAAGAACTTTTTACAGCAGGTTATGAGAAAGAGGCCAGAGACAGTATTTTGGACACCATGTATATTGGTTTGTTTTTGTAGTAACTAGTTGCAACTGCCGCTTTCCAATTTCGAGTATTCTTTTGATTTCTATGCAAATAGCAGAAAAATAACTATCTATGTGAACCAAAACAAAAACTATCTGTAAAAACATTATTGAAATCTTTGCATTTTTTCTGGTTCTTGATTGATTGATTGATTTGCCAGCGTATGGTGGGCATTGCTGCCAATTCCGGGCATCCATGGAGGTTCGTTCCAACGCGTAGTTTGGTCGTCCGTCGAACACGCCCAACGGACGCGGCGGCCAAACCGCGTGTCGGAACCAAATCTCGGATGTTTTATATACCGCCGGACCAGCTGCATACGCCGAGTTGGACATTGGACATGCTTGTTGTCAGCAGCGAGAGCCGCATGACGCATGGGGTGGGAATATAGGATGGGAAGTGTAGGTGTTTGAGAGATGCTTCTTTTTTTCCATGCTTCTATTAAGTTTCCATTTGTCATCATAAGCCGGAGTGTGGTGCAGTTGTTGGCGAGACGCTTCTTTTCAGTTTCCATGCTTCTCTTAAGTTTCCATCTATCGCCATCTCCTTATTTTTCTGCTTCTTGTGTCTCTGAATTTGGCAGCTTTTATTTTTTGTTTTATTTTTGTATTTTTCCCCTTTTTTCCCTTTATTATTTTATTTATTAACCACTCCGCAAGTAAATATCCCCCTGTATATCGTTTCCTTGAAACAGTCGGTTTCAATTTTGGGCAGTTTTTCCCTTTCATCACCTATATATTATGTTTATTACCTATATATTACGTTTAATATCTTTTCAATTTTGATCTCCAATTCTTGTTTAAAATTCAATAAAGACATAAATAAGCCAATGTTAATGCTATATAAACAAAAACTTATCTGTTTCATTCACACATTTGGCGTTGCTTAGTTTATATCACCCACTTCAAGAAGGGGCGAATCCAGGTATATATTTTACAGTCAAACACTCAAGCAGTACACTTCTCTCGCGTTGTTTATATACACTATTTTGTGTTCCTTTTTATTCAACCAACATAATTTAATCAAATATTAACTATATGAAATAGCCATACTCGCGGTCATTTTTATCAATCAGTGCAGAATTGTTCACGCTTCAACTCAGTTCAATTTCGGCGTTTTGTTGCCGCTTTATCCGGATGTATCTCGATATGCCGTAGGAGCCACGAAACACGCGTCTTTCACCGAACTCGGCACATTTTGAACTCTCCGATAACCTGAATTTTGGTTATGCTAGCAAATTAAAATCCTAAAATGAATTTGTATAATTTCTGATTTAAAAATTCTCATTCAACAACTAGCATCCACACAGTCCCCTACGGCCATGCAGATTAAACTAGTATCTACATAACCCCATACGGTCATGAAAATTCAGTTAAAAATGAGAATAAAGGTCTAAATTGAATTTATTTACCTACCGCGTCTTAAAAATTATGTGTTTCAATATGTTTAATACCTTTTCAATTTTGATAAAGAAATAAACTAATACACTAGCGAGTTGAAAATGAGAGAGCGGCCCGAGAATATTTTTTATACCCTGTATATTGGTTTGTTTTTGTATTAATTAGTTCCCAATTTTCGTTTGCCAATTCCGAGTGTTTTTTTATTTTATTACCTGACTTCTGCTTAGCATAGGCTTATTTTTGGGAGTAATAAGAAATTGTTTAAAATATTACGTTTTGATTTAATAAATCCAGTTGATAGAATTTAAGGTGGTAAAATTATTAAAGTAGAATAGAATAAAATCAAATAAATTAATTTATAGCTTGTCTTTCTATAGCGCATAGTCTTGTGATTGCTGTTTTATTTTCTTTCCTTTCTTGGTTTGATTTCCTCCACTTTAAAAACTTTGCACTGCACTCAATTACTTTAAGTCACAACACATCTATTGCTTTGTAAACACATGTGTCTCATTTTGACACTAATTATTTATTGCTCAGCTTTCTTTATCGCAACAAACTACTTGAAAGGGTACCTATTCTTCGTTCGTCTTGGGGTAGGTAAAAACGCCGCACTTATACTCGTTTGCTTTATTTGATACTATTGCTAATTATTAATTGCATATGAACCTTGTTTTTCTATTAAGGCGCTTCCATTCATGCAGATGTTCTTGATCTACCGGTGGCCGGGTTGTGAAGAAAAAGATAATGCACCATCTTGGGGCGTCTGCCATATTGGGTTTGGCCTTCGTTATATTCTCGCAAAAAAAGCCGGAGCCTATGCAAGCTCTGGAAATAAAACATTGAAATGTTCACCAGCCCCCTCAACTATGAACATGAATAAAGAAAAGCAATTTCATTAAATGTTTACTTTCCACACACGCTTCATAGAAACTCCTACAGAAATAACTCCAGCACAATATCAACCTCGATAATTGTATTTTTACATCAAATAGGTCGATAATTAAGTAATAAAAGGCCTTATTTACCCGATACAGTCACCAGCTCCTCCGACAGGGCAAATAATAATATTATCTCCAGATTACTCACATGACATGGGCCTTAATCGCTTACCATACGCCTCCTAATTGGGGATTGTAAAATCAAGCCACCCTTGACTGCCGACCGACTGTCGATTGTTCGAGTATCAGGTTACTAGGGTTACTTCTATTCATCCGCCTAAGCACACTGTGATTTTATTAAGTTTCACTGACACGTCTCTACCTTCTGTTTGTCGCCGGCCTACCAGGATTTTAAGAGGCCGAGTAAATTTTTGTATATCGCCCTAATACAGCAAAGGACAAAATTCACAGACCTTACATCTAATGCAAGTATCATATGCGTATTGAAAATATAGTGCTCCACATGTATTTAAGACATAAAAATTTTCAAAGCTTTGCCACTTACGTATAGATGAGAGAGTGGAGTATGTATACAGTGTGTTGCATCATGAGAGGGACATAGCTTAACAGGAGGTAGAAAATATCAGTGGTAATCAGAACCTCCCACAGAAATTTCTCATTGGGCGTTCATTACGAAGTTACAGGGTGTTTTGTCATTTTTGGCAGAAACTACTTTTTGTCATTACTTTGACAGGGAATGGAATAATGGATTGATATGTGGCAC
Source organism: Stenurella melanura (assembly GCA_963583905.1). Taxonomy (NCBI): domain Eukaryota; kingdom Metazoa; phylum Arthropoda; class Insecta; order Coleoptera; family Cerambycidae; genus Stenurella; species Stenurella melanura. The sequence goes on from OY757315.1 coordinate 20,435,443, forward strand.
AGCTAATACAGTAACGATTCTTCAGAGGTACATGTGAGACACGAAATAATTTGTCTCTCGTGACTTTCATTTAATACCGTTCTGAAATTCATATTCTTGTATATTTAATACCGTATTTAAATAACCGCAAAGGTGTAACAAAGAAGTGAACTAGGCCATTTTGCTTATTTTTTTGTGTTCTTTTCGACTATCGTAGAGAAATTCCAAAAAAATATATACAGGGTCATGTTTTTTAGAGGTAAAGAAGAAACCTAAATTTTAGTGACTTTGGACCTGAAATTTTTTCATGTGTCACATGTACTTCTGAAGGATCGTTACAGTATTAGCTGCACCAAATATGAATCCATTATTCCATTCCCTGTTAAAGTAATGACAAAAAGTAGTTCTTACAAAACATCCTGTAACTTCGTAATGAAGGCCCAATGATAAATTTCCATGGAAGGTTCTGATTACCACTAATGTTCTCTACGTCCTGTTAAGCTATGTCCCTCTCATGATACAACACCCTGTATATTCGTAGAAAATGGTAAATCATAAATAGAATGTATTAATAATAATAATAATAATAATAAACTTTATTTTCATCAGACTCGCCTACACAAGTATAGAATATTGTCAATAGTAGTTACATGGAATATAAAATCACAAAATATAGAAAAGTAAAGATACATACAAATATTGAAGTAAAATACATATTAAAAACTAATTACTAAAATCGGCAGTAAAGTATTCTGTGACAGAGTAGAAACTAGACCTTATTAATAAATTTCTTATAGCGGCTTTAAATTCACCTAATCTTTCAAGATTTTTAATATTAGCAGGTAGCTTATTAAAAAGTTTTATACCCATAACAGTGGGACCATTAGCAACCAGCGACAAGCGGTGATGCGAAATACTTATATTAAAATTCAGCCTAAGCCCATAACGGGAACTTCCATCTCGAGCTTGTATGTATTTTTCTGGATTTGATTTCACAAAAACCAGTGCATTAAATATATAAAGTGAAGGTACGGTTAGTATATTTAACTGCTTAAATAGTTCTCTACAGGAGGTAGTGATAGGTTTAAACAGCATAGTGCGAATAATTTTTTTCTGAATTATCAAGATTTCATTAACTCTAGAGCAATTTCCCCAGCATATAATACCGTAGTTAATAGACGAGTGTATATGTGCAAAATAATACACTCGAGTATTACTTAATACATAGAATAACATTTTTCTCATGTAGAGTGTGTTCTGTATTGTTTAAAATACACACACCTGTTTCAATTATAATTTCAAATCATTTTCATATAATTACCCGACTCGCTCCTATCGAAATTATTTTAGGATGTACCGGTTTACAGCGACAGAGTCGAACTGTGAACATGGTCAGTGTATCATGAAACATCAAATTCGTCAATGCTCCACAAATATATAAGATATTATTCCCATCTTGACATAAGCAAAACAGAGCAATTTTTTTAAATTTATCACTATACAAAATAACTATTTATTTACCAAACAAAATACTTCTAAATTTCTATTGTTATTACGCACAAAAGTGCGGCTCTGTGGGATATCCCTTAACGAGACAGTGATTTATGGTCGGTTTTTAGAGAAGAATACCCGACAGAATTGGTTTAATTGAAAATTAATAAACTTTTTAATTGCAGTGCCGGAAATATCTCCTTGTTTACGGTCACATTAATAAATATTTATAAATCCAAAGTCATCGGTTGTTTATAACAACCGATGACAGTGGTTTGCAGCATTTATGGTTACTAGTTGAAAGTTTATCCTTGATCTTATTCTATCATTTCAGTTGTACAATTACAGCAGCCCTATGAAATTCACCATCTTGAATCTTTATATTTTTATATCAGATTCAGTGTCAGCTACTCTGAAAATATTCTATTCTATTTACCTCCAACCTGCACCTCCACCATAATTTCAAATATTGTCTAATAGATAGTACCTCAATTCGATTTTTGCTTACCTTATACTAGACATAGCTTGATGAAAAACATGGGACCATACTCTACAGTTTGTAAAAAATTTCGTATAGTGGGGAATCGAGACATCTTGTATATCACTCGAGAACCTAAAGAAACTGAACATTGGAACTTATGTAAAAGGACCTGCTGCATCCGATTTTCTTGGTCGCTAATTAATTTCGACTTGTCAAATCAGTGATATGTGGGGTTTTTGCAGTGCCGGTTTTAGATATAAATTGCCCCTAGGCCCAGGTCAAATTTGCACCCCCCGCCAGGTGGCTTGCTATCGGTTTATGGGTACTAACCACTAAGATGAAAGGCAAAGGCGTCTCCCGCAGAGTGGCTCCCCTAGGCCCGGATCTGTGTAGCTTAGTCAGAAAACCGGCCTTGGATTTCTGTTTTTTTTTAAATTTGTGATTCTTTGGTATTATTTGTCATAGTTTTCTTATTAGCAAATTTATTAATCTTAAAAAAACAGGTAATATTGAAATACTTTTAATCACGTTGAAAAGACCAAAGTAAAAAAAGATAGTTAATGCACTATTATTAAAGGAATTTTTTTTTTTTAAATCTCGGAAGGTGATTTTTTCTTGAATACAAAAATAAATACCGTAGCTTTCTATAATTTACTGCATAAAATGCTGTCGCTTGTTAACTATGTTATTATTGAAGATAATTAGGTAGTATAAGACAAAGTTGTAGCAAATGAATCAAATAAGTTTTTTTACTAAAACATTTTTTTCAAATTTTATTTAGTTTTCGAGAACTCAGATGTTAAAGAGACTGTTATTTGTGCACTCGCATTTGTCCAACACATTTCTAAAACCGATAATATCGCTTGTGGAGAAACAATTTTCATGTCACTGTGTTGGGGATCGAATTTTGAACAAATTTCAAAATGTCTTATAAACATGTACTTAACTTCATGACGTAGAACAATAGGAAACAATTTAACAGCACCACTGTTATAGCCAGGTACTAACAATCATTTAGCAAAAAACAATTAGTTCGATGCTTTTTAGTAACGAAGATATGACTTGAGAAGTATTAAAAAATGTGTATTTTAGATTTATCGATTTTGTGGCAAAATTGACTATTAGGGCGTGCTCGCAATTCCGAATACGATAGGTGATTTTCTATAGGAATCCATTTTCAGTTTTCGTAGGTCTTTGAGTGGTATAGGACTCTGCTTACAGGCGTTTGTCAGATAGCTCGGCTCCCTACTAGTAGAAATCTCTTGAGTCCAGAAAAATCGCTGAATGAACCCGAAAAAACCTACAAACGGCTCGAACTGAGAACTTTCTCCGTTTGAATAACTTCGGTCGGTTAATAAAAGTGTTCGGCCTGATTACGCTCGTAGGCCCTGATTGCAGTCTTCATAAACGCCGTTTTATTAGATTTATTTTGATGATAGAGGAATTACTGGGTGCTCTTGGGGCGAAATAAATAAAGAAATTTAATGAAATTATTTAACTTTTTGATGTAGCAAATGAATAGGTTCGGGATAATATAAAATAAAGGCTCGATCTTCGCCGCTTTGTTATGCCACTTAGGTAGCATATTTTTATATTTACCATTTAGAAAGTCAAGGGTGTTGCCTGGGAAAGGATTCGCCGAGGGTGGTTTATTGTAAATATTTTATTTCATTAAAAGTAAATGAAAGGGATCGCGTGGATTTAAAACTGCGTCGATATTGTCACTAAAAGTTCAAAGACACACGATAGTCTGATAAACATTGCAGAAATAGGGGTGAACCTAGAATTAATTGTAAAATAAAGTATTTGTTCACTATTAGCAGTCTAGGAAATGGCGTACAAATTCGATAACAAAAAGTTACCGTCTGACAATCTGGTAATCGGAGAGATCATATAACTACGAAACTTTCTTCTCTTGCAAATTTTTTGGTATGGTGGGAGAATGCGGAGGGGGGGATTTTTTTGACCGAATGGTTACCGATATCTCCCGGCATAGGTGGTTAGTATGCAGGGTTATTCACGGAAAGAGGGAGTATTAGACGTTTCTTGAGATTTGTTCAGTTTAAAAATTTGAAAATTGGACTAAGAGGGTTAAAGATATGACATGTGTTACTTCTGCTTACATCTCATGTGACATCTAACTTTGTAATTTTAAATGGAACACCCTATATTTTATTTCATACCTGGATTCCTCATACAATTTTAGCTTGGGTTTATGTAACATAACATACTGTTAAGCCTATCGGTTTTCGAGATAATTAATATTTTGGAGATTTTTGATGGCTCCTACCCTTTCTAAAAAAAATCGATATCTTCTATCATGTGGCAGATTTAGAGACTTTCTTTTCAAACTCGTACAAGTACCCTATGATCTAATTAAAAATTGTCTTATATTTTCACAATATCATACAGGGCACTTTATATTCACAGCCGAACATTGTTTTAGTTCAAACGTCCAAAAGTATTTTTTTTCAAATGGAATCCCTGTATATTTTCACAAAATTTTATAGAGTATTCAATTCTGCATCGATTAATATTGGCATATCCGATACCTATCTCTCTCGGCTTCCTCATTATGGATGAATTTTTGTAAAATGTAGATATACCATCAGCACTGTATAATGTACATACGGCCACATACATAGTAGGCAATGAGAAATTTCAGAATGTTTTGTTTTATCAATATAAACATCGTGTTAGTATTGCCGAGTGCCAAAGATAGTACAGGAAGGTAGTATTTGTTCACTTAGAATAGCCCAGCAAATATTTTTGCCAAAATTAGCTCCAATTCGACTTGGGACAAGACAAATTTACTTACCAAAGTAATTATAACGTAAAATTGACTGGAAAAATAGACCTCCGATAAAAATTGACCAATTAGTCTTAATTTAGATTTAAGTTTACGTAAATAATACCAATTAATCTACCTCATACACAATTTTCTTTGAAAGTAAATTTAACGAAAACAGCAAGTGGAAAAGTACTAAAAGAATCTACCAAAATTGACTTCAAGGGTAAGTTTCCAATAGGGTCGAAATAGGTAATATAATTAGGTAGTATTTACCTTTTTAGTGACTAAAAATATTTCTAATAGTGGAATATCTTTCTAGGTAGATTTTGTTGGAAATCCTACGTAACATATACCTAAATAGCAACTTATTTGGTCACTTTTATTACTCCTCTTTGAAGTAATATTGGGTAGACAACATCGATAAATTCTACCTAGATTATCTACCTGATTTCAACAATTAAGTCAATTACCCTTAAACTGACGTTAAAGTTACTCTAAAAAAATACATTTTAAACCTCTTTGTCGCAGTAACCTGGCAAATCGACTTCAAAGTAAACTTGACTGTAAAATAGTAATTCAGACGCTAACCTCCGCCTAACCTGTTTGTAGAATTCATATTATTTGAACAATTAGGTACTTAGGTGGTATAGTTCTTATCTAAAAATTATTTCAGTCATTAAAAGAGGTCATTAATTTAGCATGGTTGGATACTTCGTGGTGCCAATATACAAATGAGGTATGCCAAAGGTAAAAAACCACCGCTTAAGGAATAACTACTTCCGCATCCAGATTTTCCATCCAAGACTTTTTAAAGGAGAACATCTTGACTGTATTTGCACTCTAGTATGTGGAAATATTTGCCTATAGAATTTCAATAAAAGGGCATTGCCGAATGGCAGCCGAGCTTCCAGAACTTTCGGGCGCTGTCGAATACCAAGGCAATATCATATGGCTCCACTATAATAACTCACTCGTCAACACCCACTAGTCGAGTTAACATTTACACATAATAAGTAGAATTTACCAATAGGTAGTATATTCAAAATAAGGTAATACAATTAGGTTATATTTACCTACAAGTAATTATTTGATATAACAACAGAGTTAATAATACTTTAAATAGGTAAAGTTAACCAAAGTGTCGTAAATTTTAGTGTAACTTGACCTGTGATAATTTCCACCTATAAAATACGTAGATTGTCATGGCAATTTTAACTTAGAGGTCTAATTAGCACAAGACGCCATATTTTCTCAGCGTAGTTGAAGTATGATTCCAAATTGTAGTTTGTAAAATTAGTGTATATGGAAACAAACTGACGAAAAGTTTAAGAAAATACATAATTATACCTGTAAACTCATATTTAATAATTGTAGTATACTTTCAGCTCAAAATATTACAATAATTTTTTTATTAGGTAAAAGAAATTTTCTTATAGATGAATATTTTTGAGGCGCATTAGTATTTTATGGAGTACAGTTGCTATTATTCACGGAAAAATTTTCGGCGCATTGATTTCAATAAGCGAGAACTATTTATTTTACTTACCGGCATTTATCTTGTATTGTTATTGTGAGTTAGGTACCTCTTCAGTTTTGTAAGTGACTGACAACCATATGTCGACTACTTATAGAGAAAAATACCAAATAAGTGTAAAAATCTTACTTTTTTCCACTTGGTATCATTTTTAAATTTCACCTATATCCGTAAATTCTACCTAAGACTAGTCAACTTGATGTCAAATTAACGTTGAATTCAAGTAAAATTTACCTAAACAGGTATTAGTAACCAAACATACTGTGCGACTACAAGTAAGATTTATGTGTAATTTGACCTGTTTTAGTTGATATAACTTAATTTCGACGTCGTCTTATTCTCCACTTATGTCGATTCCACATAGCATCAACGTAAATTTTACCAAAATATGGTTAATTTTAATTTTGCGACTAAATTTATTATACATAATTTAGGTAGTCTTGACGTCAAATAATACTTAAACGTTTGTTGGGAGATTTCTGCAAGCATGTGATCATACGTCTTCAAAAGAATCATGATTATTTTAAAAGGATAATTTAAACTGAATAAGCTAAATTCAACAAATAAGGTATTTTTATCAGACGAAATGTACACCACTGGGCACAATAAAATGTTCATGGGGACCGAGAACCAAATTTCCAGGACAAATGTCTTTTTAACATTTTCTGCTTATTAGTAGATAACAAGTATAAGTATCACATCTACTAGAAGAATTTAAATATCAATAAGTACTTGGAAATTTTGTGAACGATAGTTGGTATTTGTATTGATAATTTACCCCTAAATATTTATAATTCTACTCATTAGAAAATGGATGGTTGCGGTTCACATGATACATGGGGAATGTATGACGAATTGTAGAATCGTTCGAATTTAGGTGGTTTGGCTACCGAGAATCTTGGAGATGGTCAGCCAGATCCCCTGATTTGATCCCCTTAGACCTTTATCTTTAAGGCAATATCAAAAATATCTTGGCATGCCACCCCGGTTACTACCAAAGAAGTTCTGAAGAACATAGTACGGGCTGCATTTGTTGCATTAAATATTTATATTCAATGTGTTCATTAATTTTGTAAATTTTGTTCCAAAGTATTTGTTATAAATCCAATACAAAACGATTTCTTGTTTTTGATGTTATTATCTTAATAATAAATAAATAATTATCAATTATCTACATGATTATTCTCGTTTGTGACAAAAAAGAAAGAAGTTAGGTGACTTGCATTGGCTACTAACAAACAGTGCTGACTATACATACGTCTACCAAATTTCAAGTGAATGTATCAATTTTATTTTATTAACCCCTTTAATAATGGAGAGGGTGGTGGGAAGAGGTTGTCAAATGTTATAAAAAAGACTTGAGTCCTTGGCTTCTTGTATATACACCAAAAATCTAATTTTCTGGTTTCTTACCAGCACATTACTTACTTACCCCTATTTACCCCACTTTTTTTTCGCTCGAATTTGAAATTTTGACGTTTTGTAACATTTTAAACTTATTTCAACAAAAAGAATTAAGCTGAGCGAGAACAAAACACAATCCAGCTGGTTCTGCAACAACAATTCAAAATACAGATTGAGGAGCGAATAAAGACAGCTACTGTCTTAGATAATACTACGAGTTATTAAATTCCATTATAGAATTTATATTTTACAGTAAGATAATAATAAAGTAACAGACAATTAAATAATTTATTGAATTATTGCCATTCGCCAATTTTATAATATTTCCTTTATACAAAAATTACAAAGTTCTGTATCTAAGTCTACTCGTTTCTAAAATTCTTCGTTCACTGGTTTTATGGTTAGCTCCTGTATCTGAAATAAATAAATATGTTAGTGGAATTCGCAAAGCGAACATCTAATAGGCATGGGCAATTTTTGACTAAAAACTTGTAAGAGTTACAGCTTCTTGAAGATCATACTCTACTACTCTTACATATAACAAGCTATTGAATTTTAAGAATCTATTTAAAAAGACGAAAATTATGTTTTGCTGAAAGTAGACAACACTAACTTCGAGAAATATAAAGTTGACAAGGGCGTCAGATAGGACTGCGATTTGTCACCAATTCTCTTTGATATCTATATTGAACACATGATGCTACGTATGTTGGGAGGGCGGAGTGTTTAAGGGTGGAACCAAAATTTCTGACTTTAAATCTGCAGATGTTGTCACCCTAACTGCAGCAAGCGATTTGAGGATGAGCTCATGCATCTACTTGACAACCTCCAAATGATATACATGAGTTGTATGATTTAAAGCACTGTAAGCGTGTAGTGAATTCTTCCTTGCTATCTCTACAAACGGACTTACCTGGACGTGAGGTGGTGTGGATAAAGCATACATTATAGCATCTGCAACGTCTTCAGATTTAAGGACTGCCTGAAAGGCCTTCGAAATTTGCTTATCTCCTGGAATTATGTTGCCTCCTGCTTCTATGAATTCTGTTGCTGTTGCCCCTGGACTGATGCTCTGAGGACGAAAATAATATAGTGCGCGCGTGCCACAAGGTTGTGTGCTTGGACCATTGTTATACTAATTTAAAATAGAAAAGAAATATATACGAAACTTACTGTTATCTTTATTTTAGAATTCGAGCTATTCAGTTCTAGTCTTAAGGTCTCTGCTAGCGCTGTCACGGCAAATTTCGATGCGGGATAAATATTAAAACTGGGGATATTTGGAACTTTATGCCCAGCAATGCTGTTTAAATGAACGATGTGGCCGTTTACATTGTTCTTCTTCATGTCTCTCACTGCCTCTCTAGTGGCTATAGAGAGCCCAAGTACGTTTACGTCTAGAACTTTTTTCCATAGTGCAGTCTCGCCATCAGAAAGAGTAGTGAATTGTACAAGTCCCGCGTTGTTGATGAGGATGTGGACAGGACCTAGGTTCTCCCTTACCCATTTGAATGCGTTTAGTATGTCTTCCTCTTTGCTTACGTCTACTTTGAGAGCATGGAGTTTTCCTTTTTCACCGGCTAGCTTCTTTGATAGTTCTTCTATTTTTTCTTTTCGTCTGGCTAGACCTACCACCTGAAAAATTGTCAGCGGTATTTATGTATTTCGATATCAGAATTATCGTTATTATAGTCTATTTTCCATGAATTTTTCCTAATAAATAAGTAGTTAATTAAGTAAATTTTCTACACAAAAGTAGTGTTCTACATCTGCACCAAAATTCAAATCTTTACTTCTATAAATAACAAAGTTAAGTCACAAGGTGTGTTACACTGAAGAATGGGATAAAAACATGTTTACAGTGGTGGGTGTCAGGCTTTATCCTAACAAAATTTCAAGTCAGTACGACATCTGAAAGTGGGTGAAAATTAGGTTGCAAGATTTCTGTTATCATTTTTGCATTTGGGATACTTAAGGGAAGCTTAAAACGTATGTAAAAATCAGCGAGGTAGGTGATCTTGTCACAATAACATAGGGAAAATCTCTCTGCCGCCTGGACTAAACGACGAAAGTCAAGAGGAGCAAAGTTTTAGTGCTCGAAGCGCCTTCTATGCTGGTACCATCGCTTTTATCGTAGCTTCAATAGAAGCCGAGATATGTGAAACAGAATTTTTGCATCTGTTAAACCCCCCTCTCCCTAGAAACTAAAAATTTTTTAGGCATTTGGGATCCTTAAAACGTGTACAAGAAATCAGCGATGTAGGTGATCTTGCCACAATAATATAGGGAAAATCCCCCTGCCCACAGTGGTAATTTTATTAATCTAGGCGGATATAATTCAAATTTTGAACCAATTCCAATACAAAAGTTATTAACATATCTTAGTATTAAATATCCTAAAGTAAATAGTTCTGAGAATTTTACTGTACTTTCCCTTTCCTCATATTTTTATGATGGCCAGTTTTTAAGGGATTACGGACTGGTGCAGGTACTATGATTAGATATTGTTGAGTAAAAGTGCTTAAAATGTGGTATTGTCCGGAAGTTATTCTGTGTCATAGAGAATGTACAACAAGGTACGTAGTTTTTCATTCTTAAACAAAATCACCAACATTTATCTCCTACTACTTTCTATAGAGGTGCCATTTTTAACTAAACGAGAATTGTATTTTTCTGAATATCTACAAGTTCTTACAGCTGTATAGTTTTATTCATGTTGATTCATGTTTTGTCGTTTTAAGAACTATTATTACCTATTATTACTTTAACATTTTATGAAAAAAAGCAGCATTCATCTGCCTTTCTAATCATGATTTTACTTTTTAGTTACTAATGCTATATCACGGAGAAGTCTCTTCGAGGTATGGTCAATAGAATCTGACAAAAAGGATAAAATAATAGGATGTACTTGCATGACCTGAATCATTTTGGCGTACAACATTGTAGAGAAACTGCAGAGCAGGCAATAATAAATTGAAGAACAAATTTCTGAAAGATGGTTGGATGCGGAAATTAATTTTACTGAGCTGAAAAAGTTGATAGCGGACACGACTAATCAACCCTCAACTTCCAAAACACCTAGTCGGCCAAGAAAGTTATTTGATGAACTTAGTGAAAAAGCTAAAAGGGGCAGAGTTCAGTAATTAATCCAGTCAACCCCAAAAGACGAACTAGTCTATGCCTCTCAAGCAAATCTTCACTATGAAGGAAAACGTGACGCTGCAGCTCTTATGAAGGAAGCAGTTTATTCGTCACCAAAGAGAGCAACACGAATAAAGAAAACTTACCATACTTCTGAAAATCCGTGCCAACAACTTACCCCAGCGGATGCCTTTGCAATATTTTTAGACCGTAAAATGAGCAAAAGATCTTATTCCACAGGTTAACGAAGATTACGAAGCATAGGTGACAAAGTTCTTCCTTCGTACGCTTTTGTTTTAAACGCAAAGAAAGATTGCTATCCAAAAAGTATTGCAGTCACAAAAATCTCTGCAGAGATGACTTTACAGTCACTAGTTGAGCATATTGTTAGACGAATGTGCAGTGTTCAGGAACCAGTCTTAAATCAAATTAAAACTAACTTAGAACAAGTGGAAATACTATTTAAATGGAGTTGTGATGGAAGTTCAGGCTATAGTCAGTACAAAGAGAGGTACAGTGATTGATTGATTGATTGATTGATTTGCCAGCGTAAGGTGGGCATTGCTGCCAATTCCGGTGCAGGGAGATTTGTTCCACCACGCAGCCCGATCGCCCCCCGATCATCCCACCGTGTGCCAGAACAAACCCCCAGTGCTTTTATATACCGCCGGACCAGCTGCATACGCTGGATTGGACATTGGACATGCTTGTTGTCAGCAGCGAGAGCCGCGTGACGCATGGGGTAGGAGTATAGGATGGAGCGTGTAGGTGTTTGTGAGATCTTTCTTCTTGTTTTCCTTCTGTCTTCATCGGATGGAAAGTGTAGGCGTTTGTGAGATGCTTCTTTTAGGTTTTCGTGCTTCTTTTTACTTTCAGGTTTTTGTGATATGCTTCTTCTTAGTTTCTGTCTGTGATCATCTTCTCTCCTATTCTACTTCTGAGTTTTCTGTTTCTTCTGTTTCTGAGGCTGGCAGTGTGTATATCCTTGATATTTCTTTATTGTATTCCATTTTTTGTTGTGCCAACTTTTCCCAGTGTGTATAATCCTTTCCTAGCTTATTCATAATCCTCTCGATTGTTGTAATCCATGTGTAGCATGGCCTCCCTATTTTCAGTTTGTTGCTGTTCATTCGCAGCGCTTTCTTCAGTAGGTGTGTCGTGTCCCGTCTTTGGACATGTCCCCAGTATTTCATTGCGTATGATTCTATTCTTTTGATTATTGTTCTTCCCTCTAGTAATGTTGACGTTTTCTGTCGTTTTTGTGGTTTTCCTGTTTTTGCTAGCAGTTGGATAATGTCCCTTTCAACTCTTCTCAGGCTTCTTCGGCTGGCCTTTATCGTTGCTGCGTTTTTGATTCCATATATCATCGTAGGCATTATGATGGTCGTGTATACCTTTTTGGTTAGGCACCATGGTGGTTTGTTGTCCTCAATGAAGGGTAGTAGAGCTCTTGTGACTCTGTAGGCTGTTTTGACTTGGTCCAGGACCGTGGTGAATAGTCGGGGGGATAGGAGACATCCTTGTTTGACTCCTATATTCTTCATTTTTGATTCCGTCGTCTGTCCAAACCATTGTATTGCAGTGTTTTCTGTATATTGTTTTCCTGTGGCCTTTATTTTCTTTAGTTTTTCGTAATTTCTTTTCGTGTCTTTTCTTGTTGGGCTCATTTGTTCCTTTTCAACGTTTTCCTCGCAGCTATTTTGATTTTTAAACCCATTGTTGACCAATTTAGTTCCTTTCCTGTTAACTGTTTTTCTATCTCCTCCTGGTATTTCTTTTTTATTCCTTTGTTCTGTAGCAGTGAGATGTTCCATGTGTCATTTGCTGTTTTGTTGTGTCTTTTTTTTCTTTTTTTCTTCTTGTTTCTTTATTACTAGTGTTCCATATAATATTTTGTGATCTGTTTTGACGTTTGTTGCTTGTTTTGCCTTAATATTTTTGACCCTGTCCCTTATTTTTCTATCCACTAGGATATGGTCTATTTGAGAGTTGATGTTTCCTTTACTCCAGGTATTAAGGCAGGTTAGGTTCTTGCTCCATGTGTTTCTAACTGTTAGATCTAACAGATGTACCAAGTTTTTTAGCAAGCTTCCATTATCGTTTGTCCATGTGTGAAGTAAGGTTTTTCCTATGATATTCTTGTCTTCATGTGTTTGGTCGTCCTTTCTTATATGCGCGTTGAAGTCTCCTAGTATTATTGTGTTCATTTTTCTATTCCTATTTCTTCTAGTCTCTTGGGTAATCTGTCTGAATACTCGTCCTTCCCGTTTGTCGGAGGGCACATGTACTCCTAGTATGCATATGTTTTCCTTTCCAATTTGTAAGTCTGCCATGGTTATGTTTTCGTTTACTTTTCTTGTCTTTATCTGGATAGGGGTGTTCCGTCTTATTGCCCATGCGACTGCTCTGCTGGTTTTTTCTTTGTCCCTCCACTTAGATGCCATTTGTAGTTTTGAGTAACTGCAGTTCCGTCTATCGTGTGTGTCTCTTGTATGCATGCAACGTGTATGTGTTCCATCATAAGAACCTCATCGAGTTTTTCTCTTTTCTCTCTCGTTATGCATCCTCTGATATTCCATGTCGCCAGAATGATGTCACCGTGTTGTAATTCTTGACTGTTGGCTTCCTCTGTTCTTTGTGATATTTGGTACATGTTTATGTGCGTTGCTTCCTCTAATTCTGGGCGGGGTGTTATAGCCCCAGTTCGAGCGTATGTTTCTTCTGGTTGTTCTGCTTCATGTTTTTCTTGTGCAATAATCGCGCTATCGTAGTGATTTCTTTCGTTTCTGTGCTTCCTATATACTATCTCTAGTGGTGTGTTCTCTCTTCCCTGTTGGTTAGTAGGATGGAAGATTATATGCTCTCCTTCTTCTTGATGTACTATTATTGTCCTGTTTTTCATATTTGTTGTTACTGCAATTGTTTCCTGCCCCCCCCCCCCAAAACTTTCTCTTCTCAGATCTCGAATGAATGCATTTATTTTTCCCGTATTAGAGTTGTATCTATTGTAACGGGGTGCTAGTTCATGGATGGATGCCTGCATGAATGGCATGAAATGGTCTAAGTGATTTTCGATATAGTCAGCTACTTGTTTTCGTAGGGTTTCGTCGCATTGGTATGTGCCTGTGATGTTATATTTTCTCCCTCCAGTTGGTGGTTTAATGCTCCATATAGGCAGTTTCCGCCGCCGTCGATTTTTTTGTACTAGTAATTGACGTGTTCTCGTTTCAACGTCCTGTATTAGTGTGTCCATTTTATTTGCCTTGTTTTTTAAAACCAATATTAGCTTGCTGTAAGAGAGTCTTTTTGTTATGTTATCTGTATCGCGGTAAAATAACTTTTTACAGCGAGTTGCAAATGAGAAAGCGGCCCGAGAGAAACCTCCGCACACCCTGTACATTGTTTTGATTTTTGTAGTGCCTAATTCAAACTACCGTTTTCCAAATGGGAATAAAAAGATATTATAAAAGTAAAGTACACATAATACTAAAAAATAGAGGGGCAAACATAAATAATAAGTCAGTTAAATAAAGGTATATCTAAAGGTATATCTAAAGGTATATCTTATCTTTCTTTATTGTAGTAGGCTGGTGATGTTTGTTGAATCTATGGAACTCCACTTCATGCGAATTGTTTATTTACACTTTCCGAGAATGCATTGGGGTTCTGGTGCCAACGTCTAATTTTATATTACTTGACACTGATATATTTATTACCCTGGCACTTCAAGAGGTCTTTTTGGGTACAGACAGGCTTATCGTAACACGCCGCACTTACTATTATATTATAGAAAGCCCTGTACTAGAAATAATCAAATATTTATTTCATATAAACTTTGTATATTAACTATAGCACTTCACAACGCGCAGAATTTCTGGACCTATCGATGGCCTAAATTTTATATAAATTAGCGGTGTTTAAACAGGTGCTTTAGAGCTTATTTCGAGAGCGTTCTTCGATGCGTCTGTTCACTTTGAGAAACTCAACCGAACTCCAGTACAAAGAGAGGTACAGTGAAGGATTAAGTGAATCACAAGATTACAGTGCCATGTTTGTTATTTCACTAGTTCCAATTCAAATGTATTATATTAAAAAAAGCAAAAGAAATGTTATGTGGTTAAATTTCACACCATCTAGTACCAGATACTGTCGCCCAATAAAAATTATTCAAAGATCTGAGTCCGAGGATTTAATAAAATAAGAAACATTGAGCAATATAAAAATTATTGTGGGAAATTGTGAAGTAGAAATCACACCAAAATTGCTTTTACAAAAATTTGTAATTCTATTTTCGATGTTTCTTCCCAGACTTTTTATGTATGTGGTTGTACTCCAAAGGAAATGAACAATATTACACGGTTGCAGTGATAATCCTGAAGCCTACAAATTTAGATCTTCACCACTACATGCAAAAATTCGGACCTTTGAATGTCTTTTAAAAATATACAGATTAGATGTTAACTAATGGCAAGCAAGAGGCTCAGAAGTTAAAGAAAGTATACAAACGCGAAAATATGAAATTCAGAAAAAAATTAAAGACGAAATAGGGCTCTTGGTGGATGTGGTCGAACAAGTTTATGGAACTACCAATGATGTAAATACAGCCCGTCGATTTTTAACAAATCCTACATTGGTTAGTTCCATAACTGGAATAGATGAAAGTTTGATTCAACATTTTTCAGTAGTGTTACAAGCTATTTCATCTGGGTACGAAATTGACTTAACAGCATTTAAAGAGCATACAGAGCCACTCATTAATATTTTTATATACAGTTTTTCCTTTAGTTCTCATAGATAGTTTTTCTTTCCGCTGTTTGCAAAATCCTATAAAGAATATCTAGCATTACTATAAGCAAACAAATAATAAATAATTCACTTTTAAACATGCATAGAGTATATAGGCTCCAATACTAGTTAGCTAATAGATAGGCAAAGATCTGTTGTTTTTTATCAGTCAATGTCAAATATAAATATTTCATACTTATTCATGGACATTGTCTTGGTTTTGCATGGAACATCGTTATGAGTGGCTTTTGAGTCCACAATAAGGACGAAAAACGTTTCAAAGGCTAAGCATTTCCAAGAAACTGAATGAGATTTTATGAAAATATAATTCATTAGAATGAAAATTTTTTTAAAGACAAGGTACGTAAATAAATTAATTTCAAGCCTTTGTTCTCATTTTTAACTGAATTTACATATCGTAGGGGATCATGTAGATGTTAGTTTAACCTGCCTAACCGTAGGGGACTATGTTGGATGCTAGTGTTAAAATGAGAATGGCAAATAAGAATTTTTACTTGTTAGCATAACCAGAAGTCAGGTTATCGAAAGAATGCAAAGATTTCATTAATATTTTTATGTATAGTTTTCCTTTAGTTCTCATAGATAATTTTTTCCGCTGTTTGCAATATCCTATAAAGAATATGTTTCAACATGTATTAATATTATTGCAAAAACAAACTAAAATGATGAAGTATACCATTTTGCACCAAAGCAGCAAAAAGATAATTGAAATAATTTCGTCCTCCTAGAAATATAAAATTGTCCGCTTCCCCTCTTCAAAAACCATCCCTTAAAAGCTTACATTTTTTCAATACATTCACTTTACATTTTTTTTGTAGATTCACAAATCTTGTTTAAAAAGTTACGTAATTTTAAAATAATATTTAATTTTCAACCCCCGTAAAAACCACCCCCTTGGTCCTACGATTTTTTCTTACTATTTTTGGTGAATTCACGGGTACAATATCATCGTACCTACAGAGTTTCAGAATTTTAAAACTAAATACATTTTTTAAACTACTTCAAAAGTGTTCAAAATATTATCAATACTTTTCCTTTTTTCTAAAGAATATTTTCTGTTCATTTACAAATTTGTAGAATTTTGTCCCCCTAGAACTAGAAAAATCACCACTGTGATGGCGCCTGGACTATAAAGAAAACATTAAAAAATTTATTTCATTTCTTTTTTTTACCCATTTTTAGTCTCCCCAATTCGCAACTTCTCCGCGGTATTACGACTTGAAAAAAAAGTTTTGAATTTTTCGGAACACCCTACTGTACAAGCAAAAAATTTGTGAAAAAGTAATACAATTTCTCTTCTTTATTAGACGGTAAAACCATTTCTTGTTAACTGTACTTCTGTATGCTAACAACAATATACTTTCAGTGAAATAAAGCTGTATTTCCCTTGATAAAAATCGCTCATTTTATGCTCCGCTTTTCACGTTTTCTAAATTTACTATATTAATTTATATGCATCACTCGTTTCATCATTGGATAAGAAAAAAATTCAAGATATTCTGAGAAATAAATGTTATAAAATTTATCATCGTTACTTTTTGTAGCTTATTTTTTGTTTATTTAACAATAATACAGATATTGTGATTATGGGATGATTATTTATAGAATCAATGCCAAACAGCGGTGTCCTATCGAATTAAGCAAGATAAATTAAAAATGTTTTTGTGCAGTGCGTTCTGTGACAGTATAGAATTATTTATTGTTTGTTCAATTACATTTTATTTATTATATTCAAGATTTGTGTTTAGTTTCGACAGCTTCTAAATTGTAAATATAATACTAATAACTATAGACTAGTAACAATATAATTAAATGTCCCAACATTAAAAAATTTGTAATATCCCTCTACTTAAATTAAATTCTATCTTTGTAAATAATAATAAGAATACTAATAATGTTTATTTTTGCACTAAGATATCATGATAATAATTTTAAAATGATGATAGTAAGCTAAGATAACGATAATAATAACACATTACCAAAGAATTTCAATTTTGAATAAACATTTCTTGATTACTCGCAGAAGAATATAATAATATACTTGTTTGTGAGCTAAACATCTTATTCACAACTGTGATAACTTAGTAATAGTGTTTCTTAATACATATATTCTATATACATATACCTTGAGCGCACGCATACCTACATATATTACAGAAAATATAATAATGATAGTTGTCAGTTTTATATGCAATAAAATCATGTGTTTATTTATGTATTTATTATATTATGGAGTTTCCCTATCATACATTAATAGCCATTGTTTTAACTTTCTTTTGAATACTTGCAATTTGCTAATAATTTTGATTTCAGTCGGTACAATATTGTATAAAGAAAGACCCAGGTAAGTATATATAGTGAGCACGTAAAGGTCGGAACAAATTCATTGAAATAGTTACAAAACAAGTGACAAAAATTCGCTCAGACCCGTCGATTTTTAAATACATTTCTCAATCTGTCTATTTAAAAAAAAGTGCTACAAATATATTTTTAAGTTATGAAGCCATCGCCATTTTTTTCTAAATGGCAACCCCCATTTTTTAAAATGTCATTTGAAAGAACATATTTTTCTGCATACAGTACGTTAAATTCTAGGGAGTATTGGTGACGAAATTATCGAGAAAAAATCTTAACTACTTACAACAATGTAATAAAACAAAAATACAAGAATTTAAGAATACATCAAAAAGTAATTAGATTAAATGTTCAATTTGCGCGTCATTTGCTTCTTGACAATATCCAAGTCGAAACTGAAATTCTCGCAAAATGTTAATAATTGTTTCGGGTCCAATTCTTCCAATTTCGTAAGTAATTCTGTCTTTTATGTCCTCAATATTGTTCGGTCTATTAAAATAAACTTTGGATTTAAGGTAACCCCATAAAAATAATCCAATGGGGTTAGGTCCGGAGATCTAGCTGGTCATTCTATTAATCCGCGTATATCCATCTGCGTGGGAAAATTTTGTTTAAATAATTACGCACTATTACCGTATAATGTGGAGTTTTCGGGTACATTAGGGTTTTCACCATTTGGATACAGTGCGACAAGTTCTGGAATTATGTTTTGTTGGAGCAGCTCCAAATATTTTTCGCTATCTAATGAACCTTGAATAAAAAATGGACCCAATATTGTACTCCCAATAATTCCAGCCCACACGTTAACTTTCTGTGGAAACTGAGTATGGGCCTCCACCACCCAGTGTGGATTTTCACGTGACCAATATCGACAATTTTGCCTATTCAGAGTGCCATTTAAACAGAAGGTGGCCTCATCAGAGAAAATTACTCGAAATCATCTTCGTTAAGTTCTTGAACTAAATTCACTTTATATGGGTGCCATTTATTCTTCTTCAAATATTTTAAAACAGTCGACTGACTAATTACTGTTCTGCTGCGACTTCGCGACTTGATTTGTGAGGATTCTCCTCCATTGTCAGTAAAACATCTAACTGTTTATTTTCAGAAATTGTAGGACGACCTTTCGTGAAATTATCTCTTTCATGACCACAATATCGGAACTTCTTTTCGATTTTGCTGACAGTTGATTGTGAAATAGGTCGATTAGGGTATTTACCATTAAATAATTCACAAACCATAGTTCGGGACTTGTCTCCATAGCCAATTGTTATCAAAATTTCAATTCGTTCTATCTCACTTCAACGTTGCATTATCAGCATTTTCAATACGACATCACAATGATAATGAATGGGTCTACACCTTTCAGCGTGGTGAGACTAATGTAATTTAGTGAACTGTATTTAGGTATAATAATAAAAAAAAGAATGTGTCGGAAACTTACACAGTAAGCTTGATGGATTCTTCGTCGTTGATGTCGGCCCAGGCAATAGGAGGGACAAAGGGGATTTAAAAGGAAAAGAAATATATCTCCGACACACACAATTAACGTAACAATTATTAAATTAATTTAAGAAAGGACAATTATAATTCACTTATCACTGATAAATAACTATAGCGTTCTGCGGCGTAAGTAAGTATTGTCTTACTTACTATCATACTACTATGCGGGTCGCGCTCGACCCACACGCGTTAAAAAAACTAGCTAAAAAAAACTTCTTAGTATTACCATAAAGAATTCATAATATATATTTTTCTAGCTCTAACACATTAGTTGGTTACGCGCCTTGTAGCGTAACCAACTAATGTGTCAGAGCCTGGTCCGCGTTGCTAAGTAAATGAAAAAAAAAAGCGTAAACACAAAAAGAATGTAAGTTGTAAAAAGGTTCGACGATAAGTAATGAATGTGTTCTATTAATGTTAAATATTTTTTTCTCGATAATTTCGTCGTGCAATACTCCCTAGAATTTAACGTACTGTATGCAGAAAAATGTGCTCTTTCAAATGACATTTTAAAAATGGGGGTTGCCATTTTAAAAAATGGCGATGACGTCATAAGTTTTAAAAACATATTTGAAGCACTTTTTTTTTAAATAAAGAGAAATGTATTTAAAAATCGACAGGTCCGAGCGAATTTTTGTCACTTGTTTTGTAACTATTTTAATGAATTTATTTCAACCTTCACGTGCTTACTGTATGTGTCCTATTTTTTTCATGTTTAATTTTCTTAGTAATTAATTTTTTTTTCGAGTGTGGTAATTATGTGTCTTGTAAATTATTAGTTGTTTGGTTTTTTGAATATATACTAGAGAAGATAAACTATGTAGCTGTCTGATATCCCATAATTTGCTTTTTAAGAACAGTAAATTTGAATGGTAAGTCCATTTTTTGTTATATATAGGTACTTTTTACAAGTCTCCTTTGTAAGGTTTCCAAATTTATTAAATGGTTTTTATTTATTCCTTCCCATTCTATTATGCCATATGAAAGTTGCGATTTAATCAAGGAGTGATACATGATTTTCAGCGATCAATTTTTAGAAATTGCTTGAGATACTTAAATCTGGCTAAAATATACCTTATTTTATTTATTATATGCTTATCTATGACTATTCCAAGATACTCAGTTGAGTCAGCTTCTTCTATAAAAGTAGTGGTGTTTTATTTAAGTTTCCCACTTCAGGAAATTTGTTACAATAAGACGTAAACGGTAGATATTGTTACGGATTTCCACCTTTTAGGAAACACCCTGTATGAATTCGTGGGTTCTAAATAATTTTAACAAGAGATTAAACACTACTAACACTTTATTTAACAATTTACTGACTACAATACTTGTTTACTTAATAGTTAACCTCACTTTTTACCGAGCGTGTCACTTCTCAATTAAACTTCCCCCTCCGCGCTGGTAATCGCGCCTTATATACTCCGAAATTAGCTCTAGATCAATCCAGAATCTTCTCCAACCATAAGCTAGAAAAGTCCTTGGCTCTTTCTAGAGCCTTTCCAGTCACCATCAGAGGCATAGGCGTACGATCTCCTTTTCCAAGGGGGTGTAATTCATAACACTGCCCCCTCCTTAAGCCTGATCGTCCCGATCAGGCAACTCAGAATCATCGATGTATTTCGCCAGCCTGTCCAAATGCACGATCTTCATCTTGGACTTTTTGCTTCGTTGAATTCGATAGACGACGTCATTAATTCGGGTAATAACAGTATACGGTCCATCCCAAGGCGGTTGAAGTTTCGGTGACCTTCCTTTCTTCCGCTGTGGGTTGTACAGCCAAACCAGGTCTCCTGCCTTGAATCCTTCTGAACTACCCTTACGGTCATATCGAGCCTTCATTCTGTCACTGGCTATGGTGATTTGGTCTCTAACTAACTCATGGACGTTCCTTAGCCGTTCACTCACTTCATCTACATAGCTGTTCACAGGAAGTCGTTCTCCACCTGGTGTTCCAAACATCAAATCACATGGCAGTCTGATCTCATGTCCAAATACTACACGAGCCGGAGTCTGTTTTGTAGTTTCGTGGATAGCAGCTCTATATGCCATGAGGAAAAACGGTATGTGGAGATCCCAGTCACGTTGATTTTTATGAACGACTTTAGAGAGATGTTCTTTCATAGTCTTATTATGTCGCTCCACCATTCCATCTGATTGAGGGTGAAGGGCTGTCGTCCGTGTTTTGTGTATTCCCAATAACTTGCAGATTTGCTGAAATACCCCTGACTCAAAATTTCTCCCTTGATCTGAATGCAGCTCCAGGGGTACACCAAACCGACATATCAAGTTATCTACCAAGACTTTGGCGACAGTAACCGCTTCCTGGTTCGGAATTGCGTAAGCTTCAGGCCATTTACTAAAATAGTCCATGGCAACCAGTATGTACTTGTTACCGTCCTTGGTTACTGGGAATGGTCCGGCTATATCGATCGCAATCCTCTCAAAAGGGGCCCCGACGTTATATTGCTTCATTGCACCCCTACTTCTAGTCTGTGGTCCTTTACTGGCTGCACAAATTTTACAATTACGACACCAAGCTTCAACATCTTGACGACTATTTACCCAGTAAAATCGTTCACGTACTTTATTCAGGGTCTTGTTAACGCCGAAGTGTCCACCGGATGCTCCATTATGCACTTCTTGAAGTACTTTCGGTACTCGACACCTGGGAATCACTAGACGCATAACAACTTGCTTCCCATCCGGGCTCTCCCATGCTCCTTTTAACAGCCCATTCATAACTCTAAGTGAGTCCCACTGTGCCCACAAAGCCTTCAATCCAACTGCTTTGTCCGAAACATCCTTCCACTCTGGTCGAGTTCCTTTTTCCTTTGCTCTCAATATAGCCCCAATCTCTGCATCGTTCAGTTGTTCTTGTCTCAGGGCTTCAGTTGTCCAATCATCCGAAACGTCTATTTTAATAGTGTTGACTACTCCCATGCCTTGCTGTTTTTCCACGTGGCGGCAGTGCTTGCAGTCGTCCTTGCATGGTCTTCTAGATAATGCGTCTGCGTTCTTATGAGATCTTCCTGGTCGATGCTCGATTTTAAAGTCGTACTGTTGCAGCCGTTCTATCCAACGAGCCAGTTGACCTTCCGGGGTTTTCAACTGCAACAGCCATTTCAACGCAGCATGGTCGGTCCTGATTTTGAAATGTCGCCCGTAGAGATACTTATGAAAATGGTCCACTGATTTGACGATGGCCAATAACTCTTTTCTGGTTACACAATAGTTTCGTTCTGGTTTGGAGAGCACCTTGCTGAAGTACTCGATCACTCTTTCCTCTCCGTTCTGAATTTGAGACAGCACACAACCAATCGAAGAATTGCTGGCATCTGTATCTAAAATAAAAAGTCCATTCTGTTGTGGGTATGCTAGTACAGGACCAGTGCATAGAGCTGCCTTCAATTTTCTCCATGCTGTTTCACACTCCGGTGTCCACTGGTACTGAACTTTCTCCTCTGTTAGCCGGTGTAATGGCTTCGCAATGTCTGCAAACCCTTCCACAAAGCGTCTATAATAAGTGCAAAGGCCAAGGAAGCTTCGTACTTCATGAACGTTAGATGGCCTTGGCCAATCTCGTACGGCAGAAATTTTATCGGGATCCGTTTGTATTCCCTCTGAAGACACTACGTGCCCAAGGAATTTAACTTCTTTCTGAAATAGTAAACACTTCTTCGGGTTCAACTTCAGGTGTGCATTCCTTACTCGTCCAAATACTTCTTGAAGATTTTTCAAATGTTCTGTAAAGTCTCGTCCCATAACCAGCACGTCATCAAGGTAAACCAGGCACGTCTTCCAGGTTAGCCCTCGTAGAACAAATTCCATCAATCGTTCAAACGTGGCTGGAGCATTGCAAAGTCCAAAAGGCATCACCGTAAATTGGTAAAGACCACTGCCTGCTGAAAATGCTGTCTTTTCCTTATCATCAGGATGAAGTCCAACTTGCCAATAACCGCTCCTAAGGTCTAACGTCGAAAACCACCGTGAGCCTGCCAATGTACTTAACGTGTCATCAATCCGGGGTAATGGGTAACTGTCTTTCTTCGTCACATCGTTCAATTTTCGATAATCGACACAAAATCTTAACGTTCCGTCCTTTTTGGCAACCAAAACTACTGGCGATGACCAGGGACTTGTTGACTCCTCAATAACTCCATCTTGTAGCATCTTATCTATCATTGTTGAGGCTTCTTCTTGTTTTGCTAGCGGAAGCCTCCTAGGTTGTTGTCGAATAGCAGGTGAGTCACCAGTATTTATCCGATGCTGGACTATATCTGTTTTTGTAAGGGCCTCCGTACTTTTGGCAAATACTGAACTTTCTTTTTCCAGGAACTTGAGCGCCTCCTCTCGTTCATCCTCAGATAAATGCTCCAACTGGGAGCTCAGTAAGGTCAAAACTTCCTGGTCTATATTTGTAGATGAATTTCCCTCCGTTTGTTCTTCGCACCTTGCTACCCATGTGACCGGTTCATAGGAGCCAATCGGTTTGCCTTCTTTGATTGTTACTGCATGGGAATTTAAATTGACGACTCTAATTGAGATTTTATCTTTAGTCCGGGTTAAAGTTCTTGCCACAACAATATTGGTTAGGGACTTAATCGATTCGTCACCTTCCACCAGGCCAACACGGTAGCCTCCAGGATTTCCTTCCAAGGCAGCATCGATGATCTGTTCCGAATGAGCAGGAATCTTAATCGTCTTTGTTGTCAATAGCCTTGCTTTACGGAATTGGTCATCTGCGGTTGCCAGGATAAATTCCTCATTCCCAATTTTCAAGACTCGCTCCCCTACGTCAACAATAAACCTCTTCTCTTCCATGATGTCCAGTCCCAAAATGAAATCATCTGTAATGTCAGCCACAATGACCTTGTAATTGAATCTCAATCGTCCAACCTGCAGTTCCAAATTGACCTCTCCATGGACCGCAGCCCTGTCTCCCGTGGCTGTCCGAATAATTACTTCATTTTGCTTCTTCTTAATCTGCAAGCCTGATATAAACCCTGGCCGCACTATTGATGACGTAGCGCCGGTGTCAACAGTAAACACACACTTTCTTCCATTCACATATCCTTGCAACAGCAGACTACTTGGAATTCTTCGCAGCTGGGAAATCTTTATTTCTCTGGGGGCACCGTGTTCCCTAGCCAGCACAGCCCCCTTGGTGCTGGCTATCTTTAGTTTTCCTGCTGCTCTTCTACATTTACAGCATTTACTCGTCTGTCCGAGTTCTGCTGTCGACAGTCTCGTTTCATATGTCCCATCCTGCCGCAGTTGTAGCATTTAATACCTCCACTTGGCCTTTCTCTGTTTTGTTGGTTTTCCTGTCTTCTTGGAGGATTCGATTGAGCCAGTAATTGACCGATCATTTTATTCGTTTTGAGAATCGCGTTCAAGATAGGGTTTTGGTCTGTCTCTTCTGGCTGCGATTCTTCAAGTGTCATAGCCCGTACTCTTGACTTTGGAGTATCCCTATAGACAGCTTCTACCTCTAGTGCATGTACCAAGGCTTCACTACTACTTTTATGTCGGGATAGCCTGAGGACTCGCCTGATCTCCTCGTCCCTTATCCCGTCTAGGAATGCCCCCACTGCCAATTGCTCTTTAAATTCTTTTGGCGCATTAGGATATGCTAAGTGTGCCAGTCTTTCCACCGCAGCTTCAAATTCTTGCAGACTCTCTCCAGCTTTCTGAACGCGCACTTTCAGCTGGGTCTGGTATACTTGAGCAAGGTGTTGATCGCCATATCGTAGATCTAAGGCGGCTTCTAAAACTCTAAAATTCCGTTGTTGGTCTACCGGAATTGTCTGGAGCAATTCCAATGCTTGGCCTCTTAAAGCTACGATTAATGCTTTAGCCTTCTCTTCGTCGTTCCAGTTGTTTGCACTTGCTGCTGCCTCAAACTGTGTCTTGTAAGTCATCCAGGAACTTTGACCATCAAAGGAGGGAATTTTTAATCGCTGGCCTGATGACACCACTTGCTGGTTTCCTCTATCCCTCAACTGTCGTTTAAGCTGGTCTATTTCCCCTTTGACTTCTTCTTCGAACTTGTTTACTTTCACTTTGACTTCACCAACTTCTTCTTCGACCTTGCCTACTTTTACTTCGACCTCATTAACTTTCGTCTTTACGCTACCCATATCTTCCTTAATCTCATTTTTTATTTCTTCCACGACTGTAAACAAGGCATTCTGTTGCGTTTCTATAGCTTTCCTTAAGTCATCATTTTCCTTTTGACGGCGTCTCTCCTCTTCTTGTTTTTCCTCTTGACGTCGTTTCTCTTCTTCTTGATGCCTTCGTTCTTTTTCTTGTCGTCTTCTTTCCTGTTCCTCTTTCTCTTCCTGGCGCTTTCTTTCCTGTTCTTCTTTCTCTTCCTGGCGCTTTCTTTCCTGATCCATCATCATCTTTTGCATTTGGGCCATAAATTCCTGCATTTGTTGTTCGGATGCCATGCTTCTGGTCGTTACCGGCATACAATTACGTTGAAATCAAATAAGTTTAATAATTACGTCACTATCGGTAATGGGACTGTCCAGAAACCCTCAAAACGGCACGAAAAAGTCTTATCTAGAGTCTTTGTCACTTAACCTCTAATGTCCAACAAAATGTTCCAAAAATGTCTCAAAAACGCACTTAAACACTATTTTCCTGTTCGAAAATAACCATCGAACAACGTCCAGTAAATTAGTCCTCCGTGTTAGCACCAACTTCGAGAATACACTGCCAAACCTTCTCGAACACTTCCGAAAAATCCTCTTGTCAAAATTCCGCTTCCGACACCAAAATGTTACGGATTTCCACCTTTTAGGAAACACCCTGTATGAATTCGTGGGTTCTAAATAATTTTAACAAGAGATTAAACACTACTAACACTTTATTTAACAATTTACTGACTACAATACTTGTTTACTTAATAGTTAACCTCACTTTTTACCGAGCGTGTCACTTCTCAATTAAACTTCCCCCTCCGCGCTGGTAATCGCGCCTTATATACTCCGAAATTAGCTCTAGATCAATCCAGAATCTTCTCCAACCATAAGCTAGAAAAGTCCTTGGCTCTTTCTAGAGCCTTTCCAGTCACCATCAGAGGCATAGGCGTACGATCTCCTTTTCCAAGGGGGTGTAATTCATAACAATATTTTGTTTTATTGCAGTTTAATGTTAATGTGTTAAAATCAAACCAGTTCTTTATTTTTCTGAAATCTGTTCCGATCTTTGTTTTTAGTTCCTCCCAAGTATCGCCAGAATAAAAAATGACTGTATCGTCAGCGAAACTTAAAATATCTCCATCATTTTGGAATGTCATAGTTTATTTTTCTTGGGTGATTACTGTCTTCAGCAATTCTAAACGTATTGGACTCTGTTTGATAGTAACTTTTTAATAAACTAAAACCATAATTTTCAATATTTCTTTTCTGTGTGACACACTGCATGTAAGTTGTAACTTTGAAAAAAGCATACAATACTAATCCTTGATGCACCCCTCTGAGAAGGAGTAGCTGCCCAAAGGGGTATACCAAAATAGAAATATTATATGAAGCACCTCATTTAATTTTCGTCATAGAATCTGCCTGTCAAATATCTGCATATATTTCCAAAACATCCTGTATAATACTACCGTTCCTACCTGCAGTCCTTCTTTTACGAGTTGTTCGCTAATAGCTGCCCCTATCCCAGAACTAGCACCCGTCACTATTGCCACCCTCCCCACCCACCGTTCCATAGTTAAAACCATCTTGTTAAAACTGAAGGAATCACTTGTTTATTCGAACTGAAACAGTGACGATAGCCACTATTACAAAGTACATAGGTACAAAACTTGAATCGTCGTTACCAATACGTTTACTTATAAACACTGGAAATATCTGTAGTTACTCCCACTAACCCGTTATATTGTTCAAGGAAACGTGATATAATTAAAATACTTTGTCGCTAGAAAAAATGACAAAATTAATTAACGGTATTAAATCAATGGTAAACAATTTAATTCTCTAGCGATCATAGCCGCGTACATTGATGGATTTTGTATTGCAAATAACTATTATTTGCAACACAAAATCCATCAATATCTTCCAAATAATAAAATTCATCTAAACCTAAATTAATTGGCTTACTACATTATTTTACTTCCTCATCCACGTAGTGGAGTGGAAGTATGGTAGGTAATTGTAAAAAAAAATCTAAAATTTTGTTTTGTTGAAATGGGTTTAAAATGTCATGAAACGGCGAGATTTTATATTTGGGCGAAAAAGAAACGTCTATTTCTCTGTCGGTCGACCTGTCTGTAGCGTTTTTGTGGGCACATTTTATCGAGAACGGTTAAAGATTTATAGTCTTGAAATTTAGTACACGTATGTGTTATAACGAGGTCTGGAACTGGACTATATTTTGAACTTACCCCGATGAAGGGTTTGGGGGTAAATGGGGGAAAATAAGTAAAGCAAGCTGGTAAGGGTTCAAGGGCTTGGAATTTGGTGTATATACTGGAAACCAAGGTCTCCAAATTTCTTTAAAACATTTGCTACCCCCCTCCGTCACCGTCAATCTAGTATTAAAGGGGTCAATAACAAAATGAAATTAAGATATTGACTTGAAATCTGGTACATACATGCATTTCAACGAGAGCTGGAACTAGATTATATTTTCGGCTTATTCTGTTGAAGGGTTGAGGGGCAAGTAGGGGTAGTAACTAAAATAAAATAGTAAGAGTTCAAAAACTTGAGATTTGGTATACAGGGTGTCCCAATAAAAACTTCCAGGCCGGATATATTCTAAACGAATAGAGATATTTTAATTCTGTAAAAGCCAGTTTGTAGAGCATCAAGAGAGCTTCATTTTTGAACACAATTGTTTTTTTAATATATAGGTGGCGCTGTGCTCTAAGAAATATTTCGATGGAAGAAACTTTGAAATGGTGTTTATGTGAAAGAAAATGAATTTCTAAGCAGATTATGTTCTTAAAAAAATACCATGAAACTAACTGTTTTCGAGATATTTGAGTCCAAATGTTGGCATTTGCCAATATTGAATAATTGTAATCTCTTCAACATTTCAGTCCTTTAAGTGCGACAATCTGTATTTAATTTACAAATTTTAGAAGAAAATATTTAAAGAATTTTTCATATAATTGCTTTGTTATTAGGTTAGATTGTAATTAAAAATATTTGATATCTAGTGAGTATAATAACCCTTATACCTTATAAATTAAATACAATTAAAGTTACCTTTGGAATAATAGTTTTGACATTTCTCAATTTCAGTCACATTTTCTTTATTGGTGTGTCAATAGAACTGTACTATTGTACCTAATTATTGTTTTCTTTGTGAATATTTATTATTAAATATTGTTTCTCATACAAATGAAGATGAATTATACATGATTGTAATTTATGGGGAATGTCGTAAAAATGCTTCAAGAGCTGTAAGTTTATATGAAACACGTTCCTGACAGACCTTTACCAGATCGGAAAGCTTTTGTAAGTTTGCGTTCTAATTTGAAAAATTATGGAGGCTTTAAGAAACCAAAAACAACAAGAAGAAAAAGAACTGCAACTGATGAAAATATTGCGTTGGTATTACATCACGTAGAAAATAACCCAAACATGTCAGTACGCAAGTTGACGGAAGAAACAAATATTTCACGTTCCACCTGCCACAGAATTCTTAAAACAAACCATTTCTTACCTTATAAAGTTCATTTAGTTCGTAATTTGATTCCAGAGGACAATGAGCGAAGATTAGATTTTTTGGCGTAATTCTCAATTCTCTTAGAAGAAAATCTAAATCTTTTAGATACAATTATGTGGAGTGATGAAAGTCGATTTCACAACAATGGAGTAATTATAACACATAATTGTCGTTGCTGGTCTCAAGAGAATCCTAGGTGGATGAGACATACCAAATCCCAGAATCGTTTTGGAGTAAATGTTTGGTGTGGTATTGTTAATGGTTGGGTTGGCCCATACCTCTATCATGGGAATTTAACAAGTGAAAGATATTTACAATTTTTGCAAAATGATTTACAAGTACTATTAAGGAATTTGCCCGCTCAGTTGGATAATATGTGGTTTGATCAGGATGGAGCAGGCCCACATAATCATCAAAACGTTGTTAATTATTTAAATCAAACATACCCAGGAAGATGGATTGGTACCAATGGAGCACTTAGATGGCCCGCTCGATCTCCTGACATTACTCCATTAGACTTTTATTTATGGGGATTTTTAAAAAGCGAAGTGTACAAAGAACCAATAGAAAACATGGCAGATCTTTATAATAAAATTTATGCTAGTCTTGTCGCCATTAATCGGCATACATTATTAAAAGTTTGTAGATCTGGACTAATTAATAGGCTTACGATGTGTGTTAATGAAAATGGCAATAATTTTGAACATCTATTAAAACAGTTATTTTAATTTCATTAGTTCGTAGTCGTAGTTCGTAAAAATTGTTTTATGTTCATAATTGTTTTTCTATTGCTTAAATGTTTGAATTATATGATAAATAATTATTTTTTTCCCCAAGGGTTACTTCAAATATATTTAATTCGTAATATATAAAAAAATATTTAAATATTTTCTTCTAAAATTTGTAAATTAAGTGTAGATTGTCCCACTTAAAGGACTGAAATGTTGAAGAAATTTGTATGGTATTTTTTTTAGAACATAATCTGCTTAGAAATGCATTTTCTTTCACATAACCCCATTTCAAAAGTTTCTCCCATCGACATATTTCTATATACTGATACATTAAAAAAACAATTATATTAAAAAATGAAGCTCACTTTATGCTCTACAAATTGGCTTTTACAGGATTAAAATATCTTTATTCGTTTAGAATACATCCGGCCTTGGGACACCCTGTATATACTAGAAACCTAGATTTTAAATCGTTTTATGACATCTCCCACCTCACTCCGTTATTAAAGGGACTAAAAGTTAAAAGTTCTTAAAAAAATGTTTTGGTATCACGCACCCTCAATAACATTAATAATAATCGGTCGGTGGCAAAGGCATTGAAGTGGCACATCGTTTTATGGGTTTTTGGGTAAGATTTCAAATATTACACTTACTAAATTTCTATGAACAACTGTTTGTACATGCTGGAGTGCAAATATAATATCCACATGCTTGAAAAGATTTTGATAGGAAATCCTGATGTGGAAGTAGTGATTCCTTAGGCAGCGGTTTTTTATTTTCAATTAATATTTAAGATTACGAGAGTAGCTTGCAATTACTTGAAACATATATATCAGCTAAAACATGAAAGACAACGAAAGTAATATGAAAAATTTTCTTATCAGTGGAAATTTCACTATTCACAAACTTAAAATGTCTTC
The DNA here is from genome assembly GCA_963583905.1 of Stenurella melanura. Taxonomy (NCBI): domain Eukaryota; kingdom Metazoa; phylum Arthropoda; class Insecta; order Coleoptera; family Cerambycidae; genus Stenurella; species Stenurella melanura. The sequence goes on from OY757315.1 coordinate 20,466,269, forward strand.
TATAGTTGGTACAACTATTTGTATCATGCTAATATATTTTTTAATGATTACTTAACACTTTTTGAGTCAAATTCATAAATAGAAGGATTTGCTTAAAAGAAAAAGGTAAGGGTAAAAGCATTTCTTTAAGTAAAAGCTAGGAGTATAAGCAAATCCTTCAATCCACATTTATATTCATCACCTTATACTTCCAAGCAAATCCTTCAATTCATACGCAAAACCTTTTGCCTATCAGTTCCTGTCAAGATCTTAGCATTGCGTTAAGGCGTTTGGCTTGCGACCACGGGGTCCCGGGTTCGAATCCTGGCCAGGGTATGGATGTTTAGTGGCGTTTTTTATATACCGAGATGGTAGCAGTGCAGACCGCTGTTGGGTGGCACAACATGTCTAGTCGCTGATATCTCTCCTGAGTTCGAGTCTCAGCTGCGGTAGATGGCAATATCGCAGGGAATGGTCGTTGTGTTGATGTCTATGTGTACGTGCCTGGTTGAGTGGTGGAATAGCATTAGCTAAACTCCGCATGGACGATAATATAAAAAAGACGATTAGCTAAAAAAAAAAAAATGCTGTTTATGTATATGCCAACGCATAACAAAGTCGGCGACGGTATTTGGTCTTCAGTTCTGAATTGAAAAAGCACAGTTGTAAATCTGTGTTTTTGTTTAATGTCATCCTCAAATACAAGTGATACAGAACAACAAGAAGTAAACACCGACAGCGAGTTATGCACTTTTCCTGAAATTTTTGAAAAATCTCAAATTTCGATAATGACAAAACTCAAAGACGAAGCGATCGTCAGGGTATTAGCAGAATATCCAGCAGTTTATGGGGAAGACCTGAATTCCAAGCATGTCATGAAAGAAGTGAATTGCATGAAGACGAGGTTTGAAAATAAAATAGATTTAAAGAAAACCGGAAATAAAATGATAACTAAAGATTAGTAGATTGGGAGGAGCAAATGCTGAAGGGTATGGTGGGAGATTCCAACCCTGCTGCTGCTAAAATTAAAGGTACGTAGTATTATTTAGAGTTATTAAAAATGAAACTCCATTGCCTTGATTATTTCGTTATTAGTAGTAGGAAATTTAATCCACTTGTTGGCCTGATCAACTATCCGATCAACAATAAAATCTACAGTAGATTGAGATACCCCAAGTTCCTCACCGATTCCATTTTGACATCCGGGACCGGTTAGATACCGCAAACATACTTTCATTCTCTGTAGGGAAGAAAGCGTACCACCTCAAAATTCTACAGATTCGCCTAAAAAGTTGTTTGTTAACCAGTGTACATTCTACTCCATAAAAGCGAAAAAAACATTTGAATCTAACAGTAGCTGGTGTTCTTCGAAGTTTATAGTGTTTCTCATTTCGCACATTCACCACTTCAGCCGTGGCAACAAAATTTCAACGATACGACCTTTTTCTCCACAAGTGAGTGTTATACTGACCAGATGCATCAATTTTGAAGGATTTTCTCTAATATTAAAGTAAAACGTACATATCATGAATGTCCATTTACTTAGATGTTGAGCAAATCCTTAACTTAAGAAGGATTTGCTTTTACCTAAGAGGAAAAGATTTTGCTTACATTTTTATTAATACAAATAGAAGGATTTCGTTCATATTAAACAAGTAAAAGGTTTTGCTTCGCATTATGTACTTGACTCAGTGAATATAAAAATGCGATTGGCATACATCTCGGTTAGTGGAGATCCAGAGGCAGAAAGAAGGATGCCAATTTTGGACCCAATGCTCCCACCTTAGAAAAACATACTATCTTATGTTCTTTGGCATGCTGATTGCAAATATAACCTTCAATTTGTCGAAAATTGAGAACGAATTAGAAACACTTTATGCATTACAAGGGAAAAGTGATTCCCTCAAGCGGAATGCAAGAATCAGTAAGACAACCTACCAAAGATTTATCGCTAGTGCCAGTTTTACAAGAGTATTCTGATGAAGACGTATAATGGTAAAAGATGGGGTACTCACTAGAGCATTATTAAGTGATATTTGACGTCTTGACACAGTGCATTCTGAATCAGACAGGAATATGAATTCACCTCAACTCCCAAACTGTCAAAAACTACCCCTGAAAGGGGTAAACTGCGTATTCGCCGACTCCTACCAGCCAAACCTGTGTTACCCCGGACTTCGAGGATGCTGAGCATGATGGTGATGTTGAGACCCCTCCTCGACCCTCACGAACCCCCCAAATGGCCATAAACCACCCATGAATAAACTGCGTTTCAAAGGGGTAGTTTTTGTCCGTTTGAGGAGTCGATTCGCCTCAAGGAGAAGATCCTACATCACCATCGAGCTTAGCATCCTAGAAAATCGGGGGGTAACACGGGTTTAGTAGAGAGAAGACGGCCTATCCACGTTTCACCCCTTTTGGGGGGGTGCTTATTCCGATGAAGAGTTGGGGGAGGGGGTAAATAGGAAAAAATAATTAAAGTAAGCTAGTAAGAGTTCAGGACTTGGTATATATTCTAGAAGCTAAGGCCTCAAATTGTTTTATAACATTTGTCATTCAATTGTATTTCATAATTTTTAGTTGTCATTATTTTAAGGTCCGTCAATTTTTTGATGTAATTTCTCTTACATTTACTTACTTCTATTTGTCCCTGTATAACTCTATATATTACATACTATTATATATTTAATCTAAGCGACAGATATCACACATCAAATTAACGATAACAAAAGAGTGATTTCAATGACAAACTAAATTGTTTTTAAAAAAGTGTCGCTTTTAGATGGCTGATATATTTAGGTAATTGACATTGGAGATAATTCAACAGCTTGAACGATGTCTCCGTTTTATTATAATTCACCTTGCTACAAAATATTTATTTTCTGGTAGTTGCATAGCATATCAAATATTATTTAGAGGAAGAATTTTAAAATACTTTAGTATTTTACGTATTTGTACATTGAATTTAAGTATTTTATTATTATAGATACCGTGTTCTATTCTTCAAGTCACTCCTTAAATAATTCACTAGTTTAAAATATGATTTATCAATTCATGCGTTAACATTTAAGTAAGTGTACAAATAAATGACTAAACATACATTTTGTGGTCTTTTGTTAATCTGAAATAACACGTTCCTGTCATAAATTAATGCAGTCCTCAATAATGATGCCAAATATAGCAATATAATATTGCTAATACTTTCGTAAAATAAACACATTTGTACTATAATACGGCCAAAAAGTGTAGTCAGTAAAGCTAGTGGCGTGCGGATTTACGAATTTGGTAAATTTGCACGTACGTCATTCGAAGAAATGAAAGAATTTGGATTGTGCTAATTATGCATGAGCTACCATATGTCTTAAATTTAAAATATTATGCTTAAATCTGGCAACATTATCTCCATGTATTATAGCAGCGCAGCCGCAAATATTTGTACGTTGCATTAAAACCGTTACTATTGTAAATATACAGAGTGGGGAAATAGTGCGTCGGACCTCGATATCTCGAGTTCGACGATAGCTAGACATTTTTTAAAAATCGCAAGTAAACTAGATAAAAAGTCGATAGCTGGAAATTATTTTTGAATATACAGGGCGAGCCAAGACGAAATTACAGGACCAAGTGCCTTTTTTTAAATGGAATGCTATGTATATCCATAAATTTTTTTGAAGTCTCTTTTTCGACTCTATTCATTCCTATATTAGCATTGAATATCTCCCAACCGCTTGGATGTAATGAATTTTTTTGTTGAAATAACAAAATCACCATAGTCACAATTATGGGTTTTAAGAACTTATGTGAATGCCAGTTACGAGACATCTAATTAAAGTTTTAGAATCATTTTCATTTCCTAAAACTGTATAGAGTGGCAAAAAATTATTATTTTTAAATTGAATTTTCACATCCTGTATATTTTGCAACGATGTGATGTAGAAATGAAAAACGAACATTTTTTGTAAGTATTTCCCTGTGGCTAATTGCAACCAATTTCGTTTTATTGAGAAATAATTACAAAATTCAAAAATAAACTTAAAAAAGGGGTTTCTTCAAATAACAAAAAATTGTAACAAATGCTCCACATTTTTTCCTTCTTCAATTCTTTGGGACTTCCTGCCATATGTATGTTTTCTTTCTAAGCGGTGCTAGGGGAATCTACAAAATATATCACAATTAACCAGTATGTTACTGGTAAAAAACCTCTACGCCTGTGACGTTTACGTCAAAGGATCAGTTAAAGGTTGGTTTTTATAAATAAACAACACAAATAAGTATAAAAACTTGAAATTAAATATTTCGCCGACGTTTCGGAAATCTAATCTGTTTCCTTTTTCAAGGCTTTTTTGAAAAATCTTTTTTGCTGTGTATGACAAATACACAGCTCTAAGAATGTTTGTTATATTCAATATCCATAGATACTTACTATTTACATAGAACTGTTGATATAGTTAACAGTTTTTTAGTTTCTATACAATGTTAAGTTTGTGAAGTTCTTCTTTTAACATTGGCAGCCAAGTTGTACAGACATCTACGGAACAATTCGACACGCAATTATCCTCATTCAATAATATTATCGCGGATTCTTTAATTTTTCTTTTTTTGCTATCTGCCTCTTTTGTTAAAATTTTTGCCGAGTCCCAGTTTATTCTATGTCCGTTCTCCCGCATGTTCGCAGATCTTGGACCTCTGAATTTCATTTTTTCTGATATAATTTTGATGTTCGCCCAATCTTACACTAAAAGGTCTGGATGACTCACCCATGTATTGTTTGTTGCACTCACACGGAATACTATAAATGCAGTTTTTTGAATTTTACTCGCGGTTTATTGGTTTCGTCTTTGTCAGAATAGATCTTAAAGTGTTGCTTGTTTGAAATACCGTCCTAATATCAAATCTATCACCGATGCGGCGCAACTTTTCGGATAATCCGCATACATAAGGAATTAACGCTGTGTATCGTTTTTCAGGTTTTTGTCGTACCTGATTGTTATTTTCGATATTTATGAAGGTTTTATCGACAAAACCCCCAGGGTATTGGTTATTAATAAGAACTTCCTTTATAAACCGCTTCTCATTGTTTAGTATTTCATCATTAGAAGAAATGATTTTGGCCCTATCATACAAACATTTTACAACACCCCTCTTAACGTGCATCGACTGATTTGAGTTGAAATTTAAATATCTGTTGGTATGTGTTGGTTTTCTATAAACACTTGTTTCAATTGTACCATTTACTCTTTTAATTAAAACATCTAAAAATGGTAATTCATTCCTAGTTTCCTTTTCTAAAGTGAATTTAATGGAAGGTTCTTTATTATTTAAATGATCCAAAAAACTATCTAGTAACTCAATACCATGAGGCCAGATTGCAAAGATATTATCTACGTATCTCCACCAGATAACCGGTTTGTATGCACAATTTTGAACATGCCTAGTCTCAAAATTCTCCATAAATATATTGCTTAAAATCGGTGACAATGGAGAACCCATTGCCGTACCGAAATCTTGCTGATAGAAATCATTTTCTAATTGAAAATAAGTTGTTTTTATACACATAGTTAAAAGTTCCATTATAGTATTTACACTCAATTTAGTTCTCGCTTCCAAATTATTTTCATTTAACAATTTGTCTTTGATTATTTTTAAAGTTTTGTCTACTGGGACGTTAGTGAGCAGACTAACTACGTCAAAACTAACCATCAGATGTGTATTATGAATACTGTTTTCATAAACTTTTTCGATAAAATGTTTACTATTTTTTATATACGAGTCAGTATTTCCAAAAAATAAAGATAAATAGCTCCAGTCAATGTACCATCAAAGAAATGTGGCCCTATTACATGTTCTCCAATAATTAGCCTCGTGAAATTCGTTTATCAAAGCTCCGCCAATTTCACAGTAGTTGAACAAATTATTAGGTATAAGAGCATGACATTCAAACGTTTATTCTGTTTGGTAGATTGTACCAATTACACATAATGACCTAGTCGTTGTTTTCATCTCTGGTAGGCATACAAAACTTAATATATTTCTTTCGATTATGTGGAAATATATAGTGGCCGTTTAAGTATTACATAACATTACTATCTTTTGACCGGAATTATTTCATTTTTTCCTTGATCCTTTGACCTGATCTGCTCTACTGACTATACTTTCTGGCCGTACTGTACTGAAACAGTCCTTATTTAAGAAAAAAATCCATTTTCTTGGCATGCTTGTCGCTATTTGTTTAGTGTATATAAAATAGCCATAAAAGCCATCGCACGGAAAAGGTAAAATTAGAGAGAGAGGCCAATAGTGAAATAGAACGACCGAAATCAGCTGACTGTCATAACCCAAGGTCACTAAAGAAACAGGTTGTTCCGTAGTGCAATCCGTAACATACGTCATATGAAGCCTCCGGTATTTCTACGTTCATGTATTAGGTATCTATTTAATTAGGATAGAATTATTCATTGACAAAATAATTTTGAAACTTATTTTTTATTTTATAAAATGAAGAAAAAATAACCACACGCGGCTGTCATTGAGGGCTACACGTGACGTAATACTTGCCGGTTCTAACGAGCCAACCTGTCTTTATTAATCTTGGTCAAATTCATTTAATGCGACAAATCCTGATACCGCTTCCGCTGGATGTCGTGTTCTTTTAATTTGTAATTAACAACGATCTTCGTCTATTTCATCTTCTCTGTGTGACTGTCTAATTTTATTAATTCTTTAATATTGGCAAGAGTACTATAGAGCCGTTCTTCAAATTTTTGCGTATTAGAATGAACAACAGAATCCTAGAGATTGGCAGAAACTTTATGACGTTTCTGGTAAATTGAAAAATCTTGCTCTGTTTTGCGTCAAGGTAGAGACATGTTACGGATTGGTGGACGCACTGCCCGTCCTTCGCGACATTGGCAGATATGTTTTAAGTACGACTCTGTTTGTCGGATCCTTGGGTATGGCGTTCTAGTTAGTGGTGATTTGGGTAACTATATCACAAAAGCTAGAAATCATAATTAAAAGCGTGTTTCTGTTTATTTCTTACCTTAATCATACCAAAACATACTTTACATAAGAATAGTGATTTTTCTCTATTAAGTAATACATTATATTTATTATTCAATATAATGTAGCTAAATAAAGCATGCCCCGGTCTCCCCTCATTTTATTTCGGCCGGCAGCTTTGAGTTTCTTATGTCTTATAAATACACGGTTAACCTACCTACTTTGTGAACCAAGAACTTTTAAAATAAATTTATTTGTCTATGATATAAACATATGTTGTTTAATTTATCTAAATACTTCCATAATAACCTACGAAAGAACCCCTAAACCCGACTACTATGTTTGAACTTGTTGACGATAACTAATTACGAGCGAGATCGACCGAGAGCTCACCAATATAATAGTATATTAAAGTATAAGTGTTTAAAAACGAATTATTATTTGTTTGCTTATAATTATATTGAAACATATTCTTTGTAGGATTTTGCAAACAGCAGAAAAAATAACTATCAACAACTAAAAGAAAAACTATGTGTAAAAATATTAATGAAATCTTTGCATTCTGTCGATAACCTGAATTCTGGTTATGCTAGCAAAATAAAAGCCTAAAATGGATTGGTCTAATTTCTTATTTGACAATCCTCATTTTAACACTAGCATCCACACAGTCCCCTACGGCCATGCAGATTAAACTAGTATCTACATAACCCCCTACCATCATGAAGATTGAGTTAAAAATGAGAACAAAGGCCTAACATGAATTTATTTATCTACCTTGTCTTAAACATTTTTTTCATTCTATTGGATTACATTTTCATGAAATCTATCATTCTGCTTCCTGGAAATGCTTAGCCTTTGAAACGTTTTTCTTTGTGACTGGCTTTATATCTTTCTGCTGAGCTAACCAGAATTTAGGTTATTGAAAGAATGCAAAGATTGTAAATTATGTAATTTTACAATTAGTTTTTCTTTCGGTTCTCATAGATACTTAGGTTTTTTCTGCTGTTTGCGAAATCCTACGAAGAAAAAATTCGTTTATTAAAAGTCTAAAAAGTTTAACCAATGACATGCCGCCTATCTTAATGTTGGTAGAAATAGTTCCAAGGGTGTTAAATTATGGAATTTAGATACTCTTCTTTTAACACCTTCTGTATCTTATCCTTGCAATATTTTATAAGGCTACTTGAATCACTGAGAATATTCAAAACATACTATGATATAAATTACAAAAAAAATATAAAACTAAGACAAAAAATATAAATTGTAATTTCTAAAACTTTATTTTAACATATTATGTTGAGAGTTGCTTATAAATATGTTAAAATCACTTCATTACTTAAGTGTGTAGTTGGAAATTCATGTTATTGAAAGAAATCAATGACTGGACGAATAGTGAGTTCCTGAATCTGCAAAAATAAAGAAAATTACATTATTATCGACCTTCTCTCTAGTGTTTTGACAGACAGAAAAATCCATTTTAATACAGAAACACAGATAACATAGGCACACAAAATCATGTACTTTTGAGCAAAGTATGATACCCGCCGTATGTACATATGCCGCAGAATCTAATGCTGCAGTCAGTATTGCTCCACCACATCAGGATTTTCCCAAACCTCAAAAAATTGTTATAAACCAGTGAAAATCTTAATAGAAATTATGTCCTTTTATCATCGCCTTCTTGTTTGTCTAATTTTCAAATAGATGCAATCGATTCTCATTCTTTATTTATGGCGAAGGCGCGGGTATCAATAATTAAAGCTTTGAAAACACAGGTACACAAAGAGTAACGTAGTTCTTGTGATAACAGATTTGTTTAAAGGTTAGCTATACTACACTAGTAGTAAATTATTTAATGATTTCAAAGTTTTCAGTAATAATTTTTTTTGTTATTCTGCAATTTAGTTTTGTTTTTAATTACATTTTTTGGAAGCCTATTTTATAACTTTGGTCCGTAGTAAAATGTGAATCGTTGGATACGGTCTTTGATACACAAACACAATGGTAAAGTGACAGAAATCTTATCTTTCGTTCTTGTTGCATAATTATGGAATAGCTTTGACATCCTTGAAGCGTTATTTAATGTCCATAGTTAAGTGTGGTAAGTATAGAGTTCTCTTACTGTGAATAAGCCTAACTCATCATATAACAATTGTAACGGTCACGTTTTGTAAGAACACTCAGTACCTTAAGTTAGATAAAGCGCGCGACTATTCTATTCATTATTTTAAATTTAAATTATACGCGTTTAAATTTTATCGGCTAGTTATGACAAATGCTTGACCAACAGCGTAGTAGTTTAGCGAATGGTAGACGATATACGCGCCGACTCTGGCCAGAGAGACGCTGGAAAGATGGCGTAGAGGTTGGCGGCAGTGTATTGCCGTAAGAATTAAAAGCCGCCATGTATTTGTAAATATCTCTATATAGTGATTAATAACTGCGAATAGAATCAGTAAAGTAGTTATTATAGCTTATATGTTCTGTGTTATTGTGTTCCATTGCCCATAGCTACAGCAAGGCAATGTTTTCGACGAACTAGCTGTAAGTACAGTCTTTTATATTATGTATGCCTCTCGTGATGCAAATAATGCTGTTTGAAGCCACTTCAACACCTCATTCTACGTTTGACCAGTAATATTCTTTGTTGTATCCAGTTTTACCATCCGGAAAAGACTTCTCTCATGAGAACTGGAGAAGATTATAATAGTGCGTGAATAATTTCATATGCACGTTATGTTTGCGTAACCATATAGCCCTGTCTTTAGACATCTCCCGTGTGTTTTGGGTATAAAAACCTAATGTACGACTCCTGAACCAGTCTATATCGAAAATATTAATAGTCGGGCCATTTCTTGTTATTAACTTTACGTACAGTTAGTAATATTTTCATTTTGTGTCTTAATTATGCTATCGTAAAAATTCTTTGTTTTACCGCTCTGGCCAGATCATGTTTAGTTTATTTTAATTATTTACCGTATATGGATTCTTATTGTGTACAGTTTGCTTTGTATTTTGTTCTATGTCAGATGGACTAATGATTTGTTTATAAGATTATTCTGACGAAAGTTTTTGTAAGGTTTACTCACAACCCTGATGTTAAATTGCTCTGCTTTGTTTGTGTAAATCATTAAAGTAAGTTAAATTCAATGATTCGTTTTATTTTCCCTCAAAAAATTATCACGTTTCACAATTTAGTGGAATAATCATATTTCTTTTTAAACAATGTTTTTAAATAGTGTTTTGCATTGTTTGAAGGCAATATATAGAATTATTAAGAAGACTGCCCCATATCAATGTGCAATATCTAATTATGGATTCAACTAAGGCATTATAAATTATCATTAATAGATTTTTATTTAAAATATCTCTTATTTGATAATATTTATGTAACAGCCTTCTGAGCCGCCCTGTTATGTATTCCGCATGATCTTTTCACTTTAGATGCTGGTCAACCAGTACACATAGATATCTGATGCTATTTGTTTTCTCAATGGCGGCGCACTTACAGTTCGTTTGATTGTTACATAGCTTAGAGTGAATCTTTATGTTGATTATTTCCGGTTGATGAGCAACAGTCGAGGAAAAATTAACAAATTTAGTTTTTTCAATATTTAGGCTTAGAAGACTGTCACCCAACAAGGCTTTAAGTTTTACCATTCCTTGTTCTGATTTTTTATATACGTTTTCCCAGGAATCACTTACAAAGATTACAGCAGTATCATCAGCGAATGATATAATTTCTTCATCTTTACTTCGTATTTGTGAAATTGATTTTATATACACCAAAAATAAAATGAGTCGCAGTACAGTACCTTGGGGAATATCCATTGTAACGGGGAGTGGGTCACTGCATATGTTATTTACCTTTACTCTCTGATATCTCTCTGTAAGGTATTCCTGGAAAATTTTTGGTGATTGACCTCTTGCACCTAATGATTCCAATCTAATCTAAATAAGATAAAATTATATAAAACCGTATGGAATTTTGTTTTCACTTATATATCTGATTATCTAAAATTATGCATCTTTTTATCCACGTTTCATTTGAATGTGGTTTTCACAAACATCTAATCATTTTTAAAAGTGAATTATTTATTATTTATTTGCTTATAGTAATGAAACATATTCTTTATAGAATTTTGCAAAGAGCGGAAAGAAAAACTATCTATGAGAACTAAAGGAAAAACTATATATAAAAATATTAATGAAATCTTTGCATTCTTTCGATAACCTGACTTCTGGTTATGCTAAAAAGTAAAAATTCTTATTTGCCATTCTCATTTTAACACTAGCATCCAACATAGTCCCCTATGGCTAGGCAGGTTAAACCAGTATCTACATGATCCCCTACGATATGTAAATTCAGTTAAAAATGAGAACAAAGGCCTGAAATTAATTTATTTACGTACCTTGTCTTTAAAAATTGTTTCATTCAAAGGATCATCGACCGCCTTTGATGTACCGCCTCAACTAAACTGAGGCAAGTATAAAGAGGTAAATAATTCGTTCTCTCTTCGTGCACAATTGCAAGAAAATAATGGCCATAAAGGTTTAAACAGAGCATTTCTTTACATGCGTGTTTTTTAATTTGGAACAAAATATTGGATTGTTTATAATTTAGAAAATTTAAATGTGGTTTATTAACATTTGTAACATAAATGAGTGTCCTGAGTTAAAAGCTTACTACCTACCTAAATGATTCAAAATCTCTGCATCTGTATCAATACACAGTTCGGTACGTCGAATTAAGTACATACGCACTTCGTTCAAATAAACTATCAACTAACGTTGTCAATAAAGAAAAATAAAATAAAAATTTGGTACAAAAGCCGAAAAGGAATACAAAAAGAACGAACAAGTAAGCTGTGTCTGTACGTAATCAAGAATTTGACAACTTGAACGGTAAGTCAATAAAATAAATCTTAACTATAAATACACAATGATGCGAAATTCAAAAATAACCAAAACAACGAACGTGTGTACATAACGAAACACCGACAGTAACTAAAATATTGCACAAGGTAGAGTTAGAGTATAGTTTTCTTCAGATCAGATCTAGATCTAAACCTACCTCAATATTCCAGCAGTTCTCAAAAAATTTTATTGAAAATTTGCGAACTTTTTGTTTATTTTTTTTTCTCCAGAACTATGAGCTTTAGACCCCATGTTATATAAGTTTTTTTTATTTGTCTTGTCGTTCCCTACCAACAGTTTTTTTAATGACATAAAACTGATTACACCCTGTATATGGAGGCTCTAATTTTTGCAGCCTAGATGACCAAACCGCCTACTACGCCATTTTCTCAGCGTCTCCCCTGAGCCAGAGCCGGCGCACCCTATCTCGTCTACTATTGGCTAAACTTGGTCCTATAAGCTACTACGCTATTGGTCAAGCATCTGTCATGACTAACCGATAAGATTTAAATGCATATAATGCTATTGTCACACATAATTGAAATTTACAAATTAACTTATAGTGTGCCTCAAAACGTGAGCATTACAAAATGAAAAAGGATTCTTGTTCGAATCCTTTTGTTGATGTGACGAATCCTTCTTTATGGTTCGGATACCTTTTGCGCAGTTGGTAAACATATAACGCTTGTTAAGAGTTGAGATCTTTCGTGTTGGAACAGAAGACACGTATATAGAATAAGACATTTGTTTTACAGTCTGTCTTAAAGTTATAGCAACCGAAGTTGTTAAAGTCTCCGGCCCAGCACGAAATGTTGTGAATCTCTTCCTTTTATGCTAGCAAACCTGGGCCAAAGCCAACGTGTGGGTGGTAAGTTTGTCTTGGTTGGCCGTGAATGGGCCAACTTTGTCTGTGATCGCCTCGGTGTTGGTAAATAGTATACAAATCAAAGAGATTTTGGGCGTGCCTGAGTCAGATACCAATTCCTGTCTACACCTTGGTGCTTAAATACCGCTTACATCGCGCGAATCTATGTTTTTCCTCTAATTAATGTTGTGTTATAATGGCAGTTTGGAACAACGATAATATTTTTAAGTTTCTAGAACTATATCAGGGAGAACTAAAAAATAAGTGGCTTGAGATTTTGAACAGGTACTAGAGACTTCTATAGATGTTACCAGGAGCTAGAAACCTTAAAGTAATAGCCAAACGAATTTTGGCTGATATAGCTTTTCCCCAATTAGTATCTCTCTTTGAAATAGTTGGTCCTATTTTGCACAGGACAAATTCGAAGCAAGCACTGCCGTCTCAGCGAACGTTTGGATGGTATATTTGTAGACAAATGTTTCGACAATTGGTTTGGCAATTCTTTCTACCAAAATATGATCCAACGTGTAGCGCTAGCATTACACTATCGGCATACGTTCTATTTTCATTTGTCACAATCACAGACGACCCCTGAAGAACTCTTTAACTGACGAAAAGTGAAATTTTGGTCCTGACAAAAGTAAACAAGAAATACAATTTTTAGTTTTATTATTATATTATTAAACATCCGGGAGAACTAAAAAATAATTGGCTTGAGATTTTGAACAGGTACTAGATACTTCTATAGAAGTTACCAGTAGCTAGAAACCTTAAAGTAATAGCCAAACGAACTTTCGCTGATATAGCTGTTCCCCAATCAGTATCTCTCTTTGAAATACTTGGTCCTATTTTGCACAGGACAAATTCGAAGCAAGCACTGCTGTATCAGCGAACGTTTCAATGGTAAATTTGTAGACAAATGCTTCGACAATTTGGCAATTCTTTCTGCCAAAACATTATCCAACGTGTAGCGCTAGCATTACACTATCGGCATGCGTTCTATTTTCATTTGTCACAATCATAGACGACCCCCGAAGAACTCTTTAACTGACGAAAAGTCAAAAGCAAAGAAGAAATACAATTTTTAATTTAATTATTATTAGCACTATTTTTATTTCGTTCACTTTGTGTAGTGTAGACTTTATGCTCTAATAAGGTATAATTTATTCGATTTGTTTTCTTTAGTCAATCAGTCACTTACATATTGCGTAATTATGCAAAGTGTTAATAAAATCACAGTAATATTAAAGTAGAAAATAATAACTGGAACTGTAACAATGATTTTTGAAGTTGAACTTGAGGATTCAGATCAGTGACCCGGAAAAAAGGATTCAAATCCTGCGATTCGAACAATTTTTTATACCAAAACGATCCGAATTTGGTATCCGTCATTCGAATCGTTTTCGATGATTCGAATTCGTGAGTCGAATTCATTTTCAGAGAAGACGTCCCAGTTCTGCAATTAAAGAACTTCTTTGCCTGTTGGCGCGTAACTGAGAGTAGCGATGGGTGACCTTTGAGGGTGTCTCTTTTTGGTAACAGGGAAAGTGTCTGCCAACTGCCAAAACATATTATAAAAGGTGTATATTATGCACTGTAGGCAGACTGAAGAACATGTAATTTCAAGTGATTATTGGGTGTCTGCTGCCCTCTTAGCAAGGGTCTGCCGTTGTATTCATGACTACTCGGGAGCATAAAAAACTTATCGATCTAAGAAAATTACGCTTAAGAAAATCTAGGGGTGACTATCCCCAAAAGCAAAGGATACGTCCCGGCAGACGCTTACCCTTGCCTCTTGTAGGGGCTGAACTGTTAATTTAGATGCAGTTTATCCTGAATAAAATATTCACCCTCTGATGACACTCAGCTCTCCAACTGTAATAATTTACAACAAAATAAATTCATTTACTACTGTTTATTAATATTTACCTGCACGTGAGGAGGTGTGGATAAAACATAAAGAACAGCATCGGCCATGTCTTCAGCTAGAATTATATTACCTTCTTCAGGTTTTAAATTGAAAAATTGCCTAGCTATTGCTGGTATTATTTCTGTATCAACAGCTCCTGGACTAACGCTCTGAAACAATATATGCTGGTGTTAATTTCTTCGATAAATTACCTAGCTCTAAACAACGAATAATAAAGGTTAAATATACAAGCAGTATGCACATAACAGCTTTGCGACTGGTTACTACATGCCCAGTATTACATCGGTTCCAGGATAAAATAATATCTGTTTCTTTGATGTAATTATGCCCAAGTAAGGGGCCGTTCATAAATGATGTCAATTTTTGTCCCCACCCCACTGTGTCACACATTGTCACCCCCGCCCGATCTCTCGCCCCCACCCCCTGTCTGTCACGTCACACTCACTTCTATATAAGTTAATGATATCAAGAATGCTGATAATAAGTAATCGATATATTAGGCATATACAATTATTTTTTCTGTGTTGTATATCCCCCGTCACAAAATGCCATAACTTTCAGAACCCCCTCTCCCCCTATTAAAGCTTGACATCATTTATGGACGGCAGCAGCTAAAACAAAGATTAGAATATTAACAAGATAAGGCAATCGGGCAAAGAAGACGAAATAGACGAAGTTCGTTGTTGACTCCACGACATCCAGTAGAAACAGTTTCGGGATTTGTCGGGTAAGCATTAAATGAATGTGACCAAGATGACTAAAAGACAGGTTGGCTCGTTAGAATCGACAAGTGCTTCGTCACACATAAACCTCGATGACATCCGCGTGTGGCTGTTTTTGCTTCATTTACAAAATCAACTATAGAAGAAAAGTTTGAAAATTATTCCTTCAATGAATAATTCTATACTAATTAAATAGATACCTAATATATGAACACAGAAATACTGGAGGCTTCATGTGACGTTTGTTACGAAGCAACCTGGTTTTTTAGTAACCTTAGGTTCTGATAATTAGCTGGGTCGGTCGTTATATTAGGACAGTGTTGTCGATTTTTTACAATTGGCCTCTCTTTCTAATTTTACCTTCTTAGTCTGATTGGCACAATATGGCAACTGCTCCATATCTCCAATGTAAAGGTCGAGGTCATTGGCACCATTACTAAAATATCAAAGGATATTCGCCCGTTGTCTATCTTGGTAATTCTCTAATCTTTGCTGACATCTCAGATTGCATTCACTATAACTGAGATCGCAATCACTGTTTCGTAAATCGTGAAATATCGCTGTGTCATTCAAATATATCAGTGTCTGGATGACAGAGCGCTGCCCTGGACCTTTGCACTTACTTGTAATCATACAAGTGAGTGCTAAGGTCGAGGATATTGCAATAGTCGTCACAAAGGAAATGTGCTTGTGGAAACACGGATGGACGACTACCATAAAAGACTCTGCCGTTTATTTATGCCATCGTCTTGATTGGAGTAGTTCTATATAAACCACCAAATGTTAATTATGCAAATCTTAATGTCATTCATGATATTTTTGAACACTTATATTTAAATGGTCATAATAACGTTATTCTCTTAGGCGACTTAAATATAAATAAACACGTATATGTTAAACACTAATTCAGCATATGCATTTTTAAAACGTGTTATCTATGAACATTCTTGTATTCAAATAATTGACGAATCAGAGTCACTTCTTGATTTGATTATTGTAAGTGAAAACTTGAATATCTTAAGTCCCGGTGTTTTAGATCATAGATTGCAGATCATAATACCGTATTCTGTGGCTTGAATATAAACTGTGAAGAAGTCAATACAACAAAAACCTCTCGATCCTTCTCAAAGTTTAACAGAGATAAATTTCTTTTGGCTTTAAATAACATTGACTGGCATTGCATGTATACAATGACCGATATAATGAAAAGGTTTCTTACTTTAATGCTCAATTAATAGCACTTTTTGATATCCATGCCCCGCTAAAAACTAGAACTTTTAATAACAAAAAAACAAATGAGCCGTGGTTTACCGATACACTGCACATGATGAAAAAACTCAAAACTAAAGCTTGGAATAGGTTTGAGAAGAGTAGAAGTCGTACAGATAGGAAATACTTTTGCGATATGAGAAATATTTACAATACTGCATTACATAATGAAAGAAAAGCTTTTCTTAACTTCCATATTGACTTAAACTCTAAAAATACCAAAAATCTATGGGCAACCCTAAAGTCTAACGGTATCGTTAAATGTAACCAAAACTCCTCATCTCTTCCACAACATCTTTGTGATGAAAATCGTATTAATGATTATTTCATTGATTCCATACCTCGCGAAAAAGTACCAGACAATTATTTAATGAAATTCGAGAATAGCAAATTCTCAAATAGCAGTTTTGAATTTCAATTCGCCACCTTAGAACTAACTCATTCTCTAGTTTTAAAACAAAAACCTCACACAGTAGGACGTGATGGCATCTCTGGAAAAATTCTCCAACTTAGTTTACCAATAATAGTGGAACCTCTCACACATATTATAAACTTTTCATTTGAAACTGGAGCTGCCCCACTAATTTGGAAAGAAGTTTCAGTCCAGCCGATACCAAAATACAATCAAATTAGTACCATATCTGAGCTTAGGCCCATTAGCTTACTATCAGTGCCCTCAAAATTAGCTGAGAGGGGGTAATCCACCAACAACTATCGTCTTACTTGTTTAACAATAATGTGATACCCAAGACACAATCAGGTTTTCGTAAAAATTACGGCACATCCACTGTCCTAATATCCTTGCTTGGCGATGTATTGACTTCAATCAATTCTGATAAAGTAACATCTTTGACCTTGCTATGCATGTCAAAAGCCTTTGATTCGTTAAACACTGAACTGCTCATAAAGAAACTAAATTATTACGGTATTAATGACAGTACTTTAATGTGGCTTAGTTCGTATCTACTTAATCGCTACCAGTACACTTGTATTGACACTGCAAGTTGGGAAAAATTTCCTACAAACGCATGCTACTTTCTGGAGTGCCTCAGGGTTCTATACTGGGGCTCTTGCTATTTAATATTCATACTGCAGATCTACCTCTCGTCACAAGGTACTGTTCTATTTATATGTATGCTGATGATGTTCAGCTCTATTTTTCGTTTGATGTTTTGGGATCTAAAGACGCAGAAACATGCATCAACTATGACTTAAACGAAATAAAAAACTGGACCGTACAAAACTCACTTGTTCTAAATCCAAACAAAAGTAAAAATATTGTTTTCGGTACTTCAAATAAATTAAAAGTTCTCTCAAACTTTCAACTGTCAGTGGACAATGTAATCATTGATCAGGCTGATAAGGTTAAAAACTTGACACTCGATAAGGATTGAAACTTTATTCCTCATATTTCGGAAGTATCCAGAAAATGCTTCTGCTCTTTTAAACAGATTTCAGGTCTGAGAAACATCCTAGGTAGAGATACTAAACTATGTGAATCGTTAGTTTTATCGCACATCGATTATTGTGATTATGTTTATGGACCCTTATTAAACGTATCAGAAGCATATAAACTACAAAAAATGTGAAACGTCTGCGTCAGATTTGTTACTAATAGTTCTTTTTATGAACATGTTACACCTTATATTAGAGAGTTAAATTTACTAAAATGAAATGAACGGCGTTTCGTGCACTTCACCTCTATGCTATTCAAAGTGATCACATTGAAAAAAACCCGATTATCTATCTGATAAACTTCTCATGAGAAATGCTGTTCACAATCGGAATTTGAGATATACTAACGACCACTTACATACACTACGACCTAAATATGAAATATTTCGTTCATCTTTTACATATATATCAATGTACGTTTACAATAATTTGTCCCAGCAGTACCACTTTATGTCTGAAAATACATTAAAAAGCAACTTAAGACTCTGGTTTTAAGCAATGAATATTGAATATTGAATATTAATTTTAATATGTTTTAAAGTATGTGTTTACAGTAGGTTTTTATGTAATATCAGTTTCTTTTTTAGGTTAGTAGTTTTTACATCAGTGCATACTGTACTGCTAACCTTTTGTGTCCAATTGTAACGAGGTAAATTTTCCGTTGCCAAAAATGCAGTTTAAATTAATAATAAATACACTTCGTTATTTGCTCCGCTTACATTCGGACGTATGTATTGTAAATTATTATCATAGATTTCTCCTAATTTAGCTAGCTAAACCGCGAAATAGATTTCTACTTTAAACAGGTAATTTAATAAACCTGGCAGTGAGAGGGCTATCCGCAATATTTACATTAATTACAAAAATTAACATTGAGGGCGTTGGTAAGTGTGCTGCGTAAATTAGTTTCATTAGACCGTATTTGAAGATCACTTCTGTCATGCTTCTGTCCGATCCGTCAAACAGCCCAGTGGGGTACTATTCCGTATATTCACAACATGTAAGTACACCGTTTTATCATCGCCGCTGGTTTCTTGTCGACCTTTTTATATTAACACCGATAAGAATAATTCACTGAAATGTGTGTTTTAAAGCAATAATTTGAAACCGATTCCGTTTAAATGTATCAGAATATAATTATTATTTCCCGACTTAGCCGAAATTAAATAAATTTAAAGTTAAATTATTACAATATAGTAAGAGAGTCCGAGTTAGGACCTGTCAACTTCTCCGATTATATCCAAATAGCTATATTCGCAAGAATTTCCAAATAGGAAAAAGAACATAGATGATATTTAGAGAGAAAACTGTGTACCGCTTACCGTTTATATTATTTTAATCCAGACCATTTGTGATGGTACTGCGATAAAATAATATGTTGTTCTACCAAATGGGTAGAAGTTATAATTACCGTATATTTTATTTTAGCTAGTTCGTAGCAAAATAAAATCTGTATTTGCAAAACTAATTTTTTGTGAAGTTTCTTGTAGTGTTATTGTTAATTTACCGTTCATTTTGTTTCCAATATTTTGTACTGATACGAAATGGAACAAAATTCCTTACTTTGAAATAATTTGTAGAAATTTATTATAGTCCGGGAATTGAGAATAAAATCTAGGCTACCATAAATAAATTAACTAACATTGTATTCTGATACATAGAAAATTTTCCGCATCAAATCCGACAAGGTACCACGTGGCTGAACCGAAATGCATTTAATGAAGGCAACCAGCTGTGGGATTTGAGGCGCTTGGCAAACACCGCATAAAGTGTTGATGTAATGTCAACATTTCCGAACCGAACCGAAACACCACCTTTCTGATTATTGCTGTCTGTCCGTTTAGGCAGAATAATCTCCGCCGTAAGCTGATACCAAATCCGATATCCGTGTTATTTTCCGAACTGAGTGTAACCAAGGTTACACACCGCTCTGAATCCGATAATCGTTTTATTATCCGATCCCGAGTGTGACTTAAGTTGCACACCGTACCGAATCCGACAACCGTTTTATATATTTGGTATCAGTTTTATTTAGTTTTGCCGAGTTCTTCACACCCACACTCTAATGCATCATGTAGGCATGATTATTGCTGTAGCTAACCGCTTGCCTTTGCCTGGCATTTGCACGCTGTCCGTTTTTTTAATTACTGACTTGTGTAGTTTTTTCCGTTTACTGTTTTTTTTATACCGCTTTACTGTCTTTTTTTTCACCGCTTTCACCGTTTGCTTGCTTACCACCGCTTGCTTCCGCATTAATGAGTAGCTAACTTTCCTCTCACCGCCTGGTTACCCGTACGTCACAAAATGGCGCCTTACCTAATTCAAATTAGACTAAAATGACATATCTTAAGTTTTTCTATTTTATTTATGAGAAACTCCGTATTATGGTACCTAACCGTTTTTTTATTGTTTTGTAAAAATTTCATTGTATGTTAATAAACTTTGTTATTTACCGACCTCTGCCTTTTACTGTTGAATGTGAGTGAAAGTCTAGTCTGCCGTCCGGACCCCTGGATATACCGTGTCTCCACTGTAGCTATCCCAGCCCTACTGCAACAGGCTGCGTTTAGGAGGCTAATGTGGGACCTTTGCCCCACGTAATAATTGTAAAGGTGGCGCTCGAGATTACCGAATTTAACCGAAATATAGCTCAGCGCCAAAGTGACGCTTCCACTTGCCTATGCGCTAGGCAACTGGAAGAAAGCACGTCACACAATATGTATATTATACACAATAAACTATTATTTATTTATTTATATTTTGTCCACAAGGTACACTGCTTGATAATATTAGACTACACCTAGAATTTAGGAGAATATCCCAAATCAAGAGACAAAGTATGTTATACTAAAACTCAAGCTTACCGTGATTTTAATTTTCGATTTCAGGCTATTCAGTTCCAGTCTCAAGGTCTCCGTCAGAGCTGTCACTGCAAATTTTGATGCCGCGCTAATATTCATGTTAGGATAATTGACTACTTCATGCCCTGAAATACTGTTTATGTGTATGATGTGACCATCTACGTTATTTTCCCTCATGCTTTTCACGGCTTCCCTAGTCGCTATACTGAGTGCGATAACGTTGACGTCTATAATCTTTTGCCACATTTCAGTGACTCCATCGTGGAGAGTAGTGGATTGAATAACTCCGGCGCTGTTAACAAGTATATGGACTGGGCCCAGGTTTTCCTTTACCCATTTAAAGGCATTCAAGATGTCCTCTTCTTTGGCAAGATCTACTTTGACGGCGTAAAGTTTGCCTTTTTTGCCTTCCAATTTCTTTGCTAGTGCTTCAATTCGTTCCTTTCTCCTCGCCAGGCCAACTACCTGCAAAAATTATAAAATTATTTTATACACACACAGCCCGTAGCTGAGCCATTTTGCTTTCGCCTCATCCTCTTACGCACTCTCCAGTTTGCAACATTACGATGAATCATCGATTTTGATTTAGTAGCAATAATAGAGAGTAAAAAACGACGAGATATTCATACCCAAGTAACAATTTAAATGCTTTTTAGATTTATTTAGGTTTTATCAATGTTTTATAATAGCCACCTCATAAACCACTGATTTATGCTAGATTTATTAAATGTCACACGAACTTAGAGATAGTTTTGTCTTAAAGGAAGTTTTAAAAAGGCCTTCAAGAACTTACAATAAAAATAAATTATCTTTCAGTCTTTATTGGCATATCAACATATTTGTCAATCCTTCAATAAAACTTTATAGCTGTTCAAGTTCAAGTTAGGAGGATCAAGTTTTATAGAGATTAAGCAAATGTGGTTTTATCATTGCTTTATGAAATTAATTTGAGGTGGTTGTCAATGCTGGGCTATAAACCTAATATGCTTTGAAATCACTAAGTTTAAGGTCGAACCTTCTTAAAACCGACTGCTTGCCAGATAGTAGAGCCCAGAGGCTCAAAATGTGCATCCTGTAGGGCTTTAAAAACTAAAAGCTGACACCTAGCTACATCGATAGCTTATATACAGGTAAGCTTCCAAAAAAAGTTGTCCAAAGATTGCCCTGTACAAAAGGGCGCTATTCACAATTTTCGAGTTATGTGGTGCGTCAGATAGCCGAAGGTCAGTTCTTTCTTTGATAAAAATTTTATGATATTCTCTGTAGCCGTAAGGCTGTAAAAAAATTAATTGTTTTTAAAAAAGCATTGCTTCTTATGGAAAACGCAGACTTTAAAAGTCCATATCTCCGTTCGATGCTCGCTAAAAATTAATTCATTTTGCCGTGTTTTTACATTTCTCACTCCATTACTCGGAAACTAGGACTCAAATAAAAAAAAAAATTACGAATTGAAAACCGATGCTTTCTGATTACGATAGTACTGTTAAAAATATTTCTGCGGAAATAATTACCGAGTTATGATTTAAAAATCAACGCAACTACCAAATCTCCAGGCGCTTAGAACTACCAACCTCGATCGCCCTCCTGCACCGCAATATTCCCCGCGGTCGAACGTTGCCTATAAGATCTGCGACACATATAAATCCTGTGTCTGTGATCTATCACCTATTTATTATTTTACAATAGTAGTTTTATAAATATTAATTATTAAACACAGCTTGGAGTAACGTCTAATTTAAACATAAACATAAGTTAAATAAATAAATTCCGCAAAAATATTATTCTCAGTCTTCACCGCTTTCATCCTCAAAAGACCCATTTTCTTCAATTGTTTTCGCATTATTTTCGTTTGAGGAAACATTTGAACATGATTTTTTACCCATACAACGACAAGATCCTATGCACGAGATTTAATTTTTTTACAGCTGCACCATTTATATTTACAATCTGAAAATAAAAATGATTGTTTTCTTTGAAAAAATTATAACTTTTAAGTATAGGTTTTTGCATCCGCAGCTGCTTAAAATGGCCAGATCTTGTGGAAAAGGTGGAAGAGTTTGAAATAAGGGTACCAGTTTACCATTGATAAGATGCCAACCATGTTCTAATACATTAGGGGGGGTTTATAACAGGATTAAGAGCATTGAGCCAAATAATGGTTTGATAATGAGCCCAATGCTGTTTTCTGTAGGTGGTAATTCTGTATGAGGTAATTTATCCAGTATATTTGAAGCTACTAGTATACCACGTAAATTATTTACTGAGGATATCTCTTATTATGACAAATTTTCGTATTGCTAGTAATTGGTAACAAAGAACTTTTTGTGGTGCCATGATTTTCTAGTATTAGTTTTGCGTGAATGATTATTTGCATCTAGGTATGTATGAAATAATTAAAATTAATTTAATACACACTTACCCCTTAAAGATTTATGCAGCTAACAGAGAAATAAATTATTTCACACGAGTTAATATTAATTACAAATAAGTAAGTGCTCACTAGTCAAAACAATACAGGAGATAGATCACAAATCTTATGGGCAACGCTCGACAGCGGGGAATAGTGCGGTGCAGGAGGGCGATCGAAGTAGGCAGTTCTAAGCGTCTAGAGATCTTGTAGTTGCGTTGGTTTTTAAATCATAACTCGGTTATTATTTCCGCAAAAATATTTTTAACAGTACTGTCTTAGTCAGAAAGCATCAGTTATCAATTTGTAAAAAAAAATTTTTGCTTAAAGACTTAGTTTCCGAGTAATGGAGTGAGAAATGTAAAAACACGGCAAAATTAATTAATTTTTAGCGAGTACTGAACGGAGATACGGACTTTAAAGTCTGCGTTTCCCATAAGATGCAATGCTTTTTTAACGATAATTTATTTTTTTACGGCCAAACGGCTACAGAGAATATTATAAAATTTTTACGAACGAAAGAACTGACCTTTGGCTATCTGACGCACTACATGACTCGAAAATTGTGAATAACGCTCCTTTGTACAGGACAATCTTTGGACAACTTTTTTTGGAAGTTTACCTATATATAAGCTATCTATTTAGCCAGGTGTCAGCTTTTAGTGTTTAAACCCCTACCAATTCATTTTTTAAGGCACTTTCGGGCGCACGAGCACTCTACTATAGAGTTTTAATGAAGCAAACAAACAACATAAAAGGATTTGGTTTACCTTTGCCCAGACTACAATGTTTTAAAATAGGTAGTTTTAAAACTATGATAAAATATATACATATTCGTAGGCATTTTTTTTGTGTATGACGTGCCTGTGGGTGAATTTATAATAATGGCAAGTTGTAACTTAAAACTAACTTTTTAGGTTACATTATCGGAGCACCATAAATTCTATAGGTTTGAAAGCGGTTGTGTTATGTGCTCAAATAGTTTGAAATTGGTTTTAAGATGAGCCTAAACGTTTAAAAAAATATGTTAAGACCAATGAGGCATAAGATATACTTTTACAAGAATAAATCGACATACTTAAAGAGCAATTGGTAATGTAATAGGTATTTTAAGACAAAACATGTTTGTAGTAGAATTATTTACAGCTTATAGGGTTTATTCATACAGCCGCCATTTTATTTTCAGCCGTCAGTGGCTTACCACATTTTTGTTTAAAAATGCCAGAGGATCTATTTGCAGGAACGCCACTGGTGGGGCTATAAGATAACTTTTTTAACTCAAACATGTGGTTTTATATTCGATTAACACAAATCAATATTGGAAATAATATCTAAAGCACTTTCTGAGATATTAAAAAATGACGAAATATTATTATTATTTCTTTTCACTATTTCGGGTATGCTCTAGTTACACCTCAATACATTTTTAAGGAGCTTTTAAGTAAAATTCAAACACCGGAACCATTTTTATTAAAATTTAGTAGAGTTCAATAATTTAATCTTCGGGTCACTGTAATGACGAAACAAGACCTTAGCAGAGGTTTGTGTCCATTGAGACATTTAATCAGCATCAGGTGAACTACAATATACCAAAATTTCAGCCAATTCGATTGAGACTGCTTTCCACAGGATTAGTGCGTAGTTCTTCCTCGATTTCACAGCTACTTGTAACTGAAATTTTGTGGTTTATTCCGAAACTGTCGAAATTAACAAATTTCTAAGTGCTCTTTTTAAAGTCAATAAGCGGAAAACGGTTTGTGCTGTTATTAAATTAAAATATATACTATTAAGAATGTAAACCGACAAAAATGATACATTTCACAGAACATTGAACGTGAAGTATTGTGGGTTTTCATCTATTGAAGTGTAAGCCACATCAGGAGTTCCACAGGGCTCTGTTCTGGGCCCACTGTTATTTATGATTTTCATCAATTACATTTGCCATGATATATAAAGTAATGTCCTCCTATACGCCGATGATCTTAAACTGTTTCTTCTATTAACTCCGAAGAAGACTGCCATCGATTGCAACACGACCTTACAAAAATAAACACATGGTGTAAAAATAATAGGCTACCCTTAAATATATCAAAATGTAATTCGATGACCTTTACAAGAAGAAATTAAACTTTTCCTACAAAATAGTCAATGATATGGTAACTAGGTGCATTCAATTCAAGGATCTTGGAGTCGTCTTTAACTCGAAATTAACTTTTACTGCCCACACTGATCACACAATTGCTAATACCTACAGAAATCTAGGCTTTATTATGCGAAACTCAAGGCACTTTAAAGATATTTCAATACTCACTTCTATTTAATGATTTTGTACGCCCAAAACTGGAATACGGTGGTATTGTCTGGAATCCACAATACAATATTCATATTCTTAATTTGGAACAGGCTCAGAGAAAGCACGTCAAATATCTCTCCCTCAAAGCTGACGGAATTTATCCTCCCAGAGGTACTTCACAATCTAACTTATTAGCCAAATTTAATCTAAATGGCTAAGGGCCGGTTTTTCAATGTCCGGTTAAATAGCTTAACTATCAGATAAAATTTATCTGGCAGATAAACTGTTTTTCAATGTGCAGTTAAAATTTACCGGAGGGTTAAACTCATTATATGAAAGTAAGTTTAGCAGAGAGTTGAAAGTCCCAGTTAAGGATTTATTCTACTGTTAGTGGATTTGCACATGCGCATTTGGTTTAATTTCTGACAATTCTAAAACATTCTAACCTAGAAACCAATGTGGTTGATATATTCGTTTTTAATTTGTGATTTATATTAAATATATTATTGCCAATAATGAATTATAATTATAATATTCTGAATATTAGTGATGATGACGACGAAATTATAGAATTCATAGAGTATGAAAGGAGACCCTATACCATAAGTGAACGAGAAAATAATTTTAAGAATTATGAAGAGAAAGATTTTTCTATAAGATATCGAGTGCGTAAAAAAAACTGTTTTACAAATCGTTGAGATGATAGAGGAAGAAATTGAAACCATTACGGACTGATAGGGATACTCAGCATTCACATCATTGCTTTATACGCTCTTCATTGCAATTATTGCTGATACACAAACGCAACAAATCAAAAACATTAATCAACACGCTACACAACGTAATGAATTTTGAGGTTAAATTAGATAAACTGTCACTAAAACACGCGCGGAATTTGAATTAAACCAATTGAAAGAAACCTGAAGTTTCTTTCAATTGGTTTAATTCGTAGAATCCGTAGAGCCAACATAGCTAACAAATAATTGAACTCATGGATATGTAGCTGGCAGTTAAATTGCTATTGATAAACACTACCATAGATATAACTGCCGGATAAGCGTAACTAGCAGCTACCTACCAGGCACTTTTAGCTGGACATTAAACAACCGGCCCTAGGGGCCGGTTTTTCAATGTCCAGCTAAATAGCTTAACTGTCAGATAAAATTTATCTGACAGGTAAACTGTTTTTCAATGTGCAAGTAAAATTTACCGGAGGGTTAAACTATCTGAAAGTAAATTTAGCAGAGAGTTGAAAGTGCAGGTTAAGGATTTATTCTACTGTTAGTGGATTTGCACATGCACATTTGGTTCAATTTCTGACAATTTTAAAACATTCTAACCTAAAAACCAATGTGATTGATATGGTTGTTTTTAATTTGCGATTTATATCAAATATATTATTGCCAA
Organism: Stenurella melanura; assembly: GCA_963583905.1. Classification (NCBI taxonomy): domain Eukaryota; kingdom Metazoa; phylum Arthropoda; class Insecta; order Coleoptera; family Cerambycidae; genus Stenurella; species Stenurella melanura. Next base: position 20,493,373 of record OY757315.1, read on the forward strand.
TAATGAATAATAATAATAATAATATTCTGAATATGAGTGATTATGACGATGATATTATACAATTTATAAAGTATGAAAGGAGACCCTACACCATAAGGGAACGAGAAAATAATTTTGAGAATTATAATAAAGATTTTTTAATAAGATATCGACTGCGTGAAGAAACTGTTTTACAAATCGTTGAGATGATAGAGGAAGTTGCAGGAATAACTCTGTTTCTCCAATAGCTTAAAATGTAGTTGGCACCTTTTTTCCTTTTTGCGCTTTCTATTTCAATTATTGCTGATACACAAACGCACAAAATTAAGAACAGAACATCAATCAACACGCTAGACAACGCAATGAATTTTGAGGTTAAATTAGATAAACCGTCACTAAAACACGCGCGCAATTTGAATTAAACCAATTGAAAGAAACTTCAGGTAGAATCAGTAGTGCCAACATAGCTAAGAAATAATTCAACTCATGAATACGTAGCTGGCAGTTAAATTGCTGTTGATAAACACTACCATAGATATAACTGCCAGCTAAACGTAACTAGCAGCTACCTATCTGGCACTTTTAACTGGACTTTGAAAAACCGGCCCTTAGTGACAGGTAGAGTTTATTTTTCTGTTTTGTTCCTACACACACTATGAACAAGTCGGATAGACTGCCCGGATATTCTCAGTTCCATACATTTCAATGTTCCATCTTTTCAGACTCGCTCATACGCCCTATTCTACTTAGCTACGCCAAGAACAAATGTACTAAAATCTTCTCCTATTCACAATATGTGCTCTAACTATTTAAGCTATCAGTTGAACCTTGAAATTATTAATTTAGTACTACATACTAATAATACAAAGCAATGTATTTTGAATCTTAAATTATCCTTTAGTTCCTACTATATCACCGTTTAGTTAAAGTATCTGCTCACATTACTTTGCATTTTCCATTTTTGATTTGAGAGTTATTATTCACTATAAAATATTTATTTTTAAGTTTTTACTCTGTCCTGTATACATAATTATATGCATATTTCCTGCCCTGTAATTGGATGCACATCTGTCTGGGCAGCTGTATTCATAAAATGAAATAAAATAAAAAATAAAAATTTTGATGAATTTTCGAAAATTAAACAACATTTCAAGTAAAAATATGTTTTCTCTTCGAAGTAATGTTGTTATATGCATATACACTCTTCAGGAGTAGTGCCATTAAGAAATAAATCGGTACATCTGAAAGTCTACACATTTTACTTTTAGATGATCTTTCACGCTTTTTCTGGTTTAATTTTGATGCAGATGTGACACTTTTATCAAGTTGCTTCTGTGAAGTTTATGATTTTTAAGCTTCCCGCGCAGAAGCAAATTCATAAAGTCACAGGGCACTTGCACTTCATTTTACATGCATACTGTTGATCCTACGAAAAACTTTTTTTTCCTAAAAATCCTCTTCATTAAAAAAGAGTTAAACAAAACGAAATTAATTTTCTAAATTCAAAATCAGTTGTTTCAATAAAACGCCCCCTAGACAGATGTAAACATTTTTATTTTAAAAAAGTAATACTTTGAAAATATCATGTGCCGAATTTCAGCCGTTCTAGTTTCTGCCGAGGTTAAAAATTGTTGGTAACTAGACTACTAAAAAAAATTGGAAACCTACCTTTAAACCCTTTACTACAAGTTGTTCACTGATAGCTGCCCCTATTCCAGAACTAGCTCCAGTTACTACGGCAACTTTGCCAACCCAACGATCTAGCGAAAGCACCATTTTTACTATAATATGTATTTTTTAATGCTGTCTGCAGTTTTATTTCAAACAAAACACCAAGAGAAATATATCATGATAACGAGTATATGATCGTAGATACCCCCACTATTTCTTAAATATAGACCCGTTAAATTGTTTACTGATTTTGAGCTTCCCATCAGATTAGCATACTTATTAAACAAGTTAATCTCATGATGAGTGTTGCAAATCTATTTCCAGTGTGGTGCAGATTAAAGATTATTATTATCTACTCTCTTACAATGAAATGAAAAATCTATAAAAGCATTTACAGTAAATTAACTTCCCTTTCTAAGCGGATTTCTTCTTTGGGATTTAAATTTTTTTTGGTGACTACCCATATTGTTTCGGTGTCAGTTTTGCCCCACCGCGTCACAATGTTTTTCTATCCTCAAAAAACAATTAGAAAAATTGCAAAAGTTGCATTTCTCTAACCGTTTTTTGAGGATAGAAAAAAATTGTGACGTGTTGGGACAATTTTTTTTTGTGTATATTTTTTGCTACCAGAAGAAGTACACTGAGAAAAGCCGCAGCAAAAAATTATTTGCTACGCGTTTTTTAACTAGAGTAGCAATAATTTTAATTAGGTTAGAAATATCTGTTCACTATACTAGAATAAATAACTTTACTGAGTGTTTGTATTAGCCCTTAAAAAGTACTTTAGAGTTTTTATTAGTTGCTTTACTAGAGCACTAGAGCATTTAGCTACCATTAAAAAGAAGACAATATAAAGAAAGATTTAACTGTGGTAAATAAAAACTTTGTTGGAATTACAAAGTTTTGTGTTGAATTACGTCACCACAACACCAATCGGACTGAATCGGTCAGCTTCGGATTCAGGGGAAAATACACAAGTTGCCTCTCATTGGCTCTGCCCCGACGGCCCGACGTCATTCTACGCTGTGACCTCAATGATACACTTGGTAAATAATAATGTCGCGTTTACTTGTGCCTTTGTGCGGGTTGAATATTATGTACTATATTTTTATGTGCGGTGTGTTTCATTATAACAAAAATCACAGGAGACTTTTGGGCAAGTCGTTTTTTGTTTTTGGTTTCCTAAATCGCAGGGTCGATTCTATCGGTGTGTACGGATTCGGAAAATGTTTGTTTAGGTATGACAATAGGAGCAAGCGAGTGCAAAGCAACTAGGCTATTCTTGTTTATCATAAAAAACATCACCTGCTTTCCCCATCACATGTGCGTGGAGCAGCTCTGTCTGTGGAATTTCAAATTAACTTGATTTAAATTCAGTTTACCATAGGTAATAGATATACCTAGTGATATGTCACCATGACAGAAACGTATAAAGAAATGGTTGTTGAATGGGAGAATGGAAGTGTTTCTAAAGAACTTTGACAGTAAGTACTAAAATAATAGATGCGTTGTTTTGACCCACGACCGATGGCAGGAGAATTACCAGAATGACATTCACCAATTTAGTGTTTTCTTTACATTTTATGTATTTTACTTTTAAGCATGTCAAAATAAATGTGTTTTTTTACTCCTAGGGAAAGATTGTTAATTTATTACGTATCAAAATAAATGTCTTTATTCTTTTTTTTATTTTGTTTTTGTTTTAAGCAAATAATACAATTTAACGTTTTATATGTTTTATGTTTTTTACTTAAGAAAATCTGTTAATCTATGAACTTTACTATTGCAGTAAAGTAACTTCAGCAAAATGAATTTTACTGCCTTTACAAAATTCTTGGCTGGCGCCTATTTAAATAGAGTTTTTTGCTGCTGTAGCTTGATTTTTGGCTGTCACTGCAAAAAACTTCCCTCAGTGTAGCTTAAAAAGTAAAACCCGGCTACGAAAGTATTGGTGTATTATAATAGACCAGGTGGTATGGGCGCATATGTTTTTCCTGCAATCGGTTCAGGAGACACTACCGGTTATGAAATCCCACACTACCAAAGGGTAACCTGGTCTGACATTGGAAATAATTGTTTACAATAACTTATCTAGCTATTTAAATCAGAATAAAGTTATAAACCCTAACCAATTCGGTTTTCAAAAAGACCTATCTGCCGTAGATGCCATAATGCCACTCACTAAATTAATTGAAAACAGCTTTGAAGGAAAAAATAATTGCTTAGAAATTTTTACTGATTTATCGCCACCCTTCGACTGCGTGAATCACTCAATTCTTTTACAAAAACTATCTTTCTTGGTGTACCAGGCAAATGCCTGGATCTATTTGATTCATAGCTAAGAAACAGATGTCAAATAGTAGTAAGTGGTAACGAAAGAAGTAAGCCATTGGAAGTTCTGAGAGGAGTACCTCAAGGTTCTGTCCTGGGGCCTCACCTATTCCTTGTATATATAAATGATATGCCAAAGAATATAATATATAAAAATTCACTAACGATATTATTTGCTGACGATACGACATTTGCTATAAATATTAACAAGGAAGAGGACTTTAGTGTTGCCTATGATAACATTGTCTATCAAGCAAAACAATGGTTTACTAAAAACGATCTATTATTAAATGAAAGTAAAACTGTTTCTGTAAATTTTAATATCAAACCAATCTCAAATGATACCACCACGAACGTAAAATTTTTGGCAATCTATATAGATGCTCAATTAATATGGGAGGATCATATCAACTTCCTCTGTACTAGATTAGCTAAAGTGGTATTTGCTGTGAGAAGAATTAGAGACTTATCAAATCAATCAGTAGCATTAACTACCTACTACGAATTGTTCCATTCACTTCTACGGTATGGAATTCTGGTATGGGGCAATGCTGCAAACATTCACCTTAAAAAATTATTAGTTTTACAAAAAGCGGCAATAAGAGGCATTGCAAAAGCAAACTGGGATGCCAGTTGTAAACCAATTTTCTCATCGCTAAAAATAATGACTCTTTATGCTATTACTGTGTATGAAAATTTGTTAAATGTCAAAAAACATTGTGAGGGCTATGTAACTCATGAGGATATACACAATCATAACACTCGATTTAGGTATACCTAATCTAGTAATACCTCACCAAAGGTTAAAAAAAAACCCATAGAATCAGAATTCAACGTTTCAATAAACTTCCCCGGTCACTTGGAAACTTACCTTTCAATAAATTTAAAAACTGTCTGAAATTAATTCTGTCATTAAACAGTCTGTACAGCATCGAGGACTTTGATGGACTATGCATGGAGAATGGAGACATCCCAAATATATGATATTAACATATTACATTTGTTAATTTAATCTACTATTAATTCTTATTCTTCTGTTGTACTTCTTTTATTGTTATTTTAAATTGTGTTGGTTATATACAAAAAATTTATTGTCTGAAAGAATGTCTATTGTAATGCTTTTTCTGTACAAAATTTTAATTATTTATTGACTTGTGTAAACATTTTACAATGAATTAACATGAATAAATGAATTGAATTGAATTGAATTGAAAACAATTTTGTTCATAACAAAAGGAAGTATTACATTTTTTCAGGTATTGTCGTGAGCAATAAAAATTGGGCAAGTCTTATAACTTATTTTTTCTAAAATCTACTAGTGTACATCTAACTTTAATTTTTGTGACATTGTCAGTTAGTTGTTAAAATTATTGCAAGTGCCAAAACTAATATGCTCCATATAAGCGATTTAGTTAAAGCTGGAGTTATTACTAAAGCAGAAGATGGATGGTCAATGAGACAAATTGCACTGCGTTATAATATTAACAAAAATTCTGTGTTTAACAATTTAAAGAAGAGGAGAATAAACGGTACGATTAGAAGAAATCTTGGATCAGTGCGACGAAGGATATCAACTCAAGAGTAAGATTTGCAATTGATAAATACATTAGTAGAAAATGAATTTCACTCAGTAATTCAGGCTGCTGAAGAAATGAATTTTCCTGGAATGAGAAGTACTGGTCGCCGGCGACTAAGAGAATTGGTGCTACGCTGTCATCCAGTAGCACAAAAATACTTACTTAAAGCTGAACATAAAGAAGCTCGTCTGGGATTTGCGCTTGAATACACACAGCGGTTGTATTCGTGTTTACCGACCACCGAATACTCGATTCGATGAGAGGTATACAGATTGGGAAAATGCAGTTCAGGGTATAGGAATAACGATGTAATTGACCACGCCCCGCTAGTTCGATAGATCGTGAAAGCAGAGGCACACAATGAATTGAATTTAGCACACCATGAACTAAGGATGGGTGCGGACGTAGGTAATAATTTCTAATACGAAACGAGACAATATCTCTTTGTCAAAAGCGATGAAGTTATTTGTCACATTTTTAACAAATAATTTCTTCTATTGAAAGCATTTCTGCAGTTTCTTTTTTAGCTTTTTTTCAAAATATTTCTTACAGTTCTTTCCTTATGTCAACTTCATCAGCAATTTGCCTGCTAGAACAAGGTTCGCTAGTTTCAACAAGTGCACAGACATTAGTTTCGCGAATTTCATGTTCATCGCTCATTTGTTGATGACGGGGTTCGGGTTCACAGCATTTTTTACAATAATAATAATAATGTATGAAATTACGCTAGCTGAGGGGATTGGTCTGTCTTGATATGCCACAGTAAATAAATTTATTGTGTCTTCAGTGGAATGGGCCCCGGAGTACCACTTCACAATTTGCACTTTTACTACAGTTGTATAAACACACGGCATTTTAATAACGAAATTGAGATTAATTTATTTCATTCACACACGTCTAAACAGCTACGCTATTAAAAGCAAAATGAATGCGCTGTTCTCAACTCGATGCGGTCAAGCGATGGCGCTATTGTTTTATACCAATGTCCTGCATTGTTCTACGACAAGGCGTAGTTTATCTGCGCAGAAACAAGTTTACGTATCTTAAACTAAATTTGCTGAATCTGTATATCTCGGTATAGTTAAAGTCAATTTTCATATCATTTTAATCTAATACCGGAAAAATAATGCAAGAAATTTTACTGTATACCCTGCATTGTTGAAATTCGTCCTTCTAATATTTATTTTCCTCACTTACCGGAAAAATTATATTCTTGAAAAAATCACCATCCGAAATTTCTTCGGATCTTCACGTAGATTACGAAAATTAAGGTCTTTCAATTCCGTCAGTCTGTCTGTTGTCTGCGGAGAACGGAGAACGCAGTCACATTTGGTAGGTAGTTGACTCTACTGCCGGCGAAGGAATTGGTAGACTTTAACTGGAAAATATACAAAATCGACCATCTAAAGGGAATAGATGAAAAAAAAATGTTTTTTTATCAAATTTAAAATTTCCACTTTTCGTATTCTAAAACTACGTCTACAAAAAACCATTTTATTACAATTACTGTAGTGGAAGTAAAATTGTGACAGATGGCAACAATATTTGGCACATAGTTAACACAACTGGCAAAGCTGTATATAATTTTACTGAAAAATATACAGGGTAGTCACTTAAGAAATAATTCAGTTAACGTGGAAATTTGTGAAGGTATTTACGTAAACCTTCCATATTTATGAAACATATTCTTTATAGGATTTTGCAAACAGCGGAAAAAAAACTACCTATGAGAACTAAAAGAAAAACTATGTGTAAAAATCTTAATGAAATCTTTGCATTCTTTCGATAACCTGACTTCTGGTTATGCTAACAAGTAAAATTTCTTATTTGCCATTCTCATTATAATACTAGCATCCAACATAGTCCCCTACGGCTAGACAGATTAAGCTAATATCTACATGATCCCCTACGATATGTAAATTCAGTTAAAAATGAGAGCAAAGGCCTGAAATTAATTTATTTACCTACCTTATCTTTAAACATTTTTTCATTCTAATGAATTACATTCATACAATCTCACTCAGTTTCTAGGAAATGCTTAGTCTTTGAAATGTTTTCGTCCTAATTCTGGGCTCATCAGAAAAACACAAAGCTTTTCTGATGAGTCCAGAATAAGTACGAAAAGCATTTGAAAGGCTCAGCATTTCCAAGAAACTGAATGAGATTTTACAAAAATGTAATTCATTAGAATGAAAATTTTTTTAAAGACGAGGTAGATAAATAAATCTATTTCACGACTTTGTTCTCATTTCTAACTGAATTTACATATCGTAGGGGATCATGTAGATACTAGTTTAACCTACCTAGCCGTAGGGGGCTATGTTGGATGCCAGTGTTATAGTGAAAATGGCAAATAAGAATTTCTACTTGTTAGCATAACCAGAAGTCAGGTTATCGAAAGATTGCAAAGATTTCATTAATATTTTTACATATAGTTTTTCTTTTAGCTCTCAGAGATAGTGTTTCTTTCCGCTGTTTGCAAAATCCTATAAAGAATATGTTTCATTACTATAAGCAAACAAATAATAAATAATTCACTTTTAAACTTTCATATTTGGCACATTTTATTTAATATTTATTTTTTGCTGTCGAATGACCACTCTGTATATGTTTTTGACCAAAAGTTATCAGGTCTTCTTTGTAATGATAGTGATAACTAACTACATTCCGATTATTATTCTCATAGAGTGGCCGCAATGTATAAATAAACAGGGAAGTTCTGCGCAAAATACTTTTACCGAATTTTTTAATATGTAAGCAGCGTTATAAAAATGTTGGGAAACTTGAATAATATATTAACGTGAACTTCCAATGGCAACTTTTGTTTTTCACAAGTCTGGTACACTCGATATTGTCATCTTCCAACAGTTAGCCGGTCAAAATTAAATATAAGCTTGATACTCCATATTTTTATTATTAGAATTTTAATTGAGTTTAGCTTCAACTGATCTTTAAAAACGTATTTATTATATTTTTTCAAAATAGTGGATTTTACCTGCAATTTGTATATTATTTAAACCTTTACCTACTCTTACGCGTAGTGCGTAGTGCAAGGGGAATACGTTGCGTCATCTCTGTACGATGTGCTAAGGTTTCTTGAACCATCAATAAATAAAAGCCAAGGTTACAGGACTTTGTTTCTGGTGCTAGAAATAAGTCAGGTAATCTGTAATCAAAAACGAAGTTCGAGCCTATCTATCTATTCACTTCATGCGCTTCTTCCGAAGCGATCAATTTTTAGTACTCCTACTCCACGACAGAAGGCACTACAGTCTTAACATCAACGTGACGCTTTATATATATACCGCTTCCTTCTCTTGGAGTCTGGGGCTCGTCATAGTACGAGAGTTAATAGACAAAATTGGCTTCGGGCATCGCAGTTCTTGGTGAAGATGTTGTAGGCATCTGTAGCTACCGCCTTTCCTCCAACGGCAGGTCACGTGACCGCGCTCTCCTCGAGAGAAAGGCAAAAAGCAAATTCTGAAAAAATTCAGTCATATTTTTTGGGCAATAATAAACACATTGTGTGTCTTTTGATGTCTTTTCCAAAGTGCTTCTTTCTCCCGGAAGAAAATGACAGAAAAAATTTAATTTTTTTGTAATTTTCTTACGGGAGATGAAAGCATTTCGAAGAAAAAGTTTAAGAGGCAGAAGTTGTTTATTTTTGTCTAAAGAATATGCCTGAATTTGTTGGGATTTTTGTGAGGAAAAAAATCTAGGGAAATTCTTGACCGAAATTATCTTTGTCCAAAAAAATTTTGAAAACTGTCAAGAGTGTTCTTTGGACAAAAATTAGCAACTTTTGGCTCTTGGAGTATTTCTCTAAGACGTTTCCTTCACTCTAAACTAATTAATAAATGTCCATGAATTTCATTTTTATGTACTTTTTTTTCGAGAGAAGGAAGCACTTTAGAAAAAAAAAAAAAACAGCAAGAGAGAAGATGCTCAGTTATGGACAAAAAATGTGCCTAGATTTTTTTAGCAATTTTTTGGCAACATTAAAGCGGCCCTCTGTTTTTGCCTCTCTTTTTGCCAAAATATAAATATGTGATATGCAATAAAAAATGTACATAGTACTTTTCGTAATTTTATTTTAACATATACAGAAAGAATATTAAAACCATTTAATTACTTCAATAGCTGATCAAGAATTTGTTTTATTCAGATTTACATTAAATCTCTTACTGGACGAATAATCAGTTCCTGAATCTGAAAATAAAAACAGATTAACTTCATTTAAATTTAGATATTGAGTAATCTAATCATATCCCTATTAATTATTAATAAACTATTAATTTAAATAAACTAGGTAAGTAAAATAAAGTGTTTATTTTTGTCCCTCTTCTCGTTAATTTCAAGTATATCAATTTACTTCCATATCCAAGCAGAGTCGAAGTAAAACTAGTAATCATAAAAACGCTTGAACATTTTTTTTGTTACCATAGCTTTAGAATGTCATGAAACGTCGCGCCAACATTCTTGACTAAAGATGGCGGTCTCGGATGATTAGGGTTCGAGCTTGAGCTCTTTGCCCCAATCATCACTGTAGACCTGGACCGGCCTCGTAAGGGGTGGGCCTGCTTTTTCGCCCACCTCCCCCATGCAGATGTGGATGGTGTTGACGATGTTAGCAGACCTCCCCTGGTCCTGGATGTTGTATCCTGCCAGCTGGTTCATTTTTTCTGGCGCTCATCTGTGTTGGTCTTGTTTCTTCACTGGCATGTCGGCTCCCGGGAGAGTATTTAGTCTGAGATTTTAAATTTGAGCAATACTGTCTTTCGAAAGCCCCCGGGAAATGTTTCCCACGAGATTTTCACGGTTTTCTATCAATTTCTAAAATGTTTCAAAAAATTATGCACTTTGGATGCATTTTATGCACCTCTTATGCAATTTTCTTCGAATGGCTTATTCACTATATGTACACTTTTTTCCTAATATTTCTCCGAAAACGATGCCTAAAATCGCATCTCGATCCGAACTGTATGTCATAATTTAGTTATTTTTATCTAATTTCCCTGGTCTAATATTATTTCTTAGACCTTGCATATGAACTTCCAAAAAATGAAATTGGCGATTTTTAATTTTATACCTCATAGCGACCACTCTTCTTCGACGTTCTGAAAAGTTGTCACTATGGATTTCAGCGTGTAGGTATATTGATTGCTGAAACATTTTAAGTCAAAGCATACAGTGGTACAAAGTTGAACCAAGTTATGCAAGGTGTTGTCCGCCGTTATTCAAATTTTTATACTCTTTAACTATCATAACTAAATTTTTTCAAATGGAACACCCTGTATAAAAGTGAATTATTATTTGTTTGCTTATAATTGTATTGAAACATGTTCTTTATAGGATTTTGCAAACAGCAGAAAAAATAACCATCTATGAGTGGCTTTGTGCCTTTCTGATGAGTTTCAGAATAAGGGCGAAAAACGTTTCAGAGGCTAAGCATTTTCAAAAACAGAATGATAGATTTCATGAAAATGTAATCCATTAGAACGAATTTTTTTTAAACAAGGTAAGTAAATAAATAGGCCTTTGTTCTCATTTTTACTGAATCTTCATGACTGGGTTATGTAGATACTAGTTTAATCTGCACGGCCGTAGGGGACTGTGTGGATGCTAGTTGTTGAATGACAATTTTCAAATAAGAAATTATACAATTTCATTTTAGGATTTTAATTGGCTAGCATAACCAGAATTCAGGTTATCGAAAGAATGCAAAGATTTCATTAATATGTTTATACATAGTTTTTCTTTTAGTTCTCATAGATAGTTATTTTTTCTGCTGTTTGCAAAATCATATAAAGAATATGTTTCAATACACCCTGTATGTCTTGATATAAATTTACCTGAACGTGAGGAGGTGTAGACAAAACATAAAGTACACTATCTGCAATGTCTTCAGGTTGAAGAATCTTGTTTTCTTCTATCAATTTGTTTGAGTCAAAATGTTGTCTAGCTTCCTCTGGTATTATCTCTGTGCGAACAGGTCCTGGACTAAGACTCTAAAAATAACATCGATATTATAGTGTATTCACGGAAGGCTGAGAGTAATAAATATGCGTGATTGCCTCGTGATCGCGACGTGTTCCATCCTTATTGGTTGCATTTTTCAGGAGATTGCCAACGGTTTTCTCGACTTCAGTTGTATGTAATTTGCGTAAGAGTGTATTTACATTTGTTCGAAAATTGGAATTATTATAACTCATAAACAGTTTAGTGAATCCATTTGAAGTTTATGGTAGTGTATTATCAAGTTTAAAAGAACAATATCCTACATTTTCATCAATATTCAATCGTTCTAAAATCGATCAGGAAACTTCTTGTATTTTTAATAATTTTACGCATGAATGGCTCTGGTGAACTAAGCCCACGAGAACAGCGCGTGACAGCTCTCAGAGCTCTGTGAATATACTTTAGATCTTGCAGTAAATTGCCAAATTATAACGAGTTTCCTTTGATTCCATCTAGTTCTTTTGGAGCTATGGTAGAGAAGTACACTGGAGGTGGACTAACAGACGTTACTCGGAGAAATGAAATTGCGACAGGTTTTATGTAATGAAGGTCTTTCGAAAAGACTTGATAAGATCTCGAACAAAATTGTCACCGCATGCTCAGTGAATATAAATCGTTTCCTTTTGAAGACGAAATTATGCGTTATGGTTTGGTTTCATTAGACAAGTCGTTAAATACCCTGATACTGTTATCAAAAGCACTTTTCTGAAGAATCAAAGCATGGTATTGCTTTGGGACGAGATTATGTTTATGTCGTGTCGCATACTCATAATTCACTTTACTACGACTTTTATTATATATGACTGACGTATATTTGATGCTTTATTGTTAGAATTGAATTCCTTGCAGAAACATCATAAGGTTCTATATCTGTTCATGAGGTCAGTAAAGAATGAAACAAACTTAGTAACCCAATAATTGGGATACGAATTTTACTGATAATGCCAGTATCGGCAGTAAAGTTATTAACAATTATTTGAAATCGCCAATGTTATTTAAATATTCTAACGAACATATCCAAGAAAGAAGTAGTAACAAGTTTACATATATAACCATTATATAAATGGCTACTATTATTATTAAAAGGTACTTTTGATAGATATGTACAATTATTTCTGAGTTTTCATATTAAATAGCGACTGATCTTTTGCCATATTTATTATTCATTTCTAATTTTTATCGTTATGTTAATTTTCAGTCCCTTTTCAAATAATGTTTTTAAAAGTATGATTCAAATGTCTATAACAATCATACTGTATGTAAGATGTCATAAAAAACTTACAAAGCGTGGGGTGCTTGATATCAACTGGTATAAATATTTCATAGTAAGCACCCCACGCTCTTTTGTATTGTATTACAGAAGACATAAGATGCAGTTTTGTCTACATTATGTTTAAATATTCTGATAGAGATTTTGACAATATGAAAATAAGTGACAAAATGACTTACTCCAAGAAAACTCAAGGTTACAAGGTTTTCTTGCCTTAACCATTGGCACTATGAGAAAAAAAATTGAAATACATGTATAGTAGTACATTCACTATCTTTATGTTGGAATTAACAAAAAGAGCTGAGACTCAGACAAAAAAAATTAAGGGTAGTGTGGAAATTCTGCCAGAATATTTCTCTGCCTGAGAGGAAAATATTAACTATCTTCAAGCTGGAGACAAACTGAAACAATAAAATAACATTTTTTTAGATTTTCCGAAATATTACACAATCATGTTCATCAAAATCGAACGGATTCGGATTTGGTTCATAAGTCATGTACATAGAGTCAAATATGATGACTATATGACATTAAGAGGGATGGGGTGATCATTAAAAATCATATCTGACAAGAAAGTTTGGGTTTCCGAGAGAAACTGCAAATAGTTAATAGGAGTGATTATGGAGAACCAACTCCTTGGGACGAAAACTCGGCATTTCCGCCATATGTCACATACAGATGATAGGCTTTAAGAGGAGGAGAGATTATGTGGAATCACCCCTGGGAATGAAGCTAGGCGCCTCCACCATATGTCACTTGACGTTGGGTTTTCTGGAGAGGTGTGTTAAGAAGGGGTACTTCGAGAATTTACGTGGTTTTATTTAAAAACTCTTGGTTACAAGATAACAAACAAACAACAGAAACAGTACAGTACAGTTCACAATAAAAGTAGAACATACATAATCTGAACAATCTTAGCAATATACACAGTGGAGAGGGAGAGGTGTCACTTTACACTTAACTTAACTGGTGATCACTAGGGCGGAGATCACCAAAACTGCCTGAAGGGCCTGGGCCCCACACTTCTAAGATGAGGGCGCAAAGCTAATACTAACACTAAAAAACGTGCGAACTGAAGGAACTCGCTAAAACGTCGGGACTGAAGGAGCCGAAGGAACCTCGGTTTGTTTTGATTATTCAATTCATATGTTTAGCAACTGCTTATTAGACATAAAACGCTTACACAATGTCAATGTCGTGTATATATACTTGTGTTTTATTATTAAATAATTCTAATATCGACATTGACTTCGTTTTATTGTTTTCCAATTCATAACTAGAATAGGGTCGAAAGTGTTTGAATAATAATATTTCCTGCATGACAATATATAATATATACAGGGCGCGAGTCACTAGTGGCGTGGATGGTCCATATCTCCTCAACCATTTGAAATTTGATGAAATGTCTCAGATAAAAATTCTGTAAGATCAAAAGTGACACATTCTAAAATTGTTTTTAAATCTACAGGCTGTTTCACATAGCGGTGACAAGCTAACACTTGATTTTTTAAATGGAACACCAAACATTTTTTTATATATTTATTTCACTCTTAATTCTCTATTCAGGCATATATCATTTGTGGAGCTACACTGCGGCGTTGTCACGTTATTCCACATTTTCTAATAAGAAATGCGTTTGCAGTCCAGATTAAAATCTATCAAAAATGTGTTTTCTTAAATTAGGCCATTATTTCACTTCGAATATTAATCTAGTCCATGTAGTAACTTCCAGGCCACTCATAGTCGAACCTAACTCAACAAGATGTTCTCCACTATGATTCGAATTTTTACAGTCTTAACTATCATAGCTCATATTTTTCAAATGGAGCAGCCTGTATGTTTTTCCTTAAGATAATAGAGTAATCAATTGCCTGCACGTTGATATACATAGTGACCATTTTTTCCACTTGAATTTTTTAAGAACTGTCGAGAAAGTTGTTTTTATGAGGTATCAGGATGTAGGTGATTGATTGCTGAAAAATTTTAAGTAAAACATACAGAGCGTCCCATTTGAAAAAAAAAATGAATTATAACAGTTTAAAAACGTGAAACTTTGAATTATGGATGGTGGAGAACACTCTATAAAAATAGGCTGAATTGGGTGTTCCATTTAAAAAGTTCAAGTATTAGCTTGCCATCGCTATCTGAAACACACTGTGGATTTAAAAATAATTTAAAAAAATGCAACTTTTGATCTCCCACAATTCTATTAATATCTCACCCTGTACATATATATTAGTAAATTATATACTGTTTTCTGTTCTTTAAGAATATAAAATATCCATACTAACTTATATTGACTCTTTATGGTAGCCGAAGCTTTTGGTTATTGTTACTTTATTATTTTTGAAATAGGGGGCGGCATTTTAGATTTTCCACACCAGCGGTCAAATCTCTAGAAACGGCCCTGAGCAAAGATATAGGAATTCAGTCAAATTAGACATTTTATAGAGAGTGACAATTTAGGAGGATCGAAACAAAATGGAAATACTTACTGTGATTTTTATTTTAGATTTCAAGCTATTTAGTTCCAATCTCAAAGTCTCTGCCAGCGCTGTCACTGCATATTTTGATGCTGAATAAACATTAGTGTTAGGAAAATTGAACACTTGATGGCCGGCAATACTATTTATATGTATGATATGACCATCTACATTATTCTTCCTCATGTCTTTCACAGCCTCCCTAGTCGCTATACTGAGTCCGATAACGTTGACGTCTATAATCTTTTGCCACATTTCAGTGACTCCATCGTGTAAATTTGTGAGCTGAATGATGCCAGCGTTGTTTATGAGTATATAGACCGGACCTAGGTTTTCTCTTACCCACTGAAAAGCATTCAAAATGTCCCCTTCATTGCTAATATCTGCCTTAATGGCGTAAAGTTGGCCTTTTTTGCCGGTGAGCTTTTCTGCTAATGCTTCAACTCGTTCCTTTCTCCTCGCCAAACCTACTACCTGCAAAATCATGACATTATTTTTGAAGTGAAACTTTTATAGTGACGGTATCGGTACCCTGCTTTATTAGTTAGTACTGTCGTAAGCAAAAAATAGGACAAGTCTTAAAACGTATTTTTTCTAAAATCTCATTGTGTACATCTAACTTTAATTTTGGTGACGTTGTCAATTAGAGTCGGGTATAGTTTAAACTGACTTGTGTTATCGCCGCTAAAACGTCGGAACTAAGATTTTATTTGATGCATAAGAAATGCCATATTTCTCAAACAGGTCTCTCCTGTAACAACAATGATCTCGCTAAATAATTATAAAAAAAAATCATAAAATGTTGAGATTATTAATTTTGCAACTTCGTCATTTTAGTGAAACTCTTATTATACAGTGTCTGCCATAAAATTGGCTACATATGGGAAAAAATGTGTTATTGTCATTTCTAAAAACCTCTATTCTGGGTTCGTTTATGCATATTCGACAAAAAAAAAAATACATTTTGACACATGTCATGTGATTACCGGTTTGGCATGACTGTAAAAAATAGTTGACGGTGGTACAGAAAAATGGGTCAAATTGTTAAGATATCGAAACATTTTATTAAGGAAAGGTGCATAGAATACAACAACGACCTATGTATTTTAGTTGAAAAAATGTATTTGCATGTAAAAAAGGAAACGAACCCCCAATATCGTATTTTTTAGAAATCTCAATAATACAAATTTTTCCCATATGTAGCCAACTTTATGGCGAACGTTGTAGGTATATAGGCTTGGGCACAAATGAAACTGATGACAAAAAATGAATTGATCAATTCAGTCAATAACAATGAGTTATCAGAAAGGGAAATCAAAGACTAATGTTGTTACAGTCCAGAAAAAACCACGGGGAGGTATGGGCATTTCTTGCCAGGAAAGGGTAGGATCGTAGTATTAGTAGGGGAAGTGATGTTAGTAAAAATAAAATATTTCATATAATAACAAAAAAAATCTGAAATCTCTATGAGAATAACGAAAATAAATTATTTTTCTTTTAGCGGTAATAAATAAAAATTCTGGTTGACAAATGACATATTAAAAAAATTAACAATAATTTTAAAACAAATAAATTAAAACAATAGGCCCCTTCATCATTTTTTTTAAATTTTAGGAGTCGAAAATAGAGAACTTTTTAAGACAATTTTCAAATTTCTTGGTTTTTATGAGAACTTTTAAGCCCTTAAATAAATTACTAAAGTTGGATCGCGCGAAAATGGGGTGGAGCTTCGCGTCACGTCACTTTTCTGATGCTGATGCTGATCGGGCGAAAGTCGAATTTTTTACTGTGGGATTCAGAGATTAACACATTTTTACATATTTTTCTTCAAACATTAGATTAACTCATTTCATGACATTAAAGTTTGACTGAATATGATGAACTACTGACTATTGTAGTAAACTCAAACACTTTCGCCGTAGTGTTTATGCAGAACGACGTCACGAATCGGCAAAGCGTTTTGTACTGAAACACAATTTTTAACATTAAATATCTAAGGACTGGAAATACTTATGAAGCTAAAATTTTAACAGCTTATCTAGATGACCAAATACTAAAAGAATATTTTATGTCATACAAAAATAAGGAAAAAAAATCGGTAACAAGCCCATTCTGAGAGAACAACGCATTGACACGTTTTCATTAACACTAAAGCACTTGAACACTACGCTTGAACAATTTACGACACGTTTTCATAAACAATACAACACTACACTTGAACAATTTATCTACTCGACGCACGTTTCACCATTAGTGTATTAATATATAACGTAAGAATGTCAATTTTATTAGAGATAAACACGCGCTAGTAGTAATAAAAGGCACGTTTTTGGGGAAAATAAAGTTTTAACAAAACTCGCGGCGCGGTTTATTAAAATAAAAATTTTAGAAAGAAAATTATTAACTTTTAATAGAACTTAATTAAATAAGAAAAAAAGTAGAAGTGAGGATCGAACTCGCAACCAACCCATTTACATTAATTGCTGTACGAATATCTTATCGATTGAACTACGCGATCCCATGTTCATACTATTCTAAAACGTGTAATATGTACGTAGTAGAAAATTGTAAGACTTGGTGACATTATTCGTTTGACGGATGAAGATCTATAGGCCAGTAGAATTAGAAAAACCGCTGGATGAAATTCCTTACAGGTAACCAGTTGGTATATTCGATGTATTCATTGATAAGGAAGATACCTGTGAATTTCCTCCCATTTTAGAGTGGGGGAACATTTTTTAATTAACGTCTTTTTGTGCAAAAATCACGAAAACTCGAGTTTCTTAAGCATAGCTCTAAGCCAATTAACAATAGTCATATTTGATGTTATACGTTTCGTAGGTGATATAAAGACAGTTCATTTGCCACCCGAATAATTTAAATCGGTTAGTAATTTTTTTAAATAATCGAAAAAAACTGTCGAAAAAATCGAAAATTTCAATAATTTTTAATTCCGTGAAAAATTTTCTTATATCCTTAGAACTTGGTGAAAACATGTTTCATGTAACCCTGAAGCTATCATAAAATTTTCATTAAAAATTTTTTATAACTTTTCGAGAAAATTCATTTGTTTATAAAAAAGGTCTGAAATGTTTAATTCAATCTGACCCAGTTCCCGTCATCAAAAATGACTCATCCGGAGCTCATTTTTTTCGTTGTGACGTCTAGTTTACGAATACATCGTTGGCATAATGATTTTTTAATATTTTCATCAACAAAATGGCGTTTGAAAAAGTACGACTTTTTCGGGCAGAATTTTTTGCGAATATCTTAATAACAAATTAATGTACTGGCATAAAACTTTCATATTCTGGTAGCTCGTATTTTTACATAAATTTGAAAAAAAAAATTATTGTTGTAAGATGTTTAGAAGCCGAGATAATTTTTTTAGTAGTTAAATACGCCATTTGTTTATTTAATAACATAAACATTTGAAATTTGCATAGTAACTAGTTGAAGACTTGATTTTTGTAATTCAGCGAACTGTCACGTATAATATGTATTAAGAGTCGTAAGGTCAATTTTTGTACACTACAGTCTGAATGAGTCTTCGTGCCCCGCCCTCATGTGTCCACGTTAACGTTTTCGGTTCTTCAAATTCCGACAAAAAAAAAATCGATGTGTCTGCTTCATTTATGATGCCATTTCGACTTTTTTTTTAATTTGGGGTTACACGATGAAATATTAACTACCGTATTAACATTGTTGAAATATTGTTAATAAATTTGTTATAAACAATTTAAATAAAACATTTTTTTGCCTTCTATTCGAGGAGCGGAGTGCCGAATGTGTACTTAATAACAAACTAATGAAAGAGCATGATTGTGGTTTATAGTATACGTTTAAAAATACTTTTACCTTAGTACATATACTAAACTGTATAAATTTGATTTGTATTGTACGTACCTTTTACTGGGTTTATGCAGATATACAAAAGGGGAAGGTGTATGCATGATTGATGTTCAAATAAATTATTAAATATTGTCTGTAATTGTCTATTTGTGGCATATTCAGATTTTCTTACCTTTTATTGGGTATTTTGCCATTGAAAAATACTTAAAAATTTTAATGAAAAAACCTCTGCGCCAAACGGATCAGGCAGAGGTTGGTTTTTGAATACTTGACTGTTTCAAAAAGTCTCACACCTAAAAATATATAAACTAGAACAATGTAATAAACTAGAAACTGAAAATGAAAGCTATCGTCAAGTATTCAAGAACCAACCTCTGTCTGATCCGTTTGGCGCAGATGTTTTTTCATTAAAATTTTTAAATATTTTTCAGTGGCAAAATACCCAATAAAAAGTAAGAAAATTATTAAATAATGTATTGTGACGTCCTTTCTTCCGTCCGCCCATAAGCAAGTGGAAGCGTTACTTTGACGCTGAGCGTGATTTCGGTTATCTCGAGTGCCTCTTGCAATATGGCTGGGATAGCTACAGTGGAGAAACGGTTATGCCCAGGGGTCCTGGATGGCAAATTAGACTTTCACTCACATTCAGCAGTAAAAAAACACGTGTTGGTAGATAACAAAGTTTATTAACATATAAAATTCAATAATACAATGGAAGAGAAAACCAAATAAATAAATAACGGAATAACCAGAGCTTTAATGTGTGAGGTACATTGGTATCAACATTTTAATTGATAGCAAAAGTAAGAAGCAAAGAAATAAATAAATCGGTAAAAACAGCAGTAAGTAGTAAGCAAAGAAAACGGTGTGCAAATACCAAGCAATAGCAAGCAATTATTTACAGTAAAATCATGCTTATAGGAGCGGTCAACATATATGTGTGAAGAGTTGGCAAAATTTAATTTCGGTGCATTTGTGTGAAAATTTAGCTCGGCCACGTGGTATCTTGTCGGAGTTGATGCGGAAAATTTTGTAAGTATCAAAATGTACGGATAATTAATTAATTTTATTTCACCTAAGTTTTATGCTCAATCCCTGGACTATTATACATTTATAGAAGCAAATAAATATATGAAAGTTGTGCATGTGGTTTTGACTTGAGGCAGCATGAAATATTATAAACAAAATGGACGATATGTTTTAAGTCTCTGCCTCCTTTAGGGATAAACAGGAATTTTTTAACTCAGTAAAATGACTAGACTGTCTGAGTTAAAATCTGGTAAACGTTATCTACTGTCACAATTTCCATCGAAATATCATCTATGTTCCCTTCCCCTCTGCAAATTCTTGAGGTCATAGCTATTCGGATAAAATCGCGAGAATTTAACAAGCCCTAATTCGAGCACACCACTTTGTTAATCAGCATATTTGAAAATTGAAGTTTAACTGATCAAATCGGAAAAGAGAGTTAGTACATTCTCACACAGATACCACGTTGCTACTTTCATCTACTAGTTAAAACAGTAATAAACAGTACGAAGAGTATCAATACGTGCAAAAATTTTCACCAAAACAGAAACGTCAAAAATTGACATTACGTGCCTTAATACATAACATTATACGTGACAGTTCACTAAGTTACAAAAATCAAGTCTTCATCTAGTTACTGTGTAAATTTCAAATGTTTATGTTAATAAATAAACAAATGGCGTAATTAACAACTAAAAAAATTATCTCGGCTTCTGAACATCTTACAACAATATTTTTTTTTCAAATTCGTGTAAAAATACGAGCTACCAGAATATGAAAGTATTATGCCAGTACATTAATTTGTTATTAAGATATTCGCAAAAAACTCTGCCCGAAAAAGTCGTACTTTTTCAAACGCCATTTTGTTGATGAAAATATTAAAAAATCATTATGCCAACAATGTATTCGTAAACGAGACGTCATAACGAAAAAAATAAGCTCCGGATGAGTCATTTTTGATGACGGGAACTGGGTCAGATTGAATTAAACATTTCAGACCTTTTTTATAAACAAATGAATTTTCTCGAAAAGTTAAAAATATTTTTTGATGAAAATTTTATGGTAGCTTCAGGGCTACATAAGACACGTTTTCACCAAGTTCTAAGGATATAAGAACATTTTTCACGGAATTAAAAATTATTGAAATTTTCGATTTTTTCGACAGTTCTTTTCGATTACTTAAAAAAGCTATTAACCGATTTAAATTATTCGGGTGGCAAATGAACTGTCTTTATATCACATACGAAACGTATAACATCAAATATGGCTATTGTCAATTGGCTTAGAGCTATGCTTAAAAAACTCGATTTTTCGTCATTTTTGTACAAAAAGACGTTAATTAAAAAATGTTCCCCCACTCTAAAATGGGAGGAAATTCACAGGTATGTTCCTTATCAATTAATACATCGAATATACCATGTGGTTACCTGTAAGGAATTTCATCCAAGATTAGCCTTCCCATGAGCTAATTCTACTGGCCTACTACTATTTACTACTTAAAATAACTTAAATGTTTCATATAAAGAAGTTTTACATATTTAAGTTGGTATTAGTTCACGGAAATAAATAATATTCGTCACCCAATCACACAGTTTGAGAATCGTTGAGCTTATGGCTATGTTTCTCAGTCCTCAGTGTACACTTCATATTTTCGTCTCAAAGAGAGTGGGAAAGAATCTTGGCAGACATACATTGACAATGTCTTTAGGCTATTGCTTTAAGTTTATGTGCAAGAGATAGTGAAAACCTATGCGCAATATTAATTCGTATATCGGTCATTTTAAACTAGACCCGACTCTAGTTGTTGGAATTTACTGCACATATTCAAATAGAGACAGATTTACATTAGAAAAAAATAGTTGTTTTATTTTTTTTTTGCTCACGACAGTATTATGCTAGCTTCATGCGTACACGTAGAGTGATATTTGTGTGTGTGCGTAAACATTATACGAGAAGAGGTCGAGTTTCTTTGCTTGAATACAAATTGTATAATTTTAAATATCTGTTGATAGTTTTTGTGTTCACGGGTAAGTGAATTGTCTGAAACAAATCATCTAATCAGACGATTCATATTTTAACACCCAGTACACTTCGACTGAGAAAGCATCGTGAAAAAACAATTGAAAACAAGTATAAGCTAAATTAAAAATTTAAAAAACCCCCGATATAAAAAATAAACCTTTAAAAAGGAGTAAATAAAAGCTTTTAGGCCTATTTTATTCTTATTTTATTAAAAAAAACAACAACTTTTTGTCATCTGTCATCAATATTTAATTGATTTCACCTCAAACGGAACCTCCCCCCCCCCACTCGCATGTACCTCTTCTACGCCTTTTAAGTATTAGATAACCAGAATCTGGGAACAGATCGCAAAATTTATTTTGCATTTAAAAAGTGTTTAGAACCCTCCAAAAGTCTTTTTCTTTTATAAACTACCTTTCGCGCTAATCCCTTTCCTCCACCACGCCTACTTACCCACCCACACCTTCATCTTATAACTCGACATTATAAACACAGTTATATAGGGTGATTGGTGCATCGTGTGCCAAATTGAAATGGCCGACAAAAAGGGTTATCTGCTATCCTTTCAGGCCCATTAACACTTCCCATGCCCTGCGGGATATTTCATATCGACCTTCTATCTTTTTAATGAAAAAAATCCCAAATTCTACATTTAAATTCAAATTATCAACAAGTATTAGGCGTAGACTGTGAATTTCATTTTTATTTTGATGTGTATTGTTGAAGGGTTCTTTTAAATCCAAAATTACTGGCATTAATCATCCAGTTGTTTTTTATTCACTCGCAAACTTTCGGATTAGGTAAAATTTAAATTTAAACTTAGACTTTAGACGGCTATAAAAAAAAACTCAGTGCAACCGGGATCTTCCAACCCCCTCAAAAATTCTCTAGTCTATCCTCTTGCTAATGATGTGCCACATATCATAAGAATCTTTTAATAACTTCGTGAATTCGCTAAATTAATGAATCGGGTCACATAAGGCTAATATTCGAATTTCGAAAGCCGTTTCTATGCGTTGGACAAGAGGACAAGTTCCTCCCTAATCGCAACCTCCGTCGTGTACGTGAGCTCTTTGGCACGTTCCCAGACATAAAAATCCAACAGAGTTAGGTCTGGGGAACGTGGAGGCCATTGAATAGGGGCATCCCGTCCAATCCACGCATTTGGGAACACATTGTCTAGATATTGTCTTACAATCAATCGCCAATGCGCGGGACAGCCGTCATTTTGAAAAACTATAGGCGTATGCGTAGATTGGGCGGGATGGCCCTATTTAATGGCCTTCAGCTCATGTACGCGACGGAGGTTGCTACTAGGGAGGAACTTGTCCTCTTGTCCAACTCATAGAAACGGCTTTCGGTACAATTAGGGAGGAAATACGACTTCATACAACAACTGTCGAAATACGAAGCAGATGTCGGGCCTGCATTGGCAACAGAGACCAATACTTTGAGCAAGATTTTTAATTTTTTTTAGTAAATGATAAAAATGTAACTGTTTCTTTATTTCAAGAAAACCAATGAACAGAAAGAGACAGAAGATAGATTTTACTTCGCAAGAGTGAGATAACAGATTTTACCTGTTTCCCATTCATAATTTAAGCAAAAATAATTTTTTATTCGGAATTTTGAATATTAGCCTTATGTGACCCGATTCATTAATTTAGCGAATTCATGAAGTTATTAAAAGATTTTTATGAGATGTGGCACATCACTAGCAAGAGGATAGACTAATGAATTTTTGAGGGAGTTGGAAGATCCCGGTTGCTCTGAGTTTTTTTTTATAGCCATGTAAAGTCTAAGTTTAAATTTGAATTTTACCTATTCCGAAAGTTTGCGAGTGAATAAAAAAACAACTAGATGACTAATGCCAGTAATTTTGGATTAAAAAGAACCCTTCAACAATACACATCAAAATAAAAATGAAATTCGCTGTCTACGCCTAATACTTTTTTTATAATTTGAATTTAAATGTAGAATTTGGGATTTTTTTCATTAAAAAGATAAAAGGTCGATATGAAAAATCCCGCCGGGCATGGGAAGTATTAAGGGGCCTGAAAGAATAGCAGATAACAATTTCTGTCGGCCATTTCCATTTGGCACACGATGCACCAAACACCCTGTATAATGGGATTACAAGGATTCTTTATTTTTATCACAAAAAAGATAAAATCGAGTTATAAGATGGGTGGGTAAGTAGGCGTGGTGGGGGAATGGGATTAGTGCGGAAGGTAGTCCAGATCAACTTTTTTGAAAAGAAAAAAAATTACCGCCGCTGTCTATATCTACAGATAGAAACTTTACAAAACATAGGTACTAGGGTGGTCTTGGAAAGGATTTAAAATTTTCCCGGAGCACCCTCTATTTCGTTCTATGATATAAGGAAAGACTTCCATAAAAATTTCAGATTTTGAAATAATATTTTAGGGGTGGCTGCCAAGTATTGACTTTTCAAAATAATCGAGGATTCTTGGAAAATTTCTATCAATATACAAGTGGTGGATATCAAAATGACAGAGTATTATATTCTGCTACATTTCAAAATACAATACGAACTTTCAGAACATAAATCATACTTATTAATTTTTAATTTTTTAATCTTTTGAGGGGACACAAAATTTTGGTACATATTTTAATAAGAATATGGCCCCCCAGAAGCAAAGCGTAGGACCGCCTTTGGAAAAAGCTACCTACCTGAGCTATAACTGTAATCTTTCTAATTATAATCGCGCCGCAGTTCTCAATTTTGCTACAGAAGGATATTTTTAAAACTTTCGACATTTTTTATATGTACTTGATAACTCTTTCAATAACTGACACAGTTTTTAACTTATTTAAAACCTACCTTTAAACCTTTTATCACAAGTTGCTCGCTAATGGCTGCCCCTATTCCAGCGCTAGCTCCGGTTACTACGGCCACTTTGCCTACCCAACGATCCAATGATAGCACCATTTTTACTCAATATTTTCTTTAGAACCACCTCATTATTTCTGATATAATGCCAAGAATATATGAAGATAACAGGTATGTAAAAATAGATACCCCTACTTCTCCATTGCTATCGTCTATTTAGTACTGTTTATTGACCTTGAACATCCCGTTTGTCAATTATTATATTAGCATATTAAATAAGTTTATCTATCACAATGACTATGGTAAAGTCATTTCCAGTGCGGTGTAGATTAGTTATTCTTATTATGTTCTGATAACTAAATGTGATAATAATGATAACACAGCACACAAAATAAAAAATGGCCATGTACTTTTGAGTATGGTATCCCCCTGTATCTTGAGCCGCTGAACCGGACGCCGTCGTTAGAATTGCTCCACCACATCAGAATTTTTCTCTAACATCAAAAAATTGCTAAAAATCAGTGAAAATCTTAATTAGGTGGGGATTACGAATCCTGACAGACATGTGTTTGATCAATGCAAGTAAAAGTTTTATGGAAGCACTTTATGGATTTAATCCTCAAAAAAAAACAAGAATTACCCAGTTTGTGATATCAAGTTTTTACTAATCGCACAAGAAAAGCGTCACTGCAAATTAACGGTTTCTCCACTAACTAAGGAGGCTGCTGTACAACACTCATTAAGTACATACAAATACAAAATGGATGTTGATAGTGACAAGTTGCCGGAAAAATATGGTTGCAATATGGGCATGCATACAAAACATTTTAAAGGCAGAATTTCTAGATATTGGCCGAAGAAGGTCTTAATATGGACAAAACTACGACAGAATAAGGTCTTAATATCGACGAAATTACGACATCCTTTGATTAATATTCTATCCTGTCAATAAAATTTTGTTGTGGCCGTGGAGACTTTTGAGTAGTACGTCATGAACTACATGAGTGCAAGTCTTCAGCTCCTGGGAGTGAAACTTAAATCACATTTAAAAACTGTGGGGTTCTTTGAGAATTCAAGACTCACTTTTTTACAAGTACAGGTTTTGGTTTAACATCCAGTTGTGCAAGCACATGCAATTTGTCTCATAAGATTGTCAGGTAGTGTCTTAATTTTTGCATCAATCCGATCAGCGTCAAGCCATTTTGGCCATCCAACTATGCTTTTCTGGCAATTTGTCGCTAGCACACATCAATTTTTGCACTTATATGTAAACTTTTAATGAATGTTGTACATCAGCCTCTTTAGTTGGCGGAGAAACTGTTAACTTGCAGTTAGTACACGTTTTTCTTGTGCAATTAGTTAAAACTTGGTATCTCAAACGGGGTAATTCTTGCTTTTTTGAGGAACACAGTGCTTCTATACAACTTTTACTTGCATTGGACAAACACAGGTCTATCGCAGTTGTGTCGAAGAAGGTTTCAGTCTGTCTTTGCAAATCTTTTAGACGCATTACAAATTTTCGAAAAAGTACTTTGAAAAAACCCTAAAATAAGCTTTATTATCAACACATACTTTTTTCGATAAGTACTTATAAAAAGCTACAATTCAAAAAAGGAAAAGTTTCTCTACCATGGCTTGTCCAAAACTGGGAAGCAGAATACAATTTTCACATTGACTCCATCAAACAAAATTTGACCCACTTATTAATCACAAATAATATTATATTTTCTTATAGCTTCATTTAAGAATATGTACAGGATCAGAATATATCAAGAAAATACTAATATTTTGATTGCCGCCATCTCCAATATTTTTGAGGTTATCTATAGGCTAGAAAAAAAAGTCGAGAATCTAATTGTGGAAAGAAGCTGAGATAACCAAGAGCATCTAAGAAAAGACAAATATGTTAAAAAATGGATAATACAAGTGCCTTCCAGCAAGCTGTGTTGTTAGAAAGTTAGCAGGAAGAGTGAACCATAATGTTTAGAGACGATGAAAAAATTGTTAGAATAGAATAGAATAGAATTTATTTTACCAATTTTTGATACAAATATGTACATTTGGCACGTCAATAAAACGATATTTGCTTAAGTTAATTCGTACAAATTAAAAACATAATTAATTTATGTTTCATTATAGTATTAAAAAGTTAAAATAAGGCACATAAAAACACAAACTTATAAAACACATAAATACAAAAAAATGTACAATAATAAAAGGATGTATAATATGTATATGTATAATACGTATAAAACAAACAAACCTCATATAAAAACTCTTTTAACGTAAAAATATAGCAAAATAGACGAGGAAATTAAAAAAAAATAAATAAAATTTTTATCTATTTAGGAATTCATCAACACTATAGAATGCATTTGTTATTAAAAGTTTTTTTATTTCTTTTTAAATGAAGGTAAGTTTAATTGTCTCATAGTTTTAGGAACGCTGTTAAATAAAATAATACAATTATAGTGTAGTGAATTTTGAAATGTCGCTGTTTTATGCACTGGGATCACCAACAGATCTTTATGTCTTGTACTATACAGATGATTATCTGCAGAGGTGGAGAATGTACACAAGTTAATTTTTGCAAATACCAGACATTTGTAAATATAGATGCTAGGAACTGTAAGTATGCTGTATTTTTTAAATAATGGTTTACAGCTAGCTCTATTATTTATATTGAAAATTAATCTTAGTAACCTTTTCTGGGACACAAAAACTCGTTGTATATGAATTGAACGTCCCCAGGTTAATATATTCAATGACAGATGTGAATAAGCTAAAGCATAGTACACGCTTAAGAGACCCGTCTGAGCAATTGTATCTTTTAGCTGTAAAACAGCAAAGTATGCTTTATTTAGCAATTTACAGATGTGATCTATATGCAATTCCCATGTTAATCTGCTGTCTATGTAGGTGCCTAGAAATTTTGTTGATTCAGCAAAAGTTATGTTATCACTAGACGTTAATGCTCTTCTAAAATTAAAATTTATAAAAACTGTTTTTTCATCATTTAAAATGAACCTATTTCTCTGGCACCATGCGTGTACATCGTCAAGTGTAACATAAATTTTGTGATACAGTTCTTCCTGTGTGAAAGCTGATACCGAAACAGTGGTGTCATCTGCATACATCGTGGTAACACCATGTTGAATATAATTTGGCAGGTCGTTAATATATATCAAAAATAACAGAGGGCCTAATATTGAGCCTTGGGGAACCCCCAGGGTTACATCTTGGATACTCGATTGATACTCATTACATGTTACTACTAATTTCCGATTTTCCATATAGGAGTTAATACAACTTAGAAGACATCCTCGTATACCGATGGTTTCTAATTTTTTGGACAGTATATCTCTGTCTACAGAATCGAAAGCTTTCGATAAATAAAAAAACAGCGACACAACATATTTACCCTCATCTAGCTGTTTGTAGATGTATTTAAAAAAATTCGCAGATGCAGTTTCAGTTGATTTTCTTGCTCTAAATCCATGTTGGAACTCGGTTAGTATTTTATTTTTTTCAAGAAATGATATGATACGGTCATAAATAATTTTCTCTAAAATTTTTGAAAACACACTTAGGAGGGAAATCTGCCGGTAATTTTCAACATAATTTTTACAACCTTTTTTGTAGATGGGGATTATGGACGCTATTTTAAGGAAATCAGGAAATTCTCCGTTAACAAATGACATATTTATAAGGTACAAAAGTGATGGCAATATATTTTCAGATATACTTTTTATTATGTGGGCAGTAAGGCCATCCAATCCTGACGACTTTTTATTTTTGAGGTTACGTATGACATTTGACAGTTCTTCTTCGTTAACAGGATAAAAAAATATTGAATTTGTTATATTTTTCGATAATGTGCACGGCAGAGATAAGTTATACCCAAAATGTTCATTAATATTATCAGGGACGACACTGGAAAAATATGCTGCAAAGCAGTTTGACACTTCATTTCCATCTGAACATAATTTATTCTGGATATTAAGGCTTATAGGACAGTGACTGGCCCTTATCCTTCCTAGTTTATTGTTAACAATATTCCATGTTTCTTTGGTTTTGTTGTCTGCATTTATTATTTTATTGTTGTAATAATCAAGTTTAGCAATTTTTATGTTTTTCCTATAGATTTTTTTACTTTCATTATAAAACAATTTTTTGTCCGGACAGTTAGAATCTTTCATGTCATTATAAATTTTGCAAACCCTGTTACCTTCTTCAATTAATGCATTTGTTATCCATCCTTTATCTTTTTTAAAAGTGGGTCGTTTTTTAAATTGTTTTAGTGGACATGCAGCGTTAAAACACCATGTGACATTATTAAAGAACAAATTAAATGCATCAGTTATGTTTAGATTATACAGGTCATCCCAATTTACCGTCTTTAATCTGTCATTTAATTCTTGAATATTATGTTTTTGAACATCACGTTTATATACTCCTTTATCACTTGCATCGGTTAAATTTGTCTTATTTATAAAGCTGAAACTAAATAAATGAGCAAAATGATCAGATAGCATAGGATCAAAAATAGTTACATTGTACACCTCAGGTGATATATTTGTCGCTATATAATCCAGACATGTAGAACTTGTTTGCCCTCTTATATTTGTAAAAACACGCGTTGGTTCTCTAGATGTAATGTTTAAACAAAAGGAATCAAATATGTCGCAAAGTATTTTAGTAGACAAGGTGTTTTCAAGCAAATTTACATTAAGATCACCGCATACCACAATGTAGTCAAATTTTTTTCTGACACATTCCACAGAAAAGTCATTAAATATATCAACCTGAGTGGCATCAATATTATTTCTAACAAAAATCATTGTACCCCCATGAACATGATTACTACGAGAAAAATTACTAACAACTGTAAAATTATTCAGACAAACATGATCAATATTTTCTGATGTGATCCAGTGTTCAGACAAGCATAAAATATCTATGTGTTTGTCAATTATCAATAATTCAATTTCATTTGCTTTATTCATAAAACTTTGAACATTTAAATGACATAATTTGTAAATTTGTTTTTCTACGTTAGTGTTAGTGTTATTTCAGCAATTTTTCCTAGGTTACTAAAATCTCTGCACATATGACTCCACTAGTAGTGTATTTTGTAAAATGATCTCCAGAGTCCAAAAATGTGAAAATATACAAGATGCCCCAACTAAAAATCAAAAGTTAGGGCAACTTTCGTCGAAACCGTTCAGAAACTTGACAGGTTGTTCAAAAAGTGTTGTTTTGATAGTATGGGACACATACCAAGTTTCAGCTCTTGTTTTAAAAATAAATAAATAGCAGATGGAAGTTATCTCATTGACACATGGTATAGTGCATGGTAAAGATTTGCTGAACTACATAAACACATAAGATTTTGGAACTCTATTCATGCTGCTTCAAATAAATAAGCTAGACATGAAAATTGACCCCTGTCCTAATATTGACAAAATTTTTGCGGTGGACAAAATTCTGGAGTTTGGCTACTCCACCTTCCTGATCTTATTCTTGGCAATAATTTGTAAAATTACTTAAATAGAAGAAAGCCAGTAAACGCAGCATAGCCACTGAATACGCCAAAGTAATTAAAAATGAGAGGATAAAAAAATACCACGTAGAGCTAATGGTTTTTCAAATTTTATTTTAACACATGTAGAAAATATTATATTAATATGTTAAAATAATTTCATTATCTAAACAGATGGTCGCCAATTAATTTTATTCATAATCAAACGAAATCGAATATTGGTCGAATAATGAGTTCCTGGATCTGGAAAAATAAAAAAGAAATGATTATTTTACTATCTTTAGTTTCAGTAATGAGAATTTTCAAGATGTAAAATGCTTACTTCTTGGTTTAAATGATCTGATATATCAACAAAACAAAAGGGAGGAAAAGGAGTTATGGAAAGGAGGTAGGAGGGAAACTAGGGAGGAAGGAAGAGAGATAAAAATCAACACATTAATATTTATAATTTAATAGTATTAAAGATGTTTGCAAATGCAACTTGAAAAACTGATGTACATTATTAGTGGAGTAAAAATAAACCTAAAAATCGAAATATACAAAGTATTTGGGAAATGGAATTTCTTTGCTGAAATCTGAAGTATACGTATAAAGAAGTATAACTGTAAATTCTTGACGAATTTGGCAATATATTCGTTCAAACAACTGAAATTTCCAAATGTTCTTTGCTCAGTAGTAATATAAGCCGATTAAATGAAAAGACAATATGTAACTTCTTTAAATAGTTCAATACAGTTGTAATAATAGTTTACTGATTTAAAGAAAACATTAGAAAAATATGCTCTTTATGGATGTTAACAGCCACAAATAATTTAAAGTCAAAATATTTATCTATGTAAGCATGAATTGCTACCTCATAAAATTATGCCATCAAGCCAACAGTTCTTTTCGATAATCAAGGTTTATAAAAGTACTATTGAGGACATTATCAAATTCCACTAACTAGAAAAGCCCTGTTACTCCAGCCTTTCAATGATAATGTAATTTTAAGAACCCTCCTGAATTTACCCCCTCTCTATATATACCTGACGGAAGAGAGATAGAGACACCAGAA
The DNA here is from genome assembly GCA_963583905.1 of Stenurella melanura. NCBI lineage: Eukaryota > Metazoa > Arthropoda > Insecta > Coleoptera > Cerambycidae > Stenurella > Stenurella melanura. The sequence goes on from OY757315.1 coordinate 20,525,055, forward strand.
ACAGACTCCAACAAGAACTTAAAACAAGTTGTTAACACGCTGCAGGCTAACATCATAGAACGCAGTAGGCTGTTAGATGATAAGTCACGTCTCCTGGAGATTCTTGCAGACGTGAGACGCTTCCTAGATGATTTGAATGAGACGTATTTAACCTACAAAGGAACTGGAACCAGAATTTACAGTTGCAACCAAATGGTAAGAGTAATCATGTGCCTTGGTAATAATACGGTAATAATGTTTTTCATGCTGAAATGTATGCCATTGAAGAGTGTGTATGGAGACTGGAACAGCTGCATTACGGATACAGATCAACAAAAATCTTGTCAGATAGCCAAGTTTCTCAGATAGCAAAATAGTCGACTTTCTAGCCAAGCGAGATGCGGTATCGAAGTTTCTCGGATCAGAACCAGTATTTGGCTTATTTTCAAGCACCGCTAAAATAATCTCCTTAGCTTGGATTGAGAAAAAAATACTCCAGTATGAGCAGGAACTAACCAAGATTAGTTTATTAAAAGCGTTTATTAAATGCCCTTTGAAACCAAGAACTAAAAAAGTATCAAGGTTAAACAGGCTAAACCTAATTCTAACTGAACCATATACTGAGACCTGTGTATTGGACCATCACATACACATACTTCAACTGGTGAAAAACGTTGAGTGCTGTGTCTAGAGGAAGTAGAAACATCAGAGCACATTCTCCGTAACTGTCATGCAGCAGAAAGAATCCGGTTTTTACTATTTGGCAAAGAACAAGAAAACGTTAATTAACAACAAAAATAAAATAGAACATGTGCAAAAAACAGGGGTATATTAATTAAATTGTAACGACTGTGATGCTATATACACAGGTCAAACAGGTAGTAACATAAAAAAACGACTTGAAAAACACAAAGTCTATTTTGAATAATATAGAATAGCACAGGCATGACTACTCATTGCATAAAAAACAATCATTTGGTAAACTTAAACAATGTTAAATTACCCCACTCTGAAAAGAAAGGCAAGAAACTGGATTTATTAGAGCAACTAGAAATAATGAAGGCTGTAAAAAACAATAAAAATGTAATAGTCGGAGAGCTGGTTACGGAGGACGGCATGTGACTCAGTGTAGTCGAAATTTTACACAGAGCAGGTTCGATTTTTACCGAGGACGGCCGCCAGAAGGCAGTCTGGAAGGATAACGGATGGGTGGATGGTCAAAGACGGAATTTTTTCGAGTAAAGAAATTGAATAGGTGTGGTAAAGAAAATTTGCAGAATGATTGAATACAGTATAAATAAGTAGGGAAAAAAATCGCTAGAAGGGTGAGTAGAAGGTAAAGGGCAGCCAGAAGGCGCCAAAGTTGCAAAAATTTCGCAATTGTTATGATCAAGTGCACTTCTGACAATTTGCGTACTTATTCTTTGTTTCAAAATGAACTTATGTGCAAAACGCCAGAAGACTAAATGGAAAAAAAGAGAGAAAATACCGATGATAAGAGCGTCAGCGCCGTATTCGATCGACCATTTTTCTCTGTATTTTCACAATTTACACCATTAAGTGTACTTCTGACGATTTGTTGATATAATTTGGAGATGTTCAAGCAACTATTCGCCAACTACAAGAAGTCAATTAGGAAGAGATAATTATTATTTTTACTTACAATAAACTTCTCTAATATTATGGAATATTAGTCGAAGAGTGTAGACGTGTTTTTTTCGCGAGCAGATATTTTTCAGTTACTCTAATGAGTTATATTGTTCATTAAAAGACAAATTCGCTGATTTCTTACGAAACGAAGAAACTGTGTTAAAAATTAAACTAAATCTGGAAGAAATAACTTTAAGAACGCAATTTTAAATCATAAATAAATCAAAAAAATACATAATCGTGTTTAAAGGATCACCACATGAAATGAAATTTTACATTAATTAAGCTGGCTACGTAAATTAAAAATGATAAGATGCAGTGAAAATTTTTATGTAAAGACCCTCCTTACTAGCTGAGAAGTACATAGCTCTGCAGCAGGAAGTCGCTCCCGAGGTGGGAAGCGTGGGGGGACGGTCAAACGCGTTAATTTTTAATGAAAACAAAATCTTTGATTGCAGTTCTAAAATTTTGTTTAGTTACAGTTTTTAACTGTAGAAATTGCGTAAAATGATTGCCAGAAGTCGAAGACGGGGATTAAGCGTTGCAAGAAGCCGGTAAAGTTGTAAAAAATTTATTTAAATTTTATTGTCGAGGTGCAGTTCAAGAGATTTTTTTTTTGTATTTGTAATATCTTTATTCTTCCGGGTTTTCCGGGTTTTAACGTACCAGTGATGTTACGTGACAAACTGAACTAGCGAAATATCATAAAATTCTATTTTTCTTTCACTTCTGTCGGCTCGAATTTTCGATTTCGCCTATGCAAATAACGATGCCGTGAAAATGTAAATTTCGATCTTTCGATATCGACATTAGGAAGCATTCCTGCTGATGATTGTGTTTAGTTATGAACATATAAAAATTGCATGTTTTTCTTTTTCTGACTAATTGAAATTTCAGCGGACTTTTAGTTTCGAATCCTGTACGGGTGTACCTTTTTAATTTGTTTTGGACTTTTTAACTGATATTTCCTATACGAAAATTACGTTTTACGTCTCACGCAATTTCTACAGTTAAAAATAACAACTACATAAAATTTCAGAGCTATACCCAAATACTTTATTTTGATTAAAATTAACCGCCCGCCCATGCACGCTTCCCACCCCGGGAGCTACTTCTGGCTGCAGAGCTATGTATTCTTCAGCTAGTAAGGAGGGTTTTTACGTAAAAATTTTCACTGCAGCTTATCATTTTTAATGTACACACCACGATTCTGTCCAATCTAATACTACCTTTTAATAGATTTTATTTCTTTTCAGATCAGATCAGTACTTATTTTATTATTTTCATGCATTTTAATAAATTATCAATCAAATATTAAAGCAGTAAAGTAATAAGCACTTTTTAAACTATGTATATATAAGTTTGTTGTAGGTAAAAATAATAATTATATCTTCCTAATTGACTTCTGGCAATTGACGAATAGTTTCTTGAACATCTCCAAATTATGTTGACAAATTGTCAGGAGTACACTTGATGCCGTAAATTGTGAAAATAGAGACAAGTGGTCGATCAACGTCGACGCTGACGCTCTTATCATCGGTATTTTCTCTCTTTTTCTTCCACTTAGCCTGCTGGAGTTTTGCACATAAGTTTATTTTGAAACAAAAAATAAGTACGCATCTTACCACCTTATCAATTTTTTTACTTGAAAAAGTTCCATCTTTGACCATCCACCCACCCGTTATCCTTCCAGACTGCCTTCTGGTGGCCGGCCTCTCACTATGTCGGTAAGAATCGAACCTGTACTGGGTCACATGCCAACCTACGTAGCCAGCTCTTAGACTATAACCAACGATCAACAGATTTTTACTGGTCATGTCGTTTTAAATAAAATCATATAAAACTTATGTCGAATATTTAATTAAAATTATATAGAATGCACAGTATAGTGGCATACGCCATTATTGTATTTAGCAATTATAATTGTAGGAAAGGTAAATTTAAATTTAATTATATTTTTATACCTTTACAACCCCATTATTAAAACGATGCAATATTATTTAAGCAACTAACATGAATTTTATAAATTAGTATTTATTGTACTCTTGACAAAGGCTAACAAGTCGAAACACGTGTAGAGTTTAAATAAAACTTATGGAAATATTAAAAAGTACATTTTCTCTTATAATTTCCCTAGTGCTTAAATTATTTCCGGAAATTTTTTCGAGGTTATGAATAAAATAATATTAAAAAAACAACGTTCCACCTATTTTAGTGAATAAAACTTGTTTTATACCACACAAATAAACTTGTCCTAAACAATTTTCAGTAATTTTTTGAAACTTAAATGGCCGGAAAAGATATGCCACATTAATTTCGCTCAGCGAGGATGCAAATTTACGGAAATTTTTTGGGTTGCTATGGCAACGAAACCAAAGGCAAATTTCTGATTGGCTAAAAACTGACGTGTGAAATTTTCCACATGATTTAGAAAATGAAAACTTACCTGAACGTGAGGAGGTGTAGATAAAACATAAACTACACTATCAGCAATATCCTCGGATTGAAGAATTTTTTGTTCTTCAATCAATTTCTCGACATCAAATAGTTTTGCAGCTTCCTCTGACATTATTTCTGTACGGACAGCTCCTGGACTAAGACTCTAAAAACCATATAGTACACTGATATTATGTTCTGGAGCAAATTCTTAAAAAATTAAAAACCTTTTCTGGGAACCGTATCAAACAGCTTCATGAATTAGGCCCATTAACGATACCATATAAAAAACACGCGTAGTCTACCTTAAAGATGATGCAGAAACTAACTCATTCCGCAACCGAAGCCATAAGGTTCAGTTTGCAAAAGCAGCTGAAGAGAACATTTTTCTGTATAACTTTACTCCTGTATACTGTTACGTATTTCCACCTCTTAGGAAACACCCTGTGTGAATCCCTGGGATTCAAAATAATTTCAACAGGAGATAAACACTTTACTGATTAATTTACTGATTATGCAATATGCTTCTTATAATGCTTCTTTTTGATATAAAACCTCACTTTCGCTATCAAACTTCACTTTAATGGAACTTCCCCTTCTACGCCGTCGATTTTGCCTTATATACCCCAAAATTACAAAAGTCTCCTAATTAAATTGGAAACAATATTAAAACATGCGTAAGACATCAATGCTTTACATAGTTAGTTTTAGAAACTGCTGACATTATTTGGTTATTTGCTATAAATTAAAATGTACCGTTTTCGTGCTGGGTTGACATATTTTTCATAAGACTACATGTAAAAGTTTTTTTAAGGTTTTAACTTTATAGTATACCTTTACCGATACAGACTTTGCTACTATTGAAAAGGAGAAAATAGAGGCACTGATAAAAGGACATCGAGCCCGCACCCCTTTGAAGATTTTTGAGATATTTCTTTCAGATGATATAGTAGATTATATAAAGGAAGAAACTTTAATTGGATCATTAGTAAATATGGAATCTAGATTCGTGGAAAAAATTATCCCGGCCAACGTTCATTCTTATTCTGGATGTGGCACTAACAAATGCCTGGATTCTATATCGCACCATGCATGGTCGTGAGGCTATCAGCGCCTAAAATTCCGTAGAGCAGTTGCAGTTCCATGTATGAAAAAGCTGCAGTGGCCCCTGAAGACTTTCGATTCGATGGCCTAAATGATTTTATGCAAAATCGTGATGGTCAGAGATGCCAAAGAAAGATTGCAAGAGTAGACCTAAAACTTATTGCATCAAATGTTACTCTTTGTGCCAATTGTATCCTTCCTTACCACCAAATATAGCTGTTAAATTTTGCCATTATTATTATAATTTAATGATATTTTACTAAGGTTCTAATGGTGATATTATTACATATATAAGTAAAGTGAAATAATTATTATGTTTTAAAATATATATTACATCTGCCCAGTGATCTATTTATATAGTTTATACCAATATAGTTATATTAGACAATATTTCATTGCAGATGAAAAGTAAGAAAACTTGCAAAACACAAGTATAAAATTTATTGTGTTAATACTGATTGAAACTTACTGTGATTTTTATTTTCGATTTTTGGCTATTCAGTTCCAATCTCAGGGTTTCCGCCAGTGCCGTTACGGCAAATTTTGATGCCGAATAAATATTCACGGTCGGGAAATTGATTACTTCGTGTCCAAGAATACTGTTTATATGTATAATATGACCATCTACGTTATTCTTCTTCATGTCTTTCACAGCCTCCCTAGTCGCTATACTGAGTCCGATAACGTTGACGTCTATAATCTTTTGCCACATTTCAGTGTTTCCATCGGATAGGTTTGTGGGCTGAATGATGCCGGCGTTGTTGATGAGTATATGAACCGGACCTAGGTTCTCTCTCACCCACTTAAAAGCTCTCAGAATGTCCCCTTCATTACTAACGTCCGCTTTGACGGCGTAGAGTTGACCTCTTTTGCCGGCGAGTTTTTTCGCTAGAGCATCGACTCGTTCCTTTCTTCTCGCCAGACCAACAACCTACAAAATTTTAATAATATTATTTTCTTGGGAGATACTCATTTCGAAACTCAGTGACTCTGTGATTACGTGTTAGACTGGAGACCACGAAGTCCCAGGTTCAAACCTTGACTAGTGTATGAATGTTCAGTAACTTTTTCAATGTGTCACTAAGGCGGTAGCAGTGGATTAGACTGCAGGAAGTGGTTCTGTTAATGAACCCTGTAAAATGATTCTTTTTAAGAAAAATTAAATTCACACCAAATTCCCATGAAAAAATCGATTTTGAAACTCACTTCGCGATAGACCGAAAAACGCCTTTAGCATCGTCGTTGAAATCACAATTAAAAACTAGTCCGTTAAAAATGTCTTTGAAAATAACAAAATCTGAAACAAAGTACCCTAAAGTCTATTCAACAAAGCGGAAATCTCAATCAAAATGCAGCGAGTAGCTATTTCAAAAAGCAATATTTAAGCAAAAATCAATAGGATGGTTTTTCAAATAAGAACCGTAGACAGATTTTCTTATTCTGAAAGTGGTGGAGAAGACTCCGAGTCTGAACCACAAGAACGCCCAATAAAAACAGTCTTAAAATTCAAAGTCGATGCATCGATTACGATGAATCCAAGGTACCTCATAAGGCCTATGCGGGTATCTCCATAGGGATCGGTCGAATGCGACTCGACGAAAAAGGTTAACTGTGGGTTCAATGCCACTAGTACGTTTTTCAGATGAAAAACAATTGAGCTCATATAAAAAGCTACTCGAAGCATCCTGATACAATTACAAGCTTGAAAATTTTAGTGCAAAATTAAAAGTGAATAATTTTTCAGAAAGTTCGACATACATTGTACTATTATAATTGACTGGGAGTTTGAATCTTTTTGTACAGTCGATTGTTACAATGCTCTCGTCGCTGTATGAGGTACGATCCTTTGGGACGTGATACCTTGCCAATGGTGTTGCTCTCTGACAAGTTGTCTTATATACAATTTGCCAAGTATTGAATATTTTAATTTTTTTGCATTTTTTAAATTTAATTTCAATAAATAAAAATACATTTTGAATTCGATTCTTTATTGATCCCACTAGATCTAGGATTGACTACCTGCGTGTGATTCTGCGGCATGAATCAGATAAATACTTTTATCCCGTTAAGTTTGTGTAGCAATCCGAATACTCACAGAATCCATCGACGGTCTTAATAGTCTAAGAAGTGTTTCTAAAAAGTACTGGTTTATAAGATCTAATCAGCAGTGCACCGCTAGACATCAGATTACGACGGGGAAAGCAGACTGTAGCAATCACAGTAAGTATAATTTTATTTATTTTCGTCTTTGGGGAGTTACTAGAATCCTCCTTGTGAGTGGATATTGTTACATATCGTTGCGATGGCACGGCTGTCGCCTGTCCATTATAAATTTCTGTCGTGTCTCTCAGACGAGCGATCTACAATACCACAAAGCTAGATGCTGTTATTTTTTCTGAGTTCGAGTCTCAACTGCGGCAGATCGTAATGTTGTAAGGAATGGTTGTTGTGTTGTTGGAGCAACAGTAACAGTATATTGCAAAATATTGCAGTGAAGCTTTCATTTGAACATTACATAAATCGTAAACCTCTGGAGACGCAGTTTCCATCAACACCAAAACGTTTCAGCACAACACTCGAATATCAGCACTTGACGCGAACTTCGCTAACCACATTAACATCATCGGGTGATGTAAACTAAAACTAAGAACAAGGCTGCATTTTAGTTTTGTTTTGTTTAGTTTTGGTGTTTGTGGAAACCACTTCAGAGGCAGCGCCAAGAACCGCCAGGAATAAAGCGTATAGTTTAACAATAAAAAAATCAATTCTTTCCCAAAGTTGTGGCTTGCTTATTCCCCTCATCATTGGTAAACAACAATTTTTAGGGTAGAACAGGAAAGGAATTAATTGATTCATGAAATGAACTTTACTTCCTTACTAATTCCATAAGCAGTCATTTTCAGTCTGGTAAAAAAATTAATTGTTCTTTTTTTTGTGCAATTTTTTGTACGTAAAATATATGTTATAGTGCAGGAGCTAGCAATTACTTGAATAATTGTACCAGCAGAGATATGATTAATTTTTTGCCTTAAAGGGACAATAAGTAAATACCAACAATATTAAAAAGTATCCATGCTTTTATCACATTACCACACCATCACGTGCACGAATAATAGTAATGTTTCATTATACGTTCATTATATGTATATGTATATTTAGATACAATCCAATTAGTATTTCTTATTGCAGTGTACATAGATTTTCACGAATTAATTATAAAACCTGCCCTATATATTAACTCTTTTCTTCTTGTGTATTTAAATGCAATTAAACGGTGCAGGTTTTGTTTACTAATGTTTACTAATGTTTACTACTGTTTACTTTATTTTTCTAATAAAAATTAAGAGTGTGTTTTCACGCCACAGCAAATTCGTATATAGAAATAGCGAATTAATGGTTATGTCGATACAACAGGAACCATACAACTGGCTAGCTATAAGTTATAGTTTTTACGATAATGTAACAATTCAATTGGCAGGTAAATTAAAATTCTTATAAACTCTATTTCAAACGTTAGAGAAAAGAAAAAATAAGTCTGACCCAGCTTTTTAGTGATTTGCAGTTACTGCTTCGAACAGCTACTGCCTCGCCCTCTGTTAATAAACCGTCCAATTAAATTGGCATTATTAAATACTGTAGCATTTAAAAAGGCTACATTAATAAACGTATGGTTGAATACAGTAAATTAACCCATTAGTTCATTTGTTTGACTGGAGAGGTAGGCAACCACTCGTACTTCAAAGGGGCATAGCAGGTCGCATATCGGCAATTCTCAACATCCAGAAAGAATACGTGTTTTCTTTTAAGTATAATTTTGAGTTAGAGGTGTTACTCACATATTCTCGTAGTTGGGACATTACACAATTGTGTAATTCAGTCTTTTAATTGAAAAGTCCTTTGTTGGCGCATTTTCATTGGCTAGAGAAAGTGTTCTCTAGATGCTCAAGTTGGCAACACTGAGAACTGTTAAGGAGATTTCTGGCTGGTGGTTCGTTTTTCGAGAGCCACGAGATAGCTGCGGCGGTCCCGGTTTTGTATGGAAGAATTTGGGTTTTACATCGCTTACACTGAAAAGGGATTTGATTTGATGTACCCAGTGTTTCTCTACCGTCCTGCCAAAAGCATTTTGTAAATTCCCGGAAGGAATTCTGTTGATTGTCGTAATTTGATCGCCACGTGTTTCGTGAAGTTATGTTATAATCTCTATATGAGGTGAGCTTTTATTTTGCTTAGTTTGGGGTTTTATTTAGTTCTTATTTATTGTAATTATTACAGAGTGTTTTGGAGGAACTGGCCATCTGAAAATTAGTTATGTTTTGGAGAGGCTTATAATCGGGATAAGCATATGTTTCTAGCTGTCATTTTGGTTATGTAAGGGGGCCCAGTATTTAGAGAAGTAATAGGAGGAACTCTATTACTCAGATATTTCGTTTTATATTGGTTCTGCTGACATTTAGAGAAGTGTTGGTTGGAGTGTTGTTCGCAGCAGTCTCCAAGAGATTCAGGCAGAATTTCGGAGTGACATGGAGTCGTAGTCGTAAGCAACGTCGAGAACATCTTAGGAAGTGGGGACAGGTCACGCTGCAGTCGTCACAGGAAATGCCAAGGCCTTAATCAGGTTTTATTGTTTTATTTTAGTTACATAATTTTAGAAATTATTATACTTTCGTTCAGTGTTTTTTTTCTTGAAATATTAGAGTAAATTACACAACAATCTTGCAACTACAAGTTAATCTCTAAGTTTATACCTAGTATGAAGAAATATTTTAAGATTTTTTTACTGTAAAGTAACGCATGGTACCACGTGATACTAATTTACCTTCTACTATGTCACATATGGAGTAATATTAAAAGAACATAACTATTTTAGATCATTCTTTAACATTCTAGTGCACACAGCGAGCATTGCGAAGGTTGGCTCACAGAATCTTGTTTGTTACATAACATTTTAATGCTGAGCTGTAATTTTAATCCATTGTGAATCTTTAAAGTCGTTGTTGTAAATCTAGAACTCATTGTTGATATCACTTAAGCCGTAGTTGCGTTTTTATAAAGAAGAGGTCAAATCACTGAAACAATTTTAGATGGGGTCATATACATATTTTGAATTTCTTTAGCATATGTAGATTCTGTTTAGGGGATAATTGTGAAACTATTTATTTTTTTATTGTTGTACATCTCACTTGTGTTGTAATAAATGTCTGGTGTCTACATGTTCTTATTATTTGCACTGGTACTCCTGATATTTGCTTAAATTTTGAGATTTCATAGAGTAAAGTAAGAGTTTTGATATTACAGATATATTTTGAGAATTTCATCTCATGGTTGCTAGTAACTTAATTTTGTTCCTGGCTGGCAAAATTATTTAAATCACATTACGTAACATGCAGCCGGTGGCGCCCTTTGAGTGTCCACACAATCCTAACCGACGGCCCTATGTTCTCCAACAAAAATCGGCTGCCGTTCGTACCGATGTAATGCGTTTTAATATTAAGGTATTAAAAGTGTTACAATACATTTTTCTAATGTGGTAGTCTCTTATAGTAGCAAATATTATGCCGATTGTTAACTTCTTTTTACATTTTGTTTATTTATTCTAGTATGTGCCCTATTCTATTTGAAGTTTTGAGTCCCATTAAAGAATATAAAAAATTAATGATGAAATACAAGCGATTGGGTGGTACGATCGCGTGTAATAATCCAAAGGAGAAAACTTTGGATACTTAATTTCATTTAGTATTCAAATATAAAATATGATACAGAATAGATTTAAGTCAACTAGTCTTAATAATTAAATCAAATCTGAATTCTGCTGGTTTGTTTTTAAGAAGAATATTTTGAAAGATTAAGCACTATAAACGCGGTATTTGGCCTTGGTAACACAGCCTTAATGTCATTAATAAAAATTGGGACATCATTATTAATATTTTTTGTTGGTATTTAATTATTTGTAAAAATTGGTGATATACATTTAAAATCTATTATTGCAATAAAATAATGTCATTAAAAAATTTTCATCAGTAAAACCAATTTAATCTGTATCTTATTAGTCTTACCGTAACTTTCGCCGAGTGCACGTCCGCTAATTTTATTTCGACATGTTACACCGCTTCGATTTGAATGAAACTTGGTACTTATATAGACGACACGTGGACGAATATTCAGAATTTTTCAGAGTTGCTATTTAATAGGAACCAGTAGAAATCGATCATTAAAATTTCTGTTTGCATTTTAATAACATATTAACAAAAATTGGGACATCTTTATTATCATTTCTTGTCGGTATTTAATTGCCTGTAACAATTGGTTTTTCTTTATTTATTGCTATGCGAGTTATACAACTAGGAATACTTAAGAAAAACTGCGAAGAAATACGATTTTGAGCATTGTTTAATCAAAAACTTTCCACCACAAGTATTTAATAAATTTTTTTTACTATATACTGCACCGCTTGAAACGCTTTCAACAAGTTCCAGCAAAAAAATTGCTGTAGTAAGGCCTATAACTTTTAGTTTTACTCCACTGTTGTAAAACAAACCACAATTAGCTAACTATTGGTTAATTTTTCCTTTCATGTGATTCCCTTATCTTAAATTTGCCATTATGTGAACTTTGTGAAATATTGCCACATATTGCATACTTAACAGATAAATGCAGATGACAAATTTTTAGCTGACACTTTAAATATTTCAAACTTACCTTTAAACCCCTTTTTACAAGCTCTTCGCTGATAGCTGCCCCTATTCCAGCACTGGCTCCAGTTACTATGGCCACTTTGCCAACCCAGCGATCCAACGTAAACACCATTTTTTCGATAGATCTTCTTTATAACTGTTTCAACTTTCAGTTCAAATACAACATCGAGAATATATCAAGATAACAAGTATGTGATAATAGATCTCCCATTTGTCGGTAATTATATTAGTATTTTAAGTTGACTTATCTCACGATGACTGTAGAAAAATTATTTCCAGTGCGGTGCATCAATGATCCAATATTTTCCAAAGAACATAATTAATCAAAAACTGAATTATTTGGCTAATCAAAATATTTTCTGTTTTCAACTAGTATGAATAGTATGTAATGTTAATGAAATAAAGAAATGTTTGTCATTATAAGGCAGCCGCTTCGTCCTGAAAATTTCCAAACAATTGAATAATTTATGTAGTCTACGTTATTAATAACATTGGAAATGTTAAGGAATCGATAGTGTAACACTAGATGTAAGGAAGATATGTGGAATCTAAAGGGGAACCGTAGAAGCTATATGCGGTAGAAGCTATATGGTCGCATTTACTTGTCTGTTCGTAATCATGATCAAGTTACGGGCACGGATTTATGAATAAAGTCGGGTCAAATTTAAAAAGACCGTTGTATGAATTAATATTGCACATACGTTTTCACTATCTCTTGCACACAAACTTAAAGCCATAGCCTAAAGACATTGTCAATGTATGTCTACCAAGATTCTTTCCCACTTCTTTTGAGACGGAAATATGAAATGCACACTGAGGAGTGAGAAACATAGTCATAAGCTCAGCGATTCTCAAACTGTGTGATTTGACGACGAATATTATTTATTTCCGTGAACTAACACCACTCTAAATATGAAAAACGTCTTTATATGAAATATTTAAGTTATTTTTAGTGGTAAATAGTGGATATTCATCCGTTAAACGAACAATATCAAATCACTAAGTCTTACAATTTTCTATTACGTACATATTACACGTCTAAGAGCAGAACAAAGTAGCTAGCTTAGCTCAATCGGTAAGATGCTCAACCAAACTAATTCACTCTTTCCTAACAGACAGGTCGCTGCAGGTCAGAGTGAATAATAAACTCTCAACACGGCGGGATATTCGTGCGGGCGTCCCCCAGGGGTCGTGCCTATCACCTAAGTTGTACAATCTATACGTATCGGACTTCCCGGAATTCCCGAATACTAAACTTGCCAAGTACGCCGACGACACAGCCATGTATGTGCACTCGCACAACGCCCAAGCAGCGAATATGCTGCTGAAGGCACACATGGCTCGTGCCACGGCGTATTACGACAAGTGGAAGATTCGGGTGAACACCGAGAAGTCTGAGACCGTACTCTTCACGCGCCGAGCGACAGAAAATCGCATTTTAACGCCAATTTCGATCAGGGGTCAAGAAATTCCAATTAAAAGGTGCGTGAAGTATCTGGGGGTACATCTGGACAGACGGTTGACCTTCAACATACACGTAAACGAAACAGTACGAAAGGTCTACTCCATGTCCAGGAGTCTGTATCCGCTCCTGGCAAGGGGTAGCGGACTAAATAGGACAAATAAAAAACTATTGTACACAATGGTGATCAGGCCGGCCATCACATACGCGGCACCGGTGTGGTGCAGCATCCCGGTCACGACTATGAAAAAACTCCAGGTCCTGGAGCACAAATTTATGCGCCTCATCTCTGATTCGGGCAGATACACCTCCCTCAGAGATTTATATGATCGTTGCAACGACATAACACCACTAGCGGACTTCATCCGGGACACATCACAAAAATTCTACGAGTTTCGACTGGGTGAAAGTCCGCTTACACGCAACATTACCCAAATAAGAATGCATAATGCCCCTTTCCAAATTAAACACCCATTACCATACCAGGCGTTGCCTATCTTTCGGCAGCCTCTATAGCCACACTCTATTCTACCAAAACTTCCAACTATCATACACTTTTCACCACCATATCTTTTATTCTGTATCTATCTCTTTCCCTCTTCTTGTTTGTTATATGTTTGTATTTTTGTAATTTTTGTCATTTTGTACGTTTTTGTTAACAAATTCATTTTAGACCGATAAACCTTTGTAAAAATTCCAATCATTTTAAACTCAATCTTCCTTTCCCATAACCAAAATTTCCCAGCGGCGAGCAGACTGTTGGGGTAACTTGTTTAAATGGAGCTTTTCCAATTGAGTTTGTCTCCATCTAAGCAACAAAATTTTTAAAAAGTGTTTTTTCCCACAAAATAGATTTAAGTTTTATATCCATTGTTTTTAGTTAAGTTTTTAACATGTTTAAATTAATTGATAATTTTAAGCCGCCACAGGCGGCAGGAGTTTTATCTGTTTTATAAATTTTATTAAGCCAAACCGGTCAAGACCCGTCCAACCGCACTATTACCACGACGCTACGCGACGTGGTTGTACGGTTGGCTCCGGGTCATGATCCGGTGAGGCATAAATTGTATTTAAATATTTGAATAAATTTGTTTGATGATGATGATGATGGTAAGATGCTCGATACAATAAACATAAATGGGGTTGGTGCGGGATCGATCCCCAGCACTTCTACTTTTTTTTTTTATTTCATTAAGCTCTATTAAAAGTTAATAATTTTCGTTCTATAATTTTTATTTTATTAAACTGCGCCTCGAGTTTTGTTAAAACTTTATTTTCCCCAAAAATGTGTCTTTTTTTATTTTGTCAATTAGAATTTTTATTTATTACCCCTAAAAGAAAAATAATTTATTTTCGTTATTCTCATAGAGATTTCAGATTTTTTTTGTTATATGAAATATTTTATTTTTTACTGACATCGTTTCCCCTACTAATACTACGATTCTATCCTTTCCTGGCAAGAAATACCCAAACCTTCCCGTGTCTCTTGCTGGACTGTAGCAATATTAATCTTTGATTTCTTTTTCTGACCACTCATTGTTATTGACTGAATTGGGCAATTCATTTTTTGTTATCAGTTTCATTTGTGCCCGAACCTATATTCCTACAGTGTCCGTCGTAAAGTTGGCTACATATCGGAAAAATTTGTATTATTGAGAATTCTAAAAAATACTATATTGGGGGTTCGTTTCTTTTTTTACATGCAAATACCTTTATTCAACTAAAATACATACAGTTTTTGTCGAAACTAATCAAATATTTGTGAAATAGACACAAGAGTTTATAATTGTTCATATAGTAATTAATGGTAGGGGCAAAATTTGCACTTTTTTATTTTCCTCATATCTGCTTCAAAATCGATATATATATATATTAGTCGCGTCATTTTGGCATTTTACCTCAAAAAAAGGTACAGGGTCAATTGACTTCATTTTTGTGGCAGACTTCAGAAAGGCATTTAGAAAAAACAGTACCATTTATTTTTTAGCGGAAATGTTTGATTTAAATTTTGGACCAATAATTGGCCAATATTAATGGCCAATTTAATTTAATTAATTGAAAAATTTGTTATCATACACAATATGCCATAGAATTAGACGAAAATGGTTACTCTGGAGTTTTTGAAATCACCAATCTGAAGTCCGATTTGGGGAATTCAAAATAGCGGATCGGAAATCGGGCCATTTTCCATAAGAAATGACAATGGATATCTTGGCCTTGAAAATCTGTACTAGGAGGTTTTCGAGGTTGCTGATTACGAATCTGACGTCTGATTTGGTAAATTCAAAATGGCGGACCGGAAGTAGAGTTCATTTATCAAGAAAAACTCGTATCTTTTTCGCTTTTGGACTGAAAATGAGTACTCGGGGGTTTTTGAGGCCTCTGATAACGAATCAAAGGCCTAATTTACGAAATACAAAATGTCGGACCGGAATAACACTCTATTTCTCCTGAAAACTCGTATTATTTTCTTTTTTGGGCTGAACGTAGGGAGGGGACTCGGAGATTCTCGTTATCGCTGATAACGAATCTGATGTCCAGTTAGGGAGAATTCAAAATGGCGGACCGGAAGTAGTATATTTTTCAGGAAATCCTTTTTTATTTTTCATACTTTCAGCCCGAAAAAGTAAAAATACGAGGTTTTCCGAAGAGATTGACTGTTCCTTCGGTGTTCGCCATTTTGAATTTCGTAAATTGGACCTCTGATCCGTAATCAGCGACCTTAAAAACCCCTGAGTACTCATTTTCAGCCCAAGAATGAAAAAATATGAATTTTTCCTGATAAATTGACTCTACTTCCGGTCCGCCATTTTGAATTTTCCAAATCAGGCCTCGCATTCGTAATCAGGGACCCCGAAAACTCCCGAGTACGGATTTTCAAGGCCAAGATATCCATTCTCATTCTTCTTATGGAAGATGGCCCGATTTCCGGTCCCCCATTTTGAATTTCTCAAATTGGACTTCAGATTGGTGATCAGCGACCCCAGAAACCCCCGAGTAACCATTTTCGTTTAATTATATGGCATATTGTGTATGATAACAAATTCTTCAATTAATTTAATTAGATTGGCCAATTATCGGAATAAAAATGAAACCAAACATTTCCGCCAAAAAATAAAAGGTACTGTTTTTTTAAATGCCTTTCTGAACTCTGCAACAAGAATTAAATCAATTGACCCTGTACCTTTTTTTGAGGTTTTCAGATTTTTCATGCTAAAATGACGCGACTATATGGAGTCCTTGTTGTATTCTATATGCATTTTTTCTTCATAAAATTTTTCGATATCTTAACAATTTGACCCATTTTTCGGTACCACCGTCAACTATTTTTTATAGTCCTGCCAAACCGGTGATCACATGACATGTGTCAAAATGTAATTTTTTGTTGTTGGACATGCATAAACAAACCCCCAATAGAATTTTTTAGAAATGTAAAAAATACAATTTTTTCCCATATGTAGCCAACTTTATGGACACTGTATAATCAGAATTCCACTAAAATTATGAAGTTACTAAATTAATAATCTTAATATTTTATGACCATATCTTTTATATTTTTTAAAAATTATTTAGCGATATCATTGCTGAGAAGTGTTTGAGAACTACTGGTATTTCTTATGCTTTAAATAAAATCTTAGTTCAGACGTTTTAGCGGCCATGACACACGTCAGTTTAAATTGTACTCTACTATAACAGATCTACTATTACTTTAACTATTTTTGTGCAATATGTGTCAAATGTATTGGATGACAAGGGACACGTAAATATCATTCAAACAGACTTTTCAAGGGCTTTTGATAGGATAGACCACGGTGATTTACTTAAAAAACTGACAAAACTTGGCTTTCGTGCCCAAGCCATAGAATTTCTTAAATCCTATTTATGTAAGAGACAGTATTATGTTAGGTAGAATGGTTTCAATTCACCTCAATTTTATGTTACCTTTGGTGTCCCTCAAGGATCTAACCTTGGCCCTCTTCTGTTTATTCTATTTATCAATGATTTAGATAATGTTATTGACTGTTCTAAACTCTAAACTATGCTGATGATTTGGAAATGTATTCAGTTATAACTTGCATTGATGACTGTGAAAACTTGCAATGAGAACTGGATCATGTCCAATATTGGTGTACAGATAATAAGTTACATCTTAATATCCCGAAATGTAAGATCATGAGCCTCACAAGGAAACAATTAACATATGAATACATATACAATATCGATAACAAAATATTATCGCGCTGTAATTCTTATGAAGACTTAGGTGTAACGTTTCATTGCAAGCTTTCTTTCACTGACCATATAACTTTAAAAGTATATGAAAGCTATGAAGTTTTATTGGTTCATTGTAAGGAATTGTAAAACCTTTACTGATATTGACGCGTTAAAGGTTTTATATTTCACTTATGTCCGACCCAGGCTTGATTATGCTGCCATAGGATAAGACAAATTATCATGTGTCCAACGTTGGATGGCATTCGAGGCATCGTATGGCACCTACGCGCGACGTCACCAACAAAATTCTTTACGCGCCGCCGCTGTCAGAAGTGTCTACTTCAATCGAATCTTTAATCGATCCGATATAAATTACCATAGAACACAGAGACGATAATGATATATTTAGATAACGCCACAATAATTCAGTGGCAATATTTAATTGCTGTTAAAAATATCACTTTTAGATAGATATAGATAGGTGTTTTTATTGTTACGTGTATTTACTTTACTACAAAAAAAATGCTCTATTGTAATTATTGCAGTTAGATTTCTAGAGTTTCAGTAAAATTTCCAGACAACAGATGTCAGCATATTATTTGTTCTTATTTATTAAAAGACATTATTTAACTTGCTTTGTTGTCTACCTGTCTGTCGGTCAGCTACTAATATTGACATATTTGTATCAGTTAGACATACGGTACCGAAAAACTATGCAGATGGGCGTAAAATCGGGGATAACTACCAAATTACCTTCCCCTTCCGTTTTCGGAGGTGCTTGTAAAGAGGGGACTCACCCCTAATTAATAATGATAATAGTAATAATAATAATAATAATTTATTTTCCATAAAGACATTACATTTGTATAGGAATAGTCAAGTATAACACATACCTCAAAAAGTAGGTAAAAAATCGCATACTGTGTAAAAACATTTAGACAGCAAAAAAATTTTTAACTTAGTTTTAAAATTCAGTAAGTTTCTAGCTACTTTACATTCAGATGGTAAGTTATTAAACATTTTGGTGCCATGTAATTTGGAGAATTATAGGTTAAATTAAGTCTTGCATATGGTATTCGAAATTCTCCCTTGCTACGCGTATTTGCTTTATGAATATTTTTATTCGCAGTAAACATATTCTTGTTTTTATAAGCATAAACACACATTTCGAAAATGTATAAGCACGGTAAAGTTAATATATTATATTCTCTAAAGATCTCTTTGCAAGAGGCAGCAGTTTTTTCATTGAAAATGAAAAATATAGAACGCTGCCTCTGACTACTTCCATGTTTAATTTACTAGAATTGCTATCAGGCCCACTGTGGGCGCGGAGATAAATATGAATTGATAAAATGAAACTACTGGATATTGTTACTAAATATTACGAACTTATTGAGAAAAAACTATAACGGCGGTCTTGAACAAATACTATTGGTATACATCCCTATTGGTAGACGTTCAGAAATGACGTTCTATACCAACAAGTTGTCATGATGATAAACAAGTATCAAGCTGGTTAGTGTAGGTCCAGAGGCAGACATGTTGAACCAGTAAGATGTCTTAAGCCATGAGTAGTGAGCATCCAGCTGATTTTTGGAATAATTAATTTGATTTATAAATTGGGTTTACACCGCTAAGAAAAATTCCCATGTCACTTCTGTTGCCTGACATGCCTTAAAAAAATTGGTCAATCGTGTCTCTAATTGATACAATTGTATTAGATAATTTTATTGTAGGCTGGCTCTTATGCTAATAATTTAAATATGAGTAATTCTTACTGTAGTAAGCATCATTATTTGAGTGTCTTGCGGGGAGAATTGTCAGATAGCCCGCCTACCTAGTCCAATCCGTAAATAATGAAAAGTATGAGATATAGGACAATAAAACACCATAGACAGTAGTTTTTGTAATTTTATTTTGGCACGTAAATGTATTGGAATGATTTTATTATTTAAATAGATGGTTTTATTCATATTTAAATAAAATCGCTTATTGGCCGAATGGTGAGCTCCTGAATCTGAAAAAAATAAACAAATTTATTACCAATCTTATTATTAATATTTTAAGTTATATTAATTTTAATAAAGTTTGTTTATATGCCTGCAAAAGTGGTTCTAAAAACTAAAATTTACATTTAGTAAGGAAAATAAAAGTTGGAATCGTCACGATTCTGTCAATTCTAAGCAATTTGACATTGGCATGAAGAACTATTAGGGCAGTTCTCCACAAATATTACTTTTTGATGTTATTACTGTTTGTCAACGTTCATGAAGTAAATTAATATTGGATTTTTTTATGAATTTAAAACCGAAACATTAGTTTTAGACTATTTCATGCATAACACTGCAAAAAATATATAATTCGTAATTTTTTCTAACTATTTCATTTGGAAAAAGCCAGTCCTCTGACAGTCACCACCTTAAGCTATGTGCATTTTTATCATGACAGTTTTTGTTTTTGAAATTATGATAAAAACATTTATATCATACTTTAGGAGATATGTTCTATTAGAGGTGTTTTAAAACCTCATGAGCCGTGACCTTCATATGCGCAGAGACATAATCCGTCCTGTTGACTCAGTTACACTTCTTAAAAATATTATATTTATTGTTTACAATTTATCCCGAGCTCTTGTTTATGTATACAGCAAGGCAGCCTCCAGTGTCTTCAAAAACATACTTATAACTCAGATTAAACTTTGCCTTTTGCGCATTTCGCGGCTCATGAGATTCTGAAACACCTCTATATACCCTTATTCTTGCATTTGAAATTAACAAATATTTTCCATTTAAGACTTGTTAAATTCTGTTACCAAATTTAACATCAGTCCTCTGCCTAAAATCTGATCTTTGCCACTAGATGACAATAGGACTAGCAAATATCGACAAAGAAAACAAAACATTCTATATAAATTTCCATTCAGTAAACAGCTATTCAAAATATTGCAGTGTTCTTGTGTTATAAATAAATATATAATAAATTACACAGTGTCACACAACAACAATCAGTCGTCTGGTAAGTACTATTTAATTACATATTGTTATTACTGCTGTTTGGGATTTTGTTTATGAAGTAAAACAGCTCACTTAATATCTTCTAGAATAGTGAGGTTATGGAGCTTTCATATGTTTTAGTTTGAGAGGAAAGCATATAAATTCGCCATTCTCCTGGCAGTAATCAAACCTATAAATTGTGAAAACCATAAAGACTATTATTTTTAATTTGAAAAAATGATTTCATATTTCTTCAACATAAAAGTAGAACATCAGTATAACGTATTATCTTAAAAAAAGCAGCCCTTAAGGATAATGAAGTGACGCGTCACATGGAAAATTATTTGATATATGCCGAAGAAACCCAGGCATTTCATTCTGGTGGCTCAATGCAACAGATTTCACTCTATACAGTGGACATTTATTTCAAATATGAAGATAAAGTGAAATAAAAGTCCTTTTATACAGTGTCCCAATGTCTTAAACACAATGCATCTGTAATTTGGGCTCACCTTAGCCCAATCTTACATTATAATTCCCACAGTTTATGTGCACATACTCTTATTTTCATAAGTGACAGTCCAACAAAGACCACGTTTCACTTCTTAGCAAATAAACTTCATGAATTGTTTCAACAAATTCAGGCATTTTATATTAATTATTTAGAGGCCGGGCATGGAAAGGGAGCTTCAGGTAGTATTGGAGGGGCTGAAGGAAAAAATTACATAGCAACTTTTGATGCACAGTCTGAAAGAAAATACACAGAATGTAACATACTTCGCTATGAACAAATCAGATATTGAAGATATAGAGCTTATGATTGAAAATGAAAACATAATGCCTTCTATTAGAACTACGAAAGTGTATCAAGTTACAATGAACAATTATTGTGCCTCAGGAATTTTATATTTTCAATCATTAAGTTCTTTTGGAGCTGAAGGCTCTCAATACATATTAGGCAAATTAAACTATTCGGGTCAAAAAGAACTAAATAAATACGAGTGACTCCAGAGATAAGTGATGGTGAGGTAAAAGTGATGTATTTGAAAGTTTTCCAAGCTTTCAAAGCTAATGAAAATTATTTTTCATATGTGTTATATGAGCAAATATCAATTTTGCAGCCTCCTTCAATTTTAGTTCAAGGATGCTAAATTTATTACAAATTTCAAAGTATAATTTATGTTTTTGAACAGGCCAAAATATATACATGAGTAGCCTTTTTTGAGTTTTGTGCTTAGTTTTTATTTCCACGACAAATTTAAGAAAATGATATTTCTCTGTTCCTAAATCATTCCTCTGCATACATTTTAAAAAAGAACCTGTGTTAAATCCAATAATATAAAAAACCAAATGTTTTCCGCAAGTACAATTTCTGTTTAGCTAAACAGTATAATAAAATTTTATAATTAGAACGTTTTTTATTGTTTTTAGCTATTAAAACTGAAGCTTTCAAAAAGTAGTTTGTGTGGAGAATCACCCATAATCTAAATTAGAAAAATTCTCTGGACTATTTGGCAATATTTTGACTTCATTTTGTTTTATGCTCCGACCATGGGTGGCCTTGATAACTTTTTTAATACTTTTCAATTAGCAATAGCCTACTTTTGTGCAGAATTTCACAAAGATTTCTTAACTCTAGCTCAAAACTTTCTGGGGCCAATAACATAAAACAGAATAAAAAATAGTCGATTATTGTTTATTAAAATTTACCTGGACGTGAGGAGGTGTAGATAAGACATAAACTACACTATCAGCAATGTCTTCAGCGTGAAGTATTTGATTTTCTTCAAACATTTTTTTCACATCAAATTGTTGCTTAACTTCCTCTGGTATTATCTCTGTTTCAACAGCGCCTGGACTAAGGTTCTAAAAACGATATATATAGTAATATTACTTTTTACGGTAAATCCTGAATTTCTAAAACATTAGGAGCAAATCGTGTTTAATGTTAGTATTTGAAGATGCAATATTTTACAAGTGCTTGCAGACCAACTTGTAAGAATTTTAACCAAGTTGTCATATGATTAAAAATAAAAAAAATGAAATATATGGTTTTTGAAAATTAAAATAATATCTGAGGATCCCTATGTACTGGGCCATTTGATATTATACTACATTTTCGGTAACTGCCCTTTATGGCAAAGGAGTATTTACAGGTTTGGCCCACCTAACTGGATTCACGTATGTTCTTCATTATTTCTGGGGAAAATTTGTATCCAGAGTGTAATATTTTCTGAAGCCGGTTCAGATCAAAATGTCAACTATATGTCGTACATTTGGCGTTTAATAGGCCTTTCCAGTAGGTCCTCAAATCCTAAACTAACAGTGAAGTAAAAAGGAACATTGATATGCATAGTTTTGTAACACTAAAAGTATGATTTCATACCTTCTGGGGTATCACAGGGGGTGTCCCAGCCAGCACACCGACGTCATCATATGTCACTTTAAGGTCAGTATTGGTCTCCGACGTCACTTGTCAAGTAAATGTCGTCAAAATTACGTCATGTTTTTGTACGTCGCAGAGACGTCACTGTCAGAACGTTGTTATGATGTCATTCTTGAGTCATTTTTTGACGGCATAAACTGGATTTAAAAATGACGTTAAAGTTACATCACATTTTAATACGTCGCAGAGACGTCGTAGACAGAACGTTATTATGACGTCATTTTCTTCATACACGTATTACTCTATCGTGTAAGTAGGTACCACAGCTACATGTAAAATCTTTACCGCATATATGCCATGTAATTTTTACTCTACCTTTATTAGGTATCTATGACATTTAAATTCAAACTATACTGCATCGCTATCACAACTGCAGTATACATGTTTATCGCCACCTTATTGGAAATAGGTCTAACAACCAATAGCTGACCGCTGACCTATATTTCCCTCAACCTTAACATACCTATTATATATCATATATGTATTCCAAAGCGCAGGGCGAGTTAAACAAAAGACGATTATTAAAATGGCAGTCTACCACCAATATAGCAAACATTAGAAAATTAACTCTTATCTTTGACTATAATGCAAAATAGGAGTGCTGCCATCTACATTGAATGAAAACCCACATCTTTCTTTTAATTTTAAAACATCCAGAATATTTTTAAATAATTTTTGACACCCCTATGAACATAATACCCATTGCTTAATTGAACAACATTCACTGTTCGCACAACCTAATTAACATTGTATAGAAATTTGCCATTGCACTTGATTTTATACCAGAGCGAGAGGCCGACGGTTCAAATCACACAGCCGGATGATTTTAAGGTGTTTAAAATTCTGTTATAGTGTTATTTTTTAAAATAATATATGTATATTCAAACCATTCCCAATTAATAAAAACGTAAAATGAATAAAAACTGAAAGATTAAATAATGTTCTCAAGTGAAAAAGATTTTTACTTTGGCGCGTATTTGCCAAATCAAGGTCATATTAAACGTTATATTGACGTCAGCATTAAACCTTGATCATTTGGGGCCATACTCGTCAAATTAAGGTCATATTGAACGTGATTGTGGCTTCAGGATATGACGTCATTAGGATGTGATATTAGACTGGCATTTAGACGTACATTGAACGTCGTTATATTGGGACTTATGACGTAAATTATGACAAATAAATGACGCCAAATTGACGTCAGTGTGCTAGCTGGGGTATATTTGAGTTTTGGGCTTCCAAAACTTATTGCGTTTTTTTTTATAAACAGTTCAGTATTTTTGAACGGGTTTTTTTAGGCAAAGAGGTGAATATCTCCGGTTCTAGAAGTCTGATCGGGACAAACAAAAAACTGAAATCTTAGTAATTAAAATTCCAACAAGTCTGCCTTATATTTGAGTTATTTAAGTACGCACATAACGTACAA
Organism: Stenurella melanura; assembly: GCA_963583905.1. NCBI lineage: Eukaryota > Metazoa > Arthropoda > Insecta > Coleoptera > Cerambycidae > Stenurella > Stenurella melanura. The sequence continues at coordinate 20,549,461 of OY757315.1, forward strand.
AATTGAAAAAACTGGCTAAAACGCGTTTCTTAAAGTTCTAATGTATAGGGACGTCCAGAGTTTAGATCGGTTTCAAACTTTCAGAAATTACACCCTTTCTTGATAACAGAACACCCTGAAATTTTGATGCCCAAATATTGAACCTTGTGGACATTAATTTATTATCTAAAATTTAAGATTTAGTCCAAAATGGATCATTTTTTTCTAAATGTTGATCTCGATGCCAGCTTTCCATTGAGAAATGTGCCATTTATTATTATTTGCGAAGAGTATAATAGTAACAATAACAAATAATAAAAAAAATTAACTACAACTAACTGAGACTTACTGTGATTTTTATTTTCGATTTCAGGCTGTTCAGTTCTAACCTCAAGGTCTCCGCGAGAGCAGTGACGGCAAATTTTGATGCCGAATAGACATTCATGTTAGGAAAATTAAATACTTGATGTCCAGCAATACTGTTTATGTGTATAATATGACCATCTACGTTATTTTTTTTCATGTCTTTCACAGCCTCCCTGGTAGCTATACTTAGTCCAATGACGTTGACGTCTATAACCTTTTGCCACAATTCAGTGTTTCCATCGTAAAGACTTGTTTGCTGAACAATACCGGCGTTATTGATGAGTATGTGAACCGGGCCTAGGTTATCTCTCACCCACTTAAAAGCTCTCAGAATATCTCCCTCATTGCTAACGTCTGCTTTGACAGCATAAAGTTGGCCCTTTTTGCCTGCAAGTTTCTTTGCTAGTGCATCGACTCGTTCCTTTCTTCTGGCCAGACCAACTACCTACAAAATTATAATGACATTATCATTATTATTGTTATCGGTATCGTTATCATTGTCATTGTCATTGTTATTATCATCGTCATCGTCATAGTCATCGATATCGTTATTTTGATCAGAATGACTATCATTATCCTTGTTATTATTATTATTTATTATTATCTCATAAAGAGTAATTGGCTACGTGTAACCGTAGTTTTTATCAATGACAATCTAGAGTTATGCCCCACTACTGTCTCTTATAAGGAATATAATATGTAGTACAGGCAATGAAGGGAAAATTTTGTAAAAACCTCACAAAAGTTAATAAAACGATCAGCTCCGGGATTTAAGTAGGTGTAGGTAATAAACTGGAGAATGAGATGCTGCATTCTTTGCACTTTCAAGTTCCAGGAGAATTCAAAAAAATTTGGGAAAACTTTTTGTTTTTTTTTGCTCTAGGGGCTAAAATAATCAAAATAGAGAGAAAAGTTGTAGCTCGTCTCTTTCTCTACAAAAAAGTCCTTTACAAATTTTTGTCTTAAGCCGTTTAGGAGATAAATCAAATTTTCCACTTATAGTTTTGAGTCGCTCCGAAATGCGCGGAAAATGAAAATTCTCAGAGAGTTTCGCACTACCGGACACATCGATCGATAAACCTTACTATTCAGAGCCGCTAAAAAATGAAAATAACATAAAATGTAGAGAAAAGTCTCAGCTTTAATGTGGAACTAATCACAAAATTCATACAAATTTTTACCATAGAGAAGAAAGTGTTAGAAGATGGCTTAGCGAACTTTATACAGCTGATTTATTCATATCTTTGAGTTTTATGCATCCTCCCTATTTCTCCTGTAACACTAGGTGCTTTTTCACTGCATGGATTCGATTCCACGCACTTTAATCTTTATTTCGTAAAAATCTCATTGATGAATGTTAAGAACAAATAAACTGTATATGTTGTATTGTATAATTGTGCATTTTCTGAACGTGTATTCAGGTTATTACCTACTTAAATCCCGGAGATGATCCTTTTATTAATTTTAGCTACCCTAAATGGCTAATTTGCCTGTACTATATAGTGAAAGAATAAAATGTAAATTTTTCCAAGGCTTTCAACAAAATTTATATAGACATCTTGTATAGCTATTTGATTGAAAGTAGGTATAGTAAGTCTAGAATATAACCGGGCAAACATTTTTAATAACTGTCGTAGAAAAACAATTTTTACTCACCTGAAATATCGAATATAAAATGTCTGTGAGTCTGTATGCATGTATGTGTGTATGTATATGTGTATCTAAGTTTACCATTTCTTGTAGACAGGATAATTTCTGACAGACTTAATATTTGCTTCAAAGGCACGTTTGTAAAATAGAATGATGGAATATTGATATTATGCTGAGGCATGTATACTTCCATATTTTATTTGAACTGTATATTATAATTTTAGAGTAAAATGTTACTAGTGTTTTTAATTAAGCGCACAAGAATTGCAATATGTACAAGATATAGAAATATTGATCGATATTGTTCAAACAAAATAGGGTTCTCTATCTAGCTGAAACTAGCTTATAGCCAATATTTCAACATAATCGGACTTTTCGTTTTTAAGTTATCGTGCCTAAAAGAAACGTTATGGACGGACAGATAGACAAACAGACAGATGGAAGGACGGAATTTTGGAAGTTGTTCAGAATTCGATCACCAACACTGTGATATGAAAATTTCTTCTCTACAAGCGACTTTACCGGTTTTAGAAATGGCTCATCTATTTCATAATACTCTTATAGCTGCAGATGGGCGTTACCGAATGCGAATACTTATTAAACACAATAACTTTTGAAACATATTCTTTATAGGATTTTGCAAACATCAGAAAAAGCCATCTACGAGATCTAAAAGAAAAGCTATGTGTAAAAATATTAGTGAAATCTTTGCATTCTTTCGATAACCTGACTTCTGGTTATCGAAAGAATGCAAAGATTTCATTAATATTTTTACACACAGCTTTTCTTTTAGTTCTCATAGATGGTTGTTTTTTCTGACGTTTGCAAAATCCTATAAAGAATATGTTTCAATACAATTAAGCAAACAAATAATAATTCACTTTTAAACAATAACTTTTGTTAAACATAATTTTTTTAAATTTTAAGCATGTGCAAAACAGTATGAATACTCCCTAGTAAAACTGGATCATATTTATCATTTAGTAGCATATAAACTGTAATTCTTATATAAATAGCTTTTATGTTTCAATACAACTTTAAATTAAACTGGTGCTAAGGAAATGTAACATATGGGGTGGTGCCTCTAGGTTTGAACGAATTTTGTGTGAAATGTGATTGAAATTTGTTCAATAAGACTCTTATGAAACGGATGAAAAGTGGGTTGAGTATTGTCGAATGAAAACGGCTAACTGTTACGCCTAATATATTCATTTCAAAAGAACTTCTGTGAAGTAGTATGGTAGAATCATCTATTAAATGAACAATTTGCGACAATCCTCAACTCATGTTTTGATATCTTTTGCTCCTGATACTTAAGAAAAAATTACTAAAATCCGATTAGTTAGTTAGATAAAAATGCAAAGTGCCTCAACTAATATCCAAGAATAGAAGAACAAACAATAGAAAGAAACAATTAGTGCTGAGATTAGCTGAATTAAATATCAAATCTCTCAGAATCAACAGACACTGAGATGCTTAGGAGGGCAGTATAGGTCTTTAAATAATTTTAAACGTACCTTTAAACCTCTTATCACAAGTTGTTCGCTGATAGCCGCCCCTATTCCAGCGCTAGCTCCGGTTACTATGGCCACTTTGCCTTTCCAGCGATCCAATGAGAGCACCATTTTTACTATACATATATTTTTTAACACTGTCTCTACTTTTATTTCAAATAAAACATCGAGAATATATATCGAGATAACAAGTATGTGATAATATATATCCCCACTTTTTCTTTAATGTGGTAAGGCCAATTCATGGCCTTGTGTCATGTTTCTCCGTTACTAGATTAGTATCTTAAGTAGGTTCATCACGCGATGACTATGGCAAAGTTTCTCCAGTGCTGTGTAGATCGATTGTTTTTCTTACCTTTGTACTTCTTATAACTAAAAATAATTATATAAAATAAACAAACATGCTTTTAAGAACCAACTGAAACTCTTAAAAAATACACCGAAGAGAAGAAAGTAATATATAATTGGTTTATAAGTATTTTGAGCGTTTGTTAATTAGAACAATTACACATTACATTTAATTCCAAATCCACGTAGTGAAGTGGAAGTATAGCAATCGTAAAAAAAAAATTAAAAAAATTCTTGTTGAAATATGCTTAGAATGTCACGAAAATTTTCTGTATGTCAGTCTATCTGTAATTTTCTTGAGCGCACGTTTTCTCAGGAACGGTTTAATATATTGATTTGAAATTTGGTGCCCATAGGGCTACGTTTAGCGCAAATTTTGCCGAAGGGTTTGGGATTAAATGGAAGTAAATAGGGCAAAATAAATAAAGCAAGCTGGTAGAAGTACACAAAGTACACCAACCCCCTCCCCCCACCACATTTACTCCATTATTAAAAGGGTTGAAACAATAAAATAGAAATATTCACTTGAAACTCTGTACAGGCGTGTAGACAATCAGGCTATGAATTATAAAAGTTATTTGCCATATTGACGCCACCATTTTGATTTGTCAGATTTCGACCAAATACTTATAATGTAATCAACGTTGATAATTCTCAGATACCAATTTTCAGTCGAATCTAAGACGATTAATGTTAAAAATTATCGGCCATACTGACGCTGCCATTTTGAATATTTCAGTTTTTCCTAATGGTATTTCCCTGTTCGTTCGTATGTCCGTATGTTGCAGTTACGTTAACTTCAAAAAAATTGTCGGTAATTCTGGATAATAACGGGGCATTGGAATTTTCGCGTAATTTTTTCAGGGTAGATTAATTTGGGGTCGTAGAACACGAATCTGAAGTCGGTTTTCAATGCAAATGCATAGTTTTTCAAAAAAAAAAAAAAAATTTGAAAATGTTCACCATAACACGAACTTTTTGTTAGTGTAAACACTAAAAACACCTCGATTTCGGCTGATTCGGATCCCGTATCCACAATGTAGGTGCTTTTTAGAACAATACACTTTCTACGCACTGCAAAAAAATTGCTGTTTCATAATAATAGATAGTATAAATAGTAATATTATTTATAAGAATTCAGAACTCCATTATTTGACAGATCAGACATAACTGCCATGCCATAAGATTGCCGCGCATGCGTGTCAAAATACCCTGAAAAGTTGGTGTCTCAAGGCACAACAAAGAAATTCATTTTATAAATACCTATCAAAATTCAGAAAATAGCAAATATAATTTAAATAAGAATATTTTCAATATATAGTGTGTAGGGTTTACTTAGAAATGGTCCTGTTTTGTTATTGCCCAGTAAGGATCAGGGGGAGGTGAGATCACACATACCTTGCCAGGAAAGGAAATCCTCCTTACTCCTCTCGGATACCACCTACTACTCACTTTCAACCTGGTTATCAGCAATAAACGGGATCCGAGAAGGGCGAGGAACATTTGCGCTGGCGCAAATTTTCCTTGCCCTTCTCGCCCAGATAGTACCAAAACATCCACAAAACGTCCAGAAGATGTCCGTTGATGACATTCAGGACGGACGAAGGATGTCCATTTTAGGTCGTCAGACTTATGGTGGACGTTCAGAGGAGGTACCGTGTCACAAATTTGGACTTCCTCAGAACTTCTGATTTAGGGTCATTATAGGTCCAGATGAGGACGTTCCGTGGACACACACAGGCTTTTCAATTCAGACCTTCATAGTCTTAAGAGATGGTAAATGATTTGTTCAAGATACTTTATATTGGCTGAAATTTTATAGATAGTTTTTTCGTACCTGAAAAAGGTATCGACCATCTAGCTAACCAACCCCAGTCCGAAGTCTACCACTAATTTCTTTGAAATTAGGGGTGCACTTCGGTTTTTCAGGTTTTTTATTTTTTTTATAAAATTTCAGTTGGCTTAAAGTACTTTGAAGAAATCGTTCACCAGCTCTGTGGCTATTGCTGCACATTTTTTTAAAGCTGCAATGGTATTTTTTTTGTTACGTAATTTTTTGCGGTGGTAACAGCAAGAGTATGCACCGACTAAAATAAGCTCAGTGGAGTCGGGGTGGTCCGATTTGTGGTATTATTTGCTATTGTATTAATACTCAAGATACTTTAAGGGCGCCAAGTGATTTCTAAATGACTACATACCCTTCTTAGTTAACAAAGTCACTAAATTAGGTGCAAATTTACGATAAGCCTTCTGAATAAATCAAGCAACGTACTTAATGATCAAAATAAGTGTTTAATAGGAAAATATATTTACATATGCATATATATACACTTTTGACAATAATTAATATGAATGACTAGACCAGGGGGGGGGGGGGAAATGCATCCCGGATATTTCTGGCACCAAAAAAAAACATTTTACAATGTATATAGGTGACCTACACTCTCGAGAGTGCGACCCTTTGATAAAGATATCGCAAATTAGAAAGCAGAATAAAATCAAAGCGATCTTTATCTGAATCGTCGTTACACAAATTGTTAAAAGGTATAGCCAATAGGCAACTTTATTCACTGATGTTGTATGAAGTAAACTTATCTAATAATAAATTATATCTAGTTTGAAGAAATAGTGGATCACACCAATAAAAGGGTAAAAACGTGATTTAGATGGGCAAATTCTTTTTGTAATTGTTTACCGAAACAGGTTGTACTAGACACATCCACTATGTGGTACTTATCGTATTCTTTCCTTGTCCGTCTCCTCGCGATGACAGGTTACCACCCCGGGTTTGGCCTTCCCCAGAACCTCCACAGGTACCAAAAAGAATCAACAGTTACTCCCCCAACTAGGCCATGTATAAGGACGACACCCAGTATATATGTAGCTATATAATTCTCTTTCATATAACATCGATTCACTTTATTTATGGACAACAGTCTTAAAATGACACCCTGTCACGAAGCTAAACCAACAGGAATATAATAAAATATATAATAATAAAACGCCTAAAAATTAGAGAAACAAGTGTTATTGCTAGACCACTGATAAAAATTAAATAACGACAATGGATGGAGTGTAACACTCACCTCTAGTGCGAATTATACCCTATGCAATTCTAGAGACGTTTTTATACTCCTCACTATCTGAGAAAATCATCCCTTCTAGGATCAAAGACAGCCAAAGTTCCATACACCATACAACAACCCAAATGACTCGTCTTTTATATATGTGATAGTGCATAAGCCGTATATCACGATATTTATAATAATTTTGCACTATACACACGTCTTCTCTTTTTACAAAATCACGCCGGCGCGCGGCGGTCGAACAAACTCAGCCGCTCGGATCGATAAAATTTCTTGTTCCTTTTTTTTTCCTCATCAAATCGGTTTTTAAATTAACTCCTATACGCAGTTGTACATAAAACAGATAGATGTCTCGACCGGTATTAAAAGTGAATATTTTATATGAACGAAAATATCTCGGAAAATATATACAAATCTACACCAAAGCAATAACCATAATTGTAAATATATTAGTTACTAGAATAGAACATAGAACTGGTAAAAAAAAATACGTATCATTTTATTTGTACACTGCATTCGGTGGCATGGAATAAGAATACTAACTTTTATTATTTTCATTCTTTTGCTTCTACAGGTTTTATTAAATTTACCTATTGCTTAGTTGAGAAATAATTAGAAAATATAGACATATTGCAGCAAAATAAGTTATTAATTTTTATGTGGTACTAAATGATAAGTTTAATGATGAGCTAGGAAAAATCAACACATGGAAACAAATATAAATTCTTTAGGGAAGCAGGGCAGTTTATTTATTAGCTTTGAAAGTTAAACAAACTTTACCCAAGGAGGATTGTTATTATTAAATTATTTAAGAATTACGAAATATTTGTGTAATTAAATATTGTACTCATATTTATAAACATTTTATTTAGTGTGGAGTTAAAATTATGTCGCTGATACATCATTTACTACCATAAGTATATCTTATTCTTATTAGCTATTTTCTTCTGTGCTGAACAAAGGGAATGCAACCAATAGAGATCAAGAATTTTAGAAATACCTCGATTTGATTGGCTGCTTAGTGATTGCAATAAGTTGGTTCAGCATGAAAGAGAATAGCTGTTGTGATATCAAAAACTATTGTGTATATAAAAATTCTCAGGACATTTCTGCGTACTTTTTTTTCACCGTATTTAGTTACGCTACACGATTTTTTAACCAGTTTTCAAGTTTTATTATTCCTTTCCTTCTGTATTTTTTAACGGCACCACATTTTTAATTTGTTGCATTCGTGACAAAATGAATCTTGGTAAGCCAACATGCGACCTAAAATGGACGTCCACAGGACGTTAATTTAGTATATCCTAAAAACATCCGAAAATAGACGTCTTATGAACGTTCGTTTCACGTCGTCGGCAGTCTACGGAGTTGTGGCTGATCTGTCAAATAATGGAGTTCTGAATTCTTATAAATAATATTACTATTTACACTATTTATTATTATGAAACAGCAATTTTTTTGCAGTGCGTAAAAAGTGCATTGTTCTAAAAAGCACCTACATTGTGGATACGGGATCCGAATCGGCCGAAATCGAGGTGTTTTTAGTGTTTACACTGACAAAAAGTTCGTGTTATGGTGAACATTTTCAAATTTTTTTTTTGGAAAAACTATGCACTTGAATTAAAAACCGACTTCAGATTCGTGTTCTACGAACCCAAATTAGTCTACCGTGAAAAAATTACGCGAAAATTCCAATGCCACGTTATTCTCCAGAATTACCAAATTTTCATCACGAACCGCCACTGCCGGTGTTAGAAATGGTACATTAAGTGGATCTTTAATCTAACCGATATAAATTATCCTAGAACATGGCGACAAAAATAACTCATTCAACGATAACAGCACACGTAACAGTTTCAACGACAATATTGTATTATTTCTAAAAATATCATTTATAGATGTATGTCGGTATTTTTATTATTACGTGTATGTACTTTACTACAACAATAATATTATCTTGCAATTATTGAAGTAAACAAAATATTGTAATTTTCTAGATTACTAATTATTGTGGATATGTTTGTTCCTGTTTATGTTTCTAAAGCCAATTTGGCGTTTTACACTAACGAAATTTGATCAGATCGGTATCTGCTTAATAAGTGCCTAAAGTGCCTTATTATCATTTGAAAAAGTGTAAAAAGTAAGATTAAACACTTGAAAATGCTTGCTTGTTGTTATAGGAGACAATGTTAAAGTGGCGTTACTCATAGCTCCTCAACAAACGTCAATTTTGCATAGTCAGATGTGATTAGGGAGTCTTCTGCTTTATGTTGATTATAGATAAAATTCATAGAAATGAGGTTCTCGTTGTCACGTATAGTAGGTAATAGTACAGGAGCCAGCTTGCAATCACCTGACACATTTGTAATAGTTAGAGACATTATTAATCCTATATGAAACATACCTTCAGGGAGGGGCGAGAACTACCCCCCAAATATAAAAAAATCGATGCTCGAAATGTTTAAGTTTTATTGAAATGATGAGAAACTGCATCAGGTCCGACACAATCTTCATAATTGCCCCTATAGGGTTGAGAACAACCATCACTAAGTATAAAAGACACGAGAAAAACGATAAAAATCTTAACATCCAAGATGATTTCTATTTTCATGGATGCTATGATTGGTTAAAACTGCGTAGTACTTTAAAATAGACCTGGAAACTTACGTACCATCAACGTCCTACAGTGTCAACCCTTAGAGGAACTACCCCCTATTAAGATATAAGTATAAAAAGTTACAGTGACTTCTATAAAAATTTGTAATATCTGCGTTGTGTAGAAATAAGAAGGAACTAGACTATGTCCGACGCTGTGGTTGAAAACTAACCCCACGGGGTTGCGAGATGCCACCCCTATATCCGTAGGATGCTGAGAAAACAGAGAGAAACTTACCGGATTTACATTTTTATAGATGCTATGGTTGGCAAAAATCGGGTTGTACACTTAGAGCTTGAAACCCATGTACTATCAATGTTATTAGATTAGGAAGGAGGAGCGGCTGATTGGCCTTGACCACCGCGACCCCATGGATCTATTGTGGTGCTCCCGATTTTGTTCCTTATCCAGGTTTGTCTTTTGTATGAGACTCCACAGCCTTGATAAGGGCCCCTTAGTGTAGCTATCAGCTCCTGGTTTTTCCTCACCAAGTAGTTGGAATCTCAGTATAGCAAGGTCTTCGCAATGGCACAATACGTGGACTGAATTCTTCCACCATTCTCCGAAGGCTGTTGTTGCTTTCTGTATGACTTTTTCGATGTGGGAATTCCATGTCAGCTTTTGGTCAAAAATGTCTCCTAGGTATTTTACCTCATTGACAAATGGAATTTCCAAGACTCTTTCTTGTGTGAAAGTGACTACTGTTTTGTGGGGATTAATGGTGAGTCCTTCCTCATTACACCACCTGTCGACAACATTTAGGGCTCTTTGCGAACGCTCTGATATCGTGTTCATAAATCACCCCATGAAAATTATTTCTATGTCGTCAGCATATCCTAGGCAGTAAATGCATTCCGCATAAATTTCTCGGAGGAGGTCGTCAACAAGGATTGCCCACAGTAGTGGAGATAGTACCCCTCCTTGGGGGTAAACTGTACTCATCTTTGCTTCAATCGTAGCCTCGCCTAAAGTGGATACTATTATCCTTTTCTCTAGACTGGCTTTGATCCACTGACAGAGCACTGTTAGGACTCCTCTGGTTAATAATGGACTCCTCTGGTTAACAAGTGCTTTATTGCATTGTTAAAAGCTCCTTCTATATCTAGAAAAGTGGCTACTGCAATTTCTTTGTCATCTAATGACTTTGCTAGTAGCCTATTTAAATCATGATTTTCCCCGCGTGTATGCATACTGACGTTCACTAAGAGGATTTTCTCTTAGAATTTCGCCTCTAATGTACTTGTCCAGAAGTCTTTCCGGTGTTTTAAGCGGGAAAGAGGACATGCTTATGGATCTATATGACTTGGGTGTATGGTCCGAAATCCTACCTATTTTTGGGAGGTAGGTGACCTTCACCGTCCGCCATTTGCGTGGTATGTATCTCCAGGCCAAACAGGCTCTGAATATTTTACATAAATATGGTAGTGATATATCCTGCCATTTCTGGAGCAGGATTGTGTAAATTCCATCCATTTCAGGAGATTTGAATGGTTGGAACTTACCAATGTTATTAAGTAACATCCTACGAAAGGATGTACACAACGTCAAGATACAACGAAAAAAATGTTGCAGTGACGACTGAAAAAGTTGCTTAGATGCAACAGTATACTGAAAAAGCTTCAAGATGCAACGCAAAAAATGTTACAGTGACTAATGAAAAAGCAATACTGCACTGAAAAGGTATACTGTTGCTTATAAGCAACTGTACTTATCACACAGTGGGTACAAAGATTGGGTTGGTGGGTTTCCAGAGGCAGAAACTGTTAGATATTTCACTTTATAATTACACATGCCCACAAAATAAAGATCTGTAGCCGGGACCCGACATAGTAATCCCTATGTATTTCGACGTGATGAACATGAATCCATCACCTAGCTCCATCACCCAGCTCCATCACCCACCATTTTTAATAAACCGCGAAAATAATCTAAGAAATCTGATTTCTTTAGGTTATTTTCACGATTTACAAAAAAATGTTGGGTGCTGGAGCTAAACGGACATCGGATTCGTATTCAACAGGTCGAAATACATAGCGATTATTATGTCGGGTCCTGGGTACAGATCACTTTTTTGAGGGCCTGTGGTATTATTATTATTATTTTCGCTTTTTTACTTGAAATAATTCCATTAGTTTTATACAGGGTAGGGCAATAGTGCGTCGGACCTCGATATCTCGTGTTCTACGATAGCTAGAAATTTTAAAAAAAATTGCAAGGAAACTAGATAAAAAAATCTATAACTGGAAATTATTTTAGAACATAGAGGGCGAGCCAAGACGAAATTGCCAAATGTCTTTTCTTTAAATGGAATGGTATGTATATCAGTACATTTTTTGAAGCCTCTTTCTAGGCTCTATTCATTCCTATATTAGCATTGAATATCTCCCAACCACTTGGATGTAATGAATTTAGGCTTTATTGCTTGTCGAATAACGAAAATGGCAAAAAAATGTACAAAAAAACAATGCAGTAAAGGACCTGTTAAACACTATTTACTCATTTCAATGGATTGGAAGAAATGGTCCCACTAAATGGCCTCATTTTAAAATTGCATAAGGGCGCATGTCAATCAAAATGGGCAACACGTCGAACATCTGTTATAAATTTTTCTAATGAATTATTTGAGGGAACCTCTTTTTTTAAGTTTATTTTTGAATTTTGTAATTATTGCCCAATAAAACGAAATTGGTTGCAATTAGCCATAGAGAAGTACTTACACAAAATGTTCATTTTTCATTTCTACATCAAATCGTTGAAAAATATACAGGGTGTTTCATTTGAAAAAAAATGAGAAAATTCAATTTAAAAAGTTCATAATGGAAAAATTATTTTTGGCCACCCTATACAGTTTTAGGAAATGAAAATGATTAAAAAACATTAAGTAGATATTTCGTAACTGGCATTCACATAAGTTTTTCTTAAAACCCATAATTGTGACTGTGGTGATTTTTTTTAATATAATCTCCAGATTGCATTATTTCAACAAAAAAATTCATTATGGCCTATAATTTCGTCTTGGCTTGCCCTGTATGATCGAAAATAATTTCCAGTTATAGATTTTTTTAATCTAGTTTACTTGCAATTTTTAAAAACATTTCTAGCTATCGTAGAACTCGAGATATCGAGGCCCAACGCACCATTGCCCCACTCTGTATAAGTATCTACTTAGTTCAAGTATCGTGTTCTCATGTTTTTAAAGGTGTAAGTGGTGGAATAGCTGTTGAGCTAAACTTCGCCCTTTAAATTGAGATATTGTATTCCATCTTTTTCTAATAAAGACCATTTGTTAATATTATTATTATTATTATTTTTTCGGTTTCCCGACGCTGGACAGTCTTCCGTGGCCTCTGACATCACACGGAAAGAGCGCCAGCAATATATCCACAGCCACTATTATTATTATTATTATTATGTTAATAATATAAAATTGACAATAGTCAAAATATACAAGATATTGGATATGAGGCGTTCTGCAGAATAGTAATGAAAATATCCTTATAATATAAAAGTTATTATACAGATTAATACATTCATTAACATTGCATTAAATGAAGGGCCATTTCTTGACATAATTGAGCCAAAAATGTCATTATTAGTAGTAAAACACTTAGATTGGCTTTTGCCAGCACGATCATGTAGTTATGTCGTTATAAGACGCTTTGCAGCAATTGACACTTGCATTATTTCAATAAATATTGCCCACAAATAACACTTGTTTTATTTATAATTTTTTTCTCGAGCTTGCTGTCCAAAACAACTGGTGGAAATTGTAGAATTGCATAGTACATACAGGTGTACGCTGACCTATGCCTATCTTTAACAACCAATTTCCCCACTTTCATATTTCGAATTTATAAATTATTAGCTAGGCTTTTACAATTTAGGTAGACATAAAATTCTTCAGGCGCAAATTACATGCAATACGGCTGATATAAGGCTACAACTTAAACACAGCTTTCAAACACAACTTAAACTGGTAGTTGCAAAACAATTATTACTGCGAAAGCAAAATTAAATAAAAATAATTACCAAACATCCAAATCAATTATTACATGAGTAGGCACAAATGATGTAAGGGTACATATAGAGATAAGTTAAACACCCTCGTTCTGGCAAGGTTTAAAAATGTACTTGTAAATGTAAATAATTTGGGAAATCAAAACTATGCAGTAAGTATTACAATTTGTAGTTCATACTCAACATTTCAGGGACTACTCCCTGTTTGATTAAATTTGAAACATTGATTATATAGGTAAGTTAATAGTCAAATAGTAAGTCAATGAAAACTTTAATCATAATAATAAAAATTCTTGCATTATTCATTGGCGTATATATATATATATAGAGTATAGATACATATTGTGTAGTGGGTAGTGCTCTCTCTGTCTTCACATTCCATTGATTGACAGAAGCGTACGCGAGAACGATTTGCAGTTAAGTTTTCTCAGCGGCTTTAAATCAGTCTGTGTATTACAATAACTATGGTGTCCTGCAACTTAAAATAGTTGATTCTGCATGTGGTTTTTAGCTTCTATGTTGTTATATTTCATCATGCTCTATACTCTTCGTCGAATCGTATTTACGCTGTTGTCGTTATTGTCCACAACGGTTAGAAGGTAAGATATACCTTGTTCACTACTTGACAGTGATATATCCTTAAAGTGTCTGGGAGGTTTCCATAACATTAACAAATATTCTTCATGTATGATGGTATTACGGAGTTTGTGTACGCTACTTTCTCTATTTCACTATTGTCAATATTTTACAAGGTTACCTGAGCCTCAGAAATCTAAGGGTGTATGATTGAACCTATTAAATGCAGTACCAGTATCGAATACACACAAATACCTTAATTAAATAAAATGACACACACCTATAGGATCTACGGGATGATCTACATTAACTTATCTTTTTTGTATAACTCAATATATATCTAATGCTATCACGCTATCGCCCTGGTTGACGTAATTTACACAGACTTTACTAAGGCATTTGATAGACTAAATCAGAGTATCTTGTGTTTTAAATTTAAAAAATTTGGCTTCTCAAGAAATTTGTTGTTATTTTTAAATCACATCGTGAAAATACACCACCTTATTGAATGCTGTCGATAACGATCTGCGGAATTCGTATCTACCTCGAGTGTACCCCAAGGCTTTGTTTTAGGTCCACCAATCTTCAATATCTTCATTAATGACATCGCAGAGGAATTGCGTGTGTCAATTGTCTTTTATACGCAGATGATATGGAGTTATACAATAAAGTAAATGAGGTAAGTAATTGTGTGGCATTACAAAGCGCTCTTGATAAAATCAATTACATGTAATGTAAACAAATTATGGTTGAGTATAACTAAGTGCAATGTTCTAAATTTTACCAATAAACACTCATATGTAGAATTTAATTACTGTATAGAATATTTAGTGCTTGCACGTCCATCAATATTCCGCGACCTAGATGTAACTTTTGACAGTAAATTATAATTCAATTTCCATATGAATACCATGACTAATTCTTTAATTCTTAATACGATCTTCTTACGATTATAACGACATTAGCACATTGAAACTACTATATCAATATTTCGTTCGATCCAAGTTGGTATATTATTTGGTCGCCCCATTATAACATATATACAACCATAGAGAGAATTCAAAGTTGCTTTTTAAAGAGTTTGAGTCATAAGGAAGATGGTGTCTATCCTGCTATTGGTTTTCCTGACTGTGCTGTTAGATATATTTTCACTCCCATAATTAACGTCCAGAGATCCTCGTCGCTATATAAAAAGTATGAAAACTATAAGAATTTTCAAAACCAGTTTGAATTCCACTGGAACGTAGCTGCCATAAAAATTTTAACTGCATAATTATAAATTTTAGTTTTATATTTTTTTTATCTGTTTGCTTTGTATTGTCTTGTTTCTACTCTCATACGTCATATATTTGTAAGTACTTAATGTTTCCTACCCTGGAATTGGAATGCTCTGTTGGGTGGTGTATTATTAAATAAATAAATAAATAAATAATTAAAAAAAACGTCGATAGTAGTTTTCAAATTTTATTTTAACATATTAAGAAAGCTTTGTATTAACATGTTCAAATCATTTAATAATTTAAATAAATAGCGGAAATGTGTTTAGTACCATTTAGGCATAATGCAGTATTGGGCGAATGATCAGTTCTTGAATCTGAAAAAAAAAAAAAAACATAATTTCATTATCGATTTTCTACTTGTGGTTTTAACTAAGTACATCAAATTTATTAGGCTCACAAGATTTCACAAAAGTATTTTTCCAACTGCATCCCCATGTAGTAAATGACTGGATTTGTAAGGTTATTTTGTTGTTAAGGTGGCATATATTTTTGTTGCAATTATGTTAAAATTAATGTTAATTATTTTCTGCTCTGTTCGAAATACACAGATTTCACCTCACTTATGTATCTCCAAGATACGAAAGTAAGTGACCGATTCTGTGCAGTGCAAACAGATTCTATGGTTAAGTGTAAGAAAAGCGATCATGATTTCTTGTGAATTTGTGACCGCTTAACTTCGCCATTTATTTTCTATGGTTTATTTCATTAAATCAATAATTCAATAGTTAATTGTATTTTTAGATGAAAACTTAAGTGTTATTATTATTATTATTATTTACGTTATAAAAAAGAGAAAGAACTTGTAACGATGATTTTTGAATTTCGAAACAGGTTTCTACATGACTTGTTAAATTGAGAACTATTGTATATAAAGTATTTAAATAAAACTTATTGCTCTGATAAAAGATCATGTTATGACTTTATAGCTTTTTTTGCTACGCTTTCTAACATTGCACATATTTTGGTGATTTTAGTTTATTTATTATAGTAATTAAAAGTGTACATACACCAAAAAAAGCCTTATACGGATCATGTAACTCATGGACTAAAACCATGAAAAAGTTTCAAAAATATCAAAAGTGCTGTGTCCAGGACGAGACCTGAATACTCTCCCTTTCGGACACGCTGGTGATGTTTCCAGACCACCCACCTCTCAGAAACTACCCCTAAACACGAAAAACCACCCACTTTTCGCGTTTTTCTCATTCTGAGCATACGGGGGCTGGTCGGATCAGGTTTCTCGGGTAGGCCGTACGGATTTTGATCATCTAACATATTATCAACCTCAGGGTTAAAACTGCCCTCTCCTCTGATAGTAAAATTGCCAGAAAAATTTCAAAATTGATAAAAAAATTTATTTTAATTCATTTTCAAGGATGCTCAACACGATAGCAAACGAAATACGGAACAAATTTTTAACAATTTTGAAATTTTTGTGGGGGATTTAATGCCAGGGGAGGGGGTAGCTTCAACCCCGGGGGTTCATAATATAAATGCGAAAATTGGATGGTTTTCGCGTTTAGGGGTAGTTTCTGAGGAGTGGGAGGCCTATAAATATCACCATCTTGTTCAGAATCCTCGAAAACGGGGGGGTACCCAGGTCTCGCCCTGGTCACAGCGTTTTTTAAGTTTACCCCTTTTTTTGCAACTTTTTCATGGACTATTTACACGGTGATTGTGACGCGCCTAATGTTAGGCGCTCCGTCAGAAATCGATTTTGTGAACCGCTGCTATGCATAAAATGATAAAGATTAATGAGTGAGCATAAAACTGATGTGTCGAAAAAAACATGTAGCTGTTGAACTTACTACTTGACAGATGATTACAAAACAGCTCAACTCAAAAATTGGTGGTTAATCGACTTATTCATGCATTTTAAACAATGTACAAAGAAAATTATCAATTTACCAACAACAGAGGATAATTGTATAGTATCACTTATTAAACGTACTTTACCTGAACATGAGGAGGTGTAGATAGAACATAAATAGCAGCATCTGCAATGTCTTCAGCTTGAAGAATTTTTTCCTCTTCAATCATTTTTTGGACGTTGAGTGTTTCTCTAGCTTCCTCTGATATTATTTCTGTATCAACAGCGCCTGGACTGAGACTCTAAAACCAATATGTTCCGTTAACAATTTTTTGCGGTAAAAACGTAACATAACATAATGAAAGGTGTAACGAAGCATATTTTATTTTATAAAACCGCATATGTATTATATACTATTTCTAAGTACAGAAAGCAAATAGTTGTTTGAATTTAAGCATTATCCGGTTGGAGAGAGCTCCGCTAGATGGAGCTAGTTCTCCAACACCAATTAATTATGTTATCTGTATCGAATACTCAACCGAGCCAACGATATAGCAAGGGAATCAGGAGCAGGAAATACTAAATTAAGAAGACCATCGGCAAGGAAGTGAGTATATTAGGAACGTTGGTAAACAACTTGGCCAGTGTTAAGCACAGGCCTGCTAATCATACTTTCTTTTCCAGTTGTGTGTCTGGTACGCCACGGACGCTCGAGTAAGTATAGGAATATCCAGGACAGAAAAAGGTTCTGAGGTTTCTGGCTGGCCTAGTCCCTTCAGCTGGTCAGATACCAACGGCCTTTGGATATCTCGGATATTATCTATCCTTGCTGCCCGGAGCGTATGTACGCAGGGTGGAGGTCTCCTGGGTAGACTCGGGTGTGGTTTGCTAGCCTAGTCCCTTCAGCTGGTTGACCACACAGGCCCGCTGATACCCCGCATGTCCTCCACTCTCGTGTCCGTAAACCCTGGAGGGTTGGTCTGTCCCTGCGGGTGGATTAACCAAGAAGGAACCGTGAGCCGAAGTGTTTCTGGTTGTAGACCGTCGAAGGGGATATCTTGAGTGATTCACTGGTGCTCATCAGCATGTTTAGATGTTATAATAATTATACTTATGCAGTACTGTAAATTATTTATTATTTATTTTGTATAATTTCCTTGGTACTTATTATCTTTTCTGTAATTTTTAAATGAAAACTCAATTCTTTCTAAATTTAACTTTAAAACGTCTAACTCCCCTTCATAAAAGAATTTATTAAATAATTTTTAACACCCATGTGAACGTAATGTTCATTGCTTAATTGTACAGAATTTACTTTTCGTACCACAAGCATTATAGAAATTAGTTAATGCACTTGATTATATTAATGCACAAATTGTACGGTTAAGGTTAAAAGGGAATATTATGCTTAAACCGCATACTAAATTGCAAATATACGCTATTTAGAGAGAAATTCATATGGAGGAGAGTAGTCCAGAGGAAGTGTACTATACTACCAAGCGTAAGGTCCACGGTTCAAATCTAATAGCCGGATTTCAAGGTAAGTGTTTACAATTTTGTGTTATCTATGTGTGTATCAAACCATTCCTAATTAATAGAGACGTAAATTGAATAGATACCGAAAGATTAAATAATATCCTCAAGTGAAAGAATATTCTCTTAGTAAAGATTAAAGCATATCCTTGTTAGGTCCTAACATTGTCCCAAACGTGACCTAAAATGACGTTGTTGCGACGTGACACGGATAGCCCATCCAGTCCTAAATGGTTGCGCTGGAACGTCCCTACGCGGTTTTGGGATATCCCTGGGATGTTTCAAATATCCTACTTAATGTTTTTGGGACGTCCCAGAAACAGTTTTGTGTTCACTGGGTGATGGTCTGTTTCAGATTTTTCTGAGTGATACTTTTGGATATATGGCGGGGGGACATCAACTTTTAAGCGTTTTCTCGAAAATATGTTAAAAGGAAATATATGCAAAAAATAAACCATACATTTTTGAGTTCGTGTTTCGACAAGTCTTTATTTGGCACCCCCCATAATGGGCTTCAAAAATTGGTCTCCTTAACTTCCTATTTCACCTCTCGATAGTAACCCCCAGAATCAAAATGATAACTTTTGTACCGCACGTCTGTAATTGGGTCAGAACTTCCCACAACTGTGCCAAATTGCAACTTTCTAAATCAAACAGTGTCTAAGAAAAATGTGACAGACGTATGAACAAGTTTGTAATCATTGTGCACAGTGGCATCTATATATAAAACATCTTTCTTATAATTATAAGCAGTCATCCATGGCAGATGTCATCATGGTATGTGGCAGGGTGCTATCAAGCGAACCTTCTACGAAATCCGAGTAAAATACAAAGTTCATATCCATCATGCGTACTAGTATATATTCCCAAATTATTGATTTTTAAGAGTATGACCATGTTTATAGATGATAACTACTATTTTGGGGTATTCATCATCCTTAGTACGACTTTCTTCAGTTTCTTTCGCCAATCCTTCCTATTTTGCGACTCTTGTTTCCAATTCCTTGCACCGATTTTTCGTGCATCCTCATCGACTCTCGCTGCTTCCGAAACTGTGATATTTCCTGGGGGTTAATTACCATCAGCTCTATTGACATGCCCTACCTACCTGAGTCATCCTATCCTAATTCTTGTTACCACATCCCTATCCTTTGCCACCTGTTTGTATTTCTCATAGAGCTCAAAGTTGTAATGGCGGTGCCATACATCGTTCTCACATACAGCTCCAAAGATCCACCTCAGGATTTTCCTTTCAAAACTGTGGAGTAGGGTTTCGTCAGCTTTACTCAAGGTGCATGTCTCGGATCCATGCGTCAGGACCGGGAGTATTAACGTTTTATACAGCATTAGCTTTGCCTTAAATGATAATTTCCGGCTTTGAGGTGTTTTCCAAGTCCAAAGTAGCACTTGTTGGCAAGTATTATTCTGAGTCTTATTTCCTCGGATATTTATATATAAGAACCCAGGTAAGTTAATGCTTGCACTACCTCAAGGTTCTAATCAGCGAGTCATATTTTGTCCGATGTTTCTGGCTCTATTACCTGATATCGACGCCATAACTTTACTTTTTCGCTCATTCACTGTTAGACCCATATTTTTTGCTGCACCAACGAGTGTCGCAAAAGTTTCTTTGGAATGTCGTATTGTGCGTGAAACAACATCCACGTCATTTGGATATGCCATTATCTGTATGCTTTTATCAAATATTGTACCCCTGTTGTTTAGCACTGCGTCTCTAATTTTTCTAATGCCATGTTAAAAAGGTGATACGTCAGGGCATCTCCCTGTCTTTGGGGTATTATAACCGAAAAACACTGAGAAGTTTGATTAACACTTACTAGGCAACCACGGCAGATGCCGTGTCAGGCGTATCCTTCAGCAAGCTACTTGCTTATCCTTTTTGCATAAAGTAGTATCCGATATACCCCGAGAGCTAGCGTCACAGAAATTTGTACTATTTGTAAATGGACAGAATGTGCCTTAACAGGTTGTCGATGAACCATTGAATGCCCGCCCATCAGTCTGCCGGGCTGGGAGCCCTGCGTTTGGCGGCGAGAGGCGGTTTAGTCAATAACCTGACAGCGATACTGTCACAAATGTCAAAAAAGCAGTTTTTGGTTATCTCGTGCCGAGCCGAATTTTCGATTTTGCCGTCACAATTTACGACACCGACAAAATACTAATCTTTCCTTTGTTGTTTTTGAAGTTTTGCCTTCTCCGACGAGATTATAGTCAATTTTAAGCTTGGGATCCACTGTAGCCGATCGTGCTAAGTGGCGACTATTTTTAAGTGGATTCCTGACACAGGGCTACTTTTTATTTATTTTTTTTTGCTTTTTGGCAGATATTTTTTATTCTATAATTACTCTTCGCTTATTTCTATGCGACTAATGTGTTAAAATTATACATTCTTATAATTGTTTCAGATTTCTTGGCGATACATGAGGAAATAGTCTTTCTAGTTTATCGTATGTTGTTGAGTAGGTCTGGTGGCGTAACGGCTCGAAGTCCTGATTCTCAAACAGATTCTACCAAAACTTCCAACTATCATACACTTTTCACCACCATATCTTTTATTCTGTATCTATCTCTTTCCGTTCTCTTGTTTGTCATATGTTTGTATTTGTAACTTTTTATTCTGATTCAATTTAGACCGATAAACTTTGTGAAAATTCTAACTATTTTAAACTCAATTTTCCTTTCCTAAAAACCACAAACTCCCAACGGCGAGCAGACTGTCGAGACAATTTGCCTTGAGTGGGGTTTTTCCAACTGAGTTCAACCCCATCTCAGCAACAAAATTACAAATCAGTGCCTCCTCCCAAATAAATTAAGTGTTTTTATTCATTATTTAGAATCAAGTTTTAATATTTTAAATTTTACTGATAATTTTAAGCAGCCACAGGCGGCAGGAGTTTTATCTTTTAAATTTAATTATATCGAGCCAAACCGGTCACGATCCGTCCAACCGCACTAACACCACGGCGCTGCGCGACGTGGTTGTACGGTTGGCTCAGGATCATGATCCGGAGAAGCAATTTATATTGTAAACAGATGAATAAATATGTTGTTGTTGATGATGATGATGATGATTCTCAAACAGGAAATCCGGGTTCGAATCACCCACCAGGAAATTTTTTTTTTCTACCTTTTTTTACATTTTCGGTCACAATCTGATGCTGAAGTATTACCTTTATATTACATGAGTAAATGAAAATAGGTATCCATGATGATTTTCAGATACCAATTTTCCGTAAGTGATCAAATTTGTCCGCCATGTTGACGCCGCCATTTTGAATTGTGAAATTTCGATCGAAAATTTGTAATTGGCGACCTTGATTACATTCAGATGCCGATTTTCAGTTGAGTCATTTGATAAAGGATAACACTTGTGCACCATGTTGACGCCGCCATTTTGAACTATTAAGTTTCGATCCCATATTTGTAATCTGCGACATCGATAATCCTTACATACTGAATTTCATTCGAAACAGACCGTAAAGATAAACATTTTTTATTTTTATTTTTTATTTTGACGAACCCTGTATGTTTTCCTTGACAAAAATTTATCAAGTTTTTAAAGATCCGGCTTCTGTCGATTGATAAAATCCGAATTTGAATTATAAATTTTCTCGCACAATTATTTGTATCGAATTCCAACAAAATTATTTTGTAATTGAATGAAGCTCCGAGAAACCCTTAATTAAACAAATAAGAAAATAAAAAAAATGTTTACTCATGTGATATATAGGTAATATTTCAGCATCAGATTATGACCAAAAATTTAAAAAAACGTAAAAGAAAAAAAATTCCGGGTGCGTGGTTCGAACCAGGATTTCCTGTTTGAGAATCAGGACTTCTAGCTATTATGCCACCATACCTACTCAAAGACAGAAGATAAACCAGAAAGATAATTTCCTTACGTATCGGCAAAAAATCAGAAGAAATTATGAAAATTTATAATTTCAACATGTTAGTAGCATAAAAATAAGTGAAGAGCAATTTGTAGAATCAAACATATCTGCTAAAAAGCAAAAAAAAAAATTTATAAAAAGTAGCCTTATGCGAGATTCGAAGTTGGGAATCTACTTAAAAGTAGTCGCCGCTTAGCACGATCGACTACAGCGGATCCCAAGCTTAAAATTGACTATAATCTTGTCGAGGGCAAAACTTCAAAAACATCAATTTTTCCAACGTTAAGAACTAAATAAATACGTCGAGTGGAGGATCGTGTGATGTCACTATGGAAAAAGAAAGATTAGTATTTTGTCGTTGTCGTAAATTGGGACAGCAAAATCGAAAATTCGGCTCGGCACGAGACAATCAAAAACAACTAGTACATGTCTTGTGACGCTAGCTCTCGGTCTAACAGGGCGTCTTTTCTCAAAGATAAACACTTCGTTTATAAACAGCGCCACAGTATAATGAATTCCAAAATTTGTAGAAACAGTCACTAGAATAAGGATCATCCTGGTTTGGTAGTGACATTGCAGAAATAGTTGGCGTTATTAATGTGACCTTACTGTCTGACTCAACTACTGTTATTAATATTGCAATTACTGACAATACATTGCTTATAAAGGTAGAAGTGTATACAGGGTGTCACGCGTAAATGAGTCACTATATTTCCGGCCTTCGACAAATTTATAATATACAGGGTATATAATTTCAAAAACTGCCACAATGTAGATTTTAATTTTTGTCATAACTCTCCCTTCGTCCTAGACTCGAAAGATTAAGATTTAAAAAAACTTACTGAAATAAGGCACGAGTTCAATATATTTGTTATGAAAATTGATTGCAACTTACTGTGATTTTTATTTTCGATTTCAGGCTATTCAGTTCCAACCTCAAGGTCTCCGCTAGCGCTGTCACAGCAAACTTTGATGCTGAATAAATGTTAAGGTTAGGCATATTGACTACCTCATGACCAGCACGACTATTTATGTGTATAATATGACCATCTACATTATTTTTCTTCATATCTTTGATAGCCTCTCTAGTCGCTATACTGAGTCCGATAACGTTAACATCTATAACCTTTTGCCATGTCTCTGTGGGTCCATCGTGAAGAGTTGCAGGTAGAATGATGCCAGCGTTATTGATAAGTATGTGAACCGGACCTAGGTTATCTCTTACCCACTTAAAAGCTCTCAAAATGTCCCATTCGTTACCAATATCTGCTTTGACAGCGTAGAGTTGGCCTTTCTTGCCGGCCAGTTTTTTCGCTAGTGCATCAATTCGTTCTTTTCTTCTCGCCAAACCAACTACCTGAAAAATAGTAATAATTCTTTATACTGCTTGGAGTCAATGAGCGAGAGACCCTAGATTTGTTACAAAGAATTTCGGTCCACACGGCAGCTTATTGAAAACTCTCTCATATTTGATGAACAGGAGCTAAATTACTAAGTGGATAATTGTATAACAAAAGGATTCGAGGATTATGAGGAGTTACACAAGGTCCTCATTTAGGGCCAATCCTTTTCTCACGTTGTATATGTGACAATAGGAGTGTGCTTTAAAATATTTTAATGTTCTTTATATAAAGATTTTTTAAAAATAACCGTCATTTATTTTGCATTTAAATAATTTTTAATTTACCTTTAAACCTTTTATAACAAGTTGCTCGGTGATGGCTGCCCCTATTCCAGCACTAGCTCCCGTTACTATGGCCACTTTGCCAACCCAGCGATCCATTGATAGCACCATTTTTATTGTATATGTATATTTTTAAATCTGTCTCCGCTTTTATTCCAAAAGGAGCTTCGAGAATATACCGAGATAACATGTAATGTGATAATAAGCATCCCCCTCTTTTTAAAACTTTTTTTATCTGTTTAATATTGTTTATCGGCGTCTATTACTCAATTATTAGATTAGTGTTTTAAGCAAGTTCATCTCTCTAACGATTACTAATAGATAACATTGTTACCAGTGCAGCACCATTGTTTATTAAACTGTAGTATCTTTATTTATTATTACTAGCTAAAACTAAATAAAAAGATAATAACCGTGTAACAAATAATCGGTAGTAGGTTTCCGCAAGTGTATTTTTGGAGCGCACCCTCCTTCGAGATCGAGGGAGGCGTGTGACATTTGGGGGAGGATGGCAATTATTATTATTGACGTTAGATTATTTTGAGATAGTTTTTTTTGATGGACTGAGTTTTAATGAGCATTAATAATAATGAAATATAATAATGGACAAATGAAATTGTAGTAATTAATGTAGCATGAGCACAGATTGAGAATGATATCAATTTTGTCTATCTTGACTGCCATTGAAACCTGCGTTCAATTTTTCAATAAAGTTTTTAGATTTATTTACTTGAGCGACTACTATGGTTATCTAGTCTTATAAGTATATTTAATAAGTGTAAGATATCAAAGTTTGTTTTATACAGGGTGGTACAAAGTTAAAGGTACGCACGTTACTTATGGATAGAGGGCACTTTGACGGTTCCAAATTATCCGGCATTAATGCATCCATCGTCATAATAAATCAAAAAGAAATCCAGGTCCGGCCTAATAAAAAATTGACAATATGTTGTATGTCAAAATCAACACCCACCCCAACGTGACAAAATTTTGTAAATCTGTTTCGATATTTGAAAAGAGCGGAAAAAACTGAATAGAGTAGCTCACTTAATTTGTTTGCGTATTTCATTCTTCAACCTTGATTACTTGCCGTAAATCCAATTTCATTAAAATGGTCCAGACAGTTGGAACTTGAATACATATTTTAGGGTTAATTAACAAAAAAATTTAACTTGCAGCAGTGACAATTATTTCACAAGTGAACCATTGTAAAATAATTTTGAAAACAATGTAGATTTGCGCACATTTAAATACTACTTGATTTTGTGAGTCTACATTTAAAAATAATATTATTTTTAATGCATGTATGTGCAATAACAATAAATACATGAAAGTACAGGTGATTTGTAAAGCAGTTAAGAGGTTGATCGGCGTTTCTGTTCTTGTTCACAGACGTTTAGTGATTCATGCAAAATTCTCCCTTTGCTGAGTAGTACGGTCTTACATCATCTGTCGCGGCTATCTGTTAGGAGCACGGCCCCACCAAAGCTATTTCCCATCAGGTCAGTGGCGACGTTAGCTCAACGTCTGCTTAAAATTAAAAACTTATGCTGCTGATTTTTTTTTATGTATATGCATATACTACCCACAAACCTTCCAGCAAATCTCGTCCTCCTCCCCGGATCTGTGGACTTGTCTCTATTGCTCTTGACCTTAACGACGAACCGCCACTGTCAAAGTGGTACTTGAAGATCTTTTTGATCTGAAGTGAACGATTATGTAGGAATTAAAAAGATTTGCGAGATTTCTCCTAATAATAAAAGTGATTAAGAAATATGATTTGCATCTCAATTTTAGACAATTTAGAAGATATCTGGTTTATCAATTTTTAATTTATAAGTTTAAATGAAAAGTGTGCCAACTCGTCATCAAGCGTAATTCCTCCAATAAATACTAGAGTCACATGGAAAGAAAATATTATAAGTTCATATACAGTGCATTAATGGGTAATTGTTCATAAGTTAATGACAGGGCAATATAAAAACTCACAAGAACACTGGCAACGAGGCAGCGTGTCGACCTTATTTTCTGTGCCTGGTTTTGGACCCTGGTCTATTCCCATATACTTCCTGATTTTAATACCTGAGATAAGTGGATGCATCAGCACTTTGTAAGTAAGTTCAGTATTTACTGTCCCTAACTTCGCTAAATTGGCATATAAAAAATACTAAGTATATAAAACGGGAGTGACAGATGGATGTTATTACTACAGATTTCTCGAATGTAAATCATCAGTAAGCAGGCTCTGTTAAAAAATGTTGTACTAGAGAACAAATACTGAATGTATAACGTATCAAGGATGTCACGTGCTTCTGTGCTTTTGTTTCGTAGACTTCCATAATCTTGTGGCAATGTGGAATAGGTACACTGTGCGTTGTATTATTGGTGATCAAAACACCCAAACTTATAAAATTAAACGAACTAACCTTAAGTGAAGTTCTATTATAATTGAAGCGCCTTGCATAATTACCCAGTCTTTATTATTCGCGGTGAAAACCGACAACACTAACTTCGACAAATATAAAGTTGGCAAAGCGTCAGACAGGGCTCTATTCTGTCATCAATCCTCTATAATATTCACAGTGAATACGTGATGCGACGTGTCCTTGAAATCTGACAGGGTGGGTATCCATATGCAGAACCGAGATGTCTAACTTAAGATTTTCAGATCATACCACAGTAATTGCAGGAAGCGAGAATGAACTCATACATATGCTGGACAGATTTCAGACAATTAGCTCTGATTACGGTTTAAGTGTAAATTGCATCAAAATTCAGCCCTCCAGTACGTTGAGCTAATTCACCGAAAGGCTGATGGGGAAAAGATTTTGTGCGGCCGTGCGCCTAACAGGCAACCACGACAAATGACGTGATGCTGTAGGACGTGCCGTGCAGCAAATGATGGCCAACTGAAATAATGCACATAAATCACAAAACGTCCGGCAAGACGTTAAGAATATGATAAAGCTGATTTAATTAAGTCCTAATCAATACCATCGTACCATTGCTCTTGGTAAATCTTTGTTGGTCTTTAGAAATATTCATCAAAATAAATTGAGATGAAATGTTTTCAATAATGAATGCCTATTATGCAGTTCCGCTAACACCAAATCACGAGTATTCAATAGTTATCTTATAGCTCGGCATAAAGTTGAGGTAGGAATGCGAAACAGTCCTTGAATTTTGTTACGCCACTGCGTGTTACACCCATTAAGTAATCCTTTTCTGTATGCGGGGGTCTAAAATGGGAGCTGTAGGTCTAGGTCACCATTTCACAAACCGGTATAATGAAAACAAACATCAAGTGATGATGATCACATTCCATTCAAGTTGTTCGCAGTACTTCCGTGCGACCATGTTAAACGATTAACATTGACCTTGTTGTGTAGATATAAAAATTACATAATGTAAATTCAAACAGATGTAGTTGTTGAGACTGCCAAGAATAATAAATATACTGTTTACATTTCTTATAGACAACGCTAGTGAAATGAAACTAACATTTTCAATATTGCTTGAATTAAATACGGAAATCATCCATTACAAAGTTGTTTATATTAAAGTGTTACAGTTATTCAACCGCGTAAATACCACATAATTATTGAACAATGAGTCAGATAACGTGTTAGAATTAATAGAAATCGGACAATCTTTGTGAATCTTGAAGTAGGTATAAACTCGATTGTCCTCAGGGGTCAGTGTTGGACCCACTTTTATTTCTGTAATATTTTAACGATTTGCCAGATTTGTAACACTATTTGGTCGATCAGCGTTAGTGCCATCTACACCAGCTCTTCAATAATATTTTTATCAATGTACAGAGTGGGTCAAGAAATAATTACACTCCTGGATTTTTTTCTTACAATGATTTGCCTATTATTAAATTTTGTTTATATTAGGCCTGATATCAGAACTAAGATACTAAGAATTCACTTGGTACACGTGTGTATCATAACGATCTGGAAGTTTGAGATTAAGCCGTTGATGGGGGTTAAATAGGGGAAAATAAGTATAGTAAGCTGGTAAGAGTACAGACATTTGGGATTTGCTCTGTATATTAGAAGCAAAGACCTCAAATTTTTTTAAATTATATTTTCAATCCCCGCACCACCCCCACTCCCTTATTATAAGAGATGATAAAATTAAATTGAGATTTTCACTTGAAATTTGGCGCACATAACACACATAACGACATCTGAAGCTAGATTATATTTTGACAAGATTCCGTTAAAGGTGTGTGAGGAGGGGGGGGGGGGGGGGGGTAATAGAGGTAAATATGGCAAATAGGTAAAGCAAGCTGGTAAGAGTACATAAACTTTGGATTTGGTGTACATACTAGAAACCAAGGCCTCAGATTTCTTTCCAATATTTTTAAATATAAAAGGGATTGATAACATAAAATTGAGATATTCACTTGATAGTAGATAGTAAACGTTTGTATTGTAATGACATCTGATTGAGATGATTCCGTTGAAGGGGTGGGAGGTGGTAGGTCGTGAATAGGGTAAAATAAGTAGAGCAAGCTAGGAACTTCATTATTAACGTATATGGTAGAATCCAACGCCTCAAATTTTTCTGCCCCAAATATTAAATTGTATGATCAATAATTTCCACGTACTAGAGTGCAAATATATATAGTCGAGATGCTTCCTTTAAAGTGACTTGGATGAACAATTTTGATGTGAAAGCGGTGATTCCTTAGGCAGCGGATTTTTATTTTTCTTTTGCCCTTAATATGATTAAGATTATACTAATTTTTAAAGCGTACATCTGTTGTGTATACAATTTTACCATTAGTTTAGAAAAAGGTAAAATTTTAAATGACTTCTTTGTCGTTTATTTATATCTTGCGGAGTTAGCTATAGCTATACTTTATCACTCAACCAGCAGGATACGTGCACATAGATATCAGCACAACAACCATTACCTGCTATATTGCTATCCACCGCGGCTGACACTCAAACTCAGGAGAGATAACAGCAACTAAACATGTTGTAATACTCAACAGCAGTCTAACTCAGTGTTACCGCCTTGGTAACACTCTAGAAATGAGCGTGAATATCAATAATCTGGCTAGGATTCGTACCCAAGACTCTGTGGTCGTAAGACTAACGCTGAACCGACTTTCGTTACCTATTTCGATTGACAGCTTTCATTACTCTTAAAAAATAATCAAAGAATTATGATTTTTATATAAAGAAATATTCGATGTGAGTACTGTTATTGCTTACTATCAACTGGGCTTTTCTTCTAAACGATTCTATTGATTTATTTCTTCGATGCATTCAGTATCTCTTAGATTATATTAAATTAGTGCGAAGGAGCCGGCTGATTGTTCTTGACCACCGTCACCTCTATGGGTCTATTGTGGCACTCCTGTTTGTTTTTTCTTAGAGCTGCTTGTCCAGACTTGGTCCTCTCATGGTCTGTTTGATAAGGGCCTTTAGGTATAGCTACCAGCCTTTGATTTTGTTCTTGTCAGGCAGTCTCAGTCCAGCCAGGCCCTTACAACGGCTCAGCATATGAATGAAATACTTGGTCACCCATCCAAGCATCGGAACCTACCAACGTTGCTTAACTTTGCTGAGAGAGTGCCGTCACCATTTACCATTTTACCATTTTATTTAGATTTTAGCCGAGAGGAGCTAGCGATTGGAATTGCCTACTGCGACCTCTCTAGATCTAATGTAGTACTCCTTTTTGCACCTTAGCGTTCCTTATTCAGACATGGTCCTTCGACTTCGAGTTTGTTGATAAGGAGCTCCTGGGTAAAGTTATCAGCCATTTGCTTCTTTTTCTCACAGTCCAGGCACGGCTTTTACAGCTCATGACATGCACTGACGTTCTGGACGAGAATTAGGGTCACCCATCCTGGACCCGACCGACGTTGCTTAACTTCGAATGCCGGCACTTAACCGGTAACCGTGCCAAGAACTGTATTTTACCATTTAAATTGGTTTCCTCTTGTTTAACTATATAGATATTAAACTTAAGGTGGCCATTCCCTAGAAAGAGACATCCGATAGGGAAATATTTATTATTTTTGGCCATAACTTTTTTTTCTTAGTATGTGTATTTAAAGAAACTATACGTATACCTAAGTAGAACTATACTAAGACTATTTCTATGAATTTTCACTCAATAATTTCAGTGGTTTGCAAAATAGCTAGATTTAAAGCTACGAAATAGGAAGATTAACATAATTTTTAAATTTAAATCTAGCTGTTTTGCAAACCACTGAAATTATTCAGTGAAAATTCATAGTAATAGTCTTGTTATGGTTCTATTTAGATACTCTTACAGCATTTTTAAGTATACGTACTAAGAAAAACAAGTTATGTCCAAAAATAATAAATATTTTTCTATCGGATGTCTGTTTCTAGGGAGTGGCCACCTTAAGTTATAGTATTTATTAGTTTACAATATACAGGGTACACCAAAGCTCTGGATTTGGTTGATTACGGCTGTATTTGAAATGGTAGAGAGATTTTGTCTGCAGATTATCGTCTTGGTTTTCAATTCTTCATAACCCGAAGATATGTAGAATTATACAGGGTGTTTCGTATTTCAAATGGAACACCCTATATTTTTTTCCTTCATCGAGTTAAATAAAAGTGGCGCAGTGTCTGTAAATCATCTTTTGCCTTGGTGAGGAACCTGCTGAGAAATTCTCCATATTACATCTTTTCCCGTCGAGTACTTGTGTTAAACATATCAACATTAAACCCTAAATATTTCAAATCGAGGTTTATTTTATCGATTCTTCTAACGAGATCGAGATATGCACATGAAGTGGTTGGTCTTCATTTCTTATCGCGGATACAGGAATGTATTTTGTTGATCAAGGAACTGAAATAAATTCAAGAGAAGTACTGTTTTTTCCATAAGAAAATGACTCCGAATCCTTTCATTCTTTGACCATATCAACCAAAGAGAAGACCATATAAGACGATTGACAATTTAACTAGATAACACGAGATGGAAAGGACGCCCTCCAAAATGTTGAGCCGATGAGAAGGAGAACGACGAAGCCGTGCGTTTAACAGGAAATCGCGACAAATGACGTGATGTTCTTAGAGGTGCCACGCAGGGAAGGAAAGGCACCTAGAAAAATGCAAAAAGGTATAACCAAGAAATGTGGTGCGCCTAATTATTTCGTGAACCATACCGCAAATATGTGGCATCTGATTTATTACTTGATCGATTTTATCGATGGTGATCGTAAAGAAGGAGGGTCAGGCCTTATCGACTCTCCTCCTTAAGGATAAAGGGCTGCTTCAAGAAATACACCTTACCACGTTTATAAGGTTAAGACACAAATTTTTGATCCAATGTGTATATAAAATTGAGTACAGACTATAAACGATAAGTTTTCAGTTTAACATCAACAAAATCTCCTAAGTGAAATTCAAGGAATTTAATTCTTTTGGTTACGCCACTGTGTAAAATTTATTTGTACATCGGGGCAATGGCAGTAATAGCTTGCAAAGTGGGACGGTCTAAATTCGAGTACCTACACCACATTGCGTAACTTGATTATATGATTCATCTTTTCGACTGAATAATCTGCAGAATCATGCTATAGGGGGGTACCGTTGATTACATCACGTGATTGTGCGAGAGTGTTCACAATTCGTCTCACATTTTTATTTAGCTTGGAAATTAATCTATATTACTCGATGTATTGAAATGTTTTAAATATAGAAAAGTGAAAAGATACCGCTGCCTAAGTAATCACTACTTACACATTCAGATTTTCCATCCGAGTCTCTTTAAATGGAAATATCTTGATACTACATTTGCACTCCATTATGTGGAGATAATCGTAGAAATGTATGAAATAATATATTAATTTAAAATTATCCCTTTAAGTTAATTCCTCTTGAGGACTGATCCGCCGTCTTACACTTTTGATGATTTATGAATAAAATTCAGATAAAGATATATATAGTCAGTTTATCATAAAGGTTGTACGCACTTATTGTAGTCAAGTTTATTTCAACGAGTAGATTATCTAATAAGTACGTCCCTGTTTCATGACTTGCGAAACTAAATAGTAAACTACGTAGATATGAATCACAGGTTATTTGTTACAATAGACAAATTGTTGCCCGAAATTAAGATTTATGTTTAAACTGAATATTCGAGAGAGAAAACTTCCTTTTAATCTCCTCACCTATAAAAATTGGAGGTTACTGCAATTGATTGAAAATTGAGAAAGACCAGGTCGTTACTTTTTGTGGCCCCAGGAATTGAAAAAGTGGTTTCTAATAAAGATCTGTGTGTAAGGACATGATAATGGCGCCAAAATTAGTGAACCCATTTTGATGTTCAGTACAAAAGTAATATTAGATCATATACAGGGTTATTTGCAGAAAGTGGGTATTAAACGTTTCTTGGGATCTGTTCAGTTCAGTGAAAACCGGGTTAAGGGGGTTATGGCGGATCTAACGAAAATATTTTTATGCATGTGTTACTTCCGCTTACACCGGATGTAATATCTAACTTTGTTATTTTAAATGCAACATATTTTATTTCATATTTGGATTCCTCATAAAATTTTAGCTTGGGTTTATGTACCATAATTCACTCTTAAACCTAGCAATTTTCGAGACAATTAATATTTTTGCATCCATTGATATTAGCATTCTCTATACCTATCTATTTTTGTTTTTTTATTATGGACGAAGTTTTGTAAAATGTAGATATACAATCAGCACTATATAATGTACATACAGCTACCTACGTAGTAGGTGCTGAAAAATTTCAGAATGTTTTGTTTTGTCAATATAAACACCGTGCTAGTGCTGCTGCCGAGTGGTAGCAATAGTACATGAATGTAGTATTTGTTCACTTAGAGCAGATTTCTATAAGCATGTGATCGTCCGTCTTCAGGAGAATCATGATTTCTTTAAAGGATCATTTGAACTAAATTGTTCAAAGAAGTCTGACAAAACAGTTGAAATGTACACCACTGGGCACAACAAAATTCTCCTGCGGTGAGAAAATCAAATTTCCACGATTTTACTTTTAACGTTTTCTGCTTATTAGTAGATAACAAGTATAAGTACCACATCTTCTAGAAAAATTTAAGTAGCAGTAAATATGTGGAAATTTTGTGAACAGTAGTTGTTACTTTATTGACAGTTTGCTCCTAAATATTTATATTTCTATGTATTATTAAATTGATGATTGCGGTCCACATGAATACATGGGAAGTGTAAAACGGATTAGTAGCATCGTTTGAATTTAGGTGGTTTGGCTACCCAGGATCTTGGAGATGGCCAGCAAGGTCTCCTGATTTGATCCCTTTTGACTTTTACCTTTGGGGTAATATGAAAATTATTGTACACGCTACCGCGGCTACTACAAAGAAGTATTGAAGAGCTGCTTTCCAGCAAATAAATTCATTGAGCTACTATGAGTGCCGTAAATTCCAAGATATTGTCTTGTCAACAACCAAGTGAAGAGCATATGTCGTAAATAAAATCCCAGCATAGGTGTTAGCAGAAGCGGAAGCAGAACTAGTATTACCATTAATATCCTCTTCTTTTGATTGCTAGCTGGAGTTTACATCCACGGAATTTTATGTCTGCTCCTATGTCAGCCAGTATCGTAGGAGATGTTTTTCTCAAGCAGTGTCCGGTATTGGTGGAAGGATTCAGCAACTTCAAAAATTCTGCAATTTTTCTAGGTAAGTATATCGCCTATGGCATTTATGCCAACACATCGTCTCTTATACTTTCCGCTTCGGTAACTGATAAAGAATCTTGAATATTCAATTATTGGTGACGGACGAACAGAAGAATATTTTCGAAAAATTTCAACAAGATTCACACCGTCGAAGTTTTCAATGGAGATAGTAAACTATCTTCGCACGTTTGTCTTTCTGTTATGAATCCCTATTTAAATAAATGATTCCATATCTTTAATAGTCTGAAGCTGAACAAAAGTTAGTACTTCTCGTCGACATGCTCCACGCCAACGATCATCATTACCTGCAATAATGAACGAAAATTGTGATATTTCGATGATATAAACATTTATTATTAAATTCTACTTTCATCCATCAAATAGGTTGTATCGCCTGCTTCTTTTTTTTTTTTTTTTTTAATGGCTGTCAGCCAATCGCCATTAGCCACGTAGATTTGTTAAAATACCGTTCACAGATAAAAGGAATGCGAGGGAGACGGGGAATACATTGGATACACTCTTCTCGCCCAGGGGTCCATCATCGCTTTTTGTATTCACACACAAAAAGAGACCACGGTTGACATGGGTTAAAGTCTGCTTCTTTTAAAAATGTTTCTACTTCTGATTTTGTTAAAACACTGAACACAGACGTTTGGTAGTTTAATAGTCGCTATTAAACTTACAAATTTCTTTACATTAATATTTTTTCATTCATAATTTTCTCAATATTGAGTAAAAGTTCCACAGTGTGGAGGTCTTGCAAACTCTGGCTCTTTGGTCCTCAGTGAACACTTCCACTCGCCATTCTTTACAACAACAATCGTCAAACTGCTGATAAGCATTTTAGTATTTGTTTTGATTTTACTAGTAGCTAAGATTTAACAGCCAAATCAGCTGATTCTTCTATAATTGAAGATTCACTTATATCAGACATTCTTTACATTTTTTTTCGAGCGAAAAACTTACATACATTAACAAACCTGGTTTGTTTCTAAGTCAGCATTCCCTGTAATGACATTAGATTTCTTGATTCAACTCTTTAATTTTAATTATTGTGAAAAAAGTAATAAGTATGTAAATGTCCAATATCAAATTCAAAAAATTACTCGGTTTAATCTTCTCCTCAAACGTCAGTAGAAAAAATCATGTTTACAATACCTAGGAAAAGTGTTCTTTCCGTAAGTGACGTATTTTGGATCTCGGCTATCGCCTCGATAAAAAATCCTACGACTAACGCGGAATGGAAAAATCGGTAAAGTTATTTACACAGAACTTCCCTCTTTATTT
This sequence comes from Stenurella melanura, assembly GCA_963583905.1. Lineage (NCBI taxonomy): Eukaryota > Metazoa > Arthropoda > Insecta > Coleoptera > Cerambycidae > Stenurella > Stenurella melanura. The sequence goes on from OY757315.1 coordinate 20,584,854, forward strand.
ATTCAGGGCAATGTGTTTATTAAATTTGTAAATTTTTGTTTTAAAGTTTTTTGTTATAAATCTAAAATAAAATGATCTCTTGTTATTGAACAAATAATTATATCAATTATCTACATGATTCTTCTCGTCTGTGATAAAAAGAATCAAGTTAGGTAACTTGCATTGGCTACTAACAAACAGTGCTGTCTTTGAGTGTACATTTATTAAAAATTCGTCCATAACAGAAAACAAAGAGAGACAGATATAGGGAATGTTAAATCATCTGATGCAAACTTTAATACTCTATTAAATTATGTGAAAATATCCAGGGGGTTTCATCTGAAAAAAATGACTTTTGGACGTTTGAACTAAAACAATGTTTGACTTTGAAAATAAAATATCCTGTATGATATTGTGAAAATATAAGACATTTTTTAGTTAAATCATAGGGTATGTACTTGCACATGTATGAGTTTGAAAAGAAAGTATCTAATTCGAAGACATCGATTATTTTTCGGAAGGGTAGGAACTGTCAAAAACCTCAAAAAATATTAATTACTGGTAGGTTTAAGAGCACATTAAGGTACATAAACTCAAGCTAAACATTTTTGAGGAATCCAAATATGAAATAAAATATGGCGTGTTCCATTTAAAATAATAAAATTAGGTGCTACATTCGGTGCAAGCGAAAGTGACACATGCATGAAAATATTTTCGTTCCAGAAACCCCCTTAGATCAATTTTCAAAGTTCTAAACTGAAGAGATACCAAGAAACGTCTAATACCCGCTTTCCGTGATTAACCCTGTAGAAGCTGAAGAGGTTTTAGTGCACATATGATGACGTTCATCTTTCTTTTAGCATACAAGTTTTCTTATTTTTGAATATAATATCTAATTTTTTATTATACCATTTGAGAGTAGCTATTATTCTAATTTCAACGATATATCACACTTCACTGTTTTCTCAAAAAATAACTGTCCAAGTGCACGACGATGGGAGGTTTTGTATAAGTTCTAGCACCCGCGAAATGAAGGTCTGAATCACATAGCTCAGCGGTGACAAGTCAACTAAATTAATGACCTTTGTCAAGTCCTTAGTGGTGAGGTTTCAGTTGGTTCCAGTAGCTATAAATTCTTTTACTTGATTTCGAAGAAGCATTTTTCGCACTTCACTAAAAAACGATGGGTTCTACTTAAAGTCGAGGGCCTATTATTTAGCTTGCTTTAATTTGGTTTATTCTCTATTGCCCAAAATAATAGAAAATCATTCTTTCATTAGAAAAAGTCATTCTTGTGAATGAGCGTTTCAGTTCATCATATAGGCTTGGGTTAAGACAATGGGTAAACATTAGAGTTTTCTTAGACTTTAAACCTGCATTTGAAACAGTGCATCGAATGTTATTATTATCTAAGTTAGAAGAAATGCCAAGGAATTGTACATTTATGGATTGAATCATTTTTAACTAGAAGAAGACAACAAACAAAATATGTAAATAGTACATCTATTGTAATAGACAATGGCCTCGGTATACCATAAGGATAAGTATTAGGGCCTCTATTATATATGCTGCTTATAGATGAGGAGTCGAACCAGTAGAGTGTAACCAGGCGTGCTTATCATTAATATGTTTTAGTTCACTGTACTAGTGTCGGTAAATTTGGATTCTTTATTTTAACTTTTACCAAGATAGTATCCACTGTCCGCCACTTCGTTTTCTTCAGGTATTCATATACCCAGTGACACTTTGAGGATTCGTCTGTTAAATACATTACACATTCTTGCATGTGCAATCAGTAAATAAGAAGCTAAAATATATCAGCATAAGAAATACGACCATTTGGAAATAAAAGTTGCAAAAGTACCAGGTGGAATAAAAATAAAACTAATGTAGGGAGGAATGTTTAATATCGATATATTTATTTACTTTAATTAATAGCACGAGTTGAATGTGGCTGCTTGATTATGGATTTTCTTACCCAATGTTGTCACCAACTGCTCTGACTGTTAGTTGTTGTATCTGAAATATATAAAAAAATAGTTTAGTTAGGAATTACTACTCTAAGTAAATTCTACTTTGGAGAGTCATCCGTTATCTCACATTCTTAAAGTGCAGATAAAATAAGGTTGTATACATATTTCTCTTTATAGATTTTATATGCATATTTCAAGGAATTCGAAAGATGACTTGGTAGATACTACTTCTACACTATCTAATCATATTACTGATATTTATGACTTGCGGAAACAAATAGAACAATTTGTATACTTACGTAATCCTAGATTATCCGTTACAATATTAGACAAATGTTTACAATTTGCTAAAACTAAAATTTTACATTTCAATTAAATATGTAGAGAAACTTGTACTTTTTTGTACTTAAGTCAATTCTTTTTACACTACGACCTCTTAGTTGGTATAATATATATTTCTCGTCTGTTTGTATATGTCCACGATAAATAAGAAAATCAGGAAATTGGAGCTGTTTTCAATTTATAGTACAGGCAATGAAGGCAAAATCTTGTAAAAACCTCACAAAAATTAATAAAAGGATCATCTCCGGGATTTAAGTAGATAATAACTGGAATGGAATGATGCATTCTTTGCACAAGTTCCGGGAAAATTAAAAAAAATTTGGAAAAATTCTCCAGGAGTTTCGTACGACCGGACAATCGATCGATAATTCTTACTATTCAGAGCCGCTATAAAAATGAAAATGACACGAAAGGTAGAGAGAAGTCCCAGCTTCAATGTGGAACTAATTGCAAAATTCATATAAATTTTTATGATAGAGAAAAAAGTGTTAGAAGGTGGCTTAGTAAACTTTATGCAGTTGATTTATTCATATCTTTGAGTTTTATGCATCCCACCTATTTCCACCGTAACAATGGGTGCTTTTTCACTGCATGGATTCGATTCAACGCACTTTAATCTATATTTAGTGAAAATCTCATTGAAGAATGTTAAGAAACAAATAAGTTGTATATGTTTTACTGTATAATTGTGCATTTTCTGAACATGTAGGAGTAATGTAGACAAATCCAAAAAATACTGCCCGCATTTAAAAAACTCTAACGTCCTTCGAAAAAATATGTTTTATTGTACTTACAATCCAAAAATTAAGACTGTGCTATTATTATTAATTAAGATATAGCGAATTGAAATCCAAAATTTGGAGGTGACTGATCGAAGAGAAATATACCCTCTACTTTGATCGCGAGGCATATTTTTCCAACAAAAGTAATTGCAATAAAATGTTAATTGGATTAATATATCATTATATAAGAATATATCAGCAAAATGAACTATCATTCTAACTGCTCCCGGCAAAGATATGAATAAATCTGTGGATCAACGGTACAAAGTTTACTAAGCCATCTTCTAACACTTTTTCTCTATGATAATTTTTTTTATGAATTTTGTGATTAGTTCCACATTAAAGCTGAGACTTTTCTGTACATTTCATGTTATTTCAATTTTTTATGGGCTCTGAATAGTAAGAATTATCGATCGATGAGCCCGGTCGTACGAAAGTCCCGGAGAATATTCATTTTTCGCGCATTTGGAGGCGGCTCAAAACTATAAGTGGAAAACTCGATTTATCTTCTAAACGGATTAAGTAAGAACCTTTTTTGTAGAGAAAGAGGAGAGCTACAATAATTGTTGAAAACTTTTTTCTCAATTTTCATTATTTTGGCCGCTAGAGCAAAAAAAAAACGAAAATGAAAAAGTTGTTCCAAATTTTTTTGAATTTTCTCGGAACTTGAAAGTGCAAAGAATGCACCGTCTCATTCTCCATGCTATCACCTACTTAAATCCCGAAGATGATCCTTTTATTAATTTTTGTTACCCTAAATGGCTAATTTACCTGTATTATTATGTGACTGTTGAAAATTGGAATTATTTGCTAGATCTTTTGTAACAAGAATGACAAAGAGATATTTATTATTTACCCACTTTCAGTCGTTCTTTACTTTCATTTATTTTCACATTCAAGATTAGTATAATTTTTATAGTCCTCTACACAAAACAGTGTCTCTTGAGCGAAATGGGTTCGTTGGCTGACCTCTCGTTGAAATCATTGGCGGATACAGAATTAAAATTATGGGCAAACGCTTATAGTTTTTCAATTTATTGTTCAGTTTTATATTTTACGTTTGTCTTTGTAATAAACTAAAATATATGTAAATATTACTTGATGTTTAAAAATTGCAGCATTTTTTTTTAAATGATTTTTTAATGCACCTAATGGCCATGATAAGAATATTACTTAAATTGAGCTTACTTTTAAATTCAATCTTTATTTGACTATACAGTAACTAGGCAAAACTCCAAAGTAAGAAATCGCCACTGAGTTTTTTTATAAAAATAATTTTTAAGATGTAAGAAAAGTTCTATTAAATCATTCGTTCCTACAGTATTCGCCAGATAGAAAGAAGCTGCTCGAAAGACGACTTCCAGCTATACCCTTCCTAAACACGTGAAAACAGCAATTATGTGATTACTGTTCTAGAAAGAATGTATGGGACTTAATCTGCGCCTGGTGACTTCATCCTATTTGGCGACTACAGTACTTCTTTTTATTTTTAATTTGTTCGTTTTTAGTTTTTCCTCGACTCTGTTCCTCATAACCTTCTATGGACGTATCAGCATTGGCAATTATTATTTCAATATTAAAAGTAGTAAATTGATTTGAAGTGTATTCATTTAACAAGAAAAAGTGGCCAACAGACCCCCTCCCTGTTGGTCACTTTTTCTATTATTCTTAAATGGACAATAGACGGACATTTACCTTACGAATAATTACTAAAAACCTATTACTAAAAAAACGCAGCTTGCAAAGCTGCAGAAGCGAACTAATGATATAGAAACACTTTGTTTTACATTAAGAAAAATGCAGTGCCCTTAAACGCAGGGTGTATAAGCGGTAGACTTATTTTTGTTGTTTCTAATGACTTAAAGAAAATTTCTATATAAGGTTGATCGACGAACAAATTGTTTACTTTTAGTATATCAAAAATTGATGAAAAAAAGTAAATTGCCAATTAACGCAGTTACATACACTCCTGCAAATTGCATTTGTGCTAATGTTGTATTGACAAATAACCAAATTGCAGAAGCAACAAATGACATAGGAGAGCTTTCCTTTATTATATTTTCAATTAACTGTAATTAAAAACGCAGAGATGTCATAATTGCAGAGATTGTATTTAATTTTTTGTTATTATTAGATCTTCACACTTTTTAACTTCTGCTGCACGAGTAAATTTTCTCCATCTTCATAACTATAAAATTGTAAAGAAATTTATGTTTATATAGGTAGATAAGTAGTAATCAATGATTACGTATGAGTTCATGACTTTGCAGGAAGCTAAATGTGACTAATATGAGTATATTAAATATTACGTAGTGAACATAAACATGTTCATACAGTGTGTTACAGTTAATATGAATACACTCTGATATTTACTTATTTTTAGAGATAAATAAATAATTTGTGGTACAACGATATACCTCCATAAACTGCACCTTTTGAGGTACTTAGCTTAGGCAAGGTGTCTAGGCTCGGTCTACGATGACAATTTGAAGAAGGCGAAATCGTGATATTTAGTTTCACGTTAGACATAATGATATTTTTAAGTCGAGGGGGGAGGGGAGTGGCTTAACAGGCGCAAAATTGTTTTTATTGAAGCTACAACAAAATACGGTGATACCCGCGTAAAGGGAGCCTCAAACGCTACAACTTTACTCCACTTGACTCTTGTCGTAACTGCGACGGATATCGATTGGGAGTGCAGCAAACTATTTCAGAACAATAACACACAATAATTAAAAAAAAAATGTTCATTTGCAACGTGCTTTTACTATTTTATACAAATATGAACCTTTATTATTATGTACTCAGGGATTATAAAACTTGTAAATTTGGGAACAATTGTTATGGATATTTAAGTTAGGAAATATCTATATTCTGTTAATAGTAGGCGCGAATAAATATTTAACAATTTCGTGCCAGTATATTAATCTTATTCAGTTTTTCCTTGTATTTTTTTATTAACTTTCTAAATATTAGCCTTTACTAACGTTATAAAGTGATAAAATGGTTACAGAATGGTTAAAGTAGTAAAAGCACTTTGCAAATAAAAAAAGTTTGCCCCACTCCTCAATCGATAGCCGTTGCAGTTACGACGAAAGTCATGTGGTGCAAAGTTGTAGTGCTTGAAGCGCCGTCTACGCTGGTATCATCTCATTTTGTCGTAGCTTCAATAGAAGCCGAAATAATTGGAAAACAATGTTTACACCTCTCCTCTACCTCTACTCTTGATTGTCAGCTTCTCGGTTGCACTCTGGTGGTCCTGAATATACTTTAGAGCAACCTAAATGTTTAATTCAAAACGAATTATATACGTTTTAGCATCCACTTGTACTATAATAATATATATGTAAACAGCATACAGAGATGAGTACATGTAGTTAAATTCAGACTTTTTACACCCCTGTCTTTTTGCGCCACACCACACACTTGACTGTCACGTGGTCTCACGAGCACAGAACCAAACAATGAAAAATAAATAAAATTTACAAATAATGTTCTGTCACGAATTTCTACCCCTTGGAAGCCTCCCTTAATCCGTGGGTTCAAAAAAATAAACACTACCACACTATTTATTGAATTATTTGTCTATACTTAACCTCACAATATGTATATTATTATTAAATATTACGCGTGTAACTAACGTAATATTTAATAATGTTTATTACTTGATATTTTCACTCTATTGTTCACCATGTATCACTTATCTCAACTCCAACTTATTTAAAAACTGTCTTCCCTCCGTGAATCGTCGCCTTATATACCTCATAAAACCATCTGTAAACTTCTAGCAAGTTCCTCGTGTGGTATCTAGAACAATGTAACAGTCTCGATCCATCATCTACAAGTTTCCAGTTTCTAGTAAAGTTGTACTATTAGTGTCTTAGAGATGGCGCGCACTACAGGTTTCTGTGAAGTGAATGAATCTAGGTGTGGATGCTAATAATGGATGCAGTAGCCTATCATTCCTGATGCTATCAGCTGCTAGGGGGCGCAAATGCGTAACTATGCTTAGACAAATATATGAAATAAATCATGTCTATATATAATTAAAATAGGGACGAAACAGACCGTTAATTATTCGATCATTTATTTGGAATATCAAGCGTGTGCACCAATAATATGTTTTAGCCCACTGTGCTCTTTTATTTCAACAAAGTGGCATTCACGCCCACCGTCTTTGCAGATATTCATGTACCCAGTGATACTCTTAGGATAAAGATACACAGGCTCTTTTGCATATGCAATCTAGTAGTAATAAGTTAACAAATATCAACATAAGAAATACAACCCTCATTAAAATTAAATGTAGCGATGATTAGGTGGAAGACAAATAAAACTATTATGGTAGGTAGAAATTTTTAATATCAATATTTTAATTTTAAAGCGTTAATAGTATTGAATGTATTCACAGGTTGCTTGATCATAGATTTCCTTAGGCAATGTCATCGCGAACTGGTCGCACTGTTAATTGTTGTATCTGTAACATAACAAAAAGTTTAGTTTAGAATTATCACTTCAAGTAAATTCTTTTTGGAGACTCATCCGTTATCTCGCATTCTTGAAGTTGCGTCAATAAAACGCAAATAGAAATCGTTGGTAAAACCAAAAGCAGACACTCCCTAAGTTGCTTTATCCAATATTAACTTGTTTAACACAAAAATGGGTATTTTATATGATTTCATAACTCATAATATATTTTTCAATAACTTTAAAAGCATTTAGTTTTCAGCTTTTCTCAAAATCAGTTTTTATGTTGTTTTCTGTATTCGTTTCTGTAAAATGAAACTCCTAAAAATTACCCCCAGATGCGTTAAGAATATAGTAATGGGTCTAGTTTTAATGGATTTACTTTTAATACTTATGGGAGTTAGTCGAAATCGCAAATTGTATCTTAGTAAGTTCACTGAATTTGTCCGAAAAGTAGTTACACAAGTGCAAACTGTGACGGTCAGTATTTCATTACCTGCTCGAATTTTAAAAAATGCCTCAGATAGAAATTGTAGGAGATCAAGAGTAGCATACTTTAAAATATTTTTAAATCTACAGAGTATTTCAAATAGCGGTGGTAAAATAGACCATCCACTAATTTTCAGGCGTCGCATAGTTGAACCTTATTCTACAAGCTGTTCTCCACGGTAGTTCAATTTCTTCTTAAAGTGTAGTAACTCAATTTTTTCAAATAGAATGTCCTATATGTGTATACATATCGGTTTATAACGTTCTGTGCCGTCTTCCGATTTCCAATCTCCATCCGCCTCTGCCTCTCCACATGTCGTCGTCCAAATCTCTGTCCCAAACTTCATAGTCAATACCCTCTCTCTAGGTATTTCTTGGTCTTCCCCATCTTCTTCTTTCTGGTGGGTTCCAATTTAGAATTTTCGTTGCTATTCTGTCGTGTGGCATTCGGTGAACATGTCCGTACCATACAAGTTGTTTGGTTCTTATATCATCTACAGTATCATGTGTTATCCCATCATATATCTTATTCTTGCCTTTGTGTCCCTTTCTCCGTTTGATTTTCCAGCAGATCTTCACCAGAAGTTCATGTCTGTTGCTCTTAACATTCTTTCTGTCTTTTCTTTTATTGACCATATTTCACCACTGTAGGTAACTATACTTTTAACTATTTAATTATATATATTTTTTTATTATATGTTGATCCCATGTTGTTATTTAAAATTGATATTGCTTTACTTCCTTGAGTATTTCTTCAAGAGATGGCTCCATCAAGTGTCCCATCGTTTGCTATTTTCATGCCCAGGTATTTATATTCATTGCAGTGTTCTAATATTTTGCCCGCCTGACAGAAGTAGATCTTGTTATTGCCCTCCAGTACACATCTATTCCGTTTTGCGTACCTCAACCTCTAAGCCCCATTCTTCATATCTCTCAATAAGTTTACGTGCCATATATTCCATGTCATCGATATCTTGAGCAACAACAACTTGATCGTCTGTATATGATAATGTGTAGAGTGCTGATATGTCATTTATCGGCATGCCCATATTGTGACATGTTCTCTTCCAGCCCATTAATGCACGTTCCAGGTAAATTTTAAATAGTGTCAGGGATATACAGCTCTCCTTTTTAAGTCTCTTGGTTACTAGAAACCCTTTTGTAAAACTATTTCTTATTTTAATTCTAGATTTGGCATTCGTATATTGGGATTTTACAATCTTTATCAATTCTACATTTATGTTAGTGTTTATTCTGTATAGTTGTACTTAAAATGTCAATGATCAATTATCTACATGCTGATATCCATAGTGACAACTTTTTTCGACTTAAATTGTTCAATAACTGTTAAAATACGTTGACACTATGAAGTATCAGAGTGTAGATAATTGATTGCTGAAACATTTTAAATATAAACATACTGGGTACTTCATTGGAAAAAAGTAAGTTACGATATCTTAAAAATCATCGTGGAGAACACCCTGTAGAACAAAGTTCGACAATGAGAGGCTTAAAAATTAGTACATGGCCTTGACAAACATTAACAGTGAAATGAGGTTAAAATGAAAATTCGTTATTTACATATTTTTTAAAAGTAGAATAATGTGGCATCAAAAATACATGCCTGGATGAAAATTAACAGTCAAATATAAATATATAAAAAATATGAAGAATTAGCTTGTCGCCACTAAGTAAAACACGTTGTAGATTTAAATATAACTTTAGAATTATTATTATTATATAATTCCCTACGATTTCCACTTCAGACCTGTTTTAATATTTCAAATGATTGAGGAAGTATTGACTGTCATCGCACTAATGTCTCATCCTGTACATTAGAAAAAATGTTTACCTGTACATGAGGCGGCGTGGACAAAACATAAATAACAGCATCTGCAATTTCGTTTGGTGCAAGGATTTTCTGTTCCTTCAACATTTCTTGGAAAAAGGGAGCGCTCTTAAATTCTTCAGACACCAATTCTGTATCAACAGCTCCAGGGCTAAGATTCTAAAGACAGATAAGTGTATTTATTTATAATGTTTCCTAATTCATATTTTTCTTCTTAGTATAATTAGATAAATGTGAATTTGTTAGAGTTTTAAAGAAAGTTCATTGTAAAAGAGAGTTAACATTTAACTTTAATGTACTCCAATAATGTTGACCGTGCTGGTTGTGTAATTGTGCATATATTGTACCTGCCTTAGGTATACAAAGATCTTTTAAAATAAACAAAAATACCCCTATTTGTAATGTCGAAGCTATGGCGATCCTCAAAGCTTTATAATACATCGACGATTGTGAACATCAACAATCTACGATTTTATCGGACTCGCTGTCTGTCAAACTATCGATACTAGTCAGCTTTTCACTTACAATATTAATCTTTGTATTGCCAAAATTAAAATTTTAGTAAATAACTTAAAAGAGTGAGGAAAGTTAGTAAAATTTGTTTGAGTTAAGGCACATGCAGATTTAGAATACAATGAAGAGGTAGACATTATGGCAAAAAGAAGTATTAATGAAGAAGAAATTTTGAACAACGGATTATACGTCTAAGAGTATATAAGCATTCTCGAAGTTAAAAGCAAAAAAGCATGGACAGCCTGATGGACAGAATATGCTATAACCAATCATACTCGCTATACACCAATTCAAGCAAATATTCCAACTAGATATCGGTATAAAGATTTTATATATTCCAGAAAAGACATAACAACACTGACCAGGTTAAAGTTTGGCAAAGGATGTTACCTCGCGCATCTCAAAAAAATAGTAGTAGATTCGGACTTATGCGATACATGTAATGTCCCTACAGGTTTAGATCATATATATTTGGAATGTATAAATTACAAAGCAGAAAGAGATTTATTTTACAAAAAATTAACTAATCAAAATATTTACCATTCTAATAATATTTGTCACCTATTAGCGCTAAATAAAAAACACATCTATGACGTGATTCTGGAATTTCTTAAAAACATCTAACTCAACATTTAAAATAGGTTAGGTTAGGTTAGGATACCTCACCCTATGTTCTTATCCTATCCTATCCCTGGGCAAGAAAAGCGTGTCCTTGTTTTATCCTAGAGCCCATTCGCGATCGGTGGTGTGGGTTAGGTTAGAATTAGGATATAAAGTGAATATACAGGGTGTTTCACTTAAAAGTCCCCAGGCCATTATCTCTAAAACTAATAAAGATATTTTATTTTTGTAAATGGCAGATGATTGATACCAAAGAAAGGTTTAAATAACGGTGATTAGAATTTTTCCTCAACAGCACACAGAGATGGCGCTGCGATGCAAAACTATTTTTTGATGGCTGGAACCTTGAAACATAAGTCATGTGATTAAACAATAATTTGTGAATAATTTTGATGGTATAGAGAATTTACAAAAAACAAGCCGTTTTGGAGTTACATGAGTTTCTTTCATTAATGCCAGTACACGTGAATTTTGATAAATCCCTATAATTTATTTATTATTTATTATAGAATATTGGTTACCAAACACTTTTTTTCAAGATAAGGAAAGTGATATAATACACTATCATAAAATTATGTTTACCACTTCCGGCCAAACCGGAACTAACATGATGAACCAATATCCATATGTTCCTACATATTACATTTTTTTTTCTAATAACGCTTCTAATAAAACGGCTCCCAAAACTTAAAGTAAGTAAGACAACAAAGAAAATACACACTAATTTAGAATGGTCTAAATTTATATTAACAATTCAGTAAAGAACGTAAACAAAAGTTTTATAAACAAACATTTAAAAACTATCCAAATGTTATTAAAAATGAAATTAAACTAATTTCTTTCTTATTAGTAGGTACTTATTATATTAAATGTTCAAAATTTCTCCCTTCTTCATGAATACACATATTGTACCGTTTCAGTAACTCTTCATTGCAAACTTTTTGTAACGTATGTCTATTTATAGCAGCAACACTTGCATATATTTTATTATACAAATCGGCCATATCCTCAATGGGTTCAATGTACACTACACTTTTTAAATACCCCCAAAGGTAAAAATCTAATGGAGTCAAGTCAGGTGATCGTGCTGGCCATCTGACTACTCCATTAGTACCAATCCATCTCTGAGGGTACATTTCATTAAGACAATCTTTGACTAGTACTGAGTTATGGGGTGGTGCATCATCTTGGTGAAACCAAATATTCTCCTGGTTATAAGGGATAGTCTCTAATAATCCTGGCAATACATTTCTCAAAAATATCTATTTTCTTCCATTTAAAGTCCCATGGAATAGATATGGTCCAATAATATATGAATTTAATATTCCACACCACACGTTAACTCCAAAAGTTACCTGATTTCGGGTCATTCTCATCCATCTAGGATTATTTTGTGACCAGTATCGGCAGTTATACTTACTCACAACTCCGTTGTTGTGAAAACGGCTTTCATCGCTCCAGAGCACATTTTTTTAAAAATTTGGGCATTCTTCAGAAAGAACTGAAAATTCAGCTAGAAAATGTAATCTTCGTTCATAATCACCAGGCCTTAAATGATGGATCAATTTTAATTTGTATGGATGGTATTTATTTGATTTTAATATTCTATGGCACGAAGATATCGACAGATTAGTTTCCGATGCCAATTTCCGGAGAGAACATTGAGGATTGTTTACAACACTATTTAACACCAAGGCTGTATTTTCATCGTTTCTAACTGGCCTATTTCTGTTACGAATAGTTTTCTTAAAACTACCCCAGTTTCTTAAATTTTTAAGCAGCATGATAAATGTTTTTTTATCGGGTGTAGGTCTATTTGGAAATTGTAAACAGAACAATCGTTTTGCTTGTCGGGAATTTCTTTTGCATTCACCGTATATTAAAATCATATTTAACATCTTCATTGGTGTATCTAACCATTTTTTAAATTTATTTTTTTTTATTGCCTTATTTGGATTAATTTGCATTGAATTGTTTCTAAGTACACTATTTCTGTTTGAAACTATGATTGAAATGCACCAACTACAAACTTTGTTTAATAACTGTCAAACTTAAAATTAAATCAAAGCCTACTAATATCTCTTAAGTAGATTTTTCATTACCATTCTAAATTAGTGTGTATTTTCTTTGTTGTCTTACTTACTTTAAGTTTTGGGAGCCGTTTTATTAGAAGCGTTATTAGAAAAAAAAATGTAATATGTAGGAACATATGGATATTGGTTCATCATGTTAGTTCCGGTTTGGCCGGAAGTGGTAAACATAATTTTATGATAGTGTATTATATCACTTTCCTTATCTTGAAAAAAAGTGTTTGGTAACCAATATTCTATAATAAATAATAAATAAATTATAGGTATTTATCAAAATTCACGTGTACTGGCATTAATGAAAGAAACTCATGTAACTCCAAAACGGCTTGTTTTTTGTAAATTCTCTATACCATCAAAATTATTCACAAATTATTGTTTAATCACATGACTTATGTTTCAAGGTTCCAGCCATCAAAAAATTGTTTTGCATCGCAGCGCCATCTCTGTGTGCTGTTGAGGAAAAATTCTAATCAGCGTCATTTAAACCTTTCTTTGGTATCAATCATCTGCCATTTACAAAAATAAAATATCTTTATTAATTTTAGAGATAATGGCCTGGGGACTTTTAACTGAAACACCCTGTATATAGTGAATGAGTACTTATTTACTTTGTATCTGGCTGTATCGACGTAAGTCACGATGCCAAAAAAATGTACTCTACATTTATTTATTTGATCACTGATATTATTTTCCCATTTCTGATTACTGATCGGCTGTAACGACGACTAACGATTCTCACCATGACATTATATTCTTCACAAATACAAAACGAAGAGTATATTTCATTCGATCGGCAGATTCCTAAAACTGGTAGCCTTGCTCGTAGAGAAAAATTTTCATATCACTGTGTTGGTGATCGAATTATGAACAACTTTTAAAATGTAAAACTTTACCAAAGTTAGATATATTTGTTTTTGATCTATAATTAGCAACATCATTTCTTTCACCTATTTTGGAATATCAGGAAAATAGTATTTCCTATGACATAAATTAAAAATTATGCAAAGGGGATATGCAAAAATGCTGGCACAGTCATGCTGGAATTCCATCTAGGCCCCAGTAAGTTTAGGTTTAATTCTTTTTAACGCCATGCAAACCTCAGCTTCGGAAAAGCGTTTAATGTCCAAACAGTCAAACAAAAGGTTATTAGACTTATACGTATTTGATATTCTTACCGTTATTTTTATTTTTAGCTTCAAAGAATTCAGTTCTAGGCGTAGAGTCTCTGCTAAAGCTCTTACTGCAAACTTAGACGCGGGATATGCGCTTAGTCCTGGAAAATTGGGAACATTGTCACCACCGATGCTGTTTATGTGAATTATATGCCCGTCTACGTTGTTGGCCTTCATGTCTTTTATGGCTTCTCTTGTCGCTACAGACAGACCAATCACGTTTATGCTGAAGATGTTCTGCAATACTTTCGTATCAGCGTCCCCGAGGAAACTGTTTACGGGCATAATGGCGGCATTGTTGATGAGAATATGAATAGGACCTAGCTTTTCCTTTACCAGTTTGAAGGCGTTCAAAATGTCTTCTTCTTTTGATACGTCGGCTTTTATTGAGAGGAATGTACCTTTTTTGCCGGACACCTTCTTTCCAAGTTCCTCTAGACGATCTAGTCGTCTTGCTAAGGCTGCCACCTAGAAAACATCGAAACTGATTAATTTTTAATAGACCATAAACAATAAGTTTGTAGCATTGTTTAAATTTATGTAAAACAAGACGAATATTATATTAGGATATAATGTAACGTTACCAAGAAGCGGATAGGTGAATTTGGTGAATTTGTACTCTTAACAGGCAACCACGACAGATGGCATGATGTTTCTGGATGTGCCATACAGTAAAGGGAGGCCAACGAGAATAAATCATACGCCACAATATACCGGCCAAGACGATAGGAATAAGTGAAACATGGAGAACATCAAAGAATATTTCAGCTTATGTATTTTTGTCGCTATTAGGAAACGAAAAAATAAAGAGAAATGTTCCGGTGAAAGGGTCTAGCCGAATGAGCAAGGCGAAGTAGCCCTCGGAAGCATATACGTAATCTGTAAACGCATAAGGTGTAGCCAAAATGATTTGGTAATATTCAGACATAAATGACATAATCGTCACCGACTCACTGCTTATTGGTAAAGTGGGGATGTAGAATGTGCACAGGAAAGCCTCCAGCGTCTGCAATTGACTCATAGTGTTTTGAAGTTTATGTGTAGTGTATTTAAGTGTATTTTCAGTTGTAAAACGATGTGAAAACTGATATAAACTCACTTAATAATAGAAAGCCTAGTTTCAGAGGGCTACGGATATAACTTTATAAACAAAAACAGTTTCAGAATAAAATTAAATTGAAAGGAAGAAGTAGAGTGAGCAATTATTGTTTACGTTTATACTATGACTATTTTCTTGCTTTTTGTTGGGTATTTTGCCACTAAAAAATATAAAACATTTTAATGAAAAAACCTCTACGCCAAACGGATCAGACAGAGGTTGGTTCTTGAATACTTGATTGTTTCAAAAAGTCTCATACCTAGAAATACATAAACTAGAACAATGTTTAAAAGTGAATTATTTATTATTTGTTTGCTTATATAGTAATGAAACATATTCTTTATAGGATTTTGCAAACAGCGGAAAGACAAAACTATCTATGAGAACTAAAGGAAAAACTATATGTAAGAATTATAATGAAATCTTTGCATTTTTAGATAACCTGACTTCTGGTTATGTTAACAAGTAAAAATTCTTATTTGCCATTCTCATTTTAACACTAGCATCCAACATAGTCCCCTACGGCTAGGCAGGTTAAACTAGTATCTACATGATCCCCTACGATATGTAAATTCAGTTAAAAATGAGAACAAAGTCCTGAAATTAATTTATTTACCTACCTTGTCTTTAAAATTTTTTTCATTCTAATGAATTACATTTTCATAAAATCTCATTCAGTTTCTTGGAAATGTTTAGCCTTTGAAATGTTTTTCGTCCTTATTGTGGACTCAGAAAAGCCAAAAGCCACTCATAACGATGTTCCATGCAAAACTAAGACAATATCCATGAATAAGTATGAAATATTTATATTTGACATTGACTGATAAAAAAGAACAGATCTTCACCTATCTATTAGCTAACGTTGGAGATAGTATTTGAGAAATACTCTATGCATGTTTAAAAGTGAATTATTTATTATTTGTTTGCTTATAGTAATGAAACATATTCTTTATAGGATTTTGCAAACAGCAAAGATTTCATTAATATTTTTACATATAGTTTTTCCTTTAGTTCTCATGATAGTTTTTCTTTCCGCTGTTTGCAAAATCCTATAAAGAATATGTTTCATTACTGTAAGTAAACAAATAATAAATAATTCACTTTTAAACATGCATATAGTATATAGGCTCCAATACTAGTTAGCTAATAGATAGGTAAAGATCTGTTGTTTTTTATCAGTCAAATATAAATATTTCATACTCATACTTATTCATGGATATTGTCTTAGTTTTGCATGGAATATCGTTATGAGTAGCTTTGGGCTTTTCTGATGAGTCCACAATAAGGACAAAAAACGTTTCAAAGGCTAAGCTATTCCAAGAAACTGAATGAAATTTTATGAAAATGTAATTCATTAGAATGAAAAACATTTTAAACATTGGGTAAATAAATTAATTTCAGGCCTTTGTTCTCATTTTTAACTGAATTTACATATCCTAAATAAGAATTTTTATTTTCTTACTTTTTATTGGGTATTTGCCACTGAAAAATATTTAAAAATTTTAATGAAAAAACCTCTGCGCCAAACGGATCAGACAGAGGTTGGTTCTTGAGTACTTGACTGTTTCAAAGAATTTTTACTTGTTAGCATAACCAGAAGTCAGGTTATCGAAAGAATGCAAAGATTTCATTAATAATTTTACATACAGTTTTTCCTTTAGTTCTCATAGATAGTTTTTCTTTCCGCTGTTTGCAAAATCTTATAAAGAATATGTTTCAAAACTAGAACAATGTTATAAATTAAAAAATGAAAATTAAAGCTATAGGTAGTTAACGTTTCAGTGGCAAAATACCCAACAAAAAGTATGAAAATCTGATGACTATGTTCCAATATAAATTGTCAAACCTGTCTATGCAGTATTTTTATTTTATAATTAAGTTATGTATATGTTTTTTTTTTAGTTAAAGGATTTGTAATCCCACTTTTGTGTTTTCCAGCGTTCTTGATAATTATGATTTCCTATTTTTTATCAATAAAACTTAATTTACAAAACAATTAAGTGAGTCTTTTGTACCGTGTGTTAGTTTTATTTTACAACAGTTTTATTCATAAATTATTGTCTGGTTCTCTGTTTCTTAACTTTCAAAAATAACAAACGTCAAATGTTTGAGATATTAACCTATTCTCATTTTATAAATGGATTGTTTGTTTATAAGTGGCTAGTTTTATAGCTTATTTTTTTCCATTTATGTCAATATAACAAACACTTGAAATTGTATGAGAATCGTATTTTAATTCATATTTTTATCTCTAAAAGTAAAATATCTAGAGGTATTTAAAACTGAAATAAAATGAACGCACAACCCAATCGCCTGTAAATGAAGTAAACTGCGGACGTACTAGGATAACTACGTCAGCAATTTACTCTCGTTTTCATTGGTCCTATTATTCTTAAAAACCCGAAGCGGTCTGCTATGCCTTATGTTTGCAGATTACGTGCATGCCTTCGGAAGCGATCTTTGAAATAACTGTATGATATTGGCAAGTCGTAATAATAAAGGGTCCACGCCTTCGAATCGCCAAGTAACCCACTCCAGCAAGATAAATAATTTTTGAGCTCGGATATCGAAAGAGTCTCATAATGGGCATGGCTTGTTGGCAAAATGGCTTGTTGGACTTTTGTTGGCGATTGCAGAACTTCTCCACAAGAAAAAAAGATGCGATATTCATTTGATTTTTATAAATTTTATACTACTGACATGAGCGCATCACAGTAACGAAATTTGTGCGTTTGAAATTTCGACGTGCGGGCAACTACATTAAATATTCAATTTTTTTATATACTATATACGAATGAAATATGGTCTAGAGATCAACAGAGTTTTTGCAAAAAAAAAAAATAGCTCTATATCTTGTACGGTTTTTGAGTTACCGACTTTTTAAAATAAACCAGAATTAGATTCGTGGTATTATTCCTAGTAGCATGCGGCTGTTTTCTGGCTAAGTGTATTGCATTAAGATAGGGAGCCAATACATTTTTGAAATTGTGCTATTATTTTACAATTTTGCAAAAATATCAATAGGTAAAAAGAAACTCATTTGGCAGATGATTTACTAGATCTATTGATTATGAAGGTGTTATATGGAGATATTATTTGTTAAGTATACCATTATTGTTAAGTATACCATTATTGTGGTACAAATTATATAGCATTTTACAAATATGAAAATATAAAGATGTACACAAAACGTGTAATATACACATAAGTAATAATTATAATAATAATGCATAGTAAGTATACACAGCTCAGTAAGCACTGACAAGGCATTACTAAGAATCACTGTCTGCTAAAACTGCTCTGTATTATTTCTGCCCTTAAAACAGTTGTTAGGAAAGCCTGCACATGCAATAGAACACCAAGTGGACGCACATTTTTATTCACACTTTACTTTACAGTTCCACAATTTGTTTTCTTCAGATCCAGTTGTGACTTTTTGTCATCATTTGGTATTTTATTTGGTTATTCTCTATCAGATATCCAAATATTCTGGGAAAGGGTAAATTGGGAAGGAGATCGGAGAATGGCCGGACTAAAATTTGATGTTTTGTTAACTGCTTCTCAGGTCGAGAAAATTTGTTATAAATCCAGAATTTTGTGTTAGGTAAGGGTCTAAACCACTTCTCGTGGATAAGCAGTAAGCAGAGTTTTAACCTGCTTCGCTAGGTACTTCAGTTGCTAGCTAAGCTAAGTGAACTAAACCACTGGTCCACCGTGTCCTGTAATGCTCGTTTTAAATGCAGTAAGAAAGCATCTTGTGTAGGACGTAGCTAACGTAAATATAATAACCTCAAATAAAATAAATACTACTTTAGCAAATCTAAGGATTTCAATTCACTACGGCCATACAGATTCACATAGGACGAGTATCTTCAATTACACGATCATCAATTACATCGCAGTTATCTCCAAAATTAATCAAATAATATAGTTGGCCTCTTCGTTTTAAGGCAACAGTAACTGCTCATTTTTTCCTCTTCGGAAAGGACAACTGACAGGTCACACAATTCACAGGCTGCCAATAACGTTTTTACAATATTTTCTTCGTCATATTTTTCACCATTGGATACTACGCAGGAGGAGTCCAAGTTCACATTGTTGGGTAACATATTATGTCATTATTTACAACAATATTCTAAAATGCATTTTAGATTATTCGCTTTATATTTGTTACTATTTATAAAATAATTCCAGTTTGGAATGAGAATTGTGCCGGTTATGGCGAATTCATAGGATTCTGATGGTTTTTTAAGTCATACCATACATTTTCTTAAATCTGAAGTTTGGTCCAATTTTTATTTTTTCATCTCAAATTTGTATAACTTATTGAAGATTTCGTACTGTATTTGCACGTTTCGATATACTGTCCTCCTAAGCCAAAATGACGTAACTCAAAATTTCCTAAGCAAATTGAACGTACTTCAAAGTTTCCTTGTTAAATGATTGACTTTTTTCAATAATCATTAAACCATTATTCCTGCATCTATATTTTAACACACTGTATTTTAAATATTTTTAGTTATTAGACTAATGTCTATCCACAATTGCACAGACCGAAGCTTGCCCTAGCTGTCACTTTGCGCGTTGTCATAACTAGACATTACTTCGATCGAATTAAAAAATCTGTAACTCGAAAACTGTATAAGATATCGAGCAAATTTTTTTTGCAAAAACTTTGTTGATTTTTAGACCATAAATCATTCGAATATAATATATAAGAAAATTAAAATTTTAATGTAGCTGTCCCACGTCCTAATTTCAAACACACAAATCTCGTTCTTGTGATTTAGGATTTATTTAGAAAAAACCGTAAGTGATTTTGAAACTCTACTACTACAGACATATGCGTCCATATTAGTAGTACGTAAAGAAAAAAAAATAGATCAATATTTCATGTAGTTAATTCTCTAGCGAGAGGTATACGTTTAAAAACACGAATTGCTGAAATAACATTCTACCTTCCTTTTTTCTTGTGCAGAAGTTGTGCAATCCACAACAAAAGCCAACAAGCCATTTCTGATGTCCAAGTTATGGCGGAGGAGCTTGTAGGTAATTAGTTAGGTATTTTCGAAATTGAAGACTGAAATTGGTGGATCCAATACAGCTGTCATAATTGCTTAATACAAAAATTAAGCATTTACATGAAATTAGGCTACTAAGAGGGGTGGAAAAAATTATTTTTGAAAAAATTGAACCGCTTTTAAAAACATGGTCACACTAAATATTATGCAATGACCACGTCGCGCGTCGTTCAGTTCATTAAATCTTATTACCTAACATCGATTTTGAGATCGGTGTAAAAATGAACAAATGAACGAATTTTTTACCCAATTACAAAATCGATATTAGGTAATAAGTTCAATTAAACGAACGACGGTGAAACTTTATTTCATAACCTTTAGTGACAGTATTTTTGAGGTTCAATTAAAAAAAAAATTATGAACAAATTTGTCTATTTTGGAGTGGGTATCGCAAATCTGCTATAATATTGTATTAATCGGGAATACGTCAGTGTGTCAAATTTCAAGGATTTATGTGCACGGAAAGAAGGTAAAAATAGATTACAAGACATGACCTTAATAAACAGAAAGTAAGCTACATAAGATAAAAGCGTGTAATAAAAAAACTGAAATATTTACAGCCGAGGAATCATGTGATAAATTAAGAAATTCGGAATCATAAAAGACCCGGAATACAGCAAACATTATCATACAGCGCTACGCAATGGAGAGCAATAGGTTAGATGTAGTGTTCATTTGCCCTGAAACACCATAAGGGTTACATCGATTTTTAATCGCCCCACAAAATTGTGGGAGGTTTTGGTCCAAAATCGAAAATTGAGCTAACTAACATCAAATCTTTGCGTTTTGAGATCTAAGGAACCCAAAAAAGTGATTTTTGAAAAATGTCTTGTATGTGTGTTAGCACGATAGCGGCGAAACGGATTTGGATGCAACTTTGCATGGGGATTTCTTTAGTGCTCCAGAAAATTTGAAAAGGATTTGGTTGAGATCGGATTACGTTCAGTGCCGTTTTGGCACAACAAGTTGTTTATTTTATAATTAGATATAATTTGCAATCGAACCATTGAAAAGCAATTAAAATTCCGATTTCAACGTTATATCACACTTGTAGACTTTCGATTCGGTTTCGGTGAAAAAATTAAAAAACAAAGCAAATGTGAAGCATAAGATCGCTTTTCGCGTGGTACGGTCAATGCGCGGAGAGTCATTGCGCCGTGAAACTCGTCACGTCACATGCATTACTATGCAACAACTATACAGTTTACCATCGCATTTAATTGCACCGGAAGGGGAGGTTGCAGTCGCTACCAATAGCTGCCGATTGTTTATTTTTAAATTTTTAGAAAGGAGGAGGTTCTCAATTCGTATGTAGGTATTTTTTTTAATGTTTGTTCAATTATTGCTCTGGAGTGGCTTAAGGTAGGGGTCTTACTAGATAGTCTCTTGGAAATTTTAATTAGGGTATTCTTATAGATGCTACGGATGGAGTGACGAAATTTCAGATTTTTTGACAGTACAGAATGGCAGATATTCGTTGTTGAAAGGTTCCTGTACATTGGATCGCCTATGTCGGGTCGCCTTATTTACCTTGTTGGAATGGGTCATTTCAATTTTTAATGCTTTGGACACTTTACTATAAAAACACGCTAGGTAAATTGTCAGTCCCTGATCCTATTGGTGACGAAACATACACCGGCAAGACTATTTTTTGAACGGGATTTCCTCGTAAAATATTTTGGTTAGACAAAGCGAGAATTTGTCAGATGATTAGTTGGTTTCTATTATATATTTATTTTAAATGTTTAAATAATTTAATAACCTATAAGTCTCGCAATTTAGAGTTTTCTTGAAATACAATTACAACCTATTTTTTATAGGATCTGGCATACAGCAGAAAAATAATCAGAAAAACTATCCATAAAATTACTAATTTCCTGTCTTTGCTTTCTGTCAATAACCTGCATTCTGGTTATGCTAGCAATTAAAGAATTCTAAAATGAATGTATTCATTTCTTATTTTATAAGATATAAATACATTCACTTTAGAATTTTTTAATTGCTAGCATAACTATATGCAGGTTATCCATAGAAAGCAAAGACCCGACTGGGTATTTTAATAGAGTTTTTTAAATTATTTTTCATAAATTATTTCTTGCTGTTTGCCAAATTTTCTAAATATTATGTTTTATTATTACAATTATATGCAAACAAGAATCAATTATCTTTCAAATATAATTAAAATTGTTTAAAAATAGACCATTATATTACGAAACGATTTCTTTTAAAACTTACCTTAAGGCCCTGTTCGACCAATTCCTCAGCAATGGCAGCTCCAATACCAGAACTAGCGCCAGTCACTATTGCCACCTTGCCAACCCATCTGTCCATAGAAAGAACCATTTTTTAACAGAGTTTAAAAATTTTATGCACTATCTCTCTGAAATTCAACTGAGCACTGTGATGTATTATCTCGTAGATATATGGTTTTTAACAGCAGGAGAAAGGGAATGATAATTGAAATCTTGATTATAATTTCAATTAATTATGATTTGGCAATTACAGCGTGTACGATTTTTTCCCGGAAAATTTTAAAGTATTGTTCGAACATCAAATACCTAGCGATTTTGTTAAATGATTTGATATTAGTCACGAGTTTCAATGCCTATTTAAGCAGATATGCAATCTATGATTACCAGTGCTCGGGAATTTCATCTCGGTGACGTCAAAATCAGGGTTGGCTTTGCCAGCACAGAAAGATTCTTATGCAAGTATGACACAATATATCTTACCCTTGTACTTTTTTCAGGAAATTCCCTAATATCCAAAGTTGATATCAGAACGTTCACAATGAGCCCTAAATATTGTCGACAGGTGGTGTTATGAAGAAGACTTTACACAAATCCCCACAAAATCACAGTCGTCACTTTTACGCGAAAAAGAGTCTTGGAATGTCTAAAGCCCCTAGTGCTTAACGGTGTGGAAATTCCGTTTGCCTGTGAGGTAAAATACCTAGGCATCATTTTTGGCCAAAAAATGCCAAGGAATTGCCACATCGAAAAGTCACACAGAAAGCAAATTAGTCCTCGGAAGGCATAGGCAGATATGTGAAAAAAATTGGGGTTTAAATCCCAAAATGGTTATATACTAGGGTAGTAAGACGAAACAACTATTACTACACTACACTATTGTTAAGTATATGTATAAGCAGGGCTCCAAGAAGCGAAAATTTTATAGTCCAATTATTTAAAAAAAAAATTGTCTCCAATTACAACGGAGGTCCCATAACATTTCGTTAGTTAACAATGGCCTAACTTGTTGAAAAATAAACTTTAACATTTTTTTTTCTAACGGGACCTTATTCTTTGAAGTGTTAGGAATATACCATATTTTTTTCAAATTTTTTAATTGATATTTAATAGTATAAAAAAATTATTTTATGTGATGTACTCTGTTTTGAGGCGGCGCTCGCATCCTGCAGCGGTCGCTCGTAGTCCTATTTTCAGCGTTAAATTAAAATTATAAATAATGGAGGTAGAGTTCCGGGAGTTCGGACTTTTTCATTGGAAATTTTCTCCTCTTTAAGAATCTGTTTTCCGATTTCCGTTATCGCTTATAGTTTTTGAGTTATAAACTAACAACTAAAAGCCATTTTTCTTCCATCTTAATTTGTTTATAACTTTTGCAATTTTTTATGTGCTAATAAAACATTTTAACGCATTTTTCTAGACGTCATTCCGAATCCAATGAGCTATCGCTCATATTTTTAGGAGTTGTTTATACCTTTTTGAATTTGTGAATTAGACTATAAGAGCTGATACAAATATGTCAATTAATTACACCCTGGCCGCTGTACTATCGCTATTATTAGAAACTAAACAGACTTCCGCATGCTCAATGAGTATTCTTCAGTAGCCTAAACCTCCTGAAAATGTTCAGATGATCTAAATTTTTAGAATGGTCACATATTTCACATATTTTTTGTAGGGAATTCGAAATCTATTATTTTAATTATATCTAAATCGCCATTGATAATATCATTGTCGGAATCCATCACGACATTTGCAAATTTACGTTAATTATAAACATCAATAAACAGATACTCCTAGCAAAATGTCAGAACAATGAAACTATGCCTAAAACTGAGGTTATGAAACTACGATTAATTTTAAACGTACTTTAAGCGAGCAACTTTGGTGGTTTAAGCCGATTTAGTCCAATAGTAACGAGCGGTGCAAACGAAATTTTATATTTAACGAAGGTTTAGTGTTAATCCTCTGGAAAAAAATACGGTACAAACGGCCGCTAATATTATATAAAAATGGTTTATTGTACTGGAAAAATGTTCCATGTTGCCAGCAGTTAATTGGGATTTTATTGTCAGCATGTCCAATGTCCAATCCAGCGTATGCAGCTGGTCCGGCGGTATATAAAAGCACCGGGGGTTTGTTCCGGCACACGGTGGGATGATCGGTGGGCGATCGGGCTGCGTGGTGGAACAAATCTCCCTGCACCGGAATCGGCAGCAATGCCCACCTTACGCTGGCAAATAAATCAATCAATCAATCAATCAATTATTATGGAAATAAACACGCCACACATATTAAACAAAACGGGAAATGATGTGTTTAATTCAAAATTGTCTTTTTATTTGCTAGATATCTATTACATGTTTTTATTAGAACCATTTAACAATCAACAAAACTACAAGGATTATTCTTTTCAATAACGTGTGTGTCCCTAACAAGCCCTTGTTGCTGCACTTATCCTTTTTTCCATGCTTAAGATGACGTTTTCACACATTTCTAAGACCGATTCTCCCACATTTCAATTAGCTTACGTCTTGGATAGCACAGATTATTGACCTAAGTCGACTGACCTGCATGTCTTATACATGTTCAATTGCATTCAAGTCCGGGGAACATGCAGGCCAAATAGTGGGTATTTCCACTTGGTTTAGAAAGTCAGTTATACAACTGAATTAAGAGAAAATATACTAAGATATGTGAGGCGAAAGATACTACTTGATCCGGCAGAACATCTTTCTTGTACCTATTTGCATTTAAAATGCCGCCATCCATAACCACCAGCTCTGGACGTACCTCTAAACATGCCACTCCACGCCATAATTGTGCTCCCAGCAAAAGGGACAGTAGTAAAATTGAATTGCTCATTTATAAAGAATCTATCACTTGCAACAGGGCATTTAAGGAATTTATTAAAAAATGAAAAAACATGGCATTGGGAAGAACATCACGAAAAAAGTTTCAATTTTGCAGTATCATGATGTCAATAAGCCAATTGCAATATCAGTTGATTCTTCACAATCAGCCATAGGTGCAGTGCTTTTACAAAACAATTTATCTGTATATTATGCATCAAAGGCTCTGACTGACTCGCAAAAAAATTATGCACCGTTAGAAAGAGAAATGGCTGCTGTTTTATTTGGGTTGATTCGATTTCATCAATTTAAATTTAAAAAAAAATGTTACTGTTCAAAGTGATCATAAGTCGTTGACAACCACTGTGAAAAAAGCACTAAGTTTATGTCCTGCTCGTTTACAATGTATGTTAATTCATATATAAAAATATGACATAAAAGTACATAAATGCGGTTCAAGAATGCTATTAGCAGATGCGCTCTTAAGAGCTCATGATGGCAACATTCAAAATTACACTAGAAAATCTCTATTCATGTTGTGGAGGTTTTAAGTTTGGACATTAAGAGATGTGAGGGATTAAGAAAGGCCAACATTAAGGAATCTTTCGATACAATCTGTGATGAGCTTTTGGAAGCGCGTGTGTGGGAGAAGGATTTCTGTTTCTTCTACTCTGATTGCTACAACAAGGATCTGTTAGAATTGCATGAAGTACAGATACCCAAATGGAAGAAATATTACAGTCCTCCTGGATGTCGATACACACTTTTCATACCATCAATCGATTCACGCAGAAAACAAAACTTGATTTCACTGACCATCGTTCTAGTTTTGGTGTTCTCGAGCAAATGCTAGTCGTGCTACTCTATGACGTTTCTGGAGTTTTTGGACTTTTCTTGACTTTCGCGACTTCAAAGTAAATTCTTCCAGTTCGTTTCTATTTCGGAGTATTTTTAACCTTATAAATTAATCATCTACAGCCGTGGTTAAACAATTTCTTAAGATCTTGGACAGTAAAAAAATATTTTATATTTTTGGTGTGCTAATATTTTAGCATAAAAATTCATCAGGAATCGAATAAATTAAAAGATGTAGTAGGAAATACAGTATATACTTCATAAAAGTTGCATTTAAAAAAAAATTTAGGATTTTTTTTGTATTAATGTGGTAAATGTAAATAGAAATATTTTAACACTATATAAGTTTTCTTTTTCGTAATTTTATGTACATCTGGATTATCGTGAATTTATGCCGGACGCACAGTGGTCCATTTGCCAATATTAGGAAGAAAATATTACAAAAATGAAATTTATGATAAATCAAGAGAATATTTGGTTTGTACCATATGGTGTTCAAAGTTGTAATCCTATAAAGTATTTAGGTCTCCCACTATAGAAAAAATGATGAATGATAGTAACACATTTAAAACAAAAATATATACCAATTGTTAAAAGTATAGTGCAATATAATATTTTTCTCTTAAACATGTGAATTTTTTTTTTACCAGAGTGCGACATGGCAACTAGAGTGTGTTGTGGGTAGCATGTGTTCACATTTTCCATCGCAGACTATTTGATCCCTAGCTCCTATACTGGCAATATTTCTCTTTCTCGGGCTGAGCTACCGTGTTGGATTTGGTTTCATAGTCTAATTCATCAAATGACATTAAAAGAAAAGTAAAATTTAGTATTGACGTTTATTTTAACATTTCAAACAACTTTTTCCAACGAATCTTTACTCCAAAATGAAAAAGGTAGCTCTGGCTTAAGAGACTTTTACATTTTCAGTATTCTTGAACACTCGGTTCATATTATCGGACTTTATCATTTTGATTTGATTTTCAACTTCAGCTCATTTCTTTACATAATAATATTAAATTTTAGTTCATCGAGTAACTGAATGAAAACACTACGTGAATGTATAATATTTATTTTAAATTTCTCATACTATATTTAATTAATAGATCTAAAGCAGGCTTCATGTACATTGATGTTTATTAAAGGGTGTCCTCAACTGGTCGTATGGTTAATTCTTGAATCTGAAAATATTAAAAATAAAATATTAATATTGTATGTTTCTACATTTTAACTTAAAATAAAAGTTAATATCTTCATGTTGATTGATTTTGAAAAATACGACAATTGGCTTTTTGCACCTAGGAAGCTACAATTTCGCGTCAGCGATCGCCTACCGACTCTTAGATCAAATGTTTGGTGATTAGAGTGACCTTAAATTTATACAAGTGAAAAGAAAGTTTCATTTTTTCTTACTATTTCAAACGCAACTCCATAAACTCAAAAAAAAGTCGAGGGATGTAAGGTTAGAAGATCTATCTGGCCACTCGATTGACCGTATTCTACCTATGCATTGGCCTGGAAACATCTCCCCCAAGTAGAGTCTTACATCAACACCATCAGCAATCGTTGCAATCTTTCCGTGTAATGATTTGCTAGTAACCGATGGCGTATGGTTCCAGCAAGGTGGTGCTCCTTCACACTATGGAGTTGATGTAAGATATGTATTTGAGTGAGGGATTTCCAGGCCGATGGATAGGTAGAAGATAGTCAATTGAATGGCCAGCTAGTTCTCCTCTACACCTCTCGATTTTTTATGGAGTCATTTAAAGAGTTGCATCTATGACAATATGGCAAATAATTTGGAGGGTCTGAAAGATACAATATGGGCGGAGATTGATCAAATGTCCCAAACAGCATTCCATAACTGTTTCCGTACTTTCAACAGCGACTTTCACATTGCATAGCTGTTAACGGGGATCAATTTGAACATCTTTTAGGTAATTTATTAATTCTCCTTCAATAATAAAGTTCATTAATCTCTTCTTTTTTCCTTAAAAATATTTTATTACGTTCGTTCGGGAAGCAAATCGCAATGACAGATTTCGACTTTCTTTTGAAGTATAATAGTGGGTATATTGTTATTTGAAAAAAAAGTTGGTGTAGCTGGGGATGGAGACGTGAAATACTAAAAATTATAAGTTGTACCAAAAGTTTTGGTTGTTTCAATACTTTTTACACATGCTGTATATGATAGTGTTTACCTGAACATGAGGAGGTGTAGACAACACATAAAGAACAGCGTCTGCAATATCGTCACTTCTAAGAATCTTATTTCCTTGCA
Source organism: Stenurella melanura (assembly GCA_963583905.1). Taxonomy (NCBI): domain Eukaryota; kingdom Metazoa; phylum Arthropoda; class Insecta; order Coleoptera; family Cerambycidae; genus Stenurella; species Stenurella melanura. Next base: position 20,613,548 of record OY757315.1, read on the forward strand.
AGAGGTCTTGGAAAAATGCTGAATTTCTAATATCCTCCGATTGTAGTTCTGTGTCAACAGCGCCAGGGCTAATATTCTAAAATAAGAAATATATAGTAAACCTTTTGGCTTCTAGTATGTAGACCAAATCCCAATGTTCTGTACTCTTACCAGCTTGCTTTACTTATTTTTCCCGTATTTACTCCTATTTACACCCCAACGCTTCAACGAAATCATCTCAAAATGTAATCTAGTTCCAGATGTCGTTATAATACATACGTGTACCAAATTTCAAGAGAATATTCAATTATTTATTAATTTATTTGTTTATTTGTTTATTTATCCACTACGTGGATCTGGAAGTAATATTGTGATATTCAACAAATGACTTCGTGTTTATTATTTGTTATAAAGGAATATTAAAAACCGCTGCCCAAGGAATCACTACTTCCACATCCATATTTTTCATCCAAGTCACTTTAAAGGAAACATTTTGACTATATGTGCACTCTATTATGTGGAAATTATTGGTCATAGAATTATAATATTATTTGGGGCAGATGTCATAGAAAAGTTTGAGGAGTTGGTTTCTACCATATACGTTAAAAATGAAGTTTCTAGTTTAACCTACTTATTTTCCTCTATTCACAACCTACCATCTCCCACCCCTTCAATGGAGTCATCTCAATCAGATGTCACTACAATACATACGTGTACTAACTTTCAAGTGAATATCTCAATTTTATGTTATCAATCCAATTAATAATGAAGCGGAGGTGGTGGAGTTTGAAAAATATTAGAAAGAAATCTGAGGCCTTGGTTTCTAGTATATACACCGAATCACAAATTTCTGTACTGTTACCAGTTTGATTTACTTATTTTCCCCTAGTTACTCCTATTAACCCCAACCCCAACCCTCTTACGGAATCATCCCAAAATATAATCTAGTTCCAGATGTCGTTATAATACATACGTCTACCAAATTACAAGTGAATATCTCAATTTTATTTTATCAACCCCTTTAATAATGTAGTAAGGGTAGTGGAAGGGTTGAAAAATATTATTAAAAAATATGAGGCCTTGGCTTCTAGGACATACACCGAGTTTCAAGTTGCAGTACTCTTACCAGCTTGCTTTACTTATTTTTCAATATTCCTTCTACTTACCCCCACTCCTTCAACGCAATCATGTCAAAATATAATCTAGTTTCAGATAGAGTTATAATACATAAATGTACCAAATTTCAAGTGAAAATTTAAATTTAATTTTATCAACTCTTTTAATAAGGGAGAGGGGGTGGTGGGGAGATGGAAAATACTAATAAAAAAACCTGAGACCTTCGCTTCTAGTATATATACCAAATCCCAAATTTCTGTACTTTTACCAGCTTGCTTTACTTATTTTCCCCTATATACCACTATTTAATCCCCAACCCTTCAACGGAATCATCTCAAAATATAGTCTAGTTCCCGATGTCGTTATAATACATATGCGTACTAAATTTCATGTGAATATCTCAATTTTATTTTATCAACCCCTTGAATAATAGAGTAGAGGTGGTGGGGGGGCTGAAATATATTATTAAAAAATCTGAGACCCTGGTTTCTAGTACATACACCGAATTTCAAGTTTCTGTACTCATTCCAGCTTGCTTTACTTATTTCCCCCTATTTACCCCTATTTAACCCCCAACCCTTCAACGGAATCATCTCAAAATATAACCTAATTCCAGACGTCGTTATAAAACATTCGTGTACGAAATTTCAAATGAATATCTCAACTTTATTTTATCAACCCCACTAATAATGGGGTAGGGAATTTTATTTTATCAACCCCTTGAATAATAGAGTAGAGGTGGTGGGGGGGTTGAAAAATATTATAAAAAAATCTGAGGCCTTAACTTCTAGTACATACACCGAATTTCAAGTTTCTGTACTCTTACAAGCTTGCTTTACTTATTTTCCCCTATTTACCCCTATTTATCCCCCAACCCTTCACCGGATATCCTTAAAAAACAATCCAGTTCCAGATCTCGTTATAACATATACGTGTACAAATTTTCAAGTCAATATCTTAAACCGTTCCGGAGAAAACGTGCGGACAAAAAAAAAAAAGTTACAGACAGACAGATAGACAGACAGACAGACAGACCGACAGACCGACAGACAGACCGACAGACAGACCGACAGACAGACCGACAGACAGACCGACAGACAGACAGACAGAAAATTTTTTTTCGCTCAAATTTAAAATCTCGACGTTTCATGGCATTCTAAACCTATTTCACGAATAAAAATTTTTGAAAATTTTTTTGCGATTACTATACTTCCAATCCACTACGTCGATGTGGAAGTAAAAGTAACTGGCAAATTAATTGACTTAGTCGTGGAAAAAGGAACCGAAACAAAAAAGTGAGGAGCGAGAATTCGATATAACTTATTAGATGCGGTATCGCTGAACATTTGAGCTATGTTTACATTTTTTGTATTGAATATTTTAACCGATTAAATCAGTAGAATGTTAATCTCAATAGTGTTTTACTCTAAACTAACGAAATATAGTAGAAATATCTTTACCGTTATTTTAATTTTTAATTTTAAGGAGTTTAGTTCTAGCCGCAGGGTTTCTGCCAAAGCTGTTACTGCAAACTTAGAGGCGGGATATACACTCAGTCCTGGAAAATTTATTACTTGATGCCCCACGATGCTATTTACATGAAATATATGTCCATCTATGTTATTTGCCTTCATGTCTTTTATGGCTTCTCTGGTAGCTATGGATAGCCCAATTACGTTCAGATTGAAGACAGATTCCCAAAGTTTCGTATCACCATCAGAGATGAAGCTGTTACTAGGCATTATACCAGCATTGTTGATGAGAATGTGAACTGGTCCTAGCGTCTCTTTGATCACTTTGAAAGCGTTTAGAATATCTTCTTCTTTGGACACGTCTGTCTTAATGGGAAGTAGTTGACCCTTCTTGCCGGACACTTTCTTTCCTAGTTCTTGAAGACGATCTAGCCTCCTTGCCAAAGCGGCCACCTGAAATGTATTACTGAAATTAAATAATTTGTAATTAAGATACTTTCAATTTGTTGTGTTAAGCATAACTATGATACTTTCTTCAAGAAAGTTTTCGACTTTTCTGTTAATGTTTCTTATATTGTGTGCATATCCATTTAAGTAATAAAGAATATAGGCCTACGTAGGTGTAAAACCTTGTTTACGTAATTTCAAATGCTAATGAATAAAATTATGTTTTACTCTCAACTTTAACTTGGCGCAGCTCATAGTCGTAAGAAAATTTCAGGCTATGTTGCTTAAGAAATGATTTCTAGTAGGAAAATGAATCCTATGTAATTATATTGTACTACCCTTATTTACAAATATTTAATACTTTAATAGTTCCGTATGATACATTTTAATAAGTTAAAAATTTCATCGATGGCATCCTGCCCTATCACTAGTATAGGTACTTGGAGAACCACAGCACAGTGGGCCATGAATATGCAAAAGTAGCCAAAATGTTCTCAAAATAATGTTAATAATCCCTTCTCTTCGGCAACCGAGGGAAGCAAAATGATTTTTGAGACAAAGCGCATAAATTTCAACTTGTCATAATAACAAGCCCTGCAAGTTCCCACCCCTGACCCTGAATTTTATTCAATACTTTTTCACATTTTAAATATACTGCATATGAAGAAACACATAAATTCATACATTTCCAAAAAATCCACCATCGTTCATTCATTTTTAAATTTATTTTTCTCATAAAGAGTCATTTAAAGCATAATCAAAATTTTTGCCACTATTTCTTTTAATTCGACCCACTGTGCACTGCACTGTTCTATCAATCGTTATATTATTTTAATGCTTTTACCAAGTTTATTTTTATTTCACCATATGCTGAAAATACTATTTTTTCAAATTTGCTTGGAATGTTTTAAGTAAATTAACTGTCTACTTTTTAAAATAAAATTATAAAACAAGAATTGTGGTGGGCTATTATACAGTGAACACGCAAAGGTTGGAATAAATTCATTAAAATAGTTACAAAACAAGTGACAAAAATTCGCTCAGACCGGTCGATTTTTAAATACGTTTCTCAATCTGTTTATTTTAAAAAAAAGTGCTGCAAATATTTTTTTTAAGTTATGACGTCATCGCCATTTTTTTAAATGGCAACCCCCATTTATTTAAATGTCATTTGAAATAGCATATTTTTCTGCATACAGTACGTTAAATTCTAGGGAGTATTGCATGACGAAATTATCTAGAAAAAAATCTTAACTACATATAACAATGTAATAAAACAAAAATATAAGAATTTAAGAATACAGCAAAAAATAATTAGATTAAATGTTCAAATTGCTCGACACTTGCTTCTTGACAATGTCCAAGTCGAAACTGAAATTCTCGCAAAACGTTAATAATTGTTTCGGGTCCAATTCTTCCAATTTCGTAAGTAATTCTGTCTTGTAAGTCTTCAATATTGTTCGGTCTATTAAAATAAACTTTGGATTTAAGGTAACCCCATAAAAAATAATCCAATGGGGTTAGGTCCGGAGATCTAGCTGGCCATTCTATTGATCCGCGTCTACCAATTCATTTGCGTGGGAAAATTTCGTTTAAATAATTACGCACTATTACCGAATAATGTGGCGGTGCGCCATCCTGTTGAAACCATATGTAGTTTTCAGGTACATTAGGGTTTTCACCAATTGGATACAGTATGACATGTTCTGGAATTATGTTTTGTTGGAACAGCTCCAAATATTTTTAGCCATCTAATGAACCTTGAATAATAAATGGACCCAATATTGTAGTCCCAACAATTCCAGCCCACACGTTAACTTTCTGTGGAAACTGAGTATGGGCCTCCACCAGTGTGGATTTTCACTTGACCAATATCGACAATTTTGCCTTTTCACAGTGCCATTTAAACAGAAGGTGGCTTCGTCAGAGAAAAGTAGTCGACTTAAGAAATGTGGATTGATATTAAATCGTTCCATCATGGTTTCGCAAAAATCTACTCTGCGGTCGAAATCATCTTCGTTAAGCTCTTGAACTAAATTCACTTTATATGGGTGCCATTTATTCTTCTTCAAATATTTTAAAACAGTCGACTGACTAATTGACTGTTCTGCTGCGACTTCGCGACTTGGTTTGTGACGATTCTCCTCCATTGTTAGCAAAACATCTAACTGTTTATTTTCTGAACAGTTGATTGTGTAATAGGTCGATTAGGGTATTTACCATTAAATAATTCACAAACTATAGTTTGTGTTCATGACTTGTCTCCATAGCCAATCATTATCAAAATGTCAATTCGTTCTGTTTCACATAAACATTGCATTATCAGCACTTTCAATACGATATCACAAGTAAATACTAATGAATGGGCCTATCCCTTTCAGCATAGTGAGGTTCGTATAATTTAGTGAACTGTATTTAGGTATAATAAAAAAAAATAATGTGTCGGAAACTTACACAGTAGGTTTGATGGATTCTCCGTCGTCGATGTCGACCCAGGCAAAAGGAGGAACAAAGGGGGGCCAAAAGGAAAAGGAACAAGTCTCCGACACACACAATTAACGTAACAATTATTAAATTAATTTAAGAAAAGACAATTATAATTCACTTATCACTGATAAATAACTATAGCGTTCAGCAGCGTGACTATTGTCTTACTTACTATCATACTACTGTCTCTATGCGGGTCGCGCTCGAATCACAAGGCGTTAAAAGCTAGCTAAAAAAACTTCTTAATATTTCCATAAGAATTCAAAACATTAATTTTTCTAGGTATAATACTACAAGGCACGTAACCAACTAATGTGTTAGAACCAGGCCCGCGTTGCTAAGTAAATGAAAACAAGCGTAAACACACAAAAAGTGTAAGTTGTAAAAAAGTTCGACGATAAGTAATGAATGTGTTCTATTAATGTTAAATGTATTTTTCTCGATAATTTCGTTATGAAATACTCCCTAGAATTTAACGTACTGTATGCAGAAAAATAAGCTCTTTCAAATGACATTTTAGAAAATGGGGGTTGCCATTTAATAAAAAAATGGCGATGACGTCATAACTTAAAAAATATATATTTGCAGCACTTTTTTTAAATTGAGAAGTGTATTTAAAAATCGACGGGTCTGAGCGAATTTTTGTCACTTGTTTTGTAATTATTTTAATGAATTTATTCCAACCTTTACGTGCTCACTACATATGAGTGGATCTTTGTAAATATTTATTAGGATGTCCTTTGTTATTGATATATAAGCGAATTTAAATTTTTGCGCACATTGTTTGGTCCCACTTTATAATTTTCAGTATCATCGATGACAAAAATATGCAAAAGTATGCATTATTATTTTTCGATTATGAAAAAAACCTTGTTTGTAATTGTATATATAGTTGCACTTAATTGTATTATTTCTAAAGCTTACTATAATTAAATAATTTACCTTGATTCCCTTTTCCACCAATTGTTCAGCAATAGCAGCTCCAATACCAGAACTTGCACCGGTAACCACCGCCACCTTACCGACCCATCGATCTAAAGAAAGCACCATTTTGATTCACGATCGTTTGGATTTGGATGCAGGACTAATGATGATGACTTATGCATGCCTCAACTCAATATATCTTAGAACTATTTTGCGGGTGGGGGAAATGTTATACATACCCAGCGAGCCAAAATAGAAGGGCCTCCGCAAAAATGATCTAAACTGTGTTACATATATTTTATAATAAGGCAACGAGAAGCCTTTAAGGAAGGTTAGGAGCGTAACATTGCATTAAAGAGTTTAAAATCTCGGATCCCTCGGACTTTTTAGGAGACAACTTTTTTGGGGCACTGTATATTTCGCAAACATTTATTTTGATTAAAATCTTGCGATAATTTTATACACCGTCATGAGCCAAATTGTTGGTCTCTTTCGTAATATTGCGTAATTTATGTCTTTTACTGTTTTGTATTCACACAATTTGGGGTTGCAGTTTCATCTTATATACAGTTATTTATTGGCATACAGCGAATTCACAAGTGAGCCAAGACATTGGTAATAGAAATTGATAATCTTGAAAATTTTAGGTAGTATGTTTACAACATTTTTTTGTTTGAGCTGAAGTAAGATGACAATAGTAAACGGATTTACGTTTTGCTTCAAAATAAAGTGGTTAATATGTCTTAACATTTTCAGGATTCTTGAACACTCGATTCACATTTTGGGACTTTAGATCATTTTAATTTGATTCTAAGGGTTTAATTGTTTAACTGTTTATTGTTTAAGTTTACAGTGCATAATGTATGTATATAATTGATTATTTTCGTGGGACACTTTGAGCTATAACCAGCTTGTGTTGTGTCCCATACAAGGAAAAACTTATTTAGGTAATAATATAAATATATAAATTAATTTAGTATCTAAAAGAACACGAAGAAAAATAAATTAAAAAGCCACAGAAAAAAACCATACCTCCCATATCTATATAATAATAAATTTGTAGGTTATACTTATTACAACATAAATAAATTAACAAAGGCGAGATGATCAACGATTTGTGGTTTTTAATATAAAATCGGCCATAGTCTTTATAAGAACTTTTATTTTAGTAATTTCTTTAATTGTAAGAGCAAAATATTGTAAAATTTTGGTCCAAAAAAGTTGTTAAATCTTTAAGATTCGCTTTTAAAAAATGTTTGTGTTAATAAGTTTTTGTATGCATAATTTCGTGTATTATGTATGTGAGAAATGTCACGAAATTTGATTTTCTGTTTGTGAGCAAAAATTATGGATGATTTAACATATAATAAACGAGCATTTAAAGTTTCGGAATCTTGGGTTAACTGATTAGTGGAGTAACTTTTGCTTCTTCCATACACTATTTTTAAAATTGTATTTTGAATTATAGTTAATTTATTTAATGAATTATTATATAGTCCGCCCCAAACCACTATTCCATATTCTATTACTGATTCGATCAAGACCCTGTAGGCCATCTTCAATACAGATGTGCTAAGATATTCTCTAAGTTGATAGAACAAATACATATGTTTCTAACTCTAGCATTAAGGTATTCTATATGCGCTTTCCATTTCAAGCTTCTATCGAGTACAATACCGCGATCTTTTATATTTTCAGTGGTATTGATGGTTTGAGTACAACTGCAGTTACATAATTCATTCGCAAGACATTCAGCGATGTGTATGATTAATTCTTCTTTATTGTACTGGTATGAACTTGAGATGGAAAACGTCACGAATTTGGTCTTTCTTGTATTAAGTGTTAATAAGCTAGTTCAGGGTGCTTAGTCCAATGGATGCTAGTGTATGTATTTCGACACAAGTACTTGCTGTACACTGTATCATTTGCATAAGATATGATTTCGCCTTTGCATCAGAAGTCGTCCTTGGAGGTTGAATAAAATTGAGATATTCACTGAAAATTTGGTACTGGTATGTATTATACCACATTTGGAACTAGATTATATTTTGAGATGATTTCGTTTAAGATTTGGGGGTTAAATAGGAGTAAATAGGGAAAAATTAATAAATCAAACTGATAAGAGTACAGAAATTTGAGATTTGGTGTATGTATTAAAAACCGAGGCCTCAAACCCCACCATCTCTGCTCCATTATTAATGGGATTAATAACACAAAATTGAGATATTCACTTGAAGGTTAGTACACGTATGTATTGTAATGACACCTGATTGAGATGATTCCATTGAAGAGGTGGGAGGTAGTAGGTTGTGAATAGAGAAAAATAAATTACCCTATTTATATAGAAACTTCATTTTTAACGTATATGGTAGAAACCAACACCTCAAACTTTTCTATGACATATACCCAAAATATTATTAAAATTCTATGACCAATAATTTTCACATACTAGAGTGCAAGTCTAGTCAAGGTATTTCCTTTAAAGCGACTTGCATGAAAAATCTGGATGTGGAGGTAGTGATTCCTTAGGCAGCGGTATTCTTTGTGTGCCTGTGAATCTATGCAACCTAAAATATTCTTGGTATCGTGTTTTAAAATGTTTAACATTTTGCTCTATATAGTGGTTATTATAATCTGAATATTCTAACTTATCAATCCCTGACCTGTTACATTTACTGGTTCTGTTTTCGACATGCATATTTGATAGCTTGTCATTTGAATGGTATCTTTAAATTATGTTTAGAAAACAATAAGTAATCAGCTATTTTTTTTAAACAAATTGCCATAATAGGTTATTGTTGTATAAGTTACTGTTATTTATTATTAGTACAGTCAATGAACGCTCAAAGGAGGGGTGTATTCACGACCATGTCCTCATTAAATTATCAGAACCAGTTCAAAAACCCTCTTTAATTTAATTTGATATGAAAATAACATAGAATGATAAAATATTGGATCATATCGAAAACCATTTGGAAACATTATATAAAGTACCTAAATGATATCTTATCAGCCCTAATCCCTCATCAGATCTAATTTTTACAAACCTACTTTCAATTCAGAGAAAAATTTTGTTTACGAAATTTGGAAATACCCAAGAGCTCTCCACTTAGTCCCTTCTAAGCAATTGTCTTTGTGTCTTACATAGAGAAACAGATTCTAAATTTAACTTTGGGCAAAAATCGTATTAATTTTTAATTGTTATTTGGTATTAGTCGAGTCAATGAACGCTCAAAAGGGGGGTGTAGAGGGCGTGGTCGGGAACAAAATTTTTTACTTCGGGGCCGTGTTTGGATTAGTTAGAAGGTAAACATACTAAAAGTAAAGCAGAACAGCATCCTCGAGAAGAATTCATACAGCCAGAGGACATAAAAATAGGGATACAAATATGACCCTACCTAATATTATTCAAACAAATCAAATTAAGGGCTTTCAAACACAAAAGTTTTTTTTTCTGAATGGGAGAAAGGAATCAATGTGGGGTCAGTTGCAGCAAAATTAATCTTATAAGAAATCATAAATTAAGAAAGGCCATTTAGCTAGTTGTTTTACACACTACATTTAATATCAACTTTTCACATCCTGGTGTTACTTGACAGCTTGTTGACAGCTTATTAATAGCTGTCATCACGTCAAAATTCATTTTACTTCCCTCGCATACCGAAGGGAAGTATTGTATTCGAGAAAAAATCACCCTCCGAGATTTTTTCGGATTCTGACGTTTCAGAACACGTAGATTCCGAAAATATAGGTTTCTCCATTCCGTCAGTCTGTCTGTCTGTCTGTCTGTCGGTCTGTCTGTCTGTCTGTCTGTCTGTCTGTCTGTCTGTTGGTGTATTTACTAAAAAACTACTTGACGGAGAGCAGTCAAATTTGGTAGGTAGTTAACCCTACTGTCAGCGAAGAACTGGTAGAATTTTCACTGAAAAATATACAGGGTGGACCGTCTCAACGGAATAAATAGTGAAAAAAATTTTTTTTTGCTCAAATTTAAAATTTCCACGTTTCATGACGCGCTAAACCTATTTCAGGAAAAAAAATTTTTGAAAATTTTTTTCACTTTTGAAAAAATTTTTACCAAGTTGAAAAAAATTTTTTTTTGCTCAAATTTAAAATTTCCACGTTTCATGACGCGCTAAACCTATTTCAGGAAAAAAAATTTTTTGAAAATTTTTTTCAAACATTTTTGAAAAAAATTTTACCAAGATGAAAAAAATTTGTTTTTGCTCAAATTTAAAATTTCTACGTTTCATGACACGCTTAACCTATTTCAGGAAAAAAATTTTGAAAATTTTGAAAATTTTTTTCACCAATATTTTTGAAAAAATTTTTACTACTAAAATGATTTTTTTTTCTTTCTTCAAATTTAAAATTTTCACGTTTCATGGCATTCTAAGCCTGATTAAAAAAAAAGTTTTTTGAAATTTTATCACTAAGATAGAATTTTTCTTTCTTTGTTCAGATTTTAACTATCCACGTTTCCATGACATTCTAAAACTATTCAAACAAATTTAAAAATGTTTTTGAAGAATTTTTTAAAAAATTTGAAAACATTTTTAATCCATTTATGTATCACTACTATAGAACAGACGAAAAAATTTTTTTTGCTCAAATTTAAAATTTCCACGTTTCATGATATTCCAAACCAATTTCGGAAAAAAAAATTTGCAACATTTTGTTACCAGTTTGGAAAAAAATTTAACACTAGAATGCTCAAATTTAAATGACATTCTAAACCTAGGTATTTCAGAAAAAAAATTTTGAAAATTTTTTTCACCAACATTTTTCAAAAAGTTTTTACCACTAAAATAGATCGAATTTTTTTTTTATTTGCTCAAATTTAAAATTTTCACGTTTCATAGCATTCTAAACCTATTTTAAAAATACATCATTTTTGATTTTTAAACTTTTTTTAGCACTACTATAGAACAGAAGGAAACTTTCCTTTTTGCTCTAATTTAAAATTTCTACCTTTGACATTTTAAACCTATTTCAGAAGAAAAAAATTTGAAAATTATTTTACCATCTTTTGAAAAATTTAAAAAAAAATGAAATTTTTTAACCAAAATGTGACAGATGGCAATAACATCTGGCATATGCACCTATTATACTTTTATTGAAAAATGTACAGGGTGGTCATCCCAAGAAATAATTCTGTCATGGTGGACATTTGTAAAGGTATTTGCGCAAGACTGCCATATGTGGCACCTGCTATTTAGTATTGAACTTTTGCTGTTGGATGAGCAATCTGTATATTTTTTTGACCAAAACTTATCAAGTTTTCTTTGTAATAATAGCAATAACTCTACTCCGATTATTATTCTCAATGTCATTTCGTAATTATTATTTTTTTAGAGAGACTGCCATGAACGAGGGAAGTTCTGTGTAAATACCTTTACCGATTTTTTACTTCCCTCGCATACCGAAGGGAAGTATTGTATTCGAGAAAAAATCACCCTCCGAGATTTTTTCGGATTCTGACGTTTCAGAACACGTAGATTACGAAAATATAGGTTTTTCAATTCCGTCAGTCTGTCTGTCTGTCTGTCTGTCTGTCTGTTGGTGCATTTACTAAAAAACTACTTGAAGGATAGCAGTCAAATTTGGTGGATAGTTGACGCTACTGTCAGCGAAGACATGGTAGAAATTTCACTGGAACATATACAGGGTGGACCGTCTAAACGGAGTAAATAGTGAAAAAAAATTTTTTTGCTCAAATTTAAAATTTCCACGTTTCTGGCGCGCTAAACCTATTTCAGAAAAAAAAAAATTTTGACATTTTTTTTTGCAACATTTTTGAAAAAATTTTTACCAAGATAAAAAAAAATTTTTTTTGCTCAAATTTAAAATTTCCACGTTTCATTACGCGCTAAAACTATTTCAGAAAAAAAAAAAAATTGAAAATTTTTTTCACCAATTTTGAAAAAATTTTTACCACTAAAATATGAGAATTTTTTTCTTTCTTCAAATTTAAAATTTTCACGTTTCATGGCATTCTAAACGTATTAAAAAAAAAAAAAAAATTTTTTACCAACATTTTTGAAAAAAAATTTACCACCAAAATAGGTGGAATTTTTTTTTTGTTCAAAGTTAAAATTTCCACGTTTCCATGGCATTCTAAACGTATTAAAACAAATTTAAAAAGTTTTCCGAAAAATTTTCTTGAAAATTTTTTTCACACATTTTATGTATTCATCACTAAGTAGGTACTTACTATAGAATAGAAAATATTTTGTTTGCTCAAATTTAAAATTTCCACGCTTCATGACATTCCAAACCTATTTCGGAAGAAAAAAAATTGTAACATTTTTTTACCATTTTGGAAAAAAAATTACCACTAGAATAGATGGAAAACTTTTTTGCTCAAATTTAAAATATACACGTTTCATGACATTCTAAACCTATTTCAGAAGAAAAAAATTTTTAACCAAGATTTTGGAAAAATTTCAAAAAAATTTTTTTTTTTCTTTGTTCAAATTTAAAATTTCAACGTTTCCATAGCATTCTAAACCTATTCAAACAAATAAAAAAAATTGATAAAATCTATTTCACAACTTACTATAGAATAGATTTAGAATTTTTTTTTACCACTTTGGAAAAAAATTACCATTAGAATAGACGGAAAAATTTGTTTTTGCTGAAATTTAAAATTTTCACGTTTCATGACATTCCATTTCAGAAAAAAAAAATTGAAAATTTTTTTCACACATTTTTCAAAAATTTTTAACCACTGAAACAGATGGAAATTTTTTTTTCTTTGCTCAGATTTAAAATTTCCATGTTTTATGACATTCTGAACCTATTGCAGAAGAAAAAGGAGTGAACATTTTTAACCAACAGTTTTGAAAAATTTAAAAAAAAAATAAAAAAATTTTTACCACCACTATACTTCCACTTCACTGCGTGAATGTGGAACTGTCTAATGGCAATACTATTTGACATATGCTATTATACTTTTATTGGAAAATATACAGGGTGGTCATCCCAAGAAATAATTTATGGGAGACCTGTTATTTAGTATTGAATTTTTGCTGTTGGATGAGCACTATTTTTTTGACCAAAAGTTATCAGGATTTCTTTGTAATACTTACAATAACTATATTTCCATTATTATTCTCAATGTCATATGGTATTTAATATTTTTTTAGTGATCGCCATGCACAAATAACGAGGGAAGTTCTGTGTAAATACCTTTACCGATTTTTAACATTAGAATCATGACCAACAACCCAGAAAACTTAATAATATACATTTAATATCAACTTTTTACATCTTGCTGAAATTTGACGGCTTGTTGACGGCTGCCATTAAGTCGAAATTTATTCTTGACTTCATCAGATTCGTGATCAGCGATCCAAAAAACCCATACAAAGTTCATGGAAAATAATTAAAGAAATTTTTTTCAAAGAATCTCCTCTATAAAAGTTTATATATCTCAAAGAGTTTTGCAAAATTATAAAAAATAGAAAGAGGTCTATAATTAGTTCATTTGGAAGGATCGCCAAATTTGAGGATCGGGCATACTCTCGCAGTTTTGCAAATGTCAGGAAAAACGTAGGTTTTTAAAATAAGATCCCTCTGATATACTAAATGCATTTGCCAATTATTTCGGTCAATCTTATAATGAGTCTTCATTAGATATAGAGGAACATCACTTTGAGACCGATATACCTAACAATAACCCTATTGTTAGCATAAACTCTTTCAGTGAAGATGAGGTTTTTCGGGCTCTAAAACGAATTAAACCCAAAATGACGACCGGTCCTGATTCCATTCCAGCTTTTTTATTAAAGGATTGCGCTATCATCTTTGCATATCCTCTAACTTTAATTTTTAACTTAATCTTAAAAACTGCCTATTTCCTGACCTATGGAAATATTCCAAAGTATGTCCCATCTTCAAAAAGGGAAATAAACTAGATATTGAGAACTTCAGACCAATCTCTGTAATTTGTAACTTCTGTAAAGTCTTAGAAATATTACTTCATGATAGAATATATCATTCGATTAACACCAAAATCTCTATTAATCAGCATGGATTTATGAAAGGGCGTTCAACAACAACAAATTTATTCTGTGTAACTCAATATATTTCTGAATCCCTAGATGAACGTGGGCAGGTAGATGTCATATATACCGATTTCTCCAAAGCGTTTGATAGACTTGATCACCAGTTGTTACTTAATAAATTAGAAAAAATCGGCTTCTCATATTCTTTGCTCCTTTTGTTTAAATCTTATTTAATGAATAGGAGTCAGTACGTTGCATTAAATGGATTCAAATCGATCGAATTTGCTGCCACATCTGGAGTTCCCCAGGGATCTATTCTGGGGCCCTTGTTTTTTAACATATTTATTAACGATATAGTGAACGAAATTAATTTGCCTCACCTTTTATGTGCCGACGATCTAAAAATTTTCACAGTAATTGATGAAATCGATGACTGTTTTCAACTTCAGACTTCTCTTGACAAAATAAACACCTGGTGTATAGTAAATAAATTATTCATGAATCCTAGTAAATGTAACGTAATGTCCTTTTCTTTAAAAACATCACCTTTTATTTTTGATTACAGGTTAGATAATGTCATACTTCAAAGACCTATAACATTTCGCGACCTCGGCGTAACTTTTGATAGTAAATTATCCTTCACTGATCATATCGATACCATTGTGTCCGAAGCCTCCAAAGCCCTTGGATTCATCGTTCGTACTAGTCGAGAGTTCACTAATACTGATACTCTGAAAATTCTTTATCAATCCTTCGTCAGATCGAAACTTGAGTACGCATCGCTAATTTGGAGTTCCAGTTATGATGTTCACAAGAATAACTTGGAGGCAGTTCAACGTAGATTTCTTAAATTACTGTGGTTCAAATCCGACGGTACCTATCCAGTGATTGGTTTTCCGCACAGTAACTTGCTTGAAAGATATTCTATGACTACTCTTGAGGATAGGCGTACGTACTTTTCTCAAGTATTTTTGTTTAAATTACTACACAATGATTTTGACGCACCCGAAATAATTAGTAAGCTTAATTTTCACGTTCCCAGATTAATCTCTCGTAATCACCAAGTGTTCTATTTACCTACGCCGCGTACCAACGTACTAAATAATTCACCTTTATATACGATTTGCAGTACTTCTAACAAATTATGTAACGACTTCGATATTTTTAATTGCAGCCTTAGTGACATAAAACAAAATGTTCTAAATTAAATAACCAGTGAGTGTCTTTGTTTTTCTTAATTTGCTTTGAATCATATATGTGTATATATGTATATATAGTTTTTATATTTAAACGTTTCCCATGTTATTTTTTTCTCTTTCTTCGTATCATTAGTTATTCATAGTTCGTACATTTAAGTAATTTTTTTCTTCATTTTACTTTCTTTCTATGTTGTTGTATATTATGTAATTAATGCTTTGTATGCCTTTATTTCTGTTCTGTAATTGGGTATCTTACCTGTTGAACAGTGTATGCAATAAATAAATAAATAAATAAATAAAATAAAAGATTAAAAATACTAGGGATTTGATCGTAACCTGATGTCATTTTATTTTTCAATTTATTGGCAGAATTCAGTAAGACCTTCCGGTATTTTTTTTCCTCCTTCAATTCTTTGGGACTTCCTGCCACATGTATGTTTTTTTTAAGCGCTGCTCGGGAATCTACAAAATATCACAATTAACCAATATGTTACTGGTAAATAACCTCTTCGCCTGTGACTTTAACGACAAAGGATCAGTTAGAGGTTGCTTTTTTTAAATAAACAACACAAATAAGTATAAAAACTTGAAATTAAATATTTCGCCGACGTTTCGGAAATCTATTCTGTTTGCTTTTTCAAGACTTTTTTTGAAAAATCTTTTTTGCTGTGTATGATCAATACACAGCTCTAAGAATGTTTGTTATATTCAATAGCCATAGATACTTACTATTTACATAGAACTGTTGATATAGATAACAGTTTTTTTTTAAGTTTTTATACAATGTTAAGTTTGTGCAGTTCTTCTTTTAACATTGGCAACCAAAACCTTCATAAATATTGAAAAAAACAATCAGGTACGACAAAAACCTGAAAAATGTTGCACAGCGTGAATTCCTTATGTATGCGGATTATCCGAAAAGTTGCGCCGCATCGGTGATAGATTTGATATTAGGACGGTATTTCAAACAAACAGCACTTTAAGATCTATTCTGACAAAGACGAAACCGAAGAACCACGAGCAAAATTTAAAAAACTGCATTTATAGTATTCCGTGTGAGTGCAACAAACAATACGTGGGTGAGTCATCCAGACCTTTTAGTGTAAGATTGGGCAAACATCAAAATTATGTAAGAAAAAATGAAATTCAGAGGTCCAAGATCTGCGAACGCACTTGTGAGAATGTACACAGAATAAACTGGGACTCGGCAAAAATTTTAACAAAAGAGGCAGATAGCAAAAAAGAAAAATTAAAGAATTCGCGATAATATTATTGAATGAGGAATTGTTCCGTAGATGTCTGTACAACTTGGTTGCCAATGTTAAAAGAACTGCACAAACTTAACATTGTATAAAAACTAAAAAAACTGTTAACTGTATCCTGTATCAACAGTTCTATGTAAATAGTAAGTATCTATGGTTATTGAATATAACAAACATTCTTAGAGCTGTGTATTTATCATACACAGCAAAAAAGATTTTTCAAAAAAAGTCTTAATAAAGGAAACAGAATAAATTTCCAAAACGTCGGCGAAATATTTAATTTCAAGTTTTTATACTTATTTGTGTTGTTTATTTAAAAAAAGCAACCTTTAACTGATCCTTGACGTAAAAGTCACAAGCGTAAAGGTTATTTACCAGTAACATACTGGTTAATTATGATATGTTGTAGATTCCCCGAGCTCCGCTTAAAAAGAAAACATACATGTGGCAGGAAGTCCCAAAGAGTTGAAGGAGGAAAAAATTAAGATAATGCCACAAATAACATTTAGACAATACCTTTCGGTAAATTTAGGTATATTAAAAACACGTATTTAATTAAAACAATTTAATTCAGCAATGGTATTAGGGCTGGTTGATGTTTAGTAAATGCTACGAATCCATCAACAACAGGTTGAGGACCATCAAAAATTATATCGTCATTAAATACTTTACCTGGTATTCTAGATTGTTGTTTTTTGTGTGAATATAATTCCAGAAATACTTAGAATCATTTTTAACATTACTCTCAACTCTATTGAGGTATAATTTATATGCTACTTGGATGTTACTTGGATGTCTGATTTAACTATCTTAGCTGTTTAAACTGCTCCAAATGTATACCTAGTTTTGTTTGTTTGTATTTTTTACGGTAGTAATTTTTTAGTTCGGTATTGTTGATTATTGCAGGGGTATACCAGGATGATATATATATTTACTTATATAGCTAATAAAAGTTGGCGCATGTTTATCAGATATGTCTGTCAGTCTGTCATAAAATATGTTTGAGTCTAGTTTACAAAGAAGTGTTACTTACAATACAGTAAAAACTAACTCTAACGATGTGTGGGAAGTATATCATTTTCAGTTGTGGCTGTATCTATAAATTTTTGTATCTTTGGTAAAGCCCAGCTTACCTAGGAGTATTAAATGAAATGGTCAACTGCATAGTAATACTATTTAATAGTATGGTTTGTTGTAATACTGTTTGCCTTATGTAAATAATTGTAATCTTCTGTTAAATTACCTGGTCCTCGAAGAAGTTTTTCCATTTTTCCAATTTTTTCTTTGATAGACTAACTAATAGTTTGTTTAAAAGTGAATTATTTATTATTTGTTTGCTTATAGTAATGAAACATTTTCTTTATAGGATTTTGCAAACAGTGGAAAGAAAAGATATCTATGAGAACTAAAGGAAAAACTGTATATAAAAATATTAATGAAATCTTTGCATTCTTTCGATAACCAGGTTATCGAAAGAATGCAAAGATTTCATTAATATTTTTATATACAGTTTTTCCTTTAGTTCTCATAGATATCTTTTCTTTCCACTGTTTGCAAAATCCTATAAAGAAAATGTTTCGTAACTAATAGTTTGTAATTTTATACGTTAAAACTGGTGCCACCTAACAAAAAATGTTTTACAGCTCTTCCATTTTTTTGTACTCCTAGTTTCGCTTAATTAAAAAGATGAATATACCTACCAATTTATGCTACTTTCTAAAACTCTTCTTGCTCTAGCTATTCTGAAACAAATTGATTCTAATCTGACAGGTCGTAGGTTCTAAGTTTACTTCAGTAGTTATATATATTGCCAAATATTTTGTCCGTAAACTGTGGTTTACAGAGATGGATATGTGGTGAGAACTGCTTGCAAATGCATTTTGAAAGAAAAAGAAGTATAACGGACAGAACATTATAGGAAAAGACAGGTGGTTTTTACAAATTATATTGAAAGATAACAATATTAATGTTAATATAATATAATATATTAATAATTCAATACCCAAAATAAATGGATAAAAGCACTTTTTTATTAATAGCTGTCCTCAACTGGTCGTATCATCAATTCTTGAATCTGAAAATATCAGTAGGTAATAAAACATTAGTGAGTGACACCTGCGTTTCAACGTTTTAATTTAATGTAAAAAGTAATAATTTTGTTTTAATTGAGTTTAAACTGGGGCCAACGTAGACAAAAGAAAGTAAGTTATAAGAGCTATAATTTTGGACAACAAATGATTGAACTCCTCCGTTAGTATTGTTTATCTGTTTATAAGTGCATATATTGTTGTTGAATAATAATAATAAAAATAATAATAATAATATGCAAAGTGTTATAACTTTGAAAATTTGAATAAACGCGACTCTAGTTAATGTGGAGGGTGCCGTGTAAAAAAATAAGTGGTAAATCCTGAAGTAGATTTTATTTTATTTTTTTTGTCTCAAAGTACAGGCTCTCAATAATTTTCGTTTACTTGATATATCGATCATTGCATGATTTTGTTATCATCGTCTCTGTTGCCTAATACAGTCAGGCAGGAAATAGATTGTTTGCATGATTATGCTCACCTGGACATGAGGAGGTGTAGAGAGTGCATAAACAACAGCATCTGCAATATCTTCAGCTTGAAGAATTTTATTTCCTTTCACCAAGTCCTCGAAGTACGGAGTTTTCTTGAATTCCTCCGGTTGTAGTTCTGTGTCAACGGCGCCTGGACTGATACTCTAAAAAAGAAACCCTTTGTGCAAACATATATATTTATCTGGTTTGTCAAACAGATGTCATTCATCAAGGTGTCATTATATCCAATAATGACACCTTGATGGATAAATGTGCTTCCTATATAGTGTGAAATGTCTTTGGCATTAGTAGAAACTAATTTGATATCCATATGATTTCTTATAATACAATAACATATTCAACGCGTTATTATTTCGGTATATTCACATAGGTTAAAACAACCGAACATATTAACTGTGTTTTATATGTAGGTGTTGGTAAAAGCTGTTGAAAAATGTCAATAAAAGAATTTGCAATTGGAAATAAGAGTTCCTATAGACGCATATTCTGAAATGCTCCTGAGATACTTATAGGGTGTCAAAGAAATAAAAGAATTAATTAATAAAGGATGCCCAAAGGGAAGATTTAAGTAAGCAGTTTGATGGTACAATGTTAATCTAAATATTTTGTTGTAAACTTAGCACATAAATTCTTACCGTTATTTTTATTTTCAATTTTAAGGAGTTAAGTTCTAGTCGTAGCGTCTCTGCTAAAGCTGTTACTGCAAATTTAGAGGCAGGATATACGCTAAGTCCTGGAAAATTCACTACTTGATGACCCACTATGCTGTTTATGTGGAATATATGTCCATCTACTTTGTTAGCCTTCATGTCTTTTATGGCTTCCCTAGTGGCTATGGACAACCCAATCACATTTATTTTGAAAACATTTTCCCAAAGTTTCGTATCACCGTCGTGGATAAAACTGTTAGTGGGCATAGTACCAGCATTGTTAATGAGAATGTGAACTGGTCCCAACTTTTCTTTGATCACTTTGAAGGCGTTTAGGATATCTTCTTCTTTGGATATGTCTGTCTTAATGGGAAGCAGTTGACCTTTCTTTCCTGATACCTTTTTCCCCAATTCCTCAAGACGATCTAGTCTTCTTGCTAAAGCGGCAACCTGAAATACATAACCGAAATTAAATAGATTGAAATTGATCGAGGATACTTAAACATAATTATCCATATATATTTTACTAGAAGCTACGGTTCTTGAAGAAGTTTTAATTTTCTTTATAATGTGTAGTCGATGCATATTTCAAGTTTCTTTTGCAAGAAGCAGTATTTGAATCGCACTGCAGTTAAATTTTAAATTGGCGCAGTTCATAGTACTAAATAAATTTGTAATTAAATTCCAGTTGAGACAATCCCAAGGATTTACAAAATTGTTTCCAGTTTGGGAGCAATATTTAGTCACATCTTAAAAATATTGGGGTTACGTTTAAATGATAATGAAATTTAGAAAATATCTAATACTGAAAATGTTTAGTAGTTTTGTGTCTTAAATTTTACATTTCAAATAACTTTAAATATTTTTCTCATCACAAGTTCAAACAATAAGTATTTGCATCACACTTTGACAAAACTATAGTTATAAAAGGTAATTTAAAAATAAGTATAGACAACGTGTAGGAATGTGTATTCAAGAGTTCGAAACAAAATTGATTCTATAGACAAGTATAGATATTTAAGTTTTGTAAAAAAATACACGGAACAGTAAAAGAGTACCTCCTCTCTTCCTCCAACATCTGCTGCTGCTTATCAACATTTATACCACGTCTACTATCACATCCAAGGATGGCTAGGAACGAATTGGACCCAGAAGACGGGATGGAAATTAATACATAATAAATAGACAATTGTTTGGAGTTAATTCAAACTCTATTCCCGCCTGCCCCCAAAAATTGTTATTGCTCTTTTTGGTAATTACAAGAGGATTGTAGTAATACTGAATGTAAAAAAGTCGGACTATTTTGTTCACCGGTATGTGTCAATTGCCAAGGCTAGTCTTGCTCCAATGTTGAATCAAATACAACAGATGGGAATACTTATGATATCAATGAGGAGATAACTGATCCATCTACTTTCTTACAACAATTTACAGAAATGCAGCAAGGAGAAAGCGAAGAGGCAGAAATCGAAGAAGAAGACATGACTGTTGAAATGGAATTCGTAGATTATTAATCATACGATGATTCTGAAAAGTCAATAATAATCCGTTCCACTTTGATATTACCAACAGTACCATTTTTTTAATCAATAGGAAACTGCCTGATCAAACTTGTTTAATCATAATCGATCGTGGATTATGCCTACTGGGGAAACCACGTTAAAAAGAATGCGCCAAATACACTACCTCATAGGTGGTGCGGAGATGTGCGCATATTATGCAGAATACGACGTTTGAAACTTCTGAAATCGCGATATCCCATGAATGATGTTACGTGAGAAATAAAGTGTAGAAACAGTTTGGTAGATAATTGGATGATCTACAAACTTTGTATGACCTATTTTTACGATAAACTTATCGTATACGAGAAATATGCGATAGACTGATATTTGTGACCTTCGACCTTGAATAAAATTTTTAGACGACATGGGATTGAGGGGGAGATTTGGCATTTCATTGTAATAGTGTATTCAAGGTCTGTAGCAGTTGTCAACTTTGTGCGAATTATTAATAAATTGAATGTCTGCTTTGACTGGATTATTATTAAAAGAATGCAAGGAATGGAAATTAATATTTACATTTTTTTCATTTAAGTGATATTAATAATAGTCTTTATTAGCAAGGCATGTACAATGTACATACAATACATACAATCGCTAAGGCGACTTCTCCTCCCCTTGAAACCTTATATAAAAACTGTTTGCTTTAATGTATATTTTTTTGAAATCAGTATTCCAATACTGGATGAATATATTCTAATATATTTAGATCGGACTTTATCACCCTGTATATCAATAAGAAGGGGTTTGGCAGAAAAATTGTATTTACCTTTTTTAATAGTTGCGTATAAGAAAGTAAAATGAAATATAATTTTGGATGTTTAGATTTTAACAGACTTGTTATAAAAAAAAATAAAAAAACTAATTATTTAATTTTGATATCAGACTCAGTATCAGCTGACCCGAAAATGCTTAATTAAAAAATAAAAAAATGAAATACATACACAGGGATCGAACTTAGATCCTCTTTCTTTTCAAAAGTGATTAAAGTCGATTGATAAAAATGTCTTCTAGACATGAAAAAATTATATCTGGTTCTGGTATATTAAGTATTCTAAGCTCATCTAAATGAAAGGAAGCATAGTTAATTGTATAGTTATTATCTTTACAATTATTTAGTATAACTGATGACTGTGTAGCAGTATAAATTTTAATCAGTGGCTATGTCATCCATGACATGCTATTTTGTGGTTGAATAAGGTGCTTGGTTCTCACTAATATTTTTATTCAATAGTTTGCTGTCAATTATATGCTTTTGCCAAATTTATATCGATTTTACTATACATGGGGATGCTACTTTAAACTTATTTGAGGCATTGTAAATCAAATATTCATGTTTTAAAAAAGTACTTAAATAAAACTATAAAACAATAATCGTAGTTAGGTGATTATCTGTGAGTATTTTCTCATAATTTTTATTATGCTTGTCATTAGTTTTAGTCATCATTACATTGTAAGAGTTAAGTACACGAATGTTAGTTAATTATTCAAATCAAGGTTAAAAAATGTTATTATTGTGTTAATTTTTTATCATATTCATATTAAAGAGCTAAATTTTTCGTTAACAATTATACTTTTCCATTTACTTATCACCAAAAGATTCGCCCTTTTATATCATGTTCCCTCTGTATTGTGTCTACTATATGGAAAGTCTAACTGGAATAAACTGTGCAACTTGAATATACAATACTTCTATGAATAAATGCAAATAATTCACATATTGAATTTAGGGAAATAGTCAAGGGCCAAAATTCTGTATTTTACAGTGGCTTGAGAGAATATAATAGTCTACCTAAAAATATCGTTGAGATAAAAACATTAACTATGTTTAAAAGTAAGTTAAAAATGTATATACATCGTAAATAAACAAACAAAATTTAAATTGTAATACTAAACATATTTAAATTAGATGCCTTATGTAGATGTAACTTGTTTACCATAATAATTTTAATTAATTGGTTAAGATTACTAATCTGTATGTATTAGTACTTTAATAAAGGTCATTATTATTAAAATAAATTATTGATGTCGAAAATTTGCACCATGTAATGTTATTGGTTAAAATCCAGTCGATGGTAAAACCCATCCCCTACATTTTGTAACATTTCCGATAAAATCTGGCTAATTTCATGATACTTTATTGTAGGACCTCAACGTCCTGTCGTCCGTCCTCAGGTTTTATTACATAAATATCTACTCTTACATAATGGGACATCTCCATAGAAAGAAATCGAATGTGGGAAAACTTAAACTAAATCCAAATGAACTGGCACAGCATAGTCTGAAATCTTTCATCGGGTAAGTTGTAGTAAGTTAATGTATCCCATAAAATAGGAGAAATATCAAAAATTTAAGAAATCGGTATTTTACCATAGGTTAGCTGCTTAAACAATTGACACCAAAGAAATATAAAAAATGTTTGTGGCATTTCGGTAGTTGTAAAGTTTGGTAAGAGCATGCTTTATTTCACACCCTATAGAAAGCTAAAAAGGCGGGACCAATCTCGTGCTTTCAGAAATAAATCATGTCTTATAAAAACCGCATATTGATAGATACATTTCCTCCTAAAAAAATGAAGTTTAAATTCAACCTAAAACATAAGTAAAAAAAAATATATTTTTGAAAATTTTGGGAATTACTAAAGTCAATGTGGCCAATCGAACCGAAATAATTACAAACATGTGGTACTTCCGGTTATACCATACCAACTTGCTTATTTTAAATGGAACATCCTATATATCATCCAGTATATCATATTGACGATTTATGTAGAAAGAACAGAAGATGAGTTACTCTCTATAGTAAAAATAAATTCCATAGTAGTATACCAAGTGCTCCATTTTTTACGTTAGATTTTGTTAAATTCAAACCTTAAAAACTTTCTTAGTTCAAATGTATTTATATGTCAAA
Source organism: Stenurella melanura (assembly GCA_963583905.1). Classification (NCBI taxonomy): domain Eukaryota; kingdom Metazoa; phylum Arthropoda; class Insecta; order Coleoptera; family Cerambycidae; genus Stenurella; species Stenurella melanura. The sequence continues at coordinate 20,638,143 of OY757315.1, forward strand.
ATCTAAACTTCGTTCGGAAAAAGTTGTAGACGAAAGTTACCCATCTCGACGAGATGGTTCGAAATGGTTATGAATTTACTGCAAAGTTAGCCGTTATCGAGCAAAATGTACGAATAATGAATTTTCATTTCATTCAATAGGTCGAAACTGAACTTCGTCTATTCAGAAGAGTTATATATGAAAGTTATCAGTCTAGACGAATGGGTTTGAAAGGAATGAATTTTTAATAAAATTAATCGTTATTAAACAAAATGGACTAACAGTGGATTATCATAGGTAAGCTTGTATAGTGGATGAACTCCTAAACTTCGACTTCGAGGAAAATGTTTGTATACGAAAGTTATCCATTTCAACGAGCTGGCTCGAGATGGTCCTATATAAATGATTTCTAGTATAGGCAGTATAGGGGTTAAAGTTACAAATTTTTGAAATATTGGCGATTTTCTTAAATGTTCAAGAATTCTTAGTAAAAATTGGCATCAACTTAGCCATGATCAATCATTAACGTCAATCACTCTCTTATGTCAAAAAATGCCAGCACGTTTAAATTACACCCACGAAGACTTTTTGGATATGTTTATTATTTATAGACAATGTGATAAAGGAATATCAAGAATTTGTAACACATTTGCTACTCAATATTTACAAGAACAGAAACCATATACTGTAAAACGCATATTGGACAATTTTACAATATTTAGCTGAGAAATAAAAGTAGAATCCAAAAACATAAAAATATATATGGTGCACCATTTGAAAAAATAAAGTTGCTTAACCTGCCACCTTTTTAAGACGCCTTGTACATTTGAAAATAAAGTGATTAAATGCATCTATGTAAACAGAATAACGTTTCTTTCTATGTCTCACCGTTTCATAGGCAATGCTTTCCTAGATAGTGCTGGGCATCATGTATTTATAAAACTTGCTGTATCATTGATATTAAAAATATGCAAATTATTATCTTTAATCTACGTATTACATAAACGCTTCTATATTTATTTATATAGTTATCTATAAATACTTCCCTATAAGATTTCAAAACATTATTATCAATAAACAACTTACTTTTAGTCCCTTTTCCACCAGTTGTTCAGCAATTGCAGCTCCAATGCCGGAACTTGCGCCGGTGACTATCGCCACCTTGCCAACCCATCGATCCAAAGAGAGCACCATTTTGATTCTTGACCGCCTGGCTAGTATAAAACGCTGGAAATGATGCTCAATCACGCACAACTCGATATAAGTATCTCCCAAATATTTTTTCGGTGGGGGAACATTCATTCTGGATGCGTGTTGGTATTAACTATTGTTTGTGTTTCATAAATACACAGCGACTCAAAAAAGAAGAAATTCCTCGAGAATATGTCAAAGATTGGCCACATGGGCATTATAATAAAACGTGGTGACTTTTAGAAAGGCTAGGAATTAATTAAATTAGTTTTTTTCAGCGTAAATGTATTGCAATTTGCTCTAAAATGAATATCCAAAAACATCCCGAAGTTCACATCTGTGCTCGCTCTCTCAAGACTCTTTTAGGGATGATAAATCTGTCTGTCAAGAATAATTATTAACTTCCCAACTAATTAGAGAGGTTATTGAAATTGGTAAAAAAATGATAAAAAACGTTTTAAGATTACGGGAATACGAAAAGTTTGTTTTTTAAAAAAATGTCTGTCTGTGTGTATGTATGTATGTATCCGGACACGATAGCGTCAAAACTATCGAACGGATTTGGACGGAATTTGGTACAAGAACAATATTAGTGTTGTTATGTGTTACAACCTCTTGAAACTGGAGATTTATAAGCCTATGCCTAATAGTGACTGGAAACTTGTAGAAAGAGATAGAGTTTTCTAGAATGTGGAGAAGATTCTTGATTGTTTCTGGATGGATCTAGAGGCAATTTCAGAGTATATAAGGCGCGATTACCGGCACAGAGGGGGAAGTCTATAAAAGTGAAATTTGGCAGCGAAAAAGTGAGGTTAAATATAAAGTAAACAAAGTGTAAAGGTTATTTTGGTTAATTAAGAAGTATTTTGTAATCAGTAAATTATTAAATAAAGTGTTAGTGGTTTACCCCCTGTTAAAATTATTTAGAACCCACAGGTTCATACAGGGTGTTTCCTACAAGGTGGAAAACACGCAACAGTATCATACATAATCTGAAAAGGTTCTGGTGACGTTTAGTGCCTTTTTGACACATAGACTTTCTTATTTTCTACTAGGGTATGCGTTTTTATTATACTTTTCGAAAGTAGATGTTATTCTTATTTCCACGATATATCAGACTTTACTCGTTTTTATTTACTTTCTGTTATAAAAGGATTGTTTAGGTCATGTGATGGCAGGGCGCGGGCGGATCGTTTCGAATATTATGATATTTCATTTACATAGGCTACGGTAAATGTTTAGCCTTTGAAACGTATTCTGAGCTCATCAGAAAAGCATAAAGCCACTCACAACGATGTTCTATGCAAAACCAAGGCAATATCCATGAACAAGTATGAAATATTTATATTTGACATTGACTGACAAAAACAACAGATATCTATCTATATATCAGATACCTATTTATTAGCTAACTAGTATTAGAGCCTATGTACTCCATGCATGTTTAAAAGTGAATTATTTATTATTTGTATACTTATAGTAATGAAATATATTCTGAATGAAAACATTTTTTTTTAAGACAAAGCAGGTAAATACATTAATTTCAGGCCTTTGTTCTCATTTTTAATTGAATTTACATACCGTAGTGGGTCATGTAGATACTAGTTTGATCTGCTTAGCCGTAGCAGACGATGTTGTATGCTAATGTTATAATGAGAATGTCAAATAAGAAATTGGACAAACTGTTTTAGAATTTTAACTTGCTTAGCATAACCAGAAGTCAGGTTATCGAAAGAATGCAAAGATTTCATTAATATTTTTATATATAATTTTTTTTTCAGCTCTCATGTATAGTTTTTCTTTTTGCCGTTTACAAAATCCTGTAAAGAATATATTTCATTATATGAAACAGGTTCGAATTTACAAATACCACAAATAAATCGAATACATGAATGTTGCACACGCTGTATACGGTTACTACAATCCCTGTTCAAACAGGGGCCATACACTGGGGTACAGTATGTGAACTGCGACAATACCAATGTTTCACAAAGGGCCTGTTTAGTTCAATAATTTCGGTGTGGGTAGAGAAGTCTTAGGGAGGCATAAGCTTTTTGTATAAATTTACGAAGTTGCTCTCTAAATCTTAGAGTTGTGTCTAGAATTAACCGCAAATTTTTATCATGTTGCAACAATTTCAAAGAAGATCCGTTTAATTCTATTTCGATTAAAATTTGTAAATTATTGCAGTCAAGCTTTTTATCAAATAAAAGCATAGCTGATTTTGATGGATTTAAAATGAGTGAATGTTGTGAAGATATATCCGATAAGCTTACTAGGCCACTATTGATTTTTAGTACAAAGGCCTCATAATCCTTAGCATAGAAAGAATAATAAATTTGAGTGTCGTCCGCATACATGTGAACCGAAGAAGATTTAACAAAATTTGCAAATGGTGATGTATAAATTGCGAACAACAGGGGTCCTATAATAGAGTCCTGTGGAACACCTGTACTGATCGCTCTTGATTGAGAAAGTTTATCGAATAGTCTTACAATTTGTGAACGTGTCCTTCGAGACATGATTGAAGAAGCTGTTATTATTCACCATGTTTACCTCAATTTTTGTAGCTAACAAATTAGCGAAGAAATCATTTTTTAAAATAGTTGGCGTGCAATAGCGCCAATCTTTTTCTTGCGAAAGTTTCGTGAAAATCTATTTCTCCGGTAAACTTTATCAAGTTTGGGTCGACTTTCGTCTAATTCGCCTACACTAGATAGGGTGATTAAATTTCAGATTCTTTGACCGTTCAGAATGGGGGATATTTGTTGTTGCAATTTGGTTCATTAGCATTGTACCGTCTAAATCGGGCGAAAACAGCCACATTTCTTCTTATTACTTTCAAACGCTTCTTGCTATTTGCTCAAAGGACTAGCATAAGCTAGAGTGATAGATGAGTATTTATTCTGAATTATTCACGAAAACTTCGACTGGCTGGCGCTTGAGATATAACTTGCGAAAGATTGAAAAAATCGTGACTGGTCATAAATACGAATCGATGCGGCAACACCGCAAGTTGACGGTTACTGACTCTCGGATGTGAAAATTTTTGGAAGGATAACTCACATAAACTTCTCTTCAATATCAACTCTAATGCGTAGTCTCGTAGAAATAAGCGAAAGGCAATTTTCGATTAAAAATTGTGTGCCAAAAATAAAAAAAAAAAACAAAAAATTACCCCGGTATGGGATTAGAAGCAGAAAATCTTCTCAAGCAGTCGTCGCTTAACGCGCTCTGCCTCTATACCAGGGAATATCGATTTATATTTCAAATAATGTCAGGGGAGATGCTAAAATTTCAAATTTTGTTATCAAATACATCAAATGGAAGGCTGAATGATGTCTGTATTGAAAAAGAAAAACTGGCATTTGTCGGCATCGTAAATCACACTGGGGAAATCGGAAATTCAGCGCAGCATGAGTGAAACAAAACTGGTTATTTTTGACATTTAGCTAATAATCGATTTGACTTCTTTCTTGGTAGTAGAGCCAGCTTGATGAAATACGCGGGGTTGCCACGTGGAGAAGACTGTATAACTGCAAGACCAGAATTGGAATTTGGTAATGGCATTAAAATTTAGAGCATTTCTGAATTTACATGACTACTTTTTAGAGATATTCTGTATGTTTCTAATTTCTAATCTATTGATAAAAACTCTCGATAATTAAATGCAATGTCATGGAATATTTTTTTATGGAGTCACCGCCCTGGAACGATCAAGAGCCTAATTTTTGGAATTCATTAGCAATGTGCGTAGTTTTTTAAGATGAAATATACGTTTACCTATTAGTAAAAGATAACAAGGAATTGGACTTTGTTACCTAGTATCTACTTGAAATCAGTTATGTTGACACTTAAGGATCTAATTCTAATAGGCTTTTCATGTACGTACCCGGTATTAGTACTAGCCCAGTCACCAGGAAAGAAAATGGCGGCAAAAGCTGGGAGAAAATAATCCTTACAATAACTGTTGATTTCTTAGTAGGTTTTTAGTACCCGAAGAGTATTTTAAAAAGTTATTAAGACCATCGTGAGCCGAACATAAAATAAATTGGCGTCAAATTTAAGAACCAATTTTTTACAATACGAAATATACAGACTATCGAAAGAATGAAAACTGAAAAGCACCAAATTATATTAGAGAAAAGCTTACTTCAAGCTATAGGTGTCACGAGCCAGCGCACAAACGAATTTTTCCTTGTGTTTCAGTACAAAAACTTTAACAATTTTTTGTTAAAATAATCGAATAGCAATAAAGAAAAAATGCTTTAAAGGGCAAAGGTGCAGCTGTCATTACTATATAATAATATATACAGTGTGTCCCAGGATAGATGTAACAAGAGGTGTAATGGACCAAAAATTTCGAAATTTTGGAATGGTATTTGGGGAATGCGTCCTACTTGTTGTAAAACTAAAGTATATCAAAAATGACTTGTTCTACAGGGTGTTTTATAAGCAAAGTTGTAAAAATCACCACTAATATAGTACTTCTATATTTCAAAATATGAAAAAATTCCACTAAGAAAAGTTATTTAGAATGCAATTTTATACCTCTGTACCAAATTTCAGGAATGTAAAATTATTTTTTTGAAACTTCCCATTTTTTTCAATTTTGTATTTTATTTTGAACCATTCAATTAAAACTGCATAGCAATTATTTTTTTTAATTAGTATTTAAAGTTATGTAGAAGCTAAAAGTAGGCTATGAGAAAAGCAATGGATACACAGTTATCATTTATTATTGACATATCTGTCAAACGTAGTCAATATTACCCTTAATTTCTCACAGGTACTCACAGTGCGTGAAAAAATTTATATTGTACAATGCTATAGTATTGGCGGCGAAAACTCGCTAAGAGAAGTGGTAAGCCCATTTAATTTGAAATTTCTAAACACTGCTTTGTCACGTACTCAGGCTATGAGAATAATTAAAAAGTTTTTGGCTACTGGTAGTGTTCTTAACATGAAAAGAAAAATAAAAGCTTATGATGAAGACAAAGTTTGGGCTATTATAGCTCATGCCTCTGTTATAGAAAATCCTAGGATGCCACTAAGAGAGAAGTCAGCTCTTATTAATATTAGCAAGTCTGAACTCCAAAGAATTTACAAGGCAAAGAAAATGAGGGCATATAAAGCAAATTAAAACCATACGCTTCAAGAGGGAGAAGACGGCCATAGGTTGGATTTTTGTTTGACCGTTGGAGAAAAAATCATGAAAGAGAGATTTTTTCATCATTTCATAATTTTTTCAGATGAATCCACATTCACAACCAATGCTGTTGTTTCATCTCAGAATTGTGGGTTTTGGGCTTCTGAAAATCCAAATTTTAGAATTCATTGTAGAAGACAATATTATAAAAAAGTGAATGTGTGGTGCGCCGTTTCTTATCACGTTGGAGTTATTGGACCTTATTTAATTGAGGGAAGGTTAAACCAGCACACTTATTTACCGCTTCTTGAAAGACTTTCTGAAGAACATTTAAATATTTTAAGAGATATGTCTTTAGTTCATTTTCAACATGATGGTTGCCCTGGCCACTCCACAGAAATGGTTAATCGGTTTTTGAATTTAAATTTTGGAGAAAATTGAATTGCCAGGAATGGACCGATCAAGTGGCTGGCAGCGAGCAATTCAAATTTCAGATAACAAATTCATATGTGTCCACAAGGTTCAATATTTTGGCACCAAAACTTCAGGGTGTTCTGTTTTCAATAAAAGGTATATTTTCTGAAAGTTTGAAGCCGATCGGAACTCTTCACGTCCCTTAGCGTTAAAGTAAAACGCTCTTTAGCCAGTTTATTTAATTTAGCATCATATGTGCGTACTCAAATGACCCAAAACTAACACAGATTTGTTGGAATTTTATTTGCGAAAATTTTGGTTTCTTGTTTGTCCCGATTGGACCTCTAGAACCGGAGATGATCTCCTTTTTGTTTAGATAAATAGACGCTGTTCAAAATGGTCCAGATATGGCCAACTGCATAGTAATACTATTTGGTAGTATAGTTTATTGAAATGCTGTTTTCCTTATGTAAAATGTAATCTTCTGTTAAATTACCTGGTCCTCGAAGAAGTTTATCTATACAGGGTGTAATCAGTTTCATGTCATTAAAAAAAACTGGTAATGGGAACCGACTAGACAAACAAAGAACCTTTATGAATCTGCCCTCTAGGGGCACTTTAAAAAAACTGATCTGGGTTAACATGTTTAATATTATGGTAGATAACTATTGAGAACCACTGATTTTCTTGGTCGATGGATTTGTACTTCCCAATTATACAACTTTTAAATTGTCATAAAAAAGTGTTCGCCGGCACACGCGGTATCAAAGGATCATCGACCGCCTTTGATGGACCACCTCAACTGAACTAAAGCAAGTATAAAGAGGTAAGTAATTCGTTCTCTCTTCGTGCACAATTGCAAGCAAATAATGGCCATAGAGGTTTAAACAGAGCATTTCTTTACATGTGTGTTTTTTAATTTGGAACAAAATATTGGATTGTTTATAATTTAGAAAATTTAAATGTGGTTTATTAATATTTGTAACATAAATGAGTGTCCTGGGTTAAAAGTTTACTACCTACCTTAATGATTCAAAATCTCTGCATCTGTATCAATAAACTGTTCGGTACGTCGAATTAAGTACCTACGCACTTCGTTCAACACTAAACACTAAACTATCAACTAACGTTGTCAATAAAGAAAAATAAAATAAAAACAAATACAGAAAGAACGAACAAGTATGTTGTGTCTGTACGTAATCAAGAATTTGACAACTTGAACGGTAACTCAATAAAATAAATCTTAACTATAAATACACAATGACGCAAAATTCAAAATTAACAAAAACAACGAACGGCGGGTTGGACGTCTGTACATACCGAAGCACCTACAGTAACTAAAATATTACACAAGGGAGAGTTAGAGTATAGTTTTCTTCAGATCAGATCTAGATCTAAACCTACCCCAATATTCCAGCAGTTGTCAAAAATTTTTATTGAAAATTTGCGAAATTTTTGTTTATTTTTTTTTTCCAAAGCTATGAGCTTTAGACCCCATGTTATATGATGTTTTTTTGTTTGTATTATCGTTCCCTACCACCAGTTTTTTTAATGACATGAAACTAATTACACCCTGTATAACTATTATTTTGTAATTTTATACGTAATAACCTAACCTAACCTAACAAAAATTGTTTTGCAGTTTTCCCGCTTTTTAGTATCTCTTGGTTTCGCTTAATGAATAAGATAAAGATACATGTTAACTTATGTTACTTTGTAAAATGCCTCTTTCTCGAGATATCTTGAAGCAAATTGATTCTAATCTGAAAACCTGCAGGTTTTATGTTTACTTCATTTGTTTACATATATTGCAAAAGACTTTGTCCGTAAACAGTGGTTTACAGAGATGGATATTTGATGCTTGCGAATGCATTTTGAAAGAAAAACAAGTATTAACAAACATAAAATTATTTAAAAAAAATACAGGTGTTTTTCAAAAGTTATATTGAAAGAGAACAATATTAATCTAAACATTCAATAGCCAAAATAAATGAATAATAGCACTCTTGTAATATTTTATTCACAAATTCTAAAAAGTACTTTATTTTCTTATTAAAAGCTGTCTTCAACTGGTCGTATCATCAATTCTTGAATCTGAAAATATTAAGAATAAAACATTAGTGAGTGACATTTCAACGTTTTAATTTAATGTAAAAAGCAATGATTTTGTTTTAAATGAGTTTTAACTGGGGCCAACGTACACAAAAAAAGTAAGTTATAAGAAGAGCAATAATTTTGGTCCACAAATCCAAAATGATTGAACTCCTCCTTGGTTAGTTTAAGCATATTGTGTATCTGTTTGAAAGTGAATATGTTATTTTTGAATAATAATAATAATAATAATAATAATAATAATAATAATAATAATAATAATAATAATAATAATAATAATAATACCGCATATTTGGGAAGGCATAACCAGATCGCCAAGGTTATCCATCGGCAGCTGGCAGTGAAGTACAACTTAATGGAAAACCCACCCCCATTTTATAAATACTCACCTGCTGCAGTTTTGGAATCGGGAGACACCATATTATATTGGGATAGACCAATAATTACAGACCGAACCGTGGACTATAACCGCCCAGATATAGTAATTATCGACAAATTAAATAAGACAGCCACCCTTGTTGACATTGGCTGCCCATTGACCAGCAACCTCCAAAAAACAGAAAAGGGAAAGATCGATAAGTATCAAAATCTGGCAATAGAGATCCAACATATCTGGGAGTTAAACCACGTTCGGATAATACCAATCATAATATCGGCAACAGGAGTAGTAACAAAGCAACTCAGTAAACATCTGGATCAATTAGATCTTCCAAAAGCTCTCATCACTCTGATTCAGAAAGCGGCTATTCTACAAACTTGCCACATTGTGCGCAAGTTCCTAAACGCATGACAGAATAAGATGAATTTCTTCTCTGTTTTGCATAACTGAACCATCATATGCCGGTTAAAAAAAGAACCGAGAAAAAGATTAGGAAAATAATAATAATAATAATAATAATAAGGGTACGGAAAGCGGACCGGCAGCCTCCACGCGGTGTACCTGGACAGGCAGAGGTAACTCTGCCTGACAGATGTCGGACGTGGGTCTCAGGGCTAACCACTCTGTGACCCATATCTCTGGTTCCAACGGGCAGAGAAAGGGCTCCTCACAATCGACCCCATACGGATAGGGGTCAGAGACAAGTTGGAGGACCCATACCGGATGGTCTCAATGGTAACAACCCACGCAATGGACATGGACGCTTTAGGTGGACGAGGGAACTTCGGGATGACTTGCTGACCTGCTACGAGAGCAGCGAACCTGAGCGCAGGGGGTACATGGCGCGATTGCGCGAGGTCTGGTGTCAGCTGCACCCAGAGCATCGCGCCTTCTCTGAACAACAACTCAGAGATCAGGTATCCTTCCTGCGCAGATCAGGTTATGTAAGGGCACCCCGTCAGCAGGAGGAAGCACCAGTCGCACTTCCACCGCGGCAAATAACAGCTGTCGGGGAACAACCCAGAAGGTACACCGATGTTAACTTAAGGACGAGGGTTAGCCTTAACAGCAGGGCTACCCTGAAGCCACAAGACCTGGCACGGATGGACGCTGCCATCGATGAGGAGCTACCAGAAGACGCCGACATTTGGCAGATCAACACTGCCGTGTACAACACTGCTAGCCAACTCGTTCCCCGCGAAAGGGCAACCAGGGCCCCAAGCGGTATCGATAAGGCTAAGCGGCGTGTACAAAAGATCGAAGGCAAGATACAGTTGGCCAGACAACATGCTTCTCGAATCCAAAGTGTGGTGGAACACGTCACAGCTGGCAAGGCATTCACGCCTAAAGTCCGGCGAATAGCAGCCGGCCTAAGACGCCAGCACCACACACTAAATCTGACAGTGATGCTTACCATTAAGCAACACTGTTTAGATCGGATTCGAGCGCTCATGGCTGTCAAGAAAAATCTAATAAGGCGGGTAAGGAGTATGGAACAAAATACATTGTTCCGTACGAATCCTTCCCGCTTATTTCAAGAGCCACAGCGTGTTGTCGACAATCCGCCAGCTGTAGCCGATGTCGAAATCTTCTGGAAGGGAATCTACGAAACGACACGTCCATTCGATAGCGACACTCCAGCAATCGCACACTTCGAGGCTCTCTGCCGCAGAACCTTTGAAGAGCCAGAAGAAGTGTGCCCGGCAATCAGTTCGGAGGAAGTTCAACAAGCTCTTGTTGGTACTAAGAACTTCGCTGCTCCAGGCCCAGACGGCATAAACAACTGGTGGTGGAAGAAATTCCCTTCCACCCACCGTCGTCTGGCTCGAGTTTTCAACTCGTGGTTGAACGAGGAGCAGCAGATTCCGGACTGGTTTGTTGAGGGACGTACCGTGCTAATCCCCAAGAAGGGAGATTTGTCCGATCCAAGGAATTATAGGCCAATCACCTGTCTGAACTCCTGCTACAAGATATTTACACGTATCTTGTATGCTAGGACACTAAGGCAGGTTGATCCGGTCTTCCAGCAGATTTTCGAGCAGCGTGGCGCCAAGAAGGGCATGGCAGGTTGCAAAGACAGCCTGCTGATAGACCGCTGTATTACGCAGGATTCTGTGCAGTACAAGCGGAACCTATCTATGGCCTGGATTGACTATCGTAAGGCATTTGACACTACATCGCACCAACTACTGGTGCATTTGCTCAAATGTCTTGCAGTAGCAGAGCCACTAGTGAGATGCATAGAACAACTACTGCCGCTCTGGAGGACTCGCTTCACCATAACATCCGGTGCACAGCGGGTTAAGACAGAGCAGGTGGTATTCAGAAGAGGAGTTTTCTAGGGAGACTCTCTGAGCCCCCTCCTCTTTTGCATCTCACTACTGCCGTTATCTGTTGAACTCCGCCAAACTCGCGGGTACCATTGTGGACCACCCAGCAACCGGAGGCATAAGGTCACTCATCTATTCTATATGGATGACCTCAAACTGTATGCCTCCGGAGAGCACGAACTTCAGAATGCTCTAAGGGTGGTCGAGGAATACACGCGGGCCATTGGCATGGAGTTCGGGTTGGACAAGTGTGCGGTCGTCCATCTCAAGAGAGGACGATGCGGGGACTTTGCTGAAGACGCGCAACTCGCAGACGGAAGCATCCTAAGACATCTGGATGCCGGAGAGACCTACACATACCTGGGTGTGCAACAACATCACATCCAGGATGTGCAGCAAGTTAAAGAATCTCTCCGCGGCAAGTACAGACGCCTACTCCGAAAGATTTGGTCATCAGAACTTTCGGGGAAGAACAAGGTGTCTGCGACTAATATGCTTGCCGTTCCTGTCCTGCTCTACTCCTTTGGGGTAGTCAAATGGACTGTAGATGAGCTGCGCCAATTAGATAGAAGTACCCGCAAGATGATGAATATCAATAGGAGTATTCATCCTAGATCGTCCGTTCCTCGTGTGTACCTCTCACGTCAACGGGGGGGCCCGAGGACTCTTGGGTCTGGAGTGTCTGCATGGCAGAGTAGCACTGAGTATGGCATGCAACATCCTAAGGAGCTCAGACCCGCTTCTGCAATTAGTGAGAGATCACGAAAATGCAGGAGTAGGTGCAGGACTGTTTAAGGCGGCAAAACGAGCCGCAGATGAACTTGGTCTCATATTCGACAACAGACGAGGAGGCCGGCGCGGTGCTGACCCAGAGTCAGTCACTGAACTGCAGCCACCTCGCCTGAAGGCCCACATAAAAGCTGCCGAACAGGAATATCTGTTTAGGCAGCATGTCGATAAACCCATGCACGGGGTGTTCTATAAGAACCTAGAAACACTGGGTTTATCGACTAAGCTGACATTCGCCTTTTTAAGGTCAGCTGGGCTAAAGTCGGAGACCGAGGGATTCATTGTGGCCTGCCAAGATGGTGTAATCAACACTTTGGTTTACCGAAGCCGCGTAATGGGTGTAGAGGTTCCTGATATTAACTGCAGGACCTGTCGTCAGGCGCCGGAATCGCTCATGCATTTACTATCTGCATGCCCGGTATATGCAATTTCGGCCTACATCCATCGCCATAACGCGGCGTTACGGGTGCTGTATTACCATCTACGGCACTCGTACGGAGTAGACCAGACACCAGTGCTGCCTTACGTCCCCGGAGACATCGAGTCCGTTGTCGAGAACGAGAGGTGCCGAATTTACTGGAACTTCTCGTTTCCGACAATCAGGCTAATTCAAGCCAACAAGCCTGATATAGTCCTCCTCGACCATCAAAACAAGGTGATGTTTGTGATCGAGTTCTCAGCACCTGCTGAGCCAAACATCGCTTTGAAAGAGGAGGAAAAACGGACCAAATATCGTGATCTCCGGTACGAGCTCCAAGTGCTGTACCCAGGCTACTCGGTCAAGATGGTCGTTTTAATAATCGGTGTACTCGGAGGTATGAAGCCTACGCTGCTCTCGGAACTGAAGACCATACCAGCCTGTCGGAAATCAGCCGAATGGCTAGCAGGCCAAATGCAGAAAGCGGTCATCTTGGGGTCCCTTCGCCTACTTAGGGCACATGAATCTGGAATATACAGTCACTAACCCCACAGGTCGTGGGGAGTGGCTGTTATTATCGCCGGCGCGGCTACCGTGTGGTATCGGTCGGAAAGCACGGCAGCCCTGTCCGGCAACGGTGAAACCGAAAAAAAAAAAAAAAAAAAAAAATAATAATAATAATAATAATAATAAGAAGGATGTGGAGTTGTAGAGCCAAAACAGTACCAATCGTGGTAGGAGCATTGGGTACAATAAAGAAGGCATTTGACCAGAACCTCAAAATGCTCCCAGGTCACCCATCAGCTAATGAAGTGCAGAAGATCGCACTAATGGGCACCGCATATATCCTGCGAAAGGTGTTAGGGTAAATAACTTTGATCTCTTGTTGAGATCTGGATTTACCCAAATTCTGTCAATGAACGACAAGAGGAAGAATAGCATATAATAATAATAATAATAATAATAAATGAAGATCAAAGTCAGGAAGGAATACTTCCGTCGAGTACGACTGATACTCAAGACAAAGCTCAACTCCAAGAACAAGATCAGCGCCATTAACAGTCTTGCATTACCTGTCCCAACGTACAGCTTCGGCATTGTAGATTGGAGACGAGAAGAAATAAAGGATATGGACAGAAAAACCCGTAAAATGCTCACAATGCATGGTAGTCACCACCCGAAAGCCGATGTGGATAGGCTGTACATCAAACGGAGGAATGGTGGCCGTGGATTAATAGAACTCGAAGCCGCATATGACATTGCCATCGTAGGACTGAGCAACTATGTCGAACAAGGTAGAGACAAGTTCATGGAAATGGTCAGAGGGTATGAAGCCAGCAAGGCCAAATACTCCCTACCAGTATTGCCAACAACATCCGCATCCAATATCTACCGCGAGCTCAGTTGCCGGAGGCCAACACCAGAACTGACAATGCAGCAAGAAACTCTAGAACACTGAAAGACAACATAGAAAAGCAAAAAATTGAGCTGGTCAAGAATAAGCCACTGCATGGACAGTTCCTCAAACACCTCGACAAGACCTATGTGGATAAAGAAACCAGCATAGCATGGCTGCGTAGCTCTGATCTGAAGGCAGAGACCGAGAGCCTAATCATCGCTGCCCAGGACCAAGCACTGAACACAAGGTACCACCAAAGGAAAATTATGGGCATGCGAGTCGATAGCAAGTGTAGAATATGCGGCTCCAAGGAAGAAACCATCAGCCATATCCTATCTGGATGCACTACGCTTGCTGCTACCGAATACATACACCGGCACAAAAAGGTAGCTAGCTACATCCACTGGTCAATCTGCAAGGAATTAGGTACTGAAGTGTCAACGAAGTGGTATGAGCACGAACCTCAACCAGTCATCCACACCCAAGACTGCACCGTCATGTGGGATCACAGCATCAGAACAGACCGGACCATCAGCGCCAACCGGCCTGACATCGTGGTCCACAACAGGGCGGAGAGGACATGTCTGCTCATCGACGTCGCCATCCCTGATGACCAAAACATCACGGTCAAGGAAGCTGAGAAGATGTCCAAGTACAAGGATCTACAGATAGAGGTACAACGGATGTGGAACGTGAAAGCCAAAATCGTGCCACTGATAATGGGAACACTGGGAACCATTAAGAAAGGATTTCACAAACATCTGGAGCAGATCCCGGGAACACCAAGCGCTTACGAAGTGCAGAAGATCGCGCTGTTGGGGTCTGCACATACACTTCGGAAAATAATAACTTAGGAAGGGAGAAGCCTTAGGAATCTTGTTGATTCCCGGCAGCAAACCGACACGTAGTCGAGAAAACACTAAAAATAATAATAATTTCTAAATTCACCCCTGTAATCACAATTATCTTGCTGTGGCCGATACTTGTTTATGCGCCCACTACTAGTGTAGATCTCATTCATAACAATAATAATAATAATAATATTAATAATAATAATAATAATAATACCTTGGGGCAGAGGTTACGCTGATATTAAAAACGCATACAACACGCAAACTAACCTCATTCGCGCATACTTCTACAGTCATCAACAATCACATATTCACGCAGCCATCATCCACGCAGCCATAACCCACGCAGATTCAAGCACACCACTCAAATTGAACAATAGAGAATATTCACCATTAAGTAATATTGACGACAATGAAGCAAACATGAACAAGTGGGCTGAGAAACAGTTACACGGACGCTATTTGCACACACTCCAGGGAGATGAAATAAACCGCCAGGCATCACTTGGCTCCGGCAAGGAACTTTGTTTCCAGAGACAGAAGGTTTTGTGTTAGGTACACAAGATCAAGTAATGCGAACAAGGAAATACGAAATGCACATAATCAAGGAACGGATCGAGACGGATAAATGCCGAAAATGCAATCTGCATATATAGAGAGAATATAGAACATATAATCACTGGATGTGGAAAATTGGCACCAACTCAATACCTAACACATCATAATGTCGCAGCCACGATAGTATACCTTGAAATTTGGAAAATCTGTGAAATGTAACATGATTCATCGACTTACTACTATAGATACAACCTGAATCCCGTTGAAGAAAATGAGCGCTATAAGGTCTACTGAGACAGAGCCATAATAACAGATGTCACAAGCACACACGATCGCCCAGATATAAAAGTTATAGATAAACAGCGAATGGAGACATTAATCAATAATCATCGACATCTCGATTCCGAACACAAGGAATATGACGGAGAATCATGAGGAGAAAATAGCGCATTACAGCGACTTGAAAAATGAAATTCTAGATATGTGGAACATTAGCAAGGACACCATAACTCCTGTAATTTTGTCTACCCTCGGAGCAATACTCAAAACCTCGAGAATATAGCGATATTTTGTAGCGACAAAAGATTGGTATTAACTATACAGCCAGCACAAGAATACAAAACGCAGTAATTCTCCACACAGCTAGTATAGTGAGATCATTCCTTAGAAGTGAATGGTCAATATTGCGATCTCAGCAGCCAAACCAGGAACACCTGTGAATTGGAGAGATGTGTTGTCCGACCATCGCTGAGCGCTTAACCCTATAAGGAGCAAAAAATAATATAACAATAATAAAGGCTGTGGCATATGGAGCAGGTTTAGATTGTTCCTTTGATCGTGTCTACGATGGGGCTAATTCATTACTTGACTTTGAAGGAAGAATGAATTAAATTACGTTTGCCAAAAGACATATATGAGAAAATGCAAGTAGTTCTGGATGCTGTACACATTATGCGATCTCTCTGCAGCAGTTGATGACAACAGTAGTGGTCTTGACATAATTCTTGTCCGACTACTGCCAGGTACTTAGGCCAGGAGATTAGGAAAAGAAAATAATAATAATGATAATATTCAAAATGTTATAACTCAATAAATTTCGTTTATTTTCATCTAAAAGTGTTCACTTAGGGTACTACAGGTCCCTGATTACGAATATGTTTAATAATTTGAATAAACGCGACTCTAGTTACAATGGAGGGTGCCATATAAAAAATATGTATAGTAAATCCTGAAGTATATTCAATTTTGTTATTTTTTCTGTCTCAAACTATAGGCTCTCAACAATTTTCGTTCGCTTGATATATCGATCATTGCATGATTTTGTTATCTTTGTCTCCCTTGTCTAGTACAATCAGGCAGAAAATAGATTGTTTGCGTGATTATGCTTACCTGGACATGAGGAGGTGTAGAGAGCGCATAGACAACAGCATCTGCAATATCTTCAGCTTTAAGAATTTTATTTCCTTTCACCATGTCTTCGAAGTACGGAGTTTTCTTGAACTCCTCCGGCTGCAGTTCTGTGTCAACGGCGCCTGGACTGATACTCTAAGAAAAGAAACCCTCATTTTGCAATAATATATTTATCTAGTCTGTCAATCAGGTGTCATTCAAGGTGTCATTATCTCGCGATAATGACACCTTGATGAGTAAATGTGCTTCTTACATAGTGTGAAATGTCTGGCATTAGTAGAAACTAATTTGATATCCACATGATTTTTACTTCCCTCGCATACCGAAGGGAAGTATTGTATTCGAGAAAAAATCACCCTCCGAGATTTTTTCGGATTCTGACGTTTCAGAACACGTAGATTCCGAAAATATAGGTTTTTCAATTCCGTCAGTCTGTCTGTCTGTCTGTCGGTCTGTCTGTCTGTCTGTCTGTCTGTCTGTCTGTCTGTCTGTTGGTGCATTTACTAAAAAACTACTTGACGGAGAGCAGTCAAATTTGGTAGGTAGTTAACCCTACTGTCAGCGAAGAACTGGTAGAATTTTCACTGAAAAATATACAGGGTGGACCGTCTAAACGGAATAAATAGTGAAAAAATTTTTTTTTTGCTCAAATTTAAAATTTCCACGTTTCATGACGCGCTAAACCTGTTTCAGGAAAAAAAAAAATTTGAAAATTTTTTTCAAACATTTTTGAAAAAATTTTTACCAAGATGAAAAAAATTTTTTTTTTGCTCAAATTTAAAATTTCCACGTTTCATGACGCGCTAAACCTATTTCAGGTTTAAAAATTTTTTGAAAATTTTTTTCAAACATTTTTTAAAAAATTTTTACCAAGTTGAAAAAATTTTTTTTTGCTCAAATTTAAAATTTCCACGTTTCATGACGCGCTAAACCTATTTCAGAAAAAAAAAAATTCTGAAAATTTTTTTCACATTTTTGAAAAAATTTTTACCAAGATGAAAAAAATTTGTTTTTGCTCAAATTTAAAATTTCTACGTTTCATGACACGCTTAACCTATTTCAGGAAAAAAAATTTTGAAAATTTTTTTCACCAATATTTTTGAAAAAATTTTTACTACTAAAATGAATTTTTTTTTCTTTCTTCAAATTTAAAATTTTCACGTTTCATGGCATTCTAAGCCTAATTAAAAAAAAAAGTTTTTTGAAATTTTATCACTAAGATAGAATTTTTCTTTCTTTGTTCAGATTTTAACTATCCACGTTTCCATGACATTCTAAAACTATTCAAACAAATTTAAAAATGTTTTTGAAGAATTTTTTAAAAAATTTGAAAACATTTTTAATGCATTTATGTATCACTACTATAGAACAGACGAAAAAATTTTTTTTGCTCAAATTTAAAATTTCCACGTTTCATGATATTCCAAACCAATTTCGGAAAAAAAAATTTGCAACATTTTGTTACCAGTTTGGAAAAAAATTTAACACCAGAATGCTCAAATTTAAATGACATTCTAAACCTAGGTATTTCAGAAAAAAAATGTTGAAAATTTTTTTCACCAACATTTTTCAAAAAGTTTTTACCACTAAAATAGATCGAATTTTTTTTTATTTGCTCAAATTTTAAATTTTCACGTTTTATAGCATTCTAAACCTATTTTAAAAATACATCATTTTTAATTTTTAAACTTTTTTAAGCACTACTATAGAACAGAAGGAAACTTTCTTTTTTGCTCTAATTTAAAATTTCTACCTTTGACATTTTAAACCTATTTCAGAAGAAAAAAATTTGAAAATTATTATCATCTTTTGAAAAATTTAAAAAAAATGAAATTTTTTAACCACCACTATACTTCCACTCCATTACGTGAATGTTGGATTGAAAATGTGACAGATGGCAATAACATCTGGCATATACACCTATTATACTTTTATTGAAAAATGTACAGGGTGGTCATCCCAAGAAATAATTCAGTCATGGTGGACATTTGTAAAGGTATTTGCGCAAGCCTGCCATATGTGGCACCTGCTATTTAGTATTGAACTTTTGCTGTTGGATGAGCAATCTGTATATTTTTTTTACCAAAACTTATCAAGTTTTCTTTGTAATAATAGCAATAACTCTACTCCGATTATTATTCTCAATGTCATTTCGTAATTATTATTTTTTTAGAGAGACTGCCATGAACGAGGGAAGTTCTGTGTAAATACCTTTACCGATTTTTTATTATACAATAACATATTCAACGAATCGTTTTTTCGATATATTCACATACGTTAAAGCAACCGAAATTTTTAACTGTGTTTTATATATAGGTGTTGGCGAAAGCTGTTGGAAAATGTCAATAAATGAATTTGCAATTGGGAATCAGAGTTCCTATAGACGCATATTCTGAAATGCTCCTAAGATACATATAATAGGGTGTCAAAGAAATAAAAGAATTACTTAATAAAGGAAACCCAAAGGGAGATTTGATAATACAATGTTAATCTCAATATTTTCTTGTAAACTTAGCACATAAATTCTTACCGTTATTTTTATTTTCAATTTTAAGGAGTTAAGTTCTAGTCTTAGCGTCTCTGCTAAAGCTGTTACTGCAAATTTAGAGGCAGGATATACGCTAAATCCTGGATAATTCACTACTTGATGACCCACGATGCTGTTTATGTGGAATATATGTCCATCTACTTTGTTAGCCTTCATGTCCTTTATGGCTTCCCTAGTGGCTATGGACAACCCAATCACATTTATTTTGAAAACGTTTTCCCAAAGTTTCGTATCACCGTCGTAAATGAAACTATTAGTGGGCATAGTACCAGCATTGTTGATGAGAATGTGAACTGGTCCCAACTTTTCTTTGATCACTTTGAAGGCGTTTAGGATATCTTCTTCTTTGGATATGTCTGCCTTAACGGGAAGCAATTGACCTTTCTTACCTGATACCTTTTTCCCCAATTCCTCAAGACGATCTAGTCTTCTTGCTAAAGCGGCAACCTGAAATGTATTACCGAAATTAAATAGTGTGAAATTGGTCAAGAATACTTAAACATAATTATCCATACATATTTTACTAGAAGCTACGGTTCTTGAAGAAGTTTTAATTTTGTGTATTACTTGTAGTCGATGCATATTTCAAGTTTCTTTTGCGAGAAGTAGTATTTGAATCTCATTGCGGTTATATTTTAAATTGGCGCAGTTCATAGTAGTAAATAAATTTGAAGTTAAATTCCATTTTGACAATACTAAGAATTTACAAAATTATTTCCAGTTTGGGAGCAATATTTTGACACATCTTAAAAATATTTGGGTTACGTTTAAATTATAATAAAATTTTGAAAATATCTAATTCTGGCAATGTTTAGTAGTAGCAATTAAAAATAAGAACAGAATCCTAAAATGAATTTATTTATCTACTTTGTCTTAAAAAAAATTTCATTCTAATAGATTACATTTTAACTAAATTTTTATGATCGTAGGGGGTTATGTAGATACAAGTTTAATCTGCATGGCCGTAGGGGACTGTGTGGATGCTAGTGTTAAAACTTAGAATTTTCAAATAATAAATTAGACAAATTCATTTTAGGATTTTAATTTGCTAGCATAACCAGAATTCAGGTTATCAAAAGCTTTTCTCTTAGTTACAGATAGTTATTTTTTCCGCTGTTTGCAAAATCCTATAAAGAATATGTTTCAATACAATTGTAAGCAAATAAATAATAATTCATTTGTAAACCTTTATTATTGTTCTAAAACGAAGAAATTAAATATTACATGATTTGGTTGGAGCAGGGCCGTAGTTCAATAAGTAGACCCAGAGGGGATGAGTGGATAATTCATTGTTTGGCAGCAATAGGATTATTTTTCTTAATATACAGGGTGTCTCACCAGGGACTGAATCGATCATATGGGGAAAAACATGTAACAAAAATTTTTGAAAATTTTGGGAGTTACTAAATTTGGTGTGGTCAATTGAACCAAAATAATTACAAGCATGTGGTATTTCCGGTTATACCGGAAGTCGATTCCAACTTGTTTATTTTAAATGGAACATCCTATATATTTCCGACTTATCGAAATGACAAGTCGAAGCATGTGCATACCCTATACCTAAACTCAGTAGTTTAGGAGATATTTGAAGATTTGTACAAAAATTGACGGGTGCAACGGCATGCAAGAACGCATATAACTATCTTAGTTGTCTAACAAAATAAAGGAATTATCTTTCTCCAAATTCAAAATAGTGATCAAAGAACTACTCACCACTCTAGTACCATGCAGTATCGAAGAATATTTTGATAAAGTATTTGATACACCAATATTAATAGTCTTCAATTATATATATTTACTATTTACTGCGTCTTAACTTCATTCATTAATTTTTCGGTAGTTTACTTTTTTATTATTTTAACTTATAAAACTTAATATTGTCTTATTATAAATTTGTAAAAGTAGTGTATGTGATTGTCATTTTAGCCTAAGTGTATCTTCTAAAATATTTTATATGCATTTGTTGTAAGTTCTATGTATGTCTGTTCTTTTTATACCTTGACAATGCTAAAACGAATGTAAAGTTATTCAGTAAATAAAGCAGTTTATTATTATTATTATTATT
This sequence comes from Stenurella melanura, assembly GCA_963583905.1. Classification (NCBI taxonomy): domain Eukaryota; kingdom Metazoa; phylum Arthropoda; class Insecta; order Coleoptera; family Cerambycidae; genus Stenurella; species Stenurella melanura. The sequence continues at coordinate 20,659,735 of OY757315.1, forward strand.
ATTATTATTATTAGTGTAGGAGATCCACATTTGTTCTTTGGCATGTAGAAAGAACACAAGTTGAGTCATTCTCCATAATAAAAATAAATTTAATAATAGTATACCAATTGTTCTATTTTTCACGTTACATTTTGTCTAATTCAAATCAAAACCTTTTTTAGTTCAAATGTATTTTTTTACATCAAAACCTAGACTTTGTTCCCAAAAAGTTGTAGACGAAAGTTATCCATTCCGGCGAGACGGTTCGAAATGGTTCTATATGAATTTACTGTTATCGAGCAAAATGCACGAGTAATGAATTTTCATTTCAGCCCGTAATAGGTCGAAAACTGAACTATTCAGAAATATTATATAGGAAAGCTATCAGTATCGACGAGTTGGTTTGAAAGGGTTCTGTACGAATTTTTAATAAAATTAATCGTTATCAAGCAAAATGGACCAACCGTGAATTTTCGTAGGTGAGCTCGTAGTGGATCAAGAGCTAAACTTCGACTGTGAGGAAAATGTTATATACCAAAGTTATCTGTTTCAACGAGCCGGCTCGAAATGGTTCTGTATACATTTTTTTAGTATAAGCAGGGGTTAAAGTTACAACTTTTTGAAATATTGGCGATTTTCTCAAATGTTCCAGAATTCTCAGTGAATCAACTTAGCTATGATTAAAAATAATCATTAATGTCAGTCATTCCCTCATGTCAAATAATGCCAGTACGTTTAGTTTACACCCACGAAGACATTTTCGATTTGTTTCTTATTTATGGAGAATGTAATAAAGTAATTTAAAGAACATATGTAACTCATTTACTACTCGATATCCACATGAACAGAAACCATCTACCATACACTTTAAAGCGCATATTGGATCATTTTGCCAAGGCTCAGAAATAAAAGGAGAGTCCGGAAACATAAAAATATACAGGGTGTTCCATTTGAAAAAGTAAAGTTGTCACCTATTTAAGATGCTTTGTACATTTAACAATAAAATGATTAAATGCATCTATGTAAACAGAACAACATTTCTTTCTATGTCTCACCGTTTTTCAGGTAACGCTTGTCTAAATAGAGCTGGGATAGCCTGTAGTTATATAATTCGCTGTATCATTGATATTAAAAATATGCGGGTTATTATCTTTAATCTACGTATTATATAAAAGCTTTTATATTTATTTATATAATTATCTGTATATACTTAATTCTAAGATTTCAAAACACTATTATAAATAAAAAAAAACTTACCTTAAGCCCCTTTTCCACCAGCTGTTCAGCAATTGCAGCTCCAATGCCGGAACTTGCGCCAGTGACTACCGCCACCTTGCCAACCCATCGATCCAAAGAGAGCACCATTTTGATTCTTGACCGGCTGGATAGTATAGAATGCTAGAAGTGATGCTCTGTCACGCACCGCTCGATATAAGTAGCCCCCAAATACTTTTTCGGTGGGGGAACATTCAAGCGCGATGCGTGCTGGAATTAATTATTGTTTGTGTTTCTTCATAAATACATAGCGACTCAAAAAAAGAAATTCGTCGAGAACATGTCAAAAATTAGCCATAAGAGCATTGTAATAAAACAACGTGGTGACCTTTACGAAAGCTGGGAGTAGGCTATTGCAATTGGCTCGAAATTAGGCAAAGAACAATGTTAAAAAAAGACTTTTTTGGCCCATCCGTCGTATAGTGTGGAAGCCATCTTTTTTACCTTTTGGGGTGCTGGAAACGAACTCGTCACCCGTTTTGGCAAAAATTCACATTAAAGAACAACCCTCACTTGGGGGTGATGTTGGAATTGATATTAGAACTTGCCACTAGAATTAGAACTACAAGAAGTTGGGTGATAAGGGAATTCTTTTGCAATTAAAACCAATAAAAACTCTAAAATGATAAAATCCAAATGGTGGGGAAGGGTGTAAATGGTGGAGATGGGTGTAATAGTATCCAAAAGAAATACTGATAATAGCCATTTAACGAGGAGTTTTTAAAAATAAATAAATAACTGAATATTAGATATTGTAACTTACACCATCCTTATGGGTGGTCAAGGGTGAGGGAAAGAGGGTGAGGGTGGGGGGTATAATTTAGAATATTTGCTTCTTTTTACCTAGGTGACGAATCTTAGTATTTTCAAAGGATTTCTTGTTCTAAAGAATAACTTTTTGTTCAAGTTCTAATATTAATTTCAATGCCACCCCCAAATAATGGTTGTTTTTTACTGTCTTCCCGATGCTTCTAGAGAATTAGTAACAATTCTGGGTTTCCACACTTATCACGGATCCGCCAAAAAGCTCTCTTTTTAGAATTGTTCATTAAATATAAATTAAAGCAGTTTTTTAATATGAATTTATAGTAATTTGGTCCAAAGTGAATATCCGAAAACAACTCGAGGTTCGCATCTGTGCTCGCTTCTCCCACCATTCTTTCAGGGGTGAGAAATCAGTTTGTCAAGAATAGCTGTTAACATTCCCACTAATTAAATATGGGGGTAAAACACAGAAAAATGTTTTCAAAAATGGTTCATATTTACCACAAATTTCTAAATTTTTAAGCACGTGTTGAAGAGTAGAATAATTTTTTAAGCTAAATTCAAAAATTCATAACAAATAACAATTAACAAATTTTTTACTAGTCTGGCGAGCATAGCATGATTTTTACATGTTTTGCAACCATTTTCTGCTTTTAAATTTGTGGTGTTCGTTGGGATATCTTTTTTGTCATGGTAGCTCGGTCTATTAGTCACATAGTCACATAAGCAAAAGACAATTTCAAAATAAGAAATATCTGAAAAAAAGTTTTAAAAAATCAAACCAAAAATAGTCCTGTACAAGATTCGAAGTCGAGAATCTTCTTATGGATTTAAATTTCAAATCATTTCAAATGTTAATAACTAAACAAATACATCAACTGGAAGGCTGAATGATGTCTCAAACAAACAAGGAAAATTGTCATTTTTTCGGCATTATAAATTGCACTGGCGAAATCGGATATTCAGACCAGCATGAGTGAATAAAAAATGGCTATTTCTGACATTTCGAAAATAATCGATTTGGCTTCGTTCTTGGTAGTGGAGCCAGCTTGGTGAAATACGCGGGGTTGCCACATGGAAAAGACTCTATAACTATTTCAACTAGCACCAGAGTGACAGTAACTGAGATAGGAACTTCGTATGAGCAACCATTACGTAATTGCCACTAAATTTACAACTTTGGTGTAAAAATAACTTCATTTGACAAGTCTACAGTCCCTGCCTCGTAGTTTCTACCACTAATGATTACTTTATAGTTATGCAACTTCTACGTAGCTTTCGTGGTACGTGGGAACGTGGTAGTTACCAGTGTGACGACTTTTGGGTTTTCAGAACTTGGAGGTGGTAAACTATAGTAGCAGCGACTAACTCACATCACTGAAATGTGACTTCAAAGTTGCAATCACCTTCAAGTAGCTTTAATAGTTGCCGCGACGTCCTGGGAACCTTCACTATTTCTTTAAAGTAGTGGAACTTGTAAGTAATATTCATAGGTGTTAATGACGTTACTGCTACCTACAGAACTGTGTACGGCTACTATAAAGTGCACATCACCTCTGAAATTTACCATGAAGTAAATTTCACCATGTAGTTCCCAATGCTGACCATAGATAAAGTTGATGCAACAAACCTAACCTATATAAATTGTTTGCCTAACCTAGACTAGAATTATATGCTGCTATATTCATGCTATGCAACACTTTATGTTCAAAATAAGGCAACAAAATTTAATATTTCAACACAGTTTTATTACACCTACCTTTTCTTCTATGTTATCTATCACTGTAATAGTATATTATACCAACAAGGTTTATGTTTATTAAGTCGTTGATATATGGCTGCATACAAGTAAATTGTGACAGCTGATAGGTTTTTTAATGTGAAGTTAGGTAAATGATAAACAGCAAAAGCTAGGAACGCGTTCAGTCTAGACCTCAACGTACGGCTAACACGTACGTTCCGAATTAATAGCGGGAGAAATGTAACCATAAAGTAGCAGCGGCAACTTTGAAGAGGTAATTTGTGGTAGTCACAACTTTGCTACGACTTTAAAGTGACGCTACAGTTCCATTCGCAGATTTGTGGTAAATATAACTTTAAAGTTATGTATTTGCAGTTTTCGTCACTATCGCCAAGTAGCAATTACTTTCAAGTAGCATTTCTTGGTGAAAACGACCTTAAAGTCATATTTTCGGAAATACGCCATGTTGATGACCAAAATTATCGACGCCATTATTATAACACATGAACCAGAATTTCACAATTGACTAACAAATTTAATTTATCGCAATTTCTTCACCAAATACAACAAATGAGTACACAAAAAGTAGTGTTAAGTTCCGAAGAACAATAAAAAATAGGTTTCGGCATCTAATGTGTCATATTCTCGCATGACATTACATATTTTAAAAACAATATTTTCATTAAAAAATGCATATTTTAAAGGCGCGTGGTTAGATTCGGACGTTTTATTATTATGTTTGTCAGTAAAATTGCATTCGTTTTACTTGTGACCCTTAGACCATTGGAAAATAGCACAAGTTTTGCTGTATAATATTACCTTCTGATATTCTATTAAATTTCTGAGTTAGGGAAATGAACAAGAACAAGAATCATATGTAAGAATGAAACATAAATTTAATAAAATCGGTTGCAAGAAGGGGCAACATCGATTTGATAGGGAGTGGTAAAGTTTTCTGAAAGTTGCGGCGTCTACGCCGCCACGTCGCCGCTCCAGACCAACAACGTCATTGGAACGTAGCCAGACAAGTTCCAGGAACGTGGCTGGAACGTTATCGTCACCAAAAAATATTCTCTATTTTGGTCATAAGCACGTATTAGGAACGTTCTTATTACGTGCCTGTGACTAGTACCAAAACACTTTAAAGTGCCTACAATAGTCATTGATACGTTCCCACGACTAATTGTGCTAGTTGGGATAACACTAGGATAAGAATTTGGTAATGGCATTAAAATTTTGTGCATTTCTGAATTTACGTGACTACTTTTTTGAGATATTCTGTACGTTTTTAAGCAGATTTAACAAAAATCTATACCGATAAAAAACTCGCGATAATTAAATGCAATGTCATACAATATTTTTCTATGTAGTCACCTGCCTGGAAGGATCAAGAGTCTAATTTGTGGAATTCTTTCGCAATTTGCGTAGTTTTTAAAGATGAAATATGTGTTTCCCTATTAGTAAAAGATAACGAGGAATTGGACTTTGTTACCTAGTATCTATTTGAAATCGGTTGTGTTAACACTTAAGGATCTAATTCTAATACGTACTTAGTCTTTAGTACCAGTCCAGTCATCAGGGAAGAAAATAGCGCCAAAATCCGGGGAAAAATAACCCTTATGATAACTTTTGATTTTTCGGTATAATTTTGGTAGTACAGGAGTATCTTAAACGGTTATCAAGATCATCGTGGGCCGAACATAAATAAAGTGGAGTCAGATTTAAGAATATGTATATTTTTTTAAATACGAAATATTAAAAAATTATTGAATGGATGTGGAAACTGAAGAGTACCAAATTCTGTTAAACAAATGCCTTTACAAAAAATTTCGTGCATACAAAGCGTTTCTCGTAAAATAAGAATCAATAGCGTCACGATTCAAGAAACGAATGGATTTATCTTTGCGTTTTCGGCACAAAGACTTTTAGAAAAAATAATCGGATCGTAATAAAGAGCAAAATATTCTTAAGGGCAAAGGTGCAGGCAGCTGTCATTACTATGTAATAATATACAGACTGTCTATTTTACGAGGGCCACACCAAATATCTCGCTTAATATCTATTGTAGAAGAATAAAGTTTTAGAAACAGTTATCCCATTTTTTGTGAGCTATATTTCAGTGAAAAGAAATTTGAAATCCATAGCCTACTTTATGAGATATATTACAAAAACCTGAAAAATAGGAAAACCACAAACGGTTATAGCTTCCTTATTTGAGGAGATACGAAAAAAGTTAAAGGAATGAAAGTTGACGGCAAAGACAATAAGAATAATAACGTGTAACAAAAAAATCGAAAAATGCAGTTGGCTTTGACATACGCTATTGTGCAAAAATGAAAAATACATATCTCAAAGTAGGCCATGACGCCATTAATTCCGTTATTTTTTTCTCATTCCAACGATATAAAACATGTCACAGAAATTTTAACCGATAGTGTCAATATTTAATATTTTACGAATACCACAATTCATATAATTGAATCGTAACAATCAGCTGTGCCATAATAGTAAAAATTCACTTTATAATAATTATAATTCCGTAATTATTTATTACAATTTAATACAAACCAATAAATATCTCATAAACAAAAATACAAGTACAAAACGAACATCCAAAGAAAAAAACGAAAAACTATGTATAACAGTACTACCTACTACTATATTGAAAAGAAATTGTGTGTATTTATTTTTCTAACTACAAATGCTCAAATTGTGCACCATGCATTCTGACACATAAACGTGCTCTACGAGACACGTCACGCATTACATTTTGGAGCATTTCAGGAGTAATTGCCTCACATGCCTTTCGAATTCTGGTTTTGATGTCCTCAATATTTTCAGGGGCAGTTTGAAATACCTTGTCTTTAATGTAACCCCAGACGAAAAAATCCAAGGGAGTAATATCTGGTGATCGAGCTGGCCATAGAATGGGTCCATAGGTGCCTATCCAGCTATCTGGCATAACTTGATTTAAATAATTTGTACATATTACAGCAGTGTGAGGTGGAGCCCCATCTTGTTGAAAATATGAATAATTTAATCTTTCTGCCACTGTTAATTCATAAAGAAAATCTTGAAATTCGTTTTGCAGGAAATTAAGGTATCTACGAGCGGTTAATTTGCCATCATAAAAATAAGGTCCAATTACTTTAGTCCCTAAAAGACCCAACCGAACATTCGTAGAAAATCTTTCTTGGAAAGCAGTCTCTCTGCACCAATGTGTATTTTCTCGTGTCCACTTATAATGCATATTTCTATTGAAAAATCCATTATTAGAAAAATTTGATTCGTCCGACCAAAAAATTTTGCTACATATCAGCGCGTCATTCCTTTTCTTATTTAATAACCATCTACAAAATCTTACTCTCCTTGGCTTATCTTCCTCATTTAAATGTTGAACTTTCCTCATTTTGTAGCATCGAAATCCGTTTTTTTTCAATATTTTTCTTGCACTGTCTTTTTTATGCGACTGTTTCTCTGAATTTGTCTCAAAGAGGTTTCCTCATTTTGGTTAACATAATTCATTACTCTATTCACTTTTCTTACATTATCCGCAACATGCGCTCGCCTTACTACTTTTTTTGAAAATGAACCGTGCGTTTTTAGATTTTGAACTAACTTCCTAAACATAGTTCGATTTGGCTGCGGAGCATCTGGAAATCTATCTCCGTAAACCGTGACTGCCATCTCAGCGTCAAAATTGCACTGACAATAAATGCTAATCATATCGAATTTGTTATTATTGGTGTACACCATAATTACTGATATAAAATTTGTCTTAGAACTCGACAACGCAACATACAACATACAACAGTGACAATCTGTCAAATTTATTATTAACTGTATACATTGTTTTTCACTAATTATGGCACAGCTGATTGTTACGATTCAATTATATGAATTGTGGTATTCGTAAAATATTAAATATTGACACTATCGGTTAAAATTTCTGTGACATGTTTTATATCGTTGGAATGAGAAAAAAATAACGGAATTAATGGCGTCATGGCCTACTTTGAGATACGAATTTTTCATTTTTGCACAATAGCGTATGTCAAAGCCAACTGCATTTTTCGTTTTTTTTTGTTACACGTTATTATTCTTATTGTCTTTGCCGTCAACTTTCATTCCTTTAACTTTTTTTGTAATATATCTCATAAAGTAGGCTATGGATTTCAAATTTCTTTTTACTGAAATATAGCTCACAAAAAATGGGATAACTGTTTCTAAAACTTTATTCTTCTACAATAGATATTAAGCGAGATATTTGGTGTGGCCCTCGTAAAATAGACAGTCTGTATATTTCAGCCGTAGCATTTCTATCTTATATTGCAATTATTTTTTCTATTTTAGAGTCTACTCAATTACATTATCTAATATCCTGAAACATACTCGTTAATCTAACAAGTTCCGTTGGCTTTCTGACCTTCATACGTCAGATTTCGATATCGTGGTAGTAAAAAATGTTCAAATTCTGGACAGAAAATACTGGACAGAAAATTGATTTTACATTTTTTGTAATTTTCGTATTTTATAATTTATAAAATTTTGATTTGAAAATTCTCGAAAATGAAAAATTATTCTGACACATGAAAAAGTAATGCAAATTAAAGCTAAGCTACTTTTAATCAGCTACATCCATTATTTCATTATAATTCACTTCCAATAAGAATGTGCAATGTAGTAGATGTACCTATGTTAAAATCGGAGATTTTGGGACGACATCTTATTTTTTGAGTGAAAACAAAAAAAAATGTTTTCTGAGATTTGTTCCAAAAAGTTAACCTTTTTCAGTAAAACTGGTTATTCTCAATTTTAAAATTGGAGAATTTTGCACTCCAAAGCAACGCGCTTTATGAAAAATGTTATAGAACAAAAATTATTTGTAAGAGCTCAAAGAATACGTGTGAATTTTTTTAGAATTTTCTTACTAATTTTTGAAAATTACAAGCAATAATTGCAATGGAAGATAATAATCCAAAAACTAAAAATTTCAAAAATTGATCAACAAATTCTGGAAAAATTTGCTAACATAACCAGAATTCAGGTTATCGAAAGAATGCAAAGATTCCATTAATATTTTTACACAAAGTTTTTCTTTTAGTTATAGATAGTTATTTTTTCTGCTGTTTGGAAAATCCTATCAAGAATATGTTTCAATATAGTTGTTATTATTCTTACTTCCGTGATTCACATTTTTATTATAGATTTTATGTATTCTTTTATTAATTATCGGTTCATAAAAATGTTTAGGATAGGAGTTTGTTTCGAGGACGGTTTTAACGAAAGAAGTTTGGTCGCAAAGATACCTAAATTATAATTCACACACTCCTACCAATTAAAAAAAGCGTTGTTAACAGCCTAACAGATCGAGCTATTCAACTCTCGCATCCAAAAGATAAATACCTTGAAAAAAATTAAAGCAGTCCTCGAAACAAACTCCTATCCTCAGTGGATTTTTTCGAAAAATGCAAATTTTTCGAGATATGGCCAGTCGAAAATCCTTAAAGGTGGGGAGGAGATATGTAAAAGTTAAAAAAAAATCTGAAAAAATTCAGGTGAATGTGTCATCGAAATACGAGGCTTTTTTATTTACAACTTTTCTGTAGTTTTTGAAATGGTAGGGCTTTAAAAATATGTAATTTGAAAAAATTCAGACGCATGCATTGAGACATTCTAAATATTCTTTGTCTCTGGCATTTCTTGTAACTTGCTAATTTTCCGAGTTACAGGCAGTCTTTCACGATAAATAATAACTACGTTTGTCCACGACTATTAAATAATGTACTCAACAACACTTAACAACAAATGCCTTCATGCATACTGTAAGCTTCTGCCACTATGGACTTGAAAAGACCTCGAATATTGATTTTTACGTATATCTCATAAGCGCTGGCAGCTAGTAAAATATTTTCCGACTAAGAATTATTAGAAACTTAATATTCTCCATCCTAACAATTTCCAGTTCTATTATTTCCCTCAATATTCTGGAAAAGTAAATTCATGGATGAAAGAAAGTAACAGTGAAGTCCACAGATATACTATCCTTATAGACCGCCAGGTTTAGCTACAGTGGGACCGCCCCTCTTCCTCCCCCATCCACTGACCAAAATAGACCAACCGCTCCGGAGAGAATATATTCATTCAGGCATACACACTTTGGAGAAAAAATATCATTGATGTTGGTGATACTTAGGAATGTGCGTGTAGTACCAAAGATTTCCAAATATATTTAAAGAAGACGTTTTGATTGCATGCCAAGAGAACCTCTTGTCGAATGATCATTTAAAGATCAAGCTGATTCCACTATGGGTAAGTTTATTTAAAATGACGTCGACGAATAGGAAATAGAAAGAGACCCAGATGCGTTCTGGTTAAGAATAATGTTGATCTCAATGTATGTTATAGCATATTCACCTGTTACGTATGAAATATTTTTAGTAAAATTGGAAAGAATCAAGGTGTGGATTTCAATGGATCGCTTAGCAACAGGTCGTAGTCGAACTACTACTTAATATATACGTAGTGGAAACTGATCGATAACTTATGTTTCCAAATGCTAACATCGTTGCCTTGTGACAAATTGTTAATGGGTTTTAATAATCAATAAACGTAACATGTAGAGGTCAAGGCAATGTGTTACTATGTCTGGAAACGTATTGATTTGGTGACGCCGCCACAGGAGAAAACCCATTAAAAAGCGGAAAAAATATATATAATGGATTTAAACACATTAAGCATGAAAAGAAGTAATAATATATGCGTGTAAATATAAATTCAGGGAATGAAAATGCATAATAAACCAATTGTTAAGAAAAATTACATTAAATATTACATAGAAAGGGCTATGAAAATGTATAGGTAATAAAAAAAAAGAATTGTCGGTTAGACAAAAAACAACATCAAGAATCGCACTATGTCCCCCAATAAGAAACAACAGTGCAGTTACGGACACGTAAAATCAATTCAGACTAGTACAATACATTACTCTGAATAAAGAATAAAAAATACATTTTCTTTATTTGAAAATGCGTTTTAAAGATAAAAATTAGTTGTTAATAAAACTGTTTTTTGATGGCCACTATCTCAAACACCTTTTAACACACTACGATGTAGTCTTGTACAAACGGGTTTTAAAAGGTGCTGGTTAAGAATAACTTATTAGTTATTTTTAAAGAAATCGCTAATACTCTTTTGTCGAAAAATTGACTTTTCGAACACCCTTAAATTGCACGGCTATTGATATATATATCACATATTCATATATTGCTAACTTGAAACAATCAGCTTATCGATCTTTTCTTGCAATCAAAATTTTAAGTTAATTAGGCATCACTTATATACAGTGGTGTTGCGATTTAAACTGGGTCACAATGTATATTACATGATCGGATATAAAGGCACTGTTCCCTTTAAAATTCACATAGTATCATAACTGTTTCGAGTTTGATTTAGTATTATTTAGCAATCCATAATAAATAAATAATTTAAAAAAAAAATAAGTAAATAAGAATCAAAGCGAGTATCAACAATTAACGATTTTTATTTAAATAATTACATAACGGAAATCAGTTTTATTTAGTTTAGAACTCAGGATCAGCGACTGGTCTTACGATAAGTTCTTGGATCTGAAAACAAAAGAAATACTTATATGAGAAAAATACTTATTGAAGTAAAGTTTAAAATGGTTATATATGCAGCTAAACTTAAATTCTTTTAATAATTGTGTCAATTTTATTTCTAAAAAAGTGGTATCGAATATATCCATTTTTGAGCCCATTACAAAAAACATCGACGACTTGGTGCATTTTTCATGGAACTCTTCAGAATAAATGCAAGAAACAGCATTTCTAAGATATAGATAGCCAATCATCAAATGTTCTTGTTGGCATTTGTGAAAATGGATTTTTCTTCAGTAATCCACAATTAAAGATGGCGACTAGGCCCATTTTTCAATTCATATCTTCGGTAATAATTGACCAATTTTCAATTTCAAAAAAGTAAAATGTTTACAAAAAAGTATAATTTATGAAAAAAAAAATTTGAGTTGAAAATATTTAATACCTAATGGAGGTACTGCCAAAAGAACTAAAATTTTTATTTTCTAATTTTATTTATCATTTTTTATCTTCAAACTACAGGCAAACAAAAAATATGTAGAATTTTATGCTGAATCTAACTATATACAAATTTAAAGGTATTGGTTGAAAACAACCCTATAAATGTGCAAAAATATGACGCATGTTACGATCTGTTATTATTTACACTGCACTTTTTATATAATTGTTGCATATTCTATAGAATACTCTTCGCATTTTTATCATAAATAAAATTAGTTTTAGACATTTAATCTAATCACAAAATATTAAAAGCAGGTTTTTTAAAATTTAGAAAATTAATACTTCTTTTGTTTGTTAAAAAAAAATTGGGTTCTTTCTCTAGCTAGCACTAATTTACTGTCTAAATTTTAATACAATCGAACTTTTCGTTTTTAAGTTATTGTGCTTACAAGAAACTGACGGACAGACAGACAGGCGGACATACAGACATATATTTTGAAAGTAGTTCAGAACTCGATCACCAACACAGTGATATGATTTTTTTTCTCTACGAGCGACATTATGGGTTTTAGAAATGTGCTGATCAAATGAAATATACTTTTCATTTTACATTTGCGAAGGGTATAAAATAATGGCATTTAATTTTAGTACATATATTGTGTGTCAAAAACTGGTTGTAAAAAGTCATACAAGGACATGCTAGCAACTAAAGACTGGTTGTCTAAGATTTAATCTTAGTCTTTTGCTGCTAACATGTGGGACAGGAAAGGAAGACTCGCTGAAAAACAGCACAAAGTCAAGAAGATGTCAACAATACTCTGGATGGATCATTAATAAAAAATATTTCCTTTAAAGATTTTTTATCCAGCATGAAAATCAAAAAGAGGCTCACTGAACACCTCGCCAAGAAAGTTCGAAATTGAGAAAGATTTAAGCATGTTGTAACTTCATACATCCTGCTGATAAACGTAGAAGAAAATAATCATGAAGAAGTTGATGCTATTCTAATACTTCGTGTAATTCAACAATATGGAGGAGACATACATATTTCTGTTCAAAATTCGTATACAGATGTGTTTATGCTTCTGGTTAGTTTTGATGAGCAATACTAAGGAAAGCCGTAATGGTAAAGAGTCGAAGAAAAACTGGAAAAGAAATAGATATAGGAAAAGTCGTCAAAGCATTAAATATCGGATACGTACATCATTAATTTTTTCCATGCCTTTGCTGGGACAAATTTAACCGGCAGATTCTCAAGAATTAGCAAAGACTTTTGCACTAGTATTTTTGAATCTGTAGAAGTCATCATCCATACTGAAATCGTTTGCATTGTTTTGAACTCTGAACGCAACTACCACATAGCTTTCCACGAGTTAGTATGTTTGCTCTTTAAAAATGAATTAATAATAAAAGTAACTGACTGGTGTTTTCCACCAAAAATCAAGTAGGAGATAACCTACCTCCCACAGTTTATGGGTTTGGGGTTGATTTATTTTATTTCAGGGTTCATTATATTGAAACAGTATGCAGAAGTGCGATAGAAAATATGCCCAATTTGCCAGGTACTAGTTAGTCTCTGTGGGTGGAGAAAAAGTCACGAATATTTAGAACCAGCCTCCATGCTTAGTTTACACGCCTCAAGAGCTGCAAAACTAACTTTATCAAATCTAGCTGCAAGAAGGCGAACAATATATTCCTGAAAAGAAATTAACAATTTGCACAGAAGTCTGTCAGTGTTCTGCAGGAAACTTATTTTGTGCAAATACCCCAGATTTAGTAACTCCATCGATCATGAGAGAATATGAAGATAAATCAGATAATTTGTAGTAATTTTACTTTAACATATATAATAATAACCAAAAGTATTTTTTTGAAGATGATGGTGACATGCAGATAACTTCAGAATGATAAGTGCAACAAACAATACGTGAGTGAGTCATCCAGGCCGTTTAGTGTAAGATTGGGCGAACATTAAAATTATATAAGAAAAAATGAAATTCAGAGGTCCAAGATCTGCGAACACGCTTGGGAGAATCGACACTGGGACTCGGCAAAAATTTTAACAAAAGAGGCAGATAGCAAAAAAAGGAAAATTAAGGAATCCGCGATAATATTATTGAATGAGGATATATGCGTGTCGAATTGTTCCGTAGATGTCAGTACAACTTGGTTGCCAATGTTAAAAGAAGAACTTGACAAACTTAACATTGTATAAAAACTAAGAAAACTGTTAACTATATCAACAGTTCTATGTAAATAGTAAGTATCTATGGATATTGAATATAACAAACATTCTTAGAACTGTGTATTTATCATACACAGCAAAAAAGATTTTTCAAAAAAGTCTTGAAAAAGGAAACAGAATTGATTTCTGAAACGTCGGCGAAATATTTAATTTCAAGTTTTTATACTTATTTGTGGTGTTTAATTAAAAAAAGCAACCTTTAACTGATCCTTTGAGGTAACATACTGATTAATTGTGATATTTTGTAGATTCCCCGAGCACCGCTTAAAAAGAAAACATACATGTGGCAGGAAGTCCCAAAGAATTGAAGAAGGAAAAAACAAATAGAATTTTTTCAGTTTCTAGCGTAACCAGAATGCAGGTTACCGAAAAATTGCAAAGATTGTAAATTGACATTTTTATAGATAGTTTTTCTTTTTAGTATTCAATATAACTTTTTCTGCTGTTTGCCCAATCGTATAAAGAGCATGTGTTATTGACAATAAATGTTCAAGTGAGCCTTCTTGTGTTTTGCGATGAAACCTTTTTTAAATCCATACTAAGATATTTCCGATGTTTTTTTTTATGAATATCGGTATCTACTACCTGTAATTTATAGAAATGTTTATTTACCTGAACATGAGGAGGCGTAGATAGAACATAAATAGCAGCATCTGTGACATCTTCTGAATCGATAATCTGTTTTTCTGCAAGTATCTTCTTGTATGTCTCTGACTTCTTGAACTCATCGGCGTGAAACTCAGTGTCTACAAGGCCAGGACTAAGGCTCTAAAATAAAAGCAAAAAAAAAATTAAAAATAGTTATCTTGCTACGTTCAAATTTAAAAATCAAATATTCAAAATCTTAAACTGTTTTGACAAGTGCCTTTTGGCAACTTATTTCATTCATTGTTCCTTCGGGAACGATAGTAGCTGAATATATGTTTGTATGTAGTTACCGTAATTTTTATTTTCAACTTTAGGGAGTTTAGCTCGAGCCTTAGGGTTTCGGCCAAAGCGGTCACTGCAAATTTTGAAGCAGTATATGGACTTATGTCTGGACCAGGAAGAACGTAATGGCCTAAAACGCTGTTGATGTGAATTATGTGTCCGTCTACATTGTTGGCCTTCATGTCCTTTATTGCTTCCCTCGTCGCTATACTTAGCCCAATGACGTTAAGTTGGAAAATTTTTTGCCATATCTGGGTTTCTCCATCGGTAAGTTTTGTTCGTCCTTCTGTGATACCTGAAAAGGCTGCATTATTTATGAGGATGTGGACAGGGCCTAAGTTCTCCTTAACAAATTTGAAACCATTTATAATATCTTCTTCTTTAGATACGTCTACTTGAACGGGGTACAGCTTTCCCTTCTCGCCACTCAACTTCTTAGCCAGTTCCTCTAGTCGTTCCTTCCTTCTGGCGAAAGCTGCTACCTGGAATATTAAGAGAAATATGTATATCAGTTAACGGTCTGTTGAATAAAAAATATTTCTTTGTATAGACAAGGTAAATGAAGGGAAAACAGACAGAATTTTTGGGAGAGGTAATGGGAGAGACTTCTCATTTCATGAGTCAAAAAATTTTATTTGCATCAACGTTTTTTATCAACAATTAGAGCAGAAAATCAGTTTTTTTTAAATACTGGAAAACTATGGGTCGTAGCGGAAAGTGAGGAATGAGTGATCTGTGCGCAATCAAAATTCCTACAGTATGATTTTTTCCAAATTAAAATCGCTCCAGAGGTAAAAAAGTTATTGCAAAGAGACCTGCAATATAGTTATTTTTTAAATATTAACGCAACTTTCTAATTTTTTGGTAAAACTATAAAACATGCACAAATGCAAAATATGGGTGCTGTCGGTGCAATAGTTCTTGCACAATCCTATATGTGTATCCCACCGAGGAAAAAAATTGGCAAGTTTAACCTTCCGGGGAGCTCGCAATTTTCAACTAAAATTAATCCATTGAAATATTACAAAATTTTGGCCGAACCTTGCATTTTGGGTAGGACAAGATTTTTTCTTTTGATGTTTACGGGGGGGTCGGTGTGAGTATAAAACTCGATTTTCGGGGTTAAAAGCCCTCCTCATTTGGGCGCCATCTTGAAAAAGGGGACATAAACAGTTTTTCAGCGATATCTTGAGGACCGCAAGTCTCACAAAACATTTTCTTGGACTTTTTTCATAGAGAACTGAATTCTGTACAATCTTGGTCTAGATACTTCTTACAGTAAAATTGAAATTGAAAAAGTTATAATACAAAATAGGCTAAAATTATCGAGAAAAATATCATTAAAGGGTAATAACTTTTTTTCTATTGATTTTATTGAAAATACACATCATGTGTTTCTTGTTAATCATTTTATTGAATCAAGTGCATCAAAAAGGGCATTGGACAATTCTGAAAAAAATTGAGAATATTCCTGGGATGATTCCAAACTCTTTTGTCCTTTGCAATTTTTGTCAAAACCTTTTCTTTTTTAAGTAAAAATATCGCAATATTCTAAAGTTTTCATTTTTCCTCGCCAGATAACTTTAAAAATGACAATTTCAGAAAAAATATTTCGAGCAAAAGTAGTCTATTTTCAGTCAGACAATCCGAATTTGCAAATAAAATCTAGGGGTTACCGATGAAATAACCGAATTTGACCTTGAATGACCTTCACACATCCACCAAAAGTCAAAGTGACATATTCTACAACTTTTGTTTGAAACATTTTTTCGTAGACTGATTATTACTCGAGATATTTCAAATTTTTATCAACCGATTGATTTCTTTAACGTGAAACTTTCAAATATCTCGAGTAATACGCACTCACCAAAAAATGTTTTAAACAAAAGTTGTAGAATTTGATAGGGGCAGTTCGTTGGTATATCACTTTGACTTTGGGTGGAAGAGTTAATGTCATTTAAGGTCAAATTCAGTTTTTTAATTGGGAACCCCTGTATATTATTACAAATTCGGATTGTCTGACTAAGAATAGACTACTTTTGCTCGAAACATTTTTTCTGAAATTGTCATTTTTCTGAGTTATCTGGTGAGGAAAAATAAAAATGTTAGAGTTTTGAAATTTCTTTACTCGAAAAAGAAGAGAATTGGACAAAAATTGTAGGTGGCAAAAAGAGTTTGGAATCATCCCAGGAATGTACACAAAGAATTGAATTTTTCAGAATTGTCCAATGCCCGTTTTGACGAACTTGATCCATTTGCAGCTTCCGAACACCTCTCCAAAGAAGAGAAATTTAAAAACCGAATAGAGGAAATTGTTCGCAATAAAGTGATCTACAAAAACATCTGATGTGTATTATCAATAAAATCAATAGAAAAAAACTTATAATCCTTAAATGATATTTCTCTTGAAAATTTTAGTCTATTTTTAATTATAACTTTTTCATTTTCAAATTTACGGTAAGAAATATCTAGACCAAGATTGTAGAAAATTCAGTTCTCTACAAAAAAGTCTTTACATATATATTTTTATGAGACTTACGGTTCTCAAGATATCGCGATATAATTGTTTACGCCCCCTTTTTCGAGATAGCAGCCAAATGGGGGGGGGATTTCAACCCTGAAAATCGAGTTTTATACTCACACTGACTCCCCCTAAACATAGAAAGAAAAAAATCTTGTCTAAATGTTATTTGTGGCATTATCTTAATTTTTTTTCCCTTCTTCAATTCTTTGGGAGTTCCTGCCACATGTATGTTTTCTTTATAAGCGGTGCTACGTCACAGGCGTAGAGGTTTTTTACCAGTAACATACTGGTTAACTGTGATATATTTTGTAGATTCCCCTAGCACCGCTTATAAAGAAAACATACATGTGGCAGGAACTCCCAAAGAATTGAAGAAGGGAAAAAAAAAATCTTGTCCTGCCCAAAATGCAAGGTCAATGTAACATTGCAATGGACTAAATAGATTCACAAATCATTTGTGTAATATTCAAGATATATAACTAACATTTTTGCATAAAAGCACAACCAATTTTTGCAAAGGCTTGATTTTCGCTAATAAAATAAAGGCATATTTTATATTTTAAACTACGTTCTTACAAATGAAACCAATGAAAACTTGGTTAAAACACGTACATTTTAAAACTAAGTAATGAAGTTGACAGTACGACAATATGACAGTACTATCTAATTTTAAGGACTCATAAAATTTAGTTTATACACAATGCAGGTTTTCTTGCAATCACTTTTCTACTTCTGGAGCGACTTTAATTTGGAAAGTTTCATAATGTAGGGATTTAATTGGGCACAAATTACCCACTCCTTACTTTCCTCTACGACCGATAGTCAAACTGAAAAAAATAAAATGAAAAAAAGTTGAAACTAATAACAACAATTCAAGTGATACAATTACGAAGAAATTCAAACGTGAGTTTTAAGCCAACCGCCAGAGACGGAAAAAAAGGTCATATTGCGTCAAATTGAGGTAGAAGGTGGATTTTTCTTTAATCGTTTTTTGATGCAATAGGTTTAGAATGTTATGAAACGTCGAGATTTTAAGTTTGAGGAAAAAAAAATTTTGTCTGTTGGTCTGTCTGTCTGTGGTGAACGTTTTTCTGGAACCGTTTGAGATATTGAGTTGAAATTTTATACACGCGTGTATTATAATGAGATCTGGAACTGCGTTGTATTTTGAACTTATCCGGCGAAGGGATGGGGGGTAAATTGGGGTAAAGAGGGGAAAATAAGTAAAGTAAGCTGGTAAAAGTACAATAATTTGGGATTTGGTGTATAGAAGCCAAGCCCAAAGATTTTGTTATAATGTTTTCCACCACCCTCCCCACCACCTACACTCCATTATTGAAGGGGTTGACAAAACAAATTGAGATATTCACTTGAAATTTGGTACACGTATATATTATAACACTTGGAACTAGATTATATTCTGAGATGATTTCGTTGAAGATGTAAACAGGGGAAAATAAATAAAGCAAGCTGCTAAGAGTATAGAAACTTGGCATTTGGTGTTTATACTAGAAGCGAAGGTCTCAGATTTTTTTATAATATTTTTCAACCCCTCCACCATACCCACGTTCTTATGAAAGGGACTGATAAAATTAAATTGAGATATTCACTTGAAAGGTACATGTATAATGACATCTGGAACTAGATTGTATTTTCAAATTATTCCGTTGAAGGGGTGGGGGTAAGTAGAGGTAAATGAGTAGAGCAAGCTGGTAAAGGTACAAAAATTTGGGATTTGGTGTACAAATTAGAAGCCAAGGCCTAAGGTTTTTTATAAACTCATGCCTTTTAGAGGGTATTTTCCCAGATGCGTGGAAAATATCACGTGTTGTTCCGCTGCCTAAAAAAAGTGACATTTCCAACTTCCAGTGCTATCCAAAGTACTGGAAAAAATTATGAATTCTCGAATCCGTGATCATATTAACGAATATAATATTCTACCAATATATTAATCTGGATTTCGTCCGGGCCACAGCTGTGCCACCGCATTATTAGGTGTCATGGATGACATTATTGGGGATATTGAAGCAAGAAAAACAACAGCCATAATTTTATTACATTATTCAAAGGCATTCGACACGATTAGTCATAAAATTTTATTCGCTTTTCTACATTATATTGGATTTTCGGAGAGTGCTATTAAGTTTATTAAGAGTTATCTCAATAATAGATCTCAGTTTGTAGAAACAAGCAATGGTAAATCAAATAACGGAAATATTTTGTGTGGAGTACCACAAGGATCAATCCTTGGCCCGATGTTGTTTTGTATATACACGTGTAATACATTAAGCTAATAAGCTGTTTAAATCATTGTAAGATTCATTTATACGCGGACGACACTCAAATATGTTAATCATTTTCTCATGACGACCTGAATCGAGCAAATGATATTATTAATAATGATTTGCAAAGACTACTCGAAATATCAACACGTCACAAATTATCTATAAATCCAATGAAGTCTTCTGTTCTCATATTTGATAAACGTAGAGCTCAGTTGGAAGCAAATATGAAAATTACAGTAGGCAATACTGACTTAGTATGTACTAAAGTGGCAAGAAATCTTGGTGTCTAGATGGACACAGACTTGCGGCTTAAGAAACATATAAGTAAATGTATGCAAAAAGCTAACGCCAATTTATGGCCAATGTTTATACCCTCATCGTCATTTACTCTCGCCAAACTTACTGATACGCTAGTGCTAAGTCATTTCAACTACTGTGATGTTGTATATGGTCCCTGCCTCGATAAAATGGATAGTAACAAAATAGAGAAAATCCAAAAGGCATGTTTAAGATATATTTATGGCATTAGGAAATATGAGCCTGTTTCGCATAAATTGAAAGATGCAAAATGGTTAAATATGGAATCTAGAAGAAAATTTCATTGTGCAGCATTATATCATAATACAGTCTATAGACAATAAATGTCCCCCATACTTAAATGATAAAATTAAATACCGTAGTGATGTTCATACCATAAACTCGAGATTCAGAGGAATGATATCACCTCCACCTCATAGAACTGCTTTATACCGTAGAAGTTTCTCATATAACATATTTCAGTTGTATAATGATGTACCTCTTACTTATAAAAGTTCTGGGTCACTTAAATTCAAGACATTATACAAACAATTTCTTTTATCTCTGTAAATACAATAAATAAAATAATAATAACCCACGTGCCTTACATCTAGCTAATTTAGTTAAAGCATATCCTAATTTATTTTAATTTATTCTTGCAAGTTCTTTTATTCTTATTTCCTTATGTAATTACTTTTTATTATAAATGTTTCCTTTTACGACCAAGTGTCAAAATAATTTTTCACGAGGCTGAAACTTTGTTCAATATTGTATTGTTTTTCAGTCCCCTTGTAGCCATAGTTAGATGTAAATATTATCTCTTAACAATATATTGTACACAATTTTTATGGACTACAATAAAAGTTATTATTATTATTATTATTATTATTATTA
Organism: Stenurella melanura; assembly: GCA_963583905.1. NCBI lineage: Eukaryota > Metazoa > Arthropoda > Insecta > Coleoptera > Cerambycidae > Stenurella > Stenurella melanura. The sequence goes on from OY757315.1 coordinate 20,680,730, forward strand.
TATTTTCCATCCCTCTACCACCCCCTCACTCCATTATTAAAGGAGTTGATAAAATAAAATTGAGATATTCACTTGAAATTTACTACACATATATATTAAAACGACACTTGGAACTGGATTATATTTTGAGATGATTTTGTTGAGGGGTTGGGGGTTAAATGGGGGTAAACAGAGGAAAATAAATAAAACAAGGTGATAAGAGTGCAGAAACTTAAAATTGGTGTATATAGGAGAAATCAAGACCTAAGATTTTTTTGTAACATTTTCAACCCCTCCACCACCCCTATTCCATTATTAAAACGGTTGATAAAATGAAATTGAGATATTCACTTGAAATTCGGTATATGTATGTATTATAACGACATTTGTAATTAAATTATATTTTGAGATGATTCCGTCGAAGGGTTGGAGGTTAAATAGGGGTGAATAAGGGAAAATAAATAAAGTAAGCTGGTAAGAGTACAGAAACTTGAGGTTTGGTGCTTATAACAGAAGTCAAGGCCTCAGATTTCTTTATAATATTTTTTAGCTCCCCCACTACCTCCACTCTATTAATAATGAAGTTGATGAAATAAAATTGAGATATTTGCTTAACATTTGGTACAAGTATGTATTGTAATGACGTCTGATTGAGATAATTCCATAGAAGGGGTGGGGGGGGGGTAATTGCCTCAGTTCATTTATAACAACTGCCCCATATAGTATTTAAATTCATTGACCAATTATTTCCACATACTAGAATGCAAATGAAGTCAAGAAGTTTTCCTTTAAATGGACTTGGATGGAAAATCTGGATGTGGAAGTAGTGATTCCTTAGGCAGTGGTTCTTTTATACCCAAGAGATTTTTGAAAAAACTGTTTTTTTTTGGGTAACTTGTTTTTTGAAATAATCGAAAAAATGTTTGAGTTAAAAGCTGTAGACAGTAAAGTTATTTATAGATCTGTTTAAATCCGCTGTCAATATATAATGAAATCTAATTTGAAAATTAGAGAAAATTAGTGCTTAAAGTATTTTCAAGAATGTGATATCGGCCAATTTTGTGAATATTTTATTTTGCCCCACAACTTCAAAAAAGTGAAAATCGAAAAAATTGGCACAATTTTTGGGATATGGCACCAATTTTGATGTCCTTAGGCTCAAATTTCCGGTTTTTATCGTTGCTTTCAAAATCTGTAGAAGAAACATTTTTGGAAAAAAAATTAACAAACTTCTCTCACTTTGAAATTCTTTCAAATTTTTAGACCCGCTCTAAAACTCGTTTTTTCAAAAATTTAGTTTCTTGTCCAGTAGATTATTAAATTTCATTTAAACAAATAATTCAAGTTACGAATTTTTAAAATCCGGCCAGTAAAACCCGAGATATCCATATTATTAAGAAAGAACCTATTATGACAAAAGTTAACAAGATTTTGACGCGGGGTTCAGTTTAAAACCTTCTTTAAACTTTTGCCTGCTAGAAGCAAATTTATAAGTTCTCTCCCATCCATACATCCTTAAAAAAATGTATATAATACATCTTATAATATAGTGTTTTAGTAGGAGTGCGATTTTATATTATGAAGTTAATTAAGAAAACTTTACAAGAATGTCCGGCTATTCAACTAAATTAAGCAACATTCATATGTTGTAAATTCACCAATAAATAATTAATAACTCAAAGATGCTCTTGAAAAACAAACATGTACACAAACTACATGTTAATATATACCTTGAAACGTATTTTAATTTTTGTCAATTATCACATTTTTTGAGCAGCGCGCCCGCGCGCTCCCACTGTCAAAACGCGTTAGAGTACCATGGCGCTGAGTTTTGTACCGAACGTTGCTTGCAAAATCCTAAATAGGATAGTTTGGCCCAAATCAGAAAAATAATACATACATTTTTCACGAATATTTCAAACTCATTATTTTCCTAAAAATCAAACTAACAAAGTTATTTACAATAAATCATATTTGTGACCTTATTTGTTAAAAAACAAGCTGGTCGGCATGAAAATCGTAGGAGCGAAGTTCGGGAGCGTGAAAGGTGGCATTTGTAACTAAGTGCGGCCCTTGAGCTCCACACGGCCAACTTCCCAGTATGACATGAATGTCAATAGTTGTTTTCATTTTATGGATATAAAAATTCTGGGTGCAATAGACCAAATAATTTTGAAGGGGCTGTATAAAAATACATGATATTTTTAAGTATCGATTTCCCCCAGAACAAATTAGATCGGCTAAATCTTTTTCAAGAAATCCTATAATACATATTTTTGCAGTCTATTTGTTTAAACAAAAAACGGCCAAACCGAATTCGATGAAATTTCTTTCAGATCACATTGACATTAATACGTTTCGATTGGCACCACAACGAAGTCGACATCTTGTGTTATTCACCAGATTTCGTGCAGGAAAAACTGCCCATGCATACTTCGTTTCAAAAATAGTTTGAGAAATACTGTAGTGACCTTGAAATATAAGGAATATGTTTAAAATTTTGATTTAGATTTTATGCCCTATTTCAATAACTTCCCTATATGCTGAGAAGTTTAAAATTGCCCAAGGGTTAATATTTCAGATTACCATTTCTGCTATTTTCAATGTTTCAATGTGTTTAGAAAATTTCCCGTTTATTATCTACACACCTTTTATATGCATATCACGCAAGTTTAACACAGTAATAAAAATATATGAAGTGCAGTTTAATTTTAAGAAGGATAAGACTGAAAAGTTTGAAGAACATGTAATGTAACAATTATGACAACATTAGTTTTAAAACCGCAATATCATTGTACTTGATTTTTTATCTACATAAATATAATCACCAAAATTTGTAACTTTCTTATTGGGTGATGCTTAATCGTAATTCTAAAAATAAGTTTTTGTTAATTAACTGGTATATTATATAAAAAAACAACTATGTATAATATTACTTACTTTAAGACCTTCTTTTACCAATCGTTCAGCAATGGAGGCACCAATACCAGCACTAGCACCAGTGACTATCGCCACTTTGCCAACCCATCGATCTAGAGAGAGAACCATTTTCTAAAATTGCTTGTTATTGCTAGAGATTCTAGTAGACACTGATCGACAAGAGCAGAGGAGCAAACATTTATACATTTTTTATCATCTCAGCTGGTAGATTAGCTACTTGATAATGAATGACATGGCAAATACAAAATTAAATAGCATGAGTACACAAAACACGAGGATAGAACTATGTATATTATTCGCAAATACAAAACGAAGATTGTTCATTTCTAAAATCGGTAATATCTCTTGTTGAGAAAAAAAAATTCATATCACTGAGTTAGTGATCGAATACTGAACGTTCAAAATGTCCATCCATCTGTCTGCCTGTATGCCTGTCTGTCTGCCTATCTGTCCGTCACATTTCTTGTAAGCACAGTTACTTTCGAACGAAAAGTCCGATTATATTGAAATTTGGACAATAAGTTCGTGCTAGATAGAGGAAGAACCTTATTCTTCTTTAGCAAAGTTGATTAATAAACAAAGAACTTACTAATTATTTTAATTTAAAGGAAAATCAATTTGTTCATGTTTTGTAATTAAACAAAAAGTGTCTAAAACTAATATTATTTATAAAAAGCAGCGAAGAGTATTCTATAGAATGTGCAACAATTATATAAAAAGTGCAGTAAATCGGTGAAGAGTATAGTGAGTATAATGGTTCTTTAGTAAAATATTGTCCGTTAATATGAAAACTGGTAGTCGCCAGTTTGAGGAAAGAGAAAAACGTTATTTATTTTTATTTCTTCCACTCTTTACTTTTAGTGGAGTGGAATACAGTAATCGTAAAAAATATCACCCTGTATATTTGATGCAAATAGTATGATTACATGCATTGGAGAGGACAGTAATAAAGATGAATTAATTATACACTAACATCAATTAATTATATGTTCCTAAGGATTTAAATCACTCGGCCACAATAACTATTTTTTATTCATTACTCAGTTTTTATCTTTTTGAACTACGTTCCACAAAGGTGACCGTGCCATAACTTCAACACATGATAGATGGGTAGTAGCTGATTATAATAAGAAAAATTGGTAGGTGTCATTCCAGGAATTGTTATAAAAAATTATCCCCCAAAAAATACTTTCTTTTGTATTTCAACCCTACTAATCAAGTAAAAAAATATGAAATGTAGAATCCCTATAGCATCGTGTTAGTTTCGTTCAAATATCTCGAACACTTATCGAGACAAATAGTTTTTAAGTTAGAAGTTTTCACTTCCATATTTTCTCTACCAGAGGGGATAGAGACTTGAAATTCTTTATCTAAGTACTGTAGCTGAAGAGCAACATTCAGTCTACAGAACACCTAAGAAAAGACGCCGGTGCAATATTCATGTTTGTCGAAGCTGACGGGGGCGAGGGGCGTTTTAGGGCGGATCAACTTGATTTATTCCTCATGTTGGTAAACACAATATATTCACTTGAATTACAACCACTTAAAGAACAAAGAAAATTTATTTATGATTTAACCAAATTTATCTAAATGTCTAAATATGAAACATTATTGTTTATAACTTTACGAACGAGAACAATCCCACGGGTTTTGTCCACGAGGCGACAGGGTATTCCAGGCGTCATCTGGTTTAACATGACTATATATGGAGAGTTTACTCTTCACATTTCTCAACGCAACCGGTACTTGCTGACAACGCTCTCTTGACTACAGTGAATTATGTACGTAAAGGCGCCTACGAGGGTGTTGTCTCCGACATGCTTATTCGCTTATATCAGAGAGAATGACGAGAGGCGCAACTCCGTGCTAAATTTCTCTTCGCACGATTTGCATTGGGCCACTGTAAAAGGGGGAATGAACGCAGATGGCGCTGGAGTCTGAAATGCGGGAAATTTAAACGCCGCCACTATCGTAATTGTTGCTTTTGAGATTATTATATAAAATATGTTTTCCAATTAATGTCAAATATTCATCTTTTAGCTCGATGAACAGCAAGAATATCTTTTTCTAGGTTCTAGAAGGAATTCAAACTATCCATCTAACGAAAGACAAGTATTCAACATTAAAAGAAAATTATTTTATACCAAATTACACTTGAAATGATCTGTGGAAAATCATAATAAAAAAAAATGCGCCTTTTTCATGGATTCACTTAAATTTATTTAATAAAATAATGTATAATAAAAACATAAGCTTCAAACATCAAAAAAGCAGTAATGATGAAATATTTTTTGTTTTCTGGCGGTGATAATTTCATCGTTTCTGTCCCTATTCTGTCGCTTGCACTAACAGGGCATTGCAATTAAGCACACAGATTTAATACAGCTACGTACAAGGAGTTCCTTATGAAATTTGCAATTAAAATTAAAAACTACACAATTTTGCATGACGAGGATTGCAACTTTTCAAATTTTGCGATTTGTTGGATCCTTATCTAAAACGTTTTTAATAAAATAATTTAGAATAGAAATATAAGCTTAAACATTAAAAAACTACTAATGCTAAAATTTTTTTGTTTTTCTGACAGCGGCCGTTTCATCCTTTCTGTGTCTATTTTGTCGCTTGCACCACTAGGGTATTGCAATTAAGCACACCGATTTTATGCAGCTATTTATAAGTAATGTCTGATGAAATTCACTCCTAAAATTAAATTGTACCCGATTTTCTATAACAAGGGTTGGAACGTGTCAAATGTTGTACCGTGTTGCATCCTTGTCTAATATGCTTTCTATCACAGTTACTGAATGGCCAACAGCAGTAACCTCAGCCTCACTTGGGTATAACAAGTGCTGCTCCTTAGCTGACCACTCTTTGAAATCAATGAATAAATCGTGCGGTTCTTCACTTGAAGCGCATAAATCATGCTGACACTGCGTTTACAGTTATTTGTCACTTTTATCAGATTGTTAAGAATACAGCCCGAAACATATGCAACAGAAAGGGTTGCAGATTGTCCTGTTTTAACTGCACTGGCAATTTGTTCAGCAATTTGCGATGAATCTACAACAGCTGGTCGAGTTGTTTCTTCAAGAGTGGTAGGTTCATCAGTTTGTGATGATGTTTCTCCGACAGATAAAAATTCGTCAAGATTGCTGAGGATCTCATGTTCATCTTTCTCACAATTGGTCCCTGACATCAATTGTTTTGTTAAGTTGTTTAAAATTGCGGTTTTTAAACTCCCACTGAACCACAGTAGGATTATCACTACTTCCACATCCACCCCTGATACATCCAAACAAGTTCTCCATGGGCCCATGGCATCCTGGTTCAAATTTCTCCGTTTCAAAGTCACTACAGCCACAAACCATACAAATCACTTTTCTTGGTGCCATTTTCTGTAGACCATGCTATAAAAAAAATAAATAAGTACTTTAATAAGCGACTGACACATGTATTTATAAGAAAAAATAACGTTTAATAATAAGTATTGGTTTAAGTAAGACGTTTTATTTACAGAATGAAATTAATAACCCAACTAGTTGTAGATACGTGGTTGTATTGCAAACCGTGTTGCAAAGTAATAAAACATTAATCATAGATAAGAAATAATATATTTTTATTACTTACCACTTTAAACACTTCTTATTGTGGAAAAACAGTAACCGTTCTGGCTGTAAGCAATAAACAATAAAAGCAACATAACCTCGATGCTCACTTGTTGTCGTTTGTCACAAATCTTGGGATTTTCGTTATTGCTGCCTGGTGTTGGCTACATTACACGACACGAGAAACAGCGCCTCTATTCTTATTCCCCCTTTTGCTAGACGAGGACGACAAAATACCAAAATCAATATAAGCAATAAAGATGGAAATATACACTAATTACACCGAAAAGCGAAGGATTTTCGTATATAGCTTACCCCTCTCGTCATTCTCTCTGCTTATATCCTTTGGAGACATTAGTATCTAGTTCTTAGTTGTACTTCTAAGTTTTACAACATTTCGCGGACGTTTGTTAGTTATATTAAATAAAAATCAAAGTAAAGACTAATAATTAATATTCTTTATTTATATAATTATAAGTGACATCAGTTTCATTCAGTCTCTATTGAAATTAGGATCAGTAACTGCTCTGATCGTAAGTTCCTGGATCTGAAACAAAAGAGATATATAAAAAAATATTTAATGAAGCAATGTAAAATATGCAACCACTTGCGCAAAGACAGTATTTTAGGTACCCGTTAGTTAGCTGGGGAGGACAAGTCAAGTACCTAAATAGACCAAGAGCCGTGTGATATTCAAGTCCGAGTGGTAGAAATGAACATTTCAAACAGCCAGCAAGTGGGACCGCGGGCCTCACGGGCCCTTTAATAACTGTTTTCGAATCATTAGATACCTCCCTGTATTTTAAAACGTAAAAAAATGGGTCGGTAACAATTTAATTTGGTAAAAATTCTGCAAATTTTGGAACGATGAGAAATCATTCAAACCACGATTTCTCTGATGAACTTTTAAGCAAAAATAAGTAATTGAAGTGTACAGGGAAAAACCCCGAGGGCCTCAAAATGTTATTCACCGAAAACCGTAAAAATTTTGAATTAAAATCAGCGCAAATTAAAACATTTATAAAAACAAGTAATATTAACCAGATGACGTAAGATCTGTGACAAATAGTTCCCTGGGCCTCAAGTAAATTAAACTTTGAAATTCAGAATGTTCCTATATTCCAAACCGCTTTTAAGATAGAGCAGTTGAAACGTCACAAATCTGGCATATAATTATCCTCGATTCGGTTAAAAATTAGGGAATTAAAGAACATTTTGGAAACGTTTCACTGATATCCTCATGTCTTCCTTTATATTGCAAAGTTTAGACCATTTTTACTACATTATATAGAATTTGATTGAAAATAAATGTTCAAGCGGTGAGTGCTACGCGATATCCTACACGATGACTTAATCCTTTATGAATCCTTTTTTAATAGCATGTTAAGGAGTTTCCGATGTTTATTCTGTGAATATATCTAGCTACCACCCGCAATTTGTATAGAAATGTTTGCTTACCTGAACATGAGGTGGCGTGGATAGAACATAAACAGCAGCATCTGCCACATCCTCTGGATCGAGAATTTGTTTTTCTGCAAGTATCCTTTTGAATACCTCTGATTGCGTCATTTGATCTGGATGAAACTCGGTGTCTACAAGACCAGGACTAAGGTCCTAAAACAAAGAAAATATGTTCTCAATAAATCAAATCCAAAATTGGTTTGGAAAATGTTTATTGGTAACTTCCCACATTCATTGCTCCTTCGGAAAAAAGTATTTCCCGAACGATTTTAGAAATATAAGCTTGAAAGTAATTAGCACAATTATTCTTATTAGTTTAGAGAATTGTGAAACATTCAAATGCACTGGGCTATACTCTGTTTGGAAATTACAGAGAGTAATAAATCGCTCAGAGAAAGATCAACCGTGGGCATACTACTATTCCTCTCCATATTTATGGAAACCATATAAAAAAATTAATTGCCCCAATACAGGTAGAAGTATTCTAGTATGGATATATATTTGGAACAGCATTTCGGTATTTCGAACACTTTCTCTAAAAGAAAAGCTTATCAACAGACCTGTAGTCATGGGGATGCCAGGGGGCACTCAGCAGTATATTCATAAGTTACAGACGCAAACAGCCTTTCGGTTTTCCCAACGTCTCTGATTAAGTGACCGACGTGGTTATCAGTAGGTGGTATCCGAGTATGGTAAGGAACATTTGCGCCGGTTTTGCTAATGAAAATAAATTGCGAGAATTGCTCAAATGTTCCTTGCCCTTCTCGGATACCACCCACTGACTATATGTATAAAAACAAATTATTATTTTGAACCTGTATAATATACACTTTTTATTCGATTATAATTAATAATGCAATACGTTGTACGTTGCAGACGTAAACTGTTAATACGTACTAGGATAACTACGTCTGATCTTTGCTCTCGTTTTCATTGGTCCTATTATTCTTAAAAACCCGAAGCGGAAAAGTAAAATGGTAGTGATCTAAAAGATATGTAGGCACCCCCTGAAATTTCGTGAGCACCTCCTACTAATTTCTGGCTACAGGCCTACGTATCAATATAATATTATATATGTCGGATAGTCCAGGAGCAAGAGGCGTTTTAGGGCGGATCTATTAGATTTAGGCCACACGTACATTGGTAAACACAATAAAATCACTTAAGTAATAGTCACATAAATAACAAAGTAACATGATTTATGATTTATCTAAACAGGTAAATGTCTTAGGATTGAAAATACAAACAATACCACCAAAATACTGGAGCTAGCAGTCCACTACTGCCAGTCCCGCGATTTCAACCATTTTCTACCGAGTTTACCTTAAGACTAGGTACTTATCTACGGGACCATCAGGCATGTTGTCGGGAAGAGGGCTGGCTCCCCGCGGCTCCAGACGTCACCTCATGCTTCACACGACCACATCTTCGAGATGTTTACTCTTTACATTCCTTAATAGGTACTTGTTGACAACGTTCTCTTGACTTCAATGAACTATGAGTTAGCAGGCGTCCACAAGACTGTCGAAAGGCGTGTACGAAAGTTTCGGAAGGCGTCCGCACGGAGAACGTGAAGGGGACGTCTCCGACATATATAATAGAAAGAAATTGCTTTCATCTATTACTCTCTTTCATTTTCTAATAGACTTTATACGTATTTACTTACTGTAATTTTTATTTTCGACTTTGAGGAATTTAGTTCAAGCCTCAAGGTTTCCGCCAAAGCTGTCACGGCAAATTTTGAAGCAGTATATACACTTAATCCTGGAGTACCATAGATATAATGGCCTAAAACGCTGTTGATGTGAATTATGTGCCCGTCTACGTTGTTGGCCTTCATGTCTTTTATCGCTTCTCTCGTCGCTATGCTTAGTCCGATAATGTTCAGTTGGAAAATCGCTTTCCATATTTTAGTATCTCCATCGACAAGATTTGTGCGTCCTCCTGAGGTTCCCGCATTGTTGATAAGGATGTGGATAGGGCCTAAGTTGTCCTTTACCCACTTGAAACCATTTATAATATCTTCTTCTTTACTTAAGTCTGCTTGAACGGGGTACAGCTTTCCTTTCTCTCCACTCAACTTCTTAGCGAGGTCCTCTAGGCGCTCCTTTCTTCTAGCAAAAGCTGCAACCTGGAATATTAAAAATATGCAGCTGTTAATAAAATATCTGGTGAATAAATATTTCTACATAATGTCCTTGCAAACTAGGAATATTGATATTACCTCCACTGTTTTTTAAGAAACATAATACTACTAGAAAGCGGTATAGTACAGGCAAATAAACAATTTAGGGTAACAGAAATTAACAAAAGGATCATCTCTGGGATTTAAGTAGGTAATAACCTGGAGAATGAGATGATGCATTCTTTGCACTTCCAAGTTCTGGGAAAATTTTAAAAAAATTGGAAAAACTTTTTGATTTTCGGTTTTTTTGCTCTAGCGGCCAAAATAATGAAAATAGAGAAAGAAGTTCCCAACAAAAGTTGTAGCTCGTCGTTTTTTCTACAAAAAATGTCTTTACAAATTTTTGTCTTACTTAAGCAGTTTAGAAGATAAATCGAGTTTTTCACCTATAGTTTTAAGCCGCTTCGCATTTCGCGAAAAATGAGAATTCTCCAGGAGTTTCGTACCACCGGGCTCATCGATCTATAATTCTTACTATTTAGAGCCCCTAAAAAAATGAGAATAACATAAAATGTAGAGAGAGCCTCAGCTTTAATGTGGAACTAATCACAAAATTCATAAAAAAATTTATCAAGGAGAGAAAGTGTCAGAAGATGGCTTAGTGAACTTTGTACAGTTGATTCACAGATTTATTCATATCTTTGCCGGGAGTCGTTAGAATGATAATTCATTTTGCTTATATATTCTTATATAATGATATATTGATCCAATTAACATTTTATTGCAATTACTTTTGTTGGAGAAATATGCCTTGCGATCAAAGTAGAGGGTATATTTCTCATTGATCAATCACATCCAAATTTTGGAGTTCAATTCGCTATATCTTAAGTAATAATAATACCACAGTCTTAATTTTTGGATTATAAGTACAATAAAACATGTTCTTTCGAATGACTTTAGAGTTTCTTAAATGCGCGCAGTACTTTTTGAAATTGTCTACATTATTCATACACGTTCAGAAAATGCACAATTATACAGTAGAACCTATACAACTTATTTGGTTCTTAACATTCTTCAATGAAATTTTCACAAAATATAGATTAAAGTGCGTGGAATCAAATCCATGTAGTGAAAAAGCACCCATTGTTACGGGAGAAATAGGCAGAATGCATAAAACTCAAAGATGTGAATAAATCAACTGTATAAATTTTACTAAGCTATCTTCTAACACTTTTTTCTCTATGATAAAAATTTGTATAAATTTTGTGATTAGTGGCAAATTAAAGCTGAGATTTTTCTCTACATTTCACGTTGCTTTCATTTTTTTTAGCAGCTCTGAATAGTAATAATTATCGATCGATATGTCCGGTCGTACGAAACTCCCAGAGAATTCTCATTTTCCACGCATTTCGGAGCGGCTCAAAACTATAAGTGGAAAACTGGATTTATCTCCTAAACGGCTTAAGTAAGACAAAAATTGGTAAAGACCTATTTTGTAGAGAGAGACGAGCTACAAATTTTGTTGAAAACTTCTGTATTTTCATTATTTTAGCCATTAGAGCAAGAAAACCGAAAATCAAAAAGTTTTTCCAATTTTTTTTGAAATTTCCCGGAACTTGGAAGTGCAAAGAATGCATCATTCCATTCTACAGGTTATTAACTACTTAAATCCCAGAGATGATTCTTTTATTAATTTTTGCGAGGTTTTTACAGCATTCTGCCTTCATTACCTGTACTAGTATTAGAGTAGCATTAGCCAAAATACGTAATGATACAAATTGACACATTCCTCAACATTTTGAAAGTAGGGAGAAACCTTAAATTTGAGGAACTTTCCGTGCCAATTTGTATAATTAATTTTTATCGGCACATAAGAGCTAGGTGTTTTCACAAATTTTAAATTCACTTTCACTGTGAAGATAATGCTTTATTATAGTTAAAATCACTTGAATTTTGAGAAACAGTCGAATAATACCTTGCAATAAGCCATTTTAATTTTGTATTGAATTTTTTTCGCCAAAAACACTACATCAATTCACTACGCACTCATGACGCCATCAGTTATATTGTCAGTGTCATTTTGTGTTATAAACACGTTATTTTGCAGATAAATTTCCTAGAGTAGCTTTTACAAATCCCGTATTAAGTAGGCGTTACTTATTAATCACATGTAAAACGTAAATAAAGTGAATAAAATGTTGTGTTTAATAATTTTAAGAAACTAATATAACCGATGACGCCTCCGCGTGTTTTGCGTTGTAATTTTAATTTGACGGACGATAGAATGCTGTTTAAATATCAATAAGTGCTTTAGTATAACAAGTACTTCATTTTAATAATATCAAAAAAGCAAATTTGCACATAGTGAAAACACCTAATTGAAAAAATTTATACATTTCGTAAAAATTATTTTTTTCCCATGTATTTTTGTTATCGTTATCAGGTGCTGTTATTATCTGGTGTATTAATACATGATAGATATTTGGCGGTCCTTTTCCTTTGTGATCGATTAGATTGGTAAATATGCTTGCATTTATCGTCTTTTTTTATCTATGTGTTGTAAAATTATCAGAATATTAGCATATTCCCTGCAAGTATAAAAGGAAGAATGTATTATTGCATTTGATCGGAATGTTTCTAGAACTGGTCATATCGCTCGTAGAGAAACTATTTCCATCTTGCTGTTGGTGATCGAATTCTGAACAACTTTCAAAATGTCAGTCTGTCCGTTCGTCTGGCCGTCCGTATGTCACGATTCTTTTAATCCCGATAACTTGAGAAAAAAACTGCGATTGTGCTGGAATTTGGACAGCAATTTAACGTTAGCTAGAGGACTAGTTCTATTGTTTTTGAACAAAATCTATCAATAAATAAAAGAGCTATTAATTATTGAATCTTATAAAAAATCGAATTTTCTTAAGTTTTGTAATTAAGCAAACATTTTTTTTAACGAAAGCATTCCCAGTCCTCTGGGGACGGTTGCTAAAAAAATAAGAAAAATAGCATAAATAATAATTAGCGAAAATTTTAAAGTTTAGATACCTTATTTTTTTAACATTCACCGGTATCTCAACCGGTTCCTCACCGAGTCGTTTCAAAATTAACCGGCCACCAAAATAGGTTGTTTCTAAATTGACCGGTGTGCTTAGCTGTTTCAACCAGCGAGGCACCACACCCACCAATTTTTGTACATGGAATTTCGATAGAATCTCGGTGTTTCAAATAACCTCATTTCATTTTGTTGTTTTGGTTCTGAAGTTTGTTTATTTATTAACGACGTAATTAAACCATGTTAAAAAATTATTAAAATTTAGTTCTGGAAACCTGTATTAAACGAAAAATTTAATTCACTTTGTGCATCAAAAATGGGAAGAGGAGAAACAACTAAAAAGTAACAAATAATACAATGCAATACAAAAAAGCGTGGGGTACTTATTGCTGTGAAATATTTATACTATAGTCTGTTTTTAAACCAGGAGGAGCGTTTTAAATTTAACGCGCTAAATCGCACATCTGTGATTGGATAATCCCTCGCCAGTATTACACAAGGCAATAGTCGTAAATTTTGACATATATGTCAATTACTGTTCAAGTTTCGTAGTATTTGCAGTTTGTATATTAATAATTTTCTTCAGTTAATTAAATTACACAAAGAACAATATAATTCGTATGTAACTGATGCAATGGCAAAAAGCCATAATAAAATTGTGTTGAGGTTGCTACCATACCACTGTGAATTAAACCCAATCGAGTTAATATGGGCTCAAATAAAGAATACAGTGGCATCTAAAAACAGTACATTTAAACTAATAGACGTCAAAGAACTGTTATTGCAGGCGGTCGAAAATGTTACAGCTGTTCATTGGAAAAAATGTATTGAGCATGTCATTAAAGCGGAAAAAGAAATGTGCAAATTGGATGGAATCATGGACACTAAAATAGAACCACTGATAATTTCTATTGGTGCTGAAAGCGACACTAGTGAGAATTCGGACATGGACACAGACACACAAACTTGTTAAAAAAAAAGACATTATGTGCTCACTTATTTAACGTCGGCCTACTTCCGCTACTGAGGCCTACCACCGATGCCGGGAGATGAGCTACCCCCAACATAGAAATTTTTGCCGAAGCTTTACTCCATCGAAGAGTAGGGATATTTTATTTGCCTTAATATTTAATAGATAAGGGATTGCTTTACATCCCCTCCTTCAGGATGGTATATCCGCTATGTAACTCCAGCCTAAAGTTACATTCCTTCTACGCATGCGCTGATATACAAGCTGTTCGAAGATGGAGCGAGAATGCTGTTTCCCTGGACTGGCGTTACTGCAGTTTCGTATCGAAATAATAAATATAATTTTTGTAATTGATAATTAGCTATTTTCTGTGTGTAATAATATTTTAAAGCAAACTATGTGTAAAGGAATTTATTAATAAATTGTTGTAAATACACGTTGTTATTTAAACACAAATTACTTGGCTTGGTTTATCAAATTCATAGAGGTCGATGCATTAAATAATGTAAAAAAATACACCCAAATACACTGTAGTCATGTATTGTTGGTTGCCCAAAACGCCAAAAAAGATATAGTGTATTTTCTGGTTACTTTTATGGTGTGAATGGGACTTTCACGCTTACTCCTCCTGGTTTAAAAACAGACTATAGTTGATATTAAGCACCCCATGTTTTTTTGTAATGTAGGTATTGTACTAGTTTTTACTTTTTAGTTCGGTTTGCTATTAAAGCGTGTTTTTTGTAGTTTTGTTGAACCATTATTTATTTTCAATTTTTTAGTCTTAAAAATTTGGACCAGATAGTTCTAATCTGGAACCCCGATAAACCCACAGATACCGATGATAATTGATAAAACGTATCCGTTATGTTGATGCCGCCATTTTGAATTTTTAAGTTTTGATGACATGTTTATTTTCTACTTGTCAAGCTCTTTCCTTTTGTATCCATATCAAGGGGGTTGTAAAGAAAATGATAATCCGCCATCTTGGGGCGGCGGCTATTTTGAACATATTATAAAATTGAGTATACTATATTGTATTGTCATCGGAGCTACACACAACTGCCAAGTTTCATGATGATACAACAATTAGAAGTGAGTAAAAATTACGTTGAAAGATTACATTACATTGATAGATTGATAGATATAGGTGAAGTTAATAAAAGCATGTTAAAAACAGTGCTTTATTAAAATTAGCTGAGGCTCTGGCTAAAAAAAACTGATTATTTTCATTGTTATTTATAATTATATATTTTCTTGTTTCTTTCATCTACATTGAGATGATTTTGTTTTTTGTTATAGAGTATATTTGTTTTCTATGTAATTAACTAATTACTGTTGGTCATGCTATACTTAAATATTATATAAGCATTAAATAGTTTATAGAAACTACTAGCCACCCGAAAGTCGTATTAAAAAAAATTATTTTGTTACATATATTCAGATTAAGTCGAGTTTTAATTACTTTCCTCGCATACCGAAGGGAAGTATTGTAATCGAGAAAAAATCGAAAACATTTTCGGATTTTGACGTTTCAGATCACATAGATTACGAAAATACAGGTTTTTCAATTACGTCAGTCAGTCAGTTTGTCTATCTGTCTGTCTGTCTGTCTGTTGGTGCATTAACTAAAAAACTACTTGACGGAGAACAGTCAAATTTGGTAGGTAGTTGACGCTATTGTCAGCGAAGAAATGGTTAAACTTTCACTGGAAAATATACTGGGTGGACCGTCTAAAGGGAATAAATAATGAAACCATATTCTTTTTGCTCAAATTTAAAATTTCCATGTTTCAGAAAAAAAAAATTGAAAATTTTTTTTACCAACATTTTTGAAAACATTTTTACCACTAAAATAGATGAAACATTTTTTTTTCTTTGTTCTAATTTAAAATTTCCACGTTTCATGGCATTCTAAACCTATTTCAAAAAAAAATTTGTTTTTGTTTTTTTTACCAACATTTTTGAAAAATTTTTTACCACTAAAATAGATAAAACTTTTTTTTGTTTATTCAAAATTAAAATTTCCACGTTTTATTGCATTCCAAACCTATTAAAAAAAAAAATTTGAAATTTTCTTACTATTTTTGAAAAAATTTTACCACTAAAATTGATGGATTTTTTTTTTTCTTTGTTCAAATTTAAAATGTTCACGTTTCCATGGGATTCTAAACATATTCAAACAAATTTAAAAATTTTAATGAAAAATAAAAAAAAAATGTTTATCACTAACTACCTACTTACTATAGAACAGATGAAAAAAATGTTTTGCTCAAATTTAAAATTTCTACGTTTCATGACATTCCAAACCTATTTCGGAAAAAAAATTACAACATTTTTCTACCATTTTGGAAAAAAAATTTACCACTAGAATAGACGGAAAAATTTTTTTTTTGCTCAAATTTAAAATTTTCACGTTTCATGAGATTCTAAACCCATTTCAGAAAAAAAAAAGATTTGGAAATATTTTTCACCAACATTTTTGAAAAATTTTTTACCACTAAAATAGATGGAAAATTTGTTTCTTTGCTCAAATTAAAAATTTTCACGTTTCATGGCTTTCTAAACCTATTTATAAAAAAAATTTCCACTACTATAGAATAGAAGGAATCTTTCTTTTTGCTTCATGCACAAATAAAGAGGGAAGTTATGTGTAAATACCTTTACCGATTTTTTTCATTACATTTGTTTTAGAGTAGAAAAATTTTACTAGCAGCTTTATTAGCATTCTCCATGTCGCAATTATATTAATGCTAGTTAGAAAGCAACTAAACATTGCCAATATTGATTAAAAACCTGGAAACACAACACAAGTTTTAAACACAACGGTCACGTCGGTCACAAAGTTATTTTCAATATCTTGTAAACAAACCAAATGTCAGAGTTGTCAAAAGAACCGGGATATTCAATCGAAGCGTTTCAAAAGTTTTAACCAACCGCACGGAACCAGTCATGTACCGAAATAAAATGTTTCTAACGTATTTATTCTACCGGTGTTCACACGGAAAAATCTCACTAGCTGGATAAAAATAAAATTTAGAATTGTTACTAATTGACGGACGATACATTTATATACGTTCATAGTTAGATAGGCATTATTTGCGTATAAATAAAAATGAACTCGAGCGCTGCCGAAGTTAGCCTATTACTCGTCACTTTCTGAAACAAAATCTATTGTTTACAGATAGCCACTCCGAAGGAGTTACAGTGACTTCGAAAAATGAACTATTCTCAATATTAAAAGATGCAATGTTTCTAGTTTGAGCAATTCTAAGTGTCCTGACTTCTTGAGTACCTTCTAGACAAATATAGTGTACGTAATATGGCTATAGACTCTAGGACGAGGTAAAAAGTTATATTAAAATATTTTGTCTCAAAATTGGTTTCGAAGTGGAAAGACCGTCATCCCTATGAAAAGTTTGTGGAAAAGAACTGTAAGTGAGGAGTCTAATCAAGAGCCAGAAACGGACAGCTGCTGATGTAGTCAAGCTTGCGACACAGTTAAGTCCACGAAGCTTGAAGAAAATAGCACACGAAATAATCCCAACAATCACTGCTTACAGCCCAGAAGTAGCTATTGCCCTTATTGTTGTAAATATATACCTACTTATTCCATTTGATTACCTTTTGGACGATTTTCAAATGTAAAATAAATAGGTATGTTTATGTAAAAAAATAAACAAATTGTTTTTTTTTTGTAAAAAGGACTTTAAATTTAGAAATTCAACATTTCTGACTAATTACCTTGAGTATTTTTGTCCAAATAAATGTGAAATGTTTCCGTTTGTGTATATAATGGGGAATATGGATGGATATTGTCTTGGTTTTGCATGGAACACCGTTATGAGTGGCTTTGAGCTTTTCTGATGAGTCCACAATACGGACGAACAACGTTTCAAATGATAAGCACTTCCAAGAAACTGAATGAAAAATTTTAAAGACAAGGTAGGTAAATAAATTAATTTCAGGCCTTTGCTCTCATTTTTAACTGAATTTACATATCGTAGGGGATCATGTAGATACTAGTTTGACCTGCCTAGCCATAGGGGACTATGTTGGATGCTAGTGTTAAAATGAGAATGGCAAATAAGAATGTTTACTTGTTAGCATAACCAGAAGTCAGGTTATCGAAAGAATGCAAAGATTTCATTAATATTTTTATATATAGTTTTTCCTTTAGTTCTCATAGATAGTTGTTCTTTTCGCTGTTTGCAAAATCCTATAAAGAATATGTTTCATTACTATAAACAAACAAATAATAAATAATTCACTTTAACAAAAAGTAATAGCATTAAACAAATGGAGACAACTGTAAATACATCGATTCGATGGTATGACGATAAGATATAGTGAATTAGCTGACGTCATCATCTTTCAAGATGTAACACTGTGTATCTGATGCATCTACGATGTAAGCACGTTAAAAGTCCTTACTACATGACATATTAGTGGGTAAAGTTTCCATGTTAGGGATGTCGGTGTTTACAAAAGCATGAGGTTCTTATCCTGGCGATTGGTCTTTGTGGCGGAAATAGGCCGAGGTGCGATAGTAAATAAGAGATTCAAAACTATATTTATAGTTGATCAAAATCAAGTCATTTTGATCCAAATACAGCAATAAAAATAAACATACTAAGTAAATTTGACCACTAGCTTTAAAATAGTCGTATCAAAATACGTAAGTTTGTTTTCATTTGTTATAATCAGGTATTACTTAAAAATTATCTACGTAATCAAAATCTTTAAACTATGGTTGAGATTTAGTAGTAATTCCCCAAAAGTTTGCATTAACTAAGCAATATAATATAATAAAAATTATATACTTACTTTAATCCCTTCCTTTACCAGTCGCTCAGCAATCGAGGCACCGATACCAGCACTTGCACCAGTGACTATAGCCACTTTGCCAACCCACCGATCCAGTGAGAGTACCATTTTATTATATTACTTTATCGCTAGAGATTCAAGCAGATACTGAATGTTACGAACAGCGGAGTAATCATTTAAACCAGTCGTTAGCTATTTGATAATTACCTGGCAAACACCAAATTAAATAAAATGAGTACATAAAACTCAAGTACTTGTACGGGGACTTCATAGGTAATGTTTAAAAGTGAATTATTTATTATTTGTTTGCTATAAAGGATATGTTTCTTTATAGGTAATAATATATGTTGCAGCACCGTATATCAAAAGAAGATTGAGTCAAATTTTCGTCAGTGAAATATTGCTAGTTAGTAATATACAGAGCGTTAAAATTAAACAATTCCTGTCATTTTTTGGCAATGATTTGAAAGAAGTTTTATAGTTCTGCAACCAGCGTATAATTACTTGACGCATTTGTATCATTACTAATATTTTTCTTAGAGCATGGTAGGCAACGAAAGTGATATGAGAATATTCCTTATCGGTGGAAAGTAAATGGCTTTAAAAAATCATTACATTGTGATGGTTAAGTATTGATATGAGATAGGAAATTTTGCTTTGTTCTCTATCACTAATTTATTATAACAAACACGTTGCTGCAATTTCGATAATTTCACGCCATTTTTAAACGTTCAATATCATTTCAACATATTATTGCTAATAGGTTCCTACATTGCGTCAGATTTATCTGACAAAATAATGACATAATCTGCGTACATGATGGAAGATGCCTCCGAGGTTAAAATATCAGGATCCTCGGTGGATAATAAAAATAGCACGGGGCCTAAAACTGAACACTGTGAAACCCTGGTTTTAAATTATAATTTTATGTAATATTAAGCGGTTTTATTAAAAGAAAATACTTTATAGAAAGGTAAGACCTAGAAAGAAATACCTCATGGTAAAACGTTCGGAATTTAATAAACACTCTTAACGTTACTAGGCACATTCGAAAAAATTGTACCGATCAACCTCAATACAAGTGAATCAATGTTTGAAGTGTCAAGTTGCGGAACCTGCAGTAACGTGTATGTTATATTAAATTAGTGATAAAAATGTCCTTTCCGATATGCCTTATCATAAATCAATCCTGTATCAGAAGAAAAACCTGCAGGCATTTTCATTATCGACAGAATATGTAGAGCATTCTGTTTTACAGCCCTATTATTTATTAATTTCAAATTCAAGTTACTATTTCAATATGGAAGCATTATACATATAGTTTTACTTATCTGGAAAGTAACTTAAGGTGGCCATTCCCTAGAAAGAGACATCCGATAGGGCAATATTTATTATTTTTGCCCATAACTTTTTTTTCTTAGTACGTATCTTTAAAAAAACTAAGTAGAACCATAACAAGACTATTACTATGAATTTTCACTCAATAATTTCAGTGGTTTGTAAAACAGCTCGATTTAAAACTACGAAATAGGAAGATTAACATAATTTTTAAATTTAAATCTAGCTATTTTGCAACCCGCTGAAATTATTGAATGAAAATTCATAGCAATATTCTTGTTATAGTTCTACTTAGGTACTCTTATAGTTTTTTAAAATATACGTACTAAGAAAAAGAAGTTGTGACCAAAAATAATAAATATTTCCCCATCGGATGTCTCTTTCTAGGGAATGGCCACCTTAAGATTGTCTATGCTGGAGGTCAAAAAAATCGAATTCCTTTCAGTAAAGTAAAGCTTTATGGCCGAGCACTGAAATTTTTATAAATGTGAGAGTACTTTATTGCAGCATTCAGTCTGAAACTTAAGAGCTGAGGGGAAATTTGAAAAGTTACCGGACTCCACTATAAACTGTAGGCCTCTTTACCTAACACAAAATAATCTTGATGTTTCCAGGAGCTACCCCGATGACTTGAGAAGTGGTTAAGAAAATAAAACATTTCAAAAGAACATTCTGGCATTCAAGTTAATTTTTTGTGTATTATTTATTTTTGCTGTGACACCACATATTTAACCCACTTCCGGACAACCCTGGCTTTGAATTTGAGGGTTGGGTACTAAGTGTAATGTTATTATATCAACTTGGGTCATAAAGAAAAATAAAACGACATAAACTAATATACGCCTTTAACATACTGTCGTGGTAAAAATGTGTATGTTAAATATATAAGTATTGCTTTTTCTATCCAGAAGAAATAAAAAACATAATGGTTAAAAGAATATCTGTGTATTTATTTAAATATAAATCTCATTGCATAATACCAAAAACAATAATAATTAGCACATCCTTAGAAAGAAGACTCATTCACTGTCCTTACGGTAAGTTCCTGGATCTGAAAGTATAAACCAGCATTAAAGAAGATCTATATCTGAAGTAAATTTAAAACTTTTTATCTTCACTCTGGGCTATATACAGGTTGTCCCATAATACCGAGCAAAAAATTTGTCTACCAGTTTCTTATCGAAAATGAAGGTGGGCTCTTCATATAAATTTTTTGAAAATAAGTCTTTCTTGTTTGACTACATCCCCTTAAAGGGGTGTGCAAGAAACGGTTTTTATTATCTGAAAACAATTTATAAGCACCAAGTGATTATATCGGTACATAATGCTGTCAAATTATGATTTGATACCCGCCTATTTAGTGCTTTGACTAATATAATAGTGCTAGTCACTCAGAAACGGTGGATTTTACGAAATTTTTCAAGAGGTAAAAAAGTTTATAAATAAATTATAATGATTATTTCTTCTTTTAATTGAAAGAAAAAAATAGCAGACTGAAAGATATTTATAAAATTATGCGATCACCCCTGTTTATACACGCTAGATGGATGAAATAATTTCGTTAGATGCCCTTTCATTACTAACTGATATGTGCCAAATTTCGTCTCTTTCCGATTACGGTGGTTTCAGATAGAAACTAAAAACCGTTTTCTTTCCACGGAAACCTGATAGCTTTTGGTTAAAGAATATGCAGAGTAGTAATCCGACAGAAAAACAAGTAAATGTCTTTGCAAATTTCCACCACGGTTGAATTATCCCATCTAGCACAATTAGTCGTGGGAACGTAGCAATGACTATTGTAGGCACTTTAAAGTGTTTTGGTACTAGTCACAGGCACGTAATAGGAACGTTCCTAATACGTGTTCAATTAGTGTTCATGACCAAAATGGGGAATATATTTTGGTGACGATAACGTTCCAGTCACGTTCCTGGAACTTGTCTGGCTACGTTCCAATGACGTGGCGGAGCGGTGGCGGAGCGGCGACGTGGCGGCGTAGACGCCGCAACTTTCAGAAAACTTTACCACTCCCTACTCTTTCAAATCGATGTTGCCCCTTCTTTGCCTTGCAACCGATTTTTTTATATTTATGTTTCATTTTTACATATGATTCTTGTTCTTGTTCATTTCCCTAACTCAGAAATTTAATAGAACATCAGAAGGTAATAGACAGCAAAACTTGTGCTATTTTCCAATGGTCTAAGGGTCACAATTAAAACGAATGCAATTTTACTGACAAACATAATGATAAAACGTCCGAATCTAACCACGCGCCTTTAAAATTTGCATTTTTTAATGAAAATATTGTTTTTAAAATATGTAATGTTATGCGAGAATATGACACACTAGATGCCGAAACCTATTTTTTATTGTTCTTCGGAACTTAACACTACTTTTTATGTATTCATTTGTTGTATATTTGGTGAAGAAATGGCGATAAATTAAATTTGTTTGTCAATTGTGAAATTATGGTTCATGTGTTATAACAATGGCGTCGATAATTTTGGCCATCAACATGGCGTATTTCAGAAAATATGACTTTAAGGTCGTTTTCACCAAGAAATGCTACTTGAAAGTAATTGCTACTTGACGATAGTGACGAAAACTGCAAATACGTAACTTTAAAGTTATATTTACCACAAATCTGCGAATGGAACTGTAGCATCACTTTAAAGTCGTAGCAAAGTTGAGACTACCACAAATTACCTCTTCAAAGTTGCCGCTGCTACTTCATGGTTAAATTTTTCCCGATATTGATTCGGAACGTACGTGTTAGCCGTACGTTGTCTAGACTGAATGCGTTCCTAGCTTTTGATGTGTATCATTTACCTAACTTCACATTGAAAAACCTATCAGCTGTCGCAATTTACTTGTATGCAGCCATATATCAACGACTTAATAAACATAAACCTTGTTGGCATAATATACAGTTTGTTCATTTGTGTTGATTTATAGTAACTTTGAAACATGTTATCTCTCTCACACTCACATTATTTGTGATAACACTATCTTTTTTTAACTGCTTGAAGTTGCTTTAAATCAACACAAATGAACAAACCTATTACAATGATAGATAACATAGAAGAAAAGGTAGGTGTAATAAAACTGTGTTGAAATATTAAATTTTGTTGCCTTATTTTGAACATAAAATGTTGCATAGCATAATATAGCAGCATATAATTCTAGTCTAGGTTAGGCAAACATATTATATATATATTAGGTTTGTTGCATTAACTTTATCTATGGTCAACATTGGGAACTAGATGGTGAAATTTACTTCATGGTGAATTTCAGAGGTGATGTGCACTTTGTAGTAGCCGTACACAGTTCTGTAGGTAGCAGTAACGTCATTAACACCTATGAATATTACTTACAAGTTCCACTACTTTAAAGAAATAGTGAAGGTTCCGAGAACGTCGTGGCAACTATTAAAGCTACTTGAAGGTGATTGCAACTTTGAAGTCACATTTCAGTGATGCGAGTTAGTCGCTGCTACTATAGTTTACCACCTTCAAGTTATGAAAATCCGAAAGTCGTCCCACTGGTAACTACAACTTCCCATGTACCACGAAAGCTACGTAGAAGTTGCATAACTATAAAGTAATCATTAGTGGTAGAAACTGCGAGGCAGGGACTGTAGACTTGTCAAATGAAGTTATTTTTACACCAAAGTCGTAAATTTAGTCGCAATTACGTAATGGTTAATCATACGAACTTCCCATCTCAGTTACTGTCACTTTGGTGCTAGTTGGGATTTCTTAGGATGATAACTCTGTATATTGTTCAATAAAAGCATAAGGCCTTCTTTGCCAGTTGTGTTAACTATATGCCGAACATTATAACCATCTGTCACATTTTTCTCATTATACCCATTTCTTCGCTAACAGTAGCATCAACTATCTACCAAATTTGACAGTTTTCCGTCAAATAGTTTTTTAGATATAGCGCCATCAGACAGACAACCCGACAGACAGACAGATACACAGGAAACTTCTGTCAGACAAACTTAAATTGGTATGTATTTAACACGTATCTAGATCACGACAATTCGCTGCCTAACTAACTACGTGTATTATACGTGTGAATGGTACATATTTTTAAATATTGTAAGGTAGTTATTTTATAAATCATTTACTACCCTTTCATTTTCACTGCTGCTATGTAGTGTACGAAATGTATTTATGTTATCGTGCTACTCTGAAATGTTTATTAACTGTCAAACGTTTACAACACGCTTCAACACGACTTCAGAAGGCCAAAAGCTGCTTCGACCGAGCAAATGAGATGTTGTTTACAGTGGCACAAAGAGGAGATTGTCCTGGGCAAATTAGCGAGCGGCGAATTAAACAAACAATATTTTCAAAATTTCAAATGGTGTTACATTCATTATCTTAGAGACGTTTCACGTACCTAAAACAATTGCCGCCAAGTAACAGCCTACCCCAATTTCTTTATTTAAACAATTCAAATAACGTTAATATTATAACGTTGCCAAGAGGATTGCCAACATTTTTAGTGAAGAAATCATGTATTTTCAACACTACGATAGACCGATATTTTTTCAACCGTATGTCAGCCGTTAATTTTCTAACATAACATAAATGATCAACCAATGACACGTTGAGAATACATTTTAGAAACGGATATATGGTTATTGGGTAACAATCTGTTTTAGTTAGTTATCGTCATCTGTTATATTTATAAAATATCTTGTTTACCTGTACATGAGGAGGTGTGGATAACACATAAGTAACAGCATCTGCAATATCACTTGAGTCTAGGATATGTTTCTCTGCAATCAATTTTTTGAATCCCTCACTTTGCTTCATCTCAGCTGGAAATATTTCGGTATCTGTGAGACCAGGACTCAAACTCTAAAACAATCATGAATATATTAAACACCGCAAATGAATTTGCTTGAAGTAGTTCATTACCGTAATTTTGATTTTTGATTTTAATGAGTTCAGCTCTAGCCTTAGCGTTTCGGCTAAAGCAGTCACTGCAAACTTAGAAGCAGGATATACATTTAAGCCAGGAATAGGGTGTACTTGATGGCCCAGAGTACTGTTGATGTGTATTATATGCCCGTCCACGTTATTGGCTTTCATATCTTTTATAGCCTCTCTTGTTGCTATGCTTAACCCAATCACATTAAGTTGGAAAGTTCTTTTCCACACCTCAGTGTCTCCGTCGATAAGATTTGAACCTCCTCCGCCACCGGCGTTGTTGATGAGAATGTGCACAGGACCCACGTTGTCTTTCACCCATTTGAAACCGTTCAAAATATCCTCTTCTTTGGTTAGGTCTACCTTGACGGGGTACAGTTTCCCCTTTTTGCCAACCAGTTTATTTGCATTTTCTTCCAATCGTTCTTTTCTCCTTGCGAAACCCACAACCTAGAATCATATTTATTTGTGTTACATATTATGTATTTTACAAGAAAAAATCGCTGTCTAAGGAATCAACAGTCAACAACTTTTAAGTATGAAAATTATGAAACCAAAAATTAAGTGCTAACTGGAGCTGAAATCAGTAAGTTTCTTTTTGATACTGAAGATAAGAAATCCTTGATGACGAAGTAAAGCACTTTAGAGATTAATATTTTTTATAAGTAGTTTCTATAATATTAACATTGTTAAAACTTTTTTGCCCGGTATTGAAAGAATGATTAGATAAGGCAATTTATCTTTTTTATCAGTGTTAATCGGAATACAATCATTCAACACAAAAATTATACTATTTGCATATGTACAGGGTGGGGCAACAGTGCGTCGGACCTCGATATCTCGAGTTCTATGATAGCTAGACATTTTTTAAAAACATGGCAAGTAAACTAGATAAAAAAGTCTATAACTGGAAATTATTTTCGAACATACAGTGCGAGTCAAGACGAAATTACAGGACCAAGTGCCATTTTTATAAATGGAATGCTATGTATATCAGTACCTTTTTTGAAGCCTCTTTCTAGGCTCTGTTCACTCCTATATTAGCATTGAATATCTCCCAACCACTTGAATGTAATTAATTTTTTTGTTGAAATCTACAGACGGATTTAAAAAAAATCACCACAGTCACAATTATGGGTTTTAAGAAAACTTATGTGTTATATGTTACGAAACATCTAACTAATGTTTTTGAATCATTTACATTTCCTAAAACTGTACAGGGTGACCAAAAGTTATTTTTCAATTAAGAACTTTTTAAATTGAGTTTTCTCAATTTTTTCAAATGAAACACGCTGTATATTTTTCAACGATGTGATGTAGAAATTAAAAAAAACATTTTTGTAAGTTCTTCCCTATGGCTAATTGCAACCAATTTCGTTTTATTGAACAATAATTACAAAATTCAAGAATAAACTTAAAAAAAGAGATTCCCTGAAATAATTTATTAGAAAAATTTATAACAGGTGTTCGACGTAGTGCCCATTTTGATTAACACACGTCTTTATGCAATTTTGAAATGAGGTCATTTAGTGGCACCATTTCTTCCTATCCATTGAAATGAGAAAATATTATTTAACAGGCCCTTTACTGTAATGTCTTTTTGTGCATTTTTTTACCATTTTCGTTATTCGACAAGCAATAAAACCTCAGTTTGGTATAAATTGTCGTGTACAACGGAGCATTTATCACACTCATCGGTCGTTCAACAATTTGTATTTAATTTAAAATATTTGGAATTTTACAATATGAATTTTAATAAAGCGGAACTTGTAGACATGACTTTTGTTTTGGGCGAGTCAGGCAGAAATTGTTTACCTGCCAATAGAATTTTTTATCAACGTTATCCTGAAAGAAGGATTCCTGATGTTAGCAGCTTCCAAAACCTTCTCAATAGATTTCTGGAAACCGGAAATGTAGAATATAAAAAAGTGAAAGAATAAAACGTGTTGTGAACAAAGAAAATGAGTTTCCTGTGGTGCTGGAAACGGTTGAGAATCCCCATGCTAGTCAAAAAGAAGTGAGCTCATTAGTAGTAATAAGTAGACGGTCTGTGGGTCGAATCTTAAATACAAATAAGTTGCATGCATATTAGGGTGGAACGAAAATTGACATTTTAAATTTATTTTTGGGAATTATTACCACATAGTTATCAAAAGGTGCATTTGGTTGTTATTAATAACTGTGCAAAAATTGAAAATGGTTCTTTGTTATTTTCAGGTTCCTCAATGGGTTCAAAATTTTAGAAAAAACTTTTTTTATACCATTTTATTTTTCTTAGTTATTTTTCTATCCTTTGGACATTGGTAATGTTATTGTTGCCAAAAAGTGTATTAATGTACCACAAATCACTGTGCCACATTTTTAAATGATATTATCCACACTTCAGGTTCCTCAAGGAAGCTAAAATATGCACTTTTAAGCAATTTTTTTCAAAAGTAAAATTTATTTGATCCATAATTTTTTTCTCTGTATTCAACAACTGTGAAAGGATGAACATTAAATAATATCACACATTTCATTAAAAAAATACGCAAATAGACATGGAAAAACAAACAAAAACAGAGTATGTTTAATATTTCAGTTATTATCCATTTTTGAAGTAATCGTTTTAAATGATGGGCAATATTTCTCTAGATTTATATGAGCTGGAATGCATCCGACTCATGTTTCTTAGCCAGAGACAACTAATGATGCCTCAGTTGCAAAACGCACGAAACTCAGGAAAATTACGTCTAACGCTTTGGTAACACACATTTACATATTAGCAGTCACTGGCGGTTCAGTAACATTTACGTCATTCCCAAAGATTTATTCCGAGTAATGTTTGGCCTCAAAATGTATTTTAGGTATACGTTCTCGTATTGCTGTTGCTTTAACGTTTCGTGCCGTAAGGGCACGTTGAATGCCATCTTCCTTGTCTCCATTAAGTTCATACCACTAGTAAAGCTGAATGACGGGTGAGAGGTTTGTTTCTTTAATAACGGTAGAACTTCTACAAGATGGCATGTTTTTCAATGCACGGAAGCTGACATTGCTTTCCTTTCTTCTGTCATTTTCATTTTTTTGCTCACTATGGTCGCAGCATTTTCTCTAGATTTTAAATTCTTTTGAACTTGATATAATGTAACGTAACATGTTTTAGGTTTATCCCAGATGCGATTTCGAAAAATGGAAGAAATTGATGTATTTTGCCAAATCTTTTTAATTTTTAAATTAAAGTAGGCTGGATCTTCTTATCTCCACACCTCAGTCATAGAGGCCTGTCGCGTGGACTATAATTGTATTCGAGTGCGTTATTTGTAGCGTAATTCTCATGAGCGACACGATTTTCAAAACCTGTAAAATCACCAAAATTTCAAAACTTTCGGTCTCGTGAGGAATCAGAAGATGCTAAGATAGGTCGATCAGCTTTTTATTTTTTATTTATTCAAATGCACATTTTGATACCTAGGGCAAAACAATTTAAAAAGAAACCATTTTTCGTTCCACCCTAATGCATATCATATTCAAATTTACCAGGAATTACCTGATAACGATTTTCAAAAGCGACTACAATCTTGTAATTGGGCCAGTGGTAAAATGCAAGATGACGTCAACTTCTTCAATAATGTTTTATTCACTGATGAGGCAACTTTTCATAAAAATGGATTTGTTAATAGGCACAACTTCCATTATTATGCTTCGGAAAATCCTCACTTTTTTATGTAAGTTATTAACCAACACAGATTGTCTATAAATGTTTGTGGAGGGATTATTGGGCCACATTTCTTTGATGGTACATTGACTGGAGCTATTTATCTTCATTTTCTGGAAAACTGTCTGCCACAATTATTGGTAAATCTCCCCGAAAGAATTCGAAATAAGATGTAGTTTCAGCAAGATGGCGCTCCACCACATTATTTAAATGCAGTTAGAGACCACTTAAATAATACCTACCCTCATCAATGGATTGGAAGAAATGGACCCACTAAATGGCCAGCTAGATCCCCAGATCTTACAATAATGGATTTCTTTTTATGAGGATACGTGAAGGAAATTGTTTATAGAGACACACCAACAACAGTACAAAATATGAAGGAAATATAATAAATGCCTTTAGATCTATCACACTGGCAGTTTTAGGAACAGTGGGGACCTCATTTTAAAAGTGCATAAAGAAGTGTTTTAATAAAAATGGGCAACGTGTGGAACATTTATTATATTTTTTTCTACCGAGTTATTTGAAGAAACCTCTTTTTTTAAAGTTTATCTTTGAAATTTTCAATTATTGCTCAATAAAACGAAATTGTTTGCAATTAGCCATAGGTAAGTACTTAGAGAAAATATTCGTTTTCATTTCTACATCACATCGTTGAAAAATGTACAGGATGTTCCATTCAAAAAAATTGAAAAAATTCAATTTAAAAAGTTCTTAATAGAAAAATAATTTTTGGCCACCCTGTACAGTTTTAGGAAACGAAAATAATTCAAAAACATTAATTATATGTCTGGTAACTGATATTCACATAAGTTTTTCTTAAAACCCATAATTGTGACTATGGTAATGTTTTTAATATCCCTCTGCAGATTGCAATATTTCAACAAAAAAAATCATTACATCCAAGTGGTTGGGAGATATTCAATGCTAATATAGTAATGAATAGAGCCTAGAAAGAGGCTTCAAAAAATGTACTGATATACATAGCATTCCATTTAAAAAACAGGCACTATAACACAATAAATTCCTGTTATAGACTTTTTTATCTAGTTTACTTGCAATGTTTTAAACAATTTCCAGCTATCGTAGAACTCGAGGTATTGAGCTCCGACACACTATTGCCCCACCTTGTCTTGTATATAATAATTATATCTAGTATCATGTTAAGTAATATCGGACTTAACAATAAATTACTAAAATAATTTTAGTCGTACAGAAACATCCGTATTTAGTCCAGTATTTGATGGTTTTTCGCTCAGCATTCTTTCGGATAAAGCCTATTAACGTGAAGTTCGAAGAATAAGTAGGGAATGGCCCAAGTAACAAGAGTTATAGAGTGCCGATTTGCGCTTTTACCCTAGGGGTGGATGCTACCCCTCCTCGGGGGTGGAAACTAGTACACTTAAAATAGTTGCAGAAATCGATAGGGGGTAGAATTCTAAGCAAGAATTGTTCTATGAAGTTTTTTCGATAAACCAATATTTTTCGAGTTATTCGCGATTGAACGACTTTTAATAAAGCTCATTTTAAAAGTCTTTTCAAGAACTTACTTTAAAAAAGTCTGATAAATTTTTCTCCACAATTTCGTCGCTTTTCAGTTTATTAACTTGAAAGACTCGAATTAAGTTTTCGTCGAACAAATAGTCACCTTCAACGAGCCATAACTCGGAAAGCATTGCATCTACAGAAGTAAAAAAACCACAAATCGATTTGCTATTTTATAATTCTCATGTTTGCTTCTAATGATTTTTTTGACAACATTTAAGGTTTTCGAGTTATCTGTGAAAAACCGCTCTAAAATATGCATTTTTTTAGATGAAAAGATCAACATCTTCAATCGCGAATAACTCGAAAAACATTGTGATTTATCGAAAAAACTTCATAGGATATTTTTTTACTTATAATTCATCCCCCTATCGATTTCTGTGGCTAGTTTGAGTGTACTAATTTCCACCCCCGAGAAAGGGTGGCATTCACTCCCATGGTAATAGCGCACACCGACACTATGTATAACTTCTGTTCCTTGAGCCATTTCCTACTTATTGTCAAAATTTCACGTCAATCGATATTATCCGAAAAAATTCTGAGGCAATAGAATTGAGGAAATGACAAATGAATATATTACTAGCAACAATACTCGTAATTATTTCAAACTCTTACTAAAGACTTGTCATAGATAAGTACAAAAACATATATCTTTCTAAACAAAATGCTTTGCTAGTAATATATTCATTTCCTCAATTCTATTTTAGATTATACTCTTACATTGTAGGGAATTTGCATTTGCATTTGATTATATTTCTGACTTAATAACCTATTTTTACCGTCAATCACCGGACTATTTACATTTTGTGAAATAGTTACTTGTTAAGACACCACCCGCCTCAAGGAAGTAATTAATATTATTTCATGTTTATTCAATATTCTTGTTTAATGTTTATGTTACTCAAGTATCGCTGAGTCTCAGGACTTGTGTATCAATAAGAAATATTTTAGGACATTATAAATAAACTAACATTTCAGAAGTGGGATTTGAAATCCATTATACGTCCACATCTTATTTAAAGAAAAATGAGTGACAGTGAACAAAGTGATTCTGGTGACAGTGCCGTGAGCCGTTTTAATAAACATATACCTGGTCGTGGTGTGCGCAGGCCATTGTCATAGTCTGACGAGGACAGCCCTGCAAGTAGTGAGTTAGCCAAAATAGTTGCGCAGAAAGTGAAAGAAGCTTTATCTCATAAACATGGCGATAAACGCAAAATAGCTCCCAATCTGGATCTCATTCCTATTTTTGATCCCGAAAAAAATGTGCTTTCTGCTAAAAACTGGCTAAACAAGATCGAGCAAATGGGTAAAGTGCACGATTGGAATGAGCAGATGATGTCCTATGGCATGCAGTCTCGTCTAGGAGGAATAGCTCGTATATGGTTCGAGAATTTATCAGATTATGAAATGTCCTGGAATGATTGGAAGGGGGCCTTGATAAAAGCATTTCCAGCCTCGGAAAATTACGCAGAATCATTAAAGAAAATGCTTAATTATAAAAAATCACAAGCAGAGACAATGAGGCATTACTATTATTATAAACAAATGCTGGTAACAAAATGTAGAATTTTTGGCTCCGATGCAGTGTCGTGCATTATAGATGGCATCCCATATGACCTTCAGGTAAATGCCAACGCTGGAAACTTCGAAACACCAGAGCAACTTTTCATTGGATTCCTCAGCAAGTTGGAAAGAAGTGACCTAGAGGCCAGTACTTCATCGCCCAAAGTTGATCAACATCTTCGGCCCAAGCTGTGCCACGCCTGTCATAAACCTGGTCATCTAAAATCCCAGTGTAATAAGAGGTTTCTCAGGCCAGAGAGGACAACTGACCCAATTCCCCGATGTTCCATTTGTCAGAGAAAGGGCCATGGCGAACAAATCTGCTGGTTCAAGAATTCTAAGCAGATCCACACTTTGACAAGGCAAGTTAACCCTATGTATCAAATTAATGTTTATATTTATAATAAATTATTTAGGGTCTATATTGATACTGGTAGTCAAGTTAACGTTGCGCAGGTAATCATAGCACATGATCTTGGGATAAAACTTCAAAGCACAGATATTGTTTTAAAATCATTCGGTGGGGGACTAATATTTCCAGTAGGTATTGGTAAAAATATTCCCTTGATAATAAATAATATTTCTTTTTGCGTTAACGTGATTTTTGTCGAAGCAAATATGGAAGGGGTGGACATAATAATAGGACAGCCAATTATTAACGACGAACGGCTGAAAGTTATCATCAATGGTCCGGAAGTTACTTTATCGAACTGTTGAACAATCGACTGTTGAACAACCTATCTCTTTGTCATCATGCCTAACCCCTGCAGTTAGAAGGCTTGTGGTGAGAACCTATGAAGATACCTATATTCCACCTTTACAGGAAGCACGCGTTGTGGTTACTGTTGATGGAATTGGCGACTCAGCTCTTTTTATTAGTCGACGTCATGCTCGCGAAAACGAGAAGTACAATATACCTACTCAAATTCTGGAGGGACCAATTTCTACGCTGAACATCATTAATTTAGCCCACACGCCCATGATTTGGGGCAAAAATCGTATAGTAGGTAGAGGGGATCAAATATTGGTAAAAGAAGTAGATCCTTCTTTATTGTCCAGTATTTTTACTTCATTAAAAATAGACATTTCAAAAATTAATTATGGAATTCTGCAAGACAATGATAAGGAAAATTTAATTCGCCTACTTAAAAGTTATGAAAATTGTTTTGCTTGCAATTCAAACGAATTAGGTTTCACAGACTTGGTTGAATTTAATATCGCTCTGACAACGGATAACCCAGTATTTTACAAACCCTATAGATTGTCACAACAAGAAAGACTTATTGTTAGAGATAAAATAAAAGAATTATTAGATGCCGGTATTATAAGAAACTCTAATTCTAATTATTCAAGTCCTATAGTACTTGTTAAAAAGCGAACTGGTGGATACAGGCTCTGTGTAGATTATAGGGCTCTTAATAAAATTACAGTCAAGGATAGGTATCCTTTACCACATATTGAGGACCAAATTAGCCGATTAAGTGGTAATAAATTCTTTTGTAGTTTAGACATGGCTCAAGGATATCATCAAATCGCAGTCGGTGAAAATTCAATATCAAAAACAGCTTTTGTAACACCAGATGGCCAATACGAATACCTTAGAATGCCATTTTCGTGCTCAAATGCCCCTGCCACCTTCTCCAGGCTGATTAATCGTATTTTAGGTGATTTGAGACATACTAAAGTTCTCGTGTATCTTGACGATATACTCATCCCTTCAAAAACCATAACAGAAGGTCTTGAGATATTAGAAAAAGTGCTTAAAATATTTCAAGAGGCCAATTTAAAGTTTAATTTGGATAAATGTTTTTTTCTTTGAGGAAAATATTGACTACCTAGGTTATGAAATATCACAGGACGGAATTAGGCCTTGCCAGCGTAAAATTACTGCAGTAACTCATTTTCAAACTCCACGGAATGTTCATGAACTTCGACAATTTTTAAGTTTGTCATCTTATTTTAGAAAGTTTGTTAAGAATTTTTCAAAATTAGCCGCGCCACTGAGTCAATTATTAAAAAAGAATGTAGAATGGAAATGGAGTGCTGAACAAAATGAAGCATTTGACAAAATCAAGTCAATCTTAACTACAAGACCGGTACTTGCTATATATAATCCAGACGCAAAGACTGAAGTGCATACTGATGCAAGTAGTCGAGGTATCGCGGGAATTTTACTACAGTGGCAGGATAACAAACTTCACCCTGTGTATTATTTTAGTAGATTAACAACTCGCGAGGAAAGCCTGTATCATTCTTATGAATTAGAGACCTTAGCCTTGGTAGAATCTTTAAAACGTTTTCGAGTATATCTGGTAGGAATTCCTGTAAAAGTTGTGACAGACTGCAGTGCAGTTAGGTCTACGTTTTTAAAAAAAGGACAGTATGGAAGAAAAGAAGGATATTTGCATCCAATTCAGAAACCGGACCGTCCATTACATACATTACATATTGACCATTTTTGGCCATTTGCTAAAATCAGAAATAAGGGCTTTTGTTATATTTTAATGATAACGGATTCCTTTTCAAAATATATTTTTTGTAGGCCAACAAAAAGTGTAAAAGCAAAAGAGGTATGTGTTCACCTTAAAGATTTATTCTCGTTGTTTGGCAGGCCGCAAAGAATTATTTCCGATCGAGGTAGGGCCTTTACTAGCAAGAGATTCAGAAATTTCGTTGTTCAGTATCAGATAAAACATATTTTAAATGCAGTAGCATCTCCTAGATCAAATGGACAAGTAGAAAGGTATAATCGAACCACACTTGATCGATTAAATGCATCGGTAGATCATGAGGGACAATGGGTAGAAAAGCTTCCTGATGTTGTATGGGGAATAAATAACACAATAAATGCTAGTACTGGGCGTGTACCTCATCAGTTGATGTTTAATTGTGACCAAAATGGGGAACAAATACAAGACGAAAAAGATGTAGTAGCTATGAGACAGAAAGTGAAAAGAAAACTGAGTCATGTGTCTGAACAAATGAAGAAAAGATTTGACAAGAAAAGAAAAAAAAAGTGTTACTTATAATAAAGGTGATCTTGTTCTGTGGGCTGGTGCAGCTACAGACGATAAAGAGGTAAGCAAGAAATTAAAAATAAAATACGGTGGACCATACAGGGTTAGTAAATCCTTGGGAAATGATCGCTATGAGATCAAGCCGATTAAAGGTATTAAAGGTTACAAAAAGTTTAAGGCTGTGGCAGCAGCAGATAGTCTGAGAAGGTATACAAATAATTTAGACATTAGTACTGACAGTGAGGTAAATAGTACGGACGAGTTAATTGATTTATTAGAAGGCTAAGAAAATTCAATTGGTAGACTATATTTTATGTAAAAAACTAACAAAATAATACGTATAAATTTCTTCTTCTTTTATTTTTCAGGTGGTTTCAGGTGGTTTCTATTATAACTGTATAACCATTTAAAACTAAACACAAAAAATAATAAAAATATTTCACAACTAGTAAATACAAGTGTGTGTAACAATAAAATGATGAATGTCTAAACAATGAAATTAAATAAAAGGTAAATAATTTAGGTTGGGAAATGCGTGTATAGCGCCCATACCACATAAAGGAATATTATCTTGAGAGATGATAGAAAGCTTTTAAAATGTTTGTATATGTAATGATTCAAACGACTTGAAAAAGGTTGTATATATTATGTAAACTACTGAGGCAGTAGAGTATTAATTACACTGTTTATAAATCAGAATGTTGTAAAAGACAAGTGTTGCAGCCGAGAAATGCGGGAATAGCGCTCGACTGGCAAACACAGCATAAAGTGTCGCAGCCGAGAAATGCGTGCATAGCACTCGACTGACGCACATACTGGCTGTACCTGAAAAGAGAATTGCGTGTATAGCGCTCTATGGTACAGCCATATTTTGAAATATAGTTGCAATTATACCCATGGAGTTTAATGGTTTCAGGTATCATCCCTTTGTCAACAAGAGGGGTCAAGAACATTTCCGTCGAGACGACAGAAGCACAGGAAGGCCGAATGTTAAGACACCACCCGCCTCAAGGAAGTAATTAATATTATTTCATGTTTATTCAATATTCTTGTTTAATGTTTATGTTACTCAAGTATCGCTGAGTCTCAGGACTTGTGTATCAATAAGAAATATTTTAGGGCATTATAAATAAATCGGTTGAAGCGAGCGTACGCGTTTCATTTGCATCCTGATTGTTTATAGTATTTTTATACCTCTAACATACTATAAAATTATTAATCAACAACAAATCGCTCAATGTGAATTAAATATTTAACTAATTATGTGTATAATAATAAGGACATTAATGCGCTCACCTTAAGTCCATTTTCCACCAATTGTTCAGCAATGGCAGCGCCTATACCAGAGCTAGCACCCGTGACTATAGCCACCTTGCCTACCCATCGATCCAGAGAGAGAACCATTCTAAATGATCACGTAGTCACTACAGTTACAGTTAAACCAAACACTTATCGCAGACACTGCAGATTGAAGCTTTATATTTATTTATATTGTTTTCGTAATGACTTGGCAACTACCTAATTGATAATAACGTATTTGGTGCGAACAATAATTCGCCGTGACTCAGAGTGACAAACTTGTTTTATAACTAGTAAATAAAATTAATAAGAAAGCATTTCCAAAAACACGATATCCTTCAAGCCTCAAGTGATTCCGTACTTTTGTCTGAAGTGGTAGATTTTTACTTGAAAATCGATGCGATCTGAAATGTTATTAGCCCAGGCGCTGTAGCTAATTTTGTCTATAAATTTCAAACATGTTCGGAGGCAGATGATTTATTTTTTATGAGTTCTCTGAAGGTTAATTAATAAGACCAACTAAACTTTACATGATTTCCAGACCGCCAACTTAAAAAAAATTAAAACTTTTTTTTTTCGGTATTAAAAAAATTAATATGAGTGGATGTATGGGAAAATAAAACATATTTTTTTCATAAAGAGCATGCATTTTTAAGCAAAAAAATCGGTAAAGGTATTTACACAGAACATTCTTTCTTTATTTGTGCATGGCCGTCACTCTAAAAAATTAATAATTACGAAATGACATTGAAAATAATAATCGGAATATAGTTATCACTATTATTACAAAGAAAACCTGATAAGTTTTGGTCAAAAAAATATACAGCGTGCTCATCTAACAGCAAAAGTTCAATACTAAATAACAGGAGCCAAATATGGAAGGCTTGCGCAAATACCTTTACAAATGTCCACCATGATTGAATTATTTCTTGGGATGACCACCCTGTACATTTTTCAATAAAAGTATGATAGGTGCATATGCTAAATATTATTGCCATCTGTCACATTTTCAAGGCCAGATTCACGTAATGGAGTGGAAGTATAGTGGTGGTTAAAACATTTCATTTTTTTTTAAATTCTTCAAAAATGTTAGTAAAAAAATTTTCCAAATTTTTTTCTTCTGAAGTAGGTTTAGAATGTCATGAAACGTAGAAATTTTAAATTTGAGCAAAAAGGAAAGTTTCCTTCTATTCTATAGTAGTGGTAAAAAAAGTTTACAAATTTAAAAATTATGTATTTTTTAAAAATATGTTTAGAATGCCATGAAACGTAAAAATTTTAAATTTGAGCAAATAAAAAAAAATTCCATCTATTTTAGTGGTAAAAATGTTGGTGAAAAAAATTTTCGAAATTTTTTTTTCTGAAATAGGTTTAGAATGTCATGAAACGTAAAAATTTTAAATTTGAGCAAAGGAAATTTTGTCCATCTATTCTAGTGTTAAATTTCTTTCCAAATTGGTAAAAAAAATTTGCAATTTTTTTTCCGAAATAGGTTTGGAATGTCATAAAACGTGGAAATTTTAAATTTGAGCAAAAAAAATTTTCGTCTATTCTATAGTAGTGACAAATAGATTAAAAATGTTTCCAAAATTTTTTTTCAATTTTTCAAAACATTTCTAAATTTGTTTGAATAGTTTTAGAATGCCATGGAAATGTGGACATTTTAAACATGAACAAAGAAAAAAAATTCCATCTATTTAATGGTAAAATTTTTCCAAAAATGGTAAAAATAATTTTATTTTCATCGAATTAGAAAGCTATGAAACGTGGAAATTTTAAATTTGAAGAAAGAAAAAAAAAATTTCCATCTATGTTAGTGGTAAAAGAAATTTTCAATTTTTTTTTAAATAGGTTTAG
This sequence comes from Stenurella melanura, assembly GCA_963583905.1. Taxonomy (NCBI): domain Eukaryota; kingdom Metazoa; phylum Arthropoda; class Insecta; order Coleoptera; family Cerambycidae; genus Stenurella; species Stenurella melanura. The sequence goes on from OY757315.1 coordinate 20,718,946, forward strand.
AATACCATGAAACGTAGAAATTTTAAATTTGAACAAGAAAAATTTTTTTTTCATATATTTTAGTGGCAAAAAATTTTTCAAAAATGTTGGTGAAAAAAATTTTCAATTTTTTTTATTTCTGAAATAGGTTTAGCGTGTCATGAAACGTGGAAATTTTAAATCTGAGCAAAAGAATTTTTTTTTTCACTATTTATTCCGTTTAGACGGTCCACCCTGTATATTTTTTAGTGAAAGTTTTACCATTTCTTCGCTGACAGTAGACCCTAGTAAGCAGTTTTTTGGTAAATGCACCAACAGACAGACAGACAGACAGACAGACAGACAGACAGACAGACAGACAGACGGAATTGAAAAACCTATATTTTCGTAATCTCCGTGATCTGAAACGTCAGAATCCGAAAAAATCTCGGAGGGTGATTTTTTCTCGAATACAATACTTACTTACCTTCGGTATGCGAGGGAAGTAAAACGTCTCTACAATTTTTTTTATTAAAGTCACAGGATTTCCGTAAAAAATTATTGAAGTAGAAGTAGTAAGGCAAGCGAGGTGAGAATCTGTGTCATGCTATATTTGCAAAATATACTACTTAAATAAAACAATTTTATTTCTCGCGAGAACATATCCTGGACACAGAACAACCTGAAGTGGAACTCGCATTGGCGGGAAGTGTTGGCGCATCCAAGTTGGCGCACGTGAAATCGCCATGTTTTTGGGAGCGTTTGTAATCTTGCCGAGTTTTATTTTCAGTCACAGTTGCCAAGTCGAGTGTGGAATATCTGTATAATATGTTTTATATATATGTATTTTCAGTTGAAGTTAAGTGGTGTTAGAATTGTTACTTATACTTTTGATTTGTCCTTGTCCTTAGTGTGTATTAATAGAGCGTTAGCAGTGACGTCACAGTTTTGCCAGCTGTCAGTTGACTGGGTGGCAAATTCAGAAATTTGACGTTTGAGTTGGTGTCAATTTTCGTTCAAGATAATAAATTAAAGTGGAGGATTTCTTATTAATATCAGATATATGTAGTGATGTTTATAAATATTTTTTTTTAGAATCTGGTGCGAGGGAGAATTTTATATATACTTTTATTAGTTGTTTTTGTGTAAAATTTGGCGCCAAGAACGTTGACATCTTTGTGAACCCATAAATTAGTGAAAATAAAGGCTATATTGGGTTTTTGACTTTTTTTTGTACATATTTAATATCAAGACAAATTTTAGTAAATGTTTAATTAATATGCTCAGTTACAGCTAAGCAGTGACATAGGTTAGGTAGTATTATTACACTATAGGTTAAAAGTTGTCACAATACTCATTGATTTATGTCAATATATCAATCACATATTACCTAATAGTTTTATAAACCTATTATAAAATTTACGTTTTTTGACAATTTAAAATATATCCCTTCAACTTTCTAATGATTTATATCTTACTTTCGTTAGGCTCAAAAGTTTGTAACGAGTTTAAGTGTTTGTATTATGAAATGCAAGAGTAATAGTAAATCTAATATGAAGCTAGGACTGTGAGACCATTTCAGTTTCCATTTTATTTCAATTGTAAGCAAATATGCAACGTAATATGCTTCGAATACTTTATATATAGCTATATATACCTAGTTTGGGATCTGTTTTGATTCTTACAATTATAAATACAGACGTTCAAAATATTGATAATGTACACAAATAAAATATCAGTGAAGGTAAGTGAGCTGAAACAACAGAACTTAAAAAATAACACACTTTTAACAGCATCGTCAACCATAATTGAATGTTTTAAATTATACACATTATACATAATTGTAAAGGTAAGTATGAATAATAATAGTCTTATATAGTTTAGATATAAATTTTCTTTTCAAGAAGGGTCACAATGGTTCATTAATTCAGTGGTTATATTTTTAAAAAATCATCCAACGATACAGTTTCAATCTCCCATTTTTAAATCATATATAGTTTAGCTCCATTAATATATTTCAGTTTAGAAATGTAATGAGGGGACTCCTAAAATGTAGAATATAAATAAAATTATAAAAAATTCACTAAAGTCACTTATTACCATATGGAAAAGAAATAACTTTTGACATGTAAACAAGATGACATGCCTATTCGAATATATAAATACAGCATTAGATAAAAGTCAGTTTAGCAATTCACGAAATGTATAATAGATAAAGAACACCTACAATTAATTTTACACAAGAAAAATGTTTAAAAAAGCAGTAAAAATTCTTTAAAAACTCAAATTATTTTACATGCAAAACTAGGTTATTGACACCCAGTCGTCTGGAGCGGCCATGTTCTGACGTCAACTGGTACTGCTCTATTGCTTGTATTTTAATGCAAAAACAACGTCAAAATGTTGTAGAGATTCGTGTTAAGCCAACTCTGTCAACTCCGTTTGTGCGAAGCCGGTCCTTAGAGTGCTCCCAATAAAATGGCTGAAGGTCACCTATTTTTGCCACATCTTTTTAATGTTATTTTATGAGAGTTACACTTCTGGTTGTTCTGTGTCCTGGAGCAGTTTCCTCGATACCGCTTAAAGTCTTTGTTCCGTACCTCCTGGGCCTCTTCTGATGATTGGTCAATCGGAACCAATGAAAAGACAATCTGACCCATGAATAAGTAACATATGTGTAGTTAGATGCACACAAAGCTGGGTAAAGTACTCTGGTAAAGTGCTTTGAATAATACTTGAAGCACTTTTAGGGCTTCAAGCACTGTGCTTCGATTACTTTTAAAAGAGAGAATTTGGTACTTGACATTTGAATTACTTTGCATAAGTGCTTGGGGCTTTAAAGCCCTTTCAGAAGGCTTTAATTACTTTCTACGGTGTTTCAATTACTTTTGAAGTAATTGAAGTACTTTTCAGTACTTCAATTACTTTGGAAAGTAATTGAAGTCCTTTTGAACTGCTTGAAGTATTTCTAAAGTACTTACAAGCTCTTTCTAAAATTTATTCAAAGCCCTTCTAGAAAAATCTCATCATGAATTATTAGGAACACAGGAACTAATAGAAAAACAAAGCAGCTTGTGTTTAGTGTTCAGTTATCCATAGTCATAGTTCGTGAGGTAATGCAAGTGTGTAATTATCATTGGTGTTATTGTCATTGTGTGTCTTTACATATGTTTTCAATAGAAGTAAACCGGTGTTGTACATTCGAAACGTGTAATTTGGCGTCACTTCACTTTGGGCAAAACTGGAAGTTGTGGCACATTCATAATCATATTCATATAAGACGAAATAATGGTATTAGTCGAGGAAACGAAACATTTAACTCCAACATGAGACTACGCCCTACCTGATTTTTATGTGAGATGGTGCAAAATGTTCCTAAAGATGTATCAAACAAAGTCACCAACAAATTGTTTTAAATTGCATTTTATATTTTGGACAATTCTAGGCATTTTTTGACTCTTGACATTTTTTACCTAACCTCACTCTTCTCGAGATATAAGCGTTTAAAAATAACAACGTGTATTTAAGCATTAGTTTTTTAAACTAGTATTTACTATTATTTCTGGGCGTTTATTATATATTAAAATATATGGACAATATGTTTTGGACAACTCTAAGCATTTTCTCGAGATACAAACGGTAGAAAATTAACAGTTAGGTAATAAATATGGAAAGAGAGAAAAACTGCTTAGAATTGTCAAAATTATAAAGTCCAATATTCTAATTGATAACACAGCCCCACAAAAAAAAGTTAAAACCCAGAAACCAGACCTACCAACCTTTATGTATTTTGACCTCCTGAACTGGATGCCACCACACAATTTAATTTTATCGTTGGGTTTTTTTATCTTAGATTTACTATGAAATAGCATGCTATGTCAAATAAAATCTAAGATTAACAAAAAACAAACAATAAAATAAAATTATAATGCCGGTATCGAACTCAAAATATATAAATATTGGTAGGTCTGGTTTCTGGGTCCGAACTTTATTTGCGGGGCTGTGTAAAGACAAAAAATAATCGTAAATACTAGTTTTTTTGAAAAAAAAAAGCTGAAATACACGTTCTTTTTTTAAAATGTTTATATCTCGAGAAGGGTATGGGGTTGATTGATTGATTGATTGATTTTCCTTCTATCGTCATCTCCTTATTTTTCTTCTTCTAAGTTTTCTGCTTCTTGTGTCTCTGAATCTAACAGCTTTTATTTTTTATTTTATTTTTGTATTTTTTTCCCTTTCTTTTTTTTTATTTATTAACCGCTCCACAAGTAAATAACCATCTACGGCAGAGTTGCTGGGGAAGGCCCTATCTCGCGGTAACATTATTATTATTATCACCATTATTTTTATTTTTTTGCGCGTTATGAGCAAAGGGTAAAAAATGGCAAGAGACAAAAAATCCTTAGAATTGTTTAAAACATGAAGTGAAATGTTTCAAATTATTGGTGACCTGACATAGCGCACTTTTGTCCCGATTTACGACCGGAAATCGAAAAATCACCAGTTTCCATGACCCTGACTATGTTCTATACATCTTCATGAACATTTTGCACCGTCTCACATAAAAATCAGGTGGGGCGGAGTCTCATGTTGGGGTTTACGCCTTTTCCTGCTTTATTTCCTGGACTAATATAATTCGGTTATTCATTTCCAGCGGCTACCTTCTAAATATCATCATTACGTTTTGAGAAATTATTGAAAGAGTACAGTATCGATCCAGTCTACCGACAAAACTGTCCATAATTTGGAGTTTTGTCAAAGGAACTTTTTGTTCAGAATTATTTGAACTACAAACTACAATATATCAAAAACTCGGCTAATTTGACGAAACTAGTTTTTTTCATGTAATGTGTGTCCTCCCCAAACACTTAAAAAAAATTATTTTTCCTCCACACTCCACTATCACTATTAATATAGTATAGGTTTTACTTTTTTACCTACACTACTTAGTATTCTAAGTAATAAATAGATAAATAATTTTCTTTTAGAGTTTATTTTCCCTGAATTTTTCATGATCATTGTCATATGTGAATGGTGTGGGTGTGAAAATTTTGCCTTTATATCATATTACCCCTGATTCATAGGGCTTGGTACTTGGTAATTCAAGCACTTTTGTAAATAAAAGTACTTGATACTTCATGCTTTAAAGCACTCTAGCTAAGTGCTTGGTACTTGGTACTTGAAGCACTTTGTCAGAGTACTTTACCCAGCTCTGGATGCATGTAGAACCAAGGATAAATTTCAACGAAACCCTTTGCAGTATCAAGTGTATACTTTCTAAAGTTGTTAACATAAATAGCAAAGTATGCATTTCTTACTGGAAATTACCAGAAATTTTTACGAGCGCACATGAATAAGTACTAGTTTAACTTTAATTTTTAAACCAAAATAGTTCACCTATTGTAATACATCAAATTCGCAAACTAGATCCTACGGTTACAAAATATATTGTAGTTTATTGATATAATTGCATAGGCTTCTTTTTGAAACTATAATTATTATATAACTTAAACAATTAAATAAAATAACGTAATATATTTCAGTACATACCTACCTGGTGGTATTAGATTCATGGTAAAGAATTACAGATATTAATGATTCTAAGTACTTAAAAGTTCTCTAACAAATTTAGCGCATCAATCAATTTTTTCAATTCAAATTTCTTTTATTCAATTTGCTAATAACATATTATATGTACGTACTCAGAGCCAGCCAGACATGCGCGGCGCGAGGCGCCGTGGCAATTGAATGGTTGGATGAGTGAGTGAATATAAAACTTAAAATAATTAACAATGAAACTAACTCCTATCTCTAAAATAAAAGATTTACAAAAGCTGATGGCAAAATTCAACATATAAAAGTGTATATTTAAAATAATTTGTAAAACATGTATATAAATATGGTTAAAAAGACAAGCTCAGTCGTTGGTGGTAGACATATGCAGGTGAGTGCTAAGGCGTCTCACCTGCTCCATGCAATTCGTTCAAGACTTACATTGCTAACAGTCGACGATGCCGCAGAGTTTTTGGTTTAAAATAATTTATGTTTGGATACATTTTTGAATTAATAAAGTTCTGGTTAAAATAGGATTTTCTGAAAAGGATTTTGAGAAATAAATGAATTTAAAACAAAAATGTACAAAAAGAAAAGAAGGGAAAGATAGAATTATACAATTTTGTAATGCAAGAATGTCCAGATATTGTGGCTAAAGTGGCTGCCGAAAGATGGGCAGCGTTTGATATGGTAATTTGTGTTTTATTCTAAAAAGTGCATTATGCTGTCTTATTCGCGTTATGTTGTTTGTTAGCGGACTATCGTTTAGTTTGAAAGCATAAAACTTTTGTGAAATTTCAGAAACGTAGTTCGCTATTGGAGTAATGCCGTGACATAAGGCATATAGATCCCTGAGGGGGATGTATCGCGTTGTGTTAGTAATGAGGCGCATGAACTTATGTTCAAGGACTTTTAATTTATTCATTGTCGTGCTCGGTATGCTGCACCATGCCGGAGCCGCGTACGTTATAGCTGGCCTCACTACAACGGTGTATATGAGTTTCTTATTATATCTGTTAACTTTGCTATTCCTGGCCAGGGGCGGATGCAGACTCCTGGACATAGAATAGACTGTCCGTACTCGTTCGTTAATGTGTTTCATAAACGTTAGTCTTTTGTCCAAGTGTACCCCTAGGTACTTCACACTTTCATCCCTGGTCGGAATTTGGGTGCCCTTGATCAAAATTGGCGTAATAATTTTGTTTTTAGTATAACTACGTGTGAAGACCATTGCCTCTGACTTTTCGGCGTTGACCTTAATCTTCCAATTGTCGTAATAAGTCGAGGCACGAGTCATATGCGCCTTCGGCAGCATCGTAGATGCTTGTGCATTGTGGCTGTGAGCGTACATGGCCCTGTCGTCGGCGTACTTGGCAATCTTAGTATTAGGGAACTCCGGAAAATCAGAGACGTACAAGTTGTATAATTTGGGAGCGAGGCAGCTCCCTTGAGGAACGCCCGCGCGAATGTTCCGTAATGTGGATAATTTATTATTCACCCGCACCTGGAGTTTTCTGTCCTTTAGGTATGAGTGAATAAGTTTTGTAAGGTGTAACGGGAATCCATACATGTTCATTTTATGGATAAGGCCCAGATGCCAGACGGTATCGAAAGCTTTCTCGATATCCATGAGTACCATGGTCAATCAATCATACGCAGATAGTACTTAAAAACAACTGTTTCATGGAGCTGGTAGTAGGGGAGGTGACCTTGACTGAAGTTACATAGTTGGGCATGCTCATCAGAGTAGAAGGAGGAGTAGGAGAAGGATTATAACCACCGAGCCGACAAGGAGGAAAAGGCGTACAATAGAAAATGTCTTTTGGACAGGTGGCAAGAGCTGTGGAGAACATCCACCCATGGTAGGTGGACAAATCGGCTAATACCGATCGTAGAGGCATGGCACGGGCGTAAGCATGGCTCATTGAACTATTATTTTGCGCAGGCCCTAAACGGGCACGGGAATTTTGCCCAATTCGTATGTAAAATTGGAAAAAGAAACAATAGCACCTGCAAATACTGCGAACTAGAGGACACAGCTAAACATACCCTCTTCCACTATCCACGATGGGAGGACTGTAGACACAGGGCTGAAGCTGATACTGGAACAAGGATAAATGCCAACAATATAATCGCAATCATGCTGAAGGATCAGGCCAACTGGAATGTAATCAGTGACCTTTGCACTAACATCCTGAGGACAAAGGACGAAGAAGAGTAGACGAATACCGAGGAATGATTGATTAGGCACACACAGGACACCCATCATCCCCGATGAAATGCTCACGCGGTCCCGGAGATGATGTGGTTACGAGGGTAGGGGTTTTAGCCGGTAAAAGTCTGGCACTACCCGGTGCGATAGATCTGTGCGCCGGGTGTCCATGAGGATTTCCCCTCCCCCACCTCAAAAAAAAAGAGTGGGGCAAATAATACACTGATATGCTCTCTTGCAACAACGTATAGTCCTTTGACTCATTTCATTTTATGATTTAATGCCACGTTTTCGAATTCCTGCCCTACTGTGCCACGGCAAATTTTTCTAAAATATATATTTTTTTAAATTCGCCATTTTTAAAGGCTCAGTTTCATGTAAATCCACAAAAGTTATGCAACTGTGTCAGCCCTATTGGAATATCACCTTTAACTTTTATATGGAAAGTATTTCTTCCACCCTGCACCTTCGCCATTACTTCGAATATTTTCTAATAGAAAGTACTTTTTTATGATTTTTGTTCACTTGATACTAGACATAGCTTAATGAAAAAAATATTACACCGCCGTCGTGCCATAGAGAGTATGGCTTTCAAGAGATTTGGAAGAAATCACTTAATTCATTTCAGAGAAATCGTCGAACAGATATGAAAAAAAATTACATACTGGTCGAATTGAGAGCTTCATCCTTTTAATAGCCATTTATACTATAAATGTTTTAGATAGCGTTTCATCCACGCAAGTTTAAAGTAGAGATCGAAGTCCGAGAGTTTAATTTTCTGGAGTGGATAAAACGCGACTAAAACACGAATGCTATACAACGTATTATCCACAATCACGGACATTTAGAATCAGATTTCATCAAAAAATGATTTGACATTTCGCTCTGTCAGCAGCTGTAACGTCAAACATTATTGAAACTAATTTAAAAAAAAAATTGGAAAGTGTTGAATGGTAGCTATTTAATTTTGACTGTTTATCGATTCCATTTGTAAAAATTTGTGAAGTTGGTGAAAAATGCAAGAAAGTGATTATGTTTTTGAGTAAATCTTTCGGGAAGCTGAAGAAGCAACTCTCCAATTATTACTTGCGAATTCCAGGGAACATTATGAAAAAGTGTTTTCCGAATTTGATGAAGGGAAAGAAAAACGGGGGGCAATGAGGAAGTTCTGCTATCGTATTTCTTAAATTTCAAGAAGTATGCAATTTCATCCATGTGGTCGAAGTATTCGATGCTGAAGGCCGCTATAAAAGTCCATAAAAACATAGACATTGGAAAATATAGTAAGCTCACTGCCTATCTGAAGAGTGAGTCGAGAGAGCACAAAGTGAAGAAAGCTGCGGTATTGGAAATAGCACAAGTGGAAGAATTTTTGACAAGGGCTTGCGATAAAGAATATTTGATGATTAAGGTAATATCTCTTAATCTTTTAGACATTGTAGATAATAAACTTTAAAATATTTTAGGTTGCACTAATAATGGAGGTGTCTGGTGCCTGTCATTGCTGTGAATTGGCAAATTTGAAAATCAATGATGTAGAAAACAGGGGCGCATATCTGCTTGTTTCTGTACCAGATATCAAGACCGGTGTCTCACGTAAATTCACAATTATGGAAGAAGGATTCTCTATAAATACTGTGAAGACGTGTAGAAAATATATGTCTTTACGTCCGAAGAAATTATCCTACGACAGATCCTTTTTACGATACACTAATCAAAAATGTACTTCACAACCTGTTGGAATCAACACTTTGTCGAAAATTCCTTCAAGAGTTGCTTTATTTTTGAATCTAGCAAACGCAGAAGCTCATAGCGGCCATTGCATGAGGCGCACTTCAACAACTTTACTGGCTAATAAAGGTGCTGACATCACAACAATTAAACGACATGGCGGGTGGAGAAGTTCCGCTATAGCAGAAAGTTATATCGAGGATTCTATATCCAGTAAGCTTGATATCGCAAGGAAAATCCACGGTACTCCTGGTACTATCGTTCCTTACAAGAGAAGACACCCAGTGTTTCTACAGATTTATCAAAAATTTCGACAAGCACTATGCGTTCTGAAACAGATGACAAATTACAAGTTTGTTATTAACAGAAACGAAGTGAAATATGATAAAACAAATAAGGAAATGTCTATTAGTATAACCGTTAATCTTAATATTAATAAAAATTAAACAAAATGTAATTGATTTAAGATTGTATTTTTATTATTCCACTAGTGGATAAAGTGGTACTTTATTTGCTTCATAAGTGTGGATAAAACTTCGATTATAATGTGATTGTGGTATAATTTATTTAGAGTAGGCTAAAAGTGATTTACTGAAATACAAGTTTTATGGTACAACAGAATTTAGCAATCAGGATGTCCCTAAAAAAGGTTCGTATTCAATGGTCTTATGATAAGTTCCTGGATCTGAAAATAAGACAGCAATAAGAAAAATATGGTGTTGTAGGAAATTTAAAATGTGGAAATTCGTTGAAATGTGAAAGTTGATTTTGCAATAAAATAACGCTATTTTACGAGAAAATTTATAAAATGTCAATGTTGTAATTATACTTGCTGTATAAAATATGAAGTTGATGTAATATTGGTAAAAATTACTCCATAACACGGGTTTTTGACGTTCCTTCTCTAGCTAAATATACCAAAAATTCAAAGATTACAGTCCAAATGATCATTTATTTGAATTTTTCGCATTTTAAAGGTAATTCTAAATTAATGCTTCAACGAGGTTTCATAGATTTATTGAATCGAGAAGGTATAGGTATATTAATGTTTCTTAAGTATTAGTCCAATAATTATAAAGATTTCCATAACAAAAAATTTTATCTGAGATTTTCCTTAGTAACTGTTAATGGAGGGATTATACATAACAAAACCATAAAAATCTGTTCTGGGGATACCGCGCATCTCCCCCAAAAAACCACCCCTTCGGTGAAAATAGCCTTCTTTTACTAATAACTCGTCAACGGTTGAAGGTATAAAAGAATTGCTCATCATAAAAAAGAAAGCTTGACTAATAGCCTAGGAAAAAGACCTCTTGTAATTTTTTTGCATATGCCATGCCATGGTTTTCGAGAAAATCGATATTGGAAAAAAATGCAAAATTTGCATTTTTAATGCGCACGAATTTTCATTTATTTGAAATTTTTTGTACACGACCTATACAAAAAAATTGAATTGCTCGAAAACCAAACATGCTAGGAAGAAAAATTTTAATGGCTTTTAAAGGGAATATGCAATACTTTTGTGTTTACGTTTTTCATGGCTGTTGATATCTATTAGTATATAAAAATAACAATATAATATAGTTACCTCTTGATTTTTTGCACTTTTAACTATTCACAGGCCCATAAAAAATAACTGACTTTAATATAAGTTATAAATGCTTTATCTTTTAGTTCAAGTTATGAATAAAAATGTGCATCTTTACAAATTTACCAGCATGTTGAAGTTAGCCAAATTTTGGCCAATTTTTTATTGTTTCCTCAAAGTAAGAAAAATGAGTCCCAAATATCTTGAAAATTTAGCTAAAAAATTTTTTTTGAGTTTATATATCATTTAGCTATTGTTTCTAATCATTTAATATTTAAAAATGTACAGACTTCGCAATCCTTGCAATCATCGGGACGTTGGAAATGATAACACCATACATAAAACATAAAGTTTTTCAACTTTTTCAACTTTTCCCGGACTCGGCTTCGCCTCGTCCGGAAATAGCACGATCCACTACACCGCTGTATTTCCACCTTAAATGAAAACTGGTAACTTAGTCCCCTGTGATATTTGCGTATATCAGCCGTTGCATATACGCAGTCTCACTCGATCGCGACACCGCTATATTTCCACCGTAAATAAAAACTGGTAACTTCAGCCCCTGTGATATATGCAACCCATATTACATTTCCGTATGTCAGCCATCGCATATGATAGTCTCAGTCGACCGCGACACATTACTTTGAAATAAAGAGATATTATTATTGTCACTCAATTTGTGCAACAGACAACCTATATCAGTTAGTTGCAATTCTAACACATCATTTATTTGCAAGCATGCACCAATTTGTAGCAAGCTGTACACTTTTGTGTTCTACCGTCAGGATCGCTGTACAACTTTTAGGTAATCTCCCGACACGGTAGGTAATGTAATTGGCAAGCGCAGCAGCCTAATCGATAGTAGCGCGGCCTTTTCGGCAGCCGTGTACAAATTTTTGCTTGAATAATATAAAGTCATATATTTTCAGTCTGTGACGTCAGACGCGGATGTTATGTAATAAATTTAAGTAAAAGCAGGTCAAATTTTAATTCGCTACTTATTGATTAATCAGTAAACATTAAATTCAATCGCAAAATAAATCATCTGCCAAGGATATCTTCGAACAAAAATAATTTAGTGTCATTGTAAGTGCAGGCAAGTATATTAGCATTTTCTAGCTCGAGCAGTGTATGTGTATATGTAGATGAGCGTACAAATATCGGATCCGCAGTAGATTCATAAAAATAAAATCGATTACAACAAATCTCAAGAGTAAGGGGGCCTACAGGTCTTCTCTCTACTGTGCCGCGACACCGCTGTCTTTTGACCTTGAACAAAAACTGGTAACTCTATCCCATATACGAAAACATAAACATTTCCAGTGTTAAAATTGTATTAAGAAAATATCATTAAAAAATTGAATCTTTCTTGGATTATTTCTTGGCTAACTTTAACATGCTGCTAAATTTGTAAATATAAATATTTTTATTCCTAACTTTTTCTAACTTTGAAGTACTACCTTGAACTAAAAGATTATGCATTTATAACTTATATTATAGTAAGTTGTTTTTTATGGGCCTGTGAATAGTTAGATGCACAAAAAATCAAGAGATAACTATATTATATTGTTATTTTTATATCCTAATAAATATCAATAGCAACACAAGAGAGTATTTTATATCCCCTTTAAAACTAATTTGGTTTTTCTTTCTAGCTTGTTTTTTCGAGCAATTCCATTTTTTCTATAGGCCGCGCGCAAAAAATTTCAAATAATGTAACATATTTTGATACCTAAATATTAAAACATGTTATTCCGGTGCGGACGGCAGCCGATTTTTGTTGGAGAGCATAGGCCGTGGGTTAGGATTGTGTGTGGACACTCAAGAGGGCGCCACCGGCTGTATGTTACGTAATAAGATTTAAATAATTTTGCCAGCTCGGAACAAAATTAAGTTATTAGCAACCATGCGATGGAATACTCAAAATATATCTGTGATATCTAAGCTCTACTTTACTCTCAAATCTCAAAATTTAAGCAAATATCAGGAGTATCAGTGCAAATAATAAGAACATGTAGACATTAGACATTTATTAAAACACAGACATGAGATGTACCACAATAAAAAACAAAATTGTTCCCCAATTGTTCCCCAAACTTAATCTACATGTGCAAAAGAAATGCAACATATGCAAGGACCCTTTCTAAAATTATTTCAGTGGTTTGACTCTTTTTATAGAAATGTAACTACGCTTAAATGAAACCAACAATGAGTTTCAAATTCACAACAGCGAGTTAAAAGGTTTACAACGGGTTAAAGTCACAGCTCATCAATGAAATATTACGTGACAAACAAGATCGAGTGAGCTAATTTTTGCAATGCTCGCTGTGTGCACTAGAGTGTTACAGACGGATCTAAGAGAATATGTTCTATTAAAGTACTTCATATGTGACATAGTAAAAAGTAAACCAGTGTCGCGTGGTACCATGCTCTACTTACAGTAAAAAATCTTAAGATACTTCATATACTAGGTGTGTAGTTGCAAAATCGTTGTGTAATTTACTTTAATATTTTGACAAAAAAACACTGAATGAAACTATAAAAATTTCTCTAAAATTATGTAACTAAAATGAAACAGTAAAACCTGGTTAGAGCCTTGGCGTTTTCTCTGACAACTGCAGCGTGACCTGTCACCACTTCTTAAGATGTTCTCTGCGTTGCTTACGACTACGACTCCGTGTCACTCCCAAAACTCTGCCAAAATCTCTTGGAGACTGCTGCGGACAACTTTCCAACCGAAACTTCTCAAAATGTCAGCAGGACCCACATAAAACCAAATGTCTGAGTAATGGACCTCCTATTACTCCTCTAAATGCTGGGCCCCCTTACATAACCAAAATGACAGCACCAAACACGTGATTATACCAAGTACAAGCCTCTCCAAAACATAACTTATTTTCAAGGGCCAGTCCCTCCAAACATATACTAGTACCAAACACTCTGTAATAATTACAATAAATAAGAACTAAATAAAACACCAAACTAAGTAAAATAAAAAGCCTACCTCTTATAGAGAGTATCACATAACCTCTGAAACACGTGGTGATCAGATTTATGGCAACCGACAAAACTCCTTGCTGGGAATTCACAAAATCTTCACAGCAAAGCGGTGAGGATCATTGGGTACATCAATCAAATCCCTTTTCAGTGTAAACGATGTAAAACCCAAAAATTCCACACAAAATCGGAACCGCCGCTGTTCACTCGAGGCTGTCTCAAAGATGAATCCTCAACGGAAATCCGCTTGGCAGTTCACCATGTTCTCAGTGTTGCCAACTTGAGCATCGAGAGAACTCTTTCTCTAGCCAATAAAAATGCGCCAACAAAAAGGGCTTGTAATTTAAAGACTGAATTACACCATTGTGTAATGTCCCAACAACAAGAATATGTGAGTAACACCTCCGACTCAAAAATAATACATAAAAGAAACCATGCTTTCTTTCCTTGTTGAGAATTTCAGATATGCAACCAGCTATGCCCTTTGAAGTACGAGTGGTTGCCTATCAAACAAATGAATTAATGGGTTAATTTACTGTATTGATACTGAAATTATTAATGTAGATTTTTCAAATGCTACAATAAACGAAAATTCGTGCGCATTAAGAATACAAATTTTGCAATTTTTGTCAAAATCGATTTTCTCGAAAACCATGGCATATACAAGAAAATTACAACAGGACTTTTTTTTGGCAATTAGTCTAGCTTTCTTTTTTATGATGAGCAATTTTTTATATCTTCAACGGTTAACGCATTATCAGTAAAATAAAGCTTTTTTCACCGAAGGGTTGGTTTTTTTGGGAGGTTGCGCGACACCCCCAGACCTTATTTTTGTGGTTTTTTGATGTTTAATCCTCGCACTAACAGTTACGGAATGAAAATCTCAGATAACATTTTTTGCCAGCTTCTGGTGTATTTTTTACTTTATCGACTGGACTATATATCCTTTTCTTTAAATCTTCATCGTTTTACTTAACAAAAATGTGTAAAAATGTAATATTGTAATTTTGAGATTAGTGAATGAATCTTGGACTCATTGTGAAAAGAGAGAGGGAGACATACTGTACAAAAGAGTTTATTTTATTGATAATTCGCATTACTCTTTTCTTTAAATTACACCTGAAAGCCTCGTTGTTTCTTGAAAATTGTAAAAAAGTGATCTAATTTCCAATAGGCATTTTTTAAAGTGTAACTGCTATACAACTTCTTCGGTATCATATAGCTAAAATATTATAGTTCAAGCATTATATTGTGTTTTTCAAAAAAACTTTTTTTTTGCAAGAATGATAAATTTTGACCCTTTTACAACTTTCGTTTGAAATGGCTATTCTTAAAGCTGTGATTTACTGTTAACAATTTTTATGACAAATATTTTCTTGCACTAGCGAAATAAGTACTTTCAGAAAAGAAACAATTTACATTTTCGAAAACACAGTAAAATGCCTTATTCCTATATTTTTATTTTTAATTCTCGTCATTTGTTAAAAACCTATCCCAACTGTTCATTTGATGCTAAAATCACAGGCATGGATGGTATTTCCTAGCAATATGCCGGATAATTGTATGGAAAAATGTAGAAGAAAATCGCGGGAAAAAAACGAAAAAACTTTGTAGTACTATTACGTCTACTGCTCTTTAGGAGCATTCTTTAATTAGCTAAACAGTTGAGGTGTCCATTAATTGAGTTTGATAAATTTTCCAGTTATTGTTTTTGATGTTATTTAGTTTACGCAAAATTTTGACCTAGGCTATATTCCTTACTAGTTGGCTACAATAGTTTTACCTGTACATGAGGAGGTGTAGATAGAATATAAGTAACGGCATCTACAATGTCAGCTGAGTCGAGAATGTGTTTTTGTTCATAAATTTTTTTAAATATCTCAGTCAGTTTTAAGGAATTTCTAACCATTTCAGTATCGACAAGACCAGGACTGAGACTCTAGAACAAAGAAAAAATACGTATAAATTGTAAATAATTTTTCTTCAGGTAGATGAATACCGTAATTTTTATTTTTGACTTTAGGGAGTTTAGCTCCTGTCTCAAAGTTTCAGCTAAAGCTGTTACAGCAAATTTAGAGGCAGGATATACGTTTAATAAGGGGCAATCGATTATTTGATGGCCTAGAATACTGTTGAGATGAATTATGTGTCCGTCCACGTTATTCTCTCTCATATCTCTTATAGCTTCTCTTGTTGCTATACTGAGCCCAATTACATTAACTTGCAAAATTCCTTCCCACACCTCAGTATCACCATCGAAAAGACTTGTTTGTCCCCCTCCAAGACCAGCGTTGTTGACGAGAATATTAACAGGGCCTAAGTTATCTTTCACCCATTTGAAACCATTCAAAATATCCTCTTCTTTTGTTAAGTCGACCTTTACGGGGTATAGCTTTCCCTTTTTGCCAACCAACTTATTTGCATGTTCCTCCAATACTTCTTTTCTTCTTGCGAAACCTACAACCTAGAATTAAGTATTTATATTTATCATATTTCATCAGTATGTGAATGAGTTATGGTCATCAGTTCAAATTCCGATACTCGATTGCTCAGCGCAGCAACATTAGTTACATCAGGAATTTGTATAGTTAGCTCCATCTAATAGATCGAACACTGTTAATTAAGACAATCCAAAGAGGCTCGTCAATCGGCTTGTAAAGCAGTAGGATGAGCTTAGGGTTATTGGTTAAGTTGGCAGGTATGGTTTGCAGATCAGGTTAAGTTGTAAATACCTTGGTACAAGGGCCAATGTTTGCTCTTTGTTCTTTGATCTCACCAAAGCTTTCGATTGTGTATCACATGATATATTAATTGATAAATTCCAGTTCTATGGATTCACAGAAGATAAGTATATGTCTTCTGAAATCCTACCTGTACAATAGACAACAATTCGTACTCTATAATGAGAGTAAGTCAAAACATTTAAAATAAATTTTGGAGGGCTTCAGGGGTCGGTTCTGGGGCCCATATTGTTTTTAATATATATAAATGACTTTCCTAATTCCGTGATCGTCAATGCCTTTCCCATCTTATTTGCAGACGAACACAAATTTAACCCTATCTAATAGTAATATTGAAGATCTCCTAAATGAAATCCTAAATATCGAGCAAAGCACTGAAGAATGGTTCACCTCAAATAATATCTATCTAAATGAAAAATGAGACAATGATTTTTAGTTTACAGAACCTGGACGATATAACCCACCCGGAGACTATTCGGTTCCTTGGAGTATACCTTGACCCCAAACTATCCTGGAGGAACCATACCCTCCATATCTGCAGTAAAATCTTAAATTACACTTACCTATTACGGAGTCTTTTGGGAAAAGTTTCTCAACATACATTAACTACAGCATACCACAGTTTGATTTACTCCAGCATATCATATGCCATTTTAGTCTGGGGCCATTTAACACCACCAATGTGTTTTCAGTTCAAATGAAGGCCATTCGAGTAATCGCTGGCTTAAACTATAGAGATGCCTGTAGGGAACAGTTCACTAGGCTTGTGATTATGACTGTACCAAGTACATATATATATTTCAGTATCTACTTTACGTAAAAAATAACGAACACTCATTTACCATTAGGAGTCAAGTTCTTTCTTACAACACTAGGAATAACAATAATGTAAATACTCATTTTCATCGTCTAAACAGAAGGCGAGTTGGTATAAGTTACCAAGGAATACAATTCTACAATTCTATTCCTCTTGCAATAAGGTGTCTAAGCTATATCCAATTCAAAAATAAAATAAAAAGTTACCTACTCAAAAACGCCTTTTACAGCACTAATGAGTTTTTAAATAGCAATCTCAATCAAATTTAACTTTTATATACACATACTACTAATATTTATCTTATATTTTATGAACCTAGTTATACCATTGTCTGTTTTTTCTGTTTTTTTGTTTTATATTGTTATGAATTACACCCCTTTGGAACTGAACTCTAGACTCTAGAAAGAGCCATGGACTTTTCTAGAGTGTGGTTGGAGAAGATTCTGGTTTAATCTAGAGGTAATTTCGGAGTATATAAGGCGCGATTACCAGCTCAGAAGAGGAAGTTTTATTAAAGAGAAGTTTATAAAAGTGAACAAGTTGGAAAGTGAAAAAGTGAGGTTAAATATTAAGTAATCAAAGTGTGAAGGTTATTTTCAAGTATTGTATAGTCAGTAAATTGTTAAATAAAGTATTAGTGGTGTTTATCTCTTGTTGAAATTATTTAGAACCCACGGATTCATACAGGGTGTTTCCTAAAAGGTGGAAAACACGCAACAATACATTTCAGTCACTCCGGTATTGTTCAGACTTGGGTAAGCATTTTATTATATATATTAGCACCAATAAATTATCTATCCATCTATCTGCAATCGGACTTTTCGATCTTAAGTTATCGCGCTTACAAAAAACGTGACGGACGGACAAGCGGACAGACATACGGACGAAAATTTTGAAAGTTGTTCAGAATTCGATCACAGTTTCAACACAAATTTTATTTCTACGGGCAATATTACCGGTTTTAGAAATGTGTCCATCGAATGCAATATACTCTTCGTTTTATATTTGCAAAGAGTATAATAATGTAATTTAACCAACGGCTATGCTACCGGCAATATTACGACTGAATTAAGAGCAGGTAGCGAATATCAGCTAGAAGACTGCGCCGCGATGTCGACATCGAAAAATCAAAATTGATATGATCACATCGCGAATTGCGCAAGCGAAACAGAAAACTCGAGCCGACAGGAGTGAAAAGAGAAAATAATTTTTTTTTAATTTTCCACGAAATCTAAATTGACGTTTTCCCATTTCGTTCCAGTTTAGAAGTTTACGATTTTTATGTACCAATTATCAGAAAATGCCAGCTTTGCTACTATAACTTAAATCCAACTATTTTATATGGAATTCTATTCTTACAATAACACATGTCTACAAAGGTTCGGCTCCAAGGACTAAACCTATCATGCTTTAAGTATTTTCGTGTGTTGGAACTGAATTTTCTTCTATTCGGTAGAAAATTTTTTAAATTGAAAATTCGATCTCAGCATATAAAAATACTTAAAGCATGATACGTTTAGTCCTTGGAGCTGAAAATTATTTTTTGTAAACGTGTGCACAGGCACAGAATAATAAAACAATCAGAAGGGAAACTCTAAGCATTGCCCATATACAATTTAACTCCAGAATCGGCCATCTTGTTGGTGTTAAAATCAGGGGCGTATTCTGTACTGTTGTAATCAGGTCCGCACTTACGAATTTGTAATTTAATTTTGTAGAATATAATTTTCAACTTTTCTCAAGAAACCCTATAAAACAATTGTCTCTGAATTTTCTAAAAGTTCCCTTTGTATGTTAGTGCCGAACTTCTCATTTTATCGTATTAATTTTGTAAAAAAATAGTGGATCACACTAACGCCATGTTAAAAGCAAATTTTGACAACTTTACACGGCGTTTAAATAATTATAAGTATTATGATACGAAGGGCGTGAATGACTTGCAATATAAACTTTATAAGAGCAGCCCATTTTATTAAAATGCATTATTTTACAGTAAATATATAAATTGTCATATGTGTCAAACAATATGCCATTTCAATTCAACAATTCATTAATATAATTTCAATGCATGAGCATATGTAATTAAAAATTGTTTCTATATTCTGTAGAGGAATTTTTAAATGCTTAACCATATATTTTTCTACAAAACTGTTGAAGATGCCTATTTTAATTCAATGTCATGGAGTTAATCTCATGGGACAATAAATGTCTATTTTTATTCTGTATACGATTGACTTTATCCCTACATATGCTGTGTAATAATTACACGTATATTTTGTTTTATTAAAATATCTGTATATGTTAATGCCAATGATTAATTAAATAGTAGTAAATATACCGTCCTGAAATATCCAATATAAAATTGTTTCTAAAATACAATACTATATAACGAATATACCCTATACTGAAATTAGGTCATACGAGAGGTGTGTATAAATTGTTTCATTATGCGTGTAGAGTAGTATTATTATGAGAAGATGCTTGCAAAAAATGATGCGCAGAAACGAGTTTGTGTGCATTCATTGATCTAAGCCAATGAGAGCGATTTTCGTCATATTTGACCTCGAATCCAGTGGCACCGTCAACCTGCAGTCACAGGGTCTGTGCTGCAGTATACTTGTTACGTTCGCCGTTTCGGATTGAATTAAATGAAATAACCTTATTTTCAGTAAAAAATGTCTTCATCGTAAACACCAGAGTGTGACGAGGTTTTAATCTACTGCATTACACAGCTCCTCGACCTCTAAAATTTGATTACAATTATTATACGTCCTTCTACCCCAGATGATGCTGTCACTGGTAAAAATATTCGCGCACGTTGGCTCCGCCCCAAGCATCTTCTCATAATAATACTACTCTAAAGGAATATATGTATTGCAAAGAGTTTAATAAATAGAGAAGACAAGCTGGCGATTTGCCGGGAGTCGCGGTTTGGTTGCCTTGGAGACGGTAGGCTCTTCGTCCTTGTCGCACACTCGGCACACCTCGTACCCTCCCTCTCCACTGTTTTACAAAGCAACACAGCCTTATCCGGCGCTCTTTGATTTCCAACAAATTACGTCAATTGTCGTCAATCGTCACCGCCCCTCATATACTATGCGACAAAGAGAGAACGAACCGTGTGAGAGGGATGAGAAGCCTACAGCCTCCCGCTGCTTATACATTACGCTTATGGAGCTTGTCTCCTCTATTTGTTAAACTCTTTGATGTATTGACTATGTTATATTATAATTTTAGTGCAAAACATTACTGACGTGATTGATTAGGCATACATGTGAAGATGTACGAGATCGATGTGGAAACATAGTATACCTACGCCTATGTATCCACGTTCGAACGAATTATAAGTGGATTAGGTGATATGTCAATATTACTTTAAAATATATTAGTTATAGTTATTTTAATTGAGAGTATTATACATAACAAATGCAGTCAGGCATTGACCAACGTAAATAAACAGCAAAACACACGAAATAAATAAATAATATCTGTCAACTTATGACCAATAGGTTATATATAATGTTGCCAGGTGAGTTTTTGAAATTACTATAAGGTACATGAAACTTACTAATTTTAGTACATAATTTTTTTCATGTGACCAACCATCTCATTTCTCAAGAAATTGAATTTGAAGACATTTGATTACTGCAAAATGTACCACATGTATTAATGCTTTTGTGACAAGACTATACTAACTATAACTATTTATTCCTAGCTCATCAGAAATTATTGTACATCTGGCAACTCTGTATAGAGCACACGATTATCAGTTGTTTTACCCCAGGAACATGGCGAATTGGATGCGCACCTAGAAATGCGCGAAACCTCTTCCCTGAAAGATTCCATTCTGATTGTTTTATTATCCTGTGGCACAGGTTTGTGCACACGTCACAGGTCTACAAAAAACATGTTCAAAATACGGTTTTGACGATAGAAAACTCCTCGAAATCTATGTGGTAGAAATTTTTTTTTATTGAAAATTCGGTTTCAGTACACAATATCTATTCAATATCTTTCTCTGGGTCGTCTTTCTACTCATTTTCAAGTTTGCTTAGATACCTTCACTAAATCCGCTACTAGCTCTTACGTTTATAATCATTATTATATTTTCTTAGTACTGCAATCTATTAGAAAATTGTTGTGGATACTTTAAAAGCTATTAGTAATGGTGCAATGCCAAAAAATGGATTGCTCAACATTTTACTCCTTATTGCTTCATATACTGTAGAAAATAATTCATAAATGATAAACCAGTAATAAATAATAATAGGACAACGTAAGGAGTTCATAAAGTTTTTTTCTCTAACTTTATTCCTACTATCTTTTTACGTTAAAGCAACTTATGACATTATGAGTTATAACAGAATTTGTTATCTACTGAAATATTTACATGGCAGTTACTCACTTTAAGACCTTGTTCAACCAACTGTTCAGAAATAGCAGCGCCAATACCAGCGCTGGCACCTGTCACTATAGCCACCTTACCAACCCATCGATCCAGAGAAAGAACCATTCTAAATCATCAACTAAACACTTCTAGCAGACCACAATTTAATATGTATTTCTTTATCGTAATGAGTTGACAACTGCCTAATCAACAATTTATTAAGTAGTATCTAATTTATGATACTATACATGGTGTTGCGTTTAATTTAATTAAATTTCTCACTTTTGCTTTTATGAATTGTACGTGTGCTGTAATTTACAGCCTTGGAAAATTTTGTTCCTGATGTATAAAACACTGTAAGCTACCATATTGCTCACAAGGAGCAATAACTCTGAGATCCGTAGCTCTATTTTTGTTTTTTTTTGTGGGGGGGGGGGATTCGACAACTGCTCCGGTTTATGTAATATTTTTTTCTCAAATATGAGAGCGCTATGTTTGTTTCTCTTCTCTTATCAGTATCTGTTAGTATATTTCCATAGATAAGTGGGACAGTGTTATATTTTATGTATATCTTATCAGCTAGATTAAATCAATGATATTCCTTAAGCCAGCCTCTCAGATTTAACCAAGACTGTTTGGTTTATTTATATTTACTTCATTTCTAAGAACTAACAACCAGGGGTAAAAAAAATCTATAGTAGGCTCGCAAAGAATGAAGAGTGGAGCAAGAACTGAACGTAAATTTATCAAAGGAAATTGTAGGTTTACTCCACTGAAGCTGACAATATCTACCACATAACAACATTAAACATTAAATGACTTTGCCGCCTAATAAAGAAGAGAAAACGTATTATTTTTCAATTATTTTTTGCTTGGTGTACAAGAAGCCGACAAAGGTCATAGAATTTAATTGACGTTCCGCCAGTATGACTTGTCTTCCAGTGGCGTGGCTTGGGATAGTTTTGTATATTATACAGGGTGTTTCAGGTATGCGGTAATTAATTTCTAGAGGTGATTCTACATAAAAAATATGTTAAAAAATGTTGTTTAATTTAGTAATAATTTGTTATTTTCCCTTAGTTCATTCAAGAGAATAATCAATGAAATTTCACTAATTTTGGGTGCCCCTTCAGAGGCCCGCAGCGCGCTTAGGAGGGATTTTTGGACCCGTGTTTGTATGAACTTTTCTTCATATTCTTTTATCTAAAATCATCCCTAGAAATTAATAACCGCATACCTGAAACACTCTGTATATACGATTTCACTTACTTATTAAAACAGAAAAATGAAATTCAAGTTGAAATGTTGTCAAATTTAAGTAAATAAGATATTTCGAATAAACAAACACTTAGCCTAGTTTAGGTTGTAGATCGCGTATTGCAGAAAATAAATGAATAAATAAATAATAATAATAATAATAATAATAATAATAATAATAATAATAATAATAATAATAATAATAATAATAATAATAAATAAACTTTATTTAAACTGGCGGGGTGTCAGCAAATGCTGGTATTAATCCCAACCAGAAACTCAAATAAAAAAATTACATTAAGTACAGAAAGTAAAAGATAAGCACAAAATCAGTAACATAAAAATATAAAAGTAATAAGGAATGAAAAGTAATGTAAAAATAGAAAATTACAATAAGTACAGAAAGTATCCACAAAATCAGTAGTACATAAAAAAGTAAGATACAAAAGATACAAAACAGAAGGTAGAAATATGTTGTTATTTAAATATACATGTAACAAAAAGTGCAAATTTAAGCAATTTTAACTAGTTACTTAAAAATAATTGTTTAGCATTTTTTTAAAATCCTTGTGAAGACAGACTTTTGATGTGATCCGGAATTGCGCTGTATAAGAAGGCAGCTAAATAAATGAAAGACGATTCATATTTTTTGGACCTATGACTTGGGATATTTAATGTAGTGTCTACGAAACGTAGACGAGAGCTATGCAGGGAACCCCGGAATATTAATTTCTTACTAAGGTATTTAGGCTCCTGATATATTAATATGTTGTGCACAAGACATACCAGATGTAGTTGCCATTTGGATTGAAGGATTAGCCAATTAAATTTTTTATAAAATGGTGTGATATGATCACGCCTAGGTATCACTACCGAGAAACGTAAGCATGAGTTTTGCAACTTTTGCAATCTATATTGTTCTGCGGCAGTAAGACATGGTCCATAAATGACGTTTCCATACTCAAGTTGAGATATTATAAGAGACTCTGATAATTTTACCTTAGTAGTTGTTGGTAAGATATATTTAAAGGCATAGAGCGATTTCAGCTTCGCATAACATTTTTGCAGTAATTTGAATTTCAAACGTTAAGTGTTTATCAAAGATAATTCCCAGACTCTTGGCAGATTCTACGAATAGTAATTCTGTACCATTTATATTTAACTTACAAGAATCGTCAGTAAAAGCTAAGCGTTTAGATTTGAAATTAATAGCAGCGGATTTTTGAGCATTGAGCTTTAATCCATGATCACTTGAATATTTATATATTGAATCTAAATCAGTATTTATGTTGGCTATTGCCCGATCTACGTTAACTGGATTATATGAAGTATACATTTGACTGTCGTCGGCATACTGATGGAATTTACAGGATTTTATTTTCTCATGTAGATCAAACATAAAAAGCACAAATAGTATGGGGCCCAAGACTGAGCCTTGGCGCACCCCTGTTTTGACAAAGTTATTTTGAGACATCAGTGGTTTCTCCGAGCAATATAATTTCACCTGTTGAGTTCTTCCTGATAAATAATTTCTGAACCAATTTACCGACTCAATTCCTAAATAGGCAAGTTTACCCAATAGCAGTTCGTGATGTAAACAGTCAAAGGCCTTTGTGTAATCTAACATTACAGTAGTTGTAACTTGTGAATCATCAATAGCCTTTAAAAAGTCATCGGTCATGTCTACGAGTGTGGTGGCAGGGCTGTGGCGGGCTCGGAAACCTGACTGATTTTGTGGTAATAAGTCATGGGAGCGGATATGATTTAATAACTGCTTTAATATGATTCTTTCTAGAACTTTTGACATTATATTTAAAAGACTTATAGGTCTGAAATCAGCATAATTTTCTAGTGGATACTTCTTTGGTAGCGGTATAATGACATCTTCTTTCCAAGGTGTTGGAACTACATTATTTTCTACTGAAAAGTTTATTATATGAGTTAGCGGTGTCACTAGGAAATATAAACAAAGTTTTAACGTATTTAAGGAAAATTGGTCACTACCAGCAGAGTTAGATTCAATTTGCGAAAAAACTTCTAATACATCCTTTTCTTCAACACTGTGTAATTTTAATTTGCTATAAATATCGGGATGGGCAGTGGTTTTATAGGCATTAATAACTTCATTGTCGACTTCAATAGAGGGAACTGAATCCACAACATCACATAATAACCAAAAGAAATTATTGAATTTTCTCCCACAACCGCACGCCCTTGGATCTAATTTTCACTCTCTTTGAATCAGTTACGTTGTGTTATTTTTAATGATCGGAAATTTGGTAGTCGTCCCAGATTCGCACTAAGGTGAAAAATACGTAATATTAAAAATATTTACTTTTCTAAAAATTGACGAATATTTTGATTCTAGCTTCTCTTCAAAGATAATCGATACATTGTTTATTATTTATTGCACATTTCGTATTTTATTAAATGATTCATTAGTTGGTAGCTTAAAATTTTCAAGTGATTATTTTAATCAAAATCTCCATTAAGTTATTAACCACTGATGTGAACGTGTCTTATAATTATTTAGATAATATGTCTCATTTATTCCTTTAAATCTCCGATGTCGTTTATTTTAATTAGTTCATCGTTTTTATTATTTTCATCTACCGAACGAAATAACATTTTTCAGTAATACCTAATATACGATTCAAATGTATTGACCTCTCACTTCAACCGCGAATATCTCAAAAACGGAGGAGCAGAAAAAAATTGAAAAAATTATGTGTTTATTGAGTCTTTTTAAAAAAATAATAATTATGTGTTTATTGAGTTTATTCTACTGCGACTACGCATGAAACAAGTCAGAGTCGTGATAGGTCTCTTGACCGGCCACGGCTCTTTCAGGAAACACCTGCACACCATGGGGGTGGTGGACCACCCCGACTGCAGGTTTTGCGAGGACGAGGAGGAAACTTCCATCCACATCCTGACTTCCTGCCCTAGGTTGATGAACCTGAGGCACAAACACCTCGGTATTGGCTTTCCAGTGCTGGAGGAAATAAGAAATTCCCCCATAGGGAGGATTTTGGCCTTTGGAATCCGGCCTGTATGGGGGCTTTCAATAAATTGGTTAGCCGTTGCACAATGGGCCACAAGGCCTAAGTGCGGAGACCCTTGGTCGCCCCGCTAGAAGAAGAAGAAGAAGAAGAAGAAGAAGAATAAGAGGAAGAAGAAGAAGAAGAAGAAGAGTGTATTCTAAACTAATCACTGAAATTTGAATAATGTACTTTGGAGACTTTTGAAGTTCTGCTAAGTTATATTGAAAAATGTCCTACTTTTTAAGGAAATTTTGACCTTACCAGTTTTAAATCCTTCATATCTTGGAAAGTATGCATACTATGTAAATAGTATTTTAGACACCGATAAAGCATAGCATTTTTTGTACGAGGAAATTTTTTCATAATTTTTTATTTTCAAATTTTGCAGTTATCGTCAAAACGTGACGTCATGTTTATTCGGTTATTTATTAATGTATTTAAAAAAATTTTGACGAAATAATTAATTACAAAAAATGTAAGCATTTTCAGAAAAAAGAGTTGAAATATATCAAATATTAATTTAGTTATCAAGCGTAAAGGATAATATAATTGCAAGTTTGCAATATTATCTATTGAACTTGATAACTAAATTAATATTTAATATACACCGATAATTTTTTCTGAAAATACTTACATTTTATAAAATTAACTATTTTAATAAAAACTTTTTAAATACATTGATAAATAACCGAATAAACATAAAGTCACGTTTTTGAGAATAACTGCAAAATTTGAAAATAAAAAATTATGAAAAAATTTCTTCGTACAAAAAATGCCATGCTTTATCGGTGTCTAAAATATTATTTACGTAGTATGCATATTTTCCAAGTTGTAGCGGATTTAAGACTGGTATTGTCAAAAAGTAGGACATTATTCAATATAACTTAGCAGAACTTAAAAAATGTCCAATGTACATTATTCAAATCAGTGATTGATTTAGAATAGACTCATAATACACATAATTTTTTCAATTTCTTCGCGGTTAAAGTGAGGAGTCAATACGTTTGAATCGTATATTAGTTGAACATCTTTGCTTTAAGATAAGTCAATTGGCTTCCTTTACTATATTAATGTTTAAATAATATTCTTTTAGTGAGATAGGAATAAAATATGAATTTAATTATATTTGTCACAGTTTAATGATAACTTTTTATATATTGAAAACTGTTAAAATTATTTAAAAAAAATATTCCTATCAGCAACATATCTAAAATACCTACTTAATAATACATTATTTATTATTTGCTGGGGTACATCTAGTGAAATGACCTTGTACACTTTTACTCGCTCTTATATTTTTTTACGCTGGCATTATCAAATATTTTGGTTAAAAATAGATATTCTAATATGTGTTATTAACACATATTGCGCAATGTCTACGATTTGCCCGTTATATGATAAATAAATAAATAAAAGCATATTTATCATCAGGATGAGTTTGCTGTTTCTATTTTTTACATTACGATTTCTGTTATTAGATAAAAACATACAGTAAATAGGTATTTATCTATTTAACGATAATAAATAAAATTTGCACAGAATTTCGTTGCTGATTCGACTACCGATTGGAAGGAACTATTTTTTGGCTACAAAACTATTATTTCCACTTCCATGCAATGGAGCAAAAGTATAATAATCGTAAAAAAATCAGCTTTTGGTTGTTGCTGAAATAGATTTAGAATGGCATGATAATTCTCATTTTTGACCAATGGCAGGACTAAATTTATTTTATAAATTGTTTCTGCTGTTTTGATAAAATTAAGGATAGAAATTTACTGGGCCTATGATTGTCGTTCGTCTAATTTTATTTATTTATTTATTTATTTAATCGTCTTATTTATATTTACGTCCTTTACGCGGAGTTTAGCGAATGCTATTCCACCACTCAACCAGGACACATACACATAGACATAAACACAACGACCATTCCCTGCGATATTGCCATCTAACGCAGCTGAGACTCGAACTCAGGATAGATATCAGCGACTAGACATATTGTGCCACCCAACAGCGGTGTAGTAGACTGCTACCATCTCGGTAACACATTAAAAACACCACTAAACATCCATACCCTGGTCAGAATTCGAACCCGGGACCCCGTGGTCGCAAGACAAACGCCTTAGCATTGCGCCACTGAGCCGGTTAACGACTGTAATAATTTGTTATACAAGATCTGAAACAGGTTATTTAGCGAATTTTTATATATTTCGAAACTTTTTTAATCAATTTGATTTTTTTTTCGCTAAGAAGCACTTGTAGCACAAGATGAATTTTTATCTATATTTTACTTTATTATTCAAATAATATCATTTTTTAGTCCTACGGGGGGCCTAAAATGAGCCTCATCTACCCACCTCTTTGTATTTTTTTTGCGTGGATGACTACTCTGGATCGGCTTAAGATATTAACCTTGGGTAAACTATGTACTAGAACAAAATCTGGAGCTGGATTATATATTACCTCATTTCGTGTAAGAGTCGAGGAGTAATAGGGATAAATACGTAAAACAACCTAGTAAGAGTCCAGAAATTTGGGATTTGGTGTATATAGTAGAGGCCAAGGTCTCATTTTTTTTTAGGACGTCTGATAATGGTCCCAAGAGTTTTAAGTGGGTCTTGGCAATTCGAAGATCCTTCTGTGAATTGTCTGTGCTTTTAAAAGCAAAACTACATAAAGCTTGACAATAAATAAAACAAATATACTTTTCAACATATAATAATATACTAATTTACATATCCAGGGATACAGAAGCTGGTTAAAAGAATCGAGTAAAGAATATAATAATGCAAATGAATAGCGATTACAGCTAGATGACTGTGATTGTGTCATTGGTTCCACCATCTCGGACCCTTGAAATACGCAATAACTCTTTTCCAATTACCCGGTTCTGTCGACCAACCAGTACCATAAATTAGTAATATTATTTTTGTACGAGTTTTTATATAAAGTTGAATATTGGTCTTATAATAAGTTCCTGAATCTGAAAAATAAAAAAGTATCTGTCAAAAAATTACTTTGTTTAAAAATACTACAAAAAGACTGGGGATTTTCAAAATATTTCTAAAACAGAACATAATATGAAAATCTGAAAATATCCATAAATGGTTATATGCAATTTGCTTTAGCTTTCCAAACTTATAAACCGTACTTCAATTAGATACATTTTGTGATAAGAAACGAATTTATTTATTGGATTAATCTTTGCAACCTCACGAAGGGCTGGTATGAGAAGTAGCTATGAAAACGATTCGCGTTGCCTGCACATATGCACGTAAGCAATTATTATTTAAATGATTTTAATGTTGTCTGGAAATATCAACGTTATGGAAAACCTAGACAAGTCAGTGAATTTTATAGCTTATTAAGAGCCGCAATCCTGTTTTATCTAATTGCCACTATATTACCAATATTACCTGAACATGAGGAGGTGTGGACAAGACATAGACGACAGCATCTGCAATTTGTTCTGAGTCAATATAGTTTCCATCTCCATATAGTTTCTTAAATGCATCTGGAATTATTTCGGTGTCTACAAGACCTGGACTCAAACTCTAAAAAAAAGAACAATAGCCGTAATCGCCTTAGGAACGTTATTTGCTAAAATTACCGTAATTTTTATTTTTAATTTCAAAGAATTCAACTCCAGCCTTAGCGTTTCGGCCAAAGCAGTTACAGCATGTTTAGAAGCGGGGTAGAAATTTACGTTCGGTACATTCTCTACTATATGGCCAACAACACTATTGATATGAATTATGTGTCCATCAACATTGTTTGCTTTCATGTCCTTTATAGCTTCCCTTGTCGCTATGGAGAGTCCTAACACGTTAACTTGAATCACATCCTTCCAATCTTCGGTAGGTCCATCGGTGAGACCATGTGTTGCCCTTAGAATGCCAGCATTGTTGATGAGAATGTGGACAGGGCCCAAGTTTTCTTTGATCCATTTAAATGCGTTTAAAATATCATCTTCTTTGCTTACATCCGCTTTAACAGGGAACAACTTGCCACTTTTCTTAGACAGTTTCTTTGCCAACTCGTCTAGTCGGTCTTTCCTTCTTGCTAGGGCTACAACCTGTAACAATTTTAAAACAAATGTATTCTACACCTTAATTGAGCTCGACGATAAGACGGATGGTTTGTCCAACTTAGAACTCACTTTTCGTGCATCTCTGGAAATTCTTTACTGATACTTTCTCTACTTCCATAGTGATATGTCTATAGTATGTCGTTTCAGTCAGCACGTATACACATTTTATTTTTTGTTTCGGAAATACGTCAATAACACAGCCCTATAAAGTTATCCTCTTTTGGGTACAAAACGAGGAATATATTGCATTCGATTGGTACATTTTTAAAACCGGTAATAATGCTCGTAGAGGAAAAATTTTCATATCATTGTGTTTGTGATCTAATTCTGAACAACTTTCAAAATGTCCGTCCGTATGTCCGTCCGTCCATCTTGGAAGCACGATAACTTAAGAACGAAAAGTCCGATTGTATTGAAATTCGGAGAGTAAGTTAGTGTTAGCTAGAGGAATATATATATTGCTTTTGAACAATATCCATCAGTAAACAATAACGTGATTTATTATAAAAATAAAAATGCTTAATGCTTTGTAATTAAACAAAAAAATGTCTAAAACTAATATTATTTACAAAAAAAAACTGCGAAGAGTATCCTATAGAATGTGCAGCAATTACATAAAAAGTGCAGTAAATCGGCGATAAGTATAAAGGCTAGCTTGTTTCTTACATAATTCGATAAGATAAATCCAATGCTATCCACCAAAATTGACTACCACGTCAGGGCTTTGAGATATCGTAACCCAACCGTGATAAAATGCTAATTTTTCGGTATATTTGGGCTAGGACATCCAAGAAGTCAGAGGTGATAGAATGATAGCAAAATTTGCCTGTTTTTAGGTAACAGAGCTAGCCTGGGAAAAATCGTATAAAGGTTTAGCAGGTCTTTAAAAACCAAAACAGGCGTTGTTCTTGGATTTTTGAAATTTTTCCGTAATTACCCCTATTCAGGGGTTGAAATAAATAAATCTAAAATCAATTATATTTGTATTATTTCTATTAAGTCGATCATAAAAAAGTAAGATTATGTATTTTCTATACAGTAATATTCTAAAGGTTAAATATTCACCCATAGGCACTCTAAGGGGGTGAAATCATCCTCAGAATATCAAAAATATTTCTTTAAATTCTGAAAATAATGTATGTAAATGTTTCAAAACATGAAAAAGGAAACTTAAATAGATGTTTTAATTTCTTATGGTTTTCTTTTTAGTAGAGGCAATGAAGGCAAAATATTGTAAAAACCTCGCAAAAATTAATAAAAGAATCATCTCTGGGATATACGTAGTTAATAACCTGTAGAATGGAATGATGCATTCTTTGCATTTCCAAGTTCCGGGAAAATTCAGAAAAATATGGAAAAACTTTTTGATTTTCGGTTTCTTTGCTCTAACGGCTAAAATAATGAAAATACAGATAAAAGTTTTCAACAAAATTTGTAGCTCGTATCTTCCTCTGCAAAATAGGTCTTTACAAATTTTTGTCTTACTTAAACGGTTTAGGAGATAAATGCAGTATTCCACTTACGAGTTTTGAGCCGCTCCGAAATACGCGGAAAATGAGAATTCTCTGGGAGTTTCGTACGACCGGACATATCGATCGATAAGTATTACTATTCAGAGCCGCTAAAAAAAATTAAAACAAAAATGTTGAGAAAAGTCTCAGCTTTAATGTGGAACTAATCATAAAATTCATACAAATTTTTATCATAGAGAAAAAAGTGTTAGAAGATGGCTTAGTAAAGTTATACAGTTGATTTATTCACATCTTTGAGTTTTACGCATCCTGCCTATTTCTCCCTTAACAATGGGTGCTTTTTCTCTGCATGGATTCGATTCCACGCATTTTAATCTATATTTCGTGAAAATTTTGTTGAAGAATATTCAGAAAGAAATAAGTTGTATATGTTTAACTGTATAATTGTGGATTTTCTGAACGTGTATGAATAATGTAGACAAATTCAAAAAGTACTGCGCGCATTTAAAAAACTCTAAAGTCATTCGAAAGGATATGTTTTATTGTACTTATAATCCAAAAATTAAGACTGTGCTATTATTATTACTTAAGATATAGCGAATTGAACTCCAAAATTTGGAGGTGATTGATCGATGAGAAATATACCCTCTACTTTGATCTCAAGGCATACTTTTCCAACAAAAGTAATTGCAATAAAATGTTAATGGGATTAATATATGTATATAATATATATATAAGAATATACAAGCAAAATGAAATATCATTCTAACGACTCCCGGAAAAGATATGAATTAATCTGTGGATCAACTGTATATAGTTCACTAAGGGCCGGTTTTTCAATGTCCAGCTAAAAGTGCCTGGTAGGTAGCTGCTAGTTACGCTTAGCTGGCAGTTATATCTATGGTAGTGTTTATCAATAGCAATTTAACTGCCAGCTACATATCCATGAGTTCAATTATTTGTTAGCTATGTTGGCTCTACTGATTCTGCCTGAAGTTTCTTACAATTGGTTTAATTCAAATTCCGCGCGTGTTTTAGTGACAGCTTATCTAATTTAACCTCAAAATTCATTGGGTTGTGTAGCGTGTTGATTGATATTCTGTTTTTGATTTGTTGCGTTTGTGTATCAGCAATAATTGCAATGGAGAGCACAAAAAGCAATGATGTGAATGCTGAGTATCCCTACCAGTCCGTAATGGTTCCAATTTCTTCCTCTATCATCTCAACGATTTGTAAAACAGTTTCTTTACGCAGTCGAAATCTTATAGAAAAATCTTTGTCTTCATAATTCTTAAAATTATTTTCTCGTTCCCTTATGGTATAGGGTCTCCTTTCATACTATATAAATTCTATAGTTTCGTCGTCATCACCACTCATATTCAGAATATTATTAATATAATTCATTATTGGCAATAATATATTTAATATAAATCACAAATTAAAAACGAATATATCAACCACATTGACTTAGATTATTTTAGAATTGTCAGAAATTGAACCAAATACGCATGTGCAAATCCACTAACAGTAGAATAAATCCTTAACTGGCACTTTCAACTCTCTGCTAAATTTACTTTCAGATAGTGAGTTTAACCCTCCGGTAAATTTTACCTGCACATTGAAAAACAGTTTATCTGTCAGATAAATTTTATCTGACAGTTAAGCTATTTAACTGGACATTGAAAAACCGGCCCTAAGCCATCTTCTGTCACTTTCTCTCTTTGATAAAATTTTTTATGAATTTTGTGATTAGTTCCAAAATAAAGCTGAGACTTTTCTCTACATTTTATGTTATTTTCATTTTTTTTAGGGGCTCTGAATAGTAAGAATTATCGATCGATGAGCCCGGTCCTACGAAACTCCTGGAGAATCCTCATTCAATAATATTATCGCGGATTCCTTAATTTTTCTTTTTTTGCTATCTGCCTCTTTTGTTAAATTTTTTGACGAGTCCCAGTTTATTCTATGTCCGTTCTCCCAAGCGTGTTCGCAGATCTTGGACCTCCGAATTTCATTTTTTCTGATGTAATTTTGATGTTCGCCCAATCTTACACTAAATGGTCTGGATGACTCACCCACGTAATGTGTGTTGCACTCACACGGAATACTATAAATGCAGTTTTTTGAATGTTGCTCGTGGTTCTTCGGTTTCGTCTTTGTTAGAATATATCTTAAAGTGTTATTTGTTTGAAATACCGTCCTAATATCAAATCTGTCACCGATGCGGCGCAACTTTTCGGATAATCCGCATACACACATTAACGCTGTGTAACGTTTTTCAGATTTTTGTCGTACCTGATTGTTATTTTCAATATTTATGAAGGTTTTATCGACAAAACCCTCAGGGAATTGGTTATTTATAAGAACTCCCTTTACAAACCGCTTCTCATTGTTTAGTATTTCGCCATTAGAAGAAATTATTTTGGCCCTATCATACAAACCTTTTACAACACCCCTTTTAACGTGCATCGACTGATTTGAGCTGAAATTTAAATATCTGTTGGTATGTGTTGGGTTTCTATAAACACTTGTACCATTTACACTTTTAATTAAAACATCTAAAAATGGTAATTTATTTTTAGTTTCCTTTTCTAAAGTAAATTTAATAGAATGCTCTCTATTATTTAAATATTCCAAAAAAACTATCTAGTGGCTCAATACCGGGAAGCCAGATATCATATACGTATCTCCACCAGATAATCGGTTTGTATGCACAATTTTGAACATGCCTAGTCTCAAAATCCTCCATAAATATATTGCTTAAAATCGGTGACAATGAAGAACTCATTGCTATACCGAAATGCTGCTGATAGAAATCATTTTCCAATTGAAAATAAGTTGTTTTTATACACATAGTTAAAAATTCTATTATGGTATTTACATCCAATTTAGTTTAAGCTTCCAAATTATTTTCATTTAACAAGTTGTCTTTGATTATTTTTAAAGTTTTGTCTATTGGGACGTTAGTGCACAGACTAACTACGTCAAAACTAACCATCAGATGTGTATTATGAATATTGTTTTCATAAACTTTTTCGATAACATTTTTTTACTATTTTTATATACGAGTCAGTATTTCCAGACAATGGATTCACAATTTTAAGCAGAAATGTTGCCAGGTTGTGGCATGGCGAATTAATGGAAGTAACAATTGGTCTTAATAGGACATTCTGTTTATGTATTTTTGGTAAGTCATAAAAATGAGGAGGTTTGCTATAATGCGGTGTAAGCTTCCGTCGTTCAAAGTCATTAAATTCATTTTTGTATTTAAATAAAGTTCTATACATTTTGCTCTGAATTGATTTTGTTGGGTTCTTACTTAATTCTGAATATGGTCTTTCATTGATAAGTGTCGTGATTTTTTCATCATATGTATTTTTATTTATAATGACTGTGGCATTACCTTTGTCCGATGGCGAAATCTTAATGGTTTCATCTCTCTTCAAAGAGGATATTGACCGTTTTTCCTCTGTGATTAAATTTTCTTTAATTTGATAATGCCTCTCTAAAGCAATTTTTGCCCGCACACGATATTCATTTCCGTCATCTGTTGGCATGTTTTGTGCAGTTTTTTCTACGACTGCTATTATATCAAATACTGGTTAATTGTGATATTTTGTAGATTCCCCGAGCATTGCTTAAAGAGAAAAAATACATGTGGCAGGACGTTCCAAAGAATTGAAAAAGGAAAAAATTTAAGATAATGCCACAAATAACATTTAGACAACAATGATAATTTTAATAACATGTGGCCAAGTAAGAATCAGCGTCAAAAGTATCTATCATAAATACAAAAAATTCGAGAATAAAACGAAAAACCGTTGAAAAGCAGAATAATAATTGCCTAATAATAAATATTTGATGCTAGTAGTCGTCTAATTCAATAATCATCTATATCACACAACAGACACAGATATTAAAGAATTAAAAATGTTTGGAATTTTTGTTTCCCATACATCCTTAAATACCTCAGATTTTTTGGACCGATGATATTTATGTATTAATATCATCACTCAATGTCAGTTAAAAAAAGAATAGTACAAAAAATAATTTACTCACATGAAGACCATTTTCCACTAACTGTTCTGCAATGGCAGCACCGATACCCGAACTGGCACCCGTGACTACCGCCACCTTACCAACCCATCGATCCAAGGAAAGCACCATTCTGAATTCTAGTTCTACTTCAACGCCTGAAAGAAGCTGAAATGAAGTAGCGCTTTTTGCAGTAGATATTTATATATATCCATAGCACCCTGATAAAAGATATTGCGTCTCAAGGTCAAAGTTAAGCGATAATTACATCATGCAGGTCTAAATTTACCCTATACTGAGTAGGATGTCTGCCTATTTACGATTATGAAACAACCGTTACAAGCATAAAATAGCCGCCTACCCTATTTCTTGCGCAACAATACATCGCAAGTAAATTAAAATGTTGCGTGATAAAATTCTAGTTGAATTCATATTCTTCAGTTGACTAGGACATGCTTTCAATAGAATCATTGGAATGAATTGGGCCAATAACACATAAAAAGTTTATAACATTTTGGTTTGAAATTTTACCGTTGTTCAAAAAGTAATGCAAATAAATAAGAACTAAAAAATACTGTGAGATATATAATATTCTTTAGATAGAAATGAACAACTTTTGCGTCTTAAACTTTTTCTTCAAATTGCTTCCATCTCACTTAAAAAAATTACAAATAAATGAGTTGATTCTACGGTTGGTTCCTTGTGAAACATTCTTCAATAATTGAAATATACAGAAAATTATGCTTTTTAATGTTTCAAAAAGTTTTATTAAAACTCTACACGTGTTTAGGCTTATTAGGCCTTTATCAAGAGTACAAGATATTACTAAATTTAAAATGTTTTCCTTACTTATTTATACCTAATGGAAGGTATAAATTTATACCTTCCATTAGGTATAAATAAGTAAGGAACACATTTTAAATTTAGTAATATAATATAAATTTATACCTTCCATTAGGTATAAATAAGTAAGGAACACATTTTAAATTTAGTAATATCTTGTACTCTTGATAAAGGCCTAATAAGCCGAAACACGTGTAGAGTTTTAATAAAACTTTTGGAAACATTATAAAGCATAATTTCCTGTATATTTAAATTACAAATAAATGAATTTGTAGACCTTCAATAATCCGTTTAGGGAAACGTAAACGTTTTAGAGAAAAATTCAAAAGCCAAAACTTGTTTATTTTTGTAGAAAGAACACGCCTGGCGTTTCTCAAGATTTCTTAGCCAAGAAATAATTTCGGTCAAGGATTTCATTTTTTTTTTTTTTCAGAAAAGTTCAGAAAAATTCATACACATTCTTTAGACGAAAATATACAACATTTACCTTAGTTGGTAGTTTCCCTGCCACCACCCTGATTTAACAGGGAAAAAAACCATTATTTTTTTTTGGGGGGAGACGAAAGCGTTTTAGCGAAAAAGTCCAAGAGGCAAAAATTATTAATTTTTGTGTAAAAAATACTTGAAGAAAGAAAATCTAGGGAAAACCTTGTCTGAAATTATTTCCAGCTATGTTCTTCGGTCAAAAATAAGCAACTTTTGACTCTTGGAGTTTTTCTCTAAAACGCTTCCTTCGCCCTAAACTAATTAATAAAGGCGTGTGACTAATTTTTGTTGTAATTTTTTTTCCAGGAAAAGGAAGCACTTTGGAGAAAATGTCTAAGATACAAAAGTTCCTTGTTTTTGCCTAAAAAATGTACCTGAATTTTGCATTTGTTATAAAACTGATTAACCGATTTAAATGCGGTTGGGCTTATATTGTAGATATTTTTAATGCCTACAACTTCTTCCACAGGCGTATTTTCGTAAAACCTAAAGAGAAATTTATACAAGCCAAAAACTTGTCTTCCATAACTTCATTTGTTAATTTAAAAATAGACGCATACATTTTCAGCTGTAGGATTTTAGGTACAATAGTTATAAATACTGAGAGGTACCGTAGGCGCCTACAACTTTGAACATTTTTTTAACATGTATTTAAAATATCTTAAATATATTTTTTTTCACTGAGAAAAGAAAAAGTAGGTTATAGTGGCATCATCTTTAGCTACACATCTCCACATCAAAATCTGTTAAAAATAAAATTACAATGTCTTATATATACATATTTTTTAGACGAGTTCAAAGTTGGGGCTCTATAACCCTTCTTTGAACAGTGATATATTATTACAAATTTCAAAGAAGTAAATTGACAGGGACAACTTTGAACACTACAGGAATTTAAAAAAAATATTTAAAAAATATTTTGATTAAAAAAATCACAAAAAAATGTGTATTACTCTGAAACGAAAATGTTATTATTAATAACTAAAAACAGAACAATCTATAAATAAAAATGAAATCTTTTACCAGTAACACTTAAAGATTTAAAACAAAAACAAAAATATTTAACTGTGGGTAAATATTAACTAACCCATGATTTTCAAAAAATGCTTTATTTCACGCTTATTGAAGATCAGAGAATTTCTCCTATCTATAGTAGGATAAGACAAGCACTCTATAATTTCATTAGTAGGAATTAAACCTGTCCTCAGCGTTAGGCCAAAAAAAATGTGTCTGTCCGTTTCCTTGAAATCCCTAAAAAAGTGACTTCTACATTATTTTCCTGTTTAGATACATTTAAAATTTTGCCTATGTAATCCTTCACGTGGTTCTTCATTTTAAATTCTACTATGTAAAATTTATCTGGGATGAGTTCAAATTCCTTATTAAGTTCTTCTTTGTCACTTGATTTTTCTTCACTATTGTCAGATGTAACATTGTCGCTCTCTTCCATATTTTCTTCAAAATCTACTTCATCGCTGGATTCTCTTTCAAGCTGCTCGTCATTTTCTATTCTCTTCTTGTTCAAGCTGTTCGTCACTCTCTATATTCTCTTTTTGCAAATCTTCAAGTCTGACGCATTTTCCAGCTGGAACCTGAATTTTTTCTTTTTGTTTTATCTGTTCTGTCTTTGGTTCCTCTAAGTTCCTGTAACACATCTATGAATGAGCTGGAAACAATTTCCTCGATAGGCAATTCCTCATTGTTTTCTTTGTAATCTGGTAATCTTTCCTTGACATTGTTTGGATTAAAGGGGTGTATTCCAGACTTCCGAAATCCCGATTTTAAATTATCTGACATTTCTTTGTCATTTGGATAGATTTTTTTATATAGGGATTTTAATAATCGAAGAAATTCATCTTTGGATACTGTTTGGCTTTTTCTCCTGCTTTGCATTTTATAGGTGTCCAAAACACTGCGCCAAGCCCTTTTTAAATTACCATAATAAGCAACATCTAACGGTTGCATCAAGTGAGTTGTGTTAGCTGGTAAACATATAAATTTGACATTGACATCATGCTCTTCCGCTAATGTTAAAACAGATTTAGTAAAATGGCTACTCAAGTTGTGGCCTATAATAAGTTTCAAACGTCAACGTTATTTACAATAATTTTACAGAGTACTCAATAAGAGTAATATAATTAAACAAATGGATGCTGACATTGAGAACGAGTGTAGGAAAGATACAGAAATTGCCACTTTAACCTTCGAGAAAATTATATATGATGGAGTATGAATTTTTCTTAAATTGGAGGAATAAAAAAAAATTTAAATAAATACTAAATATTTGATAATCGTGGACAAAGTATAGTATTCTACTCGCATCATTATACGCGCAGTCACAACCTCCTCTATTTAGTAAGTAGAGGAGGTTGTGGTGTGGTGCAATTCTATGTCCCGCAACATAAGAGAAGCATAGCAATTAGTACATTTCAATATGTTGATATTATGTGGTTCTAGCGAGAAAAAAGGTCAGAAGTTTGCATGAGGGTTTCTTTAGTGCTCCAAAAGATCTGAAAAGGTTATGGTTGAGATCAGATTACGTTTAGTGCCGCTATTGCACACAATTTAGTTATTTACACATATTGGAATATTTTCAAAAACATTGTTTCTTCTTTTCATGTAACAAACGAAATAACATTTTCATAAAATACCCTGGAAAAAATGTTTCGATTTAAGATAAGTCAGTTGGCTTCCTTACTATAACAATGCTAAAATAATATTCTTTTAGTAGTTTGAAACGGGGACAATCTCTCAACGATTTTGAATATTAAAATCCTCTGTTTCAGTAAAAAATCGACTAGGATAGAAAATACGAATGAAATTTTATTTCATAGTATTTTTAACGATTTCTTCTTATATCTTGAAAGCTGTTAAAATTATTTAAAAAAAGTATTGTTATCAGTAATATTTCTGAGATAATAATATATTATTTATTATTATGTCTACGATCCGTCCGTTATATGATGAATAAATCAGTAAAAGCTAATTAATTATTATCAGGATGAGTTTGCTGTTTCTATTTTTGCATTATGATTTCTACTATTAGATAAAAACATACAGTAAATAAGTATTTATCTATTTAACGATAAAAAATAAAATTTCGACCGAATTTCGTCGATGATCATTTAGGCTTGCTGACTCCTACCGGTTAGAAGGAACTACCTTTTCGCTACAAATCTATTATTTCCACTTCCACCATGTAATTGAGTAAAAGTGTAATAATTGTAAAAAAAAATCAAGTTTTCGATGTTGCCGAAATAGGTTTAGAGTGACACAATAATTCTCATTTTTGACCAACGACAGGACTACATTTATCTTCCAAAATGTTTCTGCTGTTTTGATAAAATTAAGGCTAGAAATTCAATAATAACAATAATAATAATAACAAAGTCTTTATTAGGAAAGCATGTACATACAATACATCAAATCGCTAAGGCGAAGTCTAGCTAAAGCTATTCAAATTTACTGGTCCTAGATTGTCTTTCGTCTAATGACTGTTTTAATATATTATACAAGATCTGAAACACGTTATTTAGCGAATTTTTATGTATTTCGATACTTTTTTAATCAATTTTATTTTTTTTCCGATAAGAAGCGCTTATAACACAAGATATGTCTTATCTATATTCCACTTTATTATTCAAATATTATCTCTGCCGGGGGCCAAAAATTAGCCTTATCTACCCATCTCTTTGCTGTGCGTTTGTAATTTTTGTGTGTGGATGATGTAACATTTGGATTTTCCATTTGTTTCGAATTTCGTCACATTTCTTAGATTTAACTCGTCCTGTATAGAGCATAAGTTGTTTTTTTAAGTGAGATTCACTGAGAGTAACAAGCTACTTGTTAAATATATTTCATCGTGTAACTATTTTACATTATCATTCTTTAATACCGTAGTTTAGCAACCATTGTGTACTAATTATATTTTAGTTATTCAGGTTATTTCGTGCAGCACCCAGTCTCTTCATAACCTAAAACATAACTTTACTTAATTATTGTTAGCACTTACTGATAAATGTGAAACTATGCAGGGTGTCTCACCGGGAACTGAATCGATCGATATAGAGAAAACCACGCAGCAGAAATTTTTGAAAATTTAGATAGCTACTAATGTAGATGTGGCCAATACAACTAAAATAATTAGAAGCATGGGGTACTTCCGGTTATACCGGGAATCGATACCAACTTGCTTATTTTAAATGGAATACCCTATATATTCTCGACTTTTCGAGATCACAATAAAATTCTGAGTTCAGGCATGTAGCCACCCTATATCTAAACCCAGTAGTTTCGAAGATATTTGACATTTTATAAAAGAATTGACAGGTGCAACGGTTTGCAATAACCGTTATAACATTTTCTGTGTAGGATATCTTTATTTGCTCTTTGGCACAGAGAAGGAACACGAGGAACGTTCTACAACTGAAATAAACTCAATAACATCTTACCAAGGGTTCCCTTTTTCGCGTTACATTTTGTCAACTTCAAACCGCGAAAACTTGTTTAGGTCAAATGAAACACTCTGTATATTTTTACGTCAAGTTGTGTAAAATTGAATTCCCTTTTTTCTCATATTAGCACTGAGGGGTTAAAGTTTTCAGCTTTTTGAAATATTTGCGATTTTATTAGAAATTCATGAATTGTAATCATTTCATCAAAATAGCCATGATTGGAAACAATCAGTCATTATCTTATGTCAAAAAATGCCAGCATGTTTAAATTACACCCGCGAAAACTTTTTAAATTTGTTTATTATTTATGGAGAATGTGATAAGGTAATGTCAAGAACTTGAAGCACATTTGCTACTCGATATCCAGAAAAACTGAAACCGTCACCAAACACTGTAAAACTGGAAAATTTTAAAAATTATGGCTCTGTCAAGGCAAAAATACAAAGAAGATAGCCTATTGTTGATGACGAAAACATTGAAATAGTCATTCTGGGATATTTTCATGCCTTTCCAAGGATGTCATTAAGACAAGCTGCTCTGGAATCGGGACTATGCAAGGATTCAATTCAGAGAATCTTATTAAAACATTAGTTTCACCCGCTTTCATTCCATATGGTCCTAGGATTAAAAGAAACAGATTTCCTAAGAAGACAGAATTTTTGTGAGTTTATTCTAATAAGGTCTGAAGGTGACGATTCTTATTTGGGAAATATTATATGGATAGATGAAGTAAAATTTACTAAAAATGGACTTTTTAATAGACACAATTTGCATTATTGGAGTGACTCAAATCCTCATATGTTCAGAGAGCGAAATTTTCAGGAAAGTTGGCAGTTCAATGTTTACTGTGCCATAAGAAACGATAGAGTGGTGACATTACAATTTTATCAGGAAACTTTAAACGGTAAATTAAATTTTTTCTTCTGCTAATACCTATAGGTAAATTTTTGTTTTTTTTTAGGTGAAAGATATTTGAATATCTGACAAAATTTGAATAATAACTATTTAGAAAATTTACCTCTCGCCGAAAATAGAAACATTTTTAATCAGCACGACGATGCTCCCCCACATAACGCATATTTAATTAATAATTATTTACAAGAAACTTTTTATATAATGGACCTTTCTTATGGCCTCCACGCTCGCCCGACTTATCAGTTCTGGATTATTTTATTTGGGGAACTATTAAAAATTAAGTTTATGAGAGCCCATTAACAACCATTCAAGATTGTATGCAGAGAGAAGAAATGCATTTAAAGACATATCACAGGATTCAATTAGAAGAGCTACCCATGAGGAAGTAATCCGAGGTGCTAAAAATGTGTCGAGGTTCAAGGGCGAAATTTTAAGCAATTGTTAAATTAAAATGGAATCATGTTTTAAATTGATCTTATCTCTGCTATTTTAGTTCAGGCCATATCATCAATTTGATTAATACACATGTTACAGTGTTAGCGTTATTTTCCGTTTTTGTGGATATCGAGTGGCAAATGTGCTGCAAGTTCTTGATATTACCTTATCACATTCTCCATAAATAATAAACAAATTTAAATAGTCTTCATGGGTGTAATTTAAACGTGCTGGCATTTTTCACTTAAGATAATGACTGATTGTTTCTAATCATGGCTATATTGATGAAATGATTACCACAGTTCATGAATTTCTAATAAAATCAATTGTTTCAAAAAGTTGAAAACCTTAACCCCTCAATCAGAAAAAAGGGGATTCAATTTTACATAACTTGACGTAAAAAAATACAGGGTGTTCGATTTGACCTAAACAAGTTTTCGCGGTTTGAAGTTGACAAAATGTAACGCCAAAAACGGAACACTTGGTATGATACTATTGAATTTATTTCAGTTGTAGAACGTAGTTCCCCTTGTGTTCTTTCTCCGTGCCAAAGAGCAAATGAGGATGTCCTACACAGAAAAAGTTATAACGGTTCTTGCAGACCGTTGCATCTGTCAAATTTTTTATAAAATGTCATATCTTCGAAACTACTAGGTTTAGATATAGGGTGTGCTGAACTCAGAATTTTATTCTCATCTCGAAAAGTCGAAAATATATAGGGTGTTCTATTTAAAATAAGCAAGTTGGTATCGACTTCCGGTATAACCGGAAGTACCCCATGCTTCTAATTATTTTAGTTGGATTACCCACACCGACATTAGTAACTTTCTAAATAATGAATTTCGTTTTCGCAAAAATTGTTGCTGGTACTTTTAAAAGTAAAACTACAAAGAGCTTGACTGTAAATAAAACAAACTATACTTTTAAACATATAATAATATACTAATTTTATATCCAGGAATACAGAAGCTGGTTAAAAGAATCGGCAGAGAGCGCTTTAGGTACATTTATTTTCTTAAATGCTAGCATTTTTAGAAAATATAAACCGTATTATGTAATAATGCAAATGAATAGAAAGATTATGCGATGTACAGCTGGATGACTGTGACT
Source organism: Stenurella melanura (assembly GCA_963583905.1). NCBI lineage: Eukaryota > Metazoa > Arthropoda > Insecta > Coleoptera > Cerambycidae > Stenurella > Stenurella melanura. The sequence goes on from OY757315.1 coordinate 20,763,068, forward strand.
GTGTCATGGTTTCACCATCTCAGACCCTTGAAACATGCAATAGCTTTTACTATTTGTCAATTATCCTGCTCTGTCCACGAACCAGTACCATGAATTAGTAATATTATTTTTGAATGAATTTCTATATAAAGTTGAAGATTGGTCTTATAGTAAGTTCCTGAATCTGAAAAATAAAGAAGTATATATTAAAAAATTATTTTGTTTAAAAATACCACAAATAGTCTGAGAATTTTCAAGATATTTATAATACAGTATATTTTGAAAGTCTGAAAATATCATTAAATAGTTCAATGTAGCTTGCTTTAGCTTTCCAAAATTATAAATTGAACTTCAGTTAGATTCATCTTGTAATCTGAAACGAATTTCTTCAATGAATTGATTTTTGCAACCTCTCGAGAGAAGTAGACATTAAAAGTGAATTATTTATTATTTGTTTGCTTATAGTAATGAAACATATTCTTTATAGGATTTTGCAAACAGCGGAAAGGAAAGCTATCTATGAGAACTAAAGGAAAAACTATATGTAAAAATATTAATGAAATCTTTGCATTCTTTCGATAACCTGACTTCCGGGGCCCAATTCTGGAATCCCGAACGAATTGATCATGCACGAACCAACTCGTGCAGTCTGGTTCGCATGCGAAGGCAGTTTTTATAGAAATCAAATTCTCCAGTGATAGTCGAAAAGCGGTACACGAGGCGAACACATTCGTCGACCGTATAACGTACATCGTATATATATTCATATGTAGACATATGTCGACCAATCGCAGACCGTGTAAGTCTGGGAACTTTTCGTTGCGGTCGTGGTGCAACAGTTGAGAAGTGTCAAAGTCAAGAAGTTTAAAATATGTCATCGTGGTGTTATCATTTGTTGTTGTTTTGCGGTTTGCACAAGGATGATTGCTTGGTTGTAGGCGGTTTTGAGATTTCATTCTTGTGTTTTAGAGGTGTTTGGAGGAGATCCCCTGCTAGGTCCTTAGTCCTTAGTCGAAACATTCTTACGAATTTTATATTGGACATATCAAAGGCATCGTAAACGCGATTATTATGTTCCCTTCTGACTTCTGCAGCTGGCTCCATTTCTTCCAAGTTACTAATTGTTATTAAAAGATTACGCTCATCCAAAGCAGCCATTAGAACACTCTAACATAATTTCCAACCAAAATAAAGCAGTTTGACTGAAGGTTGACAACTTAAAGGTTATGTTGATATGCGAATACGCTTTTCGCCACCGAAACACCGATCGAGTACTTTCCGTGCACGAATCTGTTCGTTCATGTGTTAGTCGACAGTTCGAGAATAGAAAAAGTACGTTCGTGTGCGAATATCAGCGTCATTCGTGCACGAATCGGGTTCGTCTAGTTTCGAGAATTGGGCCCCCGGTTATCCTAACAAGTAAAAATTCTTATTTGCCATTCTCATTTTAACACTAGCATCCAACATACTCCCCTACGGCTAGGCAGGTTAAACTAGTATCTACATGATCCCCTACGATATAAATAAATTAATTTCAGGCCTTTGTTCTCATTTTTAACTGAATTTACATATCGTAGGGGATTATGTAGATACTAGTTTAACCTGCCTAGCCGTAGGGAACTATGTTGGATGCTAGTGTTAAAATGAGAATGGCAAATAAGAATTTTTACTTGTTAGCATAACCAGAAGTCAGGTTATCGAAAGAATGCAAAGATTTCATTAATATTTTTACATATAGTTTTTCCCTTAGTTCTCATAGATAGTTTTTCTTTCCGCTGTTTGCAAAATCCTATACAGAATAAGTTTCAAGTAGACATTAAATTAAATTTACGATTCGCGTTACCTATACATATGCACATAAGCAATGATTATTTAAATGATTCTAATGTTGTGTGGAAACTTCATGAAAAACCTGGAAAAGTCAGTGAATCCTATAGCTTATTAAGAGCCGCAACCACTTTATCTAATTGCTACCATATTTCCGATGTTACCTGAACGTGAGGAGGTGTGGACAAGACATAGACGACAGCATCTGCAATCTGTTCTGAATCAATAACATTTCCATCTCCATATAGTTTCTTAAATTCATCTGGAATTATTTCGGTGTCGACAAGACCCGGACTCAAATTCTAAAAAAAAAAAAATGATAGTAGTAATCGCTTTGGGAAGGTTATTTTCTAAAATTACCGTAATTTTTATTTTTAATTTCAAAGAGTTCAATTCCAACCTTAGCGTTTCGGCCAAAGCAGTTACAGCATATTTAGAAGCGGGGTATACATTTAGGTTCGGTATATTCTCTACTATATGGCCAGCAACACTATTGATGTGAATTATGTGTCCATCAACATTGTTTGCTTTCATGTCCTTTATAGCTTCCCTTGTCGCTATGGAAAGTCCTAACACGTTAACTTGAAACACATCCTTCCAATCCTCGGTTGGCCCATCGATGAGACCATGTGTTGCCTTTAGAATGCCAGCATTGTTGATGAGAATGTGGACAGGACCCAAATTTTCTTTGATCCATTTAAATGCGTTTAAAATATCATCTTCTTTGCTTACATCCGCTTTAATAGGGAACAACTTGCCACTTTTGTTAGACAGTTTCTTTGCCAACTCGTCTAGTCGGTCTTTCCTTCTCGCCAAGGCTACAACCTGTAAAAATTTTAGAACAAATTTATTCTGCATCTTCATTGAGCTCGGCGATAGGAAGGATGGGTTATTCAACTCAGAATTCACGTCTCGTACATCTCTGGGAATTACTGATCATTTCGCTACTTCCAAAGTGATACATCTATAGTATGTCGTATCGGTCAGCATATATGCACCTTTTATTCTTTGTTTCGGAAATATATCAATAACACAAACCTACAAGAGTATCCTTTTGCGAGGAGAATGGTTACTTCTTACATATTTCGATGAGCTGAATCCAATTCTACCTACCAAAATTCACTATCACATCAGGGTTTTGAGATAACCTAACAGTGATGAAATGGCAACTTCTTGGAATATTTGAGATAGGACGTAGCAGAAGCCAGAGGTGATAGAGTAATGTGGTAAACAAATTTTAATTCTACCTCAAAGAGTCTACAGGAATCGATCTCGAAACATGGGAAAGGACCTGACTCAACCTAAATCTGCAGTCACGGAAACCATGCACTCGAGAAATGAAAATATTTAGCCCTTTTGTGTGTGGAAGCAACTCACAGATCCCGTGTATATTGCAGTAGTAGTTAAAGCTATCACTGCAACGTATATAGGTTTTGTGAGTTCTTTCTATATACGAAAAAGTGGTAACTCATATATTTTAATTTTTTAAGTGCTTGGGATGTGTGACTACAGATTTAGATTATGTGCCCAATGTTAGGTTTTAACAGTATTCTGTCAAACATATATGAAAACTAGCTATCATACTTTAACGTAGCTTAGTAAGGTTTTTTTGTACCTTTTGTACCTGTTATCTGAAAAAGGGTCGCGCTTTCAAGCCAGCAAATATGCATACGTTCTTAACTACATATCACACTCTTTATTGCCAAAATATTAGCTTTGCTAAAATGATGTAAGTCTGGCGTCTCTGGGATCTTACTCTACTAGAATGTAGTTGTCACAAATGCTAAGGAGGAAGCCTCCTATACTTTTAGTGAAAATTAACTTCATGTGAAATATTACTGCCATGTGGCACATTTTTTAAATTAATTTCTTTTATGGGGTCCACTCTGTGTAATTTCCAATGAAAATCTACCCATTTCTTCATCGGCAGTAGCGTCAACTACCTCCCATTTTTTTTGTTCTCCATCAAATATTTTCTTTAGTTGCAGCGCCAACAGTAAGACCGGCAGACAACAGGCCGATGGACTGAAAAAATTGAAAGATATAAAACTTCGTAATTTACATACCGTGAAATACCAAAATCAGAAGAAATATCGGACAGTGAATTTTTCTCGGTAAAAGTAAAAATAAAAACCAAACGTCAGATGGCATTAAAAGATAAGGATTGATGAGAACATCGGTACATTTCATATTTAAGTATTTTTTGTAATATGAATACGTGACTTATCGATAAGATATCAGTTTGATTAGAATCTAGCATTATAAAAATAGTCTAATAAACAGGAAATATATCAAGAATGTAATTGTATTGACCAAAAAAGTTCTCAGTTTAAAACATTTCTTAAGGATATATGGGCAAAAATGCTAAAAAATTAAGGAAGTTTTGGGCAATTCACTATATGCAAATTAGCTTTTCTGTATTATTAAAATGAAGTACTTAATGTATTAAGGCATTTCCCTGTATTTAAAAAGCAATATGTAGTTCATTAAAGCATTATTTCAACAAATAAATAACATAAAGTTTGAATATTTGAACAGCTACGCGAAACACGCTATTATTGGGGGTGACACTGGTGACGTCATCGGTTACATCAAACAGTAATATTGCATGTACGTAGTATATAAACATAGCATTTTAAACACTTTTTGTACGTTTTCACATGTGATTTAATTCGAAATGGCTAATATAGGATTCACAAGATCTACTTTAGGAAATTTATCGGCAGTGGATGTGTTCATGACCGTGGAATTTATGAAAAAAGAACATTTCAACATAGCAAAAGTGAGGGGCTGTAAAGCTGCAACATAAGTACTGTATTTTTTTATTCTCCTTGTATTTGTTTATTATTACTTTAACGTAGTCTATTGACAGCCGTCTGCACCGTTCTCGTTAAGGGTGGCTTAGCGTTAAGCTTTACTTTAACATCAAATTTCGTCTGCACCGTTACCAAAACCTGGCTTTAATCCCCTAAGCCTCCCTTTAATTTAAGCCTCCGATTTACTTGGATTAAAGTAACCTTAACTTTAAGCGACAAAGCACGCATGCGCATTGGATCCATTAACGACGGTTTTAATTGAAAATAGAAGTTAGTGACCTTAACCTAAAAAAAATTAAAGTAACCTTAACTTTAAGCCCCTGTTTTTTTTATTTTCAATTATGTTTTTATACTTATTTGTCTTATTTGTTACTCAAAAAATGCTGTTTTTCCAGCACCGTATAATTTTGAGACCTTATGCGACCTTTTCTTTCTATTTCAAATTTATTTTCCATTATCCGGATTTAATTTGTGGGTATTTTAAGTGCTGATGAGATATGGCGAACTTTGCTTTGACACTACATTATTCAACTAAATTTATCAAAGTCAAGAAGAACCGAACTGATGCTGGACAATGACTGTTTATAATAATGCTATACCCGGCTATTAAAATATGGATACGATTAAAATTAGGGAACATCTGAGCCTCAAAGCGTAGATACATTTTTGAAATACCTAATTAAAATATGGTAATTGGAGATTACAAGAATTTCGGAATTGAAGCTCTCTCTATATACCTACCTCAGTTTGGATTCAATTGACCTTTTTAGGTACGCTTTAAATTAAATTTATTTTAGGCAAAAAAAGTTTACATGTTTTGATTTTATTTTACTTCTGACAGAGACAACTGAGGGCACTGAGGCAAACGTTACTAGATTCTCCTCGGTGTAACGCAAAATTCCCCAAACAGACGCTTAAATTGCAGCGTTGCCACGATAAATCCACACTTAACTAACTGTACTTAAATTTTGAACAGTGCAACTGCAAGAAAGTTAAACCTTCCTTAAAAATTTAAGGGTCCTTAGTTATTCCTAGCTTAAATACAAAACGGTGCAGACGGCCGTGATTCCTATATTATGATTATTTTATATAGTTGCTCAATATAATATACGTACAAGGTTGATATTATGTAAACATAACCTATAAATGTTGCTCATAAACTTGTGATGTGAACAGGGTTAGGTAGCTAGTTATTCATTATTTTAAACTAATACTCATGTATGATACTGACGTTTTAAACTTACTTTACTTACTCAGACGAAGAATAATACTGATGCTGTTTTTTGTACCTTCAGTTTAAGATCTTAATAAGATAATTTCAGACTTTAATTACCGTTCGCTAAATGGTTCCCCCGAAATAAATTATTATTGACAAAAAATAACACTTTTCGTGAAACGTAGACTAACCGATCATGGAAACGTGGCAACATGATAAAGCAATGTCTGGTCGTAACATCACTCGTCTTTATGGATAGGCAGTGCATGTGAGAAAGATAGCGTATTTTATGTTTGTCTCACTTTGTTCCACATTTTTAAATAAATAAAAGAGAGTATTGAACACATGACATTCTATGCAAAATAGATCCTAACCTAATCGATCTCAGATGTTTGATCTTAGCTATACTAAATGTTAAAGATGAGTCGTTTTTTCTGTAACGTTGTTTGTAACGTAAGGTCGTGCTACGAAATGCTAAAATAATCGGTTACTCGTAACAAGCATTATCACTCCGATCACGTTACATTAACCTATGAAATACCTGAATTCGGACAACGTTGTGAGACAAACGCAATCTCTTCTACTCGCATTCCATTTGACAGTGCTAGTCGGATAATTTTCTGTCGTTCCAAAATAGCTCTATTTTGGGGCGATATTTCTCTGGAGTGGTCGCGCTTAAAACGCTACAGTCTCGTCACTTTCTCATTAAACATTTAATTTCGTCCTAAAGATTAAAAAATTATTCGTATTAATTAAATAAATCGTAAATCGTAATTACCCTTCTTAAATTAATTTACAGTATGTATTTATTTTGTGATATTAATATATAACGATACTCATTTTATTAAAAGAACACGAGGCCAAGTTAGATTCAGCGTCAAAAGTTTCTGTCATAAAAACTGAAAATTCGCGAATAAAACGAAAAAAAAACAGTTTAAAACTTCAAAATTACTATGCCTATTAATAAATATTTGATCCAAATAATCGTTTAATTCAATAATCATCTCTATTACACAACAAACACAGACATTAACGAATTAAACATTTTTAGCACTTCTGTTTCCGATTGTACCTCCCATATATCCTTAAATACCTCAAATTTTTTGGACTGATGACATTTATGTATTCATTACATCATTCCATGTCGACTAAAGTAAATTAATATATAAAAATAATTTACTCACTTGAAGACCATTTTCCACTAACTGTTCTGCAATGGCAGCACCGATACCCGAACTGGCACCTGTGACTACCGCCACCTTACCAACCCATCGATCCAAAGAAAGCACCATTCTGAATGTCTACCTAGTTCAACGCACGACAGAAGCTGTATTGAAGTAGCGCTTGTTGCATTCATATTTTTATACATATCGATAATACCTTCATAAAAGATATTGCTTCTCAAGGTTAATTTTAAGCGATAATTGTATCATATGTGTCTAAATGTACACTGCACTTAGTGGGATGTCTGCGTACTTAAGATTATGAAACAAACGTTATAAGCATAGCCGTCTCTTCTCATTCTTGCACAACAATACATCGCAAGAAAATGAAACTGTTGAGTGATCATATTCTAGTTAACTATAAATTTCTCTAATTTATTCGGGGATGTTTCCAATGGAATCATTAAGTCAATAACATAAGGCGAATTAAAACCTTTTACTTGCATGATATGAAGGAAATACTTCTATTTAATAGTAGCAGTATGCAAGTTGGTCTGAGACGGCTGGCACGAGAGTTCCTTCAATTAGGAATAATCCTTTCGCCTGGTGCTTGTTTCAATCATAACCAAGCGCTTTGTTGTAGAATGTGATTTATATACTTAACGCTTCCAGGCTGGCAATTATTTGCAGTTTGGTTTTACTATCCTTATGAAAATAAGGATTCAAAGAGGTGATTGACAGAAATATTTTATTTTAATTTATATTGCCCTCTGGAAGCACGCTGTGTACTATTACGTGCCCTATGTCGGGATATTATTGTTTTGATTGCAGCAGGCGTTTGCCGCTAGATGGAGCTTCCCCCATTTCGTCGTTTTACAACGATCTGGCCACTTGGCTGACGAGAGCTCTTGTTTTAGTCGTCTCGGGCTCGCCTTGTACTGATGAGCACCAGGAAGTGCGAAACTGCAGTATGCAAGTTGGTCTGAGACGGCTGGCACGAGAGTTTCTTTTAATTAGGGATAATTCTTTCGGCTATAAATAAAATTATAACCGCTGTAGCATAAGTACTTTCTCAAAAATTTTGAAATCAATGTTTTTAGAGAACGAATCAAGGTGAAATGTCTCTTAATACGTAAGTAGATGGCATAATGTTGAAGACTGTTAGTGAGTGCAGCTACGGAATCCTATCATGTGAACGTCCAACGTCCAATGACCGTTTTTTTTCAGCAGTTTATATTTTTGAGCTAAGAATACTTACAATGTTCTATAAATAAAAAACGCAATTTCTATAAATTTAATAATATACATATTACATATAGATATAATTAACATAACATAGGACATGTAGGTTGGGTAAAAGAATCAGGAAAATAACGCCAAGATTCTGCTAGTACAGTTTGGATAAATTATTTTCTTCAAATAAAAGGCTCTTTTGTGTAACATAAGACACCTGATGTGCATGCTATTTATCAATAAATCTGTATTAATTGAGATTTAGAGACAAATTACAGATGAACAATTGTGTTATAAGTTGTATCGCCCCATATCCTTTTCATACAGATGTGGCGTTTATTATTTTTTATATACTAGATTTTGTCATCGACAACATATGTGAGTTAAAGTATTATTTTTTTAGTAGTTTTTATAATATGTCGAAGATCGGTCTTATGGTGAGTTCCTGAATCTGAAAAATAGAAAGCGTAAATATTACAATCGTTTTCTTTTGAATTCTTCACTGTGCGTAGTGAACGCTTATGTATTTGAAAGTTGAGAGTAGAATTTCAAAAAGCAATGACATACTGGTCAAACTCAGCCAAGGAAAGATCAATAGCCCAGAAACCCATTAGTGTTACCTATATAAGTTTAAAGCAATGTCGGAATGATAATGCTGGTAATTCTATTTAGATAACTTGCATTTTGGGCCTCCTCAAGGTTTTAAAATCGAAATTGTTATCTTAAAAGATTACCTTTACACACCATTCCAAACATCAACAATTTTAAATTAAGATACATTTTCAAAAACATTTCTTATATCATGATAACAGTTGTACTGTACATAATGGTATGTCGGCGCCACCGAAAATAATTTCTGTACGCCTGTGATTCTTAGTAACCCAGCAGTAGTACTTGTGACTGTTTATTATTTTTGTTAATATAAACATTGTGGTTGACTTACCTACCCCAACCAATAACAGTTTAAGATTCGATGCATTTCCGTATATGGGCATGGGAACACGCTTATCTTAAGCAAACGAAACAGATCGGCTAGCCCGGGGAACAAAAAGGCATTATGTGATTACCTGTGAAAGAGTTAAGATTTGATTATCGCGGGCTAGCGGGTAACGGAACGTTAGTTCCTTTGTTTTACTAGATTTATCCGATGGTGACTTTGTTATTAAATTTTGTATTAAGTGACATACCAGTGTCGTACTTTTTTTTTCTCTCAGGGCTCGTCTGTTAATAAAACTCCGAGGTCACTGTAGCCTCCTGGGCTTATTGTGCTCTCCCTGTCGTGTTTCACTCCGCCCACTCCAGTACCCCTGTACCTCTAATCAGGTGATACAGGTCCATGGTCGGGCGGGTGCTGATGAATTCCGGGTCCGTTCGTGCTTGCCCGTAGATACCTTGTCTTCTGCGAGCCAGTGCCTCGCAGTTGAATATGATGTGATCGACCGTTTCCGGCTCCTTGCTGCATAGTCTTCAGTCTAGGTTGCCGTCAAATTTGCCGATTGTATTTAGATACTTCTTTACCGGAAAATGTCCAGTCAGAAGTCCTACTATTAGTCTTAACTGCGTCCTGTTCATTGTGAGCAGTTCTTCAGTTTGTTTTGCACATGGACCTTTAATGAGTGTTTTCCCATGTCGATTTCCTGGAGTGTCGTACTTGCTAACATGTCCAAGCGGTCTAACCCTAAACGTACCCCCGTGGTATCCGACAGGTATTATCTTCTTTCTCGTAATATTATAAGAATGATTATACAGGGTGTCCATTAAAGAATGGGCCATAGAGGAACAGTGGATTCTTGACATTAAAATATTACGATTTAACTAAACTTACCTTACCTTAGTCCAAAAGTTGATATTAACAGAGATACAGAGTGCTAAAATAAATATTATAATATAATTTTCCTACATAACTTTTGAAGTTTTTTAGGTATTGGTACGAAAATTGGTGGATATGGATTTCTTAATATGAGAAATTCAAATATTCTCTTATTTTTGGTGTAAATCCTAGAGGGCGCCACATACGCAATATTTAGGGCGTAAATGTACTCTTAACTTTTTAATCCGTAATGTTATAACCTTTTTTAATAAAAAATCCTGAACCTACATCATTTTGACAGCCAGCCGCATAATTCATTGTAAGAAACATTAATTACTTCCACATCCACGTAGTGGATTGGAAGTATAGTAATCGCAAAAAAATTTTCAAAAATTTTTATTCGTGAAATAGGTTTAGAATGTCATGAAACGTCGAGATTTTAAATTTGAGCGAAAAAAAATTTTCTGTCTGTCTGTCGGTCTGTCTGTCGGTCTGTCTGTCGGTCTGTCTGTAACTTTTTTTTGTCCGCACGCTTTCTCCGGAACGGTTTAAGATATTGACCTGAAATTTTGTACACGTGTATATTATAACGAGATCTGGAACTGGATTGATTTTTGAGGAAATCCGGTGAAGGGTTGGGGGTTAAATAGCGGTAAATAGGGGGAAATAAGTAAAGCAAGCTTGTAAGAGTACAGAAACTTGAAATTCGGTGTATGTACTAGAAGTTAAGGCCTCAGATTTTTTTATAATATTTTTCAACCCCCCACCACCCCTACCCCATTAAAGGGGTTGATAAAATAAAGTTGAGATATTCATTTGAAATTTCGTACACGTATGTATTATAACGATGTCTAGAATTAGATTATATTTTGGGATGATTCCGTTGAAGGGTTGGGGGTTAATTTGGGGTAAATAGAGGAATATAAGTAAAACAAGTTGGTAAGACTACAGAAACTTGAAATTCGGTGTATGTACTAGAAGCCAAAGCGTTAGATTTTTTAATAATATTTTTCAACCCCCACCACCCCTACTCCAATTTGAAAAGGGTTGATAAAATAAAATTGAGATATTCATTTGAAATTTTCTACAGGTATGTATTATAACGACATCTGGAACTAGATTATATTTTGAGATAATTCCGTTGAAGGGTTGGGGGTTAAATAGGGGTAAATAGGGGAAAATAAATAAAGCAAGCTGGTAAGACTACAGAAACTTGAAATTCGGTGTATGTACTAGAAGCCAAGGTCTCAGATTATTTATAATATTTTTCAACCCCCACCACCCCTACTTCATTATTAAAAGGGTTGATAAAATAAAATCGAGATATTCATTTGAAATTTGGTACACGTATGAATTATAACGACATCTGGAACTAGATTATACTTTGAGATGATTCCGTTGAAGGGTTGGGGGTTATTTAGGGGTCAATAGGGGGAAATAAATAGAGCAAGCTGGTATGAGTACAGAAACTTGAAATTCGGTGTATGTACAAGAAGTTAAGGCCTCAGATTTTTTTATAATATTTTTCAACCCACCACCACCCCTACCCCATTAATGGGGTTGACAAAATAAAGTTGAGATATTCATTTGAAATTTCGTACACGTATGTATTATAACGACGTCTGAAATTAGTTTATATTTTGAGATGATTCCGTTGAAGGGTTGGGGGTTAATTTGGGGTAAATAGAGGAATATAAGTAAAACGTTGGTAAGACTACAGAAACTTGAAATTCGGTGTATGTACTAGAAGCCACAGCGTCAGATTTTCTTATAATATTTTTCAACCCAACCACCCCTACTCCAATATGAAAAGGGTTGATAAAATAAAATTGAGATATTCATTTGAAATTTGGTACACGTATGTATTATAACGACGTCTGAAACTAGATCATAATTTGAGATGATGCCGTTGAAGGGTTGGGGGTTAAATAGGGGCAAATAGGGGAAAATAAGTAAAGCAAGCTGGTAAGACTACAGAAATTTGGGATTCGGTGTATATACTAGAAACCAAGGCCTCAGATTTCTTTCTAATATTTTTCAAACTCTACCACCTCCGCTTCATTATTAATGGGATTGATAACATCAAATTGAGATATTCACTTGAAAGTTAGTACACGTATGTATTGTAGTGACATCTGATTGAGATGACTCCATTGAGACGGTAGGTTGTAAATAGTGGAAAATAAGTACGGTAAACTAGAAACTTCATTTTTAACGTATATGGTAGAAACCAACTCCTCAAACTTTTCTATGACATCTACCCCAAATATTATTAAAATTCTATGACCAATAATTTCCACATACTAGAGTGCAAATATAGTCAAGATGTTTCCTTTAAAGTGACTTGGACTAATAATCTGGATGTGGAAGTAGTGATTCCTTAGGCAGCGGTTTTTTAATCTAGTAGGCAGACGGTTAAATCTGACAGTTACATAATTAATAGTGATAGTTAAAATGCAGTTATGTAGAAAAAGAGAGGCTTTATTATTATTACAAATTAAGCAGTTAAGTAAACGAAAACGATATCAATGGAAGTGTCAAATTAATCAACAAAATAATAAATAAAATAATTGCTACAATTCATTTTCAAATTGTCTTTCATTTAACTCAATACAGTTTCGGCATCTTTTAAGAAAATTTTGCCTAATACAAAAAAAGGTTGGAAGCAAATCACGAATATGGTTTGCAGCTGCCACTATTTTCTGCCAGAGTTCTTGTCCTGTGTTAATTGTTTGAGAATATACAAGGCTTTACATGGTACCCTATAGGAAAAAGTCCATTGTCGTTAGGTCTAGATTCCGTGGTGGCAATGGATGTTCACTTCTGCGTCCAATCCAATGCCTAGGAAATACATTGTCTAAATGATTTCTTACAATCAGAGGATAGTAAACAGGTGCTCCGTCGAGTAAAAATCACATATCGGATATCTAAAGCCACTTCATCCAACATATTTTGTAAATCGTTTTGAAGGAAGTTTAGATAGCTTTCTCCATTTACTAACGGTGGAAGTTCAAAAGGACCCACAAGATAATCTCCAATTATTCCACACTAAACATTAATTTTAAATTCACATTGAAAATGTCTCACTTTTGCGGCCCTTGGATTCTTTTCAGCCCACAAATGACGGTCTTTTGTGGTAAAGATTCCCATTCGAGTAAACATTGCCTCATCTGTGAAAAGAACCTTATTTAAAAAAGTTGGATCTCTTCTTTGCTTTCTTAACATAAATTTGCAAAATTGTATGCGACGAGGAAAATCACCTGGCAACAAATTTTGTACTGGTGTGAAATGGCATGGGTGTAACTGTTGCTCATGTAGAATGTTGATACTGTGCCATGGGGTTAGTCCAGTATTTGCAGAGATTCGGCGAATAGTTATTTCAGGATCGCCTTCAATAAGATTTAATACTGCTTCCTCCTGTTAGACACTACGAACTACAGGGCATCCATGGGAACGTCTAGAATGACAAGAACCTATTTCTTTTAATCTTGCAAAAAGTCTTGAGAATAATATTCGATCAGGTTACCTTCGATTTGGATAAATATTCGCATATTTTCTCGCTGTAGCACGTCCACCATTTTCTTGAGCATAAATAGTCACCAATCATTTCGCTATTTGAAAAAAAATTATGCCTCGGCATTGTGCAAAAAATATAGTTTTTACTTCCCTCGCATACCGAAGGGAAGTATTGTATTAGAGAAAAAATCACCCTATGAGATTTTTTCGAATTCTGAGGTTTCAGAACACGTAGATTTCGAAAATATAGGTTTTTCAATTCCGTCATTATGTCTGTCTGTCTGTCTGTCTGTTGGTGCATTAACTAAAAAACTGCTCAACGGAGAGCAGTCAAATTTGGTAGGTAGTTAACCCTACTGTCAGCGAAGAACTGGTAGAATATCCACTGAAAAATATACAGGGTGGACCCTCTAAACGGAATAAATAGTGAAAAAAATTTTTTTTCGCTCAAATTTAAAATTTCCACGTTTCATGACACGCTAATCCTATTTCGGGAAAAAAAATTTTTGAAAATCTGACCCTACTGTCAGCGAAGAACTGGTAGAATTTTCACTGAAAAATATACAGGGTGGACCGTCTAAACGGAATAAATAGTGAAAAAAATTTTTTTTTGCTCAAATTTAAAATTTCCACGTTTCATGACGCGCTAAACCTGTTTCAGGAAAAAAAAATTTTTGAAAATTTTTTTCAAACATTTTTGAAAAAATTTTTACCAAGATAAAAAAAATTTTTTTTTGCTCAAATTTAAAATTTCCACGTTTCATGACGCGCTAAACCTATTTCAGGAAAAAAAATTTTTTGAAAATTTTTTTCAAAAATTTTTGAAAAAATTTTTACCAAGTTGAAAAAAATTTTTTTTTGCTCAAATATAAAATTTCCACGTTTCATGACGCGCTAAACCTATTTCAGAAAAAAAAAAATTTTGAAAATTTTTTTCAAACATTTTTTAAAAAAATTTTACCAAGATGAAAAAAATTTGTTTTCGCTCAAATTTAAAATTTCTACGTTTCATGGCACGCTTAACCTATTTCAGGAAAAAAAAATGAAAATTTTTTTCACCAATATTTTTGAAAAAAATTTTACTACTAAAATGAATTTTTTTTTTCTTTCTTCAAATTTAAAATTTTCACGTTTCATGGCATTCTAAGCCTGATTAAAAAAAAAGTTTTTTGAAATTTTATCACTAAGATAGAATTTTTCTTTCTTTGTTCAGATTTTAACTATCCACGTTTCCATGACATTCTAAAACTATTCAAACAAATTTAAAAATGTTTTTGAAGAATTTTTTAAAAAATTTGAAAACATTTTTAATCCATTTATGTATCACTACTATAGAACAGACGAAAAAATTTTTTTTTGCTCAAATTTAAAATTTCCACGTTTCATGATATTCCAAACCAATTTCGGAAAAAAAAAATTGCAACATTTTGTTACCAGTTTGGAAAAAAATTTAACACCAGAATGCTCAAATTTAAATGACATTCTAAACCTAGGTATTTCAGAAAAAAAAAATTTGAAAACATTTTTCAAAAAGTTTTTACCACTAAAATAGATCGAATTTTTTTATTTGCTCAAATTTAAAATTTTCACGTTTCCTATTTTAAAAATACATCATTTTTAATTATTAAACTTTTTTTAGCACTACTATAGAACAGAAGGAAACTTTCCTTTTTGCTCTAATTTAAAATTTCTACCTTTGACATTTTAAACCTATTTCAGAAGAAAAAAATTTGAAAATTATTTTACCATCTTTTGAAAATTTTTAAAAAAGTGAAATTTTTTAACCACCACTATACTTCCACTCCATTACGTGAATGTTGGATTGAAAATGTGACAGATGGCAATAACATCTGGCATATGCACCTATTATACTTTTAT
The DNA here is from genome assembly GCA_963583905.1 of Stenurella melanura. Classification (NCBI taxonomy): domain Eukaryota; kingdom Metazoa; phylum Arthropoda; class Insecta; order Coleoptera; family Cerambycidae; genus Stenurella; species Stenurella melanura. The sequence continues at coordinate 20,778,506 of OY757315.1, forward strand.
TGAAAAATGTACAGGGTGGTCATCCCAAGAAATAATTCAGTCATGGTGGACATTTGTAAAGGTATTTGCGCAAGCCTGCCATATGTGGCACCTGCTATTTAGTATTGAACTTTTGCTGTTGGATGAGCAATCTGTATATTTTTTTGACCAAAACTTATCAAGTTTTCTTTGTAATAATAGCAATAACTCTACTCCGATTATTATTCTCAATGTCATTTCGTAATTATTATTTTTTAGAGAGACTGCCATGAACGAGGGAAGTTCTGTGTAAATACCTTTACCGATTTTTTACTACTAAAATAGTTGAAAAAAATTTTTTTTTTCTTCAAATTTAAAATTTCCACGTTTCATGGCATTCTAATCCTAATTGAAAAAAAAAATTTTGAAATTTTTTTTACACTTTTGAAAAATGTTTCAATACTAAAATAGATGAAAAAATTTTTTCTTTCTTCTAATATAAAATTTCCACGTTTCGTGGCATTCTAAGCCTGATTCAAAAAAAAATTTTTTTGAAAAAAAAATTTTTTTGAAAATTTTTTTTCCAACATTTAAAAAAAAAAAATTACCACTAAAATAGACAATTTTTTTTTATTTCTATAAATTTAAAATTTCCACGTTTCATAGCGTTCTAAATCCATTTAAAAGAAAAATTAGAAAAATTTTTTTACGATTTTTAAAAAATTTTACCACTAAGATACAATTTTTTTTCTTTGTTCAGATTTAAACTATCCACGTTTCCATGGCATTCTAAAACTATTCAAACAAATTTAAAAATGATTTTGAAAAATAAAAAAAAAAAAATTGAAAACATTTTTAATCCATTTATCACTACTATAGAATAGACGAAAAACATTTTTTTGGCCAAATTTAAAATTTCCACGTTTCATGACATTTCAAACCAATTTCGGAAAAAAAATTTTTGCAACATTTTACCAGTTTGGAAAAAAATTTAACACTAGAATAGATGGAAACTACTTTTTGCTCAAATTTAAAATTTCACGTTTCATGACATTCTAAACTTATTTCAGAAAAAAAAAATTTGAAAATTTTTTTCACCAACATTTTTCAAAAAGTTTTTACCACTAAAATAGATCGGATTTTTTTTTATTGGCTAAAATTTAAAATTTTCACGTTTCATAGCATTCTAAACCTATTTAAAATAAGTACATAATTTTTAAATTTTAAACTTTTTACCACTACTATAGAATAGAAGGAAACTTTCCTTTTTGCTCTAATTTAAAATTTCCACGTTTGACATTTTAAACCTATTTTAGAAGAAAAAATTTTGAAAATTTTTTTACCATAATTTTTGAAATATTTAAAAAAAAATAAATTTTTAACCACCACCGTGCTTCCACTCCATTACGTGAATGTTGGATTGAAAACGTGACAGATGGCAATAATATCTGGCATATGCACCTATTATACTTTTATTGAAAAATGTATAGGGTGGTGATCCCAAGAAATAATTCAGTCATGGTGAACATTTGTAAAGGTATTTGCGCAAGCCTGCCATATGTGGCAACTGCTATTTAGTATTAAACTTTTGCTGTTGGATGAGCAACCTGTATATTTTTTTGACTAAAACTTATCAAGTTTTCTTTGTAATAATAGCAATAACTATATTACGGTTACTATTCTCAATGTCATTTCGTAATTATTAATTTTTTAGAGTGACTGCCATGCACAAATAACGAGGGAAGTTCTGTGTAAATACCTTTACCGATTTTTTTGTAATAAATTACAACACAGTAACTGATTTAGCCGTGTTTAATTTTCAAAAGTATTGTTGACATCGGCGCCTACTGCGTTAATATAATTTAACTATTACCTACCTGAACATGAGGAGGTGTAGATAAGGCATAAATAACTCCAGCTGCAATTTCCTTCGGTTCAAGAATGTTATTCTCATTAAAAAGCTTTCTATAATTATCTGAAACGTTTTCGGAACTAACTGCACCTGGACTTAAACTCTAAAAAAAACATAAAATTAATAATGTTCAGCGGAAAGAGTTTGTTTTAAAAACTTACCGTAATTTTAATTTTTAATTTCAAGGAGTTCAGTTCCAACCTTAATGTTTCGGCTAAAGCAGTCGCAGCAAATTTAGTTGCTGTATAAACGTTTCCTTTTGGAAAATTTAGTACTTGGTGCCCTATAATACTATTGATGTGAATTATATGCCCATTAACATTGTTCGCCTTCATATCTTTTACAGCTTCTCTTGTCGCTATGGAGAGTCCTATTACGTTAACTTGAAACACATCCTTCCAATCTTGAGTGAGTCCGTCGTTGACATCGTGTGTTGCCCTTAAAATGCCAGCGTTGTTGACGAGAATGTGCACAGGTCCCAAATTTTCTTTGATCCATTTAAATGCGCTTAAAATATCTTCCTCTTTACTTATGTCTGTTTTAATAGGGAACAATTTGCCTTTTTTGTTAGAGAGCTTCTTTGCCAACTCGTCCAGACGATCTTTCCTTCTCGCCAAAGCAGCAACCTGTAATGTTTTTAGAAGTAATTGTTATTTCTCGAGCAAAATTTGATCAGGATTGCAAACGCCCTAGTTTTCTCTAGCTTTCTTTACCCCTCTTACAGCCGGTTTTACAATCGCTAGTTAACTTCCAGTCAGGGTTAACTTTCAGGTTACTATAGAAATTGGGTTTTACAATAGCTGGTTATTTTCAAGGTGATGGTTATCTGGAAGTTAACTTTACTGGCAGATGAGGTGTGAGTAAACTGGAAGTTGGTAGTTTACCTGCAATTTATAACCTACAAAATAACTGTCACAAAATAATATTTTGATACTTCCTTCAAAAATGGACATGTATGAAGTGAATGCATATAGCAGTGATGAGGAGCCAAGAAGACCCAAAATAATCCGGTATAGACCCAACTTCTTTGAAGAATACGATGGAAGAGATTTTTTAAATCGATTCAGACTGTCGCCCAGAACAGTGGAAACTGTATTAGATGAAATAAAGTTAAAAGAAACGTTTCTATGTTTCATAGAATGTAGAATAAATTATATAAAGATATTATTTATACAAAATTGCAAACATTAAATACTACATAGGTACTTACTTAATAAATAATAATAAACCACTAACTGATAAATTGCTTCTGATATTTATATTTGTTAGTATGTGACGTAACTTTGACAAAAATTCATGCATTTTATGTATATTAATCATTTTTCTAGTACCAACATTATAAATTTTATTCACAACCTCTCGTTTACAAATCATGACTTAACTTTATATTGAAAAACTCAAGTGTCGGTAAAGTTGTAGTTAACCTGCAAGTAAGAGTCAACTAACATGAAAGTTAACTTGCGATTGTAAAACCGGCTGTTAGATATGAACCGTTAAGGATGTTGATAACAGCGTATTGATGCTTTTGAACTATGGGTCTGGAGATAATTTCCCTGGATAGCCCTTCCCAGTAATAGCTCAATTCTCTAAGAAATATATCTGCCAAAGCTACTCGCCAGTAATACACTCTTTAGGATTCTGTTATTTCCCCGCCACATCAACCAGAGGGAGGACAGAATAGATCAGTTGATGGTTTGGGGAAACTCAGATGGTAAAATGCGATGAGGACATCATGAAGCCGATGGAGGCGCTTTGGTTATGGCGTGTGCCTGACGGGTAACCGCGACAAGTTGCATAATGCTGTCAGTCGTGTTATACAGAAAAAGGAGGTCAATTAGAATAATCCGTATTAAAATAATCAGAAGACATCCGTCAAGAGGTTATGAGTAAGAAGACTTTCACAGGGAGAATATCACTCTTGAATAAAATAAAAGTTTGTAATAATTCTTTGTACTATTTTGGAGTATGTACATGAATAAAATATTTTCAAATTCAATATTCTCTATGAACATGTACAGTGGTTGATGTGACAAATAAACATAAAATCGTACCTAAGTATTCAAAATTATGTAAGTGTATATCGAAGCTCCAAAAATAATTTACTCACGTGAAGGCCATTTTCCACTAACTCTTCTGCAATGGCAGCACCAATACCTGAACTAGCACCAGTGACCACTGCCACCTTGCCAACCCATCGATCCATAGAAAGCACCATTTTAAATGACTAGTTACTTTGGCGTTTAGAATTTTAACGTACAATGTAGGCAAAATTCAGTATATATTACACATTGATATTTTTTCGCAGTGTCATCTTTACGTGATCAGCTATCGTATGCACTATAAATAGTGTCCACTTCACTTTTGGAGATATAAGTATATTACGTAATTTTATCTATTACCATCAGGGGTCGGATATCAGAGCACCATTTCACAATTTATGAGGGGCGTACTCAGGCGTATTTGTAAAAACCCACATGAATATAACCAAAGCTTCGTAATTGGAAATAATCACGGCGTTTTTTACAACGTGCTGCTAACTAGAGATGGGCAGTTATTTCCATACCGTTATTTTGTCGAGGTATCGAGGATACGATGATGGCCAAGAGGTTGGCGGCGCCTGCATGTCTTTCGAGGATATTGCATGACGATAGTTTTAAAGTAGTGTTATTTTGTCGTGGTACTTTTCTGAAGCAGCCGCGCTTGTAACACTAAATAAGTGGAACAGCTTTTCGCATCTCTACCACTGACAACGCTATTATAATTTGATACGTATATAAAGTAATCGTCTATGTTGTGAAACAGACAGTGACCAGTAGCAATGCTGTTGGGTTGTTTGGTGAAATTAATTTGGTCAATGTAAAGTTGAAATGAGTACTTTATTTAAACGATTACATAAACATAAACACTGTTACATATCCGCCTTATATAGCAGGCGGTGCTCGACTACTCTCTATATAAGCTTATTCATATAGCTCAAGTAAGTGATACGTGTCTGAAGTATAAACAATATCGCTCGAAGCATAAGACAATAAAATATTGAATTTATTTCTGTTTATATTCTAACACTCCCACTAATTCATTATTTTAATTAAGCTCAATAAACGATTTAAGATTACACTTGTTAACGATTTTTGTCAACATATCGGCAACTTGATTTTTAGAATCAACATACACAATTTTAATTTCACCTTCGGAGCACATGTCACGCACAAAATGAAATTTTATATCGAAGTGTTTTGTCCTCTTGTGAAATTCTGGGTTCTTTGTCAGTTTTATCGCTGATTGATTGTCCACGCTGATTTCTACAGGGCGCTGGTCGAAACCTAGTTCATGCAGTAATGATTTTAGCCACATTGCTTCTTTCGCTCCCATAGCTAAAGCAATATATTCAGCTTCTGTTGTTGACTGTGCTACAACACTTTGTTTTTGACTTGACCAAGTAATGGGTGCATTTGCTAACATAAAAATGTAGCTACTAGTTGATTTTCGAGTTTCGATACAACCCGCATAATCTGAGTCGGTATATCCAACTAGTTTAAAAATGCTGTTTGACTTTTCATACGTAATTACAAAATCAATTATTCCTTTTAAATAACGGATAATACGTTTTACAGCTTGCCAATGTTTTTCATTCGGATTGTTTATAAATCTGCTCACTTGATTTACTGCGAAGCTAATGTCCGGGCCACTTACTGTTGATAAAAATATCAGCGAACCGACCGCTTCACGATATGGATATTTTGTTTCAGTTTTAATGTCACTATCCGAAGTTTGTAAACATACACCCGGCTCACTCGGTGTTTTTACTGGATTAGCATTACTCATATTGAATCTTTCTAATAACCTTCTGATGTATGGCGCTTGGTTTATTTTTATTTTATCTCTTTCACGCACTATTTGGACACCTACAAATTCCTCAGCATTGTCCATTGTAATTTTGAAATAGAGTTTTAAATTCGTCAAAAGTTTTTCAATTTCGTTTATAGATGAGGATAGAACTAAACCGTCGTCTACGTAAAGTGCTAAATAAATCACTGTGTTGTTTAGCTGTCCGACAAACACACATAGTTCACTTTGTAATTGTTTGAATTTGTATTCGTTTAAGAATTTAACAAATTTTTGATTCCAGCAGCGTCCGGCCTGTTTTAGTCCATATAAGCTTTTATTAAGTTTGCACACATGATTTGGATATTGTTTGTTTTCGAAACCAATTGGCTGTTTCATAAAAATTGTTTCTTCCAAGTCTCCATATAGGAAAGCTGTTTTCACATCAAAATGGCGAATTTCTAAATCGTGTTGAGCCGCTATCGCAAGTAATATACGAATTGAATCATATCGGACAACAGGAGAAACAGTTTCCTTGTAATCAATGTCTTTTTGTTGCGAAAAACCTCTTGCCACGAGTCGCGCTCTAAAACGATTTACGTTGCCACTCACGTCCGTTTTGACACGAAATACCCATTTATTGTCTATCACTTGGGAACCTTTTGGTAAAGACTCTAATGTCCAGGTTTTATTGTCTTCTAGAGCATGTATTTCTTCTTCCATAGCATTTTTCCACTGCTTTGTCTGGTCTTCTTATTATGTTCCGATCTCTCAGTTGACGAGTATTTTCTTCTTCCGAAGTTGACTCGATTACTTCCTCGTTGTATTCAGCTTGGTCGGGCATTGCACTTTCAAAATTTACTGGGAAAATTGCAGTATTTTTGTTATCTTCATTGTCGACAAAAACTTCATTTTCATTGAAAGTAACATTACATGAAATTTCAATTCTTCTTTTTCTTGGATCCCATAATCTATAATTATTGGAATTTTCGTTGTAGCCGACAAACATTAGTTTCTTACTTTTTGGATCAAATTTCTTTCGAAATTGCGGTGGAGTACACATATACGCTGCACAACCAAAAACTTTAATGTGTTTAATTTCTGGTTTTCGTTTAAACCACAATTCAAACACACTTTTGTCTTGCTGTTGAGATGGTAATGCTCTGTTTAGTATGTAAACGGCAGTGTTTACAGCTTCTGCCCATAGTTCGGTAGATACATTTTTGTTTAGCATCATTGAACGAGCCGAATTTACAATTGTTCGCAATTCTCGTTCTGAACTCCCATTTTGTTGTGGGGTATATGGAGCAGAACATTCATGAATAATTCCTGTCTTTTTCAAATATTCTTTGAAATTATTGTTGACATATTCCGTACCATTGTCGCTTCTCATGACTTTGATTTGATTACCTGTTTGATTCTCTACTAATGTTTTGTACTCTTTGAATTTTTCGAATACTTCAGATTTATGTCTTAAGAAATAAACAGTTCTGTAGCTGCTTGCGTCATCTTTAAATAAAACAAAATAGCGAGATCCTCTTGGTGATTCAACGTTGATTGGACCACATAAATCTGTGTGTATCATCTCACCTATCTTATTTATTCGTTTGGAAGATGTTGGATGCGGTTTTTGAGACCGTTTGCTTAATTGACATGTTTCACAGAAGTTGTCGTCGTCATCGGTTATTTTCAGATTATTTATGCTGCTTCTGATTGCCTTTTCTGTGGCTTTGAAATTGATATGACCAAGCCGTTGATGCCATAATTTTAACGATTGTTTTGCAACATGACACTCTGGTTTAGACTTGATTCTAAACTTCATTACCCACAGATTGTTTTCACGATTTCCAACACATGACACGTTTCCTTCCGTGTCACGAAATTCACAAGTATGCTTCAAGGCTCGAAATGTGAATTGTTTATCCGTCATTGCTCCCACTGAAAATAAACTTCTATTCAGTTCGGGTATGTACAACACATTCTGGATTTCTCGATCATGCCATTGACCTTGAACATTTGCTTGAATTTCAATGTTACCAATACCGGTGGCTGAGATTACTTTATCGTTTGCAATCTTTACGGAAATTGGTTCCTGCAATTCTTCAATTTTTGTAAACCAATCCTGCTGATGGGTCATGTGAACACTTGCACCTGAATCACAAATCCATTTGTTGCTGTCGCTATTCAGGCTGGCTGAATAAAGTTGTGAAATGTCGCTGACATAAGCGTTGTTGGATTTTCATTTCTGTTCTGTGTCACTCTTTTCTGCATCTGCTATGCGTTTTCTACATTCACGTGCCCCGTTGCCCCTTCTTCTTGCAATAATTGCATGTTGTTTTCTTTTTCAACTCAGCAATTTTGCTGTTTTTCTTTTCTTCTGGGCGTGATTTACTGTCGAGTTTTGCTTGTAGAGCTTCAACTTGCAGGGCTAATCGTGATGTTTCATCATCTTGCGTTGACATTCTTACTTCCTCTTTTAGAAGCCGCGCTGTGAGATTTTCGAGATTCTGTTCAGTCGATGCAACTGAATCCCATGCAGTTCGGAAATTGTTGTACTTTGGTGGTAGACCGTTGATTATTTTCGAACGTATTGCACTGTCACTTATGTTTTCCTTCATGTCCCGAAGCTGTTTTACTATCGATTCAACATTTGCTAAGTGGCTAGAAATTGACTCACCATCTGCCATGCGAAGTTCGTAAAATTTTTGCCATACCAGTTCTCTCGATAGTTCCGTTTTTTGTTCATGTGTTATTGTTAGCTTTTTCCACATTTCAGCTGCTGTCTTGCAATTGACGAGGCACTGAATCACCTGGGGCGTAATTGTTGTCAGAAAGATTACTTGAGCTTTCGAGTCTTTCGAATCCCAGGTAGTCCATTCAGGTGATTCTTTGTTGTCTGGTTCTTTTTCTTGTCCGTTGACAATAGACATTAATTTTTCTGCTTTGAACACAATTGACACACTGAATTTCCACAGTTGAAAGTTCGAACCATCAAATTTTACGATCTGTGCGAGATCGTTTCACGACGCGGTTGCCATTTTTACTTTCGTGCGGGAATACTGACACTTTTTACACTTACTGTACTCACTTTACTGTTATCAGGCTGAATACTGATTTTTGACCTTTGTGCCTGGACACATAACCTGTTGGGTTGTTTGGTGGAATTAATTTGGTCAATGTAAAGTTGAAATGAGTACTTTATTTAAACGATTACATAAACATAAACATTGTTACATATCCGCCTTGTATAGCAGGCGGTGCTCGACTACTCTCTATATAAGCTTATTCATATAGCTCAAGTAAGTGATACGTGTCTGAAGTATAAACAATATCGCTCGAGGCATAAGACAATAAAATATTGAATTTATTTCAGTTTATATTCTAACAAATGCTAACACGATTTTCACTCTCACGATGCGAATCAACAAAGGAAATATGTGTATTTAATCTATTAATGTATGCTAAAACGGAAATAAATTTGAATGCTCTAAATAATTACCACTCTTATAATATAAGAAATAACACAACACTGGAAATACCAATGCATAGACTAACAAAATACGAATAAAGTCCAAAATATCTGGCAATAAAAGCGTATAATCATTTACCTGCTAGGTGTAAAAATATACAAGTAATAGTATATTACAGTATAAGTGGGTACTAAGGTCTTTGAAACATGCGCGATTTTTCGAGCACGACGACGCGACGCTGCCGATGTGCTCGAAATAGAGCAAGTGTTTTAGAGGCCAAATGGTACTAACAATTAAGAATGTAAAATGGTTGAATTCGTGATGTGACATCAGGATGCCTGTCAGTATCATGGAAATGAGAGATACAAAATTTGCAATCTGTCACACAGGATTAATTATTGTCACTACAGTTCTTACAGATTGTATATTGCTTTAAAATGATTTCTAACATTAATTACTTAAATAAAAAAGCAGAATCGCGGTATCTTTGGCTCTTGTAAAAGATCTGAATTGTTTGATTTACGCTTACATTACATAATGTACCTGGCAAATTGCACGTTATCTTAAATTGGGGATCCTGAGAAATACACGGGACATGCTCTTCGACGTACGTCCGCTACCATTATGACAAATATTGGCATGACAATAGATCAAATCCAACGACAAGTAGGATGGAAATCGGCAGCTGTGGCGACTGGTTACGTAGAAGAGAGTATTAGCAATAAGAAGAATGTTTCAAACATTATTGGGAGTGCCATTAATGGAAATGCAACCTCAATGACTTCCGAGAATGTTAGCAGTATTAATTTGAACAAAATTTCCTCTGATTTAAAAAAACCGAAGTACTTACCTATTACTATTTCAAACAATGCCAATTGTACTTTTCGCATTTATTTAAAAATCAAGATTGTTAAATATTTTAATAAAGCTTTTGAAACATTTGTTAATAATATTTTATTTGAGTTACAAGGTACTCCTGTCAGATCAATAACTAAAAAGTTGACATTTTGACTCCACGTTTCTCGGGTTGTTGATGTTGCCATGGTAACTTTAAAACTTAAGAAATTATTAGTACTTACGTGTTATTATGCTTTATATGAATATTATAATGATAGAAGTCTATTATCATTTTTTTCTCTAATTTTTCTATTGCGTGTTCGTAATTGTAACCCTTATTTAATATATGTTTTATATATATTTGTATAGTATTAATTTGATATTTACCTAGTTTGACTTAAGTTATTTATGCATATACTGCTTATATTTTTATGTACTATGTACTACTATTTGACATATCCTCTATCATGTATTTGTAATCGACAGAATTAATGCATTATTATTGTTATTATTATTTCTTTAAATGTAGCTTCTTAATATCAGTGCTGGGCTCATTAAGCCATAAGCACTGTCATTCATGTACCAACGAGATGGTCAAACTTTTCTTATTAAGTTTGCTCTACCGAGTAATGCCGCTTTCTAGATAACTCGCTTATGAAAGTTGTTTAGATTTAGGTCTTTCATTAAAGATTTGTTAGTTATTAAAGATTTGTCAGTTGTCCCGATTTAGGATGACCTGTACCATAAGAAATAATAATACTATATGTAAAAATGTAGAAACTTAAAATATTTAGGTATCCGAGAATTTTTTTTAAACTAAACGTTCCTAAGTAAGCGTAGATGAGTCCCGGGTATACACATATTCCGATACTAAATGTTAGGCAACTCAGGCTGCAGTTAGTACTTAGATGGGTGACTCTCCAGGGAAATACATCGATCTAGTTCCACCTTCCAACGGCTTATGCAACACGTTTCGAGGGGATGTAAACCAGTGTGTCTATTGTATACTGCATATTTGTGAAGTAAAAATTCCCTACTCTCCGATAGTGAAGAGGTCCGGCAACGTTTCTAAGTTGGAGGTAGCTCGTATCCTGATGTTGCTAATTGGCCTTAGCAGCGGAAATAGGCCGGCGTTGAATAAGTGAATAGAGAAAATATATATATTTGATCCCTGATTATGGTTATAGAAATATACAGGGTGTATCAGAAAGGAAGGGTGTTTTTGGGATGGGTGGTATACTGGAACGGAGGGGAGTAGAGGGTTGTTGATAAAGCCTTTCAACTCGACGAGAGAACATTGTGCGTTCACAGTCGAGAAGTACTTAAAATCAGGCGAATATGTGATTGTTTTGTTGTGCAACATCTGTCGACATTTTAATATCCGACACTATGGTCTGATCCCAAAACGTGACACAATCGTCAGATGGGTTCAGTCAGGATTACAGAACGACTGCATCCGTGATAGAACTCTGAGCGATGTCTATCATTTCTGCCACACCCTGTACATTATGCCGAAGATGTTGAAATATCATCAGTTGACATATGCCCACAGTTGGCATGCCCTGTATGATAAAAATATTGAAATATGTAGAATATTAAAATAAAGTTGAGGTGTCCGAGAATATTTTCACAAAACTATTTTTAAGATAAAAATTATACACCCACACAAGAAAAACGTAGTCCATAAAAGGATCTATGGTGTCAATTTTATCTTATTGCCAAAAACCTCCACTGCAAATTATGTAAAATTATAGAATGAATGTAAATCGATGAAAATTTTTACAGAAATGGTTTACTGTGGCTCGAATCCATATTCTCTACTCTAGACTACAAAACATGTACCATTTTTCACAATTCATTAAAAGTTACTATATTATTTCTAATTTTACACCACTTTCAGGGATGTTTGACTTAAATGTTTTTGTTTTCTTAACCGTTTCTCAAGTCACCGAGGTAATTCCTTGAAAATCTAGACTGATTTTGTGTTAGGTAAAGAGAAACGACTAAAAATAGAAACTGATACGATCGATCCTTTTTTGGACTACGGATTCAGATTTAGCGTAAAAAATGCACCAAGTCCATATATTTTGGTTTGCCGCACAGAACATTTGTGTGGCTGTGTTATTTTAATATTTAAGTGGCAGTTTTACGCTAACGGGGCTATACTAGATCATAAGCTATACCTGACTGACTGTTATAACTTATAATAATAATATTTATTGTCCAAAAGACCATACAGTAACATGGTGTGGGACACGTCAAATGAGTCACCAAGTTGTCAATACAACAAAAATCATAATAAAAGAGATAAAAATATATCAGAATAAAATTCTGTTACATAAAGTTAAAAAAAGCTCACTTGTAAGTGAGCTTTTTGACACAACACATATTATACACATACATACATACATATTTACAATAAAGTGTCAATATTGTCTTCTAAAAACTCTTGTAGAGAGTAGTAACATTTTGTCATTAAAATCCTTTTAATATTGTTTAAAGCACATCTATCCAAATTCGTAATTCTTGGTGGTAATTTATTATATAGTATTATACTCACATATTGTGGACTCTCTTCATATTTAGATAAATGCTGGTTAGGAATTAATAAATCATCACTTGATCGGGTGTTATAATCATGATTAAAATTATTGGATAAGAATGAACTTAAGTTATTTTTTATATAGTGTAATATGTGTAATATGTAAATACAAAATAGAGGCAAAATTTTTAATTTTTTAAATATTTCTCTACAAGAAGTGTACTTTGATGCACCTATCATATTCCTTACTGCTTTTTTGTATTCTGAAAATTCTTTGTGCGTGTGAAGAAGAGCCCCAACAAATAATACCATACGAAATTCTAGAGAAGACATGTGCATAGTAATAATGATAATATCGTTTCTATACTCGTAATTTTATGTAACCTGTAAATTGCATAACATACTGGCGTTAACAGTTTTGACAAATTATTGATATGAGGTTCCCAGCTAAGCGCATTATCTACACTTACACCAAGAAATTTTGTTGAGTCAACTTGTTGTATAGATTTACCTTCAATTCTCAATAAATTACATTCTGATATTCGTGATATTCTTGGCGTAAATTGTAATATTTAAAATCAATTTATTATTCTTAAACCAATCAGTGAAGTTGAAAATTTCCTCTTTAGTATTATTTATCACGCCTGTCAAGGAGGGTGAAGAACATAAATAAGGGTTATCGTCTGCAAACATAGTTAAGTTATTTTTAGTTGACACATTATTGGGTAAGTCATTTACATAAAGTAAAAAGAGTAGTGGCCTCAGGACTGATCCTTGGGGAACACCATACGATATATTTTTGTTCACTAGATTTAGTCCCATTTACTACAACAACGTGATTTCAATCTGACAGATAACATTTGAGCCAATTATTTTTATATATATATTATTTTTCCCCTTAGTCCATATACAGATAGTTTAGATTTTCATAAATATTGTAAATAAAATTTAAAATTGCTGTTTGAATAGACCTACCTTTACGAAACCCATGTTGACAGTTAGTAAGTATGTTGTTTTGTGAAATAAATCGCACAATTCTATTAAATATTACACTTTCTAAAATTTTTGATAATGTTGACAATATTGCAACTGGACGATAATTCTCAGGTAGAGTTGGATCACCTTTCTTAAAGGGGGGTATTACTTTACCTGTTTTTAAAATTTGTAGAAATGTGCCTTCTGTAATAGACCAATTAATTATATTTGTTAATGGTGTTATGATATAATTCGCTGATCGCTTAATTAATTTTGCACTTAGATTGTCAAAACTCGATGTATTAGTATTTTTTAATTGCATAATTATGTTATAAACCACATTTTCACTAACTGGTTTGAGAAAAATAGTTGTATAATGATTATCGTGTGTAACTTTAACATTAGATTTGTGATTTTCAATATTTAACTATTCATTTAATCCTTTGGTAAGTCAATGATATATTTATTAAAATTCTCAGCAATTTCTTTACCATCTGTTACAGTCAAGTTATGTACCTTCATTCCACAAATTTTATTGTTGTTAAATTTACTGTCATTAATATTTTGGTTAATTGCTGACCATACTGCTTTACTTTTATTATCAGAATTTAGAATTATGTTATCATTATACAATCTTTTAGCAGCTTGTATTATTTTTTTGTACACTTTCTTATATTTCTTATATATTTCAAAATCGGCAGGATTATTAGCGTATAGTGTTTTCTGATAGAGATCTTTCAGTTTATCACAAGATATTCTGATGCCTTGCGTAACCCAATCATTTCTTTTTTTACATTTTCTTACCTTTACACGTTTCACTGGGAAGCTCCTCTAAAAATTATAAATTATTGTGTTTATGGAGTTTTCAAATGCTTCGTCTAGTGTAGCAGTGGTGTATATATTATCCCATGTCTCCCTTCTCATAAAATACGAAAAAGTGTTACAATTAAAATTACTTAATATTCTACTAGATATGTAAGAGTTATCAATATTAAAATAATTTTGCAAATAACACTCAAAAATTTGTGCAGCGTGGTCTGAAATACAATTATGATTAATTGTACAATTATATAAAACACTAGCAAAGAATACATGGATAGACTCCTGGGAACAACATGTTTTGAATAAAACTACTAAATATTGCACAATACAACCAACTATCCCTCTTTATTTTTGGCATCACAATCTCAACGTACCACGAAAATATATAACTATCATCAGGCTAAGATTAAGACATACGAGCTTTCCCGCTCACCTGAAATCGGAGCTGTCCTATCACATCAGTGCGATCTGTGTGGTGTTATTAGTGTTTTCTTTTCATGTTTCAAAAATAAAAACTTAACAGATACATTTATTAAAAATATTGTCTCATGTTGCAACACTGTCTCCATTTAACTTAGTTAATCTCTTTTCTCTTGGCACTAGGCAAATTTATCAATTTATTATCGGTTTTTTGGTGGAAAGTGAAATAAAGTTATAGGTTAGCTTTGTAATTCCTCTTGTCTTACCTCTTGTTTATATTCTCCTTCCCGTGGTCCTTCTTGTGATGCTGATTATAATTTATTGCTCTGACAGACGCCAGGGCGAGAATCGTGTATCCCTGTAATTCCTCATTTTGTTCATCTCACTCTACTCAATTTGTGTTAGGTTTTTATTTTGGTGTTCCAAATTATAAATTGCTCTTTGACACTGGCTGTATGGTCTATGACCCAAAGCCATAATAAAGAGAAGTGGCAGTTTTATTCCTTCAGAGGTCGGCTTTCAAACAATTCTTTCTTATCTTGTACCTATATTAACAAATGTACATTTGTGGAGAACTTCAGATCTTTGGTGAATTTGGCGTTGAATGAATACGTGTGTTTTGCTTTTTTATATACATTGGCCAAATAGTATACTTGAAAATACTTAGTTGTTGATAAATTTCCAGAATTAAGGTGGCCATTCCCTAGAAAGAGACATCCGATAGGGAAATATTTATTATTTTTGCTCAAAACTTTTTTTTCTTAGTACGTATATTTAAAAAATATATAAGAGTACCTAAGTAGAACAATAACAAGTCTACTACTATGAATTTTCACTCAATAATTTCAGTGGTTGGCAAAATAGCTCGATTTAAAACTACGAAATAGAAAGATTAACACAATTTTAAAATTTAAATCGAGCTATTTTGCAAACCACTAAAATTATTGAGTGAAAATTCATAGTAATAGTCTTGTTATGGTTCTACTTAGGTACTCTTATAGTTTTTTTAAATATACGTACTAAGAAAAAAAAGTTATAGGTAAAAATAATAAATATTTCCCTATCGGATGTCTCTTTCTAGGGAATGGCCACCTTAAGTTTAAATGTAAATGTGACGTATTAATTTGTACACTGTTTTGTGTACTTATTATTTTCAGGGCTAATATTGCCAAATATTAGCTAAAAATAACACAAATTGTGCTTTTATAGATCTAATACATAGATGTAGATACTTATATAAGTGAGGATACATAGGCTAGTAAAAAGAATAGGGCAAAAACTCTTCAAATAGTTAAATGCATTAAATATTTATTTTTTCAAATAAAAGTGACTGACAAGTTTTGATAAGTTACGATACATCTGAAATACATACTACTTATTAGTAAATCTAAGTAAATTGAGCACAGAATGCTATAAGAATTACAGCGCATGATTGTGCTGTAGTTATATTATTTCACACTTCTATACTCAGAGTTGGAGTTTACTATTTGCCATTTATCCAATTTTGTCGATCAACCTTCACGAGTAGAAGAGTTATCCTCATTACGAGTTGTTATATTATATCAAAGATCGGTCTTATTGTAAGTTCCTGAATCTAAAAAATAGAAAAATAAGCATTAGAATATTATTTTGTTTTTAATTCTTCAATGTACATATTGAATATGTGTTAGAAAAATTAGAAAGTGAACTTCAACAGTGCCAGTACCGATCCCACCCAGCCAAATCCGTAGTGCTAATACTGGATAGCGACTATTTCATGCCTCCGTAATCTATACAACATTTGGATAATGTGTTTCCCGGGAGGTGGATAGGCCGAGGTGGTCCAGTTGCCTAGCCACCTCGTTCGTTCGACTTCAATCCTCCTGATTTTTATTTTAGGGGTGATTCTTAGGTGTTAGGTGATTCTTAAACAATACGCATAAACTTAGGAAGCGATAGCTTATGATGAATAATTACTAATAATGGATATTTATTAGAAATCCTAAATCCAATATCAGGTTCCTCCGAGTCTTATATTAAAAATAGCAAACATTTTTAGAAAAACCAATCATCTAATGATCAGTTTTGATGTAGTAGGCCTATTTACATTTATTTTGTTCCTGTAGATAAAAAGTTACTAATCACTAAAAACGAATTGCAACGTGATGGGAATTTGGCAAATAGAACTAAGTCAAGCATTGAAACTATAACAGAATTACTTGCACTTTATTTTAAAACAACATACTTTCAGTAAAATAATGACTTCTGTGAATAGAATTTTGGGATGGCCATGGGTTCTTCATTATCCCCAATATTAAGTAACATTTTCATGGAAAATTTTGAGCAAAGTAATATTAATAATGTAGCTTTTAACTCCATTGTAAGGTGAAGATATGTGATGACATTTTTGCAATATGGCCTTATAGTAAAGAATGTTTAAATAATTGTTTATATCAGATTAACGAAAAAGACTCTACAATTAAATTTACAATAGAAATAGTAAATAATAATGAATTACCCTTCTTAGATATTTTACTTAAAAATTAGATAACACATACCAAACCAGTCTGTATAGAAAACAAACACACACAAGCAGATACTTAAATTTCTATTCAAATTAACGTATTACTGTTAAAAAAGGTGTTGTGAAATGTTTGTATGACAGAACCATAATCATTTGTTCAAATAATGTAATCTTAAGGAAGGAGAAGCAATTTATAACAACTGTCTTATTAAGTAATCAATATTCAGAGAGCTATGTTGACAGTCACTTGAAGAACACTGAAAGGAGAGAGAATATACCATTACAACCTGAGTTCTTTACGTTATTAGCAGTAATTCCACATTTCCCGATAAAAAATGTTTTTGCAGTGGCTAAGAGTAAAATCTGTAAAAAATGTCTTTTGATAAATCTGACGGTCGCTTCACTTTGAATGACAGCCAAGACCATGTGACTTCTCAAAGTTGAACTTAATTCTACAGGATGTTCTCCATGACGCGATGAATCAAATCATTACATTTTTAAACTGTTGTAATTCAATTTTTTCAAATGGTACACCCTATATATTTTTACTTAAACATGTTTTAGCAATCAAGCACCAATACGCCGATATCCACAGTGATTACTTTTTTAGATTTTAATATTTGAAACACCATGAAAATAGTCATTATGAAGTATCAGTAGGTAGGTAATTGATTGCTGAAATATTTTAAGTGGAGGCATACAGGGTATTGCATATGAAAAAACAGACTTACGACAGCATCACAATATAAAAATTTGTATATTCGTGAAGAACACCCTGTAGAACAATGTTTAACTTTCACATGTCTGAAAGTTTTTTTTTTTTTTTTTTTTTTTTTTTTTTTTTTTTTTTTTTTTGGCATTGCGACTTACGTCGATACAGCCAGAAGCGAAGTTAATATGCACTTATTAATTAACTAATTGTACCCTAATTCTAACCTAACCTATATCACCGATCACGAATAGAGACTCTGGGATAAAACAAGGACACTCTCTTCTCGCCCAGGGGTCTGTCAGGGCATTTTATAATGGCACACACAAAGAGCAAGACCACGGAAAGGAAGGAATATATACAATTGGATAAAAACAAGGGGTGAGAAATCTAACCTAACCTAACCTATTTTAAATATTAAGTTTAATAGTTTTAAGAAATTCGAGAATCACATCATAAATGGGTTTTTTATTCAGCGCTAGCAAATGACAAATATTATTAGGATGGTAAGTATTTTGATCTGTTAATTTTCTGTGAAAGAGATCGCTTTCTGCTTTGTATTTTACACATTCAAAAAATATATGATCCAAATCTGCAGTGACATTACATGTATCACATAGGTCTGAATCTAGTACTCCTATTTTCTTGAGATGCGCCGGGTAGCACCCGTGGCCGAACTTTAATCTACTGAGTGTTGTTATGTCTTTTCTAGAATACATAAAATCTTTATACCAATATCTAGTTGGAATGTCTGGTTGAATTGTTACATAGCGAGTAGGATTTGTTATACCATATTCTGTCCATAATGCTGACCATGTTTTTTTTACTTTTAAGTTTGGTAATACTTATACACTCTTGGACGTGTAGTCCGCTGTTCAAAATTTCTCCTTCATTAATACTTCTTTTTGCTATAATATCTACCTCTTCATTGTGTTCTAAACCTGTATGTGCCTTAACCCAAACAAATGTTACTAAGTTCCCTCGCTGTTTTAAGTTATTTACTAAAATTTTAATTTTAGCAATACAAGATGTCTGAAAGTTAGTACATGGTTTTGACTAACATTCGAAGAGAAATGACCATCAAATTTATAAAAATACAGTATTTGCGGTTTTACTCTTGTAAGAAGTCAAATTAAGGGAGCCAAGTCCGGCCCTGTCGCATATAGAATCACCATACTGTCTTATTTCCGATCTCGGTAACAGTTTAAGGGTCGAGACTTTAGTACAATAACGTAAAATACTGGTCATAGAAACATCTGTTTTGCGTTGCAAACTGACTTACTTGACTGATTTGCTGACTAAGGCAGTTGAGAGAAGATTCCAGAAAATATATGTATAGACATAGATGGATAGGCCAAATAAGGTAGATTTTTTCCCCCATACAAAAGCAAAGTGAGGAACAAAAGAGGAACAAAAGATCTGCTTTAGTGGTATAAAATGTTAGATAGGCCATATGATAAATACTATGGTCCGTTAGGTAATCTCAAATAGGGATACGGTTTAAAGTAGAGAAGTAAGAAGACGTCTTATTTCGATTGAGATAATATCGACACTCTTGGCTTAACGTCTGATCGTCGTCATCTACCTACAGGGTATAGTAAATTCTTGTTTTGCTAACCTTTTTCAATTTTAAAGTTTAAGTACATTTGTTCAGTATTTTACCGGTTATAATAAGCATAAATTAATGTGTTGTAATTGAACTAAGAGTATTCGGCCGCGATTCAGCTAAAGATTTGAACTTGCCGCGGACCATTCCATTTCTTGATATAGTGTAATTACTGTTTGTTAATTTATTTAATCGTTAAATGTTTGTGATTGTCATTTTCATTTGTTTTCATTTTCTTCTGTAAATATAGTGGTTTAAGTGTTTTGAGAAATCACGTGTTTTATTCGCGTGTTATGCAACTGAGTTCATTCTTTATTCAGTAAAGTTTGTTTGTGAAGTAACCTGGTTGAAGGACACCAAAAAGGATATAATCACCTAGAAAGAAAAGGGTAAGCACAGTTTTGATTTCAATGGATATACTATAATACCGACGGAGTCTACAAAAGTGATTGGGACACTCCGTACTATACCAATGGTAATGTGTGATTAAATAATGTAATTAAGGGAATAAAACCCCGGTTATTATACTCTTAACCACTACAAATTCATTTTTATCGGAAAAAGTGGAATAACGAAGCAATGCCGCAGTGTAAATCTAAACATAACAAATGCCTGGATTCAGAATTAAGAGCCAAATATAAATATACAAAAGAATCTTGGGTGTTCTGTTTAAAAAATATAAGTATTACCTTGCCACAACTATATGAAACGGCCTGTAGACCTAAAAGTACTTTTAAAAAATACAATTTTCGTTTGGGACCATTTCTTCAAATTTCAAACGGTTAGAGAGATATTGAACACCCTCGCACTAGTGACTCATCCTGAATATACAATGGACAATTACCCCAATTAGAGCACTTCACGTTCCTTCACTATATATGTTATTAAATTTAACGCATTATATAACAGTTTCGTTATTACCTGAACATGAGGAGGCGTAGACAAAGCATAGACAACGCTATCTGCAATATTTTCCGCTTCAATAATATTATAGTCATTAAGATACTGTCTGAAAACATCTGGAACCATTTCAGATTCGACAACTCCTGGACTCAGATTCTAAAAAGGACAAAATTAGTAAATCATATTGGAAGAAATGAAAAAAAAAATTACCGTAATTTTAATTTTTAGTTTCAGAGAGTTTAATTCCAACCGTAGCGTTTCAGCTAGAGCTCTTACAGCAAATTTGGAGGCGGGATACACGTTTGCTTTTGGGAAATTCGGTACTTGCAAGCCTGCAATACTATTAATATGAATTATATGTCCATCAATGTTGTTCGTCCTCATATCTTTTATAGCTTCTCTCGTTGCTATGGACAGTCCTATTACATTGACTTGAAAAACATCCTTCCAATCTTGAGTGGGTCCTTCGTTGACATCATGAGTTGCTCTTAAGATGCCTGCGTTGTTGATGAGAATGTGGACGGGACCCAAATTCTCCTTGATCCATTTAAATGCATTTAGAATATCTTCCTCTTTACTTACGTCTGTTTTAATGGGAATCAACTTGCCTTTTTTATTAGATAGTTTCTTTGCTAACTCGTCTAGTCGATCTTTCCTTCTTGCCAAAGCAGCAACCTATAAAGTTTTCGAAATAAATCATTACTGTATGATATATTCGCATTAGTGTTGGTGTTAGCCAGATTGGTAAGATTTTGGACAGCGCATGAAGAAAAATTGCATTTGTCACATTGACTTTTCGAGAAAAAAATCACCCTGCTAAATTTCTTCGGATTTCCACGTCTCATACCATGTAGATTACAAACATGACAATATACAGTATGTCCTACTTTTCATGACTCCCATATCACAGCGCCTTTATTAAAAATGCGATTTAAAAAAAATGGATGGAAGGTACTCACCCGTTAGGAGATTGTGTCACGGTAACATATTTAAAAATCCACCAATGGTGTTCGTCTATATGAAGACGAACTATGTGGGAAACCCCTTGCAAAATTTTAAAGCTATCCAAAATAATTTAGTACATTTTTTTGCATTAAAACTTGTAATGATACGCTACTGAACCAAGCAATTTGACTACCCATGAATGTTTCAATTGTTTACGCGTATTTACGCGTGCGCCGCTTCGTGTCTTTCAAGCGATCAGAAGTTCTTTACGCATGGTCAGTTTCTTTCCTGCTTCGGTTTGGATTTTTACGTTTTGAAAATTGTATTCGTAGATCGATACCCGTCAATACGCCAACATTTTGATCGCATGAATACTGCGATATAATTTTAACTTATAGTTTCATTGACAATGCCTCGCATCTAATTCGTTTTCAAAGAGGCAAAAGATGTGATCGCATACAGAAAAATATTATCTGCGCTTAGAATAGTGCATTGAGTGTCAATGGTCAAACATTCGAACATTTCCTTTGATTTTTCGTTACTTTTAAGTTTCCTGGTGTGCTGTGTTCTACAAAAATTAATTTACTTTTTGCTACTTTTGTTGTGTGATTAAATCCAAAGTCACTTTTAGCCCAGCGAGCTTCGCTGTCAGTCCCAAGTCTGATAAAGGCGTAGGAGAAGTGATATGGTTGCACCGCGTTAGATTGATTAAAGTCAGATTGATTAAAGTCATGGTCGGCGCATTTCTACAAAAAAATAAGAATTTTTTTTGTGATATTTTTTTAATTTTTCATTTTTTTAATTCTTCTCGGTGGTGACAATTTACTCATGAATTTTCCGCACCTTGTGGTAAATCATCCTATATTAGGCAAAGTTTTAATGAGCAAAATGCATAATTTTTTTAAACATCACAGATGAATAGATCACTAAAAAACATTATTTTTCCAGTATTTTATTTTTGTTTTATGTTCTAATTAAAGGTTAAAAAAATTATTTACTGCAGCTATCAATTTAACTGCGTTTAAATGGAGAAGTTTCCGCGCTACTTGTGTGTGACGTCATCGGGCACATCGCACCGACGCGACGGAAAACGTATTGTGATTGCGAATGTGTACACATTATTTATGTTGTGTTATGGAAAATACAAAGAAAAGTAGCTATAAATATTGTATTGTGCCCAAATGTACAAATACTACAATAAAAACTCAAGAAAAGTAATTTTTTAATGTGCCTAGACGCGATAAAGTTAGAAAGAAATGGTGCAGAGCTATGAGACGAGACGACCGAAATGCAGAATTATCGTCATCTTCAAGATTATATTGCTGCCAGGATCACTTTGATGTAAATTTATCCATTAAAACTAATTATTTTATAACAATATTATGAAAATATGTACCTAACTCTAACATTATTGTGATAATTTGTTTACATATCATGGTGAATTTGGTCACTTTCCTATTTATAGGAATACAAAAGTTTACTAACTTCTGTTAATAGGAACCTTGAATTAAAATGTATAAGAACGGCGGGAATAATGTAACTTCTCGACGTTCTACATATTATCCAGTTATATATTTATATATACCTATGTATGTCAACAGTTATTTTTACTATTAATGTACCTACCTACCTAAAAGTACGTACTTAGTAAGTGACGGGAGGTATTTATTATATAAAAAAGTAAAGCATTCTAAGATGAAAAATATTAATTAATATAACATTAAAACATTGCCTTGTTTACCTATTTTGAGGTTAGGTACATAAATAATGTATTATATATAATTACAGTAAAAGGATAAAAATGGGCACAATTGAATTAATGTTTAGAATAATGAATGACACATACCTTGTTGCTTTAGTACCTCCAATTTCTGCACTAATAAAATCAGTATTAGTAGCAAAAAAGTTTGTCATCATAAACACATCAACAACTGGCAAATTGTCACTCTGGCCCCGTAAAAACCCACTGTCCGTCATTTTTACCACTTAATAATTAAAATAAATAAATAAATGAACGATTCCTTTTATGAAAATATCAATACACATTTACAAAACACAAAACAATTTACGATTTAACCCCTTGGCAGATAGACGACCATTAGACATTATGCCGAATGACGTCAGACCAATAGCATGGTGTTTTCAGTCACGTGGATATGTTCCCATAAAATTTTGAATTTCAAAGTCGTTTATTTAGGCTACACATTTTTCTTAAACCTTTTCTTCATTACTTTCTCAACTTATATAACATATATAACGAAAAAATAATAATTTATTGCATTTCTAAAATTCATGCATGTTGCTCATTGTAAGACAACCTCATTTCAGTAAGATAGTGTACTTGGTGTTCATGTAATAAGAATATTAAATTCTCCCTTTTAAAGTACCAGTTGTTGGTCTAATTTTATTTTCGGACATAATGAAGAGTTAATTAATTTGGAGGAAGACAGGATTTCCATTCAGAATTAACCACGTGATGTCAGCCAGTTTACTTAATGGTCTAAATAGAAAATAATTGACTTGGAAATAAAGATAAGTTCAATTTTAAACTAATATAACATTCATAATGTAATAATAAGCACCATAATTGCAATTTTAGCGACATTTGATCGATATCCAATTTCTCATATTTTCTAAAATCATATTGATAATAGCAAAGCAAATTTTGAGTGGCTTGAATTTCTATAACATCTACCTTTTAAATATAAGTTGGTCATAGCAATGATAAAGCAAACTGCGAGTTATTTATAATAATAATAATCATAATCATAATGAATGCCTTTATTTCCAATAATATTTTACATTAGAAAATGATAAAATATGTAAAACAAATTTTGGTTTTTTTTTTGAAAATCTCATTCGGAAGTTTACAACAAGTGTGTCTATGAAAGCGTTATTTTCTATTGAATTGTTTCTGAATTAAATTCGTTTAAAATTGAACTTCTTTTTGTTTCCAAGTCAATTAATGTTTGATTGAGGCTGTTAAGTAAACTGACTGAAGTCACATGATTAGAAAGCCTGTCTTCCTCTAGCTTAATTAACTCTTCAAAAATAACATTCTGACTGATAATTGATACTTTAAAAAGGGAGATTTTATTTTTTTATTGCGTGAACACCAAGTACACTATCTTATTTAAATTTGGTATTAGTGAGTGATATCAATGAATTGGATTATGAGATTGTTTCGCAGTTAAAACTTTGCCTGATATATTTTTTTGAAAAATTAGGTTCATTTCTCTTCATGAAGACGAACGCCACAGGTGAATTTTTAAATATTTCATCGCAAAACAATCTCCTGATAAGTAAGTATCTTCTACCAAATGTCTTTAAAATTCGCGTTGTTAATAAGGGAGCTATATGAGAGTCATGAAAAGTGAGACATACTGTATATGGTTCCCCAAGTGAGAGTATCTATATCACAAAAGGACAGTAGGTACTGAATTTTAATCAATTCATTATTGTATTTTTATAAATAACAATATATTCGGTTCCTTATTCCTAGATTAAATACATTTACTGTTTAAACATGCCGAATATACTCTTATTAGACTCCAGTACTATGTACAGGGTGTCCGAGAAATAACTTCTCGGTCGGGAATCTATGCTTCCTAACATCATATTGGGTCCGTATAACTTAACTTACAACTTAACTTAGTCCAAAAATGTGTCTCCGAGGAAGTACATTCTTTTAAAGTGAGACAGAAAAAAAATTTCCGATAACTTCCGTTATACGGAAGATATAATTTTCATTTTTACTTCCCTCGCATACCGAAGGGAAGTAAGTATTGTATTCGAGAAAAAATCACCCTCCGAGATTTTTTCGGATTTTGACGGTTCAGATCACGTAGATTACGAAAATATAGGTTTTTCAATTCCGTCAGTCTGTCTGTCTGTCTGTCTGTCTGTTGGTGCATTAACTAAGAAACTACTTGACGGAGAGCAGTCAAATTTGGTAGGTAGTTGACGCTACTGTCAGCGAAAAAATGGTTAAACTTTCACTGGAAAATATACAGGGTGGACCGTCTAAAGGGAATAAATAATGAAAAAAATTTTGTTTGCTCAAATTTAAAATTTCCACGTCTCATGACATGCTAAAATTATTTCAGAAAAAAATAATTGAAAATTTTTTTCACCAACATTTTTGAAAAATTCTTTACCACTATAATAGACGAAAAAATTTTTTTCTTTGTTCAAATTTAAAATTTCCACGTTTCATGTTATTCTAAACCTATTTAAAAAAAAAAATTTGAATTTTTTTTTTACCAACATTTTTGAAAAAATTTTTACCACTAAAATAGATGAAAACATTCTTTTCTTTGTTCAAAATTAAAATTTCCCAGTTTCATAGCGTTCTAAACCTATTAAAAAGAAAAATTTAGAAATTTCTTTTTCCATTTTTGAAAAATTTTACCACTAAAATAGATGGATTTTTTTTTCCTTTGTTCAAATTTAAAATTTGTACGTTTCCGTGGCATTCTAAACCTATTCAAATAAATTTTAAAAAAATTTTGAAAATAAAAAAAAAATTGAAAAAATTTTAGACCCATTAATCACTACTTACTATAGAAGAAACGAAAAAAATGTTTTCGCTCAAATTTAAAATTTCCACGTTTCATGACAAGCCAAACACATTTCAGAAAAAAAAATTGAAAATTTTTTTAACCAACATTTTTGAAAAATTCTTTGCCACTAAAATAGATGATATTTTTTTTTCTTTGTTCGAATTTAATATTTCCACGTTTCATGGCATTCTAAACCTATTAAAAAAAAATTTTAAATTTTTCTTTACCAACATTTTTTAAAAAATTTTTGCCACTGAAATAGATGAAAAAGTTTTTTTCTTTGTTCGAAATTAAAATTTCCACGTTTCATAGCATTCTAAACCTATTAAAAAAAAAATTATTTAGAATTTTTTTTTACCATTTTTGAAAAAATTTTACCACTAAAATAGATAGACATTTTTGTTTCTTTGTTCAAATTTGAAATCTTCACGTTTCCATGGCATTCTAAACCTATTGAAACAAATTTAAAAATTTCTTTGGAAAATTTTTAAAAAATGTTGAATTTTTTTTTTCCATTTATCACATATAGAATAGATGAAAAAAGATTTTTTTGCTCAAATTTAAAATTTCCACGTTTCATGACACTCCAAACCTATTTCGGAACAAAAATCTGCAACATTTATTACTATTTTGGAAAAAAAATTGACCACTGAAATAGATGGAAAACATTTTTTTTGCTTAAATTTAAAATTTTCACGTTTCATGACATTCTAACCTATTTCAGAAAAAAAAAAAATAGAATTTTTTTTCCAGCAACATTTTTGAAGCATTTTTTACCACTAAAATAGCTGGAGAAATTTTTTTTCTTTGCTCAAATTTAAAATTTTCAGGTTTCATGGCATTCTACTAAACCTATTTCAAAAAAAAAAAAACTTGAAAATTTTTTTACCAACATTTTTGAAAAATTAAAAAAAAAGACATTTTTTAACCATCACTATACTTCCACTCCACTACGTGAATGTGAAATTGAAAATGTGACAGATGGCAATAATATTTAGCATATGCACCTCTTAACTTTTATTGAAAAATGTTCAGGTGGTCATCCTAAAAAATAATTCAGTCATGGTGGACATTTGTAAAGGTATTTGCGCAAGCCTTCCATATTTGGCACCTGTTATTTAGTATTGAACTTTTGCTGTTTGATGAGCACTCTGTATATTTTTTTGACCAAAAGCTATCAGGTTTTCTTTGTAATAATACAATAATAGCAATAACTATATTCCGATTATTATTTTCAATGTCATTTCGTAATTATTAATTTTTTAGAGTGACCGCCATGCACAATTAAAGAGGGAAGTTCTGTGTAAATACCTTTACCGATTTTTTTGTGGTACCTTTATCTCTATAAGCACTCGATGTAAACTTGGTAACAACTAAATATATTTTGTTTCTCAAACGCGACAGGTTTTCTGTTTCACAAGCACCTATGACTTACTGAGAAAAAATGATAATTCTTAATTTTTCCTTAATATTACACAGAATTTGTGTACTGAAACAGGTGGACATCATGTGGAGCATTTGTTATTAATGTATTTTTTTTTAATATTACAAAATATTTCAAGAGTATATTTTTGCAGCCCTTTCAATGCTCTGCAAAAATATTCAAGTATTCCATAATTTTACATGGCGTTTAAAAAATATAGCCAATCACATATTAATTATTATGGAAAAAAAAAATGAGAAACAAAAGAAATTTGGTTGTTGTCAAGTTACATAGAGCACTTATAGAGGTGTAACTCCCAGCAAAATTTCAAAATTTTATCTTCAGTATAACGGAAATTATTGGAAAAAAATATTTTCTGTCTCACTTTAAGAGGATGTACTTCCTCAGGGATGCATTTTTGGACTAAGGTAAGTTGGGTTATACGAGCCCAATATGAACTCAGGAATCACAAGTTCTCGTTCGGAAAGTCAGTTCTGGGACACCCTGTATATACATTGATTATTTTTTCACGATTAATTTCTTCAGTTGGATTAAAAAAGATAAGATATTGATTGTAAGCGAAAAATTGCTTGTGATAATAATCTTTAAAACATTTGTTCTTAACAGAATTTTTTTTTACATCTGCACTCACTGTATATTATTAAAGCTTTAGTTTCACTTTTGACAGCTGGTACAAAATAATAATTTACTCACTTGAAGACCGTTCTCCACCAATTTTTCTGCAATAGCAGCACCAATACCTGAACTAGCACCAGTTACCACTGCCACCTTACCAACCCATCGATCTAAAGAAAGCACCATTGTGTATGACTACAAAGTTTAGTGTCTATAATTTAAATGTACTGTAGAGGTGAAATCAAGTTTTCACTATTTATAGTTGATATATTCTAGCAATGTCATTTTACGTGGGAATTTATCTATTAAATATTGTCCACTTCACTTACGATGCTATAAGCTGATTGTGTAATATTATTGTATCTGTTAGATTCAATTAAGCAGACAAAAATATTTAACGAATGGAAGATGCAATGGTCTGATTGCAACTTGCTGTGTCATTTATTGGTTTCATTTATTTATCCTAGTTATACCGGGTGAGTCACGAATTGCGCTTGCCCCGATATTTCCTAAAATATTTGGAATAGAAAATTGAAATTTGGAGGCCTTATTACACGACTAAAATTCCATCTTTTCAATAAAAAATCAAGTTTGGTGCACATCCGGTTTGACCGGAAATGCCCACAACTTTCGATTTTTAAATGGAATACCCTATATATTTTTACATTTTTGGAATCTAGAGGAAATTTTGAATACAATACATCCATTTTGGTCACTTTTTGATAAACATACAAAATTTTATTAAAAAATCAATTTCTGAATCCAGAGTGCTGTGGTGCCCAGAATATATTTTAGTTTGTGTGCTACGTTACTATAAAAATAAAAAGAGCAATACGATTGCATTACTTAATTCTCTAGAGACGTTTCAAATTTTTAAATGTGATTTTTACCCACTAACTCGGTTTTTTTTAAATGGGAATTTAATCGTTCACCAACATTTTTAAATACCTCATTTTCATACGAATCTAATGTTACCAAAATTTTGAAAATCCGCTCAGAAATATTTGAGATTTCAGCCAAAATACAATGCAACCAAGCTTTTAGAAACATGCGGCTAATAGATAATAGATTAGTGGACTTTGGAAACTAAAATGGCACATTTCTGTGTAAATCTGGTAACTTAATAACATTTGAAAAATCATTGTAGCCATTGAATGTAATAAAACAATATCAGCTGTCAGATAGACTCGTGTAGTTATAGGCAATCTTGAGCTATCAAACATTTAATAATTGTGAGCGCAAAGAACGTTACAATTTAGTTTAGCATAGATATGTCGAGGTAAACACAATTACATCCACAAGGACATTTGCAATAGAATGCGACATCAGTTCGGTTTTCAGAGTTTTATTTAAATGAACATAAATATCGGGCCTATAAATAAATAAAAATCAATCCGTTTGAACAATTAAACTTAAACTAGGTAACAGTAGGTATCTTTAAAATAATTAATATAATTAAACCATAAATTGACATTTATAGATATTGTTCAAAATGTCCACCATTTTTTTCTATACACAATTCGGCTCTGCGTACAGTTGCTTGAATGGCTCTACGCAATTCAGCCGGCGTTATTTCATTAAGAGCCCGTACAACTTTATTTTGCAGCTCTTCACGGGTATTTGAAGAAGTTTTATAAACTTTATTTTTGAGAGTGCCCCATACATAATAGTCGAGGGGTGTTAAGTCAGGTGACCTAGGAGGCCACCTGATATGACCTTGATTTGCGATAAGGCGTTCACCATGCAAGTTGTTTAAATATTCCATCACTCTTCTGGAATTATGTGGGGGAGCACCATCTTGTTGGAAAAACAGATTTTGTAAATAGGCAAGAGGAAGTAAGTCAAGAAATTCTGCTGTCTGGTTTTGTAAAAAGAATAAATATCGTTCGCCAGTAAGTGTTCCATCAAAAAATATGGGTCCAATTATTCGATCTCCAAGTACTCCAAGCCAACAGTTAAACCCAAATCTTTCCTGAATATTCCCCCGCCTTACCAACCTCGGATTTTCTTGAGCCCAGTACCAAGTATTTTTTCTGTTAAACATACCTTGGTTCGTAAATCTACTTTCATATGAATATGAAATATGAAAAGGAAAACCTGGGTTTTGTTGTACTGCATTTAAGAACCAGTTGCAATATACTAGCCTCCTGTCGTTATCATCTCCATAAATATGTTAGTGTATTTGGTATTTATAAGACCGAATCTTATGTTTCTTTAAAATTCTGCAAATCGAAGACTGACTAATGTCGCATTCCATTGACAATTCCCTTGTTGATGTTGTTGGATGTACCATCACAAATCCTAATACATCAATTTCTTTGTCCTCACTTACAATAAATGTTTGATGGTCATCTTGTTGATTGGGTTCGTTTCTTAATTCTTGTTCCACTCTGGCAAACAAGTGTCTGCTTGGATGTCGCCTGTTGGGATATCGTTGCTGATACAGTTCTGCAGCTGCAGTTGAATTTTTGAGACGATCTCCATATATCAGTAACATATCGACCTTTTCATTTCTACTAAAATTATTCATTTTCTTTAATTTTTACTCAAAGAGATTTCCGCAACGCTTTATTTTGTATCTGTCTGACAGCTGATATTGTTTTATTACATTCAATGGCTACTATGATTTTTCCAATGTTATTAGGTTACCAGATTTACACAGAAATGTGCCATTTTAGTTTCCAAAGCCCACTAATCTATTATCTATTAGCCGCATGTTTCTAAAAGCTTGGTTGCATTGTATTTTGGCTAAAATCTCAAATATTTCTGAGCGGATTTTCAAAATTTTGGTATCATTAGATTCGTATGAAAATGAGGTATTTAAAAATGTTGGTGAACGATTAAATTCTCATTTATAAAAACCGAGTTAGTGGGTAAAAATCACATTTAAAAATTTTAAACGCCTCTAGAGAATTAAGTAATGCAATCATATTGCTCTTTTTATTTTTATAGTAACGTAGCACACAAACTAAAATATATTTTGGGCACCACAGCACTCTGGATTCAGAAATACATTTTTTTATAAAATTTTTAATGTTTATGAAAAAGTGGCCAAAATGGATGGTATTGTATTCAAAATTTCCTCTAGATTCCAAAAATGTAAAAATGTATAGGGTGTTCCATTTAAAAATGGAAAGTTGAGGGCATTTCCGGTCAAACCGGATGTGCACCAAACTTGATTTTTTATTGAAAAGATGGAATTTTAGTCGTGTAATAAGGCCTCCTAATTTCAATTTTCTATTCCAAATATTTTAGGAAATATCGGGGCGAGCGCAATTCGTGACTCACCCGGTATACAATGCAATATTTCAGTCTACCGTACTATATAAATACATAACTTTGACAATAAATCAGATGGATTTTTGGATACTTCAAAATAATTTTTTTTAAATACTCAGACACATCAACTTCATTTTTGATAGGGACGTCTTGTGCAAATATTTTACCTGCAAATTGCTTCATCTTCACGCTGTAATTGTAACCTCCAAAATTTGAAATGGCATGTTAAGACAATTGATGCCTGATTTAAAAGGTTTGGCTGTCCTGAACACACAAAAAAAATGTTCGAATTCTATCAGTTCGATTTCAAAATAGTCAATATTCAAATTGCAAAAGCGCTCTTTATTTATTCATATAAAATGGGTCTAATAGCACAACAGTCAAACTTTATGAGTCAATTAGGTGTTCAGACTGTGAACCACCTTCCTTACAATAATTCAATATTTGTTCGAGGCAGGTCCGTTTCCGTTGAATAGATTTTGCTCTTCAAATGACCCCACAAGACAAAGTCGAGTGGAGTTAAATCTGGCAATATTATCGGCCATTTGAGGGCATCTCTCCATCCAATCTACTGACCAAGGAATATCCGGTTAAAAATTGAAAAAACAACCAGTGCATAATGCGAAGGGGATCCGTCTTGTAAGAACAAATATTCTACTAGGCACCGATCATCATTTTCAGTAATATCTAAACTAAACCAAATTTTAATATTTTTTGCTTATTGCGATTGCAACTTATGTGTATTGAAAAATTGCTGCCTTAAGAAATTTCTACTTCCACATCCAGCTATCCCATCCAAGTGTCTTTAAATGAACACATCTTGATGCTTTATTGTCACTTTAGTATGTGAAATAATCGCTCATAAAAATTTTTAATAATATTAAATTTGAAATCGTCTGTCCCAAAGTGGTAATGGGGATGGCTAATACCTAAACATTTTTTGAGAACTCTTGTACTTGTACATGTACTAAAGCACAATTTTATTATGTTAACCCCCTTAATAATGTAGTGGGAATAAGATGGCAGATGTCATAAAATAATTTGAGATCTTGGCTTCCATATACAAATCCCAAATTTCTGGACTTTTACTAACTTGTTTAGAAATGAATTATTTATTATTTGTTTGCTTATAGTAATGAAACATATTCTTTATAGGATTTTGCAAACAGCGAAAAAAAAAACATCTATGAAAACTAAAAGAAAAACTATATGTAAAAAATACTAATGAAATCTTTGCATTCTTTCGATAACCTGACTTCTGGTTATGCTAGCAAATCAAATTCTAAAATGAATTTGTCCAATTTCTTACTTGACATTCTCATTATAACGGTATGAAGATTGAGTTAAAAATGAGAACATAGGCCTAAAATGGATTTATTTACTTACTTTTTCTTAAAAAAATTTCTTATTCTAATGGATTACATTTTCATAAAATCTCTCATTCAGTTTCTTGGAAATTCTGACGTAAATGTTCAATGTGACAACCATATTTTTGTTCAAATATTCTATTATTCTACTTTCAACAGATTGCGTAGCACATCTTTGCGCCTACCATTTCTGACGCCAGAAGTCAATGCAAAATTGAATTTTAGGGCCACTTTTATTAACATTGTGAATGTCTATCTACAGTCGTTTTTGAGTTATTGGCATTTTTTGAAAAAAATATTGTTTTTTTTTCTTCAAGGGTAGTAGGCTTTGGAAACAATCATTTCATTTTAATTTTTATTCAAAAATCATATTGCAATAATAAATAATAACAACAAAATAACAACAAATAAACAGATAAACAAAATAATTATTTCAATACAAATGCTCAATGTGTGCACCGTTTTCACTGACAGAATTTCGTCAACATTGTTCTTGTTCGTTAATAATAATTTGTTGGTGTTGTGTGTAATTAAATAAGAATCCATATTTTTCTTTAAAAACTATTACAACTGTCTTTTGTTTCCATGGCATACTTGATGAAGTAAGGAATCTCTCGGCAAGATAAGGTATTCTTGATTTTTATTGAATAACTCGATATGGGGTGAAGTTAGGTATAGGGAATGCTTAAGTAACTCGCCATAAAATTCAATTTTCTTTCGAACGTTGTGAAAAAAAATAGTAGGTGCCATTTGAAAAAATTGACTTTTTGACAATTTTTGATTGCGACATTTGAAAATCGACTGCGCCCATATGGTACAAAATGGGACCACCGATGGGACATCAAAAGTTAGCCTGGACTTCCAGCTAACTGCTTTACAAATTTGGTTTTATAATTTTGAAAGGTTTGCGAGATACAAATTTGTTCGTAAACTACTACAGCGGCAATTTTTTTCAAAAAATTGGACATATATCAAAAATTGTAATAGATAAGTTAACATAACTTAGGTTCTCTAAACTCAGAACTAGATGACCAATCGAACTATGTAAAGAAAAATATAGGTTTCCATTTAAAATAAGAAAGTTGGTACCAATTTTTGGTACACCCTGTATAGTTGGAGGACTCAAAATATTTTAGATAGAATGTGCATGATCGATTATGGCTGCAAACCAAATTTCAAGTTTCTAATCCAACTGAAAGTTGAAAAACTTCTAATGAATGGCCTACGTGAATCACCCTGTAAATTCGTTGTGTTCAAGAGTTTTGGTGTTTGTGTCTCCAGAGGTTACCTTACACCGAAGGTTCCACCCTTTCCAGGACATCGACTCATAATGACAAATACTGTTTTTCAAATATCACAAAATTCATATTTTTGACTCTTAGCTAATTCACTGCAAAATGATGTTGCTAGATTTTCTAATACAAATAAGCATTGATTACACATTAGGGAACAGTTTGTATTTACGTCATGTTCTTCTTATATTTTTTGGCAATATTGCACAAGATGTATCTCTTATAATGACAAGCATTAATTTTCTGAATGAGAATTCATATTGAAATGGAAAGGGGAATCCCTCCTTCAAATTTTGTTATCTAACCAACGTTCATTTATAAAAATAAACATTATTTATGCGATAACAAATAGTCTAGAACCTTTCTATATACTGAACATAATATATGCAAACCTGTGGAATATTCTTCCATGTATTGACGAGTCATTCTTAGCCCAATAGAAAGCTAGCGCAATAAGTCTCGGTAGATGACTTCCTTAAATTATTCATCTGAAAAGCTAAATTAGTTTTTATGATAGTAATTTCAAGCGGATAACTCTTTGGAACATATTGTGACAAAAACAGACTTGGTAAACTGTAAGCAAAATTCGAAAATCTGTATTTATGTTTAGTATTCCGTTTTATATATTTATCAGTGTGAGATATCTTTAAGTATTTTTGCAGATATAGTTAAATATCCAGGAGTAAGAATATACCGGGTGTCCAGTTAGTGTTCCCTCGGAAGATTGTGCAAAAACGGATAACTTTACAGAAAAACTTTCTTAATAAATCTTTGAATGTTTCGTCTCTATTATAACGTAGAATTATACAAGGTGTCATAAAAAGGAGTTACCAAGAAATTATGATATTTTTTAATGGAACACTCTGTATTTTTGGCGTCAGTTAAGCCTCCAAGGGTCCTGTATTACACTTTAAAATATTTTGTTAATCGGATGCAGCGTTGCCAAGTTATGATTTTTTTCCTGTCTTTTTTAGCAATTTACAAACATTTTTTTGACTGCTGACTGACATATCTATGTGATTTATTAATTGTTTTTTCTAAAAATGTAGAATGTTAATTAATAGTTATGTATTTATTGAAAAATATTTTTGAAATAAATTATTATTATACCGGATGTCCAAAATATTTGTTTATATCTCTTGATGTTTGTACTCTGTCCAAAAATATATCTTTCCTCTTTACAAAAATATGAAATGAGAAAATGCGATCCCTCCAAAAATATTTGAAATCAATTAAAATCACCAAATTCGATATCTACTTATGAAAAAAAAAATATATATTTTTCAAATACAAAAAACCTGGCGCGTAACACTTTCCATGTTTCTGTTGATCCTACATACGTTGATAATCGGAAGTAATACTTATCCCAAGTAGCACCTTAGGTCTGAATTACGTAATGTAGACCTAGTTTTAGTGTCGTTTTCTCTTTTAACCTAACCTAATTGACTTAAAATATACGTAAAATATAAGTAAATGGGGAATGAGACGACGTCGGTAATACGTCTTACATAAGGCCACTCAGTTATAATGACCTATAAGTTATAGAACATATTTCCTTGAACAGGTAATTTAAATATAAACATTGTGTTTAATTGTTGCCGTTATTACGTAATATCTACCAAACCACTTATCCTTTTTCAACTGCAGTGTTTCTTTCTCAAAGTAATAAGGTTTTATCTACAGCAATGATAATTTACTTATAAGGCATCAGCAGCATAAGATATAATAGTAACCAGACATTTATTATAATGATGGAGTAGGAGTATATCTTATAATGTCAGACATAGTTGTGAAATAATGAGTTCACCTTTCTCCTCTCTGTGGCTTTTTGCTGCCAATCAATTTTCATAATAAATATATCAATTCTGCCTCGGAATATTAAAAGCGTCTCAAGTATTTTACGTATTTAAAGAAAAAATTTTTTTTCCAGCTTCAATGTGTTTTAATAATATTTGTAAAAGCCTATACAATTGTTCTGCAGGACTTTCCTGGAGCATAAAATATGCTAATATTGTACTTGATATCTGTTAAATAACCCTATATTAATGATTTTTTAAATGAATCACTCATCAACATTTCATTATAAAATGGTCTCTTACAGCTGGTTGAAAAATATGGCGAATATAGTACCGCACGACTTCAAAGTATTCTTTCCCAATATTTTAGACCTCACTAACATTTTTCCTACAGTCGAAGTCGTTAAAACTTATATTATTGACTTTAAAGTTGAATGGGACCAATATAGGTTAAAATAATTTTGTAGTCTTCAAAATTGTAAAGTCTTTATAGATCATTTAGAACTAAATTGGTCATACTTCCCAGTCCAGGTTTGCCATCAGGTTCAAGGAAAATAGAACAACAATCATTGTTTATTCGTCAAAAGCAAAAAGAGTATTAAAACATGGCCGTCTCTAGAGACGGCCGTGATTAAAACCGCAGATAAATATGTCTTTTATTTATCTGAGATCAAAACAAATATATGCGTTGGTCACGTGGGTTTAGATCATAGTGTCATGCATGCGTAAAATTATAAAAATATACTTAAACCAATTAGTGGAAAAAGCTGGTTTACTCGGATTTTCTCCCTTCCAAGTTATCCAACAAAAAATAATGACACGTTTTTATTTCCAGAAAAAATGAATAACTAGGTTCGAGGTTTTAATATGAGGAAGTAAAATTTCCCTAATCTGACTGTAGGTGGCGTGTCGATATCTTGCCTTCCGACTCGTGATATTTCGAAACAAGTTTTAAATATTAAAGTAAAGTAAAAGTAAAGAAGTAACTTTTGACAGTTGACACTACTGGGAGGGGGGGCATCAACACAATACAGTCATTTTAGTCCTTTGAAGTAATTTAGACAATCAAAACGTAATTTTGCCTTCCAGGGGAGAGACCTAATTCTATTTTTAAGTAAAAATAACTTCTAGGACATTGTATGAAGTAATATTTACCTTTAGGTTAAACGCATATGCTAGGTAAGTGGGGAAGTAAAATTAACGTAAATTTTATCTAAAATTGGAACTATTTGTGACCATGAGGTTAAAGTTTTAACTAAAATCTGACTACAAGGACAAGACAAAACATACATTTATGTTAAAAATTGGTAAAATTTCCCTGTTTCTATCCAGACAATGGTCAGCGACTCCAAAGTTAATAACTTGGTCTAAAATTACGTAATATTTTCTTATGCATTGACCTCAATATGCACTTTAACTTTATAGTTAAATTTTAAGGAATGATTACGTTAATATTTCTTGAAAATTACACTAAAGTCACTGTGACTTTATCAGGCATTTCTTAAGAAAATATTACCTAAATATTGCCTAATTAATTACTTATAATCCATATGCCTTTAAAGTTGAAAGTAATGGTTGCAATTACGTTATATCAACTATGTTATGTCATTGTGTCTTTAAACTGGTAAAATAAAGTAATTGTGCTGCTTGGGATATAACATTGCTCTTAGAGATTCTGTCAACTCGATGGGGAAAGTATAAGATTGACTTAGTGGCAGTGGTAAATCCAAACAGCCTTTTGCCACTTAGTGAAACGCATTTGAATTTTTTTTTTTTTTAAATTATTTGTGAATTCTGTGGGATTTAATTACTTTTTGTGATTCTCGTTTAACAGAAAGTATACATCGATAACCTTACTATTAAGAGAATCGAAAATGTAAATAGGATTCGTGTCATAATAACTACACACCCAATATCCTCCTGACATTTTACCGGCGTTAGAATCAGAATATATATCAGAATATGTTTTTTATTCCTTGGCATCGGTTCAACAAATTGAGCTAGCATTTGCATCCAACTTCCACGAACATAATACCCGAATTCGCTCGCTAACAAATGAGAGAAGGCATTAATGTGATGACCAGTTAGCCACTCACTGCGTGTTGTAACTTTGTAAAACTCTTCGTTTATTCGGGACATCATGAATAATCGAAAGTATTCAGAAATCTTCAGAAAAGGATATCAACTCTAAAAATAATAAAATACGATAATTTATATTTATGAGAAAATATACCTAGCTATCTGTAAGAACATCATATAATTAAAATAAAGATAAGCATAAACATAAAGATGTAAGGTCAGTTGGGGTATCTGGGCCCAGGGGGTAACTGGGCCATGGTTTTTTTCCGTAGAATTTGTGGGGGTAATTTCACTTCAAGCAGTTAGCAGCACTGAAGGACAATGTCATCTCACTACAACAATTAGTCTCATATTTCTGAGTGTTGTTGCTTTCATGTAGCAATTTTTTAAATTTTGTATTGCAAAATTTTCATAGCAACGTGATGTAATCTTGATTTTGATGAAATACTACAGGTTTACTGTATATATTATCAACGTCACAGTTAATTTAGCATAAGTTAGAAGCATGATATATCCCTAAAATGTTATTGCAAGCATGTATTCTGCGTTAGGTCATAAGCTTGAGTGGGTGGCCCAGTTACCCCACAATTTTTCAAAAATGGGGTAAGTGAGCCAGTTAATTGGGGCATCTGGGCACGGCTGGGACCAAGTTATCCCAAGCACATTAAGTATGTTGTTTTTGTTTTTATTTATTAGGTAGATGTAGATCACTGCGCACAGTCACATAAAAAATAGCGATCTGAACCCGGGACCCGACATATTAATCCCTATGTATTTTGTTTAACACGAATCTGATGTCCGTTTAGCTTCATCACCCACCATTTTTTTGTAAATCCTGAAAATAGCCTAAGCAATCTTATTTCTTTAGATTATTTTCGCGATTTACAAAAAGTTGGTGTGTAACGGAGCTAAACGGACATTGGATTCGTGTTCAGCACGTCGAAGTACATAGGATTACTATGTCAGGTCCCTGGTGTAGTTCACTTTTTTTTGTAGGCCTGTGTTATTTATGCTTACTTGAAATTGGATGTTTTTTACATTTAATTTTGCCCTATTTACTTTAACAGAAGTTGTGTTATTCCTAAATTTGAATAAATTTCCACCTAATTGTTATGTAGTAGTTCTCTTACATCGTCGACAACTCGACTATGGTGTGGTTTAAATGACTTGTGGTACTTTTTGTACGAAGTTTACATGTTTACCAACACGCCCACTTACCCCAGTTCAAATAACAATCGTTTGTATGAAACCGAGACCCATATGGTCCAGTTGCCTCAATTTCTAGGGGTAACTGGGCCCATCAGACTTTATATTATTTAATTATAATTATAAAGAAAATTAAATTTGACTCGGGATTTGAATATTATATATTTAAAGACTGCATATTGTATTATATATATAAAAAATATTTTAGATATTAATATAACTTATTAGTGGTTCTCAGGCAAGTTCAAAGTATAATCTTCTCGCTCGGGTTGTAAAATCATGGCCCAAATACCCCAAGTGACCTTAAATCCTTACCAGATTACAAGCAAATGTTTGCAAAAGAAAACTGTAACCACTTCACGTGGACAGCTATCCAAACTACAAGACGAATGCATCAATAGTAGTCTAATAGAGCACTAGCACCATATGACTAATATAACCTCATATTTTACGTTTTTGTAAGTTTATTCTAATCTTTAATGGTTTTATTCATATTTCTAGATTGGAACCAGTGTAACATTAATAAACCCTCTCATATAGCATACACATGTTTTTTTTAATATTGTTGAATATTAAGAACATACCGCTAATTGGTTGGATTTCCAACCTGTAAAAATCAATACATTTAAAGTAACAATATTAAATAATTCTGTGTATTCTATATATAGACCAAGCAAATGGGTAGGTTAAGTCGCAAAATGTGTCCGGAGGGAGATCTCTACGGGAAAAGTTGTATTGAGCTGAGATGTAAAAAAAAAGCCTAATACACTACTAGCCCCACCCTTTCCTTAAGGGCAGAAAAAGGATGAAATAGTTTATTTTTGCGTATAAATCGAAAACGATGGTAGATATGGAAAAAGGTTTCAGATAAAAATTGTAGAGCTTAAAATTCTGCTTAAAAAAGGCCATATGCATTTTTACCGTATTTCTGATGGTTTGGCTGTAAAACCTGTATGACGCTTAGGGGCTGAATGGAATGTTAAAAAAAATCGTAAAAAATCGAAAAGTTGATATTTTTAATTATTTTCTTTTTGAATCTCCTTAGAAAAATCCCCGACTTTCTTTCCAGAGATAAAGTATCCTTGTCTACTTGTTTATATAAAAGTTATGAATATCTGAATTTTTAAATTCACGATTAATCAGGGTTGAACGTAGCGAAAAATATTTTTTTAAGCAACACTGTCTTCTTCGTGAAATTTCCTTACAAAAAGTCCTTTACAGTTTTTTTTATCTCACATACCAACGTTGTTATCTAAATAAAATTACTGTAATTCCTACAATTTTTATTTCACTCGACGCCACTGGAATATAGTCTAAGAGCTACTGGCCTCGACAACATACCCATTTTCACAAGGCTGGAAATATGCCAAGATGTTAGTTTAAGCCTTCCCAAAGAAGGAATGGCCGCTGTGGCGAAAGGATGTCGACGGGGTGAGCAGTGAGCACTCTTGCATTTTTTGAAATTGGTTGCCGTTTAAGTTGATGTTTATTTTTTACTTCTACAAAG
Organism: Stenurella melanura; assembly: GCA_963583905.1. NCBI lineage: Eukaryota > Metazoa > Arthropoda > Insecta > Coleoptera > Cerambycidae > Stenurella > Stenurella melanura. Next base: position 20,819,080 of record OY757315.1, read on the forward strand.
TTTGCATTTTCAGATATCACATAGGAAGCCAGCGTGCAATCACCCAACATATTTATAAAAGCTAGAGACATTATTAATCCTGTTCCTTAGAGCTTGGCAGACAAAATAGTGATAAGAGAAATTTCTTTGGTGGTGGGAACTTCACTAGATGACTGTTGAAAGTCTACATGCTTTTCGTGGTTGGTGGAAGTTTTTGTATGGAGCTGATATTTTTTATCGATTACTTGTGTCACAATGAGTACAAAAAAATGATTGACATGCATATCGGTTGGTGGGTTTCCAGAAGCAGAAACTGTTAACTTGTGAGATATTTCACTGTGGATGGCAGATTTATAACAAGCTGATTTTTTCTGTATCGATTAATTACCATTCGGTAATTACGTAAATACGATTAGCATACATATCGGTTAGTGCCTATCTAGAGGCAAAAACTGTTCATCTGCATGACATATTTGTAACAAGCTATTTTTTTTTAATTAATTCATTTATATTCTACAAGTAGAAAAATAATGGTGTCGAATATAGTGACATACGACTCTGAAGTGGTGAACAAATTCATTAACTTAGACATGGATTATTTCTATTTTTTTATAGTTTTTAAACGTCAATCGCATAAATGCGATGAATATAGGATAACAAATATCCGCCAAAAAGTTCAACATAAATTTTAAAAAGTTCAAAACAAATTTAGAAAATACACCTGTACAGGATTCGAACCGAGTAATCCGCTATGAAAGTCGTCGCTTAACGCGATTTGCTACGGCCGGGATGGATTTGAAATTTCAAATAGTCTCGTTGGAGAATGCAAAACATGAAATTTTTAAATGGACATAACTAAGTAAATGCACCAGCAGGAAGGCTACCGAATGTCGATATCGATACAGGTTAGGTAATGTCTTGAAAATTAGATAATGCAAGATAAGAACTGTGATAAATGACCTGGATATCTACTCAGAAATAGGCTTGTGAAAAAACGCTATTAGCTTTTTCATCCAAAATTTATTGAAAAATATATTTTTTAACTATAAAAATTCACATTGAAAGCACGAACAGGATGTAATTCATACTTTAATTATATAAACGGAAATGTTTTGAATGAGAAAAGTTGAACTTTACAAAAAAATCTTACAATGTCGAATATGTTTTAAATTACAATAATTGATTATATATTTAGAGATCATTTTAGAATAAAATGTATAACAGTATCTTGGAATGAGGAAGAATTCTATAAAATAGAATTCCACAAAGTTTATTACCTGGAGACCTCAAATGGTGAACTTAAAGCAGATCTCATAATCTTTAAAAAAATGTTTTTTTTCTACCTTCGTTTAGGCACCACTATTTTTGTCTGCCAATACAGTTACATTACTAAAACAACTGTGCATACATTTTTTGAGCTGAGTTAAAGGGTTGAAGGGTATTCATTCGGTCCAAAAATATTTATTTCATGGCCCCGGGCCCAAAATCAAACCACTACATTATTTATTTATAATAAATAATGTTAGTTTATTGAACTCCATAACTGGAACATTTCCATCTATTTTAAAGATAGCCAAAGTTTTTTCTCTACATAAAAAAATTAGATAACACATTACCTGAGAATCACAGGCCCGTGGCTTTTGTCAACTATTTCTAAAATAGTAGAACGTGTTATTTTTAACAGAATTGTACATTTTTCAGCAAAAAATTAAATATTGTCAAAATGCTCAATATGGTCTTCGTAAAAAAAATTCAACAGAGGACTGTTTAAGCGCCTGCGTCGGAATGCTTCCATTTTGGTGTAGCGTGATGCCCATAATATTTTGTATTAGTGAAAGAAAGTGTTTCTGATTAAAATGAAGTATTCTTAAAATCTGTAATTATACATTGCAAAAGGTTTAAGAAAAGTTCAAATGTTATTTTCATTTTACGTTCCTTCGCATTAAAAAAAATTAAATATTCAACCAAGGATCTTCAAAAACTTGACATATTTATACATATCACTTTAAAATTTTGGCAATAGATGGTATACAAAACTATAGAGTTTTTTTTTTAAGTTAACTCGCTCTATGGTTCTTCATATTGAGAAAAAATTAAATATTCAAAAAAATTCATTCAATATCTGAAACAATAAAAATATAAACGAAGATTTGATTTCGGTATGAAAGTACCGTACTACGAGATGATTCTTTAACGCAAAATCTTTATAATTGTGTGTACTATCGAGTTCAAAAATTTGAAAGTGATAACATGTCCAGTTTTTGAAAACTCCTAGTTGTCTTTTAGTGTTTCAGTTTATGAATTTATTTTATTGAGTATTTGATATTCTTTATACGAAGAAACGTAACGCAAGTTGACTTTTTAGGGACAACTCTAGATAGTTTTGTATAAACTATCGACAGAAAGGCGGAGCTTACATGATGCCGACAAAACGTCAATCACCAATCATATTTTTTCCATATAGGCATTATACGAACTCCACTCGACGTATCTTTTTAGATATTAAGGTTTGAAAATGTGATGTTTTTGAGTTTTTGCCTTTTCCGCCGAGATTATATTTAATATATTTTGTGCCATTAATTCGAAAATGGATCATTTTGTTTCAAATGTAGATCTCGATGCCAGCTTTCCGATGACATTAAACATTTATTTTTAAAGTCATATTGGCCACTTTCTTGAAATTTATATATAAACCAAATAACAACAAATTGATTTTTTGGGCCATTTTGAACTTGAGATATTTTACTTTTAGTATTTTGGCCAATTATTGTTAATTAACAAATGGCTAATATTCGAACTGTATCATTTTGAAACATATTTATACTTCATATGAAACGTCCAAAAACATTTTAAACTTATAAAAACTGTTTTTCAAACATTTACATTTCATTGCTGTTAGCCTGAATAGCTTTTTTCAAATTTATGTATCGAGATTACCTCTTGTTTTGTTGCACTGTGCTCAATTGTTTCCGGCTTACTTAAGTTAGTAGTTAGTAGTTAACGAATGTATTTAGGGGAATTTAATATTCTGCTAACTTATCTTTATAAAATTATAACCTTATTTTTCTTGGCTAATGTCAAATATTTGTTCTGTTCAGAGACAACTCTGTTTTAGCCCGGGATGCAGCGACAGATTTTTCGCGTTAATGTCAATAAAGCTAGATTTTTTTCCAAAGAGAGTTTAGATAGTATCTATAATGAAAGTGCAATTCTACCAAACTCTTAATGGTGCATAAAAGAGTAACGAATTAAACAACATGTTGCAGAAAAATAAATGGACGAAAATATAGTTTTTCGAATTGTCAAAAAATGACAATTCGCCTTCGCTTCTACCGGCCCCAATTTTCGATTTTCACCTCACGATTCATGTTGTACGGTCATTGCCGACCTTCTCCTCGTCATCGAGACAGAACGGGTATCCAATATCACCGTATTTGTTCAGTTCTTACGTTTGAAAAATTGACTTGCGGTCGTGCTAATCGGTGACTATTTTTAAGTGGTTTCCCGAGTTCGAATCCCGCCCGGGGATACTTTTTTTTTTCGTTTTCAATTTTTTGGCGGATATTTTTGATTCTATAATTGCCATTCGCTCCGTTCTATTGCATTTCTCGGAGAAGTTTTGCATTTTCCGCCGCGGAATATTAATCTGCATTATTTCGATTAAGAATCACATTCTACCCCCGCTATTGGGTGGTTAAATTTTTGGTAGACGTTGCAAAAACGGCAATACGTAGTCAAATCATGCCAATTATATTCCTCATTAGTATTAATGAACAGACAATATTTTTATAGATCTGTTAATAAGCTTTCATTACATGTTTCGGTAAGGAAATTTCTGATCTTTAATTGAAATAGTGCAAATTAATATTCCGCGGCGGAAAATGCAATTTTTTTTCCGAGAAATGCAATAGAACGGAGCGAATAGCAATTACAGAATCAAAAATATTCGCCAAAAAATTGAGAACGAAAAAAAACAATATCCCCGGACGGGATTCGAACTCGGGAAACCACTTAAAAATAGTCGCCGATTAGCAAGAACGCAAGTCAATTTTTCAAACGTCAGAACTGAATAAATACGGCGATCGGAGACCCGTTCTATGTCTCTATGGCGAGGAGAAGGTCGACAATGCCCGTACAACGTGAGTCGCGAGGTGAAAATCGAAAATTGAGGCCGTCAGGAGCGAAGGCGAATCGTCATTTTTTGACAATTCGTGACAATTCGAAAAACGAAATTTACGTCCATCTATTTTTTTTACAATATGTTTAATTTTTTACTCATTTATGCACCACTAAGAGTTTGGTAGAATTGAACCTTCATTATAGATACTATCTATACTCTCTTTGGAAAAAAATTAGCTTTATAGAAATGATTTCACGAAAACGGTCGCTGCCTCCCAGGCTATTTCTATGTGTATGTGTGTGTATATTTATTACTATTTATCTTTTTACAAGATGCTAAAAGTTAACTATCTCGAGTTCATATAGACGAAAATTAACTTTATTTTAAATCAAAGTTCTCGCAATTCTCTTTCTTTTCTGATAAAAAAATTTCAAAATGGCCTAAAAAATTTGTTGTTTTCAACAAAAGGTATATTTTCTGAAAGTTTGAAGCCGATCGTAATTCTTGACGTCCCTGGGCGTTAAAATGAAAAAATGGCTTTTTAGCCAGTTTGTTTAATTTTGCATGATATATACATACTTAAATGACCCAAAACTAACGCAGATTTCTTGAAATTTTAATTGCGAAGATTTTAATTTTTTGTTTGTCCCGATCGGACCTCTAGAACCGGAGATATTCACCTCTTTACCTAAATAAACGCTGTTCGAAAAACAAAATTGTTTATAAAAAAAACGCAATAGGCTTTGGAAGTCCAAAACTCAGATATATACTCCTGGTGATGCCCCAGAAGGTATGATATAATTTTGGTGTTACAAAACTATACATATCAATGTTCTTTTTCGCTCCACTATGTAACTATTGGATTATTATATTTTCAAATAAAAAATGAATGTATGTAGGAATGGTACATGTATATTGAGGTCGGAGCATAAAGAGAAGTCGGTATAAGCTCTACGATTTCTACAATTTTTAAGATAAAAACCTGGAACTTTCACATATTACTCTTGAAGTCATGTATAAGAAATCGCTGTAATTAGGTATGCTAAATATTTTTTTTTTTAAGTTATCTTATCCCTAATTTCACGAATTTTAGAACAAAAAATACTTTTTTTATTCTCTTAAAATTAAGAGGGTTAATATAATTTCTAAGGTAAATTACTTTGAAGCATCGTAAAGGACATATTTCAAGCTTTAAAAATCGCCTACAGAAATCGAATAACGTAATTAAAACCAGAGTAATCTAATCGATGGTTGAAGTTAGTTATGCATATCAAATTTTATCACTTTCTCAAAATTTTGAAATTTTGGAAGTGTACATCAAAAATAAATTTTTGGAATTTTTTTCACTCACCGGATCTTTTTATACATTACTTCAAGAGTAATATGAGATCGTTCTAGGTTCTTATCTTAAACAATATAGAAATGGTTGACCTTCTAAGTACAGATTTCATCGGAAATCTCTTTATGTTCCGATTTCATATATGTACTATTCCTACATACATTCATTTTTTTAATTATAAGTATAATATGTTTCTTCTTTCAATTAGATCTTGTTGAGCTCAATTAGTTCAAAAGTTACAACAAATTTGGTGTAGCGCGCCCAAGACACCGCTCGCTTCGCGCGCCTTACGCATCGCCACGTTCCATTTTCGTGCGATCTGAAGCCTACAGTTTTCATTGTAAAAAATAACTTCATATTCCTTTTATTTGTAAAATTTCCCGTACTTTCGAACGGCGCTATTAGTTTTTATAAGAAAAACATATTTTAAGAGATATTTGACAATAACTGGTATTTGGCAACTATTTTGTTCAATAACAAATGACGCTCAAGGACTATTGTTGGTAACTTTTGGTATGTTGTTCCCGACATGTCAGAGATGTATTTTCAAAAGTTACCGCTTCCCGGAATTATTAAGCAATGCATATTTTCAGCCTCATTGACTCCACTAGGTATGATATGTCAATATGTTGAGTTTTTGAAAAATCCTGGTTTCATTTTTGATTGTTTGAGATATTGAATTTATTTTATTACACATTTAATTTTTTTTCAGTGTGAGAAAACGTAAAATGAAAATAATGTATGAACTTTTCTTACCTTTTTCAATGTATAATTGTAGATTTAAAAAATACTTCATTAATCGAAAACACTTTCTGTCACTAATGCAAAATATTATGACAAAGAAACATTTATAGAAGTGAACTATAGGTAACATAATATTCGAGCAAGAGATTTGGGTCGAAAAATAAAAAAAAAAAAGCAAAAAATATTTTTGGCGCTACATAGGATTTGAACTCTTGACCTCTAGCGTGTTAAGTTTTTCTGTTGCCTCTACTCTATTTGAGGTCTGTAACTCAAAAGTTTGTAGAAGTGAATAAATAAATATCGGGGGAGACCTAACCTAACATTTTAACATATTTCCAGCATTGTGACAATGGGTTGCCGAGGCCAGTAGCTCTTAGACTATATTCCAGTGGCGTCGAGTGAAATAAAAATTGTAGGAATTATAGTAATTTTATTTAGATATCAACGTTGGTATGTGAGATAAAAAAAAACTGTAAAGGACTTTTTGTAAGGGAATTTCACGAAGAAGACAGTGTTGCTTAAAAAAATATTTTTCGCTACGTTCAACCCTGATTAATCGTGAATTTAAAAATTCAGATATTCATAACTTTTATATAAACAAGTAGACAAGGATACTTTATCTCTGGAAAGAAAGTTGGGGATTTTTCAAAGGAGATTCAAAAAGAAAATAATTAAAAATATCAACTTTTCGATTTTTTACGATTTTTTTTAACATTCCATTCAGCCCCTAAGCGTCATACAGGTTTTACAGCCAAACCATCAGAAATACAGTATAAATGCATATGGCCTTTTTTAAGCAGAATTTTAAGCTCTACAATTTTTATCTGAAACCTTTTTCCATATCTACCATCGTTTTCGATTTATACGCAAAAATAAACGATTTCATCCTTTTTCTGCCCTTAAGGAAAGGGTGGGGCTAGTAGTGTATTAGGCTTTTTTTTTACATCTCAGCTCAATACAACTTTTCCCGTAGAGATCTCCCTCCGGACACATTTTGCGACTTAACCTACCCATTTGATTGGTCTAATAGGATGGTTTATTAATTTTATGCTGGTTCCAATCTAGAAATGCGAATAAAAATATTAGAAATGAGAATAATCTTACTAAACGTAAAGTTTGAGGTTATGTTAGACTACTTTAGGAGGTAAGACACCATATATCTTGTTATATATTAACTGCATGTAAATGCATGCGTACCGCAGTTAGTGGGACAAAACGCGCATACGTAATTCGGAGATTTCATAGAAGTGAGGTTATATTGTACGAGATATAAAGAGGTCACAAAGCAAACAGGAATCCTCGGTATTGGTCTTAGAGACGAAGATGATAAGTTCTAAGGAGCGAAATGGGACTCCGCAAAGCCATATGGGGGCCACGGCGAAATTATACGAGGGCCGCGGCGGCGGAGTTCTACTGGGTCCCATTATGGGGGCGAAATGGGGCCCGGCGATTCCCTGTGAGGGCCACGACGGACCCGCGTTACCTACTGTGCATCTTTTAGATCCGATCATTGAAATCCTGTGTTTTAAAGCGCAGGGGGCGTTCATATGCACGTATCTTCGTTAGAATATAATTAATATCATTGATTCTGGTCTCAGTCGATAGAGAATTATCGATTTATAAGTGGAGACGCGAAACGCTACCGGATCTCTTGATACGCCGGACACGAAATGACCTTTACGTGACCTTTAAACTAAGCACCCAATGACTATTTAATATGGGTATCTAATAGATTTATATGTGAAATTTTAATACGAACAATTTTTTTAATCCAGTAATTTTTGAGAAAATCGCCCAGTTCCAGACTTCTGGAGAGCACTGTATTAAATTCGTGTCAGCTAGCAAAATAAGAAAAATAAATGTCTGTCATGTGTTTTGTTAGTAGACATACTATATATTCAGGACCAGGAGTACAGGAGGAATTACTAAAAATAAAACAAATAGTTTTGTATATATTTAATAATGTGGATATAATTTTCATGATACAGTTTGCAGATTGGTAAAATGAATCGGACAAAAAACTCTGATAAGCAGATGTATGACAAAACACTTGACGTCTACAACAACTTTCAATTTAATATTAAACGTTTATCGTACGTGCGAATGATAAATGAACGAGGTGGCGTTGCCCGATTTTGTCGAGAAATCTGGACGTTTAAAAGTATTGCTTTCTTCGTAACTTTTTATGCAATATCAAAGATTGGTCTTATTGTGAGTTCTTGAATCTGAAAAATAGAAAAAGAAATATTATTTTCATTTCATTTCTTTAATGCATGTACATATTCAACATTGTATATTTAAAATATTAGACAGAATATTAAGATTAGCATAATTTTCAAATTTAAATCATTATCCTTAGTAATAGTCTTGTTATGGTTCTATTTAAGTAGTCTTATAGTTTTTTAAAGTACGTATACTAAATATTGTCTAAATGTTATTTGTGGCATTATCTTAAATTTTCTAATTCTTCGGGACTTCCTGCCACATGTATTTTTTTTTATTTTAACCGGTACTTGGGAAATCTACAAAATATCACAATTAATCAGTATGTTACTAGGAAATAACCTCTGCGCTTGTGACTTTTACGTCAAAGAATTAGTTAAAAGTTGCTTTTTTGATAAATAACACAAATAAGGATAAAAAATTGAAATTAAATATTTCGCCGACGCGCGACGTTTCGAAAATCTAATACGTTTCATTTAAATAGACAGCTCTAAGAATGTTTGTTATATGAAATAGCCATAGATACTTACTATTTACGTAGAATTGTTGATATAGTTAACAGTTTCTTAATTTCATACAATGTTAAGTTTGTGAAATTCTTCTTTAAACATTGACAACCACGTTGTACAGACATCTGCGGAATAATTCGACACGAATTTATCCTCATTCAATAATATTATCACTGATTCTTTAATTTTTCTCTTTTTGTTATCCACCTCTTTTGTTAAAATTTTTGCCGAGTCCCAGATTACTCTAAGTCCGTTGTCCCAAGCGTTTTCGCAGATCTTGGACCACTGAATTAATTTTTTTCTGACATAGTTTTTGTCTTCACCCAATCTTACACGAAACGGTCTGAGTGACTCACCAACGCAATGTTTGTTGCACTCACACGGAATACTACAGATGCAGTTCTTTTGAATTTTGCTCGTGGTTCTTCGGTTTCGTCTTTGTCAGAGTAGATCTTAAAGTGTTGTTTGTTTGAAATACCGTCCTAATATCAAATCTATCATGGATACGGCGCAACTTTTCAGATAATCCGCATACATAAGAAATTACCGCTGTGTAACGTTTTTCAGGTTTTTGCCGTAACTGTTTATTATTTTCAATATTTATAACGGTCTTATCGACAAAACCCTCAGGGTTTATAAACCGCTTCTCATTGTTTAGTATTTCATCATTAGAAGAAATGATTTTGGTATCATACAAACATTTTATAACACCCCTCTTAACGTGCATCGACTGATTTGAGTTGAGAAATTGAAATATCTGTTGGTATGTGTTGGTTTTCTATACACACTTGTTTCAATTGTACCATTTACTCTTTTAATTAAAACATCTAAAAATGGTAATTCATTTCTAGCTTCCTTTTCTGAAGTGAATTTAATAGAAGGTTCTTTATTATTTAAATATTTCAAAAAACGATCTACTAACTCAATACCGTGAGGCCAGATTGCAAAGATATCATCTACGTATCTCCACCAGATAACCGGTTTCTATGCACAATTTTGAACATGTCTAGTCTCAAAATCCTCCATAAATATATTGCTTAAAATCGGTGACAATGGAGAACCCATTGCCCTACCGAAATCCTGCTGATAGAAATCGTTTTCTAATTGAAAATATGTTGTTTTTATACACATACTTAAAAGTTCCATTGTGATATTTACACTTAATTTAGTTCTAGCTTCCAAATTATTTTCGTTTAACAATTTGTCTTTAATTATTTTTAAAGTTTTGCCTACTGGGACGTTAGTGAACAGACTAACTACGTCAAAACTAACCATCAGATGTGTATTATGAATATTGTTTTCATACATTTTTTCGATAAAATGTTTACAATTTTTACAATTTTAATCAAAAATTTTGCCAAATTGCGGCATGACGAATTATTGGAACTAACAGTTGGTCTTACTGGGACATTCTGTTTATGTATTTTTGGTAAGCCATAAAAATGAGGAGGCTTGCTATAATGCAGTGTAAGCTTCCATCGTTCAAAGTCATTAAATTCATTTGTGTATTTAAATAAAGTTCTATAAATTTTGCCCTCTATTTAGTGTAAGATTGGGTGAACACAAAAATTATATCAGAGAAACTGAAATTCAGAGGTCCAAGATCTGCGAACGTGCTTGGGAGAACCGACATAGAATAAACTGGGACTCGGTAAAAATGTTAACAAAAAAGGCGGATAGCAAAAAAGAAAAATTAATGAATCAGCGATAATATTATTGAATGAGGATACATGCGTCTTGAATTGTTCCGTAGATGTCTGTACAACCTGTTTGCCAATGTTAAAAGAAGAACTTCACAAACTTAACATTATATAAAATTAAAACACTGTTAACTATATCAACAGTTGTATGTAAATAGTAAGCATCTATGGATATTGAATATAACAAACATTCTTAGAGCTGTGTATTTATCACACACAACAAAAGAAGATTTTTCGAAAAACCTCGAAAAAGGAAACATATTAGATTTCCGAAAGGTCGGCGAAATATTTGTCTTCAATTTTTTATACTTGTTTGTGTTATTTGTCATAAAATCAACCTCTAACTGATCCTTTGATGTAAAAATCGCAGGCGTAAAGGTTATTATTTAATTGTTACATTTGTCCGAGCACCGGTTAATAGGGAAAAAAATGCATGTGGCAAGAAGTCCCAAAGAATTAGAAAAAATACGTACTAAGGAAAAAAAATTTATGGCCAAAAAATATGAATATTTCAGTATCGGATGTCTCTTCCTAGGAAATTGTCACCTTAAACTACGAAGGGAAGTACTTTCTGTATTTTAGATATGGCGTAAAATAATCTCACTACAAGACATCCATATAGGCGAATTTCTGTGTAACTACAAAAAACTTCTTGTTTGTTCTAATGGAAATTGTTTAATAGATATCAGGAATTAAATTATTCATTTAGTTTTAATAATATATAATTTACCATCTAATTCGTCACATAAAGTGATGTTAATTCCTATTATAAAATTACCTAAAAACTAGAGTTTTGTCTTTTTGGGCCGTTGACGTCGACAATGATGGAATTATTTATGAAAGACAGCTAGCAACAATCAATGGGTTATGTGACACTTATCTTGCGTTTTCTAAGTCTTTCTCTGCATTACGGATGCAATGAATGTAATAAAACAAGAGATGCAGGTCGTAAAAAGGCATTTTGAAAAAAAAATAATTTAAGAATGTCGTCGGAGCAAAACGAAAATTTTAATGGACTTTTTACTTCCTTTGAATCAACGAAAACGTTACTATAATAATAGTGTGAGTCTGATGGAACCTCGAAAAACATGAGACTATATCCTCCGCCCCGTTCTCGAGGATGCCGAATACGATGGTGATGATTAAATCTCTCTCCGAGGTCACCCCACCCCCCAATTGACCAAAAACGACCCCCGAAATGGGCAAACCGCATATCCGCCGTCTCCTATCAGCCAAACTTGCGTTTCCCCCGTTTTCGAGGACGATGGTGATGTCGAGACCCCTTTTCGACCCCCGCTAACCTCACAACCGCCAAAAGTCACTCCCGAAAGGGGTGAAACGCGGATAGGCCGTCTTCCCTTCGGCTAAACCCTTGTTATCCCCCGTTCTAAAGGATGCTGAGCAAGGGGTGACGTCGGGACCCCTCCGCGATGTCAGCCAACCCCCAAATGGCCAAAAACCACTCCCGAAAGGGGTACACTGCGGATAGGCCGTCTCCTACGAGCCAAACCTGTGTTATCCCCCCATTTTCTCGGATGCTGAGCTAGATGGTGATGTTGGATCTTCTCCCCGAGGCGAACCGACCCCTTAAACGAACAAAAACTACCCATTTGAAACGCTGTAAGTGAATAAGTTCACAGAGCATTGAATACGTACCGGATGATGATTACAGGTATCTTGATGGACTGCTCAGTTGAAAAGAAAATGGGTGCATAAAACGGGTTTAACCGAGAGAAGACGGCCTATTCGCGTTTCACCCATTTCGGGGATGGCTCTTGGCCGTTTGGGGAGTTGTCGGGAGTCAAGGACGGGTCTTGACGTCACCATCATGCTCAGCATCCTCGAAAACGGGAATAACACAGGTTTGGATGGTAGGAAACGGCAGATATGCGGTTTTTCCCTTTCGGGGGTAGTATTTGGCCGTTGGCCGAGATTTAACCACCACCTTTGTGTTCAGCATCCTTGAAAACGGAGGCGGGACATAGTCTCGTTAGGCTATGAATATTTCATATTTCTGTCCGTCTTCCAGAGTAGTATTACCAGGCAAAATATATGTATTTACCTGAACATTTGGAGGTGTGGATAGCACATAAATAACAGCATCTGCTATTTGTTGTGCTTGAAGAACGTTATTTTCATTAAATAACTTCTTATAAGCTTCTGGAACCAGCTCAGTTTCAACAGCACCTGGACTTAAGCTCTAAAAGAATATGAATTTAATAATTTATAGTGGAATCAATTTTCTCTTGGAGTTACCGTAATTTTAATTTTCAATTTCAGGGAATTCAGTTCCAATCTCAGCGTTTCAGCCAATGCAGTTACAGCGAACTTAGAGGCGGAATAAACATTGAATGTAGGGATATTCGGTACTTGGTGTCCTGCAACACTATTTATATGAATTATATGGCCATCAACATTGTTCGCCTTCATGTCCTTTATAGCTTCTCTTGTTGCTATACTGAGTCCTAATACATTAACTTGAAATACATCGTTCCAGTCTTTAGTGGGTCCATCGGTCAAACCGTGTGTTGGTATATTAATACCAGCGTTATTGATGAGAATATGCACAGGTCCCAAGTTTCCTTTTATCCACTTAAATGCTTTTAAAATATCTTCCTCTTTACTTACATCTGTTTTAATAGGAAAGAACTTGCCTGTTTTGTTAGAGAGTTTCCTTGCCAACTCTTCTAGTCGTTCTTCCCTCCTTGCCAAAGCAGCGACCTGTAAAAATTTTGAAATTTTAGAACAAAGTGTTGCTTCGCATAGGGTTAGTTTTCGCCAATTGGTACAAGGCTAAAAATCTCCAACCACCAGTCAACACCTAAATAAAATTTTGAAATTTCTATGAACAGCATGAGTGAAATATTTTAGAACTGGTGATAAAAAATCCTAGGGCAGTAGTAGTGACAACTATGTACGAAAATCATTCAGGAGTGGGTGAAACTGGGGGGGGGGAGGCTAGGTATAATTTAGCCCCATCTTTATTGTGTGACACTTTTGAATTAATTTATGAGCAGAACCTAAAAATTTGAAGTTTTAGTTTTCTACACAAAAAAAGTCTCTCGTGTTTTTTCTCTAAAATTATCAGCTTTTGAGTAAATCTTACCTGAACTTTATTCGGGAATAGTTTTTTTATGAATAATTTTAGCAGAACAGAAAAAACAATGACAGTAAAACAAAATTTGATTACACTATTTTTTATTAGACAACTTTAATCTAAGTAAGGTAAATTACAAATTACAAGAGTTGTTCAAAGTGCATTCCGCCAGCTTCAACACATTTCTGATATCTGCGCCGTGCAGAGTGTGTAAAATTATGAACGAAATCAGGATTAGCCGCTAATTTTCACATTCTTCGAGAATTCTTTCTATTAACTCTTCTCTCCTGGTTACAGGGATTGCGTAGACTTTGTCCTTTAAATAACCTCAGACAAAAAATCAACTGGAGTTAAATCCGATGAACGGGATGGCCAGTCTCTTGCACCTAATCCACCGATCCACCGTTCAGGATAATTATTGTTTAGCCACAAACTGTTCCCAACAGCAAAACGTGCAGGAGCTCCGTCCATTTGAAACCAGAATTCATTTCTTAAATTAAAAGCAATATCCTCGGGATATTGAAAAAAATGGTTATTTAAAAAATTATTAAATAATGGTCCACTAAAAGGGGGAGGAAGAATGTGGGGCCCACAAAAAGTCCCGTTTATAACACCACACCATACATTAACGCTAAGTCCTGTTAAAATGCCTTAGGGTGAATTATATGAGGATTCTGATGAGCCCAGATTCTTAAATTATTAAAATTAACCGATCCATTATGGTTAAAGGTAGCATCAGTCCAAATAATTTTACTTCTGAAATCGGGATCTTGTTCTATGGCATTTATAAATCAATTACAAAAATTAATACGCCTTTCGGGATCACCTGGTTGACGGCTTTGGACTGGCTGCATTCGAAAAGCTTTTCTGTGGTCTTTTTTTTAGAATCCAAAAAACTTTGTTTTTGGAAACATGCACAGCTTGCGCACGCAGCTGTTGGACTGCTCTTCTAATACTTAATTTATTATTGTTGTTAAATTTACCCAAAATGATGTTTTTAAATTGCCAATTTTGATGTTCTTCATTTCTTGGATCTCTTTTAAGTCCAACGTTTCTAAATTCTAGTTGAGTTCGAATAAAAACATCTTTAGATGGAAATCTTTTACGATATTCGCGTACCGCAGCATTCGCATTCCCATTACAATATCCATAAACAAAATGAGTATCCACGTACTCCACATTACTAAACATGCCCATTTGTTAGTTTTCAATAGAACGCTTTTTCCAAAAGGAAATAATAAAACTACAGAACAATGAACTACATAAAACCAAAAAACAAAAATGTCATTATTGTCATTCTGGCATTGCATGCTAGATTATTTTTCATTTGTTACAAACATTACAATCACGGCACACTGCTGCATACCATGAATGCTGGTAATAATGGTTACTAATTAATAAAGTTTAGATAAGATTTATTCAAAAAATGATAATTTTAGAGAAAAAAACACAAGAGACTTTTTTGTATGGAAAGTTCCAGATTTTCAAGCTCTGCTCATAAATTAATTTAAAAGTGTCACACAATAAAGTTGGGGCTCAATTATACCTAGCCCCCCAGTTTCACCCGCTCCTGAATGATTTTCGTACATAGTTATCATTTTTTCTTAAAAAGAATAAAAAAGTTAAATTCCTATGTTAATTAACATTTGTTGTAAAAAATTGATTTCCTGCATTAGCTGTGTATTTATATTTAGTAATAATTAAAGTCTGTCTTTTAATGAAAACTTGTCATAATTATAGTATACAAATTTATAAAAAAATATTTTTGTTACCAACTTTGACAAGAGCGGTGCAGATCTTCACAAATCATATAACGACAAAACCAAAAACATCAGATTTAGGACAATGAAGAAACTTAAATAGTGGTTATAAAAATATTAGGTACGTGCATTAACAGCGTAGTGGCTTTGGCAATAATAAGACACAGTTCATACTGCTGTAAAATGAAACTACGCATTTCACTCACTGCACTGTTGATGTATCAAGTCATACGTCAAAGTACCGATGCTTAGCCTAGTAAAAATAATTACGTGTTTTTTGCAATAAATAAACCATAAATAAACAGCTCTGTAAATAAAGTGATTTA